>CM061136.1:46607719-49007719 GCA_030789695.1 Scilla litardierei | reverse complement strand
ATTGAAGAACTTGAAGAACCGAATAAAATATCTAAGATTAGATGCTCAAATCCTCCAAAACCCCTAATCCTTGCACAAGAGAATTAGGGGCTGCTCCAAAAATGAAAATACAACTCAGTACTGATCTCCCCCTAACCTAGGGATGTCAATTAGTTTATATACATGTGGGTTTGGACCCATTAAAACATATAAATACCCAAAATCGAGTCCATTCTGGCGCCTGCGACCCGCCCGACTCGACCAAGAAGCGATACCACTCGGTCTGAGTCAGGCCTCGTAGCTCTGTCAACTTCACCTGATGCCTAACCCTTATAGCTGGAACAACGATCACTCGGACCGAGTAACCTAGGCGCTCGGTCCGAGTTGGCAGGTAACTCGGTCGAGGTCAGAGGTTTGAACTTGGCTCGAAATCGTCGTTCTGTCTAAATTTTCACTCGGCCGAGTAGCAATGATAATAGGCCCGAGTGACCTTTAAGCTCTCCCAGCGCTAAGTGTTTAGCTCTATCTCCTTTGTGCCTTACCCACTCTGACCGAGTGGGATTGCCACTCAGACCGAGTGGTCTGGAATGCTGATAGATCTTCTGAGCTTCATTCTTTTTTATTCCCTTCTTCTTCATTCCTCTTACTCTCCTCAAATCTCCTTCTCCACCACATCAAGCACCTAGCAAGCCACGCCATTGATGCTCCAGCCATCATGGATGTGTCCATGGCTAAATTTTGCTTCAAATCTACTCGAAACTCCTGAAAATGAAATAAAAGCTCTGAAAGTAATATAATCCAATAAACGATCAATAGAGCGATAAAAACAAGTTTAGAGCGACTAAAATGGCATGAAATGATGTGATAAAAGTATAGAAAATGTGGACATATCAACACTATTAGATAAGATAATCATCGAAGACAACATATTGCAAGAAGCATCAAACACAAGCTTAAGCATAACAATGAAATTTTATAACTTGTGAAACATGATGTAATTTTAATTATTCTTCTTGTATATACTTAGAATGTAAAAGCATTGATGATGATCTATCTTAGTCCTTTAGGGTCCATCCTCAAAAAATCAAGTCAACGTCAAAATTAGTTCACCAATCCCTTCTCCTGGTCGACTAATAACACTTTATAAAATTCAGAAAATTCTGAAATTTTGTCAGACCTAATTCTAAGTCATTAAGATCATTTCTTTAACATTTTCTAAGTTTCTATTTTTCAAATATTTAGTTGACCAATATAGTTGATTAGTCGAGCGATCGGTTATCAGAATAGTTATACCAAACAGTTACATTTTCTGACAGTTATTTGACCATTTTATTTTTTTGATTAATATTTTAATTAATCAATTAGTTTATAAAACTGATTAAGTGCATTTTAACCGCCCCAAACGGAAAAAATATTTGGCTGTTTTTGTCAGTATTTGTCAGTTTCTACTGTCCTTTCGTCAAAGGCTGTCTCAACAGTCAAATCCCCGAATTAGTGGAAAAATTAGGCGACCAATCACTAGTACTAGTTGACCAATTTTGGTAAAAATATTTCAGATTTCCCTGAAATTTGGGGCAGTTGTGAAACGGTCAAAAAATGCCCCTTTTGCCGATAAATAGAGCCCAAGACCGCTGCCTACATATCCAAATTAACTCACACACTCTCTTATTTCTTAAGTGTTCTTTCTCTCTTTAGAAAGAGAGTAATTTTTAGATTTCTTTGAGGAACTTCTGCAGAAATTTTTCCGTATTAGACAGTCCAATTTCCAAGCATGTTCTACCACAAATTCACATCAAGAACCTTGGAGATTACATCCCCTTCCTTGCGATATAATTCCTACATTATTATGGCTATATGTGATATTGTTACTTTACTCTTTCTCTTTATTTGGTGAATCTCTTGTTGAAGATATTGTACAATTTTGCAACTCGGGGAGTGTTGTCATCTATGTATGTTGATTTCTTGCATAGAGGAAGTGTTTTAATGGATTGAAAATCTCGACGAGTAAATGACTAGACGTATGATCATATGGATCCGAACTAGGATAAATCTTAGTGTTTGTGTTTTTTATTCTGTGCATTGTGTTTATTTACTTCCGTACTCTTATTCCAATTTTTAGTTACTATTAATTTTACAATTTCGTTGTGATATACACTATTCACCCCCCTCTAGTGTATTTGGTGTGCCTGCAGATCCAACATTTGGTATCAGAGCATGTTTAAGATGGCATACACCTATCCGACTAACAACGCACCATATTCATCACAATTTCCAGAAAGGCACTCTGCTGCAAGGCCTCTACTGTTCAATGGTTCCAACTACTCCTATTGGAAGAAGAGGATGCCGATCTATCTTCAAAGCATTGACTACAAACTTTGGAACATGTTGGAAAGTCAATACGAGAAGCCTACAACTCTTTATGCCCAATGAACCGCAAATGATAAATCTACTGCAACTCACAACTCAAAGGCGATGAATGCACTATTTTGCACAATGGACAAAAATGACTTCAATCGAGTCTCCCAAGACAAATCATCATATGAAATCTGGCATACACTCGAGGTAACACACAATGGCACTAATAAAGTTAAGGAAACTAAAATTTATGTTCTTGTTCACTTGTTTAAGTTATTTAAGATGACGGAGAACGAGACAATTGGAGAAATGATCACTAGATTTACCGACATCACAAACTCTCTAATTGCTCTTGGAAAGAAATATACTCCAACAAAACAAGTTAGGAAGATTCTTCGTGCATTAACACCCGAATGGGAGAAGAAGACAACAGTCATAGAAGAAGCCAATGACTTGTCAACTGTCACCGTTGAAAGTCTATTGGTAACATAATAGCCTACGAAGTACAACTTCAAGATCGCAAAGAACAATCAGACTCAAAGAAGAAAGTTCTTGCTTTCAAAGCATCATCTGACACCGATGACTCAGACATGGACGATGACGATGTGGCATTAATTAATAGAAATTTCAAAATATTTCTAAGAATAGGTAAGTTTAACATTTTAAACTAAAAATATTGATGCTTCTCTATGTTTTCAATGTAACATGCCTGAATATATGAAAAAGAGTTTTCCACTCCTTAAACCAAAAGAGAGAACATTTAATAATTTCAAAAGAGATAAGAAGTTCGATAAGCAGAAGAAGGCACTCGTAGCCACTTGGGATTCTTCATCCTCTGATGAAGAAGATAACAATGAACAAATAAATGAAGAAATTCTCATATGTTCTTTATGGCACACAATACTAATGGGGTAAGCCAATAAGATAATGAATAATTGTTAGATGCCTTTAATGAATTATTCATTTGGTTTAAAAAGTGTAATGCACAACATAAGGCTCTAATGATTACTAATCAACAATTAATGTCTTCTTCGTCATTATTAGATAATCTTAAAAATCAAAAAAGTCTTTATCTTCTCAAAGATAAGTTAGTTCATGAAAATGAGATTCTCACTTCTGAGTATCATAATATGATGTCACGTATTTCTATATTAGGTAAGGATATTTTTATCTTTAAAATTGAAATATAATGATATGGCTTCTAATATTAATAAATTTAATAAAGGAAAAGATAATCTCAATGAGTTACTTAAAGTAAATATCTTGCAAATCATCGACAATTTTTGGGTTATAAACATACACCCAAATCAAATATTTTGGTAATGCTAGTATTTTGGAAAAGAAAAGGTATGTATTTATTAATGCAAAGAAAAATGATGCTTCTAATGTTTTGCAAAAGAATAATATCTCTATTCTAATGAAGAAAACTTTTGTAACATCTTCTAGAAAATCATTTATGCAAGTCTAGCCGCAATGCCCTATATGGGCTTTTATAATTGTTTTAGTCATATCTTGCTCATTTGGAGCCCATTTTTGGATCTGTTTGAACTGGGGTTTCAACCGAGACATTACCAACATCCCTGTAACCATTTTCTATGCGTTTATTATACAAAATATGCTCAATAATATTTTACGAGATATTTAAATACTTTTGCATCATAAGTAATAAACCCACCTCTTTAATATTCCAGGCCTATATCGTAATCCTTTTGCGACACAATTAATTCACATACATCAGATGTATCATCTTCCTAATTCTACCTATTACTTGACGAAGATCTCACTCTGTGTGAGATCCTGTAGCCTGACCGTACTACAGGTGGGGATCTAAACCCCAGACGGCAATGACCACGAGTAGCATGCGTCGTCCTTGTTTTGGTATCATCATTGTGTGGTTAACACATTGACATGGTATTGTTGAGATCATCTTGAATGTGTTTGTGATGAATGCCACAGTTTTATTCCCTTCGTCAAAACAATATCGCATTGTCAAGCCTAGGGTATGGCCAAGTGTCAACCCAAATAGCTTGAAACCAGTTAGTCTCCATCGGTCTTTAGTCTATCAATGTCGAACTTCTTCCAATATACTTTGGCCAAAGTTTTCACTAAAGACCAAACAAACACGTACGACACTAACTCCCCATTAACAGGAGAGACGAATCCTCTCTTGGTCATTACTCTCATCGCATGCTTCAAGTGTCAACGAACCAAATACTATTCGACAGGCCTTGCCTCAAAGCTAGGTCAGATATCTAAGTGACACGGTTCGTGTACTGGTTCATACAATAGCCTCAAGTCTAAGGACCAAAGTGACTATCATCACTGAGAGTTATCACTGATAGATTAGTTAAGTTAACCGTATGATAACTCTCGTTGGGTCGTTCAATGAACTCATTCTCCAATGAGCACATGTGTCTTGTCTCCAACTTCGCCAAGTCGAATGTCCATGAGATCATCATCACTGCTCCATGGTGAAGACAAAGACACAATGGTCTATCCGATGTATCGATATCCTTTTCTCGAAACATCTATGACCACGAACGATTTTAGACTTATGCTACAAACGGTCAATCAATTCTCCATGATCGAGATCCTCATCTCGATACTTATTTGACATCGCATCAAGTCTCAGGACTTTACCTAAGTTATAATGTACACTACATTATTATTAACTTAGATAAATTTTTACAAAAAGCTTACTGACATTTCAAACAAGTTGTTTGTACACATACACAGAGATAAATTACCTCGAGGGCATACACATCTCCCAACATCTCCCACTTGCACTCAGGCCCATTTATCCTGGTATCTCATACCGCATTTACACATAAGTATCTCTAGACGTCATCTGGTAGAGCCTTCTTGAGTTAATCTGCTAAACCATCTTTACTATAGACTTAAAGAGTTTCTATGTTCATGCTAGACCACACATTTGAATCTCAACCAAATAACTTCCATGGTCTTTTGGAATCCATAATATTTGACTTTCCTTAATCTCATCTAACTCATCGTTCTCACTTGAGACTTAAAACAATATCCTTTACCTACCTTACGAGAACGCTCCAAAATAGGCACTAGTCATCTGAACGGTTCATAATTATTTTTGATAAAGTGTCAAACTCTTTGACCACTTTGTCAAAACATTCATTCCAGCTCCTTGATGCCTCGCATGCCTTTTATTCGCTCCCACTGACTTTGAAAACTCTCTGGTTGATTCATTTAAGTTCGTTCTTCTAAATCATATTTACAAACCAGACTTTACATGCACACTCCAGTTTTCATGGTCATCATGAGCATTGATATTGAGTCTGATCCGCATATATATATACACATCAGTTGCTAGAAAGTTGCATCATAATCCATTTATAAGAGTTCTAACCAACATAACTTGTACTTCACTGTTTTCCATCTGCACTAATCTTCTGTCTTGACGATTCACTTGCAGCCAAAAAGGAACACTTCCCTTGGGCACATCTTCTATGGCATATACCTTATTTACGTGCTAGGACCTTTTCCTGATTGCATCAAGCCATTTCTTAAAGTCAATACTCCGAATGGAATCTTGGAAGTTGTTTAGGCCATCATCAACTATGATGTTTTACTCGACTTCTTTGTCTTACGAGGCTCGAGCAATCTTGTTATTTCCTAATGATTGATTTGAGGAATATCATATTGATAAGGTTCTTGATCACTCCATATTTAACAACTTTTTTCTGCTTGTTTGCATGCCATTTAGATCGCCCATATCGCATTTTTCACGATTATTTGACAATATTGCGATGCTTTTCACGATTTCTTGTTTTTGTCGTATTTCAGGAGATTTGGAGCGATTTGGAGTGATTCTGAGATGCACCCACTCCAGAGTGTCACCCGTGACTCTTTTGAGGGGAATTCTACGATTGGAGAGGAGTGGAAGAAGAAAGAAAGTCGTAGGAGCGATGAGGAAGCAAAAATACGAAGATTGGGCATTTTCAGCATGCCACTCGGCCGAGTGAAGGAGTCACTCGGCCGAGCATCGACAGCCCACTCGGCCGGCTAGATCAGACACGCAACAGACTCCATATCAACGTGTACTCAGCCGAGCATCACCAGACCACTCGGCCGAGCACGGATGCACCACTCGCCCAAGTGGCATCAAGACGACGGCAACAAAAATTCCTAAGTTACTGTAATCCTTCAGTCAGCCCCGAGTTCCGACTCGGCCGAGTGAAGAAATCCCATCGGCCGAGTGAAGAAAGTCACTCGGCCGAGTGACTCCCGAGGAGACGAACCCCAAAAGTCCAGACTTGCTGAAATCCATCAGGGTCCGTCACTCGACCGAGTGACATTTGTCACTCGGCCGAGTGAGCCGCGCTGCCTGTAGCGTAAAGTGCAATTTTCAAGCTGCACAGGGGCAATTTTGTCACAGTTTTTTGGGTGATTTTGGGGGGTATTTAACCCCAGTGTTTAACCTAGTTTGGAGAGCTTTTCTCATATTTTGGCAGCCCTTTTTGATTACTTTTTAGGAGATTAGATTTAGTTCTTTGGAGAGAGAGATAAAAAGTTCTATTTTGTTGGATGCTATTGAATCTTCATTGGTTTGTCTCTCTTTCTATCAAAAACCTCATTTTTATTGATATATTGTCTATTGCAATGAATTCTATTATTTTTATTATTGAATTTCTAATGATTTGCATTATGAGTTGCGAGTAGTTTTATCGTCTTAGGGCGTAGGGATGAACCCTACAAACCCTATTTCTAATTTGTGATGAATTGGTGAAATTCTTGCTAGAATTGATTAGGGTTAGTTTGGGATTGATTTAATACGAATAGCTAGGGATTCATACCGATTGGGATTTGCAAGAGATTGGATCCCAAATTGATAGGAAGCCCTAGAAATTTGAATTGGGTTATAATTGGATTTCTCTAGGATTGGTTTGCAAGAGATTGGACCAATACTAGGGTTTTCGATTGTAATTCTATACCAATACCCGTTTGCAAGAGATTGAACAGGTAGGAACTATCCCAACCTAGGTCGTAGCTCGAGTTTGCACGAGAGTGGGCTCGAGATACGATTGAACGATGATGTCATCCTTAACGCTAGCTTGTTTATGTTAGGGTTTGCAAGAGATTGGACCCTATCCTAGGTTTGCTATAGACCGGCAATAGCGCGAGAGCGTGAGATTGGTTCTATATTTAGTTACAACTAGTTCATCTGAATTTCAAGTCTAGCAATTATGAAACCTACGAATCACAATGTTGAGATACGGTCCGTAGCGGGGATTCCCTATCCCTAGGCGTTTTTATTGATTTGATATTTTCTTTATACAATTGAACGACTATGACCGCTTTATTGCGAATATTTCTCGACTGTTCTTATAGCCAGGTGAATTGAAGAAGACACCGTCATTTGCCCTCCTCGTGTTCGATACCCGCTCGCCGCTACACCGTGCGCTTGCGGTAAGACTAGCGAGTCCTGTCCCGGGTGTGTATCCGGGGCGCGATTAAGTTTTTGGCGCCGTTGCCGGAGAGGTGATAGTGTTTGATTCTACATACCTAGCTATTTTTCTTTTTGTTTTATTATTTCTATTTTTACTTTACCCTTTTTTGTGCTAACTATTTCTTTGAAACTCTGTTTTTCCTTGCATGTACACGAGATCCACAGCGGACCCCGAAGTAATACTATACGATCCGGAGATCGAACGTACATTGAGGAGGATCAGAGCGAAGAGGAGACTCGATACGGAAGGGAATTTTATGACCCATCCTGAGACAGTCGAAGAATTGGTGGTGCGAATGGCGAGGATTATTTCCATTAGAGATAGGCTTTGGCCTAAGACTTCCTCCACAACCTCGTCCATAGCTATGCCGGAGTTGGCGGCCGACAAAAATTTCGAGTTGAAGACTGGATTGGTATTTCTGATGCAGCAAGACCCTTTTCATGGGAATTCCCATGAAAACCCTCATTACCACATCCAGCTCTTTTTATCAAAATGTGCCACCTTCCAAATGCCAGGCGTCTCCGTAGATGCTATCAGACTGCGCCTCTTCCCCTTCACACTCAAGGACAAAGCCCTATATTGGTTGAGGATGCAGGCTGAAGGAATCTTCACCACTTGGGATGAATTGGCGAGTGCCTTCGCCGACAAATTTTACCCGCCCTCCAAGACGGTGAAGATAAGAAGTGCTCTCATGTCCTTCAAGCAAGGACCGCAGGAGACTCTCTATGAGGCATGGGAGCACTTCAAGGACTTGCAGCATCAATGCCCCCCCATCACAGCATAGAGGATTGGGAGCTTGTCCACAGTTTCTACAATGGACTCCAACCGGGCACAAAACAGATTATTGATGATACCGCCAACGGAGCCATTTTGTCAAAGACCCCCGATGAAGCTACGGCCTTGCTAGAGGAGATGGCCTCCAACAACCAACAGTGGGGCGACGAGCAAGGACATTCTTTGTCCTCCTTGAAGCCCACGAGTATTTATGAGGCCAAGGCCGTGGCGGAGCATGCTAGCAAATTTGACTCTCTCCACAAGGTAGTGGAGAGATTGGAGAAATACATTACCGAGCCGCATGGAGCTCCTTCTACATCCGCACCGACAAACCATATGAGTGATTGGCAAGACCAATCCCAAGCCATGTATGTAGGAGGAGAGCATGGAGAAGGAGCTTTGGAGCAAATTCAGTATGTTGCGAGGAATTCCAGATATTGGGCCAACCCGGCTGCTAGAAACCATCCGGGTTTTTCCTATGCTAATAATGATGGTGCCTTGAACCCCCCACCACAACAACCTCCTCAAGCTCGGGCTCCACCACCACAACCGAATTATCAACCAATGGGGCCACCGCAACAAAACTTCCCACCTAAGCAACAAGTGGGACCTTATAGGCCACCCGGGTATAATCAAGGTTGGAGAAATCCCAACCCTCCGCAAGCTCAACCACGTTCGGATTTTGAAGCTAAGGTGGAGGAGTTTATGGTGGAGCAGAGAAAGATTAATGCCACGTTGAAGGGGGGACAAGATTCTCTTACCACCGTCGTCGCTCAAATTGGGGAGCAACTTGCGTTGCTCAATAGAAACAACCAACAATTGCCGGCTCAACCCAAGCCAAATCCACGGGGCAACACTGGCCATATCAACGCGGTTGTTGCGGTTACGACAAGGGGTGGGAAGGATACCACTCCCGTCATGACTCAAGTTAAGGAACCCATGGTGGAGATTCTAGAAGAGAGGGAGCCGGCAATTGAGGTGGAAAAAGAGAAGGAGCCGCAAGAAGGAGCAAAATCTAGAGTGGGGAAACCTATTGATGAGCGCCGATTCATGCAACCAGTGCCTTTCCCTCAACGGCTAGCTAGAGCCAAGATCGAGAAGAGGCTAGCCAAGTTCCTCGAATACTTGAGAGGGGTGAGCCTCAATATCCCTTTCCTTGATGCCATAGTGGAAATCCCATCCTACGCGAAGTTCTTAAAGGACTTGATTACGGGAAGGAAAAGGAAAGAGAAGATCATGCTCGCGGAACAAGGAACTTGGTTCACTAGGAAGGAAAAGGATCCCACCAAATTTAAAGATCCCGGGAGCTTCCGGATTCCTTGCACTCTAGGGGGCGTCCCCTTACAAAAACCATTGGTTGATTTGGGCGTTAGTGTGAGCCTCATGCCTCTCACCATGTTCCGGAAGTTGAATACCGGCACGGATTTAAAGCCAACCGACATGAGGATTCAACTCGCAGACGGTCAGATTACAAGGCCGGTTGGGATCGCGGAGAACATCCCACTACAAGTTCCTGGAGGCATATGCTTGCCTTGTGATTTTGTGATCATGGATATCAAGGAGGAGGGTGACACATCGCTCATACTTGGACGCCCATTCCTCGCCACCGTCGGTGTAATCGTCGATGTGCGGGAAGGGACTCTTACCTTGAATGGCGGCAACATTGAAGTCGAGCTCTATATACCAAAGGCTATGAAGCACATGCAGTATTATGAGGAGCTAGATTATGTGGACCTCCTTGACGAGGTCATTGAAGAGGCTATCCCCCACTCCATAGGAGCACTCCACGATGACGGCTTTAAAGAAAGCCAAGATTTAGGCGAAGAAGAGAAGGTGGAGGACTCTCCCAATAGCTCCATGGTGAATGATGATGGCAACGCTGAAGTCACAAGAATGCGAGAGCTTTGCAAGCTCTCGACATTGAAGAATCCAAAGAAAGCTCCACCGATTCGAAGATCGATGTCACCGGCGAAGTCAAAGACCGGAACAAGCTCAAGCTTGGGGGAGCCATCCCCTAACATTGCCCATGATGAAGGGGTTCTGAGGAAGGCCACGCACCACCACAATCCAAATCCGAGTGGTCTTCCCGGTAAATTCGACGGGTGCATCTCATATGCACCCAACATCCCTACGCTAATTTGAAAATCCAAAGGGGTCGAGCTCAAGACCTTAAACGAGTGCTTGTCGGAAGGCAACCCGATGGTTTTTGCATTATTTTTATTTTGGTTTTTATTTTTGTTTTAGACTTTGTTAGTGTTTTGAGTCAATTGCCCATAAAAATCATGACAACAGGTCTTAATTTCTATGACATGAGAGGAGAAAAGGAGATCTATCATATGGAGGATGACCGAGGCAAGGAAGAGCACTCCAGGAATGCGCTCAAGGCTTAGGAGGAGGAAGAAACCAAATGGAGGAAGAAAAACAGAGAGTATAGCAAAATCGGAGCCCCGAAACAGAAAACAGCACGTCACTCGGCCGAGTATCATATGCGACTCGGCCGAGCAAAGGACCCCACTCGGCCGAGTGGGGCACCAACCAGGGAGTCTGCAGAACCAACTCTCTATCTTTTTTATGCATTTCAGTATTAACTTCCACTCGGCCGAGTACAATTATTCACGCAGCCGAGTGAAACGGATACCCTCATAGGGCGAGAATTGCCGAGTAGCTTGTGCCACTCGACCGAGTGGAGATTCTCCATTCGGCTGAGTGTGGCAAAGCCACTCGGCCGAGTCGTAAGTAGCGGGGAGAAATTTAAATTTTTTTCGTTTACGCCACTCGGCCGAGTGACATTATCACTCGGCCGAGTCGTAACTTCCCTTATATAAACGCTGCGGGCTCGGTGCGAATCTCAACGCGAGAAAATCCCAAATTCGCCCGAGCCCCCGTAGCGCTTCGTCTCCCCTCACCCATTGCCGCAGCCCTGTGCCCGAATCAAGTCGACCCCACTGGCGATCGTCGATCCGACCTCGCCGTCGACTGGCCGACCCTCCACCTCGCCGACGCCGGCCTCCACCGACCGCTGGCGATCCTCGTTTTGCCCCAAAAGCCATTTTCTCCCATTTTTCTTGATCCGTACGCCCATTGATCCCCATACTCAAATCAAATTCTTTTTCTATCTATTATACCCCATCTCCCCCATGTATTTTGAATATTATCCGCTGATATCATTGTTTGATTTGCATGCTATCTTGGGGAGCTTTGGGGAGCTTCTGGACGCGCTTTTGGCTTCGCGGAGGCGGTGTTCTTCGCACGCACTTGCTGATTTTCTCTCGCGGTGTGTTCAGGTACACTCGTTCCATTATTTAGCACGCTGCATTATATTTTTGTTGAGTGAGCACTCGCGGCACACATGCCGCCCCGCACTAGGCCACGCACGTGGGGATCCACCCCCAAGCAGAGGCGGACCGATAACCCCGATCCCTCTCACACTACGGAGGACTCCCCTCCACCTCGTCCACCACGTCTACCCCCACGACCACCACCACTGCTGTGCCTATCTCGGTTGAGCCTATTCCCTCACTTCTTCCCGAGCGTCCACCCACCATACTTGAGAGAAACGAGTCTTCCTTCTCTGCCGTTGTGGAGACACTGTCAAGTTTACTGTCTGCTTGGGTGTCACCTTTTGGTCCTTACACTTCCTCCCCAGTGGTTGACCCTTCTGTCTCCACCTCAGCCGTCCTATCCGAGAGTGTCGTGACATCTGTTCCCACGTCTGCGTCACAGACCTCTCTTACTGTCTCGTCGCCGATTTTGTCTTCCACCACTGCTGTTGCTGCCTCCTCGTCCCAGTCTCACACTGAGGCTGGGCATCCACTAGTGAGCACAGCCCCCTTTCCACACATACCTGCTGGCCCGATTATTTACACCGCCTGTGTCAGACAGCCCCGTCCTTCACAGCCTAGACACGTGCGTCCCTCTGCACCACCTCCCCCGACACTATACTTCAGAGCATTCGTGCTCTTGAGGGGGCGATGAGTGGACTCAGAGGCGACTTTAGGGCTCTGTCTACCACAGTCTCCGCCGTGCAGTCTCGCGTCGAGCTACTTCCCAGTATTCAGGCTTGCCTGACTCAGATTCTCACGCGACTGCCACCACTGCCACCACCCACCCAGCAGCTTCCACACCCACCACCCCCACCCCCACCCCCACCTCCACCACAGGACAGAGATGGTGCAGCACCACCAGCTTAGGCACACTTTTGATGCCAATGATATTTTTGTCGTTATGCTGCCCATTCTCTGCTGGTCCTGGAGGTATTTTTTTTTGCCCCCCCCTCCTCCACAAACTTTTTTGGTCCCTATCTTGTTCATATCATTCTATATCTTTTTTGTGAGAGAGGGAGTGTATTTTTGGGGACACATATCTGCATCACTCTGATCATTGCATGCATCATTCATATCCACATCATATTTTCTATTTGTTTTTGTTCTTTTTTATCATGCATGCATCCTCACCCACCCCACCCATTACACGTCTCTCGGTGTGCCACACTTTGCACAATGAGGACACTGTGCAGTTTAGCTTGGGAGAGTGAGTTCTCACACTTTTTGCTTTTATCACCTTTATTTTTAGTTTTTTCACGCTTTTTTCGCTTTTGCACCCATTTTTCATCACTTTTTCATTTTTTTACCATGCATCACGTTTTTCTTATTTTCTTTGTGTGCTGCATTGTAAATAGTTCTGTTTTCTTTTATCTTTATTTCTTTCATCTTTTGCTAGATATGATTTTTCTGTGATGACGATGACGTGGTGTTAGCTTTTCTCTATATGCATGCTAATTTGGTCATGTCATAGCTTTTGTTTTTGATATCATATGCTATGTTCTGCTTTGCATTTAGAAATAGTAACCCACTTCTTTTTCCGTATGAAAATGGATGAAATTCTATTATTAGCTTATGTCTGATAATTCATATGTATGCTATCATAGAAAACACACCAAGATTCACGCATTGATTGCTTATATCTGGAGTACTACTTTCTTTTATCATATCACTTCTTATTGCATGATTTGTACGCTTCACTTCAGGTTGATTGAATGTTTGCTAGCATTGAAATATCTGGACTAGTTTGCTTTTTGAGATTAAACTAAGTAGATTAAATTACCCTGCTGACGTGCGTTTATATTTCATATATTCACGCACGCTTTCTTTTGTGTTTCTCCGTGTTTTTTCGCCGTCTTTTATTCGTTTTCTCGTATTTTCTCGTTTTCTTTCACTTTTCTTTGTTTCTCCATGTTTGCAGGAGATTGACCGCGTAGGGGACGTTTAACGACGATATCTCAAGTCCCCGGAGCAGCGGGAGGAGTCACGCATGATCCAGGGGGTCAAACGTCAAAGAATACATCTTTCAGCCCCTCACCCGGTCAGTTGGTCATCTCCAACCGATCGGGTGATGCACGTGTGCACCACCCGGTCTCAGCCGGAGCTCAAGTGGAAGTCACCCGACCGGTTCACAGGCCGGTTCAACTGGGGCCAACTCTCTTTCTTCTCGAGCCAATTTCCAACCGATCGGGTGACACTCACCCGATCGTTTCATCTGTAGCTGATGCTCAAAAGCCGAAGACATGGGCACCCAACCGAACACTTCACTCGATGGCGCCAAGATCCAACCGGTCACTCGAAGAACTCAACCGACCGGTTCATATGACCGGGTTAAAGCTCCCCGTTTCTGTCTATTATCTGTAACGGATCACCCGATCGGTTGACTTGTCAACCGATCGGGTGACACGAGAGTCTATAAATAGAACCCCTAGGGTTCCAGAAACGGGGACCTGCTAGTTTTTACTGTTTTCTCCTATTGTGACGGCTGTAATTACTGTTCTTTTGTAACTTTTCGGATCTTTCTCAAATTTTAGTATTGTCTTAATTACTCTATTACTTCCGCATTCCAATCGTCTGATTATGATTCCAACGGTTTATTTTAATTTAGATCGCTTTTTAATGAATATTTGTGAGTTGTTCCCAAATCTGGGATTTTGGCGGAAACCCCTTCGGGGGCTCTTCCCGATGCATCCATAGGGTTAGGAAATCGATAGGGATTAGGATTCTAACGGTTACATGGGGTGTTTCATTGTCATCGGCGGGAAAAAGACCACCTTTGACCGTTGGACCAAGGGGGAATAAACTTGGCGGTTGACTCCCTAGCCATAGCTCACGCCCTTAGCGTAGACGCCGAATCCTAGCACGCGGGAGTGGCAGGATGAGACGTTGGGAGTTATCGTTGCGAGCTTAGTTCTCCCGGAATCGATCAGTGTTAATGGACACGGGAGTGCCCACTGATCGAATCCGGGAAGTCCTGTGTATAATCCTGGGCACCGACCGGAATATCGGGACCATGGGGTGCCGGTACCACTTTTGGAGGCAACGTCTCACCATTAGACCCTAATTCCGATCGATATCCTACCCGTAGGCCGTATCGGCGAGAGTCGCTCGTTGGAGTGGAAACCAAAGTCACGGGTTTATTTTCTTATTGTTCGTACCTTGCATTCCTTTCCGTGACAACCATCAACCGATTCGGGCTAGCTCGCCCACGGAGTGATTTTGGTCCTCCTTGACACAAGCACATCCTAGCCTCCCTGTGTTCGACCCCCAAGCCACACTACAACACCGTGCGCTTACGGTTACAAATATCTAAACCCCCACGCAGGTCCCCCGACCATTTGCGGATAGCAAGCCGGGGCACACGTCAAGTTTATGGCGCCGTTGCCGGGGAGGCAACGTGCTTGTTATTTTAGGATCTCTTGAACCCTAGTGTCTAGCTCTTATCCCTACCTCGCGACAATTTTCGCATTCTCCTTTTTCCTTTTTATTTTTCTTATTTTTATTTCTTATTTTATATGTTTCTTTCCCACTTGTCGCTTCACGGGTGTTTGTTGCTTTTCATGCGCAGGAGTTCAAGAAGTCTCGACGACTTGATTCCCGTTGATCCGGAGATTAACGCCACCCTTAGGCGTTTGGCCGCCGAGAAGCGAAGAAGAGAGGATCCCGAATCCATGGAGGAGAACACCCCGCCTCACAAGTCCCTGTTGGAGTACTCGATGCCATCTATCGAGTCCACTTCTGTCATCCGTTCTCCAGCTATTGCTGCCCAAAGCTTTGAGCTAAAGCCATCTTTGGTGACATGGATCCAGCAGGACCAGTTTTCGGGTGCGCCCATAGAGAGCCCGATCGAGCATCTAGACTCCTTCTTGTAGAAATGTGACACCTTCCGGATTAATGGTGTCACGACTGAGGCGATCCGTCTGAAGCTGTTCCCCTTCTCTTTGCGAGACAAAGCCAAGCAATGGCTTAGGGGGAAGGACCCCAACACTTTCAATACCTGGGAGAAGCTCTCCAACGCTTTTCTGACGAAGTTCTTTCCTCTGGGGAAGACCATGAAGTTGAGGAATGAGATCTCCTCCTTCTCCCAGGCCAGCCATGAGTCCTTGCATGAAGCTTGGACGAGATATAAGGAGATGCAAAGAAGATGCCCTCACCATGAGCTTCCGAAGTGGCAGATTATTAATCTGTTCTACAATGGGCTGAGGGATGACCTAAAATCTTCTATTGACGCAGCGGCTGGGGGTTCCTTCATGTCTAGGAGCGAGGAAGATGCCGGACATATTCTGGAAAATATGGCATCCAACAATGAGCGGTGGTGTGACGAGAGGGCCACACCCAGGTCTAGGGGTATACACAGAGTCGAGGACATCGACAAACTTTCAAGCAAGTTCGACTTGCTTTCGACCCAGATCTCCGCACTAATGGTAGGAGCCGGTGTGGCCGGTACACAGCAGATTTCAGCGGTAGAATCCGAATTCTTTGGGGAATTCGACGGTGGTGACATCTCACCACCGTTGGATCAGGCGAGCGCACTATTTTACAACCCCACGGGAAATGCGATGTATCCGCCAAGAACCAATTCCAATCAGGCCTACTCTCCAAACAACCGGAACCACCCTAACTTTGGTTACCAGGCACCATTTCAGCCCTCGCCACCTCAGCAGCCGCAGCAACAAACATATCAGCCGGCTAGGTCACAGCAGAGTCAGATTCAGCAGCAACAATATCAGCAGCAACCTCAGCAACAATTTTACGCCCCCAGGAATCAGCAGCCACTCCAGCAGTAGCAGCAGTATGGCCAACAGAGGGCCGTCTCTCCGGTTGAGTCTCTCTTGACTCAATATATAACCAACCAGGAGAAGATCAATCAAAAGCTGGAAATGGGCCAGCGGGCCCTCACGGACCAAGTAACCCAGCTGGGGTTACAAGTGGAGAACCTTTCAAGGTCGCAAAACCAATTGCCGCCACAACCGGAGGTGAACCCGAGGGGAGCAACCCAAATGTCGGCACTCGTGCACGAGCACGCGAATGTGTCCGCTATCGTTCTGAGAAGCGGGACACAAATCCCTACTAGAGTGCCCCCTAACAGACCGGAAGCACCGTTGGTCGTTGAGCGACCGATCGAAAAATCAAACGACGTCGGTGCTTCGTCATCAAATCCTACGACTCCGGAGGGAGTCTCTGAAGAAGAGAAGAAGAAGAACGAGGAAGGGAGCCCGAAAGTGTTCAAACCCGTTGTGCCATTTCCACAACGGTTAGCTCAGGCCAAAATTGATGAGAAATATGGCAAGTTCTTCGCCATGGTCAAGGACCTGAGCTTGCAAATCCCCTTCCTAGAAGCAATCGAAACAATCCCCTCCTATGCGAAATTCCTGAAAGATTTGGTGACTAAAGGGTCTAGAAAGGAGAAAGTAGTGTTGACGGTGGAGTGTAGCGCTCTTATCCAGAGGGAAAATCCACCGAAACTTAAAGACCCAGGGAGCTTCTCAATTCCTTGCACGACCGGGGCAGTAAAGATTCATCGTGCACTCGTCGATCTCGGAGCGAGTGTAAGTTTGATGCCCTTATCGATGTATAAAAGGATAGGAATGGGTGATTTGGAGCCCACCGGTATGACCCTACAACTAGCTGACCGGTCAGTCAAATATCCTGTGGGGATTATGGATGACCTCCCCGTTAATGTAAAAGGGGTGCATGTGCCAGTGGACTTTGTAGTCATGGACATGCCTGAAGACGCACACACCGCCATCATCCTGGGACGACCTTTTATGGCCATTGCTGGCGTTTTGATTGATGTGAAGAACGGAAAACTTTCGCTAAACGTCAGCGGAGAAAAAGTTGAATTTGATCTGGGGTTGTCCATGAAGTATCCCGATCCCCCAGATGACCCTCGGTGTAATTTGCTGGAGGTGGAAGAAGAAAAAGCTGCTGAAGAGAGCTCCTGGGAGATTTTCTTAAGAAACCCCCCCCCCCCCCCCCCCCCCCCCCCCCCGATGACTTGGGGGATTCAGAAGACCGAGACGGCCCTAAGAACAATGATGCTGCTGGGAAAGCGAGTACAGCACGTATGACCCCTCCCAGGTTCCCCAAGGCTCCTCCTGCAAGGAAAACAGGGAAAGAACCCATGGGCCTCGCTAAAGACGAGGTCCGGATCCTAAAGAAGATGGTGGTAAGCGCCAATACGAAAGAGAAGCCCCCGGATCCCAAGAACAAGGAGAGGGTAGTCGAGCAAATATTTCTCCAGCCGCTGACAGCTCCAAAGGCCTTAATCTCCGATGAAGTAGAGATGCCGAACTTCGGGCATCACCCGTATCAACCACCGTGAACATCTCTTGCGGGCGTCGAGCCAACGACGTTAAACAAGTGCACTTCATGGGAGGCAACCCATGCTCTAAACTTTTGCCCCACTTTTTAGCGTTATTTTTGACTTTATTTTATCTGTTTTTATAAATAAAATCAGCCGCGAGAACATCCGTTCAGGGACTTAGACAATCTGTTGGTTTTTACAGGAAACAAAGCCCCAACCGATCGGTTGATAACTCCCCCGATCGGTTGGGATGTATCAGATACAAGCCGAAATCTGTCCCCAAATATACCGATCGGTTGAAGAATGGAGAGACCGGGTGACAGACCGGGTGATCTGGGGAGAATTCTCGGGAAATTTTTGGGGAATATCAATCGATCGGTTGAGTTCGAGCGCGATCGGTTGAGGCGACCGGGTGAGCAGCCCTCAATTCTCGGGAAAATGAGTGGAGCGGCCAACCGATCGGTTGACAAGTCAACCGATCGGTTCGCCTGTAGAACTTCTTCGGCAAGAATTTTTTACCTAACCGTCAACCGATCGGGTGACAAGTCACCCGATCGGTTCGACTTAAAACCCTATATAAATCCCCAACCACCCGTTCGCATTCACCCTCGCCCGATCGCCATCGCAGCCGTCGTTTCGCCTCTTTATCCTCCCCAACGGCCGGTTCTCACTCCCCCACGTCCTCCACTCCTCCAATACTCCCTCTCTCCGCCTCCTCCATCAATCTCTCCATCATCTTCACTCCCTCTCTCCTTTCATTTCAAATTTCTGACCTAATTCCCCCCAAACAACGCCCATTTCGAAAATTCTTGCTGAAAGAGGTCGACGCGGCTCCACGCTACTCTCGTTGCACAGTGTGGGGACATCTACGAGCAAGCTTCGCCATTTCGCTTGGGTACACTCGCTCCTACGCTCATATTTCTATTTTTACCCTATAAATTATGCTTGCTCATTTTGCTTGTGTTAGTGTGCATTCATCGCTTTTGCATTCATTCATACACGCACACTCACGCATGGGTAAGGATAAAGACAAGGGGAAGGGGATTATGCGGGAGGAGGAACCGTCTCGAAAGAGACGTAAACAAACACGTCCCACATCCCGCACACGAGCACTGACACTTGGCCCTCCCCCGCCTGTTATCCCCCCTGTGGACCCAATGTTGGGCCCGCATGGGTATATCTTTAGGAACCAGGAGCACAAGGATTTTTACCGTAGGCTCGATGCTCGGGGGCATCTATCTACTAAGTTCCCGCATACACAAACACTTGTCGATCTCGGTGTCTACACCGAGGTCGAATCTCTTTTCGCTAACTTAGGATGGTTGGCCTTTCTTAATGCATCTGCCGTATCCTACCCGGCACTCACCCTCGAATTTCTCTCTACACTTGTTTGGGAGTCCGGGTCGATCATAAAATTCCGGGTGCGTAACAGGAGTGTCACCACAAATCTGAAAATAATTAATGATATATTTGGTTTCCCCAATCTTGGGGATGACTCCATCCGACACTACGGGTACACGCCCGAGTTTAACGTCGATCAATTCTGGTTCCGCCTCACACTATCCCATGACTATCCCCGAGGAAGGGCCAAGGCCTCCTCCATCATTCATCCCGTGTTTCGTTTGGCCCACAGGATCATATCATCTGCATTTTTTCCTAGGGACGAGTCCGGCACCGTGACTATCCCTGACCTTTTTATCCTATGGGCCATGACTTTCCCTTTTGTCCGGGACGATGATGGGATTAGCTTCAGGGCCCCTACCGTCCCCATCCATGGCGACGATTGGCTTGTTTACAAGCTACTCGAGATCAGCCAGGCCGGTAAGGGGAAGTTTTGTTGTGGGGGCATCATTACTATCATTTGCTCTTACCCCCAATTTAATATTCCCATCCCCAATAATCCTCCCACTGTCGCAGGACCCTCACAGCTAGATATTGATGTCCTGCGGCACATTCACATGATTAGATCCCACTCCGATGGCCGCTTCATCTTCAATTATGGCCACCCCCCAGCCCCTTACACCATTCTCCCCAACCCCGCTTGCATGACCATTGCTCTTGTGGGAGATTGGTCCTTCCCACCTGATCCCAACTTCCTAGCGGGGTTGAACCTTCCTTTCCTTCCCGCAGACGCACACAGACCACCGTCCCCTGCCGCCCACTTAGGCGAGCAGGATATCACTGCGTCTCGGGGAGATATAGGGGCTGGCCCGAGTCGTCATGTCTCTGTTCCGGGGCCCATCACGTCTGAGCACCTCTTTGCGGCCATTTCTGGCCTTGTCTCCTGTGCCGACATGAGCACCGCCACCGGCACCACTTCCACCTTACCTGGCGGCACCACTTCTGCCTCACGTCAGTCCACATCTTTTGGTCACCGCCAGGTCTCTGCCTGTCTTGGTCTTGAAAGGGAGGTCGCTGCCCTTCGTGAGCTCTGTATGTCCTCTGCCTCCTCGGACCCATCACCGTCCTCTTTTCTCACTCAACCACGTTTCCTCGCACTTGAGAGGAACGTGGCAGCCATTCTTTGCCTTCTCACTCACATCCACGGACCACCTCCACCTTCACCACCTCCACCCTCACCACCTCGGCGATCTTCTCCTCCACCCTCCCACACATCCCCACATCCATCACCTCCCTCACCACATTCTTCTCCTCCCTCATCTATTCCCATCCTGGTATCCACTTTTCCCCTCCCGACCACTTCCATCGCACCCACACTACCTCCTCCCTCCTCCTCCATCACTGAATACGTGCGTCGGAGGAAATTGCAGGTGCGCTCCAGATCTCTCCCACCACCACCCACTACCGTCACCACCACATCTTCTTCCCCCATTTCTATTCCTCTCACCACCGCCTTGATCGCCTTCCTATCCCCACCACCCACTTCTCCGTACACCCCCAGCCTCCCCCGACCACCCATCCACACCCTCTTCCGAGGAGGACGCGGACTCACCTTCTCCTGCTTTCTGATTTCATCTTGTTTGTTTTTGACTCCCCCTTGCATATCTCTGCATTTCACGATCACATTTTATTTGCTAGCACTGTCATGTCTAGCTTGGGGGACGTCTATTTTGGTGTGTCGTCGTGTTTTGTTGTTTTTCTCATTTTTGTGTGTGCTTGTTTTCCCCTTTTGAGTGTCGTGTCGTGTGGTTTTGTTTCTATTTTCGTGTCGTTTGATTTTGATTTTGATCTTTCTTTATTTTCAGTTCCATCTCTGTGTTTTCTTCGTTTTCATTTCTTTTTGTGTCGGTGCGTATTCCTCCCCATCTTCATTGCCCTCCCGTACTCACTCATATTGCATTGAGGGCAATGCAAACTTCAGCTTGGGGGAGTCGCACTGTGTGCGTCATTTGAGTCCTTCTTTTTCGTTTTTGTGTCGTTTTCATCGTGTTTTTTATTTTTTCTTTTTTTTTCTCTTCTCACCTTTTTATCTCTTTCTCCTAGAGATGAACCCTATGATGAATCGCCGCAAAATCACACACACCTAGCGTGGCATCGATAATCACACTCACTGACCCTAGGATTTCGAGTCCTCTTGCATTTCACGCATCGTGGGTCCACTCAGCTTTTTGTGAGTCGTGCATCGTGCCTAGCTATTTGGTGTGCTTCTACTTTGTGATTTTATTTTATATACCTGTCCAGGAATGACCCCTAGATTATCATGCTTCGATTTGAATATGCGGTATTTGCCTCTACTATATGCATGCTATATTTATATCGTATATCTCAATTCGCATGCGTCGGGATTCCACAATTAAGGACTAGGATAACCCATTTAGCCTATGCTCTATTTAGCGAAAATAGTTTGCTTTGCCCAAGTGTTTAGATTTCGACTTCTTTTTTGTTTTACTTGGTGCAAATCCCCTTGTCGTGTACCGTTCTCCCACTTGGGAGAGTACACATGTGTATAGCCAAAAACCCAAAAATCCAAAAAAAAAAGAGAAAAGAAAAGAAAAACCCAAAAAGAAAAGAAAAGAAAAATTTTTTATAGCCAAAAAGCCAAAAAAATACAAATACCCAAAACCCAAAAAAATATCTAGTGTGAATATTTTTCATACCTACCGAGAATAAAGGGAAGTCGAGAATTTGCACCGAGTGTTCTACTCCACATCATCTCAACCCCCATCGTTTTCGAAAACACTTGGCTTAGGAACTTTTTAGCTAGTATCTAGGCTATAGTGGCGTGATTTCCTTAACCCTAGTTGTGGAGTCCCCGACGCATGATACGTTTCACTTCTTATACTCTTCTCAAGCATGCTCAAACTAATATTCACCGCAATTTCAAATTCGAATCGGTATTTGGGTCATTTCCTGGATTTGCGTATATGAGCTCATAGCACATTGTGGAAAGCGACACCATTTGCTAGCACACGACTGCACTCACACGCGCTTCACCGCGTGGGCCCACGACACTTATTGGGACTCGTTTTCCTAGGTTTAGTGATGTGATTTGACGTTTGCTTGATTGGTGTGTCGTTTTTGATTTTGTTGGCTCTGACGGACGATCTAGGATTTATAGTTTTCTTTTTCTCTCTTTCTCTCTATCTTTTCCCTCCGAGCTCCTACTCTCACTCGTCTTCCTCGAGGACGAGGAAGAGTTCAGCTTGGGGGATTTTGACGTGCGTTTATATTTCATATATTCACGCACGCTTTCTTTTGTGTTTCTCCATGTTTTTTCGCCGTCTTTTATTCGTTTTCTCGTATTTTCTCGTTTTCTTTCACTTTTCTTTGTTTCTCCATGTTTGTAGGAGATTGACCGTGTAGGGAACGTTTAACGACGATATCTCAAGTCCCCGGAGCAGCGGGAGGAGTCATGCGTGATCCAGGGGGTCAAACGTCAAAGAATACATCTTTCAGCCCCTCACCCGGTCGGTTGGTCATCTCTAACCGATCGGGTGATGCACGCGTGCACCACCCGGTCTCAGCCAGAGCTCAAGTGGAAGTCACCCGACCGGTTCACAGGCCGGTTCAACTGGGGCCAACTCTCTGTCTTCTCGAGCCAATTTCCAACCGATCGGGTGACTCTCACCCGAACGGTTCATCTGTAGCTGATGCTGAAGAGCCGAAGACATGGGCACCCAACCGATCACTTCACCCGATGGCGCCAAGATCCAACCGGTCACTCCAAGAACTCAACCGACCGGTTCATATGACCGGGTGAAAGCTCGCCGTTTTCTGTCTATTATCTGTAATGGATCACCCGATCGGTTGACTTGTCAACCGATCGGGTGACACGAGAGTCTATAAATAGAACCCCTAGGGTTCAAGAAACGGTGAGCTGCTAGTTTTTATTGTTTTCTCCTATTGTGACGGCTGTAATTACTGTTCTTTTGTAAGTTTTCGGATCTTTCTCAAATTTTAGTATTGTCTTAATTACTCTATTACTTCCGCATTCCAATCGTCTGATTATGATTCCAACGGTTCATTTTCATTTAGATCGCTTTTAATGAATATTTGTGAGTAGTTCCCAAATCTGGGATTTTGTCGGAAACCCCTTCGGGGGCTCTTCCCGATGCATTCATAGGGTTAGGAAATCGATAGGGATTAGGATTCTAACGGTTACGCGGGGTGTTTCATTGTCATCGGCGGGAAAAAGACCACCTTTGACCGTTGGGCCAAGGGGGAATAAACTTGGCGGTTGACTCCCTAGCCATAGCTCATGCCCTTAGCATAGACGCCGAATCCTAGCGCGCGGGAGCGGCAGGATGAGACGTTGGGAGTTATCGTTGCGAGCTTAGTTCTCCCGGAATCGATCAGTGTTAATGGACACGGGAGTGCCCACTGATCGAATCCGGGAAGTCCGGTGTATCATCCTGGGCACCGACCGGAATATCGGGCCCATAGGGTGCCGGTACCACTTTCGGAGGCAACGTCTCACCATTAGACCCTAATTCCAATCGCTATCCTACCCGTAGGCCGTATCGGCGAGATTCGCTCGTTGGAGTGAAAACCAAAGTCCCGGGTTTATTTTCTTATTGTTCATACCTTACATTCCTTTCCGTGACAACCATCAACCGATTCGGGCTAGCTCGCCCACGAGGTGATTTTGGTCCTCCTTGACACAAGCACATCCTAGCCTCCCTGTGTTCGACCCCCAAGCCACACTACAACACCGTGCGCTTGCGGTTATAAATATCTAAACCCCCACACGGGTCCCCCGGCCATTTGCAGATAGCAAGCCGGGGCACACGTCACCTGCTGAAGTTGTCATGCACATCCTATAGAGTGAACCGAGAGATACATTTATTTCTTTCTCCACATATCTTGAACATTATTTCTCTATTTTAAATTCATTGGTGAATCTTCCCTTAGCAATTCTATTATTGGCATCTCCCCCGTTATTATATCACTTGCTCCAAATTCCCCAAAACAAAAAAGAAAAAAAAATATACTTGAATATCCTTCTCTCTATTGATTTGGGATCACTTATGTATATATTTCTATTGAAAAAAAAGGGAAAAAATCGAGAAAAAAGAAAAGAAAAGAAAAGAGAAAAGAAGTTCATAACGATCCCATCTCATACTCTTTCTCTCATTCTTCCCTCTTTTTGTTTTTATTTTTATTCTTCTTTTTTGGAGCTTCAAAAGAAATGGGGAATGTTCATATTGATTTATGAATGCCACCACGCTTATGGATAAGCTTGGGGGAGAGAATCCAATGAAGTGTGAGAGAGTGACTACTTGACGGTGCATGATAACCTAGGCTAAGTAATCTTTTATACTCGGTGAGATTGCTAAAAGTTTCACGAAATCCAGAAATCTGCGCTTAGCATTCATTTCATGAAAACCATGCTTTTCTATTCTTACTATTCCAAATCGTGTGATATCTCTTATACTCCTTATAGAAAGCATTCAATTGAAAAGTGTGTGATCTACGATTTTGTATACCGCTTTAGATGCTCCAGACGATGTTAATTCTAGAATTATTCCATTTTTCATGCTATATTGATATTCTTAGGTTTTCTATTTCAAATGCACCATTATACTATGATATCGAGATAAAAGTCTTTGACATGTGTTTTATATTCGATGCGTGCTATATGAGTAAGCAAAACCCACGTCCTGAGAAAAATGATCTAGCAACTTCCTTCTTCGTTTCCTATTTTGTTTTTCATTTTTCATTTTCCATTTTTCCATCATTTCCATTATCTTTATCCACCGGGTTCGCTTTTTACTCATCTTTCTCGAGGACGAGTAAGAGGTAAGCTTGGGGGATTTTGATCACTCCATATTTTACACCTTTTTTCTGCTTGTTTGCATGCCATTTAGATCGCCCATATCGCATTTTTCACGATTATTCGACAATATTGCGATGCTTTTCACGATTTCTTGTTTTTGTCGTATTTCAAGAGATTTGGAGCGATTTGGAGCGATTCTGAGATGCACCTACTCCGGAGTGTCACCCGTGACACTTTTGAGGGGAATTCTACGATTGGAGAGGAGTGGAAGAAGAAAGAACGTCGTAGGAGCGACGAGGAAGCAAAAATACGAAGATTGGGCATTTTCAGCATGCCACTCGGCCGAGTGAAGGAGTCACTCGGCCGAGCATCGACAGCCCGCTCGGCTGGCTAGATCGGACACGCAACAGACTCCATATCAGCGTGTACTCGGTCGAGCATCGCCAGACCACTCGGTCGAGCACGGATACACCACTCGCCCGAGTGGCATCAAGACGACGGCAACCAAAATTCCCAAGTTACTGTAATCCGTCAGTCAGCCCCGAGTTCCGACACGGCCGAGTGAAGAAATCCCATTGACCGAGTGAAGAAAGTCACTCGGCCGAGTGACTCCCGAGGAGACGACCCCCAAAAGTCCAGACTTACTGGAATCCGTCCGGGTCCGTCACTCGGCCGAGTGACATTTTTCACTCGGCCGAGTGAGCAGCGTTGCATGTAGCATAAAGTGTGATTTTCAAGCTGCGCAGGGGCAATTTTGTCACAGTTTTTTGGGCAATTTTGGGGTGTATTTAACCCCAGTTTTTAACCTAGTTTGGAGAGCTTTTCTCATATTTTGGCAGCCCTTTTTGATTACTTTTTAGGAGATTAGATTTAGTTCTTTGGAGAGAGATAAAAAGTTCTATTTTGTTGGATGCTATTGAATCTTCATTGGTTTGTCTCTCTTTCTATCAAAAACCTCATTTTTATTGATATATTGTCAATTGCAATGAATTCTATTGTTTTTATTATTGAATTTCTAATGATTTGCATTATGAGTTACGAGTAGTTTTATCGTCTTAGGGCGTAAGGATGAACCATACGAACCCTATTTCTAATTTGTGATGAATTGGTGAAATTCTTACTAGAATTGATTAGGGTTAGTTTGGGATTGATTTAATACAAATAGCTAGGGATTCATACCGATTGGGATTTGCAAGAGATTGGATCCCAAATCGATAGGAAGCCCTAGAAATTCGAATTGGGTTATAATTGGATTTCTCTAGGAATTGTTTGCAAGAGATTGGACCAATACTAGGTGTTTCGATTGTAATTCTATACCAATACCCGTTTGCAAGAGATTGGACGGGTAGGAACTATCCCAACCTAGGTCGTAGCTCGAGTTTGAACGAGAGTGGGCTCGAGATACGATTGAACGATGATGTCGTCCTTAACGCTAGCTTGTTTAGGTTAGGGTTTGCAAGAGATTGGACCCTACCCTAGGTTTTCTATAGACCGACAATAGCACGAGAGCGTAAGCTTGGTTCTACATTTAGTTGCAACTAGTTCACCTGAATTTCAAGTCTAGAAATTATGAAACCTACGAATTACAATGTTGAGATACGGTCCGTAGCGGGGATTCCCTATCCCTAGGCATTTTTATTGATTTGATATTTTCTTTATACAATTGAACGACTGTGACCGCTTTATTGCGAATATTTCTCGACTGTTCTTATAGCCAGGTGAATTAAAGAAGACACCGTCATTTGCCCTCCTCGTGTTCGATACCCGCTCGTCGCTACACCGTGCGCTTGCGGTAAGATTAGCGAGTCCCGTCCCGGGTGTGTATCTGGGGCGCGATCACTTCTCTCAGAACCGTAACAAGAACCTATGCATTATTATCTAGGGCTTAACCCAGTAGAAGGATTGTAACTCAAAGTCACTTGCCATGTATCGCACCATGTCCAACAGAGTTCGATTCATGTTCTCCAGCACACTGCTGTGTTAAAAGACTTGACCTGGGAGACAATCTCATTTTCTTTTAATTATGCAAATCTTGTCTAGCTGAGTATTCGCCTCTTTGATCTGATCGAAGTAGTTCAAAATACTTCTACCATTGCATTCTATATTTCATCAGACTTGTGTTTCATCAAGAACACGTGTCGTAATGTAATAAGAATACCATATCTTGGCTAATTTAGAACTAGGTCGGGGTACATACATATGTACAAGACCACAAGTTCTCTAACTCATTCTGCTACTGTCTTACAGAAGGAGTTTTGGCCATCACACCTTTGAGACAAGACTTACGAGTGTCTTTTGACTTATAATACTAGAGGTCAAGAGACCACTCTTTATGTGACTTATCAAGTCTGTTCTCTTCGATATAGCCCAGTTTATTTTGCCATAGATAAGTTTTCTGTAACTAGCACATTCATGTATTAACACTTAATACAACATTATTCTAAAACCGAGGCATCAAATATGTCTCATTTCCAGTTCCTCTTACTTTTGCCTTTTCTTATGATAGATAAAACTTTCTTTCTCAACCGACTTTCATGATGCCCTCTTCTTTTTAAGCCACATTTAGACATTACATGTCCCAACACAAATATTAGCTGGGCAAGCTTCTCATGTATCCAAACGCTTAAGCTTTGCAACCTTGGGTGTGCTTAACAAGTTGCTTGTCTCAAGGTCTGGTTTGGATACATAGTGTTACACCTGTCATACAATCATCTTCGAGCCAAACAGTTTGCATGAAGTTCCACACCTTGTGGATTGAATTGTGTTCGATCTAGGGCTTCAAGGAAGTCATTGTCTTTAAGCTAGTGTTAAGAAGGACACTTTAATGTCTGTGAGAATATAATTTAGTCTATCAAATAGAACTTGATTTGATATTCCTTTAGTCAATCTTCTTGACCATTTAGCATATTCTCTTAGGATATTAAGTTTTGGATTTCATCTGGTAAACATAGAACTATCCTAGTTTAGCATATGTTCAATTTTAAAAATAGATAGAATGGTTTTTAGCTAACTATATCCTCCTACTATTTTAGCGATCATTTTAAGCCATAATAATGAACAATTTTAATAATTAAATTAAAATTAGTGGGAAAGGGACCCAAGCACCCTGAGCTTCACAACCTTGAGTGTGCTCAACAAATTACTTAACTCTAAGATTAGTAGATGACACTTCCTCAATCACATCATATGTGATTCCCTTATCAGTTTTTACCCCTAGCCACTTATGGTCATGAGTGTGCTCATCCAAATCATAATAACTAGTCTAGTCATACCCTTATTTTCGTGTCTAGCCTAACTTACACCTACGCTAGATGTATGCACGATGCGAAGGGTTGGGTTAAGTCTAGACTACATCTCATGTAATAAGAAGTTGGTTTTCAAAAGGCATCCATGTCATAGCATGAGTGTGCTCAACAACTACAATACGGAACCTATAGTTGTCAACCTCTAAAACAGGGAGGGCTACGGCTAATCTTGAATAACATTTTAAACGTATTTGACTAGATGTAATCATCGTGGTTTAGTAGAACACAGCCAGGGGATTTGGCTAGGCCAGGATCACCATCCCCAGTCGAGCTGAGGTGATCCACTACACTAGTCATAAAAACGCTAGACACCGGTTCATGATCCTTTAAGGATACCAATTATTTATATGTGTAACATCGATTTAATATGGGTTCATTAAATTAATTATCATATCATAGTTGAATCCTAAAATTCAAAATTATTAGGATTGCTTAATAACTTTTATTAATGTCCTTATCAACTATAAGGAATAATTGATATCAGTGTGCTATCCTAATCATGTATTAGGGATTTAAAAATTCATGTTGCAACAATTTAAATCAAAGCCTTTTCAAAATTATTATTAGAACAATTATAATAATAATCATTGGAGAGTACTATCGTAATCTAATAATAAAAATTTAATTTTTGCAATAATTTTTATATTATAGCACGTCCATCAAAATTATCTCATAATTTTTAGAAAGCTTTTCATGGCTAACCTAAAAGGTTTTCTTGCATTATCATATAATGAACAAGGAATTAAATAACCATTAAATTAATTAAAGTTTTATCACATAAAATTTTAGCATAAACACTTGCAACTTAAAATTATCTCATAAAAATTACGTTACAACAATTTTTAATAACCATCTCATAATTATTATCATAGAAACAAGTAACTTAAAATTTTATCTCATAAATTAAAGTTGCAACATATGTAAAAATTATCACATAATTATTAAATCTAAATAATCATATTATTACCATGTTTCTAATAAACATCGCATGATTTCATTTCATTTGCAGAAATTAGATCAAAGTAAATCTAGGATCTGATACCAATGTTGGGTTTTGATGGATCCTCGGAGCATAAAATCTACGCACGTCCTACGTCTGACGGACGATAGACGTACAAAAGGTAGCTGAATAAAATTTATTAAACTATTTAATGACAGCCCTAAAGATTTCATGAACCCTAGCCAGGGAAATCTACAATCTTGGAGTTGGTCTGACCATCCCCAAAGATAGATCTAAATTACATCAACATATTTGAAAGCATAAAATAAAAGATATACACATGACTTCGCTACCGCGAGAAGCATCATTTTACGCAACATGTCTTTATCTTCGAAGCGATGCCCCAATGTTGAGCTGAACCGCTTCTCCCGAGACGAACCGCGTCCCGAGACGAAGTGCATCCCGAGGTGAACAATCTCCTTGTCGTTGAGCCAAACACGCGCTCTAAAAAGTTTTACCTTGAGTGGATCCTCCGTCAAGACTTCAGATCCGATCCAAACTCCTTCGTAGCTTTACTAGAGCCCGATCAGGAGCAAAAAAGAAATGAGAGAAAGAGGGAATATTAAATTAAGCTTTAATCCGGGCTTGCTCACATATAATGGAGCTACGTGAATGTGAAGCTTGGAGCAAGTTTCAAAGAGGGGGGATGACCCCTATTTACTTAGGCAGCTGACCCTCCTCTTTTCTCTATGTCCGATGTGGGATTAACTATTTTGGGGAAGAAAAATCGATTAATTTTGCCTTACACGAAGGCCAAACTATAGCAAATTTCCCTCACCATTAAGCTTCACAAGTGATATGATATATCAAATTGAAGATCATTGAACTGTGAACGCATAAAAACCAACGGATCTCAATTCTGAGTTCGTTTGACTTATAAAAATTTGGCTCAAAGTTGGCAAAAACCACATGTTTTCATAAAACACAGCCGCCATCTTTACTGGGCACAAAGCCCTAAGTGGTGGGGCCCACCGTGGAGCCCCACATATACTGCTATATGTAGTGTACGTGCCTCGAGGGAGCGTGTGCTTCACATGCCCAGCAGGCCATGCAGCACTTGCCCAAGGGATAGGCGGGCCCATGCAGCGCTCGCTTTCTGGCGGGCTGGGCAGGCCCGTGTAGCACGTGCTTTCTTGCGGGCACGGGCGCCTGCCCGACTATCGGGTCGGGCATCCGCGGGAGCAAGCACCCGCCCACTCGGGCAGGCACGTACACACGTGCTCACTCCGAGCGGGCACGGGTCTCGCCCGTGGGTCGGGCATGCCCGACCCGCAATGCCCTATATGGGCTTTTATACTTGGTTTCGTCGTATCTTGCTCATTTGGAGCACGTTTTTGGATTCGTTTGAAATGGGGTTTCCATCGAGACATTCCCGACATTCTTGTAACCATTTTCTATGCGTTTATTATACAAAATATGTTCGTAAATATTTTACGACATATTTTAATACTTTTGCATAATATGCAATAAACCCACATCTTCCATATTCAAAAGCCTATATCGCATACCTTTTGTGACACAATTAATTCACTTACATTGATGTATTATCTCCCTAATTCTACATATTACTTGATGAAGGTCTCACTCTTTGTGAGACCCTACAGCCTGACCCTACTACAGTTGGGGCTAAAAACCCCAAATGACAATGACCACGAGCAGCAGGTGACATCCCTGTTTTAGTATCATCATTTGGTGGTTAACTCATTAACATGGTTATTGTCGGGACCACCTTGACTGTATCTGTGATGAATGCCGCAGTTTTAGTCCCTTCATCAAAACTTTGTCAACTAGTCAAGCCTAGGATATGGTCAAGTGTCAACCCTAATAGCTTGAAACAGGTTAGTCTCCATCGATCTTTAGTCTATCAATGTTGGACTGTTTCCAACATACTTTGGCGAAAGTTTACACTAAAGACCAAACCAACATGTGCGACACTAACTCCCTATTAACAGTAGAGACGAATCCTCTTTTGGTCATTACTCTGCTCGCATACTTCAATCGTCACCCAACCAAAGACCTTTCGACAGGCCTTGCCTCGAAGCTAGGTCAGAGATCTAAGTGACACCATTCACGTACAGGTTTGTACAATGACCTCAAGTCTAAGGACCAACTTGCCTATCATCACTGAGAGTTATCACTGATAGATTTGTTAAGTTAAACATATGATAACTCTTATTGGGTCATTCAGTGAACTCATTCTCCAATGCACACATCTGTCTCGTCTCCGATTTCGCCAAGCCGAACGACCATGAGATCATCGTCACCACTCCATGGTGAAGACAAAGACACAATGGTCTATCCGATGCATCGATATACTTTTCTTGAAATATCTACGACCACAAACGATTTTAGACTTATGCTACAAACGGTCAATCAATTCTCCTGATCGAGATCCTTATCTCGATACTTGTTTGAAATCGCATCAAGTTGCATGACTTTACCTAATTTCTAATGTAGACTACATTATTATTAACTTAGATAAATTCTTGTCAAACAGCTTACTGTCACTTTGAACAATATGTTTGTACACATACACAGAGGTAAATTGCCTCGAGGGTATACACATCTCCCAACACCTTGTTAAGAGATGAAAACCCTTCATACCTAAGCTATCTCTAACTTAATTGTAACAGTCAGGTTGGTTGTCATTACACTTAGGCTTTCTATCCCTTTCGCCTCATTGCCTCAATTACCTAAATAGGATGGGCCATTCCCCTTATACATCAAGTTGGTCTTCACTGTCTTCATGTCCCTTCCGCCTCGTTGGCCCAATTACCTAAACAGGTTGGGCCATTCCCCTATACACCAAGTTGGTCTTCACTGTTTTCATGTGAACATTCATGGTACAATTCTGCTTGGATCATATTGTGATCGAGATTGGTTTCATTAAATATATGTCTAACCAATTATAAATCTCGGTTAAAATGGATCAAGTGGGATCCGTTCAGTTTGATCATATAGGCCCAAAAAACCAATAACACGAGATCGTTTTAATTTATCTATATGTAACCTGAAGAAACTATAGATCTAGATTTGCTATGAATCCTATCATACAGATCTAGACGATCACATGCAGAATCTTAAAAAACGTTACCTCCTCTGATTAAGAATCATACCTGAGTCCATGACGAAGATTCGGATGATGCAGCGGACGATCCTTCAGATCTACACGAATCAACCATTGGAGAAATCCTTTGGCTTTCTCTAGTTTTCTCTTCTTTCGACGGGATGTAGAAAAGATGGCTATTTTGTTTGTGTGTTCCAGGATCATGACCACTACTTATATAGGCAAGTCTCCTTAGCCCTAGGGTTTCTAATTCAACCCATCACTGAATTAAAGCCCACCTGTATCTACACACAAAAGGCCCACACCCTTATTTTTTACTCATTTAAGCCCACTTAACTAAAATAACCAGATCACTTATATTTTGTTTTATCATTGACATTCGTAGCAAACATATAATTATTTTCGCATATAAGCCCGACGTTGGATTAGGATCCAACTATGTTGGATAGGTTCCAACAATCTCCCACTTAGGCTATATGCTAAACCTTATAATTATATTTCATTATGAATACCAAACCGAATAAGATCTTAATTTACTATCATCACTGTAATGTGTCTAAACCAATCAGGTCCATCAATTAGATTAGCATAGGATCAAAGAGAGCTGCGCCATATTGATCGCAGCTCGACCTGTTAGTGATCACTATGTTAATATAAAAGAATGACATGGATTATGATGCGGATGTGTAGCATAGAAATTACATGTAATGTGATCCAACATGTCTATTTCCAACTTAGGAAGATCAAAAACATACCAAAAAATCGGAATGAAGCTGAACTGAACCAAAACTTTATTTCTGATCAGAAAATAACCTTAAGCTTAAGCTGAAGACTTAATTTGCATATCATATGAGCACCCAAAAGAACAAACTCCCACAAAACTGGATATTCTTAACGAAATGACATACATATGAGGAGCATGCTCATAAAACCTTTTGGATGACATTCCCTTAGTATAACGGATCCGTAATTATATGGTTTGCTCTAATGTGCTCATTAGACAATTATTCATTCCGAATTATTAATCAACAATCTAGAAACTTTATCTATGAATATTTAAACTTTCGATTTCATGTGGTTGCTAGAATATAATACGGCAGACTTATTGTCACAAAATAAACTATGTGGTCTTTTAGTACCATCCCTAATTTGTAGCATAGTGACAAAATTTGCAGATATATTTCATGATTTGGATGTCACATAATATGATATAAAATCTAATGCCATGTCAGAAGAGACAATATATAAGGGGCTACTTAGATCTCTTCTAGTAGATGTCGCCTAACTTAGATTTCATACATTCTTTGCATCCAATAAATGATCAGAGTCAGTAGACCAAAATGATCTCAAACTTTTCTGACTACTGATCCTTGAACATGTTACCCTTTTGCTCTCTTTAAATACCGTAAGACCTATTTGGCTGCTATCAAATGGTCTACTCCTAAACTTAAGAATCTACCCAACATACATGTAATATATGCAATAACAAAATGCATATAAGCATGAGCATACTTTAGACTCCCTAGTAATGAGATATAGGGAACCTTCTAAAGATTATTCTTGGGCACTTGTTGAGACTAAACTTGTCTCCCACAGAATTTAATATACATTACCACATAGATATTATAGAAATTAAATACTCACATAGAACTTAAGATACATTACATCATCGACCACCATCTCAAAACCGAACGATGTGATTACTTAATGAAATTTAATATATCATTAACGATATTGAAATACTCCATTAATGCTATTGTAAACCTTACAGAGTCTTTCATGAAAACTGAATAGAAAGTCTCTTTATAATTAATGCATTCTTTTTCGTATAAAGTCCTTTGTGATACGCTTTAAATCTTTTCTTATTACCCATTTGAATCCCCTTTGATTATAAAAAAATCCATTTACAATCAATAGGTTTCAAACATTATGGCAATGAGATAAGATTTCAAGTATCCTTCAAAGACTTTCTTAATTAATGCATTAATCCATTTTTAGAGATTTAGAACTTTTATGACTTGATGTAAGTCGAACTTCCATCATTCTAATGTCAACCATATGTTCTTGAGAATTACAATGTAATATCTTAGCAATGTACTTCTCATCTTTTTAACGGATTTCCTGAATGACAATTAGTGCTTTGAGTTGCTAGAATTTGTCCTTATGAACAATTTCTCGAATAGGAGGAATTGCAACATTATCTTGAATTTATTGTGTCCTGAACAGTGTCAGGAATAATATCGTGAGCAATGCCAACAACACCTGTGGGAATATAATCTTCTTCAAGAGTAATGTCTCTAACGATTTTCCCCCCTCAAACTCAGCATCCTCCAATATATGTGCATTTCCTTATTCGTAAACTAACTTAATATTGGGATTGTGTAAAATAATACAATATACAACTTTTGAAACTATTCAACAAAACTATAAAATCATTAGCATTATGTCCAGTTTCTTTATTAGGCTTATAACGCCTTACCTTAGTTGGACATCTCCAAACATGCAAGTAATTTAAGTTAATTTTGTTGAAACTTTATTAAGGATATAAGCAACAAAAAAATAACTGAATTCTGTTAGAATGGGCTTTTGTAGGCTCATATGGAGCCCACTTGTATTTAGGGTATCCACCCAATATGTAACCTTTTTCCTATAAATATAGGGCTACATGTTTAGTAGCCGTCACCTTCAAAACACATTATCAGCACACTCGTCAGCTGAGCCGAACATCTACCGACGGACAAATCGCGAGGACACGGATTGGGCTTCCTTCTCCGGTGGGTAGGAACTAGAGGTAACCATATATATTCCCTAGATCTAATTTTTCATGCGCATGATGATGGATCTGTGTTGTTTTCTATTCGATTTACATGAAATCAACTTTTCTGATTAGATATCTATGAAAAAACAATTTTTAAAGCATAGATCCTTATTAAACTCAATGTTTAAACGGTGAAAATCAATTTTTTTCCTAATTACAAAGATTAAAGATTAAAATTTTTACAATAAAAACCAATATTTGCTTTAAAATTGTTGGATTAAGAGGGATAGAGAGAGATCTGCGAACCCTAGCCGCCTGCATCGACTCCCCGCCGCTTGCGGCGGGACGTCGCCACCCAAAGCGGTGACCTCCTGTCGCCTTATCGTGACGACCTTACGTCGCCTGTAGAAATGGACCCCACCCCCCTCCACCGCCGCCTAAAGCGACAGATCCCATCCCCACCGCTGCATGTAGCGGCAGACCAAACACCTGCCGCCAGTAGCAGCAGGCACCCCCTCTCTCACCACGTGCCACCGGCCTACTGCCGCATTCGCACACGTGCGCCGCCAGCCTACAGCCATCCCCACGTGCGTCGCTGCCTACGGACGCTCCCCGCGTGCGCAACCGCTTGCGGCCGTCGCTGCTCCCCACGGCGCCCCCGCTTGCGGCCGTCGCCGCTCCCCACGGCACCTCGCCTGCAGCCTGTGGTCACAACACCCTAATTAGGGTTTTTCTGAAAAAAAAACTTTTTACCGAAGGGCTTATAAAATTATTGATCCATTTTTTTAATTAATTTCAGGTCGATTCTATGTTATTTCATCACCAATTGCATTTTTTATATTGGATTATATAATTATTGTTCACGTTTAATAATTATGAGGATCCTGAGACCGCTCGTCATTAGTTAACTAACCGAACGGGTAATGACATTTCCACGTAGTCCAATTAATTATTAAAAAAATATTTTATTCCATTGAAATGCATGTGATGTTGCATATTTTCATTGCCCGTAGAATGAATTTGTTTGCGATTAAACATACTACATACCAGTAATGAATAAACAAATGCCTGCTGCATTGTTGATGTTTCTGCGATGAAGGTTAATATTTTGTTGTGGTTTTGGATCAGATATTTGTCAACATTTATTTTCCTCGCATTTTTATTTCTTTTGAGAGAAATTGTAGTGAGGAACAAATTGTATAAATTCCAAAACTGGCGCACATCCCATGAAGATGAAGATCTACTTCTAGAAGAATAGTGGCCCCATGTGGGTTCTCGAGTTGTATTTTATTTTTAATGTGACTGTCTATGGACTTTATTTTTTAAATGGTTATTAGCAGATCTACATAACAAATATCTGTGTCTGAATTGCATGATTACTTATTTCTTTTCAAATATTTAATTATTGCTTATTTAACATGCTTCAGATAAATGGCAAAGATAGCAAGCGTCGACTTCGACGTATTGGAAGCTATATGCATGAATTAATTGAGCTGGCAGTTGGATATCAAATTCCATCTACGCTCACAGGGCTTGAGTCATGACATTACTATTGGCGATACGGTTTCTGATATAGACAATGCGAAAGCCATTATCTATATCAGACGCCATATCGATCAGACCCTGAAGGTCGAGTACCTCACAGTGGAAGACTCATACGAGTTATGGACAGCACTCGAGGATCGATACAAACATCAAATAGATGTTATCCTCCCTCGAGCACGATATGAATGGGAGAACCTCAGTCTACAGGACTTCAAGTCCATTCCCGAGAACAACTCGGCATTATTCAGTATCACCTCACGCCTGAAGTTGTGTGGTGAAAAAGTGACGGAGGAACGCATGTTGCAGAAAACTTTTACATCTTTCCATTAGAAGGATGTTATCCTCATGCAACAGTATCATGAACGGAAATTCACGAAATACTCGAAACTTCTCTCATGCCTTCTGATGGCAGAACAGAACGTAGACCTCTTGCTGGCCACCCATAACTTCTGCACATGCGCCTGAAGTGCACAATATCTCCTCATAGAAGAATAAGAATAAATTCAAAGGCAAACTCCAGAAGGGAAAGGCAATGAAGAAGCAGGCTAGAGGACCCCCTCCAAAGACTAACAATGAGGGGAAGATGAAAAATGTGTAGAAGAGGAAAGACAACGACCAGACATCTGCCCCCAGGAAAGACTGGGAAGACATATGCCACAGATGTGGCATGACTAGACACTGGTCCATAAACTGCCGTACTCCACGCCACCTCCAGGATTTGTACCAAGCTAGCCAGAAGTCTGCTAAAACCAACCTGGTGGAAAATGAAGACCGGGCTCCAATTCGGTGCATCGATGAGGACTTCTCGATCGATGACCTGCTAGACTGATGCCTTATCTATTTCTGCAATTTATTGTAGTTGAAAAACAATTTCCTTTCTAGATGTTTGTTTCTTTTTAACATGTTAGTTTATTTTCAGACTTTAAATGAAATTTGCTTATTTTGTGCCTTATATTGCTATCTTTTCTTTCCTGCTATAGATGGATAATAAATTCCTAGTGGACGGTGCTTCTATGCACACGATCCTTCGAGATATTTGCTTTTTTCAAAGCATCAACCTATACGATGGCACTGTAAATACTATTTTTGGTCTATCAAGTATAATAGAAGGATCAGGGAAAGGAAACATTTTGCTCCCTAATAAAACACAAAGCTTAATAAAAGATGCCCTTTTCTCTCCAAGCTCACACAGAAACTTACTAAGTTTCAGAGACATCCGTCTAAACAGATACCACCTAGAAACATGGACAAATATGACAAAGAATACTTGTATGTAAAGACTCTTAAAACGGTGCTAAACCATCATTGAGCGTTTCGAGGGACTCCCGGCAGGTCTCTACCATGCAACAATTCGAGTAATGGAAGCTAATATAATTGAGCACCAGAAGTGCAAAAATCAACCAGAATTCCAACTCTGGCATAATAGACTCGGACACCCTAGATTAGCAATGATGCATCACAACATATCACTGTCCAGTGGAATTAATTTGAAGAACCTAAAGTTACTTCAAAAGGGTGACTTTCCTTATCCCCCTTGTTACAAAGGTAAATTGATTACGAGACCATCTCCACTTAAAGTGGACTCAGAGTCTCCTATCTTCCTGGAAAGAATACATGGAGACATTTGTGGGCCTATTCACCCCCTCAAATGGCCCATTTCGGTACTTTATGGTACTGATAGACGCATCTTCCAACTGGTCATATGTGTGCCAACTATCCACCCGCAACATAGCCTTTGCAAAGCTACTGGCACAAATCATCAAGTTACGGGCACATTTTTCAGACAACCAGATTAAGAAATTGCGTCTGGATAATGTTGTGGAATTTACATCACAAGTCTTTCTAGACTACTGCCAAGCAACTGGCATTGAAGTTGAACATCTTGTAGCACATGTTCACACCCAGAACAAGTTAGCTGAATCTCTTATAAAGAGACTACAATGGATCGCTCGTCCATTGCTAATACAACCCCAGTTGCCTGTGACTGCATGGAGGCATGTAATCTTGCATGCTGCATCGTTAATAAGATTACGACCATCTGGTAGTCAAACTTATTCTCTGATGCAACCTGCATATGGATCTCCACCAAATATCTCTCACTTGAGGACATTTGGATGCGCAGTCTATGTTCCCATTGCACCATAGCAGAGGACCAAGATGGGTCCTCAACGTCGGCTAGGTACTACATAGGATTCGACTCACCATCGATCATTAGATAGCTGGATCCCCTTATGTGTTGAATATTGGACTCCCCGGATTTGGTTTTGATGATGAGCAAACATAAATAATCCATGAACTAACAATTTGTGAGCGCAGTATTGGAGATCGTCGCCAATTTCACGAGAACCTTCATAGCGACATCTCCACACTTCCCAAAGCTCATATTCATGCCTAAAGCTTCGTTGAAGCTCTTGCGACGCTTTGGAAGTTATGAAGATTCAATCGAAGCTCTCGAAGACCATTCTTTAAGGTTTTACTTATAGTCTTTTAGCTTCGATATATAGAATGTTAAGCCTTGAGTATATCTTACGTCTATATCTTCATTACGCTCATTTCGTAGCTCTAGGATCCTTGCAAAAGTTCATTCTAACTTCCTCGAAGCGTCGCGCTTCGATTCGGATTTGTATGTGCATGTTAGTTGGTACAAGAACAAGTACTGACCGACTAGATGGTGATCTAGTCGGTCGGCAACTGTTCTTGGACCGACTAGTTTGATTCCTTAATTTCTTGGACTTTACTGTTTACAGTTAGTCGGTCTACGTTGACTCACCGACCGACTAGTTTGTGAACTAGTCGGTCAGTGATGCTTCTTTGACCGACTAGTTGTGACTTACTGTTCATGCTAAAATTCTCCTAAGCTACTGTTTATCGTTAGTCGGTCTAAGAACGTTTGGTGACCGACTAGTTGACAATTTAGTCGGTCAACTTTTGTTCTTGGACCGACTAAGTCACTTTGTACTCAGACTAATTCTTTTTGCTCTTAGTCGGTCTACGTTCATTGGCTGACCGACTAGTTGTGAAACTAGTCGGTCAGACAGTCTTCTTGGACCGACTAGATTTCTAGGTCTGAAATCCTATCTCTTCTCAGATCTACTCTTAGTCGGTCCACGTTGTTTGACTGACCGACTAGTTGATGAACTAGTCGGTCAGTGATTGTTCTTTGACCGACTAATTCTCACAGATTTCTATCCGTTGGTGAATGACCTAACTTGTTTTTATGGGACCCTATAAATACGAACCTAGGTCATTTCTATCTAGGTCAGAGCTGCCATTAAGAGATTCATTGAGTTCTAAAGAGATAGCCATTCTCCCTCAAATCTAAAGCTCTCTTCCTCACAAGAAACCCATTCTCTCTCATTTCTAGATCTAGAGATAAGCTTGTTCTTGGTGAGCTCTTCAAGCTATTGCTTGATCCAAGTCTCCAACTCATTCCTAGGCACCGATTGCTGGTCATTTCCTTGGTGCTAGGTCTTGGTGACTTCATCTTCCTCAAATCCTTCATTTCACCATTTGGGTAAGAAAAACTCAAGGTATAGGATTTTGTGGTAAGATTGTTTATTTCATTTAAACTCGTTAATATTGCTTTGTGATTCTTTCGGTTGTGAGAGAAGATTGTGATCCCGGGTTGTGGGATTCACTTTGCCATTGCATGTATGATTTGATCTTGTGAAAGTTTTTCACAAGATATTCATAGTGGAAATCTTAGGTTAGGGTTTCTAACCTAAGTATCCGGAGGGGATCCGGGTGGTTGGGACGTAGGATCACCGGGAACAAGTCGGGGAGACTTGGGTGGATCCGAACCCATTAACATCGTTTGTTAGCATTGTTAATTTTGTGTTGTCATTCAATTTAAGCTTCCGCAAATTGATTTGGTAGTTGTTTGCAATTTAATTTGGAATTATACTCCTTATTATTTTAAAGTACTATTCACCCCCCTAGTACTTGTGCAGTAGCTGGTAGGGCATTACATTTGGTATCAGAGCCAGATACTCAGCTATGTCTGCCAACGACAACAAGACCGTGCCTCCACCTTCCAACTATGACACCTTCAGGAACCGTGAAGGAGCATCTTCGGTGATGGAAGGACATTCATCTACGAGGCCTCCATTCTTCAACGGTACCAACTATGGGTATTGGAAATGCCAGATGGAAACCTTCATGCGGAGTGCATCCTTATGGAGGACTACAATGAAGGAATACATCGAACCCAAAGAAGAAGATTTTGAGAAATGGACTACCGCGGAGGTCGCCGCGTATGTAAGCAATGCCAAGGCAATGAACGCCTTGCAATGCGCATTGGAGCCCGAGGACTTCAATAAGATATGCACATGTAAGAGTGCATATCAAATTTGGAACTCCCTCCTCATTCTACATGAAGGGACGAGTCGGGTAAGAGACTCTAAACTCGTAGTCGTAAACAAAGATTACGAAATGTTTCATATGCAACAGGGCGAGAAGATGAAAGAATATTACGCTCGTTTTGTTGACATAATAAACGAGTTAGAGGCCCTCGGCAAGTCCTACACTCAAAAGGAGAAGTACTCAAAGCTTATTGAAGGACTTCCCTCTTCTTGGGAAAAACGTACCTTCGCCATCGAGGAAGGTAATGACATGAACAAATATACCGTAGTTCAACTAATGGGTACTTTGATGTCATACGAGGTACGCAAAGATAGCAAGGTGAAGTTACAAGAAAAGATGAAGTCCTATTTGAACCTAGATGCGCCTAAGAAAAAGGCGATTGCATTCAAGGCGGCTTCATCCACCTCTACCGATGATGAGGACTCGGAAGAAGAAATGGACATGGAATCCATTGCACTCATGGCAAAGAAGTTCAATCGCTTCTTCCGAAAGGGTAACTTCAAACAAAAATCTAAGTTTACTTCTACTAACGCCTCTCCACCTTTGTGCTTTAAATGCAATAAGCCAGGACACATCAAAGCGGATTGTCCTCAAAACAAGCAAAAGGAGAAGTGGAAGGCGCCGAAGTTCGACAAGTCAAAGAAGTACAAAAAGGGGTACAAAAAGGGACTTGTCGGAACAACATTCACCGACTCCGAGGATTCCTCAAGCGGAGAGTCGGACGATGAGAACGTGGAGCAAGCGCACATGTGTTTCATGGCAAGAGAGGAGAACGATCAAGAATCCTCCTCTTCCGATGATAGTGATGTCGAAAGCGATGAGGTAACCATGGACGATCTTAGGAATGCTAACTCTCAACTTTGGTCAAAATACACTAAATTAGTAAATAGATATACTAAAGTAAAAGATGACCTAGCTAGCATTCAAACATCGCCTAAGACTATCATCACCAACAACGACACCGTTGTTGAAGAGTTAAGAAATGAGATTGTTAATCTCAAATCTAAACTTGAACATGTTAGCATTGAGGATGCGGAAGAACATAAGATAGCGGATTTAACTTCTCAAAACTCGACTTTGAGTATTGAGAACGAGAATCGTAAATCTCGTGTTTATGTGCTCACATCGCAAATATCCACTTTGGATATTTATTTGCATTCTCTCAAAGAGAAATATGAGGACACATTGGGCCGAATCAACAAATTCAACAAGGGTAAGGGCCACTTGGATAATATCCTAAAAGACTTACTTCTGGCCAAACACCACATTGGCTTGGGGTATATGATGGGAAATTCATCCAAGTCGGTCACTACTTTTGTAAGGCCAACTTCCGAAGCCTCAACGAGTGGGAGCAAACACTCTATTGGTAGTTTATCTACCAATGGTGCTTCCACCTCGTCCACACCCTCTTTTGGAAAGAAACCCACTTTGGGTGGACCTCCAAAGAAGGGGCATGCCTACATGTACACCAATACCATGCCACGTAGGAACACACGTCCTACTCCACCATCTCACACATATGATGATTTCTATGCTACACGTTCACGGGCACGTGCACACCATGTGAGACACCCTCACGCACGTGTTCCCACACATGCATATGTACACCCACCTCATCATATGAATAATTCTCGTCGTGCACCATTCCATCATGTCCCGTATGCCTATCCACAACATGCATCACGTAGAAATCAACGTCGCATGCATGCACCCAATAGGATGATGGCTCCCAAAATTTTCACTATTTGGAGCCCAAAGGACACAAGCATGGACGAAAAACAAATGTATATGAATGCTTATTTTTCGAATGTTGTGCATAGTAGGAATTATGTGGGGAAGTCAAAGTCCAATTGGACTTGGCTTCCAAAGGTCTAACCTTTGAGGACCCAATGACCTTGGGTACCATGATATGAAAGTTTCTATGTTTAGGTACTCAAGGAAAATAAAAAGAAAAGGAGCAACAAATTTAAATTTAGCTCCAAAGGGAATTGGATACTCGATAGCGGGTGTTCAAAACACATGACGGGTGACGCTCGATTGCTCTCCGGAGTGGTTCCCATTACGAATGGAAACCGCGTCGTATTTGGAGGCAACGAGAGTGGAACCATCATAGGTGTTGGTAAAGTGGGTAACCCTTCTAAACCCTTAATTAGTGATGTTTATCTAGTTGATGGTTTAAATCATAATCTTATTTCAATAAGCCAACTTTGTGACAAAGGTTACAAAGTTAGCTTTGCGAAAGGATTGTGTCATATTTCAAATGATAATAATAAATTATTATTTTCCAGCACACGCCATAAAGATATTTATATTTTGGATCTTCCTAAGTCATATGAACAATGTCTCGTTGCCAACACAAGTGAACAACACTTATGGCATCGACGCTTTGGACATGTGAACTTTGGAACACTTTATAAACTTTTGAAATTAAATTCCATTAAAGGTTTTCCGAAGCTCGTTTTCGAAAAGAAAAGTTTTTGTGATTCTTGTCATCGTGGCAAGCTTCCTAAATCTTCATTTAAACCTAAGAAAAGCATTTCTATGAAACGGCCACTAGAGCTATTACATCTAGATTTATTTGGGCCAACTAGAGTTGCTTCCTTAGGAAATGCAAGATATGGACTAGTCATCGTTGATGATTATTCAAGATTTACTTGGGTATTTTTCTTATGTAATAAAAATGAAGCTTTTGAAAACTTCACAATATTTGTGAAGAAAGTACAAAATCTCATCGGAACCACCATTGTCACTATTCGTAGTGATCATGGGGGTGAATTTGAGAATGAGTCTTTCTCAAATTTTTGTGATGATCTTGGAATTACTCACACGTTTTCTTTCCCTCGCGCACCTCCTCAAAATGGTGTTGTTGAGAGGAAGAATAGAACGCTTGTGGAGTGTGCTCGCACTATGCTCGAAGATAGTCAACTTGGTTATCAATTTTGGGCGGAAGCGGTACACACCGCTTGCTATGTGTTTAATAGAATACTTTTGAGGCCCGGCACCAAACAAACTTGCTATGAATTGTTGTTTGGTAGATTGCCTCAAGTTAAACATTTTCGTGTTTTCGGCGCAAAATATTTTATTAAAAACACATATGATAATTTGGACAAGTTTGATCCGAGATCGGATGAGGGGATATTTGTTGGGTATTCCTCATGTAGCAAAGCCTACCGGATATACAACAAAAGATCCTCTACGATCGAGGAATCACTTCATGTCTCTTTTAATGAGAATTTTACTACTTCTAGAATTTCAAATGAGAATGATTCTATGGATGTTTTATGTGATTCATTTGAAAATTCTAAGTCTATTGATTCAATTGATTCTATTGAGACTAACCCGACTAATGAAGTTGTTGAGAATGTGCCTAGTGATCAAGGTATTCCCAAGCGGCTTCATACCGTTCGCGACCATCCCCATGAGCAAGTTATTGGCAATATTAATGATAGTGTCAAGACGAGATCTCAAGTCCACCACTTCGCCAATTGTGCCTTTGCCTCATCGATAGAGCCAAAGAATATCATTGAAGCGTGCGAAGATAGTGCTTGGATCCTTGCCATGGAGGAGGAACTCATTCAATTCGAGAGGAATGAGGTATGGGAGCTTGTTCCTTTGCCATCGAAGAACCACACCGTCATAGGGACAAAGTGGATCTTCAAGAACAAAACCGACGAAAATCAAGTCGTCGTCCGGAACAAAGCTCGGTTAGTAGCTCAAGGCTATCGCCAAGAGGAAGATATCGATTTCGAAGAATCCTTCGCTCCGGTAGCTAGATTAGAATCAATTAGACTTTTATTGTCTTATGCATGCCATAAAAATTTTAAGTTATTTCAAATGGATGTTAAAAGTGCATTTTTAAACGGAGATGTCGTTGAGGAAGTTTACGTTTCTCAACCTCCGGGCTTCATAAATGAAAAATTTCCAAATCATGTTTTTAAACTAAAGAAAGCTCTTTATGGTTTGAGACAAGCTCCTCGAGCTTGGTATGATCGCCTAAAGAATTTTCTTTTGGATTTGAATTTTAAAATGGGCGAAGCCGATTCTACACTTTTCGTTAAGCATGCGAATAATGATATTTTATTAGTTCAAATTTATGTTGATGATATCATTTTCGGTGCTACTAACTTCACTCTTTGCGAAGAGTTTTCTAATGTTATGAAGGAACAATTTGAGATGAGCCACATGGGCGAACTCAAATATTTCTTAGGTCTCCAAATTCGCCAATTGAACGATGCAATCTTCATCCACCAAACGAAGTATACGGTGGAGTTGCTTAAGCGATTTGGAATGGAAAGTGCTTCCGGGAAAAAGACTCCAATGAGCACGACTTCGCATCTTGACAAGGATACGGGCGGTAAGGATGTAGACATTCGTCTATATCGAGGTATGATAGGTAGTTTACTTTATCTTACCGCAAGTAGGCCCGATATTATGTTTGCCGTATGCATATGTGCTCGTTATCAGTCTCAACCTAAGGAGTCTCACTTAGTAGAGGTAAAGCGTATTTTCCGTTATCTAAGTTACACTTTAGATTTTGGATTACTTTATCCGAAATCTAGCATGTATGAGTTAGTCTCATACAGTGATGCCGATTATGCGGGATGCAAATCCGACAGGAAAAGTACTAGTGGCACTTGCCATTTTCTAGGAAATTCTCTTGTCTCTTGGTTTTCCAAGAAGCAAAATTCCGTATCACTTTCAACCACCGAGGCGAAATACATTGCCGCCGGTGCCGCTTGTGCCCAGGTTCTTTGGATGAGACACACACTGAAGGATTTTGGTATTCATTGTGATACTAGCCCTATCATGGTGGATAACCAAAGTGCTATTTGTCTTTCAAAGAATCCGGTGCATCATTCCCGATCAAAACACATAGATGTCCGACACCATTTCTTAGATGATCATGTTGCTAAAAAGGACATCATATTAGTGTACGTTGAAACCCAAAAGCAAATCACCGATATTTTCACGAAACCCCTAAAGGAGGACTCCTTTGTGCGGTTGCGTCGAGAATTGGGGATTATGGGTGAATCCGAGATATAGGATTCATATTTCATTCAATTATCTTGCATGCTATTATATTTCGCAATATTTCATTCATGCTAGATTTATTGAATTTTTGGGAATTTTATGTGATTTGTTCGAATTTATTGCTCGAAATCGTATTTCAATGTCGTATTTGAGATTTCGACGTTTTATGGGGTAATTTAGATGACTAATGAGTGAGTTTTGATGTTTCATCCAAGTGGTTTGTGAAGAGAAATCAATTATCAATTTTTGGACTCCTCTAGTCGGTCTAAGTTCACTTGTCAACCGACTAGATGCTCATCTAGTCGGTCAGCAAATGAACTCAGACCGACTAGATCAAGCCTATATCTAACTCCTATCATTTTCTTTCGTTAGTCGGTCACAGTACACTTACCGACCGACTAGATTGAAAACTAGTCGGTCAGTTAATATACTGCGACCGACTAATTCTTGCCCTAGAAATTCATCTGTGCCTCTGTTTCGACTTAGTCGGTTCAAGCTCATTGACCGACCGACTAGATCGTAATCTAGTCGGTCAGTTCTTGAACTGTGACCGACTAAGTGTGTTAGGGCATTTGTGTCTTTTTGATTCCAGACCGACTTATACTCTTATTTCATTCGACTAAAATTTCTTTTAGTCGGTCTTCTCTCCAGCTCAAACTCGAAAACCCCCAACCCCGATCGAGCCCCTTCAAATTCCGTCGACTCCGGCCTGATCTCCGGCGATCCCCGCCGTCCGCCGCCGTCGACTCCACCTCCTAGGTATCTCCCTCCCTCTTCTAGGTCGATTCCTACTCTAGGGTTTGTTATTTATCTCATCTAGCTCCTAGGGTTTCGGAATTTTTCCTCTTAGGGTTTGTGCTTTTCAATTTCGTTTGATCTCTCTAGGGTTTGTCTAGCTTGTAGTTTGTGTTGCTTGTACTCGTCGTGCCACGATCATGGCTAAGACGAGGATTCCCATCGCCTCTTCCGGGGTTTCTCATATGACCGTAGAACAACCTTCCGACCCTAGGAATCCCCCGAAGCCTAAGCGTCGTGCCAAGTCAACCCAAGCCTCTCCATCTTCGCCTCCTCCTAAGAAGCCTAGGACTGCGACCGTCAAGCCCCGCAAATCCAAGACCAAAAAGCCCATACTCCACTCACCGGCTACTCCTCCCGATTCTGACTCTGAATTTATCCCTGAGGATGAGCCTACTAGGGAACCTACTCCTCCTCCGAAGACCCGTAAGGCTAAGGGTAAAGCTCCTATGCCAGTCGGCGGTGTAGATATATCGTTGTGCCGCGATGACCCTCAGTGTCTCGCAGCGTACAACCGTATAGAGCACTGTCCACTGTTGTTAGAGCATTACGTTCAGTTTTCTGATTTTCTCGGCCTTGCTGATCTTCTGTCCTATAGTGGTCTTCTTGATTATCTCCGATACGACCCCAAGGCCAATCCCAAACCGTATCCTCGCCTCGTGAAATTGTTCTATGCCAATCGTATGTAATGCCCTACCAGCTACTGCACAAGTACTAGAGGGGGGGTGAATAGTACTTTAAAATAATAAGGCGTATTATTCCAAATTAAATTGCACACAACTACCAAGTCAATTTGCGGAAGCTTAAATTGAATGACAACAATGAAATTAACAATGCTAACAAATGAAGTTAATGGGTTCGGATCCACCCAAGTCTCCCCGACTTGTTCCCGGTGATCCTACGTCCCAACCACCCGGATCCCTTCCGGATACTTGAGTTAGAAACCCTAACTCAAGATTTCCACTATGAATATCTTGTGAAAAACCTTCACAAGATCAAATCATACATGCAATGGCAAAGTGAATCCCACAACCCGGGATCACAAACTTCTCTCACAACCGAGAGAGCCAATAAGCAATATAAAAGAGGTTAATATGAAATAAATACTCTTACCACAAAATCCTATACCTTGAGTTTTTCTTACCCAAAAGGTGGAATGAAGGATTTGAGGAAGATGAAGTTACCAAACCCTAGCACCAAGGAAATGAGCAGCAATGGGTGCCTAGGGAAGATTTGGAAACTTGAATCAAGCAATAGCTTGAAGAGCTCACCAAGAACAAGCTTCTCTCTAGATCTAGAAATGAGAGAGAATGGGTTTCTTGTGAGGAAGAGAGCTTTAGATTTGAGGGAGAATAGCTATCTCTTTAGAACTCAATGAATCTCTTAATGACAGCTCTATTGAAGATAGAAATGACCTAGGTTCGTATTTATAGGGTCCCATAAAAACAAGTTAGGTCAATCTCCAACGGAAAGAAATCTGTGAGATCTAGTCGGTCAAAGAACACTCACTGACCGACTAGTTCATCAACTAGTCGGTCAGTCACAAAGCATGTACCGACTAAGAGCAGATCTGAGAAGAGATAGAATTTCAGACCTAGAAAACTAGTCGGTCCAAGAACACTGTCTGACCGACTAGTTTCACAACTAGTCGGTCATCCAATGAACGTAGACCGACTAAGAGGCAAAACAACATAGTCTGAAGGCAAGTTGACTTAGTCGGTCCAAGAACAAAAGTGGACCGACTAGATTGTCAACTAGTCGGTCATCAAACGTTCTTAGACCGATTAACGGTAAACAGTAGCTTAGGAGAATTTTAGAGTGAACAGTCAGTCTCAACTAGTCGGTCAAAGAAGCATCACTGACCGACTAGTTCACAAACTAGTCGGTCGGTGAGTCAACATAGACCGACTAACTGTAAATAGTAAAGAGCTAAGAATTAACTGACAGAAACTAGTCGGTCGAAGAACAGTGGCCGACCGACTAGATCACCATCTAGTCGGTCAGTACTTGTTCTTGTACCAACTAACATGCAGAACAAAGTCCGAATCGAAGCGCGACGCTTCGAGGAAGTTAGAGTGAACTTGTGCAAGAATCCTAGAGCTACGAAATGAGCGTAATGAAGATAGAAACGTAAGATATACTCAAGGCTTAACATTCTATCAATCGAAACTAAAAGACTATAAATAAAACCTTAATAAACGGTCTTTGAGAGCTTCGATTGAATCTTCATTACTTCCAAAGCGTCGCAATAGCTTCAACGAAGCTATAGGCATGAAACTGAGCTTTGGAAAGTGTTGAGATGTCGCTTTGAATGTTCACGTGAAATTGGCGACGATCTCCAATACTGCGCTCACAAATTGTTAGATCATGAATTATTTATGTTTGCTCATCATCCAAAACCAAATCCGAGGAGTCCAATATTCAACATTCTCCCCCTTTTTGGTGATGACAAACCAACATAAATAATAATCAAAGATAATAATTCAAATGTAAAATACTTACTCCCCCTGCATTGATGACACGTTAATTCCAAAATGAATATAGATGAATTGCATCAAGCAGACTAGTAAGATAAATAAAGTGAATTGATTTTTGAAATATCGGATTTTGAAAATCCTTATATGTATCTTAACTCCCTCTGAATCTAGCATATCAAACTAGATTCTTGGTAATTGAGTTAAATTTTCATTTGCGCTATTTATTATCATTATCTCTCCCCCTTTGGCATTATCCCAAAAATGGGGGGCATACAACGACAACAATTAGGAAATGTAAAATCCAACATCGGGAGTCGTAGACAAAGGCAATGGACCAACTTGACACCAAGGAAAAAATTGTGGAAATCAAAACAAGGTGTGCCAAATTTTCCATTATCAAAAAAAATCAAAATCATCAAAAACACCAAATCATTATTCATTTCTTGAATAAAGAAACATACTCTTCAATATTCAATTTTCTTGGTTAATTTTGTGCACGGAGAACAATTCTATAAAATTACAGAATTTAAATCCATTTAACCAACTTTTTATGCGTCGATTCGATATCACATTTCAAATATATTCAACGAATATTAAAATTTGCACGATGAATAAAAGATAAAGTGAACGATGATGAACATATATATATATATATAGACAACATGAGTACATCCAAAAAATATCACATCGAATATATGAGATACATCATATCAAGCGCTACATATCATCAAAAAGAAATACATCATCATCATCATAAAATCCAACACCGACAACCAGAAAGCACAAAAAAAAATACATCAAAGCATCTCTCAACCCCATCCTAACCCAAGACATTCTCACTAGAATATATCATCCAAAGCGTATATGGAGAGTCCTCGGAACAACGATCACGAGGAGGAGGCTGGATCTGCAGCGTCCGTGGGTCCAGTCGACGGAGTGGACTCAGGCTCTGCAGGGAGAAGAGGTATCTCAACAGATGGAATCGTCGGGGCAGGAGTCGAGATCTCAGCAACAGGCTCAACAGCAGCATGAGTCTCGACAGAAGCAGCAGCAGCAGATACATGAGCGGGCTCGGAAACTGGGTCAGCAGCAGGCTCAGAAGGCTGAAGAGCTGCAGCAGATGGCTCTGGAACACCGGAAGAGGTGGCAACTCCAGGAGCAGAAGTGGAAGTACCAGCAGCAGCAGTACCAGCAGAAGTGCCCTCGGGGGCACGAGTCGAAGCACGACAGAGCTCCTCAATGTCCTCCTCAGCCATCTCATCAAACTCCTCATCCTCAGACACGGAAGGAGGAAGCTCAACACCCATCCGACGAGCCATACGGCAGACTACCTCCTCGGTACGAGCCAAGCGGGACTCGTGACGACGAAGTATCCGTAGGACATCATCAAGGGTGGCAACGGGAGTAGAAGAGGCACTGGCAGAGGCAGGTACAGACGCAGAAGGTGTCGTCCTCTGAACGTGACGAAGCGCCGCAAGAGATTTCTTGACGGCCGTCGCATTCAGGGGAGGACTAAGGGGACGCTCATCGTCACGAGGCAATGTGACACGAAAATGACGAAACACGAGGGTCAACATGCAAGGAAATGGGATATGAGCCGATTTATTTGACTTTCGAATACACTCGAAAGAGTCAATCTTATCGAGTATAATTCGAGCCCAATTAATCGAGCTCCCCATGAAGATCGCATAGATAAGCTTCAAAAATGGCTGGGATGGTAAAGAAGAGGAGCCGTACTTGGGAAGCAAGCACGACTTCAGAATCAGATTTAGGACCCATGCATTTGGCTTGAAAGACTTAGATGGCACGCCAATCATGGCAGGAGGAATCTGATGGAAAATCTCTGAAAGGATGGTCTGATCAAGAGAAGAAATATCATCTACCGAGATATCAGAAGGAAGAAGGCCAGACGAAGAGATACCCAAAATCTCTCCTAAGATTTCCGCAGTGAGGACTATAGGAGTCCCCAAAACGGTCGTCTCAACAGAGTGGGTCTGATCGTACTGACCCCGGATCCTATTAGCATAGAAAAGCTTCACTAATCTAGGGTAGGGGTGAGGATTCGCCTTCGGGTCATATCGAAGGTAATCGAGAAGACCCGACGACGACAGAAGATCAGCTAACCCTATGAAGTCGCTAAACTGGACGAAATTCTCCAGAAGCAGCGGGCAATGTTCGATACGGTTATATGCCGCGAGACACAAAGGGTCATCGCGACATAAGGAAATATCGACACCGCCCACCGGCATCGGGCCCTTTCCCTTAGGCTTACGGGTAGACGAACGAGGGTGGGTGCTAGACTCGGGATGAATAGGAGGAGTGGGTTCCCTATGAGTCTCGGTCTCGGGGTTATACTCCGTATCGGAATCGGTAGGAGTATGGAATGAAGATTGAGAAGCAAGAATTTTGGCTTTTGGCTTGGGCTTGGGTTTGGGTTTCGGTTGACCTCTAGGTTGAGCGGTCGTCGTCCTCTTCTTCTTGAGAGGAGGCGAAGACGACGAAGGACGGGTGGTCTTGGCTCTACGCTTCGGAAGGGTTGGATGCTCGGGATCCGAAGAGATTGGATCAACGGTCATCGGAGAGGGGCTAGAGGGAGTGATCGGAATGCGTGTTCTTGCCATAGTCTCGGCACAACACGACACACGAGATTGGAAAGAAGAGATCCTAGCCGAAATTAGAAAACCCTAATCGAAACCCTAGGAGATGAAATCAACAGGAAAACCTAACCCTAGAGCTGAAACCGAACCCTAGATAGGAGAGGGAGGAAGAGAGGATACCCTAGGTCGGAGATCGACGGACGGCGACGGCTGGAATGGTCGGAAAGTGGCCGGAAGACGAAGGGTCTCGAGGGAGGTCGGGGTTTTGAGCGGAGAGAGAAGAGATTTTGATCGATTAGAATGAAAATCGATCGACTAAACTGAGTTTAAGTCGGTCGATTTCGCAAAAGACCAAACAGCCCCTGGTACAACTAGTCGGTCACAGTTCAAGCACTGACCGACTAGATCACGATCTAGTCGGTCGGTCAATGAGCTTGAACCGACTAGTTGCAAACAGTGGCTGAATCCAAGTATTACTGACAAGATTTAGTCGGTCTGCGTTCAAGTACTGACCGACTAGATCTCAATCTAGTCGGTCGGTCACTGAACATGAACCGACTGAAGAGTCAAAAACTTGAAAATCAAGTTCTCTCCATAATACGCTTGGACGATAAATCTCAAAACTCTTAATAAACATCGAAACTACCCCATTAATCATCGAAAAACAGAAATTTGACGATTACGCACAAATCGAACGAAAGATCAAGATATCACATAAAATTCCCGAAAAATCCAATAATTCTAGCATGAATGAGATATTGCCAAAAATAATAGCATGCAAAATTATTGAATGAAACATGAATCCTATATCTCGGATTCACCCATAATCCCCAATTCTCGACGCAACCGCACAAAGGAGTCCTCCTTTAGGGGTTTCGTGAAAATATCGGCGATTTGCTTTTGGGTTTCAACGTACACTAGAATGATGTCCTTTTTAGCAACATGATCATCTAAAAAGTGGTGTCGGACATCTATGTGTTTCGAACGGGAATGATGTACCGGGTTCTTGGAAAGACATATTGCACTTTGGTTGTCAACCATGATAGGGCAAGTATCACAATTTATACCAAAGTCTTTAAGTGTGTGTCTCATCCAAAGAACTTGAGCACACGCGGCACCGGCGGCAATATATTCCGCCTCGGTGGTTGAAAGTGATACGGAATTTTGCTTCTTGGAAAACCAAGAGACAAGAGAATTTCCTATAAAATGGCAAGTGCCACTAGTACTTTTCCTGTCGGATTTGCATCCCGCATAATCAGCGTCACTATATGAGACTAACTCATATGTGCTAGATCTCGGATAAAGTAATCCAAAATCTAATGTGTAACTTAGATAGCGAAAAATACGCTTTACCGCTACTAAGTGAGACTCCTTAGGTTGAGACTGATAACGAGCACATATACATACGGCAAACATAATATCGGGCCTACTTGCGGTAAGATAAAGCAAACTACCTATCATACCTCGATATAGACGAATGTCTACATTCTTACCGCCCGTATCCTTGTCAAGATGCGTAGTCGTGCTCATTGGAGTCTTTTTCCCGGAGGCATTCTCCATTCCAAATCGCTTTAGCAACTCCACCGTGTACTTCGTTTGGTGGATGAAGATTGCATCGTTCATTTGGCGAATTTGGAGACCTAAGAAATATTTGAGTTCGCCCATGTGGCTCATCTCAAATTGTTCCTTCATCACATTAGAAAACTCTTCGCAAAGAGCGAAGTTAGTAGCACCGAAAATGATATCATCAACATAAATTTGAACTAATAAAATATCATTATTCGCATGCTTAATAAAAAGTGTTGAATCGGCTTCGCCCATTTTAAAATTCAAATCCAAAAGAAAATTCTTTAGGCGATCATACCAAGCTCGAGGAGCTTGTCTCAAACCATAAAGAGCTTTCTTTAGTTTAAAAACGTGATTTGGAAATTTTTCATTTACGAAGCCCGGAGGTTGAGAAACGTAAACTTCCTCAATAACATCTCCGTTTAAAAATGCACTTTTAACATCCATTTGAAATAATTTAAAATTCTTATGGCATGCAAAAGACAAAAGTAATCTAATTGATTCTAATCTAGCTACCGGAGCGAAAGATTCTTCGAAATCGATACCTTCCTCTTGACGATAGCCTTGAGCTACTAACCGAGCTTTGTTCCGGACGACGACTTGGTTTTCGTCGGTTTTGTTCTTGAAGATCCACTTTGTCCCTATGACGGTGTGGTTCTTCGATGGCAATGGAACAAGCTCCCAAACTTCATTCCTCTCGAATTGAATGAGCTCCTCCTCCATGGCTAAGATCCAAGCGCTATCTTCGCATGCTTCATTAATATTCTTTGGCTCTATCGATGAGGCAAAGGCACAATTTGCGAAGCGGTGAACTTGGGATCTCGTCTTGACACTATCATAGATATTGCCAATGACTTGCTCATGGGGATGGTCACGAACCGAATGAAGCCGTTTGGGAATACCTTGATCACTTGGAACATTCTCAACAACTTCATTAGTTGGGTTAGTCTCAATAGAATCAATAGAATCATTAGACTTAGAATTTTCAAACGAATCACATAAAACATCCATAGAATCATTATCATTTGAAATTCTAGTTGGAACAAATCCTTCATTAAATGAGACATGAAGCGATTCCTCGATCGTTGAGGTTCGTTTGTTGAATATCCGGTAGGCTTTGCTACACGTAGAATATCCAACAAAAATCCCCTCATCGGATCTCGGATCGAATTTGTCCAAACTACCATATGTGTTCTTAATAAAACATTTCGAACCAAAAACACGAAAATGTTTAACTTGAGGCAACCTACCAAACAACAATTCATAACAAGTTTGTTTAGTACCGGGCCTCAAAAGTATTCTATTAAACACATAGCAAGCGGTGTGTACCGCTTCCGCCCAAAATTGATGGCCAAGTTGGCTATCATCAAGCATAGTGCGAGCACACTCCACTAGCGTCCTATTCTTTCTCTCAACTACACCATTTTGAGGAGGTGCACGAGGGAAAGAGAAGGTGTGAGTAATACCAACTTCATCACAAAATGTCTCAAAAGACTCATTCTCAAATTCACCTCCATGATCACTACGAATAGTGACAATGGTGGTTCCTAAGAGATTTTGTACTTTCTTAACAAAAATTGTGAAGTTTTCAAAAGCTTCATTTTTATTACACAATGAAAATACCCAAGTAAATCTTGAATAGTCATCTACGATGACAAGTCCGTACCTTGCATTTCCTAAGGAAGCTACTCTAGTTGGCCCAAATAAATCTAGATGTAATAGCTCTAGTGGCCGTTTAGTAGAGATGCTTTTCTTAGGTTTAAATGAAGATTTAGGAAGCTTGCCGCGTTGACAACAATCACAAAAACTTTTCTTTTCAAAAACAAGCTTCGGAAAACCTTTAATAGAATTCAATTTTGAAAGCTTATATAGTGTTCCAAAGTTCACATGTCCAAAGCGTCGATGCCATAAGTGTTGTTCACTTGTGTTGGCAACGAGACATTGTTCATATGACTTCGGAAGATCCAAAATATAGATGTCTTTACGACGAGTTCCGGAAAATAATAATTTTTCATTAACCTTTCTTAAAATGTGACACAATCCTTTCGCAAAGCTAACTTTGTAACCTTTGTCACAAAGTTGACTTATTGAAATAAGATTATGATTTAAACCACTAACAAGATAAACGTCACTAATTAATGGTTTAGAAGGGTTACCGACTTTACCAACACCTATGATGGTTCCGCTCTCGTTGCCTCCAAATACGACGCGGTTTCCATTCGCAATGGGAACCACTCCGGAGAGCAAACGAGCGTCACCCGTCATGTGTTTGGAGCACCCGCTATCGAGTATCCAATTCCCTTTGGAGCTAAATTTAAATTTGATGCTCCTTTTCTTTTTCTTTTCCTTGAGTACCTAAAGATAGACACTTTCATATCATGGTACCCAAGGTCATTGGGTCCAAGGGATTAGACCTTTGGAAGCCAAGTCCAAGTGGACTTAGACTTCCCCACATAATTCTTACTATGCACAACATCCGAAAAATAAGCATTCATGTACATTTGTTTTTCGTCCATGCTTGTGTCCTTTGGGCTCCAAATAGTGAAAATTTTGGGAGCCATCATCCTATTGGGTGCATGCATGCTACGTTGATTTCTACGTGAAGCATGTTGTGGATAGGCATACGGGACATGATGGAATGGTGCACGAAAAGAATTATTCATATGATGAGGTGGGTGTACATATGCATGTGTGGAAACACGTGCGTGAGGGTGTCTCACTTGGTGTGCACGTGCCCGGGAATGTGTTGCATAAAAATCATCATAAGTGTGAGACGGTGGAGTAGGACGTGTGTTCCTACGTGACATGTTATTAGTGTACATGTAGGCATGCCCCTTCTTTGGAGGTCCACCCAAAGTGGGTTTCTTTCCGAAAGAGGGTGTGGACGAGGTGGAAGCACCATTGGTAGATGAACTACCAATAGAGTGTTTGCTCCCACTCGTTGAGGCTTCGGAAGTTGGCCTAACAAAAGTAGTGACCGACTTGGATGAATTTCCCATCATATACCCCAAGCCAATGTGGTGTTTGGCCGGAAGTAAATCTTTTAGGATATTATCCAAATGGCCCTTACCCTTGTTGAATTTGTTGATTCGGCCCAATGTGTCCTCATATTTCTCTTTGAGAGAACGCAAAGAAGTATCCAAAGCGGATATTTGCGATGTGAGCACATAAACACGAGATTTAAGATTCTCGTTCTCAATACTCAAAGTCGAGTTTTGAGAAGTTAAATCCGCTATCTCATGTTCTTCCGCATCCTCAATGCTAACATGTTCAAGTTTAGATTTGAGATTCACAATCTCATTTCTTAACTCTTCAACAACGGTGTCGTTGTTGGTGATGATATTCTTAGGCGATGTTTGAATGCTAGCTAGGTCATCTTTTACCTTAGTATATCTATTTACTAACTTAGTATATTTTGACCAAAGTTGAGAGTTAGCATTTCTAAGATCATCCATCGTTACCTCATCGCTTTCGTCATTACTATCATCGGAAGAGGAGGATCCTTGATCGTTCTCCTCTCTTGCCATGAAGCACATATGTGCTTGCTCCACTTTCTCATCATCTGACTCTCCGCTTGAGGAATCCTCGGAGTCGGTGAATGTTGCTCCGACAAGTCCTTTCTTGTACCCCTTCTTGTATTTCTTGGACTTATCGAATTTTGGCGCCTTCCACTTCTCCTTTTGTTTGTTGAGAGGACACTCCGCTTTCATGTGTCCTGGCTTATTGCACTTGAAACACAAAGGAGAGGAAGAGGCGTTAGAAGAACCAAATTTACCTTTGGTCTTGAAGTTACCTTTCCGGAAGAAACGGTTGAACTTCTTGGCCATGAGTGCCATGGACTCCAAGTCCAACTCGTTTTCCGAGTCTTCATCATCGGAAGATGTGGATGAAGCCGCCTTGAATGCAATCGCCTTTTTCTTAGGCGCATCTAGGTTCAAATATGACTTCATCTTTTCTTGTAGCTTCACCTTGCTATCTTTGCGTACCTCGTATGACATCAAAGTACCCATTAGTTGAACTACGGTATATTTGTTCATGTCATTACCTTCCTCGATGGCGAAGGTACGTTTTTCCCAAGAAGAGGGAAGTCCTTCAATAAGCTTTAAGCACTTCTCCTTTTGAGTGTAGATCTTGCCGAGGGCCTCTAACTCGTTTATTATGTCAACGAAGCGAGCGTAATATTCTTTCATCTTCTCGCCCTGTTGCATGTGAAACATTTCGTAATCTTTGGTTACGACAACGAGTTTAGAGTCTCTTACCCGACTCGTCCCTTCATGTAGTATGAGGAGAGAGTTCCAAATTTGATATGCACTCTTACATGTGCATATCTTATTGAAATCCTCGGGCTCCAATGCGCATTGCAAGGCGTTCATTGCCTTGGCATTGCTTACCTCCGCGGCGACCTCCGCGGTAGTCCATTTCTCAAAATCTTCTTCTTCGGGCTCGTTGTACTCCTTCATTGTAGTCCTCCATAAAGATGCACTTCGGAGGAAGGTTTCCATCCGACATTTCCAGTACCCATAGTTGGTACCGTTGAAGAATGGAGGCCTTGTAGAGGAATGTCCTTCCATCACCGATGACGCTCCTTCACGGTTCCTGAAGGTGTCGTAGTTGGAAGGTGGAGGCACGGTCTTGTTGTCGTTGGCAGACATAGCTGAGTATCTGGCTCTGATACCAAATGTAATGCCCTACCAGCTACTGCACAAGTACTAGAGGGGGGTGAATAGTACTTTAAAATAATAAGGCGTATTATTCCAAATTAAATTGCACACAACTACCAAGTCAATTTGCGGAAGCTTAAATTGAATGACAACAATGAAATTAACAATGCTAACAAATGAAGTTAATGGGTTCGGATCCACCCAAGTCTCCCCGACTTGTTCCCGGTGATCCTACGTCCCAACCACACGGATCCCTTCCGGATACTTGAGTTAGAAACCCTAACTCAAGATTTCCACTATGAATATCTTGTGAAAAACCTTCACAAGATCAAATCATACATGCAATGGCAAAGTGAATCCCACAACCCGGGATCACAAACTTCTCTCACAACCGAGAGAGCCAATAAGCAATATAAAAGAGGTTAATATGAAATAAATACTCTTACCACAAAATCCTATACCTTGAGTTTTTCTTACCCAAAAGGTGGAATGAAGGATTTGAGGAAGATGAAGTTACCAAACCCTAGCACCAAGGAAATGAGCAGCAATGGGTGCCTAGGGAAGATTTGGAAACTTGAATCAAGCAATAGCTTGAAGAGCTCACCAAGAACAAGCTTCTCTCTAGATCTAGAAATGAGAGAGAATGGGTTTCTTGTGAGGAAGAGAGCTTTAGATTTGAGGGAGAATAGCTATCTCTTTAGAACTCAATGAATCTCTTAATGACAGCTCTATTGAAGATAGAAATGACCTAGGTTCGTATTTATAGGGTCCCATAAAAACAAGTTAGGTCAATCTCCAATGGAAAGAAATCTGTGAGATCTAGTCGGTCAAAGAACACTCACTGACCGACTAGTTCATCAACTAGTCGGTCAGTCACAAAGCATGGACCGACTAAGAGCAGATCTGAGAAGAGATAGAATTTCAGACCTAGAAAACTAGTCGGTCCAAGAACACTGTCTGACCGACTAGTTTCACAACTAGTCGGTCATCCAATGAACGTAGACCGACTAAGAGGCAAAACAACATAGTCTGAAGGCAAGTTGACTTAGTCGGTCCAAGAACAAAAGTTGACCGACTAGAGTGTCAACTAGTCGGTCATCAAACGTTCTTAGACCGACTAACGGTAAACAGTAGCTTAGGAGAATTTTAGAGTGAACAGTCAGTCTCAACTAGTCGGTCAAAGAAGCATCACTGACCGACTAGTTCACAAACTAGTCGGTCGGTGAGTCAACATAGACCGACTAACTGTAAATAGTAAAGAGCTAAGAATTAACTGACAGAAACTAGTCGGTCGAAGAACAGTGGCCGACCGACTAGATCACCATCTAGTCGGTCAGTACTTGTTCTTGTACCAACTAACATGCACAACAAAGTCCGAATCGAAGCGCGACGCTTCGAGGAAGTTAGAGTGAACTTGTGCAAGAATCCTAGAGCTACGAAATGAGCGTAATGAAGATAGAAACGTAAGATATACTCAAGGCTTAACATTCTATCAATCGAAACTAAAAGACTATAAATAAAACCTTAATAAACGGTCTTTGAGAGCTTCGATTGAATCTTCATTACTTCCAAAGCGTCGCAATAGCTTCAACGAAGCTATAGGCATGAAACTGAGCTTTGGAAAGTGTTGAGATGTCGCTTTGAATGTTCACGTGAAATTGGCGACGATCTCCAATACTGCGCTCACAAATTGTTAGATCATGAATTATTTATGTTTGCTCATCATCCAAAACCAAATCCGAGGAGTCCAATATTCAACATCGTATTCGAGGCCAGTACGATGCCAGCCACTCCATTGAGACGACTGTCTTGGGAACTCCTATAGTTCTCACGGCAGAAATCTTGGGGGAGATTCTTGGTTATTCGTCGTGTGGTCTCCTCCCTTCGGACATTTCCGTAGACGACATTTCTTCCTTGGATCAGTCTATTCTTGCAGATATCTTCCAGGTTATCCCCTCCGCATTCATTGGTGTTCCATCGAAATCTTTCAAGCCGAATGCGTGGGTTCTTAACCTGATCTTGAAGTCATGTCTCCTCCCTAAGTATGGATCCTCTTCACTCCCATCCCAGCCGTTCTTGAAATTGATCTACGCTCTTTTCTTGGGGTGCGAGATTAATTGGGCTCGCGTGATACTCAATAAGATGGATTCTTTCGAGTGTATATGCAAGACCAATAAGTCTGCGCACATTCCATACCCTTGCCTGTTGACTCTTGTATTTCGACATTTCCGAGTCCCTCTCCCTCCTGACGATGAGCGTCCCTTGGGTACTCCTCTGAACGCGACGGCCGTGAAGAAATCTCTAGCGGCACTTCGTCACGTGCAGAGGTTTACCGCATCTGCTTCCCAGTCTACTCCGTCAACTGCTGCAGCCTCCTCTTCCCCTGCTACATTGGACGATGTCGTACGCCTACTTCGTCAGCACGACTCCCGTTTGGCTCATACTGAGGAGGTAGTCTGCCGTATGGCTCGTATGATGGGGATTGATCTTCCTCCTTCAGTGTCTGAGGCCGAGGAGATGGACGATGAGGAGCTTGACGAGCTTGTCACTTCTTTTGCCCGTGGCAATGAGGCCACTGCTGCTGCTGCTGGTACTTCCACTTCTGCCCCTGGAGTTGGCACCACTTCCGGTGTTCCAGAGCCCTCTGCTTCAGCTCTTCAGACTTCCGAGCCTGCTCATGTATCTCCTGCTGCTGTTGACACTACCACTGCTGCTGCTTCTGTCGAGACCCATGCTGCTGTTGAGATTCCCGTTGTTGAGCCTGTTGCTGAGATCTCCACTCCTGCCCCGACGATTCCATCTGTTGAGACGCCTCTCCTCCCTGCAGAGCCTGAGTCCACTCCGTCGACTGGACCCACGGAGACTGCAGATCCTGCCACCTCCTCGTGATCGCTTGTTTCGAGGACTCTCCACTACGCTTTGGATGATATATCTTAGTGAGAGTATTTTGGGTTAGGATGGGGTTTGAGAGATGTTTTGATGTATTTTTGCGATTTCTGGATGTCGGAGTTGGATATTATGATATGATGTTGTTTTGATGTATTTTGATACACTTTGATGATGTTGATGATGATGATGTATTTTTTTTGATGTTTATATAGATGATGTGTCTCGCTTCATATGATGTACCTCATGTATTCGATGTGATACCTTTTTGATATACTCATGATGTCTATATATATATATATATATATATGTTCATCGTCATTCACTTTGTCTTTCATTCGTCGTGCATTTTTATCATATTCGTTGAATTCATTTGAAATGTGAACTCGTCGCTCGACGCATGAAGACTTGGTTAAATAGATTTAAATTCTAGAATTATATAGAATTGTTTTCCATGCACAAAATTAACCAAGAATATTGAATATTGAAGAGTATGTTTCATTATTCAAGAAATGAATAATTATTTGGTATTTTTGATGATTTTTGATCTTTTTGTGATAATGGACATTTTGGCACACCTTGATTTGATTTCCACATTTTTTTGGTGTCAATTTGGTCCATCGTCATTGTCTACGACTCCCGATGTTGGATTTTCCATTTCCTAGTTGTTGTCGTTGTATGCCCCCCGTTTTTGGGATAATGCCAAAGGGGGAGAGATAATGATAATAAATAGCGCAAATGAAAATTTAACTCAATTTCCAAGAATCTAGTTTGATATGTTAGATTCAGGGGGAGTTAAGATATATATAAGGATTTTCAAAATCCGATATTTCGAAAATCGATTCTCTTTATTTATCTTACTCGTCTGCTTGATACAATTCATATATATTCATTTTGGAATTAACGTGTCATCAATGCAGGGGGAGTAAGTATTTTACATTTGAATCATTATTTTTTATTATTATTTATGTTGGTTTGTCATCACCAAAAAGGGGGAGAATGTTGAATATTGGACTCCCCGGATTTGGTTTTAATGATGAGCAAACATAAATAATCCATGAACTAACAATTTGTGAGCGCAGTATTGGAGATCGTCGCCAATTTCACGAGAACCTTCATAGCGACATCTCAACACTTCCCAAAGCTCATATTCATGCCTAAAGCTTCGTTGAAGCTCTTGTGACGCTTTGGAAGTTATGAAGATTCAATCGAAGCTCTCGAAGACCATTCGTTAAGGTTTTACTTATAGTCTTTTAGCTTCGATATATAGAATGTTAAGCCTTGAGTATATCTTACGTCTATATCTTCATTACGCTCATTTCGTAGCTCTAGGATCCTTGCACAAGTTCATTCTAACTTCCTCGAAGCGTCGCGCTTCGATTCGGATTTGTATGTGCATGTTAGTTGGTACAAGAACAAGTACTGACCGACTAGATGGTGATCTAGTCGGTCGGCAACTGTTCTTGGACCGACTAGTTTGATTCCTTAATTTCTTGGACTTTACTGTTTACAGTTAGTCGGTCTACGTTGACTCACCGACCGACTAGTTTGTGAACTAGTCGGTCAGTGATGCTTCTTTGACCGACTAGTTGTGACTTACTGTTCATGCTAAAATTCTCCTAAGATACTGTTTATCGTTAGTCGGTCTAAGAACGTTTGGTGACCGACTAGTTGACAATTTAGTCGGTCAACTTTTGTTCTTGGACCGACTAAGTCACTTTGTACTCAGACTAATTCTTTTTGCTCTTAGTCGGTCTACGTTCATTGGCTGACCGACTAGTTGTGAAACTAGTCGGTCAGACAGTCTTCTTGGACCGACTAGATTTCTAGGTCTGAAATCCTATCTCTTCTCAGATCTACTCTTAGTCGGTCCACGTTGTTTGACTGACCGACTAGTTGATGAACTAGTCGGTCAGTGATTGTTCTTTGACCGACTAATTCTCACAGATTTCTATCCGTTGGTGAATGACCTAACTTGTTCTTATGGGACCCTATAAATACGAACCTAGGTCATTTCTATCTAGGTCAGAGCTGCCATTAAGAGATTCATTGAGTTCTAAAGAGATAGCCATTCTCCCTCAAATCTAAAGCTCTCTTCCTCACAAGAAACCCATTCTCTCTCATTTCTAGATCTAGAGATAAGCTTGTTCTTGGTGAGCTCTTCAAGCTATTGCTTGATCCAAGTCTCCAACTCATTCCTAGGCACCGATTGCTGGTCATTTCCTTGGTGCTAGGTCTTGGTGACTTCATCTTCCTCAAATCCTTCATTTCACCATTTGGGTAAGAAAAACTCAAGGTATAGGATTTTGTGGTAAGATTGTTTATTTCATTTAAACTCGTTAATATTGCTTTGTGATTCTCTCGGTTGTGAGAGAAGATTGTGATCCCGGGTTGTGGGATTCACTTTGCCATTGCATGTATGATTTGATCTTGTGAAAGTTTTTCACAAGATATTCATAGTGGAAATCTTAGGTTAGGGTTTCTAACCTAAGTATCCGGAGGGGATCCGGGTGGTTGGGACGTAGGATCACCGGGAACAAGTCGGGGAGACTTGGGTGGATCCGAACCCATTAACATTGTTTGTTAGCATTGTTAATTTTGTGTTGTCATTCAATTTAAGCTTCCGCAAATTGATTTGGTAGTTGTTTGCAATTTAATTTGGAATTATACTCCTTATTATTTTAAAGTACTATTCACCCCCCCCCCCCCTCTAGTACTTGTGCAGTAGCTGGTAGGGCATTACATTATGGGGATGCTTTTAAGGCTCGTCTAGAAGACTGTGAGTTTGACAAAAATACCTTTCCCAAACTAGGCTTAAATCCTAAGAAGCCTAAATCTTCAAAGACCATTTCATGGGAGACCAAAACTTTATCCCACTTTGATCTGCGTACAAACCAATGTGAAGGTGAGGTCGAGAAGATCCTCCAAATACAAAATACAGTTCATATACTGCCAGATAAATTCACTGACAATCAGAAGATTGTCAGATCATACATCCCTGCATCAAACATGCCAACTAGGATTGACATAACCAAAGATGGATGTAATCCACCTGCAGCAGAAGCGACCGTACCTCAACAAAAAAGAGGACGATCCCCAAGCTCCAAGGAAAAGTTCCCTTGAAATAGGAAAACTCCTGGAGAAAATGTAACGATACCACCACATGATGCTGAGCTCAGCCCAAATACCTCTCCCCTCCTAAAATCCCCAGAAGAGAAAAATATAGGAGAAATATCATTAAATTATGTACGTACTGGGGACGTATTAGGCAGTAAAAGCATTGTCAGCGATGACGACTTCGCGTTCGTTATTGATAATCACGTCACTAAATATGACGATGATATCGATTCACGCTCTATGACGTGCGTTTGTATTTCATATATTTGCGCACGTTTTCTCCCGTGTTTTTCCGTTATTTACCGTCGTCTTTTATTCGTTTTCTCGTGTTTTCTTGTTTTCTTTCACTTTTCCTTGTTTTTGTATATTTGCAGGAATTTATAGCATTTGGGACAAAAAACGACGATATCCCAAGTCCCCGGAGCAACGGGAAAAGTCACGCGCGATCCAGGGGTCAAACGTCGAAGAATTCATCTTTCAGCCCCTCACCCGGTCGGTTGGTCATCTCCAACCGATCGGGTGATGCACGCGTGCACCACCCGGTCTCTGCCGCAGCTCATAAAGAAGTCACCCGACCGGTTCACAGACCGGTTCTGCGAGCGGCTGTTCTCTGTTTTTTCGAGCAGAATTCCAACCGATCGGGTGACTCTCACCCGATCGGTTCATCTGTAGCTGATGTTGAAGAGCTGAAGACACGGGCGTCCAACCGATCGCTTCACCCGACGGCTCCAAGATCCAACCGGTCACTCAAGAACTCACCCGACCGGTTCATCTAACCGGGTGAGGGGCCGCCGTTTTCTGTTTACTATTTGTAACAGATCACCCGATCGGTTGACTTGTCAACCGATCGGGTGACGCTTTTTTCTGCGGGTTTGGACCCGAACCATTAGGGTTTCGAAGTGGGGCTATAAATACACGAGGCTGGCCGACTGAAGGGAGATCCTCCTCTAGTTTTTAGGGCTTTTTCAGCCCCTTTGTTGGGAGGCTTAGGGTAGATTAGATTAGGTCTTTTGGTTAATAAATCTTGTATTGGATTGTTGGATTCGAATCAAGATAAGTATTTCTTTCTCTTGTTCTCCATTTTTTGTGTTGTATTTCTTTTGCTTCATGATGAATATTTGTGTGTGTTTTGTGTTGTTTGGTTATATGTCTTTCATCATGGAGTAGTATTGATGAACCCTAATACGGGTTAGGGTAGGATTGTTGCTTGGGAATTTACATTAGACTTGGTTGCATGGCACGTGTTCGATGAAATGTGTCAATGGGGATTTCTAGCAATCTGGGTCCAATTCGTACGGCAACACACTAGATGTGTTGGGGATTGGGGTCCAGTGCTTGTCCTGTCAAGATCCGCTTCGATGTATTACAAGAAATCACATTTGACCTATTTGGCCATTAGGGTTACGCGGGGGTGTTTCATTGTCATCGGCGGGAAAAAGACCGCCTTTGACCGTCGGGCCGAGGGGGAATAAACTTGGCGATTGACTCCCTAGCCATAGCTCACGCCCCCAGCGTAGACATCGAGTCCTCGCGCGCGGGAGCGGCTTGGACGAAGTGTTGGGAGATATCATTGTGGCCTTAATGCTCCCGGTTGCGGAAGGTGTTTATGGACACGGGAGTGCCCACCGTCCGGAACCGGGTAGGCCTAGCGTGCTTGGCACCGACCGGAATATCGGGCCATGGACGCTAGGTACCACCTTTTGGGGCAATGTCTCACCCTGGATCAAGTCAAATGCCAAGTGTCATGAGTGCTCTAGCCCGTGTTAGCGGGGATTCATTTTGTGTCGTTTTCATTTCTTTCTTTTATTTCTACACTTCACCCATATTATCCGCGTAGCTAGCACGCGACCTAGGCGAGGCTAGTAGCCACTCAAGCCATCCACCTCCCTGTGTTCGATATACCCGCACCCTACACTAACCGTGCACTTGCGGTAAAACGACACCGCGCCCAAACCGTAAACGGGGCGCCGGTCAAGTTTTTGGCGCCGTTGCCGGGGAGGCGTTCGGTTTGATATTAGCTTAGCTTGGGTTCGTTAGACTACGCATAAAAAAAATAAAAAAATAAAATATATTCAATAACCAAGAAATTTTTCCCCCACCATTATATTATCTTTTTGTTATTTTCTTGTACTATTGACGCTCCTCTCTAGTTTTCTTATTTTTGTTGTCCAGGTATCTTTGATATGGCCATGTGGAGATCAGATTACGATGCTCAGATGAGAGGCTACAATCCCTATTCATTTTTGGTTTGTGAGGCTTGTGGGATGGCGGGGCACGTGTATTATGATTGCCCATATACACTTGAGAGCCTCCCCCTACACCAAGGCCATGCATTTTCCCACAACCATTGCCCGAACACCTCCCATCCATTTCCTCAACCTTATATCCCTCCACCAACACAAGAAGAATCAAGCCTCGTGTCTCTCCTTGAAAGTGCCGTGTTTAACTAAGGCCAAATGCTACAAAACTTGATGGTACCAATCACCGAGCCGACACCGAGGAGAGGGGATGAAGGAGAGGATATACCCACTTTCATGGTTGAGACCACCATACCATCGGCCACCATAGACACATCTCAAGCCGATACCCCATTTTTCCATCACTACCACTTGGATGACGAAGCATTTTTTGATGATGATAGTGAGGATGGGGAGATTTACCTAGGATCTGTGGGAGAGACTTCTTGTCTTGATTTAGATACCCCACATGAGTCCTATGAGAGGACCGAGGAGTTTACAGAGCTTATGCAAAAGGGCGAGGAGGATGTGCGTGAGGACGAGGACACCACGACCACATATGAGGGGTCCGCTCCACATCCACCTCCAGAGCCATCTCTGTCGCAGCTTCCTCCTTGGTCGGTGGTCAACCATGAGGATGTCATTCAGGACATCGGGCAGATAGAGGAGCATGAGCATATCATCGAGGAGGATGTGCATGAGGGCTTGGATACGATCGTCCACTTCATGGAGCCCGAGCCACATCTACCTCTACCGTCACGCTCCACTTCTTCTGCGGCTGAGCATCTACTTGAGCATATTGCCCCTATTCAGGGAGATTTTCATACTCACTCTCACTCCACATTTGAGTCTCGCTTTTCACGTCATATTTCCTTAGACTCATATATATTTGACACACCATATCTCTCACAGGACACAGGATCGACTTCCCTTGAGGTATGCTGCGGTGTGTCACCACCTGGAGAGCAACTTCACATGGAGAGCGAGGATTTGATCGTCGCTAGCACAGAGGATAGCATACCATTTCCAGGGAGTGTTCGCCACATTTCATATATTTTACCATCATTTACCGGCGACTATCTCTGGGATACTTTTATTTTGGGGAAAGATTTTTTGCCATGGACTAATGCACCTCGTCCTTTGCAGGTCGCAGGTGGACACCTACGAGGGATGCTTGGAGGTGCATTGCTTGGGTCCATTGGCACACGTGGCACAGCGCTTCTAGCGGAGCCACAGAAGGAGCAGTTAGAGCAGCTACCTGCCCCACTCCAGATCTTGGAGCCGCCTATGCTCAGGTGTATCCTAATCCAGTAGTGTAAAAATTTACCGCTTTCTAGTTTAGATTTGAATAATCTCGTCTCCTCTCATTAGCGAGGGGAGCGTATCTAGGATTTGCTTTTGCATCATAATAACCCTTCATGTCGTGCCCTTCTATCATTTCACACCACATCCTCTTCCGAGGAGAATGAGCACACTGTCTCTCCTGCATTTTGATTTCTTTCTTTTCCGATTTTCCCCCTAGCATATCTCTACTTCCCCATTGATCATATCATTTTGCTAGCATTGTCATGTTCAGCTTGGGGGAAATCGACTTTTGTGTGCATTTTTTTGCGTGTCGTTGTTGTGTGTCTGTGTCTATGTGTTCTTTTGTCGTGTTTTATATTTTATATTTTTTATTTTAGTGTTTCTTTTTCTTTATTTTTTAGTTTTGCTCATGTGATTTTCGAGTTTTTCATTTTTTTTGTGTCGGTGCGTAACTCCCCCCCATTTTCATTGCCCTCCCGTATTCACTACTATTGCATTGAGGACAATGCAAGTTTTAGCTTGGGGGAGTCGCACTTCGTGCGTCATTTGTGCCGTTTTTCTTCGTTTTTGAGTCGTTTTCCATCGTGTTTTTCTTTTTCTTCTCATCTTTTGTTCTCTCTCTCTCTCCTAGAGATGACCCCGTATGATGAAGTGCCACAAAATCACACACACCTAGCATAGCTTCGATAATCACATTCACTAACCCTAGGAAGCCGAGTCCATTGCATTTCATGCTTCGTGGGTTCACCTTGCTTTTGTGTGAGTTGTTTGTCGTGACTAGCTAGGGGTGTACTTCTATTTTGTGATTTTGATTTATATACCTATCCTTGGTTGACCCCTAGATTATCATGCTTCGATTTGAATGTGTGGTATCTGCTTCTACTGTCTGCTTCTAAATGCATGCTATATTTATATCGTATATTTCAATTCGCATGTGTCGGGATTCCACAATTAAGGACTAGGATAACCCACTTAGCCCATGCTCTAATTAGCGAGAATAGTTTCCTTTGCCCAAGTGTTTAGATTCCGATTTCTTTTTTGTTTTACTTGGTGTAAACCCCCTCGTCGTGTACCGTTCTCCCACTTGGGAGAGTACACATGTATATACCCCAATATCCAAAAATCCAAAAAAGGAGAAAAGAAAAGAAAAACCCAAAAAGAAAGAAATGAATAAAAAAAATTGTATAGCCAAAAATCCAAAAAAAATACAAATACCCAAAACCCCAAAAAAATTCCAGTGTGAATATTTTTCCTACTTGCCGAGAATAAAGGGAAGGCGAGAATTTGCACCGAGTGTTCTTCTCCACATCATCTCAACCCCCATCGTTTTCGAAAACACTTGGCTTAGGAACTTTTTAGCTATTATCTAGGCTTTAGTGTGGTGATTTCCTTAACCCTAGTTGTGGAGTCCCTGACGCATGATATGTTTCGATTCTCTCTATATTCTCATGCATGCTTGAACCATATATTCACCGCTTAATTCAATTTGAATCGATATTTGGGTCTTTCTTTGGGTATGTGTATATGGAGCTTTATTGCACATCGTAGATAGTGACACCGTCTGCTAGCACACGACCGCACTCACTCGCGCTTCACCTTGTGGGCCCACGGCACTTGTCTGGACTCATATTCCTTGGTTTAGTGATGTGATTTGGCGTTTGCTTGCTTGGTGTGTCGTTTTTGATTTGTTGGCCCTGACGGGCGATCTAGGATATAGAGTTTTCTTTTTCTCTCTTTCTCTCTATTTTCCCCTTCCGAGCTCCTACTCTCACTCGTCTTCCTCGAGGACGAGGAAGAGTTCAGCTTGGGGGATTTTGACGTGCGTTTGTATTTCATATATTTGCGCACGTTTTCTCCCGTGTTTTTCCGTTATTTACCGTCGTCTTTTATTCGTTTTCTCGTGTTTTCTTGTTTTCTTTCAGTTTTCCTTGTTTTTGTATATTTGCAGGAATTTATAGCATTTGGGACATAAAACGACGATATCCCAAGTCCCCGGAGCAACGAGAGAAGTCACGCGCGATCCGGGGGTCAAACGTCGAAGAATTCATCTTTCAGCCCCTCACCCGGTCGGTTGGTCATCTCCAACCGATCGGGTGATGCACGCGTGCACCACCCGGTCTCTGCCGCAGCTCATAAAGAAGTCACCCGACCGGTTCACAGACCGGTTCTGCGGGCGGCTGTTCTCTGTTTTTTCGAGCAGAATTCCAACCGATCGGGTGACTCTCACCCGATCGGTTCATCTGTAGCTGATGTTGAAGAGCTGAAGACACGGGCGTCCAACCGATCGCTTCACCCAACGGCTCCAAGATCCAACCGGTCACTCAAGAACTCACCCGACCGGTTCATCTGACCGGGTGAGGGGCCGCCGTTTTCTGTTTACTATTTGTAACAGATCACCCGATCGGTTGACTTGTCAACCGATCGGGTGACGCTTTTTTCTGCGGGTTTGGGCCCGAACCATTAGGGTTTCGAAGTGGGGCTATAAATACACGAGGCTGGCCGACTGAAGGGAGATCCTCCTCTAGTTTTTAGGGCTTTTTCAGCCCCTTTGTTGGGAGGCTTAGGGTAGATTAGATTAGGTCTTTTGGTTAATAAATCTTGTATTGGATTGTTTGATTCGAATCAAGATAAGTATTTCTTTCTCTTGTTCTCCATTTTTTGTGTTGTATTTCTTTTGCTTCATGATGAATATTTGTGTGTGTTTTGTGTTGTTTGGTTATATGTCTTTCATCATGGAGTAGTATTGATGAACCCTAATACGGGTTAGGGTAGGATTGTTGCTTGGGAATTTACATTAGACTTGGTTGCATGGCACGTGTTCGATGAAATGTGTCAATGGGGATTTCTAGCAATCTGGGTCCAATTCGTACGGCAACACACTAGATGTGTTGGGGATTGGGGTCCGGTGCTTGTCCTGTCAAGATCCGCTTCGATGTATTACTAGAAATCACATTTGACCTATTTGGCCATTAGGGTTACGCGGGGGTGTTTCATTGTCATCGGCGGGAAAAAGACCGCCTTTGACCGTCGGGCCGAGGGGGAATAAACTTGGCGGTTGACTCCCTAGCCATAGCTCACGCCCCCAGCGTAGACATCGAGTCCTCGCGCGCGGGAGCGGCTTGGACGAAGTGTTGGGAGATATCATTGTGGCCTTAATGCTCCCGGTTGCGGAAGGTGTTTATGGACATGGGAGTGCCCACCGTCCGGAACCGGGTAGGCCTAGCATGCTTGGCACCGACCGGAATATCGGGCCATGGACGCTAGGTACCACCTTTTGGGGCAATGTCTCACCCTGGATCAAGTCAAATGCCAAGTGTCATGAGTGCTCTAGCCCGTGTTAGCGGGGATTCATTTTGTGTCGTTTTCATTTCTTTCTTTTATTTCTACACTTCACCCATATTATCCGCGTAGCTAGCACGCGACCTAGGCGAGGCTAGTAGCCACTCAAGCCATCCACCTCCCTGTGTTCGATATACCCGCACCCTACACTAACCGTGCACTTGCGGTAAAACTACACCGCGCCCAAACCGTAAACGGGGCGCCGGTCACTCTATAGCAGAATGTAAATGCAAAGATGATTGGCCAAAATGGAACGAGTCAATAGGAGTAGAGCTGGACTCACTCTTGAAACGCAAAGTATTCAGACATGTAGTCCCAACACCAAAAGGTGTAAAACCTATGGGATATACATGGGTATTCATAAGAAATAAAAATGTAAATAATCAGATAGTACGCTACAAAGCGCGACTTGTAGCACAAGGCTTTTTCTAACACCCAGGAATAGATTATGATGATACATACTCTCCGATTATGGACGCGATCACTTTCCGATTTATAATTAGCTTAACAGCTACGGAAGGCCTGGATATACAGCTCATGGATGTTGTGACTGCATACCTATATGGTAATATAGATAAAGATATCTATATGAGACTTCCGGACTGTTATAAACTGCCAACAAAAATGACAGATAGACCTCGGGATGTTTATTCTGTCAAACTCCAAAGATCATTGTATAGTCTAAAACAATCGGGAATAATGTGGTATAACAGACTCAGTAAATTCCGTATGCAACAAGGATTCACCAATAATGAAGTCTGCTATTGGATCTTTAGACGATTTAAATCTCATAGGATCTCCTGAAGTGATAGCTAAGATATCCAAAAGCCGTACACAAATTTTTGAGATGAAAGCCTTTGGCAAAACCAAATATTGCCTTGGCTTACAAATTGAGCACCTTAGCAGAGGAATCATGTTACATCAATCCACTTACACAAGGAAATTGCTGAAAAAGTTCCAAATGGACAAATGTCACCTACTGAGTACACCAATGGTCGTCAGATCATTGGATGCTGATAAGGACACCTTTCGGCCGCTGGAAGAGGGGGAGGAAACACTTGGTCCCGAAGTACCTTACCTAAGTGCCATTGGAGCACTCCTCTATCGGACAAACTGCACGCGTTCCTATAGAGCATTCGCAGTTAACCTAATTGCCAGATACAACGCCCACAAAGCGCCACTGGAACAGAGTGAAGCACCTTCTGTGCTACCTCCATGGGTCAGTAGATCTGGGACTATTCTACCAAGTAGGCGTATCCTCCATCTTAGTTGGTTTTGCAGATACAAGATACAGATCAGATCCCCCACACCGCAAAGTCTCAAACTGGTTTTGTATTCACCTATAGTGGAACATCCATTTCATAGAGATCTGTGAAGCAGACCTCGACAGCAACCTCATCCAACTACTCCAAACTCATTGCAATCCATGAAGCTAGCAGAGAATGTTGTTGGCTACGTTCAGTTATTCACCACATCCTGGTGACTACCGGCCTGATGACGGGTGACCTTGAACCAACCACCATGTACGAAGACAATGCGGCCTGCATAACTCAACTACAAGGTGACTACATCAAAGGTGACATGACGAATCACATTTCCCCCAAGCTTTTCTGGACGCATGAACTACAAGAAGACAAACATATCGACATCCAGCAGATCCAGTCTTGCAACAACCTGGCAGATCTATTTACTAAAGCATTACCTAGTTATACCTTTAGAAAACTTGTAATATGGATTGGGATGAGACAGTTGAGAGACTTACAAGCCTGAGGCTTGTACACAACAGGGGGAGTTAATGTTGTGTTGTATTCTTTCCCTTAGCTATTGGGTTTTCCCATTGGATTTTCCATAGCTAAAGGTTTTAACCAGGCAACCATATCAACTCTGGATCCAGAAGTATCCACCCCTACTGATATCCACCGATCAGGGGAAGTTAAGGAGACTTCCACTCTTTTTCCTTAGCTATTGGTTTTTCCCACTGGGTTTTCCATAGCAAAAGTTTTTAAGGAGACAAGACCTCCTAACTTAGGATACAGAAGTATCCATATTTCTGTGATCAGATATGCTCTATGAATCCTGAAGTATTCATATATCAAGTTTACAACAATGGATGGATAAGGAGAAGTGTTATGAATGTGATTTTGTAGGCCCATATGGAGCCCACCTGTGTTTAGGGTATACACCCAATATGTAACCTTTTTCCTATAAATATAGAGATACTGGTTTAGTAGCCGTCACCTTCATAACAAATTCTCATTTGTTAGTTCTATCTTTAGAACACATGTACTTGAATGCATGAATTCTATAAATGAAGCAATATTTTCAAATAAATGAAGATTACAATGAACTTTTAAAGAACCAGAATAAACCAATTTTGAATCATGAGACAACCAAATTTTCCATTCATAATTGAACAATAATAAACGAATTTGTTCAAAATAGAAATAGGAATCCAAATTCCATTAAAACGGTACATAATATTCTCATAAAATTTCAAATACAATCTAGGCTTTAAAAAATAATCTACATTTTATTTGCTTCTACTTGAACCATCTTGCCATTGCCCATATCGATGTATCTTTCACCATCATTCTGCTCTTGGCATCTTAGGCAATCCTTTTTAGCACGCCAAGCATGATAATTTGTGCAATGCTTCTTTATGTGCCCTTCAGCACCACAGAAGAAACAACTATTACCTTCTGAACTTTTTAGTTCCCTTTGTTGTTTCTTTTGAGAAGCTGTATCTGCAGCTTTAGTATCCTTCTTCCTTTTGTTGAAGGTGGAGGTCAGGTGAGTGCTTTCTGTCCTCTCTTGCTTAAGCCTTTCCTCTTCCTTGACATAGTATAAGATTAGCTCATCCAGAGATCAAGTCTCTTCCATTAGAATGTAGCTCACCTTAAACTGGCTAAACTGTGATGGAAGAGATATTAGAACAAAATGCACTAGCAGGCCGTCAAAGAGGTCTAACTCAAGTGCTTTAAACCTTGAAGCAATATCAGACATCTTCAATATGGGCTCTCTGATGTTCCCTTTACCTTCATATTTCATTGAAGTTAGGCTTGTCTAGAGTGTACTAATCTTTCTTTTTTCATTCTTGACAAACCACTTTTCAAGCTCAATAAGGAACCATTTAGCTGTGGCAATTTTGTCTGGAATAGTGCCCCTGAGATTTTCTGGAATGACATTCTTCATAAGGATTAGACATATGCAATTTGATCTCTTCCACTATTCCATCTCCCTCTTTTCATCAGAGGTACTCTCTTAAGTGAGTGGTGGAGAACTATGAGTCCTAATGCCATATCAAGATCCATGACTCCGAGGATTATCAAAAGATTCTCCTTCCATGCCTTGAAGTTAGAGCCATTAAGTATTGGAATAGATTTGAGGTGGGCAGAAAATTTTTCAGGAATAATAGCTGAGAAAAGAGAACAAGAAATAATATGGAACATGTTCATTTAAGTATTAAATAAACAACACCACCACCAAATTCAAATTTATGCTATTTTTCCATCTCAAGACATCATGTACTAGCTCAACATTTATCTTTTGATAACTTATTAACTAATTATTGATATCTTGTTGCAACAATCAAACAATAATAAATATGTCAAATAATAAAACTTCCTTTGGGCCGAATTAAATTTGTATGCATAGTCTCAATAATCATCACCTTGTCTTTTGCCACATGTGCGCATAAAATAATAATATTGACTATCAACCTTCATTTGGCCTATTAATTCACATACGATAATATGCACATAATTCTTTTATAATTTTGAAATTAATTAACGCAAACAAGAGAGCCCACTTTGGCGGGGTGATGTTTACATCAATTCATTTCAAAAATATATATCTTTGCAAAATTTGAATTTAATGTAGCATTTTTAATACATAAATTTATACAATAATTCAAAATATTCAATTTTCTTTTATGTCCACATGTATTCAAAATCAAATTTAAGGCAACCAAAATTTTCATACAAAAGTATGTATTTAACTAGTTATATTTCAAAATTAAAACTAATTTTCACATGAAAACCCATTTTGGTGAGTTGATGATCCAACTAATCTCTATTCGCAATACATAATTAATTATGCCAAAATTTTGAATTTTAAACTTAACTAAATTTAACAAAAATGATTTCTTTAAGTGTAAAGATATATATGTGTTATGAATAGGACCCATTGGGCATATTGGGTATCCACCCACATGAGTTACCATATGAATACTATAAAGGAGCTAGGGGTTTCCTAGCCTCAACCTTCTCCAAACCTGTTTTTACTTCACAACACGTTATAAGCACGATCACGCTCGATGGAAGAAGCGACGGCTCGTGAGAGTGAGGCGCCCGGCAGATGCTCCATCAATTTTTTTCGCGACACAAAGCTTCGCAAGACGGTGCAGAGTTCCTTTTCGGGCATCCCTCATCAAACTTCGCTAGATCTGGCGGACAGATTTAGTGGGTAAGCCTAAATGTTTTTCTAGATCTGATAACATATTAAAAATTCAATTTTTATATGATCTAGAATAAAATATTTGATTGTTTATGCATGGATCTAACTTATTAGATCAAAAACTTAATTGTTTTGTATGCAAAACTGATTAAAAATTTAGTTTTTATGCAATCTATCTGTTATTTGGTAGATTTTATAAGATCTCTTTGTGTAAAATCATGTTCATGATGTCCCATAAATTATAAATCAAAATCTGATATACCCATGAACGGCCTGAAGCCGATAGCCCCTCACCATCAAAGATCAAACAGATCCAGCGCAAAATCCGGAATGAAAAAAAAAAAGCCTGCCGCGCCTCCGGCGGCGGCTCCCCCCTCCCCAAAACCCTAATCCGATATTAGGGTTAGGGTTAGGGGAAGCCCATTTTGGGCTGTTGGGCTAAAAGCCGAACTAAAAATAAAAATAAAATAAAAATCTGAAATTAAATTGTTTTGGGCCTGACGCCCAAACAAAAATAATTCTCAGATTCTTACATTCATTGGCCTTTTCTTGGGCCAGCAGCCCAGTAAGAAAAAATCAGATTAGTAGATTGATATTATTTTAGAACCCCCTAATGGGCCTGAAGCCCACCAAATAAATACAAATGTAATAATATTAAAATTGGTTCCCCCGTTTTCTTGATGGGCCTGAAGCCCACACGGAAATATAATTAAAATTTAAATTAATTTTAACTTGTTTAGTGGGCTTAACCCATATATTTTCTTGAAAATCTATAAACAAGTATCCTAACGGGCCTGAAGCCCGCAGACATAAATTAATTTATTTTCCTCTTATTTTGTTGGGCCTGCAACCCACAAAAAGTGTAAAAATTATACATAAATAAATAGGAAATATGCTTAACGGGCCCGAAGCCCGCTGGCCTAATATTATTCATTCTGAAATCTTTATAAAATATATATTTTTAATATATATTAAATTCAGAAACTACCGAATAAATCCCAGAAAAATCCAGAAAAATCCTAAAAACTTGGGAAAAATTCTGGAAATTTTTTGAAACATCAGGATAGTAATTGGGAGAGGGGTTATAATAAATATTAGTATTTTGGGGGATAAAATGTTATTTATCGTTAACGATGAATGACATGTTGTTCAGTTTAGACTTTTCTAAACATAATCTAATGGTCACGGCGCATATCGCGGATGGCTAGAAGCCTCCGACGTTGCCACATACCCATGAAATTTCCTTTTTGGGTTTAAATTCGCATGAAATTTTTGGGTATGCATCCTAAAAATCTAAGACATCTTATGAACAACTAGATTAATGCACAATTGTTTTAATATTTTGTTTGCAAGTTAAAACTTAGTCTATTTTCTTATATAACTGTTTTTCATGTTAATACTCATACTAGGATTAAATATTATGGCACAAACAGATTAAATAATATTTCAACAAGTTCAAATATCATACCTTTGTTGAAAATTGAACCTGAAGTTCAAAACATATTAAATGTCAAAACAAAACAAATACGATGGTTTATGCGAAAATTATAACTGCTATCTTTATAAAAGATGCACACTTTGCGGTAAATAGATATATAAGATCTATGATCTATATAATCAAATTTGGACACCAGAAGTTTTCCATAACACCGCTAAACTCTTTAAAAGAGTACCCTCCTTTATTTTTACAAGGAAAGATTTTTTTATCTAGCCTTGAATATAAGCATACGCCTGAAGTCGTGGCTTAATAAATAAGTGAGAAATATATTACGCACCCGCGTATTTGTTCCCTTTTTGAGCATGATTAACTATCCACATAAAATTTGAACGCCTCAAGAAAATGGCCTGAAGCCATACTCGAGCATTCAAATAGACTTTTAAAAGTCTCTAATTAATTAGAAAAATGGAAGTATAAAATAATTTGCTCAAACCCCTGCTTATGTCTCCTTAGCAAGACTAATTTTCATTGTCCTTTATAAATAAGGAATATTGAAATCAGGGGAAGTTCAGGATAAAACATGACCTGAAATAAAAAATAAGGGAAAATATTACGCGATACGGAGTAGGAAATGGCAAACTAAGATCAGAACCAGAAGCTCTGATAAGTACTCATAATGCTTTTGCAATATGAAAAGTAATTAGTTTATGCCATTGAAATATATATACATTGCTAGTCTAAACTGACGAAAGTCAACCTACTTATTGTATAATTAGCCACTCCTAGAGGACAAATAAACTTTATAAACACAATTTTTAATCTGTTGCCATAACTTATTTCTTAGTGAGTTTTAAGTGTTTATATATACTTTTAAAAAGTATTTTACAGTATAAGTCATTTCGAAAATCTTTGCTGTGATTTCTGTTCTTTTAATTATTCAGGACTTTTTAAGCCTGAATACTCTAAAAAGAGGATGTCTATTACTCTCAAAGTAAATAAAGCCTGAAGCTTTGTCCCAAAATAAATTCAAAAAGAGGAAAAATTGGAACACCTGAAGTGTCCAGAATCGACCTACTTTGAATCGATATCACCCTGGATTGATGATGCAAGACATCATCAACCAAAAGAACCCGAAGATTCTTCAAAAAGGGTGAAACGTTCATCGTCCCATTAAAAAGGGAAAAATGATTATGAGATCATCTCCATTCACGTGGACATTGACTCTCCCCATTTCCTCAAATGAATTTAAGATGATATACTATCATCATTAAAGATAATGAAGACCCTTAGGTCTCTTGAGAGTATTTAAGGGATATAATTAGGTTTTGTCCACTCCCTTAATATGACTGATGATGTACCTTTTGTGTACACATCAATATATCCTCTAAAAATGGTCATTATCCAACCACATTGTTTTAAAAAATAGTGGTAACTTTGGATAAAAATGGGAAATCATAAATAATTAGCAACAGTGGTTGCGTACACTTAGCTAAACACAAAATTAGAACCTTTTTATATCAGACTGATCAACTCCATATAAACATTTTCTAAGAATGGGTTTAGAACACATCTTAAAAATGGTACGTCTGCAACGCTGTGTATGTGTTCCTGAAGCAACACTACATAAACCGTCATGATGCCATAAAGAGAGCACATTCATCAGGACTAACCAACTTTGATGAATAGATTCCAAAATCTCGTATGAGTAAGGCATTTGTACCCGTCTTATAGATTGTGTGTTGATGGTAATAAGGATCCTGAAGATCCTTCAATTCCCTATTTGGTTCAAATCATCTATGAGCCTGAAGCTCAAATTGACCATTTAAAAATTAAATACACTTGATCTGATTATAATCAGACTGACGATTTAAATGTTGTCAAAACTTTTACTTCCCTACTACTAAAAATCCAGCTAGGATTGACATACCAAATATAATGGATGCAATCAACCAGTAGCAGAAGTGGATGTCCTTAAGAGATGAGAGGACATACCACTAGGCTCCAAAGAGAGAAATCTAGTCCTGGAGACCGAAAAAGCAATACCACCACAGGAAAGTGAGCTCAAATCCAGAACCTTATTGCAACTTGGTTGCTAAGGACCCATTCTGGATCTGTCCAAATTCTTTACCCGTCCCAGAACCTTCACTTCTTTAACTCGTCGTGAAGGAAACACCTATGGGAGAAATCAAATGTTTATAGTACGTACGGGGTGAGTTTTGGACAAGAAAGAAAACATTTTATTGACAAATTCTCTCATATTTCATTTTGCCAGTTAAATATAATATATCGTTTCCACAACTCTGCTTTGCCTGAAGCTAACATAGAGATTTGGCCAAATTATAATAATGTGGAATGAGGCAATAATAAGGTGAGATGCTCACTTATAAAATATGGGGTGTACGGACCTGAAGTCCTGATATCAAAAATGATATCAAATCCTGTGGGATAACTGAGTATTGTAGGAGAATTATAATAAAATCGTTAACTATAAGCATTTCAACTTACTATAGCTTTAGAGGTATAAATCGCTCAAACTAGGAAGTAATCAAGTAAGATGAGCTGAACTCACTTACAAGATGAATCTGATGTATCGACTGGTTTATGTCAAGGCTAACCCAACGAATGGTAAAAAGAGGGAATTTTTGGTTGATTTTGCTATTGGATGTGACAACATTACCGATATAAAATTTCTTCAACTGCATGTTTAAATTTTTTTCTTTACTTTCCTTTCTTTTTGGGACATATATTAATAATATGATTAAAGGAAAGACAACCTACACAGAGATCCTTAAAGGACTCAAACTAAAAGGTTGTTGTTTGCACCTCTTAAAAATAGTATTATTCTTAAGAGAGAAAATTAAAAGAATTGAGATTATTTTAATAACTCAAAATATTATCGGATCTCCTGAAGAGAAAATACTGAAATATCTGTTAAAGCCTATCTATCAAATATGATATGATATGATATGAAAGTCCTAACTAGGCATAAATTCTTGGCTTACAGAATACAACATCCTGAAGATGAACTATCATCCTGAAGATGCCATTAAACATCCTGAAGATGAACAATCATCCTGAAGATGAACAATCATCCTGAAGATGACATTAATCATCCTGAAGATGAACTATCATTCTGAAGATGAACTATTATCCTGGAAATAAACTATCATCCTGAAGATGACATCAATTAATCATCCCGAAGATGAAAACTTCATACAATGACGATTGATGAAGAAACATTAAAATCATTCTCCACTAAATACACCTATTTGGTTGTATGGATATACATTAAAAGACCTCTTTCTGTTAGCTGGAAGAGGGGAAGAATATACAAGGTCCAAAAGTACCTTAAGTGTCTTTGGAACACTCTTTTACCTGGTCAAATGCATGCATATCTTTTGAGCGTTAGCAGTATAGCTATTAACCAGGTACAATGCAGCGCCTACAGCGCACCACTGGACGAGAGATATGTAGCTTCTGCGCAATCTCCAAGGGTCGAGGAAAAATCCTCCATGTTAAATGTATTTGCATATGCAGGTTACAGATCATCGCGATGAATAGTATAAAAGGGGCGTCCACCTCCTGAAGATCTACACAGAATCCTCTCAAGTCTACATCCTTCCACCATCCCGAGAATCTCATCACCCAAGGAGCAGTTCAAGAATATACAAAGCCAGCTCCTGAAGTACCTCGCAGACAATGACGATTGAGACGTGGAGCTGTCTACCAAGTTCGCAGCGCTCCTTTAGTTTCAGCTACTACCTTATATGAGTGAAATTTGTATAGATGAGTGAAGTTTATACTTTACATTTGCTTTTGGAATGTTGTAGATGATATGGATGTATAGACGCATAGGAGATTAATGTATAGATGCATATGATATATGCAAGCATGAAGCTTGATCAGATAAGAGGGAGTTAACTGTAGAGTTGTACTCTATTTTCTTGGCTAGTGGTTTTTCCCACAGGGTTTTCCATAGTCAAGGTTTTAATGAGGCAACCACATTGACTCTGGATCCAGAAGTATCCACCCGTCGACACATCCCCAAATCAGGGGAAGTTATGGAGTGATGTACTCTTTTCCCTCGCTATCGGTTTTTTCCCACAGGGTTTTCCATAGCTAAGGGTTTTTAACGAGGCAGTTATCCCTAACTTGGATCTAGAAGTATCCACCCGTTAAGATACTCAGTAGTACTAATGAATCATTCAGTATTCATAAAGTCGAGTATACCACGTTGGTTGGATAAGGGGAAGTGTTATGAATAGGACACATTGGGCCCATTGGGTATCCACACACATGAGTTACCCATATGAATACTATATAAAGGAGGCAAGGGGTTTCCTAGCCCCAACCTTCTCCAAACATGTTTCTACTTCACAACAGTAAGAGCCTTTTATTCCATTTTAACCATTATTTTGAGCGAAATAAAATCCAAAGTTTCAACACAAATTTTATACTTCAAGGTGCATTAATGTGTATTTTAAGTATAAAATATTTATAAATAAAAATATACATAGCACTTATAGTTTTTTCCCTTTATAAATTTTAAAATTGTGTTAAAATTTAAAATTTAAAATTTTATAACTTTACCAAAGATTTGAACACAATTACGAATTTCTTTAAGGTGTAAATATATAAAATGAGGCCTTTTATTTCCTTCCTTTAAAATATAAATTAGTTGTGGCAAAAAAATATTAAGTTTAAAATTTTTTCTGTATTTTAACACAAATTTTCTTCTTTGAAATGGAGTATATAGGTGTACTACTATGTATATGAACACACACACACACACACACACACACACACACACACACACACACACACACACATACCATATCCCATTTTAAATATAACTTTAAAATGTGTCAAATTTTCTTAAGGCCATTCACTAGATGGTTTATACACAAAATTCCTTAAGGCCCAATGGCCATTTTCATATTAATTTTGTGTTTAAACGAAATTCTATCCAAAATTTTAAGATTTACCAAAGCTTTAACACAAAATTTCTTTTAAGGAGAAAATATATTTAATTTTAGACCTTTTATTTCCTCCCGAAAAAAACCTTGAATTTTGTGTTTTAATTTTAAATCCAAAATAAGGCAAACTGAATTTTCATACTAAGTTATGAAGACAACTTGTTATATATCGAAATATATATAAGTATATTTGCTATGAATTTAGAATTTAAATTTTAACAACTTTAATCACAAAAAATATTACCGATTGAATAGTTTTCATTTCCTCATTAGTCCTTGTTTATGGGCTGACCAGCTCCTTTGCTTTGTCCATAGATAGAAAGAAAAGCATTACCGCATGCTCCTGTGAATACACAGAGGCAGGAAAGAAAATAAAAACAAGAATTCATCGCAACGGATCCAATCGTTATCTTTAAAATTTCGGACAAGTAACCCTTTCATTTCATATTTTTTGAAGATTAAAATAAGTCTAAGGGGTTTTTAAACCAAATAAAATAATTGTTTCATTTAGACCAAAGCCCAGCCCATTTTAAACCCAAAAAATTTTTGTTCTGAAGTGGGCTGTAGCCCACTGAAATGGGTTTTGCTACAGGCCCATTAAATTTTTGTTTTTTAAAAAATTGCTGTATGGGCCTTTTTGGGCCTGGCCTGCTAGGGTTTCACAAGAAACCCTATCAGGGTTTGTGCCCAAGGGGCCGCTGCCCCCCCCCCCCCCCCCCCCCCCCCCCCCCCGCACGTCGGCCATGAGGCCGGTGCCGATTCTCGATGGGGGCAGCTTTGCAACCCCCTTGAACTTAGTCAGGCGCCGGCCATGAGGACGGCACCTGATCTCCGACGGGGGCGGCTTTGCCACCCCCTGTTCTATGTCGGTGCATGCCTTAAGGCCGGATCCTAATCTCCGACGGGAGCGGCGAAGCCACCCCCAGTGCTAGGTCGGGTGCCGGGCTAAGGCCGGCGCCTGATCGCCGACGTGGGCGGCGAAGACGCCCCCCAGTGCTAAGTCGGGCGCCGGCCTTAAGGCCAGCGCCCGACATAAGATGGGGGGGTGGCTTTTGCCCCCCCCCCCCCCCCCCCCCCCGTGTTCTGTCAGGCGGTGGCCGACGAGTCGTCGCATGATCCAAAAAAAAATTTCCCATCTTTTAAACTAGGGAAAAAATTGAAAATAACCCATAAAATATATCTGATTATTGAAAATAATAATAAACAGATAATTAAATTCGAAAAAATGAACAATTTAGATTAACAATCATATTTTTCAGATTTACACAGCAGCAGGCAAAATTTTCTAAGTTCCACAACATGGAGGCTCTAATACCACTTGAAGAAACTAAAGATCTGGATTTGCTATGAATCCTATCATACAGATTTTGATGATCACATGCGGAATCTTAAAAAACGTTATCTCCTCTGATTAGGAATCATAGCTGAGTCCATGACGAAGATCTGGATGACGCAGTAGACGATCTTCCAAATCAGCACGAATCAACCGTTGGAGAAATCCTTTGGCTCTCTCTCGTTTCTTTTCTATCGACGGGAAGTAAAAAAGACGGCTATTTTTTTCGTTTGTTCCAGGGATCACGACCACTCCTTATATAGGCAAGTCTCCGAAGCCATAGGGTTTCTAATTCAGCCCATCACTAAATTAAAGCCCATCTGTCTCTACACAAAAAAGGCCCACACCCTTATTTTTGACTCATTTAAGCCCACTTAACTGAAATAACCAGATCACTTATGTTTCAGAGTGTTTTCTCACTACAAAAGCGTTGACCGTGGACTACCCGGTCAACGTGGTCAAGGGGCCGACTTGGGTCCCTCGGGTGCGCCGAGTCCGTGCAGACGCGGCGTAAATCTGAGTTGTGGATGACGTGGAACGCTTCGGCTGGGCCGGGTCTGGATCCTCGGCCACAAGGGGGGCGAGGGGAAGCCTCGGCCCGGTGTGGAACGCTCGGCCTCGGACGGTCGGATGAAGAGGGATAGCCTCGGCGCCTCGTGAGCGGAGGGGAAGCCTCGGCTCGGACGGACGTGCTCGGCCTCGGTCGGTCGGACGACGAGGAGTAGCCTCGGTCGTCTTGTTTGATGCGTGGCCGGCGTGGGGCGGAGGGGAAGCCTCGGCCCGCGGATCTGACGTCCTCATGCACAGACGAGAACACTCGTCAGGGGGGCCGGACCTTGGTTCCGGCCAAATCCCCTCCGATGCCTAAGTCAGACGATGATCTGAAAAAGGAGGCTCGGTGGAGACGGTTCGACTCGAGAGGAGATCGGAACGACGTCTACCGGCGCGAGCGGGGGAGGAAGGAGATGAAATGGGGGAACTAGGTCGTTGATGGAGTACCTTAGGTTTTAGTTACCTGAGATGCGGTCTCTTGTCTAGTCGTCCTTCTAGCCCTTTTATAGGCCTCCCGTCGTGATTGCCCACGGCTCACGTCCCTCGTCCGCCCCCGATCGTGCCCCCTCAATCCGCCTCCCCATCGCCGTTCCCTGCGCCATGCCAGCACCTCCCCATTACGGCCATTAAGTGGTCGCGGGCCTGGGGGAACGGTTATTGCTGGAGTGGGCGAGTGACTTGCGCGTTTTCGGGGCCGGGTTGGATCGCCGTTCGGGGGCCCTCTAAGGGGCTTTGTCGGGCGGGCCTGATCTCGCAGATGGGCTTCTGACCGGTAGTTGGGTTTCTAGCTCCATGTTCTTTCGGGCTTCGTTTGGTGGGCTTGGACCTCCCGTGACTTCGCGTAGTGGGCTGCGCCATTGGGCCCATGCTGTTGGGCTTCCGTAAAATAGACGTATCAGTTGCCCCCATCGGTGGGGCCGATCGGCCTTGGTCGGCTCGGTTCGACCGATGTGACTCCTGGGGTTCTAAATGGCACGTCAGTCGAGGCGTGGTCATAAATGAAGGTTATGATGAGGCGGATCGATTGGACTTTCCTTGGCGTCGATTTCGAAATGCCGCCGGCTCTTTGAGGCATGCCACACGTTCCTGTCAGGCGTTTCGAATTCGCCCCTGGGTCTGGTATATAAGATCCCCGGCTGTGTTGATCCCAACTTCTTCCTCGCTCTTCCCTCTGTTCTAGGCTTTCCACAACTCGGAGTCTCCCGCCGCCTTCATTTCCTTGTCTTCTCCAAATTAACAAAAAGGTAACTCCTTTCCCATTTTCATATTATGGCTGTTCTTAGGATAGGTGGTTCTGGCCAAGGGGCGAGGGATCCTCCTGAGTCCAGGCGGGGCGGGCCTCGATCTGCGGGATCTGGTTCCTCCTCTGGGAGCCGTTTCCTCCGAGATAAAGGGAAGGGGAAGCTCTTCCCGGACTATGCCGGCGATGATGTGGCGTCGGCTGCCGTGCGGCTTAATGTACCTCCGATTATCCTCCGAACGCCGTCGAGGACTCCTCTTCTAGCGGCCGCGGAGATCCGGGAAAGGTATCGCTGCTACCCGTACGATGTTCGAGTCCCCTTCATCGACGAGCGGATCTGTCTTCCGAGGAGCAATGAAGTCGGCGTCTATGTCGAGATGTTCCACCTGGGTCTTCGTTTCCCGCTCAATCCCTTCTTCATCCAGGTCATGGAGTATCTCATGGTGCCCCTTTGCCAGTTCACCCCATGTTTGATTGCAGTACTGACGGGCTTCGTGATGCTCTGATGTACTCGTGGTCTGGAGCCATCTCTCCCCCTTCTCTTCTACTTTTATCAGATCCAGACGGTCGGTCCAGGGTCATGGTTGCACTTCCGAGCCCGCTCGAGGAGGGAATGCCTGATCGGGCTACCCCGCTGGTCGGGGGATTGGAGCTCGGATTATGTCTTCGTGGTCTTCCTGGAGGATGCCCAGATTTTGACAGGTTGGGGTGGGTCGGTCCGGCCTTGCCCAACGCTAGCCCTCTCTGAGGCTGATCAGGCGGCCGTCGCGCTGCTGTCGACCCTCCCCTTGGAGGCGAAGTCCATCTGGTCTTTGTTGGACGACCTACTCCTGAGGGCCGTCTTGTGGTCTCCGGGTAGGTCGCTTTTTCAGTCCTGGATTGCCCCGTGTCTTACCCTGATTTCGGTTTCCCTTGCAGGAATGGCTGGTCGCGAGTTCACCCGTGATGTCGATAAGCTGATCCGTCGTAGAGCCGCTCGGAGCCGAGGTAGTACCTCTGGAAGGGCACCTCGACGGACCGTTGAGGAGGAGGTGCGCCGAGCCGAGCCCTCCGTGGGCAAGGTAGTGGCCGCGCCTCCCGCCTCTTCTTCTGGCGATCTCCTCCCCGGGGGGGTTGCGAGGGCCGGATCCGCCCCGCCAGCCTAAGAGGCGGGGGGCAACGACGGGTCCGGTGCAGCTTCCCTTGCGCTTGGCATGCCCCCTCTTGTCCCCGAAGGTGGAGGTGGCACGAGGCGGAAGCGCTCCCCTTCGGCGCCTGCCGAGCCTCACGAGGGAAAGAGGAGGAGGGAAGGCGAGGCTCCCTCCAGTCCGGTGTGCTCCGTGCCCCCGGTGATGTTCGCCGGGGATCTTCCGGTGGCCCTGACAACCACCCCCGTCGCAGCGTCTCCGCCTCCAATATCGGGAATCGGTGCCCTGTTGGTGGGCAGCTCGGCCTCCCTCGAGGTCACCCCCGGGGGTTCGGTGTTTGTCGACCGAGCCCTGGCTCAGCAGTTCGCCGAGGGCTCTGTCCTCCCCCGGGACCGTAGTCTCCTCGAGAGGATCCCCGCCGACAAGGTGTCAGACTCCTTGGTTTGGATCCTTCAACAAGTTTGGCTATTCTGCTGTCCTTTTCTTTCATTCGCTCTCTTCTTGGCTCATGTCTTGTCGTTTCAGGGTTCCACACTCGCTGTCGAGTCGCAGCGTCGAGCTGTCCATTTAAGGGAGCTGGAGGTGTCCTCTGCGAGGGACCGCGAGCGGGCCGGGGCTGTGGAGGTAGCTATGGTGGAGGCCCAGATGGAGTCTCGGTAACTCAAGCTCCGGGTGGCCGAGCTAGAGGGACGAGTGGGTGACCTCCAGGGAAAGTTGGAGGACGCTCGGCAGTCGGCCGAGGAGGCGGCGGAGTCGTTCCGCCTGGAGAAAGAGGAGCTTCAGAGGGAACTGTCGGATCGTCGTCAGGTGGCGCGGTTTGCAGAGGAGGTGGAGAGGGGCGTCATCGGGACTCTGGGGGAGAGGATCTTCGAGGTCCTCAGGGAAGCCTTCGGTACATATGAAGGCCTTATCGGCCCCTGGATCGTCGAAGTCGTCCAGTCCTCCTTCCGGGATTGCACGGAGCGTGTCCGGCAAGCTCCCCCGCCTGTCGATCCCCCTCGCTCCGAGCAGGGCGAGGCGCCCGAGGATGCGTCCTCCCGAGCCCGGGCCCCCTAGGTCGTCCTTCCTGGCCTGTCATCCTTGTTTTTATCCTCGAATTTTTTAGTATCCGCTTCGATTTGGGCCGGTCTACTTGAAATGGATCCCCGGCCCCGCAATCTCCATTGGCCTCTATACTGGTTCTTTGCTTCGGAGCGAACAATTGATGATTGCAAGGATGATCGCCTAAGCCAGCAACTTTGTGTTCTTGGTCGACAAGTTTTGCTCTGCCGGCGCTACCCTAGTTTCTGTAGGTGACGAATTTTGTTGTCCGCCGAGAGCGGATTATTTGTAGGGAGGTTTCTTCACTTCGATTTCTTGTAAATAAGACACACTTTTGTACCTTAGTTGGAAATGAAATTGACTTACTCGAACTTCTCGCGCATTTTGCTTTGTTGCTGCGACCTCGGCCCCTCTGCTGACGGTGGTCGCTTGCCTCCTTTCTCCGGGAAGTTGTCCCTTGCCCCCCGAGTGGACAAGTCGGTTGACGTCCTTGATGACTAGGGGGGATGCCCCCAGTCTTATGAGCAGTGAAGTCGGTCAGCGGGGGTGTAGCTCCTCGGCTTAGGACCGGTCGGCGTCCGCGCTGGCTGGGGGAATTGCCCCCAGATTTACGAGTGAAGGAGACGGTCGGCGAGGGCAAAGCTCCTCGGCTTAGGACCGGTCGGCGTCTGTGCTGGCTGGGGGAACTGCCCCCAGACTTACGAGTGGTGGAGTCGGTCGGCGAGGGCGAAGCTCCTCGGCTTAGGACCGGTCGGCGTCCGCGCTGGCTGGGGGAATGCCCCCAGACTTACGAGCACAGGAGTCGGTCGGTGAGGGCAAAGCCCCTCGGCTTAGGACCGGTCAGCGTCTGGGCTGGCTGGGGGAATTGCCCCCAGACTTACAAGCGGTGGAGTCGGTCGGCGAGGGCGAAGCTCCTCGGCTTAGGACCGGTCGGCGTCCGCGCTGGCTGGGGGAATTTCCCCCAGACTTACGAGCACAGGAGTCGGTCGGCTAGGGCGAAACTCCTCGTCTTAGGACTGGTTTTGTCTGACCCCCCCCCCATCCGGTGAGGCGGCGGTCTTCACTCTTATGCACCCTTAGTGAAATGTTGATTCCGTCGAAGATAAAGAAAAGATAAAAGGGAATGCATTTGTACTCTTAAGAGTCCTATTGGACTAGTACATTTGGAGGAAAAAAGGAAATAAAGCTAGACGGAGGGATGTAAACCTAGATAATCTCCTCCGGACTAGGCTGCGACTGGGGGGAGGGGCCTCGCCTGCTCACTCTATGATGCGAAGGGGTCCTTGGACGGTGTTGACCTTCTTCCCCTTGTCCGGCTGCATGGAGGTTCCTTCTCCGTGGGCCGGCTCGTCGGCTAAATTCCTTGCGTGCCCTCAGCTCATCAGCTTCTCAATGTCCTTCTTTAGGTGCCAGCAGTCTTCAGTGTCATGGCCATTGTCCTTGTGGTATTTGCAATACTTTTCCCCATTCTTCCCCCCTCTTTTTTTCTTCGGTGGGGGGCGATCGGCATGCTCTTCCTTCTGCACTTGAGCGAGGACGGCGTCTGGGGTGGCGTCCCTCATACCCTCTCCCCGCTGCCTGTTTCTCGTCCTCTTCTCGGTCCGGTACCCTTCGGGGCTGCGGCGCTCGCTATCGCCGTGTTTGGTCCCTCGTCTGGCCTTTCCTGCCTCAATGGCCAAGGTCTCCTCGGTCAACATGAAGCGCTCGGCCCTCGCCATGATCCCAGGGAGGTCCTTCGGGGGATCGTTGTGCAGAGATTTCTTCAGGCCTCTATGGCGCAGCCCTTTCTTTAGGGCCGTTTGGACAACAAGGTCGGGAGGGCTGTTTACGTTCAGCCATTCCGCGTTGAAGCGGCGCATAAACTGTCGGAGCGGCTCGGTCGGGCCCTGCACTATGTTAAACAAATGTTCAGCATCAGGCATTACCTGTCGCCCTGCCATGAACTGTTTGTAGAACAGCTGGGTGAGTTCCTCGAAGCTGTCGATGGAGCGGCTGGGTAGGCTGCGGTACCAGGTTCTCGCCGCTCCCCTGAGGGTCGAATAGAAGCCCCTGCAGAGCAGGTCATCGTCGGCTCCTTGGAAGGACATGTCCCCCTCGTAGTCCATCACGTGGTTTCCCAGGTCTCCTATCCCGTCGTACTTCCCCAGCGCCGGGATCTTGAATCGAGAGGGGACCTGCGCGTCGGTTATTCTCCGCGACAGGGGGCACCGGTCTCCATGGATGCCTCCGGGGGTCCGACACCCGCCCACCTCCGGCTCGTTCGGCGGTGGAGGGGGCACAGGCGCCGGCGGGGCTGGCTCCACGGCCCTCGCCACACTGGGGGTCGGGCTGACCCGGTGTTCCCGGCTCCTCCGGCGGGAGCTTCCGCTTCGCCGTGATCGGTCTCTCGAATGGTGTCGATCGCCTCTTCTGCGGTGAGGTGATCATGGCCGACGAGACGACGCGGTCACCGATTCGTCCCCCGTGCATTCGGTTTCTCTCCGGCTCCTTTCACGATAAGGGGAGGAGGCGCGCGATCTCGCCTGATGGGAGCCGGGCAATGTGAACCGACGCTCCGCGTTCGGTCTTCGGTTCCCGTGGTCATCGACCACAGCGGACCGTAAGAGCGGGGGGCCCCCCGCCCAACGATGGCCGTCGCCCAACACGTCTCCGTTGGCTGGTGCAGCGCCGACGAGCTGCTGTACCGTCGCGACCAACGTCTGGATGCTCACGTTGGTCTCTTGGAACAGGGCACGGAGCTGCCCCTGCGTGGCTAGTTCCGACCCGCCAGTCTCTTCGGTTGAGGGGGCGGGGTGATTGTCGTCGGGTGCGTCCTCCAGGTTGATGTTGGGTGCGTCATTCCCCTCCTCCGGGATGGGGGGGCATGCGTCTCTTTCCGTTGCAGGCTCGTGCCATTGCAGGTGCGGTTTGTTTCTTTGTGGGACAGTTCGGTTCCCACAGACGGTGCCAGCTGTTTCAGAGTGTTTTCTCACTACAAAAGCGTTGACCGTGGACTACCCGGTCAACGTGGTCAAGGGGCCGACTTGGGTCACTCGGGTGCGCCGAGTCCGTGCAGACACGGCGTAAATCTGAGTTGTGGATGACGTGGAGTGCTTCGGCTGGGCCGGGTCTGGATCCTCGGCCACAAGGGGGGCGAGGGGAAGCCTCGGCCCGGTGTGGGACGCTCGGCCTCGGACGGTCGGATGACGAGGGATAGCCTCGGTGCCTCGTGAGCGGAGGGGAAGCCTAGGCTCGGACGGACGTGCTCGGCCTCGGTCGGTCGGACGACGAGGAGTAGCCTCGGTCGTCTTGCTTGATGCGTGTCTGGCGTGGGGCGGAGGGGAAGCCTCGGCCCGCGGATCTAACGTCCTCCTGCGCAGACGAGAACACTCGTCAGGGGGGCCGGACCTTGGTTCCGGCCAAATCCCCTCCGATGCCTAAGTCAGACGATGATCTGAAAAAGGAGGCTCGGCGGAGACGGTTCGACTCGAGAGGAGATCGGAACGACGTCTACCGGCGCGAGCGGGGGAGGAAGGAGATGAAATGGGGGAACTATGTCGTTGATGGAGTACCTTAGGTTTTAGTTACCTGAGATGTGGTCTCTTGTCTAGTCGTCCTTCTAGCCCTTTTATAGGCCTCCCGTCGTGATTGCCCACGGCTCACGTCCCTCGTCCGCCCCCGATCGTGCCCCCTCAATCCGCCTCCCCATCGCCGTTCCCTGCGCCATGCCAGCACCTCCCCATTACGGCCATTAAGTGGTCGCGGGCCTGGGGGAACGGTTATCGCTGGAGTGGGCGAGTGACTTGCATGTTTCCGGGGCGGGGTTGGATCGCTGTTCGGGGGCCCTCTAAGGGGCTTTGTCGGGCGGGCCTGATCTCGCAGACGGGCTTCTGACCGGTAGTTGGGTTTTTAGGTCCATGTTCTTTCGGGCTTCGTTTGGTGGGCTTGGACCTCCCGTGACTTCGCGTAGTGGGCTGCGCCTTTGGGCCCATGCTGTTGGGCTTCCGTAAAATAGACGTATCAACTTACATTGTGCTTTATCAATGACAGTCGTAGCATACATATAATTATTTTCGCTTATAAACCCAACGTTGGATTAGGATACAACTATGTTGGATAGGTTCCAACATAACCAATTATAAATCCAGATTAAAAATGGATCATGACCCGGGTCGATTTTGTTTGATCATACATAAACATTTTTTGGTGACCCGGACTACCACACCGCCTAACAAGTGGGACGGTCAGGCACCAAACTAGGGGTATGCATGGCTGACCCATGCACTGCATACCAGGTTAGTCGAGAGAGTTAAACGAGATAGCCATCGGTCCTCGAAATCATATATACACTTGCCCAAATAAAAAGACTCGGAATTACCCGACCAAATTAGCGTAGTAGTATTCACCATCTCCCCCTTGTGAGAGCTATGTTCAATTTAATCCAAGCCCCAAAAAGTTTTGTAACGGTTTTCTACTTGAATTAAGGCCACCTTTCATCTTGTTATTCGCGTACCCAGTTTGTGCTGCCATGCCATTAAGTGCACTTGGGGTTTGGTTGCTGCCGAATTAAAAACCTTACTATATAATAGCAGAATGTGGTATCAAGATCATCCATCTGTATATGATGTCTGCATGATGCCCTTTTGACCATGATATGCTCTTCTTATTAGGACAATAACAACTGTAGTTTTGAATGTGGAAAGTCTATACCTACCTTACGACAGTCGTAGGCTTAATTAAGAAAAGACAATTAATATTAATCTTCTCCTAATAGTATTAGTTTGATGGAGTTGATATGTTTTTGGTGGAAGGCGACATGTGTAACATCCCGAAGATCTTTATCTCTGACAAATACAATCACCCACTAAGAGCATAAGCTCATAAATTAATTTACCCATAATCATAGTCCAACCTCTGCCACTTCTCTTCCTAATTGCGATGAGATGTTGACCATAATTTCTCTGAATCTCATTTGACAGACTTGAGCGTAATCATGTTGGGGGTGATTGACGGACTTATCTAGACATCAGTTGTGCCACAGAACTCCAAGATCGTTGAACCAAACTTACAAAGCTATTAACTTTCTCTAGAAAACATGCAGCATCGTAATATATATGAAGTAATGCAAAATAAATGATAAACATGCATCTGACTTCCAGATTTATACTGGTCTACCCAAACCGTGGTACACGTCCAGTTGGAGATATCACTAATGGTTCAATAATATTAGATTACAAGTTATGTCATTTGCTATAAGGAATAACCAAACCCGCTTAAAATACGGAGAATAAAACAATGAAGAATGCTATCAAACAAACCTCCCTTAGCCAACAGTTTGTCCTTTATATTTTTTATAGGTAGACACAAACTAGTACAGAAAACCCACTTTCAAATCTACACTAAAACCTTGCCGTAATTAGGTTGAATACCATTGAAAAACAGCTATGTGGCCAAATCCAGGTCGAAATCCGATACCGACCCGCTTCCCGCACTACGCCGGCACGCTGCCATATGCTTGCAAACCTCATCGCACCTCACGTGCTATATATGCATGTGCCTGCTAGCTACTGCTGGGCCGCACCGCACTTTATGGGCCGCCAACCCGCTCGAACATGCACCGTATGTAACCCAATGAGCTGCACAATAACTTGCCGAGATGTGGGCTTCATTGTTCATTGTTACGGGCCTTAGAAAATCTTCGTTTCGTTCTTCAAAAAATCTCCAAAAAACCTCACAAATCCTAGGTTAATCTTAAGATGGTTTTGATGTTTCTTATCATATTTCACAACACTCTATCTTCATACAAACACACCATAAAGCCTGAACCAAGGCAAAACTCCATAACATCACTTAAAAAATAAACCACTTCATCATAACGCTAGTGTACTTGTCTAATGAGCTTTGTATTAAGCACCATCAACTAACCGAGTGTCCAACGAACCCCCTTTTGAAGGTGAATCTCCAAATTCATCGTATCTCCTGATTACATACCTGAAGCAAAACACAAAGTGTCTTCCTATGACACCTCAAGGCACCCTAGCAGCTCTTCAAAAAACATAAGTTTGAGTCATATTCTTACTTCACCAACAATTTTTCCATCAACGGATTCGCCTTCTCATGAATTTTCTTGGGATGTGATATCATGTCAGCATCTTTTTTTGCACACTTCCATCCCTAGTTTGCAACCAAACTCAATGCATTGATTGCAAACCAATCTTCCAATGTATCTCCATGCGAATATAATGCATATGCCAAATTCACATAGTCCTCACAGCGAGCTGGAGCCATTAGGATGTGGCACCCCACTCCGAGAGAAATAGAGTCATCCATATTAGCTCTAAAATCTCCACCTTAACTAGAACTCCCACTACCATCGTTGCTTGTAGTAGTAACCTCATCCAGACTCTCTCCATCAAACACCTCTCCTTTACCAACATCTATGCCGATCTTGTGATTTGGAACCTCCTTAGCACCACCTATTTTGATACTTTTTGAAGCCTTTCTTTGAAACCCTGTTGACTCATTAAATATCACATGTCGACCAATCATGATCTTCTTTGCATATGGACTCCAAAGTCTGTAATCTTCAACACCATACATGTATCCTTAAATAACACACTTCTTTCCCGTGGCATCGAACTTGTCACCTTCCTCGTGAACATAAACTGGACATCCAAATACCGAATATGATCGAGATCTACCGGCTTTATTATCCAAATTTCCTATATAATTTTCTTGTTGATTTTTAAAGATGGAATCTTATTTACCAAATAAGCTACGGGCTATATAGCTTTGGCCCAAATCCCTTCGACAAACATGATGAAAATATGAGAAACATCGCCATCTCTGGAAGTGTCACAGTCATCCTCACCAAAACTCCATTTTACTATAGAGCTTCTAGTTGATACAGAGCTTCTAGTATAGTGAAATGCCTCTTTGCTCCCTACTCCTTACAGAATTTCTTAAACTTAGCAGAAGTACACTCGCCACCATTGTTGGATCTCAATACTTTCAGTTTCTTTCTCGTTTAACTCACAACAAGGGTCTTCCACGCGTTTAGTTTTTCAAACACCTTTGACTTTTTATTCATCACATACACCCAAACTTTCCTAGAGAAATCATCGATGAATCATATGAAGTATGCATCTCCACCTAGAGAGTGAACTGGTGAATCACCACCAAACATCAGTGTGAACATACTCAATAATATCCAACTTTATTGTTGTCAATAAGGACTTCAGCATGGTCACTGAACCAACTCTTATAGCTCATATTCTGTCTCGACAGTCAATCCAATGGCGATCATCTTCATCATATATCCATTCACGGTATCCTAGTGATTCATCAATGAGCTACCATCTTGCTTCTTAAAAGTGAAGAAAGAGTACAAAAAATTGTCTTGTTAGTGAATGACGTTTTCAGACACAGCTTCTCGAGCTTTTTCCATAATTCCTTGGCCGTAATTTTCTTATACCCTTGATAAAACAACTCGTTTGACAAACGGTGCTAGATGGTTGTCTCAAGTCCTCTATCTATATATTCTTCCTTTTTGGGATATCTACCAGTAAACTCTTTGTGTCATACCCCATCTTATGAACAAGATCATTCCTCAAGAATGCCTTCATCTTGTACTGCCAAATCTTGATGCCATCGAACTTTTTAATTTTGTATTTCGCTCCTCCAACTACTGCATACGAGCCACCCTCATTGAACTCGAACCAATTACTTTTTCGGTTCCGCCACCTTTTGTAGAAGGACTCCCCACCATTGCATTAAACTTGTTTCGTGAACCTTGTTCTAAAACCATTCATTGGGGGTGATTACAATCACCCCTATTGGGCTCCTAAGCCCTCTTGATGAACTTATCAAGAAAGCAATTGCCCCTGTGGAATTCCAAGATTGTTGAACCAACGAAAAAAGCTAATGAATTTGTTTAAGAAACCCACAACATAGCAAAGTATTTATATCACTAAAACTATTTATATGTTATGAATCAACTACTGGAGGAGGAACCCCCAGACCTTTATTTAAAGGCAGAATAGGAGAGTAGAGAGATAGGATACATAGATATGGGCGTATCTCTAAGATACCCGCAATCCTAACCGACTCTTATATTTCCATTCACAACACTCCCCCTTATCCAGCCATAGGTATGGACTCTGCTCAAGAGTACTTCAGGATTCTGAACGTAATAAGAGTTTCAAATGGGGTGGATACTTCAGGATCCTGAGTTTGTGAGGTTTACCTCGTTAAAACCTTTAGCTATGGAAAATCCTGTGGGTGAAACCATAGTTAAGGAAAAAGAGTACAAACACTCTTTAACTCCCTCGGATTTGTACAAGTGACTCTGCTCATGAATACTTCTGGATTCTAAGCATCACAGAGGGGTGGATACTTGAGGATCCAGAGTTGATGTGATTTTTCTCGTTAAAACCTTTGGCTATGGAAAACCCAGTGGGAAGAACCATAGCTAAGGAAAAAGAATACAAATTTCTCAACTCCCCCTGATCTGTAAAAGCTCTTAGGCTTATCTCATCACTCCTATTTACAACATTCTGAAAATATACACAGATTACAAAGTGATCACAATTAAGCTGCTGCTGAATCCAGAAACCCTGGAGAGGTGTGCTAAGTATCGTCACCTCTGATGTGGTCTTCAGGATGTGGTCAGCTGCACAATACCAGCCTCTATCCCAATCGTCACTGGGATGTGATGTACCAACAAGCGCCCTCAAATACACCATTGGTGTGGTAAGGATCTCGGAATAATAGGATGATGTTGCCTTCATAAATTGTTTTGCAAATCTACAGTAGATGGACATCCCACTGTGAGTATCCATTCTGTGATTTCTCAGTATAGGGACCGGACTTATAACCTGCATTTGCATAAACATTGGAGGATGATACTTCATATTGTAAGTCCAAATCTTTTGACCATTGGAGGAAGCACAGAAGGCTTAACTCCAGTCTAATGGCCCTTTTAGGTGCCAACTATCTCTGGCTAATGAGTTTACTGCAATAGCTATATCGGGACACGTGATGTTAGCCAGGAGTGCCTGATTTCATTGAGATTAGGGACTTTAGGACCATTTATATCATCCCCCTTGTCACGCACTGCTTCCTAAAAATATGGAGGCGAAGAGTGAGAAGGTCCGCTCAGACTTGAAGCTGCAAGCTGCAAGTCCGATAAGCATCAATCAACTTTAAAACTGCTGGTCCTTGCAACGCGAACGAAACAAAGATAATAATAATGAAATGAGACAAAAGAGATATCTCAGAATATCCTTAAAATTAGTTTCAACATCACAGAAAAAGCCACCAGGCTAAAAAGAAAAAGAGTCTAAAGGGCCCAACATGGCCAACAAAAGTACAAAGTACAAAGCAAAGGTGCCACGCACCGACAACTAACAACAAAACCTAAAACAAAAGAAAGCTCAGCAAAGTCACCAGGAAGGGTCACCGATGTCCACAAAACTCCTCCTGGGCAGACATGGACGCAGGCTCAGCGTCAGCAAAACATCACGTACCCAGCAACGGTCTCTGGCTCAAGGTCTAACATGTGACACCCAAAAGAGCAAGGAGCACATGTCAGCAAGTCTACAAGAGACTTGTGCAAGGAAACTGAAAGTAGATAAAGCAACCTAGCAGTTCTAGCATGAATGCAATGGCATGGCAGTTTAAGGTATGCATGCAACAAGTAAAGTAAAGTACGAGCATGGCATTTAAACATGGCATGGATGACAAGTATACAAGTAACACTCACTGGTGAAAGACAAGTAAAGTAAGCACCTCGTGCACAGAGATTCCGCCTTCTGGCTAGAGTGGCTGATCGGGCCACTCCTAAGCTCAGGTGATCGTTTATCCCTACCCCTCCACGTGTATCGAGCATTGGCTTTTGACCAACACATGAGGCCCGCTTCTGGATCACGAGCCAGGAAGTGTTTTAATATGATGGCCTAGGGGTGCACCTAGCCGGACAAGGAAGTACAAGTACAAGTATTGTAGCGTGTGCTACGAATGCAACAATCAACTGGGATGACATGTAAGATGCAATGCATGGCAGTTAAAAGTGCGTACAGTTAAGGAATTTAAACGTGACAGATACAAATGCATGAACAAGTTTAAGGGTTGGATCTAGCTTCGTTGTCAAGCTAGATCAATTGAGGTGACAGATCTAGTTTCGTTGTCAAACTAGATCAAACGGCGTCTAGCCAGCTATCATTTCACTGACTAGTCTCTTTTACGCTAAAAACAAGGAAGTGGCCTAAAAACATGGCCCTACACAAGAGTTGGCAAGTTTCACTTGCCTGCAAGTACAATGTCTGAGCACACCGTCCAACGAGTCCAAAGTCACAATTAACCTACGTGCACAAGTCCACCGGCCTAAAGTCCATATTATTAATCTTGATTAGTGAATTTAAAACAGTTAAAACATTTTAAAAACATCAATTTTAGTCTTGATTAGCAGGCAATGGGTTGGGGGTCCTAGGGGTGCAAAGCGGTACCTCAACACGACGCGAAAGTTACACTGGCGTCGGGTAGCGACGCCAGGGGTTGTAATAAGAGAACGCGCTCTAAGTCCTGATTCCAATATATATTCCTCACTGGAAAGTTTAGAACATCAACCGGAGTAACGAGTCCAGATTCTAAAGCTAGCACGTGTGACGACGGGCTACAACATGTTGCAACGTCGTACACGGCGAATCGTCAGAGAAACAACACCTAGTTGGGGCCCACAGTACCTCTGGAGAACTTGGGTGGCCCACGGTGGCAAGTGGTGCGACGTGTGCGGGGTTGCGACGTTTGGCTCTCGGTCGTACAGCCTCGGTGTGGGGGTTTCCATCGGTCGGGCACTAGGGGAGCGGGGTTGCAGCGCTTGGGGGTGTGCAGCGGTGCAGGGGTGTGCTTGGTACGGGGCATTGCTTCGGTCGGAGCGGGAGACAGCGCCGGTCGGGCGCTTGGCGGGTGCGTTGCAACGTTGCGACGTTGCAACGAAGCGGGGCTTCGGTCGAAGCGGGTGGGCGCTTCGGTCAGACACGGGGAAAAGCGGGGTGCGGAGCGGGCTTGCGAGCGGGTGCGGGGTGATGCGGATGAGCGGAGCGGGCGACCGGTCTGACCGAGAGCTTCTCTCGGTCGGGCACGGGGGATTCGGAGCGACGGCTGCTGCGGTGCGGGCGGAGCGGATGAGCGGGAGAAACTAGCGGTCGGTGCGGGGGTTTTGAGCTGTTTGGCTCGGTCGGTGCGGGGGTGTTCGTCGCAACGTTGCGACGATTCGTCGCAACGTCAAATTTGGGTTTTGGAAGCGGCTAGGGTTATTTTCTTGCGAAAATAGGTCTTCCTAAAGGTTGTTTATATAGTGTAGATGGGTTGACTAGGTCTAGGGCTAATCCTAATGTGATTAGGAGTTTAAAATAATTTAAAATTCAAATCTCACCAACTCCAACTCACCCAAGGCTTGGGTGCGGCCCAAATGAGCTGGAAATTGGATCAAAAATTATTTAAAATGTTTTAAACTCAAATAAATTTTCTTTGGCCGAAATTAATTTAAAACCTAGCTTTTAAAAATATTTAAAGCTTTGTAAAAAATGTAAAAGTGGTCAAACGAACTCCAAAGATTATAAAATAAATATGGTGGTGATCGTGATGACGAAAGAAAGCTAACTAAGAAGACGGATCTCAATTTCGGCGTCGAACGACGAAACTAAAAATAGAAACGTCTCCCGTCAAAAGTGAAAATCGCCACTTCTCATCGAATAAGATTAAATTGTGGGAAAACGACTCGAGAAATGTCGTTCCAAAATAGTGCCACTATTTACTACTCTCAGAGACGTTCACAACGGCATATCACACTAGAGTGTTCACAATCAAACAAAGTCTAAAATAAACATGTGCACGGTCAAAAGCACGTGCACGAACAAAGTACAACGAAAAGTGGTCGTTACATCCTCCCCACCTTAGAATAAAGTCCGTCCTCGGACTTTCTAACATATCTAGTCGTTCTAGTAACTACCCCAATCATGTCACATATAATTCAAACCAGGTACAGTATTACAAGTTCTTATATATATGCACTAGGTAGCCAAACATTAACACTACCAACATGTGTATATATATACATACGTCATACACTTATACCCATTATAGTCAGTCAATCTCATACATGTATTTCAATCATATACATATACGTACATCCCTCGTATAACTACTACTTACCTAGCACAAAACAATAGTTCAGATACTCACATAAGGATAGTCTCACACTTAACAAATACAATCATTGCTCTACGTAGAGGTAACTACCTATGCACAAAACCAACATGGGTATACCACTCCCTAATATTTCCTAGTATACATTCCATACCACACATCAACACATGTGACACACCATACCATTATTAAATCAAGTTTCACTATATCTAATATACATTCACCACTACTATAGTTTCACAATATATAGTCATTCAAATGCATGCAAATAGTTCACCACGTATTCACATCACATACGGTCCTATAACTGTATTTACGACACGCCACATATACCATAGTCACCAATAACTATAACTAAGCACATACTTACCCGTGCATGGTGCACACCCATGCACGCTAACTTTTCATTCACGTATACCAATCATATCATTATATAACTAGCACATCTACACACCTAGTTTAGCTAGCACACATACGTTCATACAGGCAAGTCCTTAGTAAATAGCTATACCTCAAGACCAACACCTATAACTATATACTGGTGTAGCGACCCACAATCATGTGTGTAACACAACCAGGCACAAACACTTCTATCACTATACATACATCAAACATCGCTGTATTCAAACTACAACATTCATACAATATGCTTAGAGTATACCCACTCAAGCTTGAGTGAGACTCAATACACATATCAGATTATTCTATATATGTAACACGGCATTTATACCTATACCAGTACCACTCCAATATATATATACTAGTCATAACCCGTGCCCGCGGGCACGGTTCAGTTAAGATTTTCTCCCGCGAAATCTTTGTTCCCCAAAAAATTATTTCTACAGCCAAAATTTAAAAGAACAACAAATTAGCATAAAATATTTAGCGGTGCGGGAGCCTTCAGTGTAAACAACAAATTAGCATAAAAAATTTAACGGGTGCCTTCAGCGTGGAACAAAAAATTAGCATAAAAAGTTTAAGCGACGCGGGCGCCTTTGGCGTGGACCCCTTCGATTGAACAAAAATTTACAGAACACCCAATCCAATGAAAAATGAAAATAGATCATCACTATACCAAAATTAATAGAGATTGTTGTACCAAAGAGACTCTCTTCATTTAGCCAAAAGAGAAGGACATACACAAAACACAGACACGCACATCAGAAACACACACCACACGCACAACATTTGTTGGCCATAAGAACCTCTCCCCCCCACTTAAAAGTCTTAACATGATAGTGGCCATGTCTCATTATTCTAAGTACCTAACTATAACTACATGTTAAGACTCCATCAAAACACTTGACAACTTCTTCCACTCCTTCATTTGCAGTTGCATGGAGCACAGGTGCAGTTGGATTCACGTGCAGCCTTCATTCTCAGCTCCAACAGCAGCGGTCTCAGACCCTTCAGCTTGCCTACAATCAAATTCAAATTAACACCTATATTCGATTTGGGTTTTAAAAAAATTAAAAATATTTAATTGTAATGACATAATCCGATTGCAATAAATCCAAATATTAGAAATTAATACAGACTCTTTCTGAGGTGACACCCCAAGGATCATGTTATCGATGGTGCTGACCCTCTCCTCAGCCAGACCCCGGTACATCTTGCACCTGCGCATCAACAAAAAAAAACAATAAAAACTAAAAATTGAGGACCAATTTTAGGACAAAATATGATAAGATGCCCTTTAAATTTAATTTACAAAATCACATCAAAAAGCTTACATGCTAAAAGCTCAACTTAGTAAACTGTAATTTTTTCAACAACAAAAAACTCAAATTTAAGATGACCCCTTGATAAACTATATACCGATTCTAGGAATATTTCTTCAACAATTCTGGGGTCGTGCAAGGTCCTAAAGCAACTGTGTTTGCATATGGTTCAACTGGAAGGTACTGCATTCACTACCACTGTCACCTTAATCCATTTACGGGAGAAGACACTGACATTAGGTCCATACCTCAAAGCGAAAGAATTGAAGTAAACCACTTGAGAAAATAACGGGAGGGGAAGAATAAGTGGTAACTGCAAGTTCACCTCAATACATTGATTGAAAAAATCAAGAGCAAATTAATTGAACAAAGCTTCCAATCTATCATCAAATTACTTGAACTATTACCTACCACAAGAAAATTAGAATTTTTGAGTTGAGGCATTCCAAAAAAAAGGCAGTGATGGGAACAGAAATTTATTGTAAAAATTATTCGGAATGGCTGTAACTATTTTGAAACATCAAAGCATATTAATTAACAAATTAACTAACTGAGGATGAAATTGATGGTTAAGAATGAAAATATATTAGTAAATAATCCAGGATTAAAATCAAGGTTAAGTAATAATTATAGCTTTCGGGTATCAGACCAATAGTTTGTGTTTCAGGGCAAAACATAGAACATATAAAAGACATATGTATTAATTACACATTTACATATTAAACACAATGAAAACAAATAGATAACTTATTTAAAAAGAAATGGCAAAGAAAATAGATGAAAAATATTCGCAGGATTTGAAAGAATGAAATGGTGAGAACACATTCATACCACCGATTGATTCACAAACATACCTCACCCAAATACTTCTGGACGAATTCAGAATCCTGACATACATAACACAAAAACTGATTCATAAAAAATCTGACAACTCATATTGTCATATACGTACAACTGATTCAGTTTTTTTAGATATGTATTTGATAAGATTGGAAGTTTTGCAGATTATGTTGATGGAAACCTGAACATTTTGTTAAGATTGGAACCCCCCCCCCCTCAATTTTTTGTAAACCTGAACATTATGTTAAGTTACAGATTTACCAATATGTACCTAAGGGGAAACCACACCTCTCTGGTAGTTTTTGAGACCACACCTTTCATTTTTCGGTACTCAAAACATTATGTTAAGAATGGAAACCCCACCTTTTAGATACGTAAATCTGCAAATATATTACACATATACACACTAATATAGGTATGGAAAATATATATTTGCAGAAAATATATATTAAAGCTCTGGAAATCTGCCATTCATTTTTGATGAACCAAATGAATTCCATAGCAATACGTAATATATATTTCCAGAGCTAAAATGTTTTGAGGGACCAAATGAATTCCAGAGCTGTATTACACATATGTAAATCTGATACGTAAATCCGATAATATATTTGCAGATTTATGTGTGTGTAATATATATTGGTCTGTGTGTAAGATCGCCATAGGTCGTAACAATCAGTTTCATGATATTCCCCAAACTCTACTTCATGTGGTATCCCAAAAATTATCAGGATTATGGCTTAAGTTAGAACTTACATCTCGTATTCCGCAAAACCTCTGGTGCCATCCACTCGGGTTGAAATAGCAGATATATATTCCAAAAAATAGATATGAGGTATGATGTTCATGCAAACTTTCTAGCCTCCACCACAATTAAGCAAATAAATCATTATACGTACTGATTTCTTACCGTTCCTGCCGTGGATTTGGATGACAAAAAAGTAATGTGCTTCAAGCGTGAAAGGCCAAAATCACAACCCTGCAATTCTCATTTCAATCAGCAATTTTGTAGATAAATAAGCAAACATGATGCAAATGAAGAATAACTGGGAAAACTAAAGATTTGTTGCATACATTATTAAAAATTTGAGGCACAATTAGATCCATCTATGAATTACTACAAATCGTCAACACCCAGTTTCTTCAATTTGTACAGAATGGCAAAATTTTCTCAGGTATGCTGCTGGTAGTATTCAATCAATTTGGACTTACGTAGAAAGAAAATCGTAGTCAAGGTTGAGTACTGAGAAAATATAGATACTTGTCTTCAAGCAAAACAACATTCATTTAAAACTCAGTAGACTAATCCTCCAAACATGTATATATGATCATGGCTTAAAAAGAAAATAAAAACATATGCGCCTACTCATCATGGTTTTGTATTGTAGTGTAATTCTCATCCGGTATTAAGAGTAATATTGTTCACATAAACTACATCCTTGGCTGGTCTCGAAGTAGCATTTTCACCCTGCATAACATCAAATAAAATCTCAACTTTACTTTAAGAAACAATAGACTAAAGTGTATATGATTTTATTTCAAGTATACTTCATTTCTCCAAGATATAACACCTATATCCAAAAGGAAGACGTATCCTAAAGTAGGTTTCTTAGATTTCTTGTATCTTCACAACCATGCTAATCTGAACTTGAATGTCCAATTATTTCCAATAGGCTAGAGTTCTTGTGAGTGAAACGATAATCTTTGATAATCTTTGATCCCTTTCAGATTTTTTATAACCCTTTTAGCAGTCACTTAATGCACTATAATCTTTGATATCTTCTCACATTCCAACGAATAAGCCTTGTTCAAGCAAGTGCGTGCATGAGATTCCAACTTCTAGGGTATAGTGAATATCTTCCATATATTTCTGTTGGAAAATGCTCTGTTACAGAATACAGAAACATGAAAGCAAATCGTAGTTGTTAAAAAAATAGCAACATTGACAACACAAAAGATCTGTGTGATTCAACGTTTTGACCAATGTCCATGACAAAACGATTATCAATACAATAGGAAGGATACAAAGTACACACACAAATCATGATCACATGCAAGTATAAGTGAAAAAAATTACTAATAAATCTTTCATATTCTGCACTATTATAATAACACATGACCTTTACAGTGGAATCGATTTGGCCACAGCAACAAAAGGAACCAAGATTGCAGCGAAAGCACTGGTTATACCTTTCCCTTTCTGGCCAACCAATGTTGAGATCCGTAGGCACTTTTGTGTTCCTGTTACTGCCATCACTTGGAACAGCTTCCTTGGACTCAGTCACATGTAAATGGGAGACTTCCATCTATTAAAACAAAATAACAAATTTAATAACTATATTTTAAACTCAGTCATTGATATTGTATTTGTATCTTATGATGTTAGTGAAAATGATATTATACCTGTCGTCGCAATGCGGCATTCAGCTCAAGCAGCAGCCTTTCCTGCATTTGGAAATATATTTAAAATAATTATCAATAGCAGCTGAAAATCAATGAATTTCCAAGGAAAATTAGCAAGGACGCTTTATGTCCCTGGTTGTCTGAAACGTTTAATAGGTTATAGTTGTTTAATTACCCGTTCTTGAAGTTGCGTAACCTGCTCCCATATCAAGTAGTTCTAGGAAAATTAAGAGTGAAAAGTAGCATCAGAACATTGGTACCATTTTGGTGCTGATTCAGTACTGAAATTGAGAAATTTCTCCATTGTTGCATACATTCCTTCCTCTGATATTACCAATGCTTTTCTCTAGCTGACACTCCAACTTATGTAGTTCCTCAATTGAACATGATTGCAGGCTTTCCCCCATGAGAGTAAGTACAAACTTAGCATTTATATTCAGCATTTGTATAAGAAACAAATTCAGCCATTGTCACATGCAAGACACCAACTAATCTAAAAAATCAAGATTAACATCATTATGAGCATAAACCTTAAGGAACTCCGGCTCGAAAACCGCTTTTGCCTTAAAATTAACATCATTATGCGTGTTTTCTCTGTTTTCTCCTCCTAACAGCTTTGCAATAGGGTGCAACCTCCCTACATGTAAGGTGCAATTTACTGTGTATGTGCACTCTAGAGATAATATGCAATGACATATGACATTACGGTGTGTACTATGTATTATACTTCACACCTCCTTGCAAACTGCAATTAATCCTTTGGAATTGGGCATGATACAGATACATACAGAGACACGTATGACACGTATGACTAAAGCTACTTCATTAACATAAAGCTCGGGAATTTTTGCAAAAAATGGCAAATTTTACAGATACATATGGCAAATGATACATATACATATGCCAAATGTTTACTTGGCATGAAGCTCAGGAAGCTAATAAAGCTGGAGATTTGTGTTTCATGTTGAAAAGCATATTTATGTTCACTGGACATTTGTGTTCCAGGATGAAAAGCACATTTATGTTCCAGGTTAAAAAGCATATTATACTTCACTGGATATTTGTGTTCCAGGTTAAAAAGCATAAATTGAGGAATTTGGTGTTCCATTTCTGGATTTTTATTGGATACATGTATGTGATTTGGGAGATCTGTCCACTTATGAGGTAGGGATGGAAACATGTAATGTGTAAATGATGTGGTAATGTGTAAATGATGTTTGTGCAGGAAGTTTGCATGTGGAGGAACTGAACTTTTCTGAACTGAAATATTTGGGATTGAAATGATATGTTTGTTGAATGTATATTTATACTTTATCCATCCTTGCCATGTCTATACTCATGCAATTTAGCAATCCTCAGTTTTGGATGAAATGCAATTTATCAATCCTATATCTAATAAATGTTTATGCTCATCTTTGGACACCTCAATTTTGGACCATGAAGTAGGTATGATAAAGAGAACCTTTGGGCAAGTTAAGCCATGTCTTGTCTATGCTATCAAAAAACAAACAGTTCAGCGAAATACTATGCATTTTCACTTTAAAATACAAACCCTTTGATTATTGTTGGTTAAACTAAATAACAATAATTGGGTTGGTGTAACAAACTAATATCAGAAACTAAAAAAAGAAAAAGAGTTACATTGGTTCCAAAATCACAAAAAAAAAACAAACGCAATGTACAATATAATAAAGGGACATGACCAAACACTATAGCAAACAAACTGAATTTTATTCTCTGCTAGGCTCACTACATGTAAGAAGATATTAGTGATTTTTAAAAATTAAACAACAAAAACAAACCTGATTATTATCGGGTCACACAAACTTCAACCTAGAGCAAAACTTAATTAACTGAAATATGAAATAAGCACAATACTTATATTAAATTTAGTTTACAGCATACCCAGATGTTCTGATTCTTTAGATGGATGATTGTGATTCTTTAGATGGATGATTGTGCTGGCCTCCAGCTCCTTAAGTGTCTGATTGAACCTCGCATTGTAATGACTGCAACTCGCCTAGCACTTCTAGTGCTCTCATCTTCAATACTATATGAATCGCCTATAAATTGAATAGTTAAGTACCATAAGAACATGAAAGCTTCTTCAAAATAACCAATTTATGTACTTATCAAAAAGAGCCTTCAGCCGAATTTCATAAAAAGACAATAAAAATAGTTTAAATTAAGTGAATCTGTAAAATGAGCAACATTTAAAAAATTCCAACCTCCTTGCATCAAATCGAGGAAACTTTGCACAGAAGAACAACTATTAATTTTTATTTCAATAATGTTTAACTAAAGAAGCAAAAAAGTGACTAAATACCTAATAGAATCAAATCACTCTTGAGCATGAATAATATAGCAAAAATACTGATTTTAATGGAATATAATGGAATTTTAGGGCTTAAAATCAAATGGGAGATGAAAATTTCACCGTATGAATCCATTCTTCCAAAATAAGAAAGACCTGAGGCAGTGCTTGAGTAGGCTTGAAGAGGATCTCGACTTGTTTGGATGTCTTATTCTCCCACGTCCCTCTCTAGCCCCAAAACTTTCAATTCTGTTACATCCTCACCAAGTTCTTAACTTTAATGCCCTGCCGCTACCCATTCTTCCCGACCATTTGAAGTAAAAGAAAAAACTGAGAAGAGTAAAGACAAAAATCGACGATGCGATCAAGTGACATTGCACGTAGCAAGCCTTTCCCGATCCTTTGAAGTAAAAGAAAAAACTGAGAAGAATAAAGACAAAAACCGAAGATGATGAACTGAATATTTTACTGAAGTGTGTGCGTGTGCAAATAATAGATGTGTCCACGTGTGCATAACTCACATAGATATATGTATTGGACTGTTCTTCACATATGACAGCTTGAAATAATAAATAAGTTTCAAAAAAATCTGATTTTGTCAAATGTCATAACACACATCATCTATCATATGCTTTTAGAGGGAAGGTATATGTAGTTCCATGTGTACAACACTGCCAGACCATCTAGTGGGTATCTACCCATGTTGAACAATCCTATATTTGTTTGGGTGAGTATCATACGTATCATAGGATGTGAGAGAGGAGAATGAGTGGAAATGGAAGGGATAATGTAAGGTGATCAGGAATCAATGTGTATAGCAGGAACTGGAAACTAAACAATGATCACTTGATTGTCCCCTTCATTCGAATCCTATTCGAAACACATCACCCAATATAAGCTTAAAAATTCCTTGAATAATTATTGGAAATGAAACATTTATAAGGAAAGACAATTATACACCCCAGAGAGGTTCCAGCTAAAATAGTGATTCTCGCTTTTAGCTAAGAGCATGTTAGATATAACCCTCAGCAAGACTATTGACAACAAATTGAAAACTAATAGTCACCAAAACATACGATAGAGCATCAAGGAAACCCTTATTTCATTCGAACATTGACTGTCCATACAATCCAATGACAGACAACACTGTAAGGTTTAAGATTCCCCACTTAATTTACAACGCAGGCCAAAAATACCAAAAAAAGATAGCAATTTTAGCATAATTTCTTCTTCTTCTAAAAAACTACTCTAATTCTAATCAAAACCAAAGAGTGAGATACTAATTGGAAAGAAAATGGATTTTAAAAGAAAACATTGAGCTTTTGGAGTAAGAGTACCTTGATGCGCACGAAGATCATTTAAACTTGCCTGGGTACTCATCCTTGATGTGGCGCCCAAGATGGGGTTCCTCCAGGCTGCAACCATTGATGGGGATGATATTATGGTGCATTAAAACTTGCTCAAATAAATAAATATATAAAATTATTCCCTTTGAGTAACAGTGTCATACGTAGCCAATCTCTGCAATGGAAGAGCTAATATACTGTCCAAGATAATATGCGTAAAATTTAAAGGCAATGCTCCTAGTGTTGCAACAAAGTTCTTGTATTGCGTAATATTTATAGTATATAGCTTGTTCTTCTCCTAGTTCATCTTTTGATTCTGTTCAAACTATTCATTAATCCCAGTTGGGGAAATTAGAAAAAAAAGAAACAAATTTGACACTTAGATCCCTCCAAATCCATCTCCTTTGATGTAAAATCCCTCCTAATCAGTAGATCAGCTCAAAAGAACTATTGATATCTATATCCTAACATTTTGCAATGAATATCTATAAAGAAACCAAAACACAGACCCTAAGCAACTATATTTCTTATCCTACCACTTCTTGTAAGGATTCCGTTACATTCACATATCATATTGAAGGTGTGTACCTAATCAAGAATTTTGTGGCGATAAATTTTTTAAAGAAATTCTGAATGCATGTGTAACAAATCAGCATATTCAAGTATCATTGAAACAACAAAACAAAGCCCAATGACAGTAGGATAAACGAATCTAAACATAGAATTAAAAACCTAATTTAAAATCATATTTTCAGATATCATAAGCAACTCTTGTATCGCCAAGTGTTTGCATTCAAAATAACTTAGCATTCTCAACTAATTACATTCAAAAGTTGAATGGCACATCTTCAGTCCAAGCATTCATATACGTTGCAGAAATTTTAGGATGAGCCATATGAGAAAACAACACCAAATCCTGAAAAAGGCAGCATGAGAGCCTACTAACTATACAAATAGCATCCAAATAGTTTATACGTAGAACATATCAACCTTAGATCATTTTGCAGGTTTCTGTAAGGCATAAAAGAAAAGAATAAAAGGGTTGGGAATTTACAGAGTAAATGAACTAATCAAATGGAATTTTAAGCAAACCAATAATTAGATTTCAATACAACAAACTCCAACAACCAACACGTATCCTATGACTATATCTTGTAACTTCTTAACATAGTGACATTAGATCTAAGGATTTTGCAAGAAGGTCAACATGATTAGAAATACAAAATTTTTTACTATAACTCCCATAGTGACATTATTAAAATTTCTGACTACAACTTGTATCATCAATTACGTAGCTATATACAGTGTCTGGCATAATTAGAAAAACATAGGAAAAAGGAAAAATTAACCGAGAATGTGCAGATTCCCAAATTTGGATATGAATCTTGCCCATTAATGGCATTGGACTCTTTTCTCCAAAAAATAAAAACTCAACACCACACCATGATCAAGACATCTCCTTTTCCCAAGCCTCACTACAAACAATCAACAAAATTACAATCTATATTCAACAAAACAAAAAAAAATAAAGGGAATGAAATGGAATGGAATCTCGAGCACCTGAGAGTGAATCAAGGAGGCTCCTTCACATATCAAATTCCATTTCATTCCAGCATTGCAATTTTAGCAACACAAACCCTTTAGGCCAGGGATGCAGACCTTGCTCCTTGATCCTTGCGACTTGCTCCTTGCTGTCCAAGAGACGCCTTGAGCCGTGCTGCCTTTCGATTTGGGGTGGAGTCGCTGCCGTATATGGGTTCGAGGATGTTAGAAGCGAGTGAGGTTTGGGGGGGAGAGAGAGAGAGAGAGAGAGAGAGAGAGAGAGAGAGAGAGAGAGCGAGCGAGAGCGAGCGAGACCTGCGAAATCCATCCGGACTGCGTCGAGAGAGAGCATGCGCAAGATCAGCCCATGGGTTTGTGGGGAGGAAGAGAGGGCGCAAGATCAGCCCGTAGGTTTTTGGGTAGCTGATGGTCCCCCCAAAAGTTTTGGGGTTTCAAAATAAAAACTTCCCCCACTTTTCTTCCCCCAAAATTTAATTTCCCCCCAAAAATTTTGTTTCAAACTTTAAATTTCAAACCCAATATCTCTTCACATATCCAATTTCTCTTATCTTATCCAATTTCTCTTATCTTATCTACTTCTCTTAATAACATCCCTCATTTATACCCAATTTCTCAACTCTTATCCAATATCTCTTATCCATCTCTTATCCAATAACCCATGATAACATCCCTATTTTATAATATAGATGTCTACCAATACAACCATATACATACCATAAGTCAATCACACTTAATATTTAGTCAGGTAACGCCCATATAGTTCAGTAATACAGACATCAACACGCGAATAATTATAATACACTCCCTAATACATGCATACGCATTCATCGTATAGTCACACACATGTAACATATATATATTCACACCATAGCCTACTACCTATAATTAGTATATTAACACATCTATACATACATAATTAAGATGTGCAATAGTCGTGTATACCTCATGGTATACACGCATACAACATCCCGTAAAAGCAAGTAGTACCAATCAAAGTTATAACCCTATTACCATATGTATATCACATATATACTCATGCAAAAAAACATAACTACTTACGTCCAAGCACAATACATATCTACCTACGAGCACATACTCACACGTACTAATATATGGGTCACTCAATAGGCCTACTCACTTAACTATACGTTCACCTATTATTAACACACCTAACATACACATAGCTTTACCAATCATTTTATTTCAACCATTGCAAGTATCTCTAACTACATACACTCCATTAGATATTCCAACACTAACTCTTATATACACATGCATCCCTAGTATGGTATAGCTAACCACACACAAATCTATAAATACTAACACAAAACAATTTCATAATATCACGAATAACTCCGAGTATATATATATATATATATATATATATCTATATTATAAAACAGTGATGTTATCATGGGTTATTGGATAAGAGTTTTTGATAAGAGAAATTGGATAAGGGTTTAAATTGTATTTGGGGGTATATAAATAAGGGATGTTATAATGAGATATGGATAAGAGAAATTGGATAAGAGAAATTGGATAAAGGGTTGAGTTGTATTTAGGGTATAAAAATGAGGGATGTTATATGAGTTATTGGATAAGAGAAATTGGATATGAGAAATTGGATAAGAGTTTAAGTTGTAATTTTGAAATTTGGGGGGAAAATTTGAATTTTAGTGTCCCTCATTTTGGGGAAATCAAAAAGAACAGGCCCCTCATTTTAAGGGAAACAATTTCTCAGAGGAGCTCCCCAGCATCGCCCCTCTCCTCCTGGCAACGCTGGCAACCCCACCACCTGCGGTACGGCACGATGATCTCCCTGGAGGTGGTGGGCACGATGATCGACGGCGAGGTGGAGATCATGTAGCTGAAGACAGAGAGCGAGTGGATGAGAGGGGTTTTGGTCGAGAATCTCGCCGTCCTTCAGAAGCAGATGAGAGGGGTTTTGGTCGAGAATCTCGCCGTCCTTCAGAAGCTCTCCCAGATCTCCATGGCCGACGTTGGATTCGGCAGATCACAGAGCTGCTCCACGATGGGGAACAGCCTGATCTCCAAGTTCCAGAACGACGTAGCCATCTTGCTCTACGGATTGTACTTGCAAGTAAGGGATTTGGATACTTAAAGGGAGATGTTTGGTGGAATTTGTTCTCTTGGGTTTGAGATCTGTCATATAGGCATGGAATCTGTTCATTTAGGCTTGTGACATGTTCGCTTCTATTAGTCTGTGAATATAGGTTTGAGATTAGTTTTTACCCTTTGTTGGCTTCCATTAGTCTATGAATGTGATGAAATATGCATGCCAAATTGGAAATTTTAATTTTGTATAGCATATTATATTTTTTTGAAATTTATGTTCATCATATTATTTTTTGAAATTTATGTTCAGGTAACAAGGGAGCTTGCAATGTGGTGAAACACAGAGCTTGGAATCAAGGGAAGCACAGCAAGTGGACTAGGTTGGTGTTTCTAAATTTTAAATTCCTTGATTACATTCTGCCCATTACCATTTGGAAGTGGCTGAATTTTGCAAAATTCCTTGATCTAACATGGAAGAGGCCGAATTTCTTGATGACAGCAAGAACAGCAAGTGGCTGAATTTTGAAGTGATAAATTCCTTGATATTCATGTGCTTGATTACATTCACTTGGCTGACAGCAAGCACAGTAATGGACGAAGGAAGCACAGCCACTTGATTACATTCAGCCACTAGGAATTAAAGGTATCACTTCAAAATCAAGGTAAAATCAAGGAATTAAATTCCTTGATATTTAATTCCATGTTAGATCTAGGTGAGGATCTAAATTCCTTGATTACATTAAAACGTTAGAGACAACAAGTGGACTAGGTTGGAGGATCTAACATGGAAGAGGTGAGACCTTTAATTCCTTGATTTTACCTTTACAGTCATGCTGGTATCCAGTTAAATCTTTTTGGATCTCTAATTGATGTTTCTCAAGTTTTATTTGTTTTACTATACATGTATTTTTTTTGTTGTGAAAATCGATATGTAATATGCTCTGATTGGTTTCATGTTTTAACCATGATGTTGCATGATAGGGCACAAATCATCCTGCCCATTACCACATGTTGTGGATGAGAACAAGTTCAATGCGGATGCACTACAATCTCTTACAAACAACTTATGCTACATGTAACAAAATCAAACCATACCCATTTTACAACAAATTCCCCTCAGGATCCTTTGTTTTTTCATTAGTGTCAGACTTATTTTCTCTGTCAGCTATACAAGGTGCACCAGGTCTATGTCAATTGGTAAGTTGCTTGGGTTTTAATGGTTGATTTGGTACAGATCGCACCAGGTCTGTTTCTAGAGAATGCTCTTGGTTTTTAATGGTTTATTTATTGGGGGTTTTAAGGAATTTTTCTTAAATGTTGTGTTTCTTTTCTTCTAATCATGCCAATCAAATGTGTCTCTTTTATTTCCTAACTATGTCATTAATGTGATAGTTTGTTGCTTTTTAAGCTGGGGATTGCTTAATCATAGTTGGACCTTGAGAGACTTATGGAAGAAAGAAAAAGATTTCTTATGGTGATCTGGATAAATTCATTCTTAAATCTCTTACTACTAAGCGTTTAAAATAAGAGAAATGGTTAATGATCCTCTTTGCTTATGCAAGCATGGTCACTATTTTGTGTTGGTTCTGAGAGTGGCCATTCTGTGGGCGAGGGAACGTCTGGAAATACACACCCAGTGGACACTTAGGTGACTTTTAGTTGTGCATATGTTTGTTTGCCAGATATTGTTTCATTTTGATGATTCTAAGGGGTTTCATTATCTTATTTGTTACAATTGATTACCTATGGGAAAGAAGAACACAATTAGATAGATGTTTCATTAAGCTACTATGAAACTGGACAATTTTCTTGCATTTAAAATGTGTGATGAATCTATGATTTGAGTCCTGTTAATGTCGTCTTCCTTAGTCCTGGGCATTTTTTGGTGGGGAGTTGACTTGCAAACATGCTAACCTCTGCACACACAAAAACATATAATCAAACACTGGATGTTGTGGAGCCTGGACCCATACTTGATGATGACAAAGCAAAATCCATGTTTACCTAGAAGCATTTAAAAGAAGAGAAATGGCGAATCATAAACAACTAAGAAATACATGCTGGGTTTACATTGTTGGAAAGAACCAGGTTGCTTTGTGGGAGAAGCCTTGAGGCAGTTCCACGCTAACAAAGATAGAAGTATGAAAGAGCACTCATCTTCCCCTTTGATCACTGCCAGTACAAGGACTGAAGCGATCCTCACCTTCATCTCTCTACTCAACTTCTCTTTGTTTGAGTACCTTTTTCTTTTTCATTTTATTTGTTTCAAACTCACAATACTTGGTTACAATGCACAATTATAGGCTTATATGATCCTATATTATTTTTAGGAGACATCCCTAAATCATAGCTTAGTAGAGGTTGAGTCTTGACATTAGGTCTGTTCAATGTGTGTTCCTGAAATATTGCTTGCGTCTTCTTGCTACCTCATTTGTTTTGCAGTCTTTCTTATTTGCATCATAATATGATGCTTTGGTGTCTGCTATCTGGAAATGAATCATCTGGATCAAATTAAAGTCCAGAACGTGAGTATGTACATTCCCTACATTCCAGAATCAGAAAGCAACCATCCTATTATTTTATCACAACATCATTTTTGCATTTTGGAATTGGGTTCTTTGTGCCTGATTGCTTATTTTGATGATTTGGTTGCTGAAAATTCTGATGTGGATTGGAATGTTTTGATTTTTATTGTTTTGGGATTGATTTTGAGGATGTCATTTGTTAGATACACAAAGTTAGAAATTAATTAGCTTATTTGTTAGATACACAAAGTTAGAAATTAATTAGTTATCTCCACAGGAGTGGATCTGTGGCCGGAGGCGATTTCATGCGACAAAGGAGTTGTTCCTTCCCGATTACTATAACTTGCAGAGCGAGGCAAGTGCACTGTCCACAGCTTCAAGAACTACACCAAACTGGATACCGTCAAGAATGAGGATTACTTCTACAGGTACGATGTCAAGTCTGCCACCAGGTGCTTTGTGCCTGATCACATCGCAATTTATGGATTCCTCAATGCTTGATTGCTTATTTTGAATATTTGATTGCTTAAAATTTTGGTGTGGATTAGAAAGTTTCGATTTTTATTGTTGCATGATTGATATTAGTTGGCATTATATCATGTTCTGTGCTATATGAAGAAGCATAGTGTTATCCCAGCTTCAGGTAATTTGCTTAGCTCTTAGGGATTGAGCTCATGCATTATGTCTTGCTTTCTACATAGTTGGCTTGGCTTATTTTATGTGAATGTATAGTTCTGGAATTGTTAAATATAAAAGGGATCTTGCATTCTGTTGCATTCTGTGGGCATATTTGTCTATGCTTATTCTTGATTTGTTCTATTCTGAATTGTTTCAAATAAGTTTGGAATGTGTAATATGTTGATATTTTCAGTTGTATGGAGATTTAAGTTGATATTTTCGATTTTAATACAATATTTTCAGTTAAATTAGTTCATATTCTATAAAAACTATCCTGGAAACTGAATGAAGATTTATCCTGGATGTGTAATATTTTTGTTCTGTATAATATTTTCAGTTAATACAATATTTTAAGTTGCTAATTATTGTTAATATATTATTTTTGTTCTGTACAGAGACACGTAGCTGTTTCCATAGATCGGGTATGAGATTCATAGCGCCAGCCCTGATGCTATAAAGGATCCTATTTTTGGACAAACGCATGTTTGTTCTTCATGCTTAAGTTCAACTGTTGAGTCTAACGTATGCGATAAGCATGCAGTCTTCATGCTCATATTCAGTCTTCATGTTCAACTCTTCATGTCCAACTGTTTTGCCCAATGGGTTCCGTTGCTTTCTTCAACCATTGCATCTCCGACTCATTTAGATATGGTGCTAGGATTTCTCGACAGGTGTCATGGTATGAATCTACCCATTTGATCTCTTCTGGTATCATCAGCTTCATGTCCATCAGCTTTTTCTATAATGTGCCTACAAAAACACATAATATCATCAAAATTTAACAGCATAATTGGATGAAATTGTGTAATAAGATGAGTATGAGTTTTGAAATTAGTCGATTTAATACAACAGAAATGAAAAATGAACACAATGGTATTTTTGTGAGGGCACAAGGAGAAACTTGACTGGCAAAACCTAAATTTTGGACTGCTTGGTTGCTTTAGGGGAGATATCTCAACCCATATTTTGAGAGCTTCTCCATGACCTTTAATTTTATTGTTAAAAAAGATTGCAAAGAGGGAAGGCATGAAAAATATGCCACTTATCAATGAGGAATCAAAGGAATGAAAATGCACCCTGATCAGATTGAAAAAATGCAAGAAATGTTTAAAAGCTATACACATAAAATTTGAATGCATCTGTGTCAACTTATATTGGCACCTAAAAGGTCCCAGTAATTTCAGAAATCGATTTCAGTCTGGGGATGACAGTTAAAAGACAGAAAATGTGATCAAAGATGTTATTATGTTTTTATACCAGCATTAAATAATAATAGTTGATCTTAACAGAATGAGGACCACCAAGAAGTGGCATGTTTTTTCTTTTTGCAACAGAACGCTGGTACACCCACTTGATGTAGTAGGAGCATCATACTCCCTTATAAAATGGTCCGTAGTGAAGTTCAATGGTGTGTAATGAAATGTCTTGTCTAATGCTATAAAAATGAAAGTTCCCAAATCATAGACGAAGAAGCCTTCATGTTTGTCAAACAGAAAATCATGCAAATTAAATGATATGGCTATGTAGGATTATTGTAAATGTGGCCTAATCCATGCAACATGACATTAGATGGTTCTCATTTCCAAAAAGAAAGAAAGCATCAGACTGCTAACTTACCCATGTGATGTGCTCAAATGTTAAATAGCCTTTGTCACCAAAATTGAATTTTGTATTCGCCTCCTTAACTATAAGAGCATTATCCAGCCTGATACCAAAGTTCCCATCTTCATAGTAACCAGAATCTGGTAAACATGACAGATTATAAGAAGAAATTGGATTTCTCAACGATTTCCATATAAATCAAAATATGTTTATTACCAATCAAGAGTACATAGATAGTCAAAGGATAGGAGCAAAGATCAATGGCTACATTTTAACATAATGCCATGTAACCCAGAGGCCCTTCCATAGCAGACAAAAAATCTCTTACTAAAGTTTTTTATATTTGAAAAGATTTAAATACATGAACCAAAAATAAGTAATCTAAGCATCTGTAATGGCTTTGCTCCCAAATGTTTGCAACTGTAAAGGATAACTTATTTAGCTTCATCCATCCAACAAAAGTACCCAGCTATTCAACCGAAATATGAAAAGGCTCAAAATTAGCATTTCTGCAATACGTTAAGTGATTTCATATCATTATCTTATATAATTATGAACACACAGTTCATGTCATTAACTGATAGAATGGTAAGATTGTTTAATAAACCACATGCCATGACATAATTCAAATCCCTACCATGATCACATAATAAAGGAAGAGCTTCAATTGAAAACTTTGTATAACATTTGGAGGATTCTTGCATCCATCCATCCAAAGGTTTCAAAACTGTTACATTGGTGTGATTTTCTCATTTATATAACCCAAAAAATTTCCATGCTTAGAAATTACCCCAAAATTCATTTTCAGGGGAAGCTCGGATGGTGGAAATTCTAGCAAGAGGTCCATGGACCATGTGGGATGAATAAATTCATTCCAAGTATACATCATTTTATTCATTGAACGATTGCTTTATATGGGTCACGTTCTTGCAGTTTATTTTTTTTCCTTTTTAATTAAAAGAATGTTAGAATGATGCACGAATATTTGATTCTCATTCCTTAGTCTTGCAGAACTTAAATTACGAAAATTTAGTTCTTAATATAGTTAAATTTATGGCCATAACAATAACTGGCATTGTATACATTTGTCACTCCCTATAATTTTTTATCATTCTTGATGTTTGGACTAACACTGTGTATCATAGTTGGTATACAATTTACTTAAGCTGGCAAAATTTCTATTTTACAAGTCAAATTTCTCTTTGAAATTTTGCCATCACTTTTCTTAATTGGACTGGAATAATATTACTTTTATGTGATGAGAGTAGTTTACAGAGAAATTTGACTTTTTGATACCCAAATTGTAATCGAAGGAATTAGACATTGAAAGTGTAGCATTTTATTATTATGTTCTCCTTACTCAACTTCCATGGTTTTACTCACATCATTAGAAGGAATTAGACATTGAAATTGCAGTTCTTTGCTGTTTTGAGAGTAAGTAGTGGTTCATCTACCTATGTAGTACTTTTCTTGGCAGAGATTATGGGCATGTACTTTGTATCATCTATCCTTTTAATAAGAAAAAGCCTAGCAACCGAATACATGTATGCTTTCCAGTGCTTTGTAGCCAATGCCGACAAATGTGAACCATGACTTGCAGTGTATCCTCTGTCATTATTATTAGTTTTATTTAAGAAATCAAATGACTTGCAATGTATCCCCTCTCACTGTTATTGGTTCAAAATCATGCAATGATGAATCTTAGAACCATTATATAAGTAGTTTGCTAGAAATGTAGCTCTTTTGCTTGGAGAAATTTAATGTTTTACAGTTCCTCTTTTAATTTTGTTCAATTCAACATATTTTTTTGTTAAAATTGGTTGTTTGAGGTCGGTTCCTCTTTAAATTTTAGCTGTGGACGTGGAATGATTTGTATGTTCTCCCATTGTTTTACACCATTTTTTTTGTCATTAATGAGCTTGAATAGTCTTGATTCGACATCCATGTTCAGTTAGATGTGGTTTAACCCCTAATGTAAGGCATTTTGTTCAATTGAATTATATAGTTTGATGAAGCTAGCTTTTTGCTAAGAAATTGTCTTGAATTGTGATTTTGTTTTTTAAAGTATAAATTTGATGTTGATTTGATTATCTAACATTTTTCTTCTCATCCTCAGTTATGAATTTATCTGACATTTGTTAAATTCAAAAAACTTAATTGCAATAGATAGGAAGAAGGCCTGAAAGTTTAATTCCTTTTGTGTTCATATCTTTTAGTAAATTATACAAATATGCACATAATTATGGCTATAAAATTATGAAATCCTAAGCACTTCATGTTTCTTGCTACTCACATGGCACTTATCTTAGCTAAATATTTTCTATTTTGCTACTCACATGGCATATATTTTTTGAAATGTTTATGGTTTTGTTATGTTTACAGAAGTGGAGCAAGGGAAAACAGAATGAATATGATCATATTATATTGCAGCAGAATCAAGAAGTGTTCTTTTTTCATGACCCCAGGTAAATTTAGGATAAATTTTTTTCTACAACTTGCAATCTAAAGTATTAGATAGCAACTTGGTTGATGGTGATGCTGGCTTTTATTATGTAACCCAAGCATATGCAACTGGATAATTATTTTGGGGATTTTGTTGTGATTTCATCAAAACCCTCATTAGCTTTATATTCCATCGAAAAATAGATTACTGGCCACATTATAATGAGAACTAACGGTAATCACCATCACTATCTTTCCATCTTTAGAATAGCTATTCCTACATTTTTTTTGTTTGTGTTTGAATTTATTTTTTTAAAATGATTTGTGTTTTTGTTATGTTTGTAGAAGTGGAGCAAGGAGAAGCAAAAGGAGTATGATTATAGGATATTGGGGCAGAATCAAGAATTGTTCTTTATTCATGACCTTAGGTAAATATACGATAAATTTTCTTTTTACAACTTGCAATCTAAAGATTGGCTAGCAACTTGGTTTTGGTTAAGCATGCATCCTTGGAAGTTGTTTCTTCTTACCATATGGAACAAGTATATAGTAAGTTAATTGAATTCATCCGTGGACAATATAGATACAAAGGTTATCATGAGACTAATATATAACTCTTTTGATTGATGTGATACGTCAGATATTTTGAATCTAAGGTTCTAACTTCATTTGCTTTGTTTTGTAGGTCTTGACCCCAAATATGTACAACACGAAATTATGTGAAACATCCGGGAATGCTGCCAATTAATGAAAACATTTTTGTTTTCGAGGTATTGCTTTTATGATATGTTTATATAGAATGCAAATAGTTATGAACATTGTATGCTTTATATCAAATTTATGCATTATGAAGTACTAACAAAATTTCCCCAAAAACGTGCTGGCAGAATTTACCTGAGCCTTTTTTTCTTTGATCAGTTCATCTAGCTTTCTATTCTTGAAGTTGCCTTTAACATTATCTCTAACCATTGTCAGGTTGATGAGCAGAAGCAGGGGTTTGGACTGAAGACAATGAATTGCCTATGACACTGCCTAATGTTTGAGCACAGAGTAAGGTCTTATAGAGGCGATCGGCATTATATTGTTTCGGCCTGTTTCGTTGGCGTATGGTTGCTCCCTCTTTGAGGGCAGAAGTGAAAGTTATACCTCTATTGATATTTTCAAATTCTGAGATAAATGTTGTTTTTCAATGGTTGAACTTCATTATAGGGTCCTTATTGACCATATTAATGAGATTCTAAGATTCTTCCCAATATGAATTTGATATATGATATAAGCTCCTAATGCTGAGGGGCTAATTTGGTTTTGATAATTACTGTTAGCAGTTTTTAATTATTTTTCATTAGGTTTTGTGTGTCGTAACATGGATTCTTTGAGGCTGATATTTGATGCTAGCTGATTGCGGCTGATACCAAGCGAAAACTGTATACCAAGAAAAAATTGAGGCTGTTAGGTGACAGCTTCTCAAGCGCATCTCAGTAAATATTTGCTTCCAGGTGACAGCTTCTCAAGTGCATATTAACTTCCAGATTTGATACCAAGCAAAAAGTGCAGCTTAAGCATACATGCAGATGCAAAAAGTATAGTTTAAACAAAATTGAAACAATATCACAAAAATATTTCTCCATATACATATAAAAAGCATACATGTAGATGCACTTTGATACCCAAAAAAGTATATTGTACACACCAATTGTTGCATTTCCAAAAACCAATTACGTACATGCAGTTTGATAACCAATTGTTGCATTCCAAAAAAAGTATATGGAGTTTGATAACCAATTGTTGCATTTCTAGAAACCAAGCAAAGTATATTGTACTCACATGAAGTTTCAGCTGCAAATTGTTATGTAAGCTGTAGATTGTTATGTAAGCTGTACATGTACATGGTGGTTTGAGTTATGCATAAAAAATTCATACCTCCAGCATTTAAGTTGCAAATTGTTATGTACTCCATATTTGATACCAAAAGAACTCTGCAGATTGATACATAAAAAGAAGTATGTATACCAAAACTCTGATACATAAAAAGAATTATGGATTTGATATGAACTCCAAATTTGATACCAATCAAAAAGTATCGTTTAGGCAAAATTGAAACAATAGCACAAAATATTTCTCCAGATAAATAAAAAACATACCTACAGATTACTATGTACTCCAGCTAAATTCTCCATATAAAATTTGATACCAAAACTCTGGATTTGCTATGTACTCCAGCTAAATTCAAATAATTCCATATTTGATGCATGGCAGCAAAATCATGCCAATAAACCAAGAAAAAATTTGCCAAGAAAATAATCAAGATTAAAATCACACCATCAAACCAAGCAAAAAATTAGCGTAAAAACTCATTATTTTGAAATTTGTGATGAGTTGTGATTTAATTCAAAAAAAAAATTAATCCCAAACTAACCTCTGTTCGATGTGATAAGGGGGTCAGAATAATTGCTTGGAAAAAATAACACTGTGCGCCTAACGGCAAGCTTTAGCAACTTTAAGAGTAAATTAAAGCCTTCAATTACAAGATAATGCTCTCTAGCTGTAGGTACATACATTGCATGTTCATCACATTATCCAAAGCTCATATAAAGTCTTTGAACAATAGTCCCAAGAACCATATTCTGTCTATTTTTTATATTTAGTAACATTTGTTATGATTGGTAGGGTATAAACTAACCGAACGTTTGTCAACACTAATCAAGCTCGGCTTATCTAGTAATTAGTAATCGAGTGAGTTATACATTTTTTTCAATCCTAGGGCTGACTAGGATAAGTCTCGGTCATCAATCGGTGCCTACGGCGAAGCTAAATTTTTGTTCGCTTAAATTTTGGAGGGGGGAATAATTTTTGGGTAGAACAAAGATTTTGAGGTGATATCTTAAATGAACCTTGCCTGAGGGCACGGGTTATGGTCGAAGGCACCCGCGCCGACGCTAATTTGTTGTTCCATGCCGAAGGCGCCCGCGCCGAATTTGTAGTTCTACACTAATTTGTTGTTTCACGCTGAAGGTGCTGGCACCGAATTTGTTGTTTCTCACCAAAAGCACCCGTAACGAATTTGTTGTTTCGTGTCGAAAACGACAATGCTGAATTTGTTGTTCCACGTCAAAGACGCCCGTGTCACTAAATATTTTTCTGCTAATTTGTTGTTATTTTAATTTTTGGTTGTGGAAATAATTTTTTGGAGAATAAATATTTCGCGGGGGAAAATCTTAAATGAACCGTGCCCGCGGGCACGGGTTATGACTAGTATATATATATATATATGTATATATATATATATAAATATGTATGTATGTATATATATATATATATGTATGTATGTATGTATATATATACATATATATATGTATGTATGTATATATATACATATATATATATATATGTATATATATATATGTATGTATCACACAATAGGCAAGCATCAATATACTATGGGGGGTATACTCATTCAAGCCCACGTACACAACTTAGGTACGTGCACTACGACTACCTCACAAGGTCCAAGGGCCTACTAACAACTTAGAGTTGACATAGACATTGACGGGCACTAAAGCCTAAGCAATAGAGGGAGGTCGAGGTCGAGAGCGTGACGAGGGAAGGATCGATAAGCATGAGTTCAGATAGGATGTATACAAGGAGACAGCTTGGTTAGGTGGAACAGTGATTCACTGGTGAATGTTTAGGTAGAGGAAAGGGAGATGTAGTGATACTTATATAGAATTGAGGAATGAAGTAACATAGGCTAAAATACGCGAAAACTGAAAACTGTTGTACTTCAAAAGTTGGAATCCTCATCTGTATAAAATATTTGAAGATCGATAAAGCGAGTTGTTCAAAATAAGTTTGAGTCGAATATTCATAATAAGAGAAAATGTTTTATTGGCTTATCGCAAATCATTAAGAAAAGGAAGTAAATCATTCACACGAACATTAAAGACGTAATTTTTAGAAAATATTATACGGCAGTAATTTAATATAATGTTGGCAAAAATTTTGGAAATTTAAAGAATGAAATTAAAGTAACTGAAGAATTGAAGCTCGTTTTAAACGCTTTCAAGGTCCTTAAGCCAGGGAAAGGAAATTTAAAATGATCAATATTGGAACTACTTTTAGAGGAACCAGGATGTGCAAAAAAATTAAAACTGGTTTACACAAAACTCTTAGCATACGAGCACAACGAACCTGGTACGGATAAAAATAATTGAAATTCCATTTTGTCTAGAAATTATTCTAAAAGTAGGTATGGCGAGCGGAAAGATAATAATAACTTGGTAGCAGAATTATCAAAATTGGTAGCAAAGATTTAAAATCAAATCATGGAGGGTCTAAATCAGGAAGTGGTTATGAAATAGTAATTTTACAAAATCTGAAACAGGGAAAGCGATGAGCATAACCTCGACTGGCTGAAAGCTAAAATCCCAGGTGACTTGAAAAGTATTAAAAGGAAGCGTGATGTGTCGTTTGAATGGCATAATAAGAAAGAAATTATAAATCGAATTGGACAAATAAAAGTACGGTTCAGAATAAAATTAATATATGAAAGGAAAATGTATTTTCATAGGTACAAAAGGGTAGGCTGGGAAAATACCATAAGCTAGTATTCAAAATTTCGACAAAAGTTTTAAGAATTCAAGTCAACGAAGGAGTATGAAATATAAGATATATATATTAAAAATTGAGCAAATTTAAACTTAGGGAAAGAGGAAATCGAAAAATACTTTCAGAAGATTCAAGGTTTGTAATGGAGAGGTTCGAAAATTGACCACGATCGTCATGAGGCGATCTCGTGAATCGAGGCAAGGAAAATGGTCGGATGATCAAAACATACATACGCCTAGGATATGAATCAGGAAAGTCTACGGGAAACACCTACGGTCGTCCAACTAAGTATTAAGATCTAAGCACTACGACCTTCTAAGGAGCTAGACGGTAATGAAATGCGTTCAGCTTGGTCCGAAATCGATGAACCCAAACGAACGACTAAAGGAAATCTAGAAGTCTACTATGGTCTGAGTTAGGCAAGAACCACCAAGGTAACTCCTACGACGATTAAATCAATTGCTAGCAGGGAGTCTAACTAACAATCAGGCTTCTATCTAGCAAACACAGACGTCTAACTAAGTCTTCTTATCACCTAGGGACATAGGAAAATGACTAGACTCAGGGCTTATGACTCGGATGTTGCAATTTATTTAATGGACATTCCGTTATTATCGTTGTTCCGTTAATTCGCAATTACAAGACTGGACCTGCATGGGCCACCAACAAAACCTGTCACGCCCCGCTTCCCAAAAATATGGAGGCGAAGCGTGAGAAGGTCCGCTCAGACTTGAAGCTGCAAGCTGCAAGTTCGATAAGCGTCAATCAACTTTAAAACTACAGGTCCTTGCAACGCGAACGAAACAAAGATAATAATAATGAAATGAGACAAAAGAGATATCTCAGAATATCCATAAAATAAGTTTCAACATCACAGAAAAAGCCACCAGGCTAAAAAGAAAAAGAGTCTAAAGGGCCCAACATGGCCAACAAAAGTACAAAGTACAAAGCAAAGGTGCCACGCACCGACAACTAACAACAAAACCTAAAACAAAAGAAAGCTCAGCAAAGTCACCAGGAAGGGTCATCGATGTCCACAAAACTCCTCCTGGGCAGACATGGACTAATGCTCAGCGTCAGCAAAACATCACGTACCCAGCAACGGTCTCTGGCTCAAGGTCTAACATGTGACACCCAAAAGAGCAAGGGGCACATGTCAGCAAGTCTACAAGAGACTTGTGCAAGGAAACTGAAAGTAGATAAAGCAACCTAGCAGTTCTAGCATGAATGCAATGGCATGGCAGTTTAAGGTATGAGTGCAACAAGTAAAGTAAAGTACGAGCATGGCATTTAAACATGGCATGGATGACAAGTTATACAAGTAACACTCACTAGTGCAAGACAAGTAAAGTAAGCACCTCGTGCACAGAGATTCTGCCTTCTGGCTAGAGTGACTGATCGGGCCACTCCTAAGCTCAGGTAATCGTTTATCCCTACCCCTCCACGTGTATCGGGCATTGGCTTTTGACCAACACATGAGGCCTGCTTCTGGATCACGAGCCAGGAAGTGTTTTAACATGATGGCCTAGGGGTGCACCTAGCCGGACAAGGAAGTACAAGTACAAGTATTGTAGCGTGTGCTACGAATGCAACAATCAACTGGGATGACATGTAAGATGCAATGCATGTCAGTTAAAAGTGCGTACAGTTAAGGAATTTAAACGTGACAGATACAAATGCATGAACAAGTTTAAGGGTTGGATCTAGCTTCGTTGTCAAGCTAGATCAATTGAGGTGACGGATCTAGTTTCGTTGTCAAACTAGATCAAACGACGTCTAGCCAGCTATCATTTCACTGACTAGTCTCTTTTACGCTAAAAACAAGGAAGTGGCCTAAAAACATGGCCCTACACAAGAGTTGGCAAGTTTCACTTGCCTGCAAGTACAATGTCTGAGCACACCGTCCAACGAGTCCAAAGTCACAATTAACCTACGTGCACAAGTCCACCGGCCTAAAGTCCATATTATTAATCTTGATTAGTGAATTTAAAACAGTTAAAACATTTTAAAAACATCAATTTTAGTCTTGATTAGCAGGCAATGGGTTGGGGGTCCTAGGGGTACAAAGCGTTACCTCAACACGACGCGAAAGCTACACTGGCGTCGGGTAGCGACGCCAGGGGTTGGAATAAGAGAACGCGCTCCAAGTCCTGATTCCAATATAGATTCTTCGCTGGAAAGTTCAGAGCATCAACCGGAGTAACGAGTCCAGATTCCAAAGCTAGCACGTGCGACGATGGGCTACAACGTGTCGCAACGTCGTACACGGCGAATCGTCGGAGAGACAGCACCTAGGTGGGGCCCACAGTACCTCTGGAGAACTTGGGGGGGGCCACGGTGGCAAGTGGTGCGACAGGTGCGGGGTTGTGACGTTTGGCTCTCGGTCGTACAGCCTCGGTACGGGGGTTTCCATCGGTCGGGCACTAGGAGAGCGGGGTTGCAGCGCTTGGGGGTGTGCAGCGGTGCGGGGGTGTGCTTGGTGCGGGGCCTTGCTTCGGTCGGAGCGGGAGACAGCACTAGTCGGGCGCTTGGCAGGTGCGGTGCAACGTTGCGACGTTGCAACGAAGCGGGGCTTCGGTCTAAGCGGGTGGGCGCTTCGGTCAGACACGGGGGAAAGCGGGGTGCAGAGCGGGCTTGCGAGCGGGTGCGGGGTGATGCGGATGAGCGGAGCGGGCGACCGGTCTGACCGAGAGCCTCTCTCGGTCGGGCACAGGGGATACGGAGCGACGGCTGCTGCGGTGCGGGCGGAGCGGATGAGCGGGGGAAACTAGCGGTCGGTGCAGGGGTTTTGAGCTGTTTGGCTCGGTCGGTGCGGGGGTGTTCGTCGCAACGTTGCGATGATTCGTCGTAACGTCAAATTTGGGTTTTGGAAACGGCTAGGGTTATTTTCTTACGAAAATAGGTCTTCCTAAAGGTTGTTTATATAGTGTAGATGGGTTGACTAGGTCTAGGGCTAATCCTAATGTGATTAGGAGTTTAAAATAATTTAAAATTCAAATCTCACCAACTCCAACTCACCCAAGGCTTGGGTGCAGCCCAAATGAGCTGGAAATTGGCTCAAAAATTATTTAAAACGTTTTAAACTCAAATAAATTTTCTTTGGCCGAAATTAATTTAAAACCTAGCTTTTAAAAATATTTAAAGCTTTGTAAAAAATGTAAAAGTGGTCAAACGAACTCCAAAAATTATAAAATAAATATGGTGGTGATCGTGGTGACGAAAGAAAGCTAACTAAGAAGACGGATCTCAATTTCGACGTCGGACGACGAAACTAAAAATAGAAACGTCTCCCGTCAAAAGTGAAAATCGCCACTTCTCATCGAATAAGATTAAGTTGTGGGAAAACGACTCGAGAAATGTCGTTCCAAAATAGTGCCACTATTTACTACTCTCAGAGACGTTCACAGCGGCATATCACACTAGAGCATTCACAATCAAACAAAGTCTAAAATAAACACGTGCACGGTCAAAAGCACGTGCATGAACAAAGTTCAACGAAAAGTAGTCGTTACACCCCTCTTCCAGCGATCGGAAGGGTTCTTTTTATACATCCATTAAGTATACTACCGTTGGTGTACTTTGGATGACAATTGTCCTTTTAATTTCTCCAATGCACTTCTGGGCGTATGTAACATGATTCTATGAGGCATGACTTTATATTTGCCTGGGTCTTTTTATTTCATGTTTAAAAGTCAGGCTTGAACAGATGTTTCGGTTTTCTCTTCCGGAGATCCGATGAGATTTTAGTTGTTTACAACTATGATCTCAAATTCTGCTCTTTGCTCAGATGCAAAGACAACCCTCAGTAGGAATCATTGCTTTGTCAAGCGATTCTCTTGGTTGTACATTATTCTTATTGTTTTTCTTCAATAGAATAGACGTCCCGAAGTCTTTTCAAGCATTTAAGGAAATGTCGAAATTAATTTTACCAAGATATCTACGAAGGTATGCCGTCACAACATCCAATAACATCATATCCAAAATTTTCCTTCGCCAAATCGTAAGGTATTCGTTTTTGATAACTTTAGGGAGATTGATGCATCATTTATGAGGCATGCTCATTTTAATTTGTTCGATCCCTAGGTTCAGCGAAATTTTTCTTGGGCTATAGGTCGTACCTTATAGCATACGATTTTGTATTTATTTTTCTTATGTGTGCAATACTTTATTTTATCCACAGGTTTGACACCTTTTGGTGTCTGGACTTTAGGTCCGAACATTTCGCATTTCATAAGTGAGTCCAGCCCATCTTTTATTGCATCATTCCACATTTGGCCAATCTTTATGTTTGCCTTCTAGCAACGGAGTATGGAACGATAATTTATAAACATCATCGCTGTTGCGATGTATATTGCAATATGATACGTGAATACATTGTCGACAATTTTTGTTCTATCTGTCCAATACCTCCCCAGTACGTACACCATTTACTTTCAATTTCACTTTTTCCCGGCAGTTCCTCTGCAGTGGATTCCAGGAAGGGTGAGGGTGTGGACATGAGCTCATTATCCTGTGGTAGTATTGTCTTAATGTCTCCAGGAGTTTCTGGAGCCTGGTGGTCTGCCTTTTTTCTGTTGATGATTAGCCACTTCTACTGATGGTGGATTGCATCCATTCTCGGGGATGTCAATCCTAGCTGGAGTTTTTGCAGCAGGGATGTGTGATCTGACAATCTTCTGGTTGTCAATAAATGAGTTTGGCAAGTTGTGAACATTGTTCTATGGAAGATCTTCAGGATCGCGTCTTCACATTTGTTTTGTTACCGAATCATAGTGGGTCAAGCTTTTTGTATCCCACGTTATAATTTGCTTCGCGCCAGATTTTCCATTATCTGGGCCTATTTATGTGAAACTCGTCTCATAGAAATCACAGTCTTCAAGATGTGCCTTAAATTCATCCCCCATTTGTTGTTCTAGGTATCTTAAAAGTGAGAGTGAGTCAAACCCTACATGGATACCTAGGTGATGTTGAGGACCATTTTAGTCCTCTGTGGTGGTGCAATGGGGATTTAAACTGCGTGACCGAAGATTCTCAGATGAGAAATGTTCGGTGGCATTCCATATGCAAGTTGCATTGGAGACTCTGACCTCCAGAGGGTCTTTTATTAAAGATGCAACATGCAGAATTTGCATGTCCCCATGCATCCATCGACAATCGGGATTTAATGGACGTTCAATCCAGTGGAGTCTACTTATCAGTGACTCTGCCGACCCATTTTGGGTATGAACATACGGTACTGTATGTTTATTTTCTATTCACATTGCTTGGCAGTACTCTTGAAATGACCGGGAGGTATATTTCCCAACATTAACCAGACTTATTTTCTATATTTGATTGTCTGGGAAATGTTCCAGCAACATTTTTATTTTTGTGCCAATAGCTTTGGAAAAGCTAAGTTGTGGGTCTGTAGTAGACACACATGCGAATATTCTGAGGATGCATTTATCAGTACAATGAAGTACTGAAATTGCCCACTAGGGGGTGGATTTTATCCACATCTATCTCCTTATATTCTTTTTGAGGAAGCGTGGAGATTCTTTTCAACTTTTCGTAAAGATGGCCTTGTAATCATTTTCCCTTATAGCAAGGGATGCGAAGGAATTTTCCCTTCTGAAGAATCTTCCGGTTCTTTAAGTCATACCCATAGGGTAAGATGCAGTGCATCATCGCTGATCCAGGGTGGCCAAGTCTATAATGCAAGAGTAAAAACTTGGCTGATGTCGGGCACTTCAGGTGCTCTGTTTAATTCCGCTTCCTTTCTCCGAATCTTTGTATGGTAGAGGCCTGTAAGGCTCTCAAAATGTTCAAGTATGGATTTTAATCCTTTTTCCTGAGACGTTGCATATAGTAATTTGTTTTTCATTTGCATTTGCTGTTTCCAAATGGAATCTGTTGAAACGGATGTCCTTGAAACTTAGAAAGTTTCTTTTGGAATTCTGAGAGATTAGTGCATCCTTTATTTTTGTTTCTGTGTCGTTTAGGGGGCAACAGTGTTGTGTTTGCTGGATCTTCAGTATGGCCATGATGTTGGGCGTTGTATTGAAATATCATATGTGTTTTTGTAGAGAGATGATGATCTCGAGGCTATTTATCTCTGTGTGAATAGAAAAAATATCTTGTTCGAAATAACAGTAGGTTGTTTGGTAATAATTTATCTAAGTTATAATGTAGTAAACATTAGATATTAACTTAGGTAAAGTCCATGACTTTATGCAATGTCAAACATGTATCAAGATAAGTATCTCGATCATGGAGAAATGTTTGACTGTCTGTAGCATAAGCCTAAAAGGGTTCATGGCCGTAGATGTTTCGAGACAAGGATATCGAAACATCGGATAGACCATTGTCACTTAGTCTTCACCGTTTAGCGGTGAGGATGATCTCATGATTGTTTGACTTGGCGAAGTCGAAGATGAGACATAGGTGCTTATTAGAGAATGAGTTCACTGAACGATCCACAATAGTTATCATATGGTTATATTGACCAAATCTGTCAATGATAAACTCTTAGTGATGATAGGAAAGTTGGTCGTTTGACTTGAGGTCATTTTACAAACTTGTACGTGAACGGTGCCACTTAGATCACTGACCTAACTTCGAGGCTAGGCATGTCGAAAAGTCTTTTGATTGGGTGTCACTTGAAGCGTATGATGGGAGTAATGACCAAGAGAGGATTCGTCTCTACCGGTTAATGGGAGTTAATGTCGTAGATTAGTTTGGTCTTTAGTAAAATCTCTGCGCAGAGTATGTTGGAAGAAGTCCAACATTAGTTGACTAAAGATCGATAGAAACTAACCGGAGTCAAGTTATTGGGGTTGACAGTTTGACTGTACCCTAGACTTGATCTATACGACATAGTTTAGACGAAGAGACTATAACTGCAGAACTCATTACAGACACGGTCAGGGTGGTCCCGACAATTCTCATGTTGATGAGCTAACCACATTATGATGATTCTGAAACAGGGACGGTAGACACTGCTCGTGGTCACTACCGTATAGGGCTTCGAGCCCAACCTGTAGTAGGGTAAGGCCGTAGGGTCACACACAGAGTGCGACCTTCGTCAGTAATAGGTAGATATTATTTAGGGAGAATATTTTGCTTTTTGATGCAAGGGATGGAATAATTGCATTTGATGCAATATAATAATTTAAGCTTAGATATGGACTATTTTGTATTTGATGCAAACCGGATTAAATGTGTCGTAAATAGTTTACGACAATATTTAATGATATAAACGCAAGGAAAAGTTCATGGGTAAGACGGGAATGTCCCGGTCTACGCCCAGGTTCGAACGGTGTCCAAATCGGACACCAGATGCCTAAGTTATGCACAAAACAGCTTAATGGAACAGAACTGATTAGATCAGGCTGACCCAGGCCAGACTGGCTCTGACCTGGGTGCCTCGCCAGACCCAGGCAGAGTCAGGGCGTCCAGCCCAGGATGCCAAGCCTGCCTGGGCCAGGGCACCCAGCCCAGGCCCCGGCCGCCCGGGCCCGGCTGGGGCCCGGGCGCCTGGGCACAGGCCCAGGCGCTGGGCGCCTAGGCAAGGGCCTAGGCGGGCCCGCCCAGGTGCCCTGGGCGCCTGGGCACCCAGACGCCTGGGTTCTAGGCCCAGGCCCGGGCCAGGCGCCCTGGCCTGGCCAGGTGCCCAGGTTGGGCGCGCCAGACTGGGCGCGCCCAGACCAAGTTCTGGCCTGGTCTGGGCTCGCCCAGCTGGCCTGGTGGGTCCTGCAAAGCAGGTTTTATGAAACCTAGGCAGAACTGTTTTTGACGGCTCAGTTTTTGGAAAAATAAGCCTTGGACTGAACTTTGGACGATCAATTGGAGGGTCAAACGGACTCCGATTGACTCGCCATTTTTTCCTATGCGTTCACCGTTGAACACCCTTCGTATTGATAGTTTGTATCATCATGAAGCTTACCGGTGAGGGAGTTAAAATTCACGGAAGTTTAGCCTTTATGAAATACAAACTAAATTTAGTCCCACATCGGATTTTGAGTAAAGGGGAGCAGTCAGCCACCTATATAAATAGGGGTCTGCTCCCCTCCTCAAAAGTTGTCCCAAGCTCAAGTTCTAAGCGGCTCCTGTAAATGTTGGAGTATGCTCGGATCGAAGCATAAATCTATTCTTCTTCTCCCTATATTTTTGCCTTACTCCTGAGGGCTCTAGCAAAGCTACGAAGGAGTTCGGATTCGGATCCGAAATCTTGGCGAATGCTTTCATTCGCATGAAACTTTCTTCGACGCGTGGTTGGCTCGGTGACACGAGGATTGCTCGCCTCGGGATGCGGAGCAGTTCGAGGAGAAGTTCGAGGAGCGGCTCGGTGTGGGACGGGGAGCGGCTCGGAAGACGGTGCGGAACATCTTGCCTGCCCCAGGGTTGAGATTCCGGGTATGTGTTTTAAGCATTAGTTTAATTTAATCGCAGTATGTTAGATCCTTCTTGTGATGGTCAGATCCATCCCTAGTCGGCATAGATCATGGCTAAGGGTCTTGTACCTTAAGGCTAAGTTAAATTGTTTAACTGCATGTTAATTAGATTAACTTGTTTATTCTTTCGCTGCACATTTTACGTCTATGTTCTGTCCGACTTAGGACGGAAATAGAGTTTTTTGTGCCCTAAGGGTACCAGAAATCCCTACAGTTTTATTGTCTACTAATCAGTCATGAGAGCGATTCATCTATTAAAAGATGAATCATATATGCACATTTATTTTCAGATAAAAATTTTCATTTAAAACAAATTACGTAATTCAAATTCTCTCTTAACATGAAATGTTCTAAACAATTTGCTAAGATAAAAATAGAAGGCTAATCAAGCAGGTCATCATGTTCGAAATGGTCAGCTGTAAACTTGACTGGAGCATCAGAGGTCATCAGGTTTGTTTCAGCTTTATATTTCTTGTTTTCTTTATACAAATCCTGGAGATGTTGCGGAGTACTTCGGCACACTCTGGACCAGTGGCCTTTCATGCCACAGCTATGTCACTAGTCTTCTCATTCCCTCTTGGGTGGGGGTGCATCATTTCTATTGAGTCATTTTTGCGCCAGGTGAACTTCCGCTTACTTTCATTTCTTCGATGCTGGACTTGGCCCTTGGCTCTTTTGTGTTGTCCCCCTTTCTGTGGTCTTTCTTTTCTTTTGTTATCTCTCTTCTTTTTGAAGGAAGAGGTATGATGAGCTTCTGGTAGGGGGCAGTGCCAGGAGGGCGCATGTTGTGAGTGGCGAGGAGAAGCTCTTTGTTTTGTTCAGCCATGAGTAAACATGACGGCAGTTCAGAATACTTAGTGAACTTTCTTTCACGCTATTACTGCATAAGTATCGCATCTTTCTCATGGAAAGACGTGTATGTCTTTTCCAGCATGCGATCTTCTGAGACTTTTTCACCACACAACTTCTGGCATGAGGTGATGCTAAAAAGGACTGAGTTGTACTCAGCTATGGACTTAAAGTCCTGCAGTCTCAGGTTCTTCCACTCATATCGTGCCCTTGGTAGTATAACATCTTTCTGAAGTTTATACCTGTCCTCAAGGGCGGTTCACAGCTCAGATGGATCTTCGACAATAAGGTTCTCAGCCTTTAGGGTCTTGTCCACATGGCAGCAAATATAGATAATATCGTGTGCTTTCTCTATATCGCTTACATTTTCATTATTAGTCACAACAGAAATGAGGGACTTAGACCGTAAATGAAACTTTACATCGAGCTGTCAGCTCAGATAGTTTCTTCCTGATGCAGCCAGCACTTCGAAACACTTGCGATTTTAGCCATTTTATCAAGCAGAGCACAAATTTGCATGAATTAATAATTTAAACATGAACATTTTTATGCAGAGACAATTTTAATATGAAGCGCTAATTGCGTGGATCGGCCAGTCCCACATAAATAAGTGTCCAAAGTCCCATTACAGTCCATATTACACAAATGAAAGCTTTTTAAAAAGAAATTACAACTTTAGAAATCCCGTGGGTCCCACATAAGATCTTCAGCTTCAGTTGTGGCCTCCGTTTCCATGGAAAATTGTCTTCGGTCTTGGACATTTACATAATTTCCTCACTACAATTTCTCTCAAAAGTAAAAGAAAAGTGCAGGAAAATAAAATGTGGGACTTAAACAGCCGATCCAAAAACTGCAATTAGCCATCCATGCAGAAATTTGTGCTCATCAAACATTTCATCAGACATTTTCATCAGACATTTTCATCACAGGCATCACAGGCATTAATATTTGCAGAGATGGATAAAAAATTTAATTACTTAATAATTATTAGACCACTGGACAACGTCATACACCGTTAGGTTAGCTGACTAACGGCAGAGCGGTCGCAGGATCTTTCTAATTATTAAGTTTTAAAAATATGCACAACCATACACAGTTTATCCGCAGAATTAGCCAAAATGATGCAAAGCATATATAAATGATTTTACAGAAGAAATCATTTAATGCAAGAGTTGTGCTAGTTGGGTTTATCCAAAAAGATTGAAAAAGAGCCTAACAATTAAACATGTTCTTCGTAAAAGGAAAAGATTTTCCTTTTTTTATTCATCCCCAATAACCCTAAATAGTCCCCAATAATCCCTTATATGTCCACTTATTGCATCATAATATACCGTGATTTTTCACGAATTTTTAGGAACACAAATGCTCTTTTTAATTAATTTTTAGCCCAAAAAGTCTTTTAGGGCTTATTTTTATTAGCCTTCGCCCCCTCCCCCTCCCTGTTTGAAGAAAAATTGGCCTGCGGGCCTGAAGCCCGCAGGTTGGCTGTGGGCTTCAGGCCCGCAGTCAAATATTTTTTTTGGAAACAATGACTGCGGGCCTGAGGCCCGCAGTTTGTGTGCGGGCTTTAGGCCCGCAAGGCAGTAAATTTTTTTGAATCTGGGCTCGAGGCCCAGTATGGTTTTGGGGCGGCGGCTAGGGTTAGCCGCTGCCACCCCCTTACAGTCGCCGAACGGCGGTGGGAGGGGGGGTCGGCCGCCCCCTGCAGGGGGGAGCGGCGGCAGGGCGCTGGCCGCCAACCCCCTGCAGGGGGAGCGGCGGCTGGGAGGGGGCGGCGGCAGGGCGCACTGTAGCCGCTCTCCCCTGCAGTGGGAATGGCGACAGGGTGCCGCCGCCCCCCTTTAGGGGGGACGGTGGTAGGTGTAACAGCCGGCACTTGCTATTTGTCATACGACTGTGCGTATAGCAATTTCGAGTACCTGATTGGTTTTGTGCTTGGTATGTGGGTTTTGTTGTTGAGTCGATAGGGCCGTAGCACCTTGGTTACGTCCTTAGCAAGCCAACCCCCGACGTGTGCCCAATTTGGAATTACGGTCGCCCTTGGACCCCGTATCCTTTATACGCCTTACATGCACGTAGTCTTGTTCGTGCACGTATTTATTTTAGATCTTGTCTGTATCCAAACCATATAGTGTGATATGCCATCGTGACCCTCTCTGAGAGTATTAAAATTGTGGTGTTATTTGGGAACGTTATTTCACGGATCGTTCACCCACGATTTGATCTTATTTGAAGAGACGTCACGATTTTCACTATTGTCACTAGACCTTTTTATTTTTAATTTCGCTTCTCGTCTTCGAAATTGTGATCCGTCTTCTCTGTCTTCTTTCTCTCGTCGACACGGTCGTCCCGGTATTTTTATTATATTTTTTGGACACTGTTTGGTTAGCCTTTCATACTAATCACTTTTGACTCATCCTTAACCCCAAGCTTATCCCTAATCAATCTAAATAAAGCAAATCCATAAGTCCTCATACGTATCACATGTTGGTTGTTTTCCTAGATATCTTCACCCTAGTTCTACCTCTCCCCCTCTCACACACCCTCTATCCATCAAGCCCAAGTGTACCCCACTCCTAAATCCATATATCAAAACAAGATTCTTATATTCACCTATTGGGCTAAACATCACCCTTGATTAAACCCCCTCCTCCTATACCTCTCTTCCCAACCTTCTTAAATGTACCCCTTCTATCTCCCAAATAGCATGAAACCCATCCCATCTCTAAAAAAAGAAACGGTGCGCAAGCCCGAGGGAAGCCTAACAGCCGCCGCCCCTACACACCATCTCCCCGCGTTCTCCTCTCCGCCTCGACGCCGACCAAACCCCACGGCATCCTCATCTCAGCCGCCCACATCCCAGTTTTCTCCACTCGCAAGAACCCCCCTTGGAACCGATCTCCTCCCCCTTCACGTGGTCGGCGGTGACCACCAGCGCCGCCCTTGACAGCTGCGGAGAGCGCACGCGGCCCTGGCCAAGGCTACGCCGCCCAGCAAGCTGCAGGTGCTGCCGCATGCACGGTCCGGTGTATGGAGGCCGCAACTCCCCTTGACCCCATCACCAAGCTGATCTCCGGCCATCCTCCGGTCAGAAATCTCCATGGCCGCTGCCCATACTTGTGCTCTCTCGCAAAAACCCCGAGCCCGACTTCCTATTGCATTCTCCGACCACCCATCGCCGGAGCACCACCCTCCTTCTCCGATCTTGGCCTCCTCCACCTGATCAACCGTCAGAGCCCCTTAGAAGCTGTCGGCCTCTCCTCCATCTGTGATGGTAGACCCCCATGGCTACATCTCCCCTTGACAGTAACCACAAACCCCAAAACAGCCGCTACTCAGCCGTGGGCAGCCCCCTCAGTCACGGTTGCTCGGAAACAGCGAGCGTTTCTGCTGTTTTGCATTTTTATGACGTACCGTCGCGTCATTTCGGCTCCCCGTCGTTCACTCTCGCTATTGGAGACTTCCGTCAGCCCCCTACTACTCCTAGGGGTGTTTTTCGACGTCACGAATGTCCCCTGCAATGCTCAACGTCGTAGACCTCGCCTGCGTCGAGCCGCTCGTCCCGGTTCGTTGATACGGATTTCCAGGAGCTGTAGAAATGCCTACCGGCACCATACTCGCTGATAGGAATCTGTGCTCCAGGCCTTCCACCCTTGTTCTACCGTCGGGTGACGCGACGTTGTGTCCGAATCGTCATCGACGTGGAGCTTTCGCATCTGGCTAGGTAACGATTCTCTAAAGCCTTGTTGCTCTAGTAATTAGGGCCAACTTGCATGAAGTAACAAATATAGAACGAACTCATTAGAAAATTGCCTCGATCGATCAATTGACTTACTCTGCTGTGCACATAGGATAGATGGAATGATCGATCGAACTAGGCTGCATACCATAGGGCTGGTGACCCAAAGCGGGCCCAGTTAATCTGGCTAATCTTATGTCGTTGCCTGTGGATGTTAGAGTGCATGATTGTGATGATAGGATTATCGTACAGGTTCCGTAGATCCTTTGGTTGACCCAGACCCTGCTGGACTACATCCTTGCCGGAATCTTTCAGGCAAGGAATGAGACTTTAGTTACTGCTTTTATGCTTTTCTAGAATTGATGTTAGAACTGCTAGATTTATTTCTGCAAAATACTTGAAAATGATCACATGTTACTTTCTGCTCGAACCCACTTTTAAGATGCAACTTAAACCTCACATGCTAATTAATAAGCCAGACATTATAATTGTGTGGATCTTCGTAGAGATTCACAGGCGTTGGCCTCTCCTATACGGAGGTTGGCACTAATCTTGTGGAGAGTCTGCTGGCTAGCCCAGAGACGGCTTGCTTACAGACTTGTGGAACGTCTACTAGCTCGTCTAGGAATGTCTCGCTTTCGGATAATTAATCGATGACGGGGGTGACCATTGAGAACTGGTGCTCCCTATCTTTGGCTCACCCGTGACTGGTGCGCTCTGGTATGATACGTAGTACCATTCATGATTAATGATTTGTTTTGAATCGACGACGGGGGTGACCATTGAGAACTGGTGCTCCCCAGCTTTGACTCACCCGTGACTGGTGCGCTCCGGTATGATACGCCGTATCATTCGTGATCCTTGTCTTGTCTCGTGTCTAGATGGAGCGTTTGTTGGCTCGTGTCCATAACACAAACGACTCGCGGGTGGGGTTGGACAAAAGAGTCTAGCTGGGCCTGGGGGGTAGCTCCCCTCCGCCTACGCAGCTTAAGTCCTTAGGCTTTATCTTTATATCGCAGTTGGTGCACTCCTGTCTGCTTCGCAGGGATGCATTCCGGTCGTTTGACTTTTTCTAGACTTGGACATTCTGACTAAATGGACACCCCTGGCAGATTGACAAAACTACGTGAACAACTCTTAGACGATCTGACTAGATGGACACCCCTAGAAGATCGATTAGAATAACCATTACTTATTTCCTGCTTTCTAGGACCGCCTGTGTAGTTGTCTTTTAAATTCCATTTAGAACTACTAGAATTGTATAACTACTTTAACTTATGGTCTCATTAGTTCGTTGCTGACATGTGTTTTGCACATGTCACAGACTTGACAGAGCTGCCACAACCTGAGGACCCCTCCCCCTCGCAGACTCTTTCCTCTTTAGTTGCATCTGGTACGTACAATTTTAGTCTTTATGTTAAATTCTTTGTTGGTTACCTTCTGTGTTTGAATAATATCTTTTTACTGCTATTTCTATTGTTTCATGCTAAATCATTTGATCGGACCTTCCCCTCCGCATCATAACTTGCCATGGACGCTTATTGGACCCCGAGCCTCAACGGCTCTAGTCCATGTGGGCTGGCCATGCCTCGCTGCTCGATCTTTTGGGAAGCGGGGCATGACAGTTTTTGTGGTGGCCCATGCAGGTCTTGATCGAATGATTTATCGAAAAAATAGTGTTGCAGTAACTATTCAGACAACCAACAATATTCGAGTCTAACATGAGTTAGTTAGGTTTAGACTAGTTCCTCGGCCCCTCTAATTTGGATTTGAGTGAGAATACAGGAATAAGATGAAGTTTAAAGTGATGTATTTCTAACACATTGGATAGTTATAAGGTTGGATTCTCGACTTGACAAGGAACCATGGAAGTGAGAACATTGAATCGAGGGAATGAGATCGACTCTTAGTATGCTGCTCGTGATAGAAGTGTGGTGATTAGAAGTCTTGTCTTAACGACTAAATGCATAGACCTACATCGACCAAGTGAAAAGTTATGCAACGGATGTTATGAGCATATTTATATATAAGCCGAGTAGCAACAGTATAACCTGGGTTTTGAAAAAAAAAAGAAAAAAGAAAAAAAACTAGTTCGAGGATAGCCACGTGGTTGTAGTAAATAGTATGATCATTAGAGATGAACAGAAGATATTCAGAGTGATAATGTGATGACGAGATCGATCTTATGATGGATTGTATAAGATCGACAACATGATCTATTTTGGACATAGTGATTTTAAGGAATTAAGGATCTTGGGAATGTCATGGGAGTTTCAAAGTCGACCGTTCGGATACGCATCGAGTGCGTGGCGATCACTGGATTCCAGTTGCAGTTTACGAAATGGTGAAAGGTGATGACTTCTCCAGACCATGTGGATGGATTATAGTCAACAGTGAATAGCAGTTTAAGTGTCAATGAAAATTCTGAATCAAGTCAAGTGAGCATGTTTGGTTTTGCGAGTGCTCAATGATCAGGAAATATGTGAAGAAAGTTAGTAGATTGCCTTGGTTGTTTGGATTGAAAAGGAAATCGTAAGTAAGTCTGACGCCCGAAAACCCAGAATTGGTTGGTAGTTTCACTTTAGAGATTCCTAGAGGCAGCTGAACCAAGAACCAATTGAAGCGGAGAACAACAGGATCATTATAACAGGTTCTCGTGAACGAGCTTTTGAGTTGGAAATTTTATTGGTGTTTAAAATGTTTGGGACTAGCCTATTAGGGCTGGTTAGTTGGAGGTTGTCTAACCACCCTAGATGTCAATATTGGAAGTGTCTGCACATTAGAGCCTTGTGTTTGTGCTGCCTTCCCCGTAGATCCATGAGGAGTATTACCCGGCTCGTGTGAATATATATCATTGTCGGGCATGCTTAGTATTATTACTTAGGTATATGTGAGCTTACGGATGAATAATGGAATATGTGTATTGCGATGAATGTAATGGTTATGTGTATGTAGTACATGAATAAGTATAGATACTTATGTAGGATAATAGGTGTGAATATAAAATGCCTGTGAATACATATAAGTCTTAGTGTTCACTCGAGTACGAGTGGACATGCCTATAGATACTAGGATAAGAATGTGTTGCGTGATTGTATATACGTATATATGGGATAAGTATGAATTACATGTTCTGATGTGTGAATGATTGTATAGTGATGCCTAGCTATTTACTAAGGCTACATATGACGAGTCGTGTCATATAGATATATAGGAGTGTGTGTATAAGTACATAGATTGTATATTGTTTGGTATGTATCTTGGAGTCTCACTCGAGAGTGAGTGAGTATGCTCAGTAAGTATTTTATAATGTGGTTGTGGTTTGCGGATTTGAGTATAGTGTTATATATATACGTGCATGATAGGATAAGGTGAATGTAGTTATATAGGTGTTTGTGCTAGGTTACGCTACGCACCTGGACGTGCGTAGCTACACCATATATAGATACAGGTTTATTCTATAGTTATGAATGAAGGGTTTACATGTTTGAATGAGTATGTGTTAGTTAAACTAGGAGTGAAACGTGCTATATGCATAGTTATTAGGCTGGATGCATTGTGTTTGTAAAAATAGATTAACATGATAGTGTGATTATGTATTGCTTGTAATAAGAGATTGTTTGTCATTTGGCGTTGTGGCGAATAGTTATAATATAGCTAAGTGTTATTGTTATGATTGATGTGTTGAATGTATACGAGGGGATATACCTTTTGTAGGTTATATTGAGTAGATATATGTATTTTAGGTTTTAAATTCGTGATGAATTTAAATACCCTAGTTAGTATATGTGTACTATATGTATAATACAATGGTTGTATATGATGGGGGTGATTATTGAATGTTGGAATATGATTGTGCGTAGATATGGATGTGCGGAGGCACTTCTATGAGTTAGAAATATATGTGTGAATAATATTAACCTAGCTATAAGTACAATATATAATGGTTGCGAAATAATTGATGTATATTAATACTGAGCATGTATATAGATAGATGTATTAGGTTATATGTTGGTTGAAGTACTGCGCTAGGAATGATCGGGGTAGTTACTATAGTTAACTAGAGGAGTCTAGCCATGCATGAAATTAAGAAAGTCCGAGGACGGACTTTATTCTAAGGTGGGTAGGATGTAACGGCCGGTACTCGCTATTTGTCATACGGCCGTGCGTATAGCAATTTCGAGTACCTGATTGGTTTTGTGCTTGGTATGTGGGTTGTGTTGTTAAGTCGATAGGGCCGTAGCACCTTGGTTGCGTCCTTAGCAAGCCAACCCCCGACGTGTGCCCAATTTGGAATTACGGTCGCCCTTGGACCCCGTATCCTTTATACGCCTTATGTGCACGTAGTCTTGTTCGTGCACGTATTTATTTTAGATCTTGTCTGTATCCAAACCATATAGTGTGATATGCCGTCGTGACCCTCTCTGAAAGTATTAAAATTGTGGTGTTATTTGGGAACGTCATTTCACGGGTCGTTCTCCCACGATTTGATCTTATTTGAAGAGACGTCACGATTTTCACTATTGTCACTAGACCTTTTTATTTTTAATTTCGCTTCTCGTCTTCGAAATTGTGATCCATCTTCTCTGTCTTCTTTCTCTCGTCGACACGATCGTCCGGGTATTTTTATTATATTTTTTGGACACCGTTTGGTTAGCCTTTCACACTAATCACTTTCGACTCATCCATAACCCCAAGCTTATCCTTAATCAATCTAATTAAAGCTAATCCATAAGTTCTCATACGTATCACATGTTGGTTGTTTTCCTAGCTATCTTCACCCTAGTTCTACCTCTCCCCCTCTCACACACCCTCTCTCCATCAAGCCCAAGTGTACCCCACTCCTAAATCCATATATCAAAACAAGATTCTTATATTCACCTATTGGGCTAAACATCACCCTTGATTAAACCCCCTCCTCCTATACCTCTCTTCCCAACCTTCTTAAATGTACCCCTTCTATCTCCCAAATAGCATGAAACCCTTCCCATATCTAAAAAAAGAAACGGTGTGCAAGCCCGAGGGAAGCCTAACAGCCGCCGCCCCCCTACACACCATCTCCCCGCGTTCTCCTCTCCGCCTCGACGCCGACCAAACCCCACGGCATCCTCATCTCAGCCGTCCCCCATCCCAGTTTTCTCCACTCGCAAGAACCCCCCTTGGAACCGATCTCCTCCCCCTTCACGTGGCCGGCGGCGACCACCAGCGCTGCCCTTGATAGCTGCGGAGAGCGCACGCGGCCCTGGCCAAGGCTACGTCGCCCAGCAAGCAGCAGGTGCTGCCGCGTGCACGGTCCGGCGTCCGGAGGCCGCAACTCCCTTGACCGCATCACCAAGCCGATCTCCGGCCATCCTCCGGTCAGAAATCTTCATGGCCGCCGCCCATACTTGTGCTCTCTCGTAAAAACCCCGAGCCCGACTTCCTATTGCGTTCTCCGACCACCCATCGTCGGAGCACCACCCTCCTTCTCCGATCTTGGCCTCCTCCACCTGATCAACCGCCGGAGCCCCTTAGAAGCTGTCGGCCTCTCCTCCATCTGTGATGGTAGAACCCCCATGGCTGCATCTCCCCTTGACAGCAACCGCAAACCCCAAAACAGCCGCTACTCAGCCCTGGGCAGCCCCCTCAGTCACGGTTGCCCGAAAACAGCAAGCGTTTCCGCTATTTTGCATTTTTACGATGTACCGTCACGTTGTTTCGGCTCCCCATCATTCACTCTCGCTATTGGAGACTTCCGTCAGCCCCCTACTACTCCTAGGGGTGACGTCATGAATGTCCCCTACAATGCTCAACGTCGTAGACCTCACGTGCGTCAAGCCGCTCGTCCTGGGTCGTTGATATGGCTTTCCGGGAGCCGTAGAAACACCTACCGGCGCCCTACTCGCTGATAGGAATCTGTGCTCCAGGCCTTCCACCCTTGATCTATCGTCGGGTGACGCGACGTTGTGTCCGAATCGTCATCGACATGGAGCTTTCACATCTGGCTAGGTAACGATTCTCTAAAGCCTTGTTGCTCTAGTAATTAGGGCCAACTTGCATGAAGTAACTCATATAGAACAAACTCATTAGAAAATCGCCTCGATCGATCAATGGACTTACTCTAATGTGCACATTGGATAAATGGAATGATCGATCGAACTAGGCTGCATACCATAGGTCTGGTGACCCAAAGCGGGCCCAGTTAATCTGGCTTATCTTATGTCGTTGCCTGTGGATGTTAGAGTGCATGATTGTGATGATATGATTATCGTACAGGTTTCATAGATCCATTGGTTGACCCAGACCCTACTGGTCTACATCCTTGCCAGAATCTTTCAGGCAAGGAATGAGACTTTAGTTACTGCTTTTATGCTTTTCTAGAATTGATGTTAGAACTACTATATTTATTTCTGCAAAATACTTGAAAATGATCACATGTTACTTTCTGCTCGAACCCACTTTTAAGATGCAACTTAAACCTCACATGCTAATTAATAAGCCAGACATTATAATTGTGTGGATCTTCGTAGAGATTCACAGGCGTTGGCCTCTCCTATACGGAGGTTAGCACTACTCTTGTGGAGCATCTGCTGGCTAGCCCAGAGACGGCATGCTTACGGACTTGTGGAACGTCTGCTGGCTTGTCTAGGAATGTATCGCTTTCGGATAATTAATCGATGACGGGGATGACCATTGAGAAATGGTGCTCCCCAGCTTTGGCTCACCCGTGACTGGTGCGCTCTGGTATGATACGTGGTATCATTCATGATTAATGATTTGTTTCGGATCGACGACGGGGGTGACCATTGGCTCCCCAGCTTTGGCTCACCCGTGACTGGTGCGCTCCGGTATGATACGCCGTATCATTCGTGATCCTTGTCTTGTCTCGTGTCTAGACGGAGTGTGGGTTGGACAAAAGAGCCTAGCTGGGCCTGGGGGGTAGCTCCCCTCCGCATACGCAGCTTGAGTCATTAGGCTTTATCTTTGTATCGCAGTTGGTGCACTCCTGTCTGCTTCGCAGGGATGCATTCCGGGCGTTTGACTTTTTCTAGACTTGGACATTCTGACCAGGTGGACACCCCTGGAAGATTGACAAAACTACGTGAACAACTCTTGGACGATCTGACTAGATGGACACCCCCAGCAGATCGATGAGAATAACCATTACTTGTTTCCTGCTTTCTAGGACCGCCTGTGTAGTTGTCTTTTAAATTTCATTTAGAACTGCTAGAATTGTATAACTGCTTTAACTTATGGTCTCATTAGTTCGTTGCTGACATGTGTTTTGCACATGTCACAGACTTGACAGAGCTGCCACAACCTGAGGACCCCCCCCCCCGCAGACTCTTTCCTCTTTAGTTGCCTCCGGTACGTACAATTTTAGTCTTTATGTTAAACTCTTTGCTGGTTACCTTCTGCGTTTGAATAATATCTTTTTACTGCTATTTCTATTGTTTCATGCTAAATCATTTGATCGGACCTTCCCCTCCGCATCATAACTTGCCATGGACGCTTATTGGACCCCGAGCCTCAACGGCTCTAGTCCATGCGGGCTGGCCATGCCTCGCTGCTCGATCTTTTGGGAAGCGGGGCGTGACAGTAGGGCGCCAGCCGCCCCCCTGCAGGGGGGAGTGGACGCGGCGCCAGCTGCCACCCTATAGGGGAGTGCAGCCATGGACGATGGGTGGTGGGATGGCCGGCGGCTAGGCTGCCGGCGGGCTTGGTTTAGGGTTTACACAAGAAAAACCCTAAAAATTTGATTTTTGGGATGAAAAGTTCATCGTTTTTGGGTGATCTAGCGAATCCTCATATCGATCTTACGAGATCTTGGGGTAATACAATCATACGTATGATTAAAACCATCGTTTTTAGTGATTTTTACCTCTATATCCGTCCTCCGGTTATAGCGACGGTTGAACGAAGCCTTACGCGGATGATGACGCTCGATTCAGGAAGCCTTGCACTGCGTGTGTGGATCTCCCGTCTCCCTTCGCCTTCGCAACAAACGAAAAAAATTTTGTGGAAATTTTTCGAGAGCCTCGTGCTGATAACGTGTTGTGAATCAACTACTCGGGGAGAAACCCCCAGCCCTTTATTTATAGGCAGAATAGGAGAGTAGAGAGATAGGATACATAGATATGTGCGTATCTCGAAGATACCTGCAATCCTAACCGACTCTGGTATTTCCATTCACAACATTATACATCTAGTTGGAGAGATTACTAAAACAACAATAATCTTGGATTACAAGTTACGACATTTGGTTCAAGGAAATAACCAAACCTGCAAAGAATTTGTAGAATAAAACAATAGAGAAAACTCTCAAACAACCCTCACATGGCCTTTAGTTTGCCCTTTAAGTTTTCTACCAGCAGATGAAAACTTGTATAGAAAAACTGCTGTCAAATCCGCATAAAAACCAAGTCGAAATTAGGTTAAATACAGTTGAAAATACCTAATGAGTCTGTAAACGAATCCAGGTCGGAATTAGATTCGTAATGCTCTACGTGTTGTGCATGTGTGCAGCTGCGTGCCTGCAAACTTCCTTGCACTTCGCGTTCTAGCATGCACCGACGACTCGCGCCCGTGCCTGTGCTCGTGCTCGTGCTCGCTGTCCACGCAAGCTCTTGGACCGCCTGACTGCCGGCACATGCGCCACACGTGTGTGGCCTAGTGGGTCGCACAGTAACTAGCCGAGATGTTGGCTTCACTATTCATTGTTTTGTGTTTCAGGAAATATTCGTTTCGGGCTGCAAAAATATCGAATAAATATTCTAAAAAATCCTCATAAATCCTTCATTAATCTTGGGATATGTTTGATATTTAGTATCGTTTTTTTTTTTGAACAAATCCCCCACCCCACCCACACACGCATAGCCACCCTAGAAACCCAACCCCACACACGCGCGAACGAAAGAAAGATGTAGAAGAAGAAGATGAAGATCCTTACAGATTTTGGCTAGAGATGGCATTCGTTTACTTGTACAGCTCCAGAGTGAAATCAGGAGGAGAGAAAAAATAATTACAAAATAAGGAGAGATCTCCTAATGACAGCCTAGAATCGAGGACATAATTAAATTGCAAAGAAAACAAAGTCTCCATCAGATTAACCTTATATTAGATTTAAAATAAGATCTAATTAAACGTCGATTTAAATCAAAGTGAATCTCCCCCAACCAAGCTAATGGTGAGTTTACACCCGCCAGCTCTAAAATGGGTTAGAATACATGTACGTGGGGTAACATGCTCAAAGATACAATACAAACTTTGAAGGTTAACTTTAATTGTTGTTTGATTCTTCATGTATGTAACCAATATTTGGCATATGTCCAAACGTGATTTAAGTGACCCCCAATATCTATCTCAAGAATAGAACCAATGCTTTTAATCGAATATATCTATCAGTTGAAGTAATGGGAATAAATTCGTGGGCAATAGAATTTATCAAATCATATTTAAGCATGTGCACATTAAACACAAAAAAATGCCAAATAATGTGAGGTGCCGTATGAATATTTCGTGGCCCCGAATCATAGAGAAAAACGACATGACTAAGTAAAGAAAACCTTGACATTATTCCAATTTGATTTTTTTTTAAAAAGGAAGCTTGATGGTGGAGAAAAGTTATCTTTATAAGTATGTTTGTTCGATTGTTCTTCGGGAGAATGACGAAGGCATCATTCTTCAGTGTTTGGAGAGGATTTTAGAACTTGTGGCGAATGGGTGCATATGTGAGAAATGAGTATCATACAAGTATGAGAGGTATCTAACATAGATGCCGCCACGAAGTATTCTTCTCCACAAATTGCAAAAGTATTCTTATCCACAAATTGCAAAAGTACACCATATTTGACTGTGTATTATGTGAGAGAGAATGCATCACATGTGCGTTTATGAGGGATTTTTCTTGTAAGTTGTATGATACCCATTAGGCTTACACTTATGTCTTAGGATAATTAGTTTAGGTCTAGAATAATTATGCTGATGATTAGGATATGTAGGTCAAATATCAATTTTTTTTGTAATCAATTCCTAAGGTATTAACTATTTTATTCGCTTCATAATGACTCGTAGGAATGCTTTTCTCGTTACCAGGAATACTTTTTCTCGGTAAATCCAGTAGCATCTTAAAATGAGTAATTACCATCCCGCTCATCAAAGTTTGGATATGAAACAAATCTCACTATGAACAATAGCCTAGCAAACTTCTTACAGCCGTCGAATAAATTTGACTCGTTGTATTGAACTAATTGTTAGGAAATTAGCCGAATAGTAAACGAAAAGCGGAAGCAAGCCCCTTCCGTGCATTGCTACCCAAAAATCGCTACGCCACGATCTTTCAAAGATACACCATAAGTACAAGTCAAGCGAAACAGAGTTTACCCTAGTTCGGCCAGCTAATGGCGCCTACGTCCAGCTTCCCGATGACGGTTTCCACTATATGATCAGAGAGAATTACACCGACTCCTTCAATCTTCTTCAACAATAGAGAGTCCCAAAAACTCCGACATTGAAGTTCAAACTCTTCTCACAAAACCAATGGAGATCTCAAATCTCACCAAAAGAGAAGAAAACAAAAACTCTAACCAAAATTCCTCAACCCGAAAAGAAAGATAATAAGAAGAAAATTACAATGAATTTTACATAGAAATCTCAAAAAGTCACTCACCAAAACATGCCCCAAAGCTCCAAGACACGCGAGAAAGAAGAAACCTGCTGACGGCTCGCGCGCTCTTCAAAGTAAACCCTATGATGAGTTTAAATAGTCCAATGAGTCGTGTGGAATCTCAGCCATCCTATTAGATTAGGTTTTAGATCAAAACCATAACCTAAATCACATATTTGGGCCAACTATAGGATACATGACCGTTCTAGAAAGCGGCATGGCCGTGTTGGGCCTGCAGAAAAATACTGATGACTCTCTGTTTTTTGGTCACACGGTCGTGCTATACGGCGTGTCGCAGTTTGTCAAGAACTTCGTAGTCTCTCTAAAACAAGGCATGGCCATGCTAAATGTGGCACGGCCGGGTCAAGCCCAAAACACAAATTTGAAGCACTGATCAACACTAATTTAATCAAAGATTCGCCCTCTTAGAGCGATGGGCAGCATCGGGACCGACTTTTTCCTCTTCCAGATTGAATTCAAGACCGATGTTCCAATATGATATGTGTGTCATCTATTCTTAACCCACCATAGTCCCTTCTTCGTCAAAGAAAATCTCTTCAAAATTTATACCTTCACTGTGATGATTGCAGAACTATATTACCATTGAATCCTTTGGTCACTAAGTAAATGTTTGCTACGATTCTGAAAAGCAAGGATTCGAATTGAAGCATAATGAACAAATTAATAAATCATAACAGAAGTTAGAGTATTTATCCTGTCATATATTAGCATGTAATATACATAATCATGATAATGGCTCAAAATTCATGAAAGATTCTCTATCCGAAATATTTGATTATGATCAAATCATCAAGCATGCATGGTATCTTGTTATTTGTTTTTCATGAAATGAATTAGAAAATTCAACTAATTAAGGCATCACTACACGAATACCTATTTCTTGAATCTGAAGACCCATCAACCTTGCACATGTCTTTATTCTACATAGAAAATGAGATAGAGATATGGAATTTTCTTTTTGTATTAATTTTTGGCTATTTTTGGGCTTTTGTGTGCATACACGAGATGAACTCAATGAAATGCAAGAGACGGACTATGCATACCAGACCAAACGATCTTAGGGCATTGGGTTACGAAGAATCCCAAAGGACCTTTATTTAGGTTTTTATTTGATTTTTGATATATTTCGCCTTGCAAACATACGTAAAGCAGTGGAATGCAAACTGATTTGGTGACACCTAGATCTGATGATCGTAGGGAATTAAGTCTGGACCCCTCGGACCAATTATGTAATTTATTTACAAAGAGGAAAAGAAAAAAGATTGAATTCAGACATGGACTATGTATCAGAAATATCCTACTCATCAATATTTAAGGTGTCATGGGTTTATCCCCTTTCAATTGGATTACTACTTACTCATGAAGTATATTTAATTTTCATACAAATCATGCAAATTTAGTTTAAAGTTCAGATTTAATACATTTCATTTTAATTAGGCCGTTTACAGAATATGAATCATGGAAAATATGACCAATATCTTGAAAAGCATATTAAAGTACTATCCTACTCAAGGATTATACTCTAAAACTATAACTTTCAGTTAAAGGTTCGGAAAGGAAATCCATACATATACATTGTAATTGAAGCACAAGAGATTTAAAATATCACATGATAATATATGGTTTTACAAAAGAATCAAGGTGTAATTGTCAACTATGACTAACAATCATCAAAGTAAAATCATTTCAAGCTAAAATAAATAAAGAAAAAAAATGACTCACACGCACACGTTATGATGCGCTCATAAAAAAGAAAGCAAAATGAACAATCTAAAAAATTGATTTTTTTTTTGAAAAATTGAAAATCCTAAAAATAAGATTAAAATGCAACTAATGCGACTAAATGACATGGAATTACCCTCCCCCAAGCTTAAACTTCACATTGTCCTCATTGTGGTCATAATGGAAAAATATGAGGAACAATAATAATAATAAATAGGGTGGTGAATGCAATTTGATGACGTGAAATATAAATGATCATAATGCAACTAAATGCACAAGAAATGATGCATGAGAGCGACTTCCCCTAAGCTAAACCAAACAATCACGTTCATTGACTCGATAGTTAAAATCACGATTTTGCTAAGCGTGATCAAGTCAAATCAACAAGAAAGTAAGTTTATTATGAAAAAAGTGCTCGATGGTGGGGAGCAAAAGGGTGAGACATATATAAATGTGAAGAAGATGTCAATTAATAGCATATAATGGGTTTGGGTGTAAAAGATTATTGTTGCCAACATTGGGGTGAATTTATTTATTTATTTTATTTATTTGTATTCAATCCACAAGGAAAGAAAACAACTATAAGGTCCTCTCACTGTCGAGAGGATTTGAGATTATTGAAAGCAATAAAATCTACACTACTGGATTGATATCACTTGATTCAAATGGTGGATCCAGAATCTTCAGCTGTGCAGGTAACTGTTCCAATTGCACTTTCTCTGGCTCTACCAGATGAGTACCTCCACGAACACCAATGAACTCCAACAATGCATCCTCCAGTATTCCTACAAGGACTCCACCTGTACCCTGCAGAGAACAGGATGCATCAGTTCGCTGCAAAAATTTTACCTTCATAATAAAAGTATTCCAAAGCGGCTCGCCTATAGAAATATATGAAATAAATAGTTGTGGACGATACTTCCCTGGAAATAATTCAATATCCTCTTGTGATGTGACAACTATCTTCTACAGTCCTCTTTCTGCTGCTCAGGTAACTTCGGATCATAGTTGTGGACCTTCTAATCATCCAAGCGTACCTCCTGATCATATGCAATAGCAGCTGTGGCAGGTAGCTCCTCACTCTTCTCATCGGATGCATCCTATAGCACATCCTGCTTATCAGGATACATGTCCCAATGACTTCTTTCTCATATATGGAAGTGTCCTGCAAAAATATGGTGTATCATCAGTATCCGAATCATCATAATCATATGAAATAGGAATAGATTCCGATAAAAGAAAAGAGTGGGTAAAATATTCTCTCTGAATTGGAGCAACAAGCTCTAGTGAATGCTCCTTAGGTTGATGATCATCCTCAGTGGATGGTAGAGGTGGCTGTAGAAGCTCAACTGAAGGTGGGCAAGACTCTGGATCTATCTGGATGAAGATATCCTTGTCCCAAAGTGCTGGCTTCTCAATGGTATGCTCTGTCTCCACATGTGAGGCCTTCTATCAAAATGCTCTGACTCGATTGGGTGCTCTAGGTGCTCCTCGCAATGCATTTCCACGGCCTCTTACTCGGGCTCCTCGGGTATTGAAGGTAATGTGAATATCATCTTTTTCTTTTCCCTTCTTCTTCTTCTTTTTGGTCCCATAGTGCAAGGTGCTTGCTTTGCCTTCTTATCAATTATCAGTGTAGGCTCTCTCTGGAATGGTGATGATGGCTGCTCATGTGTGTCAACTTGTGGGGATGTATCATATGGAGTAGAAGGCTTGCAAGCAATCCGAAAATATAGTTATACCCCTTAAGACTGACATGGACGTCCTCCTCAATTGTTCCTGCAGCCGAAACATGGTCCATAACAAAATCTGCAAATCGTAGCTCAAATGCATCACATGCTGCAATGCTATCTGAACCGGTGAACTTCACTAACTCCAAGATGCCATCCAATAACCTCTGAAATGTGTCTACCTCTGGCAGTGCAAATGAATCAATTTTTGCTACCTCTGCTTCCTCTTGTCTATCTCAAATTCATAGGCAATAGATGTCTCATAGGATAGGGTATCGACGATGGCACATCCTGGCACTGTAGTGATACCTCCCCGAGTATCTCGTCTCAGTTGTCTCATCAAAAATAGTTGTAATAATGCCAGGTGCTGTTATTTCATCAGGAGTGGTGGATGCTATTATATATTCCCAAGCAGTATAAGGAGGCATCACACTTAATATGCCTCCTTCTATCCTCAATACTCCTCTTGTGCATCATCATCCAGTCATTTCCAAAAGTAATTAAGGAGGGCAGAATTACGGAATCCATGATGCGACAGTCCGTCCAGTAACTTGTTGAACCCCCCAAGCTTGCCAAAAAGTGTCACCTTCGGTTTGCTTAAGTACCTGATTTGCTCCTTTGATATCTGGTGGTACTGCCATTCCCCTTCATCAATAGTCTATGCTGGCTCTAGTAATATGAATGTAGATGCTTCTTTTCCATAAGATGATGAAGCCAAACTGACATCTTTGGAAATCCCTGTAACCTTAAGCATGAGTGCACTCTTTTAAATGTTCCTTTCCACCCGTTCCAATTGAAGGTTGCTCTTTTTAATCTCGGCGTGCATTTCAACCTGTCGTGCAAGAATCCCATTAGGAATTTATCCTCTTGTCTGTGCACTCTGATCAAAATCTGTGGTCCACATAATATCACCTATAACACCTGATCAACAAAGATAAATACCTGAAGAAAAATATCTGTGGCACAAAAGAATATTGAAATGATAATAATGGTGACGAGGGTGAAATTTCATTTTATTGATTTATTTTTTATTTTTCAAATATTTTTTTCCTTTTTTCATAGTCTAATCAACCTAATTGTGACAAACTGGCACCCAACGGTAAACATCTTACCGGGAACGGCGCCAAAAATTGATCGTGTTTGGATATACTCAAAAAACAATGTAGTTTTACCGCAAGTACATGGTTAACTGGGTACCGAATCACGGGGAGGTGGTGTTGGATCTAATCGATCTTAGGTTGGTTCGACTATGAAGGTTTATTTATGGAGATGGTTATGGTATGATTTAATGACATAGGTGTTGGATGTCAGTGTCGATTATAAAGGTTGTCATCAAAAACACTCTCCACACAATAATAAACAAAGAAAGAAATAAGGTAAGAGAACTAGGGAATAGTATCAGAACTACCGATGTTTTTTGAATCAACTGATGTTCCTAGCTATTGAATCATAAACTAGGATGAATCATGGTTGCTCTCGCACACCAAGGTTAGAATCTTGTGTTGTGAAAGGTCTTGTATCCGAATCTACTGTCGTACAGTTCCGAGTTAATAGTGTAGAAGCGTAATAATGATGCTAGACTATGTGTCACTCTCGTGTACAACCGTGTCTAATGAAGTCGTTACAAATCTACTCAGACATTTAGAGAGTTGTCAAGACCCAATGTTGCTCTCGCACACACCAGACTAGTGCCACCGTCGTGTGCAACTATATCTAAACAAATCTCTAAATTTTTGGAAAAATACTTTCGCAATCATAAAAGCCCTAACTTTATCAATATCTAGGCACAACCAATCTCAACACTAACACAAATAGAGATCAACTAAACCTAGAATAAGAATCAACCAAGCATATCAATAATGATATAGAAATCAATAAGAAACATTGCTTGCATATAAAAAGATATCAAATTAAAGATTCAAATAACAATTACAAAGATACTTAGCTTTCATGAACAAATCCAATCCAAATACAAGCTTTTGGAACCAAGAGGGAGCCTAGTGCATGGCCTAACCTCTAAAAAAGTCTCCAAAAAAATAATTGGAACCCCCCTTCAATAGCGGCTACAAAGTAGTATTTATAGTTGTCCCAAAACCCTAGAAATCCCCATTGAAATCCACACAAAACCCTCTTGGAACGGGTCCAAACCTATTTGGAAACTCAACTTAAAGTGTTGGTCCCATGCCAACTCGGTCGGGTTGGTCATTCAACTTGGTCGAGTTGGTTACAGTCTGCTGAAAACTTCAATTTCATCATTCTGTCAATCTGCCAAACTCGATCGAGTGGACTAGTCAATCGGTCGAGTGATATAGTCAATCGATCGACTGAGGATGCTTCACAAAGCATGAATATTTCGGGTTCTGCTACATGGATCCACTCAATCGAGTGAGAGTGTCACTCTGTCGAGTGGGATAATTTGACAGTGTTGAGGTTTCTACTTCCATGTTTGGTATTCTCACTTGGTCAAGTGATAATCTCACTCGGTCGAGTGAGACTGACTCCTTAGCTCCTCAGCACTGCTACCCAATCTGGCAGAAATTCTAGAAAATTTATCCAACCTCTGTTTTGCATGTTCTTGGCGGCATTGGAACATTCATGAAGTCAACTAGGAGTGAAAAATATCCATAGGTCTAGATGGCCTATGGAATGATAGCAGAAATTAAAACAAGGTGGAGGTAGTGCGTAAATCTTTGATGTTTCATGCGTTTTAGCTTTGTTTCTTCTTCTTCTTTGCTCCAACTATCATAGATCTTTCTTCCTCATCTTTTGGTGCTTCCAAATCATATCCAAGGATATTCTTGCTGCTCTTGCATTATGAATCATGGCTTCATCTCCAGATTGCACCATATCACTCAAATTCGCTCCAAATTCCCCGAGATCAACATAAATGCGAATAAAATTGGGATTTGGAGGGTGAAACATGATATGAATGTAAGATAATAAATGCGTGAAATACATGCATATCAAACGTCTTGTCAAGAAGCGACCACTTGATCCAGAAAGATTCACCTTTGTTGAACCCCCTGACTCAAGATTCGGATCAAATCCGAACTCCCTTCAGGTTTTGCAAGAACATGAAAGAGGGCATAAAGAGGAAAAAGGTGGAAAACTTTGGTCGCCTTTATATCTACGTTTTCTCACTTAATTTAGGATGAGCTCCCTTGATCGAGGCTTGTATGTTGGATTTGGATCTAAGCCTAGAGGGGGGGTGGGTGAATTAGCTAATAAAAAATCCTCGTGCAACCCACGAGAAATCACACACAGTTATAAATATAAGCAGTGTAAATAAAATGCAAGCACAGAATACACAGCAGATTTACCCTTGTTCCGTCGCAGCAACGACCTACTCCAGCCCCCAAGCAAATACTAGCATTAATATGTTTCTTCTGTACAACTACAATGGGGTTCTAGCTCCAACTCCCCACCTAGAATGTACCATACTCAACAAAGTACAGAACCCTATCAACCTAGTAAATGCGTATCTTGACTGCTACAACACGTCAAGGCCCTCTTGTCTAGCCCCAACCATACAAGTCCCAAATAACACAAAAGTAGTAAAGTTTCCCCTACGAAGATCTAACAAAAACTACTACACAAAAGAATAATCAGAGTTTAGAAAGCTCGGGTTGTGTAGCGATGTCGTCTTCGTCAATCAGCATGGGCCAGTTGTCGTCTTGCAAGATGTAGATGTATTCTGAAGTCCGGATCTTGATCTGTGACTCCACGAACTCGTAGAGCAATCTGGTCTGTGTGTATAGAAATTTCAGTTCAACCAAAATCTGAAATGGCGTGTGCGCAAAGCAATTCTTTCAACACACACACTCTCTTTCTTAATTGTATGCTCCCTGCCTTGGGATATCCACCTCTGATTTCCTTTCTGAATTCAATAGCCTAAAACCTTGACAACTCAACCTACAAGCACATGGGCCTTTATTGTACTTGGGTACCTGCAAGAGACAAAAGCATGTGAGTATTGAAAGCTCAAAGCAAGTCAATGAATAATAAAAAAATTAATGAAACTGGTCTCCCTATTTCTTTATTGCATTAGGCATCCCCCTGTGCTTTTGCTTCAGCCTTTAACATTTTTCTCCTGATGTACATGAAGCTTACCGAAGTCCTTTGCTTGGAGAAGTCTCAGCCGTGTTCTAGAAGTGTCGTGGGCTTGTGCTGAGGATGATGCTCTGGTCGATAATGCTCCGGCCTTGGGAATCTATGGGTAGGCAGTCTGGATTTGCGATGGGCTTTATGGCACTCAGATTTCCTCGGTCGATGAGCTCAGCTTGCGAAAGATGGTGCAGTCTGCATCTGAAGTTGGCTCACGGCTTAGATGGCTCTACAGCCTTCTTTGGCACTTGGACTTGTGGGTTGTCAAGCAATGGAGTGGCAGCCCTCTCTGCGGTCAGCAGCCTCAGTGTGTGCATGATCAATGGGTCGGTAGGGCCGTTAGCTTGGTGCGACAGCTAGGTGGATGTCATAGAGGTCACCCAGATCGGCAGCAAGATGGCGCAGGTAGTCAGCCAGTCGGCAAGAACTTCTAGGCTGCATTGATGCATCGGTCGACACTGAAGGATGGCACATGGTAGCACTGGTCGGCAAGGCCTTTGGTGCAGTGGCGTGTTGAGTCGGTGCTCCTTCTCTTGGCACGGGTCAACAACAATGGTGGCTAGAAAAAGACCCGGTCGGCAAGGCCTTTGGTGCGGCAGCCATCTAGGTCGGCAAGGCTCTCTCATTGGATGCGTGCATGGATCGTCGACTTCTCCTTCTTCTTCAATTGACTTTCTTTGGCTTTGGAGCTTTGGAAGAAGAGGATGATAGCTATGGAGTTTTTGCGTGAGGCCTTTTTTCTTGGAAGATCAATATAGCCGTCTTTGGATTTTGGTGCTTTGGGAATTTTTTTATAGGTCGATGTTCTAGCCTAGGATTATATGCAAGCTTATATAGGGATATTGATAGGTTTTTGCGGCAAGGAGGTCAAGATGAAGGCAAGTCGGCAAGGAGAGAATTGGTCATGGAGAATCCCTAATATTAGGGGGATTGTGATATGGTTCAATCAATTTGAGATTTGACAAGTCATTAGGGATATGAATGGGAAGTTTGAATATTGAATATGGTAGGATTTGATCCCATCCTAATTGATATGAATCAATCCAATCTCCCTTTGACCAAGTCAAATTGCTTTGTAAACAACACTTCCTCTATCTCCTAAATTGTTATATGAATAGTAATTTCCCCAACAATTGACTTATCCATCTCTTTGAAGAATTACCGCTTTGCCATTCCTGAAACACACTTAGCACAGACGTTAAATAGTTCTCACATGTTTGTTATCATCAAACTAGAGATCCTAGATCGTTGCGTCCAACAATCTCTCCCTTTTGATGATGACAAACTCATAAAAGATTTGAGCGAATAGATGTGCGTGTGTGAATTGTGATGAAGGATGTAATGCATAAGATTTATATCCAATGAGCAATTAGATTCAAGCATTACTAGCATGCACAATATAGCAAAGTGATAGGCATGCTCCCCCCTTTTCCAAGCTCCACCTTCAACAAATAATACCATATGATGTGCCACACAAACAACTAATACCAAATCTTTTCAAACTTTCTACCCCTTTGTTATCATCAAAAGTGTATTCATGAAGTCAATCAAGTATTACATGCAAAAATAAAGTATTATAGATTATATCGTTCACTTGCATGTGTTCTCTTAGAGTAAGCAATTCAAGTTCTATGAAAATCATACTTTAGACTTCACCACCATTATGTAAGTGTGATAATTAAATAATGAAGTGCAAAGGGAGATTCAATCTTGAACATAAACCAAAACCAATCCACATTTTTCATTTAACATGAATATCTACTAGGAATGATTTTTTCCACCTCATTAAAAATGAGTTCAAGGTACCAAACCCCAAAACATAGCCTATAAGGACTCTTAGATGTGGGGTAGCATTGCTTGACGAGTAAAATATACCAACGCTAAAGATTACCCATAAAGCATATGTTGGATACTCATGGGTAGTGTACTTGCAATGAATTGTATCCATTTTTCATACGGAGCAATATTCGTATAAATATTTTTTTATTTCAATTCTTTTTGTGCTCAATTTTTATTCATGGCATTACACATCATATCTCTTAGATTTTCTGTTTTTATTCATCCTACATACACTTTCCAATATTCATAGAAAGATTCTCCAAAAGTACAACAAGTTTAATATTCGTGGAAGTGAGTATTTAGGTGTAGAAATCAAATTATTCATTTCATGAAACATGTCATGTCTACAAAATAGATTCTAATATGCGCATGTAGTAATAACACTAATACAATGATTTCTGCAAAAGATTTGAATGAACATTCAAAAAATACCATTTATAATGAATCATAAAGAGGTATTCATTAAGCACAATTTTTTTTATATTTGGTTTTTCAATTTTTTGGTTTTTCTTTTATAAAAAACTAAAACAAACCTAAAAAGCAAACAAACAAGTAAACAAACAAAAATTAAATCAAGTACTGTCACGCCCCGCTTCCCAAGTATGGAAGGCGAGATGCGAAGAGGTCCGCTCAGATTTGAAGCTGTGAAGCTACAGTCTGATAAGCGTCTGTATGTTCATCCATTTGCAGATTCTTATATTGCAATGAAACAATAATAATAATAATAATAATTTGAAAGCAGGCAATAAATAACCAACATTCAAAAACAACATCCAAATCGATATTCAAAACATCCAGAGATAATTCATAAAAGTAGTACAGAGTCTGAAAAAAAGGCCCCAAGCATGGCCGAAACTAAAACATAGCTAAGGTGCTATGCACCGAAAAACCTAACAGGAACAACTAGGAAAGCAAACAACAACTAAGAAATAGTCTCCAGCTGAGACCAGGATTAGTCTCCGGTATCCTCAAACTGAACGTCAGCAGAAGCCTCAAGCTCGACGTCAGCAAACTGGTCGTCCTCAGCAACAATCTCAGACTCAAAACCTAACATGCGACACCCAAGGAGAAAAGGGAGCATGTCAGCAAAAATCTCCAAAAGTAAAAAGGATAGATTTTTGTGCAAGGAAACATAAAGTAATGAATGCAATGAGCAGTTTAAGATATGATGACATGTCATAATATTTAATGAATGCAGCAATTAAAATGAATACGATACTTATCATTGCATGTCACGTCATAGCAAAATGCTACTAAACAATATTTCACAAATACACGAAATGCATGCATTCACGTCGTGCACAGGGTTTACGTCTTTCAGCTGAAGTTGCTGATCGTGCACACTTCTACGCTGAGTGATCGCTTAACCCTACCCCTCCATGTGTGTCTGAACTGGTGCTCAGCTTCTGGATCATGAGCAAGGAAGTGTTTATTGGCATAGGGTTGATCTTGCCTCTTTCATGCTATAGGAGTCAGAATCCTACTCGTCGCATCTTACATTTCATTCATAACATGTGCTACACATTCATGGCAAGACAATCAAATGCATGAAATGACATGCGATATGCAACATTGATAGTATAAAAGCAGTTATTGAATGCGTACAATTTATCAAAATTAAACGTGACATGTGATATGCATGAAATGACATGGTAAGGGTGTCAGACCTAGCTTCGTTGTCAAGATAGATCAAGAATGGTGTCGGATCTAGCTTCGTTGTCAAGCTAGATCAAGTATGGTGTATACGCAACTATTATTTCACCGTCGAATCTCTTTTACACAAAAACTCAGAATAGCCTAAACATGGCTTAATATTTAACCGAGCAAGTTTCACTTGCCTGAAATATCGTCCGCAAATATCAAATCAACGGAATCCAGAAACTTCCTATGTGCTCAAACCAATAGTCCAACCTACAGTCCTATATTCATTAACTTCAATTAGTGATTTAATCAAAGTAAGGAAATTACGATTTTTATCTTGTTAAACATGCAGGTGTACGGGTTCCTATGGATCGGGGTTTACCTTGACACGACGCGAAAGATACACTGACGTCGGGTAGCGAAGTCAGGGGTTGGATTCTGGCAGCGAGTAAGGTACGGTGGACTACGGTGAAGATGGCAACAACTAGAGGCAACGGACATCGATGAAGGTGGTCGCAGGAGGAAGATGAACGGCAGGGGGTAGTCGTGGGGTCGTTGCGCAAGGGAGGCCGGTAAGTGGATGAAGAGGGACTGTGCGGGGTAGGCCATGGAGGAGCCGGCGGCTATCGGCCTACATGTGGCCGACGATAAGAGTGGCTGGTGGGGGTGACAGGGGGTGTTTCAGGCAGAAGTTTAAGGTGGAGGCCGTGGCGTTTTAGGGTGAAGAGATGGCAGTTTTTGTGGAGGAGGGGATTTTATCCGGCAATGGGGGGGGGGGGGGCTTGCGGCAATGTTTCAGTGGAGGAGATGGTCGCCGGCAACGGGGCTTGGATGAAGGAGGGACGACGATGGCCAAGGGGTGGTCGCGGTTAAGGGTGCGTGAGTTGGCGATGGCGGCTAGGTGTGCATGGGATAGAAACCCTAGGCTAAAGTGTTACGTTATAATAGGAGGGTGAGTGCTAAATATGATAGGAAAGGAGTGGAATTAAGGGTGATTGGAGAGAGAGTGTGAGAGGGGAATGTGGTAGACTTAGGGTGCAAATAGACGAGGAAGATATCATGTGATAAGTAGGATCAAAAGTGATTAGATTTGATTTAATTTAATTAGGGTTTGAATTAGAGATAAGTCTAGGGCTAATTGCAGATTAAAAGTGATTAGGGTGAAGGGTCAGTCTAACTGTGTCCGAAAATACAAGAAAAATATCAGGACGACCGTGTTGACGAGAGGATCGAGGCTACGATGATTGGTCACATGCTAGGTTAATGGAAAATGATACTAACAATAAAAAGGTTAAACGTCGAAGTCTAAAGTTAAGACACCCCTTCATTCAAAGCTTGTGGAAGAACGACCCGTGAAATGACGATCATAAAAAATTCCACAAATAACTACTCTCTTCGAGAGTCAGAACGATATATAATTTCACTTGTTTGGGATACAAGAGGAGGTCACAATATATACGCGTACGGGAAAGAAAGTACGTGCAGAAAACACACGATCGAAAAGCGACCGTTGCATCCTACCCACTTTAGAGCAAAGTCCGTCCTCGGACTTTCTAACTTAAAAAATATATCTAGCCATTCTAGTAACTATCCCAATCATATCACACTATCATTCAAACCATGTATAGTTACTACAAGTGCTTATATACGCACTAGGTAGTCAAACATTAATACTACAAACATGTATATATATATATATGCACATTCTATACTTATACCTATCATAGACAGTCAAATTCATACACGTACTTCAATCATTCATATAGTCACGTACATCCCTTATATAGATATCACTCACTTATCACGTAACCATGGTACAGATACCTACATAAAAATAGTTTCACACCAGCAAATACAATCATAGTACTTCACGTATAGATAACTACATATGTACAAAACGAACATGGATATACTACTCCCTTATGTCTCCTAGTGTACATTCAAGACCAAACATATCAACACATATAATCACACCATACAATATTAAATCATGTTTTCTATATCTAATATACATTCACCCCTACTATAAATACACAAATATATAGTTATTCAAATACATGCAGATACTTCATCATATATACACATCACATACAATCCTATAACTATATTCAAGACACAACACACATACCATAGTCGCAAACACCTATAGCTAAGTACATACTTACCCGTGCATGGTGCATGCCCACACATGCTAATATACTATTCATACATGCCACTTATACCACTATATACTTAGCACATTCTACACACCTAGTTTAGCTAGTATATATACATGTAAACATGTAAAACCTTCGTAAAGAAATATACTACAAAACCAACACACATATCTATATAATGGTATAGCCACCCATAACCATGTGCGTAACGTAACCATGTACAACCAAACCTATCACTATACACACATCATCCATTACTATGTTCATAGCACTATACACAAACCACAGACAAATATAACAATATACTTAGAGTATACCCACTCAAGCTTGAGTGAGACTCAAAGACCCATATAAGAACTAGAATGCTTTATATACATAGCACTATATTTATACCTATACCAACACACCACTCTTATATATATACACACACACACTAACGTAATCATATTGCTCGTCACACTATGCAGGTAAAAACACATGCTATCATATACACACAATAATATCAATCACACTTTATATTTAGTCAAGTAACACCCCCATAATGCAATCACTTTACATACTATAATAGTATTATAAATATCAGTACACGTATAAAGTCATAATACACCATCCTATATATGCATACATCGTATAGTCACATACATATTACTACACGCATACTTATTACATGCATATCATACCAACATTCTTATATGCTTACCATATATCTACACAAACCATATACATACATATAATATATTCACACCATAGCAATTTACATATAATTAGTATACTACTACATATACATATCCATACATAGTTACGACATACAATAATCGTGTATACCTCATGGTATACAGTACACACAACATCCCGTAAAGGCAATCAGTACTATACAAAATTATAACCCTATTACCATACGTATATCACACATATTCATATAGTATGTATATATCTACCTATGACTAAGCACACACATATCTACGTACGACCAAACGCTCATATGAGCTAACATATAGATCATATAATAGACTTGCACACTTAACTATAAGTACACCTACTATCATTACACCTAACATGCACATGACTTCACTAGTATAATGTTTCAAGCATTTACAAGTACCTTCAAACTACACACACCACTAGTAGATATTCCAACACTAATTCTAATATACATAGACATCCCAAAAGTGGTATATCTATCTACACATATATTTATAAATACTATCATTCGTACAACTTCATATATATCATGAATAACACTGAGTATGCATATATAACACAACAGACAATCATTAATATACTAAGGGTAGCACGCTCATACATGAGTGGTACGCAGGGGTTCACACACGGATCCACACACTCTACCTATATACATACACCAGGATGACATTGTTGAGTATTGGACTCTCCACCTTGATTTTGATGATGATCAAACATAAATCATTGTGACTAACTCTTATGATTGCAGTTAGCTAAAAAGTCACCAATTAGATTCAAGAAGATCAAAAGTGACTACACGTGTTGATTCATGTGGAGGACTTGGTAGATCAACAAAGGTGAAGCATTGGCTTGAAGAACTCAAAGGCTACCTCAAACCGCAAGCCAATGGCATCAACAAATGAATGGAGATTCAATCCAGAGAGAAGAAAGGAATGGATGAGTCAAAAGCTTCGAAGACTATGACGTTGGAGATATTCAAGTCATTCAACTAAAAGACTCAATGTAACGGCCTGTTTCTATCGTACCTTCTTCGTGCACGTGCTTTTGATCGTGCACGTGTTTATTTTAGACTTTATTTGTTTTTGAACGTTTTTGTGTGATATGTCGTCGTGATCGTCTCTGAAAGTATTAGATTGTGGAATAACTTGGGAACGACATATCTCGAGTCGTTCTTCCGCGATACTAACTTATTTGACGTGACGTCGCGACTTTCTGTTTTGACGTGAGACCTTTCTATTTTTAGTTTCGTCCCTCGACGTCGAAATTTAGATCCATCTTCTCCACTATCTTTCTTTAGTCATCTAGAACACCCCATAATTATTTTATAATTTTTGGACTTAATTTGACCTATTTTCTATTTTTTTGAAAGCTTTAAATAATTTTAAAACCTATTTTTATAAAAGTTTCAATTACAGTAAAATTACTATATTATAATAACGTATTAGAGAATTTTTAGGCAAAATTTTAGAATTTTTGGCCGCACCCATCTTGCGTGAGGGAGAGGAGAGCAATTTTAAATTATATTAATTATTTTAATTATTTTAATTACGATTTTCTTAACCCAAACCCTAACCCTAACTCTTTTATATTTAAATAAACCCTAGGCTAGGTTATTTTCGCAGCCACGCAAACCCTAGCCGTCAAAAACCCCTCCCGACGTTCGTCGCAACGTTGCGACGATCGCAACGTGCACGACCGGAGCTCTCCCCCGCAAATCCCCTTGCACGACCGGAGCAGCACCCCGCATTGCCGCTCGCACAGCCGCTGCATCGCTTCCCCCCGCTGTCGCCCGCTCCGACCGAAGCGCTCTCTCGGTCTGACCGAGAGGCTCCCTCGCACAGCCGCCCGCATCGCCCCGCTCCGCATCGCCAGCGCCTGACCGACCCGCCCCGTCGGTCTGACCGAGGCCCGCTCCGCACCCGAAGCCGCTCTGCACCCCGCTCCGCTGCCAGCTTCGTCCAAGCGCCCGACCGACAGGATCAGTCGGTCTGACCGACAGATTCCTCCGCACCCGCCGCTGCAACCGAGCCCCCCGCATCGCCAGTGCACGACCGAGAGCTTCTCTCGGTCTGACCGAGAAAAACCCTCGCACCGAGGGTGAACGACCGACAGAACTTCGTCGCAAGTGGGTTTATCCCACACCAACTTCTGTGGTGGGCCCCCCAAGTGCTCCTGAGGTGTTGTGGGCCCCCTTGGACCCCTAGCTCTGATGTGGGCCCCACTTGGACGTGCCACTTCACGGATTTGCCGTCTACGACGTTGCGACACGTCGTAGGCCTTCGTCGCAAGTTCGAACTTTTGGAGAGACGTGCGAGGACCAGATCTGAAGCCGAGGAGTTCTCCGATCAGACCCGACATCCAATCTACAGCAAACTCCGGTACAGGTTGGTTCCCCGAAACTCGTAGAAACCCCCACAGTAGCTGACTGAACCCTAAACTAAAAACCGTCAACTTGAACTAAATTTACTTTCCAGCTCCTGTAAAACGTTGTACGAACATAGAAAATCGACGAACGGACTAATTTGACTGTGCACATAGGATAGATCGTCGATTAGGCTGAAACATAAAAAAAAGTGACTTTTGACGAATAGGATAGTCCCGAAAACCTAGAAACGAACCCTAATAGGATTTGATGAAATTGAGACCTGACATCGTCACCGTGGCGATATTTCAGACGGACTTCTGCGGACGAGACGCTTGGACGAGACGCTTGGACGAGACGCTTCGAGAGGACGACACACTCGCCATTTCAGGCAAGTGCACCCACTTGCGTTTTTGACCGTGCCTTGGTCTTAGATTGCTAGAACTGTTAGACTGTGACTGTATAGAACCGGACGTGAAATGATAGCGTCCGGTACGCTCCTGACGGCTCAGACTTGACGACGAAGTCTGAGCCTGACAACAACAACTTTGATGCTGTAGGGCTATCATGTGTGTGCATGTGTGTGGACACCCTAGAATAACTCTCCCGTACACTGGTCGTGTCTTGTCACTGTTATCCACACTGGTCGTGTCTTGTCACCGTGCTACAAAAAGCCTTCGGGCGTTTCAGATGCTCTCCTTGCGGGAGTGATCTCCGTGCTACAAAAAGCCTTCGGGCGTTTCAGATGCTCTCCTTGCGGGAGTGATCTCCGTGCTACAAAAAGCCTTCGGGCGTTTCAGATGCTCTCCTTGCGGGAGTGATCTCCGTGTTACAAAAAGCCTGCGGGCGTTTCAGATGCTTCCCGAGCGGAAGTGATCTCTGTGATACAAAAAGCCTACGGGCGTTTCAGGTGCTTTCCTTGCGAAAGTGATCTCCGTGCTTCCTGTCCTGAGTTCTGGGGTTTTGGGGTAGGGTTGAGCGTGTGCACGGTGAGAGGGTCTGATCCCCCTCGAACCGTAAGGCATGAACCCTTCGTGTCGTGTCGTGTCGTGCCGTGTCGTGTCGTGTCCTACTTGTCTTGTCCGTCTTCGTCTTGTCCTGACACCTTTAGGCTAGTCCCGTAGTCGGTAGTACACGCTACGACTACTGCCTGCTACGTTTTTACTTTCCTGCTACGTTACTTCTCTTGTACTTGTTGTAACCCCAGCATGCTAATCAACCAGTAAACTGTTGTGTGAAAGAACCTCAGCATGCTAATCAACCAGTAAACCGTTGTTTAAAGTTCGGTGCACTTGCAGTAAAGTCTAACCCTTCTTGTAGACTTTACCTGACGTACAGTTCCTTTTTCTTGGGTGCTGTACGTCAGGTGTTCAGCCAGAGATCGTGGACGAAGCAGACTCGCTGGAGTACGAGGAGCCGAGGACGCTGATCCAGAGTCCGTGCCTGACGAGGACCAGACCTTGAGGTCTTTTAGTCGCCACTTTCAGAGGTTACTACTTTCAGTTTTCTTTTAGATAATTTGTTGCCACGCTTAGGCTTCTTTTTAGACTTTGTACTTGTTGGATATTATTCCTCCATGTAAATGAATGCAAATTTCCTTTCCGTACTTTTGTTGTTTCAAACTATATTAATGCAAGAACCTGAAATTCTTTTAAAATGGTACCTCTACAGACGCTTATTGGGTCCGAGCTTCTAAAGCTCTGGCCTAAGCGGGCCTCGTCACGTTTCGCTTCCGTCCATTTTGGGAAGCGGGGCGTGACAGGTTTTAGTGGTGGCCCATGCAGGTCTTGCAAAAGTTCGGAACAATAAAAGTACCGCATTCATTTGATATCCACGTGCAAGTCTGAATTAGTTTCACAGTCTTAGATAGTAGGAAGACTTAGGTAGACGTCCCAGGTTGATAGTCGGATGCCTTGGTTAAGATTTAGTCGTCCTCGTCCTAGACTATTTTAGCATCCCCATTTGATCCTGATCGTATTAGATATTTATAGTCCTTCTTTTAGTTAGTCGCTCGCCCAGCTCCATCGACTTCGGGCCCAGCAGAACGTAACCTCGTTTCTCTTAGGAACTTTCTCTTTAGATCCCGATTATATTCTAGCTCATTAGGAAGTCTTAGAGCTGAGTTGTCCTAAATCTTTAGACGACCCGATGCTTAGAACCCTTGTCCTCTAGCATCCCTCTGATCCTTGCAAATTTTGTGCTATCGACCATAGAGTCCCATCGTAGCTTCTCATGATTCATATCTTACGCGTAATCTTCATGCGATCACTTTTCCTTCCTCCCGATTCTCGTGATCGTTTCCTAACGATCATCATCGATCTTTCGAATCCCTCCCTTGACAAATTCTACCTTCCCCAAAATTATTTTCGACTTTCCTTATTAAGTTTTCGCTCTAGCCTGATTTCTTTGAAAACCCCTATATTATATATTTAAAATTTGTTGTTTTGGATCGAGTTAAAACTTTTTAATTGACTTGGAGCTTTCTTGGACGTAAATGTTTTAAGTCAATATCTCGCATTATTTGCCTTGTTTCCAAAATATATATATTACTTTATAAACTACACAATTTATTTCTACTATCTTGTACTTATTTTCGAATTTTTCCCTTTCCCAAACCTGCTTCCTTTAAAAGTATTTTCGAAATTCATTATTAAATTCTCCGCCCAATTTGACTTCTTTGAAAACTTTTATTAATTATTTAAAATTTCTTACTTTCGGTTAAGTTAAAATTCTTTCGCAAATTTTGAAACCTTTCGGTCGTAAAAGTTTTAAAGTTACGACCTCGTACTTATTTTCGAATCAGTATCCATCGTATATTAGTTTTAAAACTTTGTTACCATTTCGGGAATTCACTATATCATTTTTCTACCTACGAAATTTATTTTAACCATTTACGTATGTACTTTAGAATATTTTTCTAAAACAAAGGGGGATTTTAAATTTCTTACATATAAACATCTCTATGTTCATCGTGCTCATACTTCAAGAACCTTTGTTTAAATTCATTTTCATTTACAAAACAATCGCTACCTCATCCCACTTTTATTTCCTTTATTTCTTGTTTTCGAAACCCATTATTAAATTCTTCACTCGGTTTAACTTCCTTGAAAACCCTTTATTATATATATTTAAAATTTATTGCTTTTCGATTAAAAGTTCCTTCTTAGATTTTGAAATCTCCTTGGTCGTCAATTTTCAAGTTACTATCTGGAAATTATTTCAAATCGGTATCTTTCATATTTTCATTTTTAAAAACCGTGTTAACATTTTGATAATTCAATTTATATTTTTCTGGGCTACCAGATCTATTTCTAAATCACTTACAGTTCATACTTTTAAAATATTTTCTGGACTAGGTGGAACTTCAATTATTTTTATTATTATTATCATATCTGATCTATGTTCCTCGTGACCACATTTCAAAATCTTTGTGAAAACTTATTTCCATTTGCAAAACAATCGTTTTACACCCAACCAACTACCTCCTTATCTTGCCTTATTTGAACTCGCTCCTTCCGATCTTATTTCGTTCCGCTTTTGATTTAGTTTTCCTTCCTTCTTTTATCTAGACATCAGACCTTGTAGATATCCATGTTATCTCAGGTTTAGGAGTAGGCCCTTTGGTAGGTGATGTCGTCATGGTGCATGAGTTCAGGTAGAGTGCGTAGACCCATATGAATGTGTGTTCTTTAGGATCCCGATGATTGCCTTTTGTGTCTTGAATGTGTACTCAATGTTAACCATGGTATGATGGGAGTTGTCTGAATGACGGTATTCATACTTATATGAATGGTGTCATCGCAGGCAGATCCTTAGGCTGAGTTTTAATTTTAATGAATGGTTTATCTTGGTTGTATGTGAATCATATCAAAACTTTGTTTTTTTTAAAACCAAATCTTTAAAGTTTTAAGACTAGCTCACAAGATCACAAATCACTTAACTTCCCTCATCCATTACCGCAATGCCACACGTTTTTCCAAATGTTTTAAAATATTTCTTTGGCCTTAAAGTCTCTCTTTCTCTTCTCTTCTTTCTTCCTTAAACAAAAATTTTCATGTTTATGATTGTTATATTAATTGGGCCTAGCTATTATCATTGTAGGATTTTGTTTGCGGGTAGGCTCAGGGAGTGAGATGAGTTTTATTATGGCAATGATTAATTGATTTTGGGAACACAAGGATGATGGATTAGAATATTTTTTTGGATGAAAAGAATGAACTGTCCAAGGCTTATTTATAAAACCGAAGTGTGGTGTGCTCAATGGAGAATTCTGTTTGAATGAGATTAAATGCGAGGAGATGATGACTCATCAGACTTGAGGCTTAGACGGGTAGTGGATAGGAGTAACTGCGGGGAATAGTATGAGTCAGGATGATCATGAGATTAAGTAGAGCTTATATTAGCATTGAGACTGATTGATGAATTGACGTGAGAAGACTTTGAGGATAACACGACGTGTTGAGATTAATGGATGTTTAGGTATTCGGACTTAATATTGGTTGGGATTAGTTATAGTGAGTAGGATGATGGGTAATTCTGGCGGATCAAATTATTTGGTGGATGAATTTATGGAGAGATATGACGAGAATGTATTGAAGACACGACGATTGCTGATTGGTGAAGGTATTATAGGGTAGACAAATGTTTTTGTCTTGGATTGGTGGATGACTAGAATCTCATTTTTTTGGAGATTTATTAATGATGGGAAAAGATTTAGAAATTTAAAAGATATTAATGAGCGATGATGATGTTTAGTGGAGTGGTACGATATCAGAAGATTGTTATTATTTTTATGAGAACTTGGAGTTGGAAATTGGAACAGTAGTGGTGTATCTATAGCTAAGTATTAGGACGTGAGTTTAGTCGTGGCTTTGCCCAGTGAAAAGAAGGGTCATGATGGATTATTGGAGGAACGATATTGAAGTTTTAATGATCAGAGATCATGGAGTGGAGGATAGGAGTTATAAGCTTAGGTATTTATAAATTTTGTAATTAGTCTTAGTGTGAGTGATTCCGAGGGCGGAATCATTTCTAAGGTGGGTAGAATGTAACGGCCTGTTTCTATCGTACCTTCTTCGTGCACGTGTTTATTTTAGACTTTATTTGTTTTTGAACGTTTTTGTGTGATATGTCGTCGTGATCGTCTCTGAAAGTATTAGATTGTGGAATAACTTGGGAACGACATATCTCGAGTCGTTCTTCCGCGATACTAACTTATTTGACGTGACGTCGCGACTTTCTGTTTTGACGCGAGACCTTTCTATTTTTAGTTTCGTCCCTCGACGTCGAAATTTAGATCCATCTTCTCCACTATCTTTCTTTAGTCATCTAGAACACCCCATAATTATTTTATAATTTTTGGACTTAATTTGACCTATTTTCTATTTTTTTGAAAGCTTTAAATAATTTTAAAACCTATTTTTATAAAAGTTTTAATTACAATAAAATTACTATATTATAATAACGTATTAGAGAATTTTTAGGCAAAAGTTTAGAATTTTTGGACGCACCCATCTTGCGTGAGGGAGAGGAGAGCAATTTTAAATTATATTAATTATTTTAATTATTTTAATTACGATTTTCTTAACCCAAACCCAAACCCTAACTCTTTTATATTTAAATAAACCCTAGGCTAGGTTATTTTCGCAGCCACGCAAACCCTAGCCGTCAAAAACCCCTCCCGACGTTCGTCGCAACGTTGCGACGATCGCAACGTGCACGACCGGAGCTCTCCCCCGCAAATCCCCTTGCACGACCGGAGCAGCACCCCGCATCGCCGCTCGCACAGCCGCTGCATCGCTTCCCCCCGCTATCGCCCGCTCCGACCGAAGCTCTCTCTCGGTCTGACCGAGAGGCTCCCTCGCACAGCCGCCCGCATCGCCCCGCTCCGCATCGCCAGTGCCTGACCGACCCGCCCCGTTGGTCTGACCGAGGCCCGCTCCGCACCCGAAGCCGCTCCGCACCCCGCTCCGCTGCCAGCTTCGTCCAAGCGCCCGACCGACAGGATCAGTCGGTCTGACCGACGGATTCCTCCGCACCCGCCGCTGCAACCGAGCCCCCCGCATCGCCAGTGCACGACCGAGAGCTTCTCTCGGTCTGACCGAGAGAAACCCTCGCACCGAGGGTGAACGACCGACAGAACTTCGTCGCAAGTGGGTTTCTCCCACACCAACTTCTGTGGTGGGCCCCCCAAGTGCTCCTGAGGTGTTGTGGGCCCCCTTGGACCCCTAGCTCTGCTATGGGCCCCACTTGGACGTGCCACTTCGCGGATTTGCCGTCTACGACGTTGCGACACGTCGTAGGCCTTCGTCGCAAGTTCGAACTTTTGGAGAGACGTGCGAGGACCAGATCTAAAGCCGAGGAGTTCTCCGATCAGACCCGACATCCAATCTACAGCAAACTCCGGTACAGGTTGGTTCCCCGAAACTCGTAGAAACCCCCACAGTAGCTGACTGAACCCTAAACTAAAAACCGTCAACTTGAACTAAATTTACTTTCCAGCTCCTGTAAAACGTTGTACGAACATAGAAAATCGACGAACGGACTAATTTGACTGTGCACATAGGATAGATCGTCGATTAGGCTGAAACATCAAAAAAAATTGACTTTTGACGAATAGGATAGTCCCGAAAACCTAGAAACGAACCCTAATAGGATTTGATGAAATTGAGACCTGACATCGTCGCCGTGGCGATATTTCAGACGGACTTCTGCGGACGAGACGCTTGGACGAGACGCTTGGACGAGACGCTTGGACGAGACGCTTCGAGAGGACGACACACTCGCCATTTCAGGAAAGTGCACCCACTTGCGTTTTTGACCGTGCCTTGGTCTTAGATTGCTAGAACTGTTAGACTGTGACTGTATAGAACCGGACGTGAAATGATAGCGTCCGGGACGCTCCTGACGGCTCAGACTTGACGACGAAGTCTGAGCCTGACAACAACAACTTTGATGCTGTAGGGCTATCATGTGTGTGCGTGTGTGTGGACACCCTAGAATAACTCTCCCGTATACTGGTCGTGTCTTGTCACTGTTATCCACACTGGTCGTGTCTTGTCACCGTGCTACAAAAAGCCTTCGGGCGTTTCAGATGCTCTCCTTGCGGGAGTGATCTCCGTGCTACAAAAAGCCTTCGGGCGTTTCAGATGCTCTCCTTGGGGGGTTGATCTCCGTGCTACAAAAAGCCTTCGGGCGTTTCAGATGCTCTCCTTGCGGGAGTGATCTCCGTGTTACAAAAAGCCTGCGGGCGTTTCAGATGCTTCCCGAGCGGAAGTGATCTCTGTGATACAAAAAGCCTAAGGGCGTTTCAGGTGCTTTCCTTGCGAAAGTGATCTCCGTGCTTCCTGTCCTGAGTTCTGGTGTTTTGGGGTAGGGTTGAGCGTGCGCACGGTGAGAGGGTCTGATCCCCCTCAAACCGTAAGGCGTGAACCCTTCGTGTCGTGTCGTGTCGTGCCGTGTCGTGTCGTGTCCTACTTGTCTTGTCCGTCTTCGTCTTGTCCTGACACCTTTAGGCTAGTCCCGTAGTCGGTAGTAGTCCTACTTGTCTTGTCCGTCTTCGTCTTGTCCTGACACCTTTAGGCTAGTCCCGTAGTCGGTAGTACACATTACGACTACTGCCTGCTACGTTTTTACTTTCCTGCTACGTTACTTCTCTTGTACTTGTTGTAACCCCAGCATGCTAATCAACCCGTAAACTGTTGTGTGAAAGAACCTCAGCATGCTAATCAACCAGTAAACCGTTGTTTAAAGTTCGGTGCACTTGCAGTAAAGTCTAACCCTTCTTGTAGACTTTACCTGACGTACAGTTCCTTTTTCTTGGGTGCTGTACGTCAGGTGTTCAGCCAGAGATCGTGGACGAAGCAGACTCGCTGGAGTACGAGGAGCCGAGGACGCTGATCCAGAGTCCGTGCCTGACGAGGACCAGACCTTGAGGTCTTTTAGTCGCCACTTTCAGAGGTTACTACTTTCAGTTTTCTTTTAGATAATTTGTTGCCACGCTTAGGCTTCTTTTTAGACTTTGTACTTGTTGGATATTATTCCTCCATGTAAATGAATGCAAATTTCCTTTCCGTACTTTTGTTGTTTCGAACTATATTAATGCAAGAACCTGAAATTCTTTTAAAATGGTACCTCTACAGACGCTTATTGGGTCCGAGCTTCTAAAGCTCTGGCCTAAGCGGGCCTCGTCACGTTTCGCTTCCGTCCATTTTGGGAAGTGGGGCGTGACACTTAAGATCATGAAGAATTATGGAGATCGTCGCCAAAGTACTTTGTTCATCTCAAGCGACGTCCCAAGACTTCCTCAGAACGCGTGATCGTTGTGCCTGGAGCTTTGTTGAAGCTCAAGGAGTATTCATGAAGCCAAGGGATTCGGATTCTCCATGTTGAAGCTTCGAAGACGGTTCGTCATGTCTTTTAATTGTCTTCTAGCTTCAGTTTAGTAGAATGTTAGGCCTTGAGTAGTACTTGCCTAGACATCTTCATAACTTTCATATCGTATCTCTAGGATTGCCTTAGAAGCCATTAGAAACTTTCTCGAAGCTCATCGCTTCAATTCTCAGCTTTGTTTGCATCTTAGTTGGTTCAAGTAGAAGAACCAACCGACTAGATGGCGATCTACTCGGTTGGAAATCTTTCTTGAACCAACTAGACATCTTTGCTTATTCTAGCCCATTCACTGTTGATCAATTAGTCGGTCCAAGAAGGTTCACCGACCGACTAGATGATGATCTAGTCAGTTGGAAATCCTTCTCAGACCGACTAGTTATCCTAATACATTCAAGACTATTTATTGACCTATTAGTCGGTCCAAGAAGGGTCACCGACCGACTAAATGACGATCTAGTCGGTTGGTGTCTCTTCTCAGACCGACTAGTTCTCCTAGAGAAATTCGACTTCTTTACTGTTGACCTATTAGTCGGTCCAAGAAGGCTCACCGACCGACTAGTTGTCAAACTAGTCGGTTGATGTTTCTTATTAGACCGACTAGTTCTTCTATCTCTTGATTCACTATCTTTACTGTCAACCTTCTAGTCGGTCCAAGAAGGTTCACCGACCGACTAGTTGCCAAACTAGTCGGTTGGCGTCTCTTCTTAGACCGACTAGTTATTCCTATCTTGATTTCGATGTCTTCCTTCTAGTCGGTCCAAGAAGGTTCACCGACCGACTAGTTTCAAAACTAATCGGTCAGTGATCCTTCTTAGACCGATTAAGCAGCTTCAGAATAGAGCTGTTGGGGCATTTAATGCCACGATTTTGCTTCTCTCTTTTCTCTATCCTATATATACTTGAAGGGCGTCTAACCTAGCATTCAAGGCTGCCATTATTGAGTTTTAGAGAATCAAAGAGAAAGCATTCAATTCTCATTTCCAAGCTTCCTCTTCTCACAAGAATCTTTCCCTCACTCTTTGAGCACTAATTCCTCAAGAGAGATTCTCATTCTTTGTGAGCTTCTCAAGCTAAGAGCTTGAATCCAAGTCACCAACTTCTCCCTAGCCATCTATTGCTGCTCATCTTGGTGGAGCTAGGGTTTTGTGATCTCATCTTCCTCAAAATCCATTCTTGCCCTATATTGGTAAGTATTTCTCAAGACATAGGATTTTGTGGTAAGAAGTTTTATATTTCATTCTTTATACTTCATATTTGTTGTATACTCACGGTGGTGAGAGGTTTGGCTTGATCCCAAGTTGTGGGAGTCAAGATTTCGTTTTGCTCTCGGTTTGTGAGAGTGTTCTTAGTCCCAAGTTGTGGGATTAAGGTTTTTGCGTGTTCCCGGGTTGTGGGATACACGGACATCGATTGTAGGTCGATTGCACTTGTGGGGTTTCCGTAAGTGGGCTAAAGGAAATCTCTAGCGGTTTGCTAGAGTATCCGGAGGGGATCCGGGTGTTGCTGGATTAGGGCACCGGTAACAAGTCGGGGAGACTTGGGTGGCACCGAACCAGGGTACATTGCTTGTTAGCATTGCTTCATTCCTTGTGTGGTTGTTCATTTCTTATATTCCGCATTTGTTGGTTAAGTAGGGTTTTATTTGGCGTAAATTCCTTATAATTCTATAAAACACTATTCACCCCTCTAGTGTTTGTTCCTCATAGCACATGGTCACTACAATTGGTATCCATCTTGAATGAGGATCTCAAATCCCAAGTGCACGAGCTCACCACACATGCATCCATCTTGAATGCACGCACCTCCTATAGTGAAGTAACTGTAGATTTAGTGAGGCCATCATCCGGTGCATCCACGAGTGGTGTCTATAACAACTTGTGTAGTTCTACTACTAAGGAAACCACCACTCCTATTCCCCCCTCCTTTGGAAAGAAACCCACTTTGGGTGGACCTCCAAAGAAGGGTCATGCATTCATGTACACCAATACTATGCCACGTATGAACACACATCCTATCCCACATGTTCATACTAATGATGGTTTTTATGCTCCACACCCATGAGCACGTGTAAACACTCATTTGAGACACTCTCAAGCACGTACTCATGCTCATGCACCTCCACATGCGCATGATCACACATCACATCCATATATGCATGCTTATTCTCATGATCATCCTCATGCATACACACCTCATATTCATCCACGTATGTATGCAATACCACACCATGGACCGTAGGACCATCATCATGCTTTAGCACAACACAATGTTGCACACACATTTCCTCATGCTCTTACAAAATCTCATGTTCCTAGGCCACATGCACCACGTAGAAATCAACCTTTTGTGCATGCAACCACTAGGAAGAGGATACCCAAAACATACACTATTTGGGGTCCTAAGAACACTAGTAATCATGCTAAGGATATGTATGTGCAATCTTATATTCATAATATTATTTTGAATGATGATTATGTTGTGAAATCACGGTCCTCTTGGACTTGGTTTCCAAAGGTTAGTTTCCATTGACCCTTCATTGCTTGGTACCATAAGTTTATTTTCATTTTATGGGTACCAAAGCATTTGTGTTAAGAATTGATTTACTCTTTTGTTTGCATTTTGGTCTTAGATGCTCATGTTTGTTAGAAACGTAAATTCATATTGAATTTGATTTCCATTGCATGTTTATTAGTAAATCATTGTGTTTATGATTTTCTTGTCTAAAATATTTAATATTTTTATGCAACACATGCTTTGGTTCATATTTATGTTTTGTTGCATGTGATGAATGTCATGCTTTTGGATTAATATACATATTTACTTTTGGTACATGCATGTATATGTTTAAATATTTATCAAGTGACATGATTACATGTATCATACAAAATTGTGTATGATTACATTAGGATATGTGTTACAATAATTTGAATTTAGTTTGTTAAATTTTTTGCCTAATCCATATGTTCCAAAAAGGTTTTTGGATACCAATATTATGTTTTCTAGGTTCAATCCACATTGGGATACCAACTCTACCAACTCCTTGATTTGCAAAGACTTTCATTCAAATGGAGTTGATGTTGCTTAAGTGATGCACCAAAGTAGGGGGAGCTTAATGTTGTAAGTATATTCTTACATTTGGTATCCATGTGTGTTGGATGCATGTAGATGTCACTTTGTGTTTGAGACTATCTCATGCATATCCTATGTTTGCATAATATGTGTCTTGTATGTCATTCATGTCTATGTATTTCATTTGTGTCAAATTCTTGACTGATGTGCATTGTGTATTCATAATCCTTACTCATATGTTTATTCGAGGATTATTTAAAACATGTGGCTTAAAAATTTTCATGTTAGAACTAATGCTCATTTGCATGTTTCACACACAGGACACGCTTATATTTATATTCCACTTCACAAGCGTGCATCCCAACTTCCTACTCATGCCTCTACCCAACCTCTACTTAAGAATCCCAAATCACTATCCTTTGGATTCCTAAGAATGTTTCTAGGCATGATATGAACACACATATAGAATCGTATATTAGGAATGACATATTCTCATGCGACTATTTATATGAAAATCAAACTCTAATCTTTATTTGATTTCCATCTTGCTTACTCACTCATATTGCACTTCATGCTTGGGTACCATGCTTGTATGATTACTCTTTGTACCCATGTGTGTGTGTGTGTGTGTGTGTGTGTGTGTGTGTGTGTGTGTGTGTGTGTGTGTGTGTGTGTGTTCGTCCACTACTCCTCAGTTTGCATAGTTTGTATGATTTTGTGGGAGTATGACATGTTTGATTCATATCATGTCATTTTCATTTATATGTCGTTGCATTTCATTCAAATTATGTTGTGCATATAAATTAGTTGATTTCTCTAACCCTTAGTGATTTATGATCAATTTGCACCTTCCTATCTTGTTGATATGCCAAAGGGAAAGAGAAATTTGGTTTTGAAAATTAATACTTTATGCTTTTCATGCACACTCTTTGTGGTATTACTTTTCATGCCTTCCTTCAATATGTGTTGTGCCGTGAATGTTTATTTTATGCACATATGCATATTGAACGAGGAATCTTTCTTGCACACACTATTGTATTAGATGTGTGTATTCTTAATGATGTTGCTTGACTAAATCATATGCATAGGAATTGTTAGTATATGTGTATCTAATTTCTAATGGTATACTTCATCACGTTATACATAATTCATGCCATGTATAAGATTAATGATTTTGGATCTTTATGTGTATTTGTTCATTGTATCACCACACATCTCATACTTTTCTTATAGTTTGTATTATTATCTTTATGAGATGTATTGATATGAGTTGGGGTAATCAATGTATGTTACTTGTCATTTTAATTACTTCATGACTGATGTTTAGCTATAATTTTATTCAAGAGATCTTTCATGTCTATAGCTAAATCTTTCATGTATGATATTTTCACAAGTGACATAACATTCATTCATATTAGTTAGTGATCTTCAAGCTATATTTCTCACTATGTCATCTCTCATCTCTCATTTATATTGTGTTTGATGATATGTATATTCTGTCATAGATATTCTTCCATGAATATATCTTGATGCACTATGACTTCTTTGATGTTACCTCCGATTATATTGTGCTTTCACAAGTCTTTTTATTCTATTCGCACAATTGGTATGCATGCTTGCGATGTTCATAATAACTTTATTCGTTTATGTCCTACCTTGTGACTTTGATAGTAGACTATCTTCATGCCTTTGCTCAAAAGATATTTTGTCACATTATGCCTCATATTGAATCCTTTGTGATAATTGAGCTAGGATGAAAGCATGTCTCTATTTGTTCACTTGGTTTCCTTCTCAAGTGATATCATGATCTTGACATTATTTGCCTGCTTTGTATACTTTGTTAGACTACTTTTGGTATCATCTCTACATAACCTTGCTTGTTGCTAGTTTTGAGCTTATGATATAGTGCTTATCTTCCTTATGCTCATGGCATTCCATGCTTATCTTTGACTCATTATGTGAGTATCTATTCTGGAATGCATGCTAGTACTATGGTTCTTTTGAACATTGTTTCAATTAGTATCCTAGTGTGCTAGAATTGTGTATGCCATAAGTTTTATGATGTTACTATCTCTATTTTGGCATAACACTTTTGCATGATATAGATATTTGTGCATGCCCACATCGCACACTTCACATAGATTTGGTATGCTTCCTTTTGGAAATGCTTTGTGGAGTTTAGCTGGAAATACTTTTGGAGATGACTTGGTATGTCTACAATTGGTTTCTCATGCCATTATACTTAATGTGTGTTATTATAACATAACTTTGTACACATGGTTAAGAATTTCCATAGTCATGTTTGTTTACTTCATCGCTCGACGATTATATTGATGTCATTTGTCATGCCCTTGCTCAAGGACAGTCTATCACATTATGCTTAATGTTATAAATTTTGTGATAATTGAGTTTGTTTGGGTATTTGACACTATTTGATCATTTGTTTTTCTTTCACAAGTGATGTCATGATTTTTTGCATTGTTATCTGTATCCTTTAACTAGTAGCTATTGCTAATTATGCTATTGTCACTTTTCTAACACTGCTCACACTATTCTTTACAATTAGTATCTATTGTAATCTTTTATCACATATACTTATTGCTTATCTACTTGTGATAATTGAGGTTAGTTGAGTTGTTGTTGGATATGTGCTCTTGCAATTGATATCTTTATTTTGATATCTTGTTTTAAATTGGTAGCTTATCTAGTTTACATTAGGTATACCTTTTAGTTTTACACTCTATTTTTTCTTTTGTTGTTTCTATACCCCCATGTCTTTTGGATAATGCCAAAGGGGGAGAGAGAAATAAACAAAGGATGTGCTTATTAAATGTTGAGTGTTAAACAATAACTTGAATCATATAGACTTTATGTATGATCGTTCATGTATATGATTCAGGGGGAGCATGGGTGATTACCTTGGTTTATATTGATTTCATTATATATATATTGGTAATCATGCTCATGTTTATGATGTGTATCACATATATGATTTGTATTGTGTACGCATATTATTTCAAGTCATCATGCGATATATACACAACCTCATGTGATACACACACTATTAACTGCTCAATGATGCTATTGATTATTGATATTAACTTGATTGTCATCATTGCAGGGGGAGTAAGTATATTTAATGCACAATTATTTGTTTTGTTTATATTTGGTTTGTCATCATCAAAAAGGGGGAGAATGTTGAGTATTGGACTCTCCACCGTGATTTTGATGATGATCAAACACAAATCATTGTGACTAACTCTTATGATTGCAGTTAGCTAAAAAGTCACCAATTAGATTCAAGAAGATCAAAAGTGACTACACGTGTTGATTCAAGTGGAGGACTTGGTAGATCAACAAAGGTGAAACATTGGCTTGAAGAACTCAAAGGCTACCTCAAACCTCAAGCCAATGGCATCAAAAAATGAATGGAGATTCAATCCAAAGAGAAGAAAGGAATGGATGAGTCAAAAGCTTCGAAGACTATGACGTTGGAGATATTCAAGTCATTCAACTAAAAGACTCAAGATCATGAAGAATTATGGAGATCGTCGCCAAAGTACTTTGTTCATCTCAAGCGACGTCCCAAGACTTCCTCAGAACGCGTGATCGTTGTGCCTGGAGCTTCGTTGAAGCTCAAGGAGTATTCATGAAGTCAAGGGATTCGGATTCTCCATGTTGAAGCTTCGAAGACAGTTCGTCATGTCTTTTATATTGTCTTCTAGCTTCGGTTTAGTAGAATGTTAAGCCTTGAGTAGTACTTGCCTAGACATCTTAATAACTTTCATATCGTATCTCTAGGATTGCCTTAGAAGCCATTAGAAACTTTCCCGAAGCTCATCGCTTCAATTCTCAGCTTCATTTGCATATTAGTTGGTTCAAGTAGAAGAACCAACCGACTAGATGACGATCTAGTCGGTTGGAAATCCTTCTTGAACCGACTAGACATCTTTGCTTATTCTAGCCCATTCATTGTTGATCAATTAGTCGGTCCAAGAAGGTTCACCGACCGACTAGATGACGATCTAGTCGGTTGGAAATCCTTCTCAGACCGACTAGTTATCCTAATACAATCAAGACTATTTATTGACCTATTAGTCGGTCCAAGAAGGGTCACCGACCGACTAAATGACGATCTAGTCGGTTGGTGTCTCTTCTCAGACCGACTAGTTCTCCTAGAGAAATTCGACTTCTTTATTGTTGACCTATTAGTCGGTCCAAAAAGGCTCACCGACCGACTAGTTGTCAAACTAGCCGGTTGATGTTTCTTATTAGACCGACTAGTTCTTCTATCTCTTGATTTCACTGTATTTGCAGTCAACCTTCTAGTCGATCCAAGAAGGTTCACCGACCGACTAGTTGTCAAACTAGTCGGTTGGCGTCTCTTCTTAGACCGACTAGTTATTCATATCTTGATTTCGCTGTCTTCCTTCTAGTCGGTCCAAGAAGGTTCACCGACCGACTAGTTTCAAAACTAATCGGTCAGTGATCCTTCTTAGACCGATTAAGCAGCTTCAGAATAGAGCCGTTGGGGCATTTAATGCCACGATTTTGCTTCTCTCTTCTCTCTATCCTATATATACTTGAAGGGCTTCTAACCTAGCATTCAAGGCTGCCATTATTGAGTTTTAAAGAATCAAAGAGAAAGCATTCAATTCTCATTTCCAAGCTTCCTCTTCTCACAAGAATCTCTCCAAACTCCTTGAGCCATTATTTCCTCAAGAGAGATTCTCTTCATTGTGTGCCATTCAAGCCAAGAGCTTGATTCAAAGTCACCAACTCCATCCTAGCCTTCGATCGCTGTTCATCTTGGTGGAGCTAGGGTTTGGTTACATTCTCTCCTTCAAAATCCTCCTTGCCCTAAAATCAGTAAGTTTACTCAAGGCATATGATTTTGTTGGTAAGTGTTTATTGTTTCATTTACTTTGCTATTAAGTTTTTCTCTCGGTTGTGAGAGAAGTTTGTGATCCCGGTTTGTGGGAGTCACATTTCGATTTGTGTATGCTTTGATCTTGTAGAGGTTTTCTACAAGAATTTCATAGTGCAAACTTGGGTTATAGGATTCTAATTCAAGTAGCCGGAGGGGATCCGGGTGTTTGGGACGTAGGATCACCGGGAACAAGTTGGGGAGACTTGGGTGGATCCGAACCCGTTACATCGTTTGTTTGCATTACTTAATTCTTGTTTGTCAATTTTCATTCCGCATTGTTGGTTGAGTTTGCACGATAATTAGGAATTATACTCTCGATTATTTTAAAGTACTATTCACCCCCTCTAGTACTTGTGCAATAGCTATCAGGGCATTACAGACATCACAATAATACTAATTGGCCCACCATACTATGCTAAGGTTGACATAGGCAACGACAAGCACTAGTAAGATGACTAAGAAATAATGAGGGAACTGAAATCAAATAACGTAACGAAACACAATCCGGATGAACGGATTCAGATAAGGCGTGAATGAGGGGATAGCTTGGTTAGGTGAAACAGAGATATAATTGAATATTTAAGTAAGGGAAAGAAAGATATAATAATATCCTTATAAAATACAGGAGAATAGTGTGTGGATGATATAAGTTAAAATACGAAGTAGGGATTAGACGAAAGAATAATTAGTATAGAAATGAAGTGATTGTTCTGCAATTGGAACTAGATTTGTACTAAGAACTTTGGAGTATGAAAAAACGAAGAAAATAAAAACGGACATACTTGAAAAGTTGGAGTTCTCTTTCGCATAGAAAAATATTTTGAGGTCGGTACAATGAGTTGTTTGAAATAAGTTTGAGTAGTATATATATATATATATATATATATATATATATATATATATATATATATATATATATATATATATACATGGTAAAATGCGCCTGAGCTCGTGCTCAGATGGAATTCCTGCGCTCAACCCCTCCTGACCGTCCGATCCGATCCCACGGCTGTTGTTAAAAGCGGAACATGAGGAACTTTTGGTGCAATTACCAACGGGCCCTTACGCGCCCGGAACTTTTGGGGCAATTACCATCCCGCCCTTATAGCCCCTATGAAAGCAACTTTTTAGAACTATTGGTGCAATTACCATCCCGCCCTTTATATCCTTTTCAAAGAAATAGTTTACACTATACAGCACTGTTGTGCGCGTCGACCCAGAACGGAGTATATTACTCCCCGCGCACAACGCGCTACAGCCTATGCGTCGTGCGTGGCGTGGGATTAAAACGCACAAGTGTAGAGAAGTTACCAACCGTGCGCACGACGGGCAAAATTACCGCCGTCGTGCGCGAGGGGGAAAACGCAACGTGTAAAGAAATTTCCATCCGTGCGCACGATGTGCAAAATAAACCCCGTCGTTCGCGGGGGTTAAAACGCCTAGTGTGAAGAAATTCACATCCGCGCGCACGACGGGCAACATTACCCCCGTCGTGCGTGTGGGTTAAAACGCCTAGTGTGCAGCAATTTCCATCCGAGCGCACGACGGGCAAAATTAACCCCGTCGTGCGCGGGGGTTAAAACGCCTAGTGTGCAGCAATTTCCATCCGAGCGCACGACGGGCAAAATTAACCCCGTCGTGCGCGGGGGTTCAAACGCCTAGTGTGCAGCAATTTTCATCCGAGCGCACGATGAGCAAAATTAACCCCGTCGTGCGCGTGGGTTAAAACGCCTAGTGTGCAGTAATTTCCATCTGAGCGCACGACGGGCAAAATAACCCCCGTCGTGCGCGTCGTCCCCGGGGGTTAAAACGCACAAGTGTCGAGCAATTTCCATCCGCGCGCACGAAGGGCAAAATTACCCCCGTCGTGCGCGTCGTGTGCGGGCAAACGCACAAGTGTAGAGAAATTTAAAGCCGAGCGCACGACGGGCCAAATTACCCCGTCGTGCGCGATGGGGAAAACGTAATCTGTAAAGCAATTTCCATCCGTGCGCACGACGTGCAAACTTACCCCCGTCGTGCACGTGGGTTAAAACGCCTAGTGTGGAGCAATTTCCATCCGAGCGCACGACGGACAAAATTAACCCCGTCGTCCGCGGGGGTTAAAACGCCAAGTGTGAAGAAATTCACATCCGCGCACACGACAGGCAAAATTACCCCCCCCCCCGTCGTGCGCGTCGTGTGCGGGCAAACGCACAAGTGTGGAGCAATTTACAGCCGTGCGCACGACGGGCCAAATTACCCCGTCGTGCACGAGGGGGAAAACGCAATCTGTAAAGCAATTTCCATCCGCGCGCACGACGTGCAAAATTACCCCCGTCGTGCGCGTCGTGTGCGGGCAAACACACAAGTGTGGAGCAATTAACAGCCGTGCGCACGACGGGCCAAATTATCCCGTCGTGCGCGAGGGGGAAAACGCAATCTGTAAAGCAATTTCCATCCGCGCGCACGACGGGCAAACTTACCCCGTCGTGCGCGTGGGTTAAAACGCCTAGTGTGGATCAATTTCCATCCGAGCGCACGACGGGCAAAATTAAACCCCGTCGTCTGCGGGGGTTAAAACACATAAGTGTGCAGCAATTTCCATCCGCGCGCACGGCGGGCAAAATAACCCCCGTCGTGCGCGTCGTGTGCGGGCAATCGCACAAGTGTGGAGCAATTAACATCTGTGCGCACGACGGGCCAAATTACCCCGTCGTGCGTGAGGGGGAAAACGCAATCTGTAAAGCAATTTCCATCCGCGTGCACGACGGGCTAACTTACCCCCGTCGTGCACGTGGGTAAAAACGCCTAGTGTGGAGCAATTTCCATCGAGCGCACGACGGGCAAAATTAAACCCCGTCGTCCGCGGGGGTTAAAACGCACAAGTGTGCAGTAATTTCCATCCGCGCGCACGGCGGGCAAAATAACCACCGTCGTGCGCGTCGTGTGGGGGCAAACGCACAAGTGTGGAGCAATTAACAGCCGTGCGCACGACGGGCCAAATTACCCCCGTCGTGGGCGAGGGGGAAAACGCAATCTGTAAAGCAATTTCCATCCGCGTGCACGACGGGCAAACTTACCCCCGTCGTGTGTGTGGGTTAAAACGCCTAGTGTGGAGCAATTTCCATCCGAGCGCACGACGGACAAAATTAACCCCGTCGTCCGCGAGGGTTAAAACGCCTAGTGTGAAGAAATTCACATCCGCGCGCAAGACAGGCAAAATTACCCCCCCCGTCGTGCGCGTCGTGTGCGGGCAAACGCACAAGTGTGGAGCAATTTACAGCCGTGTGCACGACGGGCCAAATTACCCCGTCGTGCGCGCGGGGGAAAACGCAATCTGTAAAGCAATTTCCATCCGCGCGCACGACGGGCAAAATTACCCCCGTCGTGCGCGTCATGTGCGGGCAAACACACAAGTGTGGAGCAATTAACAGCCGTGCGCACGACGGGCCAAATTACCCCGTTGTGCGCGAGGGGGAAAACGCAATCTGTAAAGCAATTTCCATCCGCGCGCACGATGGGCAAACTTACCCCGTCATGCGCGTGGGTTAAAACGCCTAGTGTGGAGCAATTTCCATCCGAGCGCACGACGGGCTAAATTAAACCCCGTCATCCGCGAGGGTTAAAACGCACAAGTGTGCAGCAATTTCCATCCGCGCGCACGGTGGGCAAAATAACCCCCGTCGTGCGCGTCGTGTGCGGGCAAACGCACAAGTGTGGAGCAATTAACAGCCGTGCGCACGACGGGCCAAATTACCCCCGTCGTGCGCGAGGGGGAAAACGCAATCTGTAAAGCAATTTCCATCCGCGCGCACGACGGGCAAACTTACCCATGTCGTGCGCGTGGGTTAAAACGCCTAGTGTGGAGCAATTTCCATCCGAGCGCACGACGGACAAAATTAACCCCGTCGTCCGCGGGGGTTAAAACGCCTAGTGTGAAGAAATTCACATCCGCGCGCACGACGGGCAAAATTACCCCCGCCATGCGCGTCGTGTGGGGGCAAACGCACAAGAGTGGAACAATTAATAGCCGTGCGCATGACGGGCCAAATTACCCTGTCGTGCGCGAGGTGGAAAACGCAATTTCCATCCGCGCGCACGACGGGCAAACTTACCCCCGTCGTGCACGTGGGTTAAAACGCCTAGTGTGGAGCAATTTCCATCTGAGCGCACGACGGGCAAAATTAACCCCGTCGTCCGCGGGGGTTAAAACGCACAAGTGTGCAGCAATTTCCATCCGCGCGCACGACGGGCAAAATTACCCCCGTCGTGCGCGTCGTGTGCGGGCAAACGCAGAAGTGTGGATCAAAAACAGCCGTGCGCACGACGGGCCAAATTACCCCCGTCGTGCATAAGGGGGAAAACGCAATCTGTAAAGCAATTTACATCCGTGCGCACGACGGGCAAACTTACCCCCGTCGTGCGCGTGGGTTAAAACGCCTAGTGTGGAGCAATTTCCATCCGAGCGCACGACGGACAAAATTAACCCCGTCGTCCGCGGGGGATAAAACGCACAAGTGTGAAGAAATTAACAGCCGCGCGCACGACGGGCAAAATTACCCCCGTCGTGCGCGTCGTGTGGGGGCAAACACACAAGTGTGGAGCAATTAACAGCCGTGCGCACGGCGGGCAAAATTACCCCCGTCGTGCGCGAGGGGGAAAACGCAATCTGTAAAGCAATTTCCATCCGCGCGCACGACGAGCAAACTTACCCCCGTCGTGCGCGTGGGTTAAAACGCCTAGTGTGGAGCAATTTCCATCCGAGCGCACGATGGACAAAATTAACCCCGTCGTCCGCGGGGGTTAAAACGCCTAGTGTGAAGAAATTCACATCCGCGCGCAAGACAGGCAAAATTACCCCCCCGTCGTGCGCGTCGTGTGCGGGCAAACGCACAAGTGTGGAGCAATTTACAGCCGTGTGCACGATGGGCCAAATTACCCCATCGTGTGCGAGGGGGAAAACGCAATCTGTAAAGCAATTTCCATCCGCGCGCACGACGGGCAAAATTACCCCCGTCATGCGCGTCGTGTGCGGACAAACACACAAGTGTGGAGCATTTAACAGCCGTGCGCACAACGGGCCAAATTACCCCGTCGTACGCGAGGGGGAAAACGCAATCTGTAAAATAATTTCCATCCGCGCGCACGACGGGCAAACTTACCCCGTCGTGCGCGTGGGTTAAAACGCCTAGTGTGGAGCAATTTCCATCCGAGCGCACGACGGGCAAAATTAAACCCCGTCGTCCGCAGGGGTTAAAACGCACAAGTGTACAGCAATTTCCATCCGCGCGTACGGCGGGCAAAATAACCCCCGTCGTGCGTGTCGTGTGCGTGCAAACGCACAAGTGTGGAGCAATTAACAGCCGTGCGCACGACGGGCCAAATTACCCCCGTCGTGCGCGAGGGGGAAAACACAATCTGTAAATCAATTTCCATCCGCGCGCACGACGGGCAAACTTACCCCCGTCGTGCGCGTGGGTTAAAACGCCTAGTGTGGAGCAATTTCCATCCGAGCGCATGACGGACAAAATTAACCCCGTCGCCCGCGGGGGTTAAAACGCCTAGTGTGAAGAAATTCACATCCGCGCGCACGACAGGCAAAATTACCCCCCCGTCGTGCGCGTCGTGTGCGGGCAAACGCACAAATGTGGAGCAATTTACAGCCGTGCGCACGACGGGCCAAATTACCCCGTCGTGAGCGAGGGGGAAAACGCAATCTGTAAAGCAATTTACATCCGCGCGCACGACGGGCAAACTTACCCCCGTCGTGCGCGTGGGTTAAAACGCCTAGTGTGGAGCAATTTCCATCCGAGCGCACGACGGACAAAATTAACCCCGTCGTCCGCGGGGGTTAAAACGCCTAGTGTGCAGCAATTCACATCCGCACGCACGACGGGCAAAATTACCCCCCCCCGTCGTGCGCGTCGTGTGCGGGCAAACGCACAAGTGTGGAGCAAATTACAGCCGTGCACACGACGGGCCAAATTACCCCGTCGCGCGCGAGGGGGAAAACGCAATCTGTAAAGCAATTTCCATCCGCGCGCACGACGGGCAAAACAACCCCCGTCGTGCGCCTTTTCCGCGTGGCTTAAATCGCACAAATGTAGAGCATTTTCCAGCCGCTCGCATGAAGGGCAAAAATACGTCCCGTCGTGCACGGGGGTTAAAACGCCTAGTGTGAAGCAATTTCCATCTGCGCGGACGACAGGCAAAATTTTCCCCCGTCGTGCGCGTCGTGCGCGGGGCTAAAACGTACAAGTGTGGAGCATTTTCCAATCGCGAGCAAGACGGGCAAAATTACCACCGTCGTGCGCGTCGTCCGCGGGGCTTAAAAAGCACAAGTGACAAGTGTGGTGAAATTTCCATACGAAGGTAGCAATATGGGTAAACATATCTTTTAATTTCTTACAACAAGTGATTATTTTGCACAAAACCTAACATCAATTTTATACTGAATTTTTTTCAATATTAACATTCATGTTGTCCCTTTTTACTCGGTGACGTGCATTATAAATTGATTTGCTTGGAAGGTTGGACTTTCAAAATCTCAGCCGGCCTCAGCGTGCTATTTGCCAAATCTATCAATGATCCATCTCCATTCCCTGCTACTGCCCTTCATCGGAATGGCCCTTGACATAATTAGCAGCTTGATGGTTGTGCCTGCCCTCAACGACTGTTAACCTTCACTCCTCACCGCCAACACCGACGCCCACCATTACCACGCAATGAGAACAGACATTGACACTTCTGGTTTTAACTGGCCTGTCGGTCGTTTTTTCCTTTCAGTGTCACCTGTAAACCCCGCTTCTTTCACATGCAAAGTAAACTTCTGGTTTTAACTTTGCATGTGAAAGAAGCGGGGTTTACAGGTGACACCGAAAGGAAAAAACGACCGACAGGCCAGTTAAATCCAAGAAGTGTCAATGTCTGTTCTCATTGCGTGGTAATGGTGGGCGTCGGCGTTGGCGGTGAGGAGTGAAGGTTAACAGTTGTTGAGGGCAGGCACAACCATCAAGCTGCTAATTATGTCGAGGGCCATTCCGATGAAGGCCAGCAGGAATCCTATCGGAAGTTTTACATGCAAAGCGACAACATTCTTGTTGTCCCTTTTTACATGGTGACGTGCATTATAAATTTATTTGCATGGAAGGTAGGATTCTCCTACAGGACTGTCAAAATTTCAGCCGGCCTCAGCGTGCTATTTGCCAAATCTCTCAATGATTCCATCTCCATTCCCTGCAACTGCCCTTCATCGGAATGGCCCTCAACATAATTAGCAGCTTGATGGTTGTGCCTGCCCAGCTGCCCTCAATGACTGTTAACCTCCACTGAACGCTGGATTTTTTTACGACATAAATAGTACCATGGATTTTTGTACCTTCTCGAGCAATCTCAACCGTATCTGCATGCATGTAAAATCACCAAATTTCTACATCATTTTCCACCCAATTGAATAAGAATTACACCTATAGTGTATTTAAAAGTATATACTTACCAAATGGAATACCTCGAAAATCCCTACTTCCACACCCAAGAAAGGAAGAAAATGCTCATGTATCCTAGAAGGTCCGCTGACCGCTGAGATCTTCTGGGAAGATTTAAAGGTGCATTTTGGTTGCAAATGCTACTACGCTGACCGCTGAGATCTTCTGGGAAGATTTGAAGGTGCATTTTGGTTGCGAAGTTAGACTGATTTCATTGGAGTCATTTTCTACCGACATCCCATTCTCTTTACAGGCATCTACATCATGAAGGAAATGGTCCACGACTCCACATTGAAATAGCAGGAGTAACATTTAATTTTATCTTCCATTTACCATGGTATATTTCTATATTAAGCAGAACGAAGCAATGGTTAGAATTTGTCCGGTTAAACTGAGAAACATATATATTGTAAGAAAAATATGTAGAATACTGTGGCTATACGAGGAAGATCCGAGAAGCAAAATAATTGGCAGATGTAATTGAAACCGCTGTGGCGCGACCTCGGTGGTAATCGCTGTTGCCGGTTGCTCCCGAAGGTTAACACAGCAGCCCCTGGCCGCGTCCACACTTGGTTACGTACCGTGGCTATACGAGGAAGATTCGAGAAGCAGAATACTTGGCAGATGTAATTGAAAGCGCTGTGGCGCGACCTCGGTGGTAATCGATGTTGCCGGTTGCTCCCGAAGGTTAACACAGCAGCCCCTGGCCGCGTCCACACTTGGCTACGTACCGTGGCTATACGAGGAAGATCCGAGAAGCAGAATACTTGGCAGATGTAATTGAAACCGCTGTGGCGCGACCTCGGTGGTAATCGCTGTTGCCGGTTGCTCCCAAAGGTTAACACAGCAGCCCCTGGCCGCGTCCACACTTGGCCAGAGACTTTGGATTTTGCACAGTATAGCTACCCAGGAGAACGGAATGAAGCACAGAAGAATTTTTGGAGGCAGCAATTTTTCCGTGTATTTTCTTGAGGAAAGCAGTGGGATATAAATAGAATTCAAAAAATAGCTGTTATGAATTCAAACGGTCAAATATTAACCGAGTATTAAAATAGGCTTTGAATGCTGCGTATTAAAGCGAGGCATTAACTGCGTATTTATTGAGAGGTTTTGAATGCTGCAATCAAATTAGCAGTTACCAACATTTTAGAATGAGACGCCATTTATTATAGACGATTTGGACTGCCCATGGATGAGGATGATACTACAGTTGATTTACTGTGAGTCAGGGAAAGAACCCGTCTGTCTACAGTTGTTGAGCTCGTGAATATACAGTATATACAGATGTTGCGGTGTGAGTAATTTTTGAGGGTAATGTCAAACACAAAGCGAAATTTTTGAGGGCGTTCACGGTCAATTTATAGTGAAATTGACCATTCAAATTGATGAGTATAAGTCCGTTATCCTACAGCGAGCCCTTCATTGCAAACATCTACGTAGACAATCATATGTATCAGTTTGTAAGAGCATAGGCTAATGAATCAGTTTGGGTCTGTATCAGTATGTACATCAATATAGTTGAATTCGATTGAATATGCCTTCAGCTTGAATAAGTATCAGATTTAATTTTAAAGTTTGCATGTAGTTTCTGAGTCAGAGTGAATAAGTATCCGGTTTAATCTACAATGTTTCCAGATTGAACAAGTATAATAAGACTTAAATCTAAAAGCTTGCATGTAGGTTTGATTGGGATTCAGAATAAGCATGATTAAATTTATTCCCGTAGTCGTGTTGAGAAAATTTGTCATCGATGAAACATCACCTTAACGCGCACAACGAGTAAATTCTGCTGGTTGTGCGCGTTACACAATTGTTCATAAAATACCTTAGATGCTCAAAGCGAACAGCTGGCTCTGGCTGTGCTTGTTGTGCACTTTGTGCAATTAAAGTAACCATTATAAATATCATCAACGCGCACAACGGCCATAAATTAGTTGGTACTGGGCGTTGAGCAATTATGTAAGCGGCTATTAATTTTTCCAGCTCACGTCCCACCGACCGGTCAAACATTCTTGAGAAATGCACATGTCTGGTAGCAATCAACTGTAGATTTACGAACAGTCTTTTGTACATTCATGAGAACCCCTCAGTTTGTAAGAGCATAGGCTAATGAATCAGTTTGGATCTGTATCAGTAATTCAGTATGTATATCAATATATTTGAATGGCTGGGTAATTTTCAAAATGTCATCAATTTGAATATGTATGAGATTTAATCTAAAACTTTGCATGCAGTTTATGAAGTCGATTGAATATGCCTTCAGATTGAAAAGGTATCAGATTTATTTTTAAAGTTTGTATGTAGTTTCTGAGTCAGAGTGAATAAGTATCCGGTTTAATCTACAATGTTTTCAGATTGAACAAGTATAATAAGACTTAAATCTAAAAGTTTGGATGTAGGCGTGGTTGGGATTCAGATTAAGTATGATGAAATTTGGAATTTGATTGATTCACTGCGGTGGCACGCAGTGGGAGTAAACTTATAGCATCTCACAAATATGAACAAAGATCAAAACGGTCAAATTTATTCCCGTGGGGGCGTTGAGCAAATTTGTCATCGACGCAACTATAGAGCTTAACGCGCACAACCGGCATAATTCTGCATGTTGTGCACTTTGCGCAATTATGTTAGCCATAACAAATTTGCTGAACGTGCACACCGGCTCAAAGTGAACACCTGGCGATACTTGTTTCTGCATACATTGTTAATCTAATACATTGTTTCTGCATGAAAGAAAACTATAAATAATATTATTCTTCAATGTTAATTTTTTTAATTTTTAAGTATTTAGTATTTCTTGTAATGTTGTAAATATTTTAAAATTTGCTCGAAAAATATCCAATATTGGTCTCAGGTAGTATGTATAATTGAGATATTTCCATCGGTACTAAACTTATTAAATTTGGTCATGTGCCTTGTAAAATACATTTGTAATAAATAGCCGTTACCAAGCTATGACGGTAATAAACGCAACGAAGGGCTGAGATCAATTATCCGTTTTGCGCGTCGTGCGCGGTGTTTAAAATTCATAGTGTGAATCAATATCCATCCGCTGTACACACACGGTCTCACATCTGAGGACTCCACAATCCACATTACACACAAGGGCTTATAGTGGAACCAATTAAACCGCACTCACAACAGAAACAATTTGATTGTTTTTGTTGCGCTGGAAAATAAATAATTTTTCGAGTGTTCGACGGAGAGCAATTCAAGGCGCAAAACGGTTCGGTATCCTTGTCGTGTGGGGAGAGTAATTTGCCTCTTTTTCAGCTGAGCCTAAAATACTTAGGATTACGCGTTTTTCTCGGTGGGATTACGCGTTGAGTAAATAAGATGTTCATTCCCGAGATCCTTAGCATTACTGTAGGATAACGGACTTAATACTCATCAATTTGATAGGTTGTTTTTCCCTATAAATGGACCGTGAATGCCGTGAATGCCCTGGAGAAGCGTATGAAATCGGAGGCCTACAGGCTGATGCAGTCGCCTCCCGAATATGCTTCTCTCCCTGGTCTGCGAAGAGAAGAATGGCCCCCCGGGCCTTTGCGCCCTGGTTGGCTGCTCTTGGTCAATTAGGTTGGCGGTGCATGGCTACCGTCTCTCTGAGGCACAAGCACTCCCTTCTGTTCTTTACGATCTCTTGGCTCGCAGCCAAATTGGGCAAATCTGACTGTGGATGAAGCAGATCATAATTGTCCCTTTCCTCATGGGGATTTCCAATTTTGGCTGCGAGACAAGAGATCGAAAAGAACAGGAGGGAGTGCTTGTGCCTCAGAGGGCCGGTAGCCATGCACCGCCAACCTATGTGACCCAGTGCAGACATCCAGGGTGCAAATGCCAGGGGGCCATTCATCTCTTTGCACTTCGCAGACCAGGGATAGGAGCATATTCGGGAGGCGACAGCATCAGCTTGTAGTCCTCCGATTTCATACGCTTCTCCAGGGCATTCACGGTCCATTTAGTGTGAAATTGACCATTAAAATTGATGAGTATACTCCGTTATCCTACAGCGAGCCCTAATGCCTGACGCTTACGGTAGAAATGGACGATGGAATTCAACCAGTTATCTTTTCACGTAAAGCTAAATGGTTGCTGTTGGAAACTTACGCAATGGTGGTAATAAACGCAACGAAGGGCTATCGTCCATTTATAAACATGCATGCCCGATGAATGCCTTCCATATGTGAGCATTTCGCCTTCCACTCCTCGACTATACACTCCATATCCATCTCCTCTTTATAAACTCCATCCAACCCATTAAATCCTTCATCATTTCACTATACCTCGTCTATGACACACAAACACTCCCTCCTGTTCTTTCCGATCGCGAAGATAAAAAGCTCATTCTATTTGTTATGCAACCATTTGGTGTTGTTCGATGCCTCATGTGAATCGGAGTTCCTCGGTGTCTTTGAAACGGCTACATACCCGACTGCAGGTTACACCGACGCATGCTATGACTACACTCATATCCAGCCGATGATGGCAGAAAATCGGCAACGACGGTAATAAACGGAACGAAGATGGTCGACCGGTGAACTCGCGGAAGTTGACGGGGAAGCACGCAGATCACACCGACAATCACATGTTTCAGTTTGTAAGAGCATAGGCTAATGAATCAGTTTGGATCTGTATCAGTATGTACATCAATATATTTGAATGGCTGGGTCATTTTCAAAATAACATCAACTAGAATATGTATGAGACTTAATCTACACTTTAGCTAAACGCGCACAGCGGGCATAATTCTGCTGGTTGTGCGCGTTTAAGTATGATGAAATTTGGAATGTGATTGATTCACTGCGCTGGTGCGAGGTGGAATAAAAATTATAGCATCTCACAAATATGCTCAAAGCGCAAAACGGTCAAATTTATTCCCGTGGGGGTGTTGAGCAAATTTGTCATGACTTTAGCTAAACGCGCACAGCGGGCATAATTCTGCTGGTTGTGCGCGTTTAAGTATGATGAAATTTGGAATGTGATTGATTCACTGCGCTGGTGCGAGGTGGAATAAAAATTATAGCATCTCACAAATATGCTCAAAGCGCAAAACGGTCAAATTTATTCCCGTGGGGGCGTTGAGCAAATTTGTCATCGATGCAACTATAGAGCTTAACGCGCACAACCGGCATAATTCTGCATGTTGTGCGCTTTGCGCCATTATGTTAGCCATAACAAATTTGCTGAACGCGCACACCGGGTCAAAGTGAACATCTGGCGATACTTGTTGTGCGCGTTGAGCAAATTTTTAAACCATTAAAAATTTGCTCACCGCGCATAACGGCCAAAATTTAATTTTTGCCAGCTCACTTGCACTGGTCATACATTCTTGGGAAAATCATATGTCTGGTATCAATCAGCTGTAGATTCAGGAGCAGTATTTTCTTATTCACGAGCACCCTTCTGTAGCTTGACGGGGTCTTCGATGTAGCCACACAGTTAATATGGTACTGCAGCAGTCACATCCTCATTGACTCATATGCGTTGTGCGCATTGAGCAATTCCCATTTTCCATGCGTTTTGCGCGAGGATCAATTATAATAGTTTCTCTCTTCTGTATTATTTAGCCCGGGGTGCGTGTCGAATAAATTTGTATTAAAAAATCTTAGTGGAGAGTAGTATTGTCGGGAGTAATTTTCCTATTAGCATCAATGTTTATCAAGGCGAAAAATCGATGAGTTTCCTTGTTATGCGCGGAGAGTAATTAACCAATTTTGATCCATATGCTAAAATAATTGGGATTACGCGATTTTCGCGTTGGTATTCCGCGGTTTGCGCGTTGAGTAAATAATTGTTGATTCCCGAGATCCATTGCATTACTGTAGGATCAAGGACTTATTATACGCTTCATTTTGATTGCTCCAATTCCCCTATAAAATTGGCGGACAAGTAGCACTCATCTTCTCACAACTTCATCTACTTTCTTCCATCATCTTCTTCTTTATTTGCCCCCACAACCTTCCTAGTGAAACATTAAGTCCTTCAGCTGTTCGTGCATGCTTGATATAGATATCAGATATTGCTATCAAGCATGCACGATAGCATTCATTCAGCTGTTCGTCCATTTATAATCAGGCATTCCCGAAAAAGGGTTTCCATATGACCGTCCCCGAAACTGGGCACCCAGGTCAACCGCCCAAGAAGTACTGGTCAGGGTGACATAACCAGCACATTGTGTCAAGTATGATACATACTTGATAGCCGGTTACAACGACGCGTGCAATGACGACACTCCTATCATGTTTCACTGTTGCCGACAGTCGGCAACGACGATAATAAACGTAACGACGATGGTCGATCGAGGTAACTAGATGGTTATAGATTGTTATGGACGCCTCCCCCAAGCTTTTAACAGTTCATTTTTTTACTTTTAGCGATCGAGGATCATCTCATCCTTCTTAAGATCATTGAACTTTGTCCGCTCCTTCGGAATACCCTTCAAGATTGAAGCACGAACAACGTCCTCGGGCCCAGGAAGTATCGAAATTACTGTAACCATTGATCCAGACGTTCTAGAATGCTTCGTTGGATGCGAGCCGTTGCGCCCGCCAATGTTCCAGGTTCAAAAACATGGATTTTTGAACCTGGAACATATGCGGGCGCAAGGGCTCGCATCCAACGAAGCATTCTAGAACGTCTGGATCAATGGTTACATTAATTTCACCATATTCCCACTCGATTGTTCTTCATTTTCTTATTCAATTTGGATTCGAACCAAGAGATCGAAAACAAAAGGAGGGATTGCTGTTGCCTCAGAGGGACGGTAGCCATGCACCGCCAACCTATGTGACCAAGGGCCGCCATCCAGGCTTAATCATATGTATCAGTTTGTAAGAGCATAGGCTAATGAATCAGTTTGGATCTGTATCAGTCTGTATGTACAGCAATATATTTGAATGGCTGGTTAATTTTCAAAATGTCATCAATTTGAATATGTATGAGATTTAATCTAAAATTTTGCAAGCAGTTTCTGAATTCTATTGGATATGCCTTCAGATTGAAAAGGTATCAGATTTATTTTTAAAGTTTGTATGTAGTTTCTGAGTCAGAGTGAATAAGTATCCAGTTTAATCTACAATGTTTTCAGATTGAACAAGTATAATAAGACTTAAATCTAAAAGTTTGGATGTAGGGTTGGTTGGAATTCAGACTAAGTATGCTGAAATTTGGAATTTGATTGATTCACTGCGGTGGCGCGCAGTTGGAGTAAACTTATAGCATCTCACAAATATGCTCAAAGCGCAAAACGGGCAAATTTATTCCCGTGGGGGCGTTGAGCAAATTTGTCTTCGATGCAACTTTTGCGTCACGCGCACAACCGGCATAATTCTGCATGTTGTGCGCTTTGCGCCATTATGTTAACCATTACAAATTTTGCTGAACGCGCACACCGGCTCAAAATGAACACCTGGCGTTACATGTTGTGCGATGTGAGCAATTTTTTGGTACTGAACGTTGAGCACTTATGTAACGGCTATAAATTTTTCCACCTTACTTGCCAGTTGCCACCGGTCATAAATTCTTGGGAAAATCATATGTGTGGTATCAATCAGCTGTAGATTCAGGAGCAGTATTTTCTTATTCACGAGCACCCTTCTGTAGCTTGACGGGGTCTTCGATGTAGCCACACAATAAATATGGTACTGCAGCAGTCACATCCTCATTGACCCATCTGCGTTGCACGCATTAAGCAATTCCCGTTTTCCATGCGTTTTGCGCGGTGATCAATTATAATAGTTTCTCTGTTCTGTATTATTTAGCCCGGGGTGCGTGTCGAATAAAATGTATTAAATAATCTTAGTGGAGAGTAGTATTGTGGGGAGTAAGTTTCCTATTAGCATCAATGTTGATCAAGGCGAAAAATCGTTGAGTTTCATTGTTATGCGCGGAGAGTAATTAACCTATTTTGATACAGATGCTAACATAATTGGGATTACGCGATTTTCGCGTTGGTATTCCGCGGTTTGCGCGTTGAGTAAATAATTGTTGATTCCTGAGATCCATTGCATTACTGTAGGATCAAGGACTTATTATACGCTTCATTTTGATTGCTCCAATTCCATATAGCAACTCCACCACAAATCTCTAAAAATCCCCTTTGAAAATGGAATATCTCTAAAAGATGCTATTTTTGAGGATGGGCAACTCCTACCCACCATCTTCAAATCCTATTTTTTCTTTGTTTAAGCTTTACTAATGAAAAATATTTATCATTATAATGGGTTAATCTAATACATTGTTCCTGCATGAAAGAAAACTATAAATAATACTAATGTTCAATGTTAATTTTTTTTAATTTTTCAGTATTTAGTATTTCTTGTAATATTGTAAATATTTTAAATTTGCTCGAAAAATATCCAATATTGGTCTCATGTTGTAGGTATAATTGAGATATTTCCATCGGTACTAAAATTATTAAATTTGGTCACGTGATTTGTAAAATACATTTGTAATAAATAACCGTTTCCAATCCATGACGTTAATAAACGCAACAAAGGGCTGATATCAATTAGCCGTCGTGCGCGTCGTGCGAGGTGGTTAAAAGTCATAGTGTTAATCAATATCCAACCGCTGTACACACACGGTCTCACATCTGAGGACTCCACATTACACACAAGGGCTTATAGTGGAACCAATTAACCAGCACGCACAACAGAAACAATTTGATTGTTTTTGTTGCGCTGGAAAATAAATAATTTTTCGAGTCTTTGACGGAGAGTAATTCAAGGCGCAAAACGGTTCAGTTTCCTTGTCGTGTGGGGAGAGTAAATTGCCTCTTTTTCAGCTGAGCCTAAAATACTTAGGATTACTAGTTTTTCTCGGTGGGATTACGCGTTGAGTAAATAAGATGTTCATTCCCGAGATCCCTAGCATTACTGTAGGATAAATGGATCGTGAATGCCGTGAATGCCCTGGAGAAACGTATGAAATCGGAGGACTACAGGCTGATGCAGTCGCCTCCCTAATATGCTTCTCTCCCTGGTCTGCGAAGAGAAGAATGGCCCCCCGGGCCTTTGCGCCCTGATTGGCTGCGCTGGGTCAATTAGGTTGGCGGTGCATGGGTACCGTCTCTCTGAGGCACAAGCACTCCCTCCTTTCTTTTCGATCTCTTGGCTCGCAGGAAAATTGGCCAAATCTGACTGTGGATGAAGCAGATCATAATTGTCTCATAATGCAGAAGCTGGAAGCCTGGAACCTGTGCGGAAACACAAAAGGCATGGTTGTCTCAGATTTCCAGAAAATCAAATGATGTGAAGAGTCACACATCCATTTCCTCGTCCGAACAGATGATGTTGATGATGCTCAAGTAAAGCGACAGAAATTACAAAACGAGCAGGGAAGTGACTGTAATGAAACGCCAATGACGGCATGTCGCGCCTTTGAACTATTTGAATTGGAAAATGTTTTGAACTATTTGAGTCTTTGGATAATTATCGGAGGAAGCCATCTTATGAACACTTTTCCTTGTGTATGCGTGTGCAGATGCCCATGTCCAGTAGTGCACATATCATATTGGTCTCTTATATTGGTCTCTTACAGGCGGTGAAGATCTTCTCTGGATTAAGCTTTTACTTCACCGATCAGTTCGAGCCTCCTTAAAGGGGCTTCCTCGAAAAGGTGGATCTAGCTGCCGGTCGAACCGTCAGGATGACTGTTGACCAGGTGATGGCCGCATCAAATGCCAGTGTGTTCTCCGTAGGATCCGCCTTCATTGTCTACAACGCAGATCCTCCACCTACGTGCGCCTTAGATGATCTTGAGGAGGTTGTAACGAAGAGATGCGACGAGGTTGGGGCCGCATGCAGGGTTTAGTATTCTCTTTACTGGAACACATCGCCGCATGCAGTTCTGCATCTGAGCTTGTAAGTTGTTCAAAGACCATCGGTGTTTAGTATTTTGATCTGTTGGTGTTGTTCGACGCCTCATGTGAATCGGAGTTCCTCGGTGTCTTTGAAACGGCTACATACCCGACTGCAGGTTACACCGACGCATGCTATGACTACACTCATATCCAACGTTATGATGGCAGAAAATCGAAACCGATGGTAATAAACAGAACGAAGATGGTCGACCGGTGAACTCGCGGAAGTTAACGGGGAAGCACGCAGATCACACCGACAATCACATGTTTCAGTTTGTAAGAGCATAGGCTAATGAATCAGTTTGGATCTGTATCAGTATGTACATCAATATATTTGAATGGCTGGGTCATTTTCAAAATAACATCAACTAGAATATGTATGAGACTTAATCTACACTTTAGCTAAACGCGCACAGCGGGCATAATTCTGCTGGTTGTGCGCGTTTAAGTATGATGAAATTTGGAATGTGATTGATTCACTGCGCTGGTGTGAGGTGGAATAAAAATTATAGCATCCCACAAATATGCTCAAAGCGCAAAACGGTCAAATTTATTCCCGTGGGGGCGTTGAGCAAATTTGTCATCGACGCAACTATAGAGCTTAACGCGCACAACCTGCATAATTCTGCATGTTGTGCGCTTTGCGCCATTATGTTAGCCATAACAAATTTGCTGAACGCGCACACCGGGTCAAAGTGAACATCTGGCGATACTTGTTGTGCACGTTGAGCAAATTTTTAAACCATTAAAAATTTGCTCACCCCGCACAACGGCCAAAATATAATTTTTGCCAGCTCACTTGCACTGGTCATACATTCTTGGGAAAATCATATGTCTGGTATCAATCAGCTGTAGATTCAGGAGCAGTATTTTCTTATTCACGAGCACCCTTCTGTAGCTTGACGGGGTCTTCGATGTAGCCACACAGTTAATATGGTACTGCAGTAGTCACATGCTCATTGACTCATATGCGTTGTGCGCATTGAGCAATTCCCATTTTCCATGCGTTTTGCGCGAGGATCAATTATAATAGTTTCTCTCTTCTGTATTATTTAGCCCGGGGTGCGTGTCGAATAAATTTGTATTAAAAAATCTTAGTGGAGAGTAGTATTGTCGGGAGTAATTTTCCTATTAGCATCAATGTTTATCAAGGCGAAAAATCGATGAGTTTCCTTGTTATGCGCGGAGAGTAATTAACCAATTTTGATCCAGATGCTAAAATAATTGGGATTACGCGATTTTCGCGTTGGTATTCCGCGGTTTGCGCGTTGAGTAAATAATTGTTGATTCCCGAGATCCATTGCATTACTGTAGGATCAAGGACTTATTATACGCTTCATTTTGATTGCTCCAATTCCCCTATAAAATTGGCGGACAAGTAGCACTCATCTTCTCACAACTTCCTCTACTTTCTTCCATCATCTTCTTCTTTATTTGCCCCCACAACCTTCCTAGTGAAACATTAAGTCCTTCAGCTGTTCGTGGAAGGCGAAATCCTCACATCTGGAAACCCTTTTTCGGGCATGCCTGATTATAAATGGACGAACAGTTAAATGAATGCTATCGTCCATATCAGATATCTATATCATGCCCGTTACTCTGTGGTGTCTCTTGCCGAAGATGAAAGAACTCACCCTCAGACGGATACCCTGCACAACAACGACGTTTTCAATCCTGTCATGCTTGCTGAATAGTTGCCCGAACCTGGAAGATCTAGTCATTGGAGTAAGTACAAATTTTCTAATTATTTCCTCTGAATAATTCAAAACTACGTATGTATGTATGATGGCATTAAGCATTCTGTTTTGTTACCATGATGAAATGTTTGATTTTCCAGACCCGGAAGCTTCAGCGCTAGAATACTGGGATCAGCAGATGCCTTCGGATTGCATGACAAATACGCTGAGCACGGTAACTGTAAACGTGGTCGATGTACACCGCAAGGGCTCGCAGCCAATAAAGCATTCGAGCACCTCGGGATCGATGCTAACAGGAATTTCGCCTTTTTCCGAATTCCGACACGATTGTTCTTCATTTTATTCTTCAATTTGGATGCGAGACAAGCGATCGAAAACAACAGGAAGGAGTGCTTGTGCCTCAGAGCCAGAGGGACAGTAGCCATCCACCGCCAACCTATGTGACCAAGGGCCGCCATCCAGGCTTAATCATATGTATCAATTTGTAAGAGCATAGGCTAATGAATCAGTTTGGGTCTGTATCAGTATGTACATCAATATAGTTGAATTCGATAGAATATGTCTTCAGATTGGTTGTGCGTGTTAAACCATTGTCTATAAAATACCTTAGATGCTCAAAGCGAACACATGTTAAAGCGCACAACGACTCAAAGCGTCTACACCTGTCGTTTCTTGTTGTTCGCTATGAGCAATTATTTAAACCATTAAAAATTTGCTCATCGCGCACAACGGCCATAAATTTGTTAGTTCCTAGCTTTGTGCAATTATGTTAGCGGCTATTAATTTTTCCAGCTCACATCCCACCGGCCGGTCAAACATTCTTGAGAAATGCACATGTCTGGTATCAATCAGCTGTAGATTGACGTGCAGTCTTTTGTATATTCACGAGAACCACCTTCTGTAGCATGACGGGGTCTTCGATGGAGCCACACATTAACTCTACTTCGGTCGCATCCTCATAAACCAATACAAATCACTGCCATGCGTTGTGCGTTGTGCGCCTTGAGCAATTCCATTTTTCCATGCGTTTTGCGCGGTGAGCAATTCTGATTGTTAGTTTGTTACTCGATCCTGTATTATTTAGCACGTTGTGCGCGTCGAATAAAATGTTTTTAAAAGGATTAGTGGAGATTAGTATTGTTGGGAGTAATTTTCCAATTGGCATCATTGTTGATCAAGGCGAAAAACCGTTTAGTTTCATTTTGATTGGTCCAATTCCCCTATAAATTGGCGGACAAGGAGCTCTCATCTTCTTACAACTTCCTCTAATTTCTTATATCATCTTCTTCTTTTTGCCCACACAACCTCCGTCTGGAAACAATAAGGTCTTCTTTTATTCGAGCATGATGCATGAGGTAGAAATGGACGCGATGGAGTTTGATATGGGATGTAAAGATGAGATGGTTTTCTACTGTTCGGGCCTGATGCTTGAGATAAAAATGGACGATAGAATTCAACTAGGACTTTTTTCACGCATTCACGTGGAACGGCCATCTCCTCTTTTACACTATCTAAAAATTTTCAATCAGTATACGAAGTCGATTGAATATGTAGCCGATTTAATCTAAAATGTCTTCAGATTGATTATGTATCAGAGATAATCTAAAATTTTGCATGTAAACAAGTTAATTTAATCATAGACGGAATTTAACAACTTGCTTGGAGGGACATTTTCGCGTTCTTTACAATACGTCGATAAAGACGCCAGTGGTTGAATGCAGGCCGTTGGATGGCGGGCCGTTCCACTATACTTTAAACTGCATCAGGATGTGCGATGGGAGGTCCAGGAGTGGAAGGCAGGCCTTTGGATGGCGGGCCTTGGTTTCGTTCCAATTTACTATAACCTGCACCAGGATGTGCGACGGGGCGTCAAGGAGTGGAAGGCATGCCGTTGGATGGCGGGCTGGGGTTTCGTTCCACTTCAGGATGTGCGACGGGAGGTCGATGAGTGGAAGGCAGATCGTTGGATGGCGGAGGGACCCGTTGTCTAGGAACGGTGGTGCCCAGTGGGGTGATTGGCATGGCGATGCCTTCACCGGTGATTTGGACCGACACCCCGCGGGCGGCGACGCCTCCACCGGAGGTGGAGGTTGTCACGGAGTAGGCGCTGGAGGGGAGGAGCGGTCCGCCCTAAGTCCCCTGGTGTTAGTTCTCCAAGGGAATTCAGGGAGTGGAAGGCTGGCCGCTCCATGTGTAAGACGAATAACTCGTCGGCGATCCGCCTGAAAAAGGAAGAATTCGTCGGGAAGGAGAGGTCCGGTATTAAAGGAGGGCCTATCCAACGATCGGGCCAACGGGAGGTTTCTTTTGAGAGGGGAGGAGTGTCTAGAGGCAAATCGTCCCAACACCCTGGGATTGTGAGGAGAGATCGAATACGGGGGCTTTTCTTTCTTTGCTTTGATCAATTATGTCTCAGCGTTGAGCAATTAAGTAAGCGGCTACAAAACCACTCATACCTCAGAATTACTCACCGCACACAACCACTCAATCCCAGAATAAGCTCACTGCACAAAACCCACTCAAAACTCAGAATTGATCAGCGAACAAATCCTCTCAAAACTCAAAATTGCTCATCGCACAGAACCACTCAAACTCAGAAGTGCTCACCGCACACAACCTCTCAAAAATCAGAATTGCTCAGCGCACAAAACCACTCAAACCTCAGAATTGCTCACCACACACAACCAATTTTGTCGCAGTGAGGGTGAACTGCCACAAAGTTCTCCACTGGGTCACAATTGCTCTTGCTTTTGAGGACATTTGTGTCATTTTTCGGGTCAAAGGTCTCCCTGAGAGCTTTCAAATCGCTCCAGCTACATCAATTCTCTCCCATCGCAATTAACGTCTCTTCATCTCTCTGACATCAATCCGCTGTAGATGAGCAGTCATTTGTATATTCACGAGAACCCCTCTGTAGCATGACGGGGTCTTCGATGTAGCCACACATTAACTCTACTTCTTCTCATCAATACAATTCGCTGTCATGCGTTCTGCGTTTTGCGCATTGAGCAATTCTCGTTTTCTAAACGTGCTGCGCGGTGAGCAATTATGATAGTTACTCGCCTCTGTATTATTTAGCCCGGTGTGCACGTCGAATATAATGTATTAAAAAATCTTAGTGTAGAGTAGTATTGGTGAGTGTAATTTTCCTATTATGTGATCAAGGCGAAAAACCGTAGGGTTTCATGGTTTTGCGCGGAGAGTAATTAACCTATTTTTTCCACATTCTAAAATAATTTACCCTTTGGAGATGCTCTAAATGTTGATTCCCGAGATCCATTGCATTACTGTAGGATCATGGACTTTTTATACGCTTCATTATGATTGGTCCAATTTCCCCTATAAATGGCGGACAACGAGCACTCATCGTCTCTAAACTTCATCTACTTTCTTCTATCATCTTCTTTATTTGCCCACACAACCTCCGTATGGAAACAATAAGGCCTTCAGCTGTTCGTGCATGCTTGATATAGATATGGACGATAGCATTCATCCAGTACTCTTTTCACGTAAAGGTAAATGGTTCATGTTGGAAACTTATGCAACGAAGGGCTATCGTCCATTTATAATCAAGCATCCCCGACAATGCTGGGGGGTGTTGCAACTGCGATGAGAAATTTTTTCCCAAACAACACTATGAAAAATGTGTACGATGATCATACCATATTATTTTGGGGTGATATTGGCTATGCTGTCTCTCATGTTTCAGGAAAGCTGCTGGGGGTTGTACCATGATAGATTGTTATTCCCTCCTATTATGAATTGTGGCTATGTATTAGTTTTGCGTGTCTTGCTATACACTCCATATCCATCTCCATCTCCTCTTTATACACTCCATCTCCTCCATCAAACCCTTCATCGTTTCACTATACATCATCTTTGACGCACAGACACTCCATCCTATCCTTTCCGATCTCTTACACTCCCAAACACAACTTCTTATGCAACCCTGTGTTGTTTTACATCTTCTCCGGTAACGGAGTTCCAATCGGTGTCTTTTGTCCTGACTTCATGTTACAATGACGACAGCAATGACGGTAATACGCGAAACGGTCTGCCGACTTTCCAATTCACGGCGTCTCCTACAAAGGACAAAGTTCCACGTCATTGCAAACATCTGGTATGACAATCATCTTGAGCAGATCAGGGCAGAAATTCGGCAACTGCAACGTAGATGTGGAGCGCATTGCCCGTGTCGTACATCGCCACAGGGGAATCGGGGTTCCAGGCGTTGTGATTGACACTGCTACATACTTGACTGCAGGTTACAACGACGCGACACTCATATCCAACTATCCAAGGACGTTAATAAACGCAACGAAGATGTGCGCCCGATGAACTCGCGGAAGTTAAAGGGGGAAACACGCAGATCACGCGCCACTTCATTGCAAACATCTGTGAAGACACTCAAATGTATCAGTTTGTAAGAGTAAAGGGATATGTATCTGTTTGGATCTGTATCTGTACGTACTTCAGTATGTTAGAATGGTTTGGCCATTTTGGAATGGTCACCGTTTGAATATGTATCAGCGTTAATCTAAAGGTTTGCATGCAGTTTCTGAATCAGATTGACTAGGTAAAGTTTCTAAGTGAAGTTTGACTGTTGGCATATTGCGGAATCACAATTTTAGTATGATGAAAATAAGAGTGTGAATGATTGATCGTGGGAACAAAAATTACAGCATCCAACAAATATGCTCAAAGCGCACAACGGGCAAAATTAGTCCGTGCGGGGCGCGTTGAGCAAATGGGCTATCGTCGCAAATTTGCTCAACGCGCACACCGGGCATAAGGCTACTAGGTGTGTGCGCGTTTAACAATTGTTGATAAACTACCTTTTATATGCTCAAAAAGCGAACCACCGGCTTTCCTTTTTGCCCGTTGTGCGCGTTGTTTTGCCCGTTGTGCGCGTAATGTTTGCCCGTTGTGCGCGTTGTTTTCCCGTTGTGCTCGTAATTTTGCCCGAGCCTAAGGGCATAATTTTGCCCGTTGTGCGCGTTGGGCTATTTTTTTACTGGCTACAGTTTATCCCAACGCGCAAAACTTAGGCAGGCATTAATCATTATAGAGCAGAACATCTGGCTGGTAGCAATCCGCTGTATATTAACGATCCCTGCTCTGTATGTTCACCAATACTGATCTGCAGACTCGAGGGGTCTCTTAGACTATTAGTAAGACCAAAGGTTCCAATATATCGCCGTTGTGCGCTGTGAGCATTTCTGTTAACCATTAAAAATTTGCACTGTGCGAGCAGCAATAACTGAGGATATATCAGCAAATTTTATTGAGTGGACGAGTAGGAGTTTTTTTTTCGCACTAACAAAATTGCTCACCGCGCACAACCGGCCAAAATTATTTGTTCTGATCGTGGTGAATGGTGAGCAATTGTAGTAACCACTAACAAATTGGCTAATAAAGGCGCTCAACGTGCAAAACTTATCAATGGGAGTTTGTGGTAAGCAATTTTGTCAGACACTAACATATATGATACAATAACCCTACTCTCACTTGGAGTATTGGCCACACTAACAATGCCACATTCTCATCGCATAACAATTTGGAACAAAGGTTGATGTTATTAAAAATACCCAGAGCGCAAAACCGGCACTAATATTGCCAGTTCTGCGCGTTGAGCAATTTGGTAGGTAAAGACATAATTACTCAAAGCGCATAACGGGCAATATTACTGCAGTGTTGCGCTCGGTGTAATTGGTATGATACACAACATCAATCCATACCGATGATGACATTTGCACATTTCGGAAGCCATGATAAAATTTCATCCGCCAAAGTGGTCCATTTTTATACCAAAAAAAAACTTATTACATTGATAAACGTTTTATCTTACAGATACTAAAAACCATCAGCGGTAGCAATTTTCGTATCTTTTACCCTATCAACGAATGACTGCATCCTCTGCTTGTAACCAGCCGGCCATCCATCGGCCACAGGGTCATGCGATCTTGTCCACACAACTGAAGTCGGAGGGACGTCACCTGATGGTTGAAGTTGAAGGATAAAAAAGTGATTTCTGTTCACATAACCCAACGTTATGTGGAGTCTGGAGGATCGGTTTACTGGAGGACTTCTCAATGGAAAAAATGTCACACACATATCATTTGCAATCAAATGTACTACACAGTTGTAGCATGATGCAATGACATGTCCCATGTCTGGCATCTGCATCCAATTTTCCACTCCTGCACCTTTATCAGTAATAAAATAGTTCACTGCCTTCAAATTATTATTATATGAAACCTCACTCAGAACACGCCTGTACAAGCCGCTGTATGTCCGCATCTCACGGAGCAAATCAGCTCTGACAGTCCGCCAATCGGAATCTTTCAAGCCCAACTGAACTGCCACAGCCCTGTACCCACAGTTGCCATCTGCATCCACGTCTACGCCGCCCACCATGAGGGGTTGTAGCTTCTCATGAAAATCCAAATAATATGGTATGAGGAAGTTGGCAGGCAAATCATCAACATAATCATCACGGGGAAACGAAGGTTTCGGCTTCTTTATTTGAAGTTTCGGACGCCTACTACTTTCCTTCGAAGGCCGCCTCTTCCATTTAGGCTTCTTCTTCGCCGCCGCAGTATGCTCCACAATTGAATGCAACCGTGGAGCCTTAACAGGCTTCCTCCTAACTGTAGGCTTCTCCGTCACATCCGAAAAATGATCAGAAATCTCATCAACCAGGGGAGAAAGTTGTTTAAGCATGCCATCCATCTCCTCGTGCTCATCAAAATACGAGGCCACAGCCGTCTCCTCCTCCCTCCCAGCAGTCTGAGCATCCACATTATGATCCCCCGTCTCCACCGTCGCCCCCAACTCCAACGTAAGCTCAGCTTGCATCAACCCAGCATCCTCTATCTTCTCATCCTCCACATCCTCCACATTCGCCTCATCCTCCTGCGGCTCCTCATTCTCCCCAGCTGCATTCTCCCACTCATCCATCTCAGCAGTCTGGTCAGCCACATTACGTTCCATCGTCCCCGCCGTATCCACCAACTTCCCAGTATGCTCCTCAGCAATCAAAACAGTAGCCACTTCCTTATCATCATCATCCTCGTTCGCCTTCTCCTCATACACCTTCGGCTCCACAGTCTCAGCCGCTGCATTATCCTCCACCAGTACCTCCTCAGCATTCTGCACCTCCACGTTAAGGGCAACCGTCTCCTCCGTCTCCACCATCTCCCCAATAACATAATCATCTACAGTCAACTCAGCAGCCACTGCATTCTCAGCCTCATCATCCCCATAAACATCATGCACCCTCGGCTCCACATTCTCATCCGCTGCATTAAACTCATCCTCCTCCGCAGCATTATGCTCCTGCCCACTAAGAGCCAACTTCTCAGCAGCCTGCTCCATCGCATTATGATCCACCACATCATCCTGCCAATAAGCAGCCAATGCAGTCACCTCCTCAGCCTCATCCACCTTCTCCTCATCTCCCTTCTGCTCCTCCTCAACATTATCGACATGCACCACAAGCTCATCACCCACAATTCTACACGGTGATGCTAACTCCTTCAACTTGTTTACCATACCCACACTCTGCCCCCTTAGTAATCGGGAACGTGCATTATAAATTGATTTGATTTGTGTTTCATTGAAGGACTTAGTTTCCTTCAGGCTTTTCAAAATTGCTGACGGCGGCACCTTTCTATTTGCCAAGTCTCGCAATGCTTCCACCTCTTTTCCCTGTAACACCCCGTCGTCGGAATGGCCCGCGACATAATTAGCATCTTGATGGTTGTGCCTGCCATCAACGACCGTTAAACTCCACTCGCCGCCATCGCCCACCTCATTACCACGCAATTTGAACGGGCATCCACACTTGTTGGTTCTAACTGGCCGGTTGCTCTTTCGTACTGGTCGGTGTCCCCTGTAGTTCCCGCTTCTTGCACATGCATAGTAGGCAGCGGGAGTCCTATTGGACGATTTATTCATACTCGACGCACTGGTAACAATCACATGCCCCTGTTGTCGTCCGACGCTCTTTATCCACTGAAAGAGTTCGTCTCTACTTTTAAAACGTTGAAGCGTTGTAAATTCGACCGTATAATCCATATACACCTGTATCAAACAATTCATACAACTAATTGGACCGGGAACCAAACATTAGTTACATTATTGACGTAAAGAAAAATCAATATTACCTCCGAATTTTTTAGCATCTCCATCAATCTCAACTGTATCTGCAGGCAATTAAAAACCAAAAATTTCACCTCCTCTTTCTACACATTGTAATTGTAATTAGGATATCAAATAAAATGTACTTAACATTGTATACTTACCAAATCGCGATTTCGACAAATTTAGGTCGAAAACCCCTAAATCGATTGCTCTCGCTTCACCGATTTGTTTGAACGCAGTAGTTGCCACTGTGATGTAAATGTCGAGCCCAGTAATAAAAATCAAATCTTTGGAATTTCCGTCTGTGCGCCTTGAGCAATCTACGAAAAACTGGCCGTTTGATATTCCGCCTTGAGCAATCTGTGGAAGGTTATGGCTGTGAGCGGTGAGCAGAATTTATCAAGGGATGAAAGAGGGTCCAAACGGGTCAAAACGGGTAAAAATTTTAACCCGTTGCGCGCTTCGAGTAAATTCGGTGGTTTAGTTGGCTAATTTTACTCAGCGCGCACAACGGTTATATTTTAGCACGATTCGAACCGTTTTGCGCGCTGAGTAATATTACATGGATTGTCAGGCTTGACATTAGTAACGGTAATCGTTATTAATCGCGACACTGAGAACGATTTTTACCGCGGTGCGCGCTGAGGAGATCTAAATTTTGTTTTTAATATTTATTCTATTGGATTCCTCATATTCTTATGCCGATGTTAACAACATTATTGATACATATAAAATAATATAATACCAACGTGATAACTATCATTAGTTGTATTAATTAACACCCTTAAGAAAATCTGGATAGATTGAGTGTGTTATTAAGCATTCAAAATCCAGTATATATCAGTTTGTACCCGTTCACCAAAAAGTTAGTAAGAGGCAAACTTGATTAGTAGGTCTATCGTTGAGCATAACTTATAGATACCATACACCAAAGCACGGCATACAGATGATAACATTTGCACATTTAGGCAGACATGATAAAATTTCATGCTACCAATCTGTCAATATGAAATAAACAATCCACAGTAAAATGATACAAAGTTTTATCCTACAATATTTCAATAACGTCAACGGTTGCAATATCGTGCCCAAATACTATTGACTGGAATTGATGCATCCTATCCTCATAAGCAGCCGGCCATCTGGCTGACACATCGGAACGGTATCTTAGCCACATACTTGAAGTCGGAGGGACATGACCATATGGGGCAAGTTTAACAATAACGAAGTGATTATTGTTCACATGACCCAACGTTATGTGGCGTCTGGATGATAGGGGTACTGGAGGAGTTCTTAAAGGAAAATATGTCACACACTGATGAGGTGCAAGAATATGTACTACACATTCGTAGCATGAGGCAATGACATGTGCCATTTCTGGCATCTGCATCCACCATTTAGCTTTTGGACGGTCTAACAAATGGCCCAGTGCCACTACATTCTTTTTAAATTCCACGGCACCCATAAGTTGTCGGTACAAGCCGTCGTGGTTCTGCATCTCTTCTCGCAAGTCATATTTCACCTGCCTCCATTCGTCCTCACCCAGTCCCAACTGAGCTGCCACAGCCCTATACCCACAGTTTCCGTCTGCTTTCACATCTACGACATGCACTATAAGGGGTCGTAGACACTCAGGAAAAGCGTTCCAATATGGTATTATTATGTCGGCAGCCAAGTCCTCGTCACTATCATCATGTGAAATTGATTGTTTCGACTTCTTTATTGTACGTTTCCACAACGGTCCACTTCTTCCCTTACCCGGCTTACACGTCAATGTAGACGTATCCGTTATCTCAGCATGCTGCTTAGCAATCTCCGCTACTAGGGTAGAAATTTGAAGACGTAGAACCTCATGCTCCTTCTCAAAGGCCTTAGCCACTGCATTCTCATCATCCTCCTCCTCCCCAGCAGTCTGATCCGCCTCATTACGATCCACCTTATCATCCTCCCCACCCATCTTCCCAGTATGATCCTCCTCCTGCAACTCAGCAGGCACTGCATTCTCCCAAAACGCCTCCCCCACCTTCTGATCCTCCCCCTCATTATTCACAGCCTTCACATTCTCAGCACCCACAATTTTATCAGCTGATGCTAACTCCTTCAACTGTTTTACAATACCAACCTTCTTCCCCCGTTGTAACCGGTTTCGTGCATTATAAATTGCTTTGATTGAGGTAGAACTGAAGTTTTTATTTGCCTTCAGTACTTTCAAAATTTCAGCTGGCCGAACCTTGCTATTCGCCAGGTCACGCACTGTTTCCATCTCCATTCCCTGCAACGTCCCGTCATCGGAATGGCCATCGACATATTTAGCTGCTTCATGGTTGTGCCTGCCACAAACGACTGTTACCTTCCACTCCTCAACGCCCACGCCCACCATATAACCACGCAATGAGAAAGGACATGAACACTTCTTGGTTTTAACAGGCTGGTTGGTCTTTTTTAGCTTTCGGTGTCCCCGATACTCACCGCTTCTTTCACACGCAAAGTACACAGCATGATGCCCTTTGGCCGTTTTACTTAATCTCCCCGATCGTGTAACAATCACATGCCCATGACTTAACCCGACGTTTTGTATCCACTGAAACAGCTCTTTTCTATCCTTGAACAGTTGATTGGTGGTAAAGTCGGTTGTAAAATCCATAGTATCCTGTATCAAACAATTCATAACCTGATCCTCAAAGATTTAATGCATTATTGCTGAGAAGATAAATCAATATTACCTTGGATTTTTGTACCGACTTCATCAACCTCAATCGTGGATGAATGCATGTAAAATCAAAATAAGAAAGGCAGATAAACTGTACTTAAAAGTATAGACGTACCAAAGAGTCGATGTTGATAAATTTAGGTCAAATACCCCTAAATCGATTTCTCTCGATTCAGCTCTTTGTTTGATCTCACCAGTTGACTAAGTGATGTATCCTTCGAGCAATTAAATAAAAAGCTTTTGGATTTCGGTCTGGGCGACTGGAGCGATCTTTGAAAATACTTGCCGTTTGAAATTCCGCCGTGAGCAATCTGTGTAATTGTCTGTTAATTCGCTGCGAGCAGAAGGTATCACGGGACAATTTCGGGTCCTACCGGGTCATATCGGGTCTACAATAATTTACCAGTTGTGCTGGTTGAGTAAACAAGTCTAGTTTGAAATATTACTAGCAAATAACCCGTCCACATGTGCACGTGGACTTGACCAAAACGGTTGTGGGCGGTGAGCAATTACGGGTTTTGAGTGGTTGTGTGAGCTGAGCAATTCCGAGTTTTGCATGGTTGTGTGCGCTGAGCAATTCCGTGTTTTGATTGGCTGTGAGCGGTGAGCAATTCCCAGTTTTGCGTGGTTGTGTGCGCTGAGCAAGTCCGTGTTTTGCGCGGTAGTGTGCGGTGGGCAAACTGCTAGACGGTTTACAGAGGAGAGCAATTTACATTTTTGCATGCCCACTGTTCGCGATGAGTAATTTACACTATGAACCACTATTTCTACGCATCCGTATATACAAATGCATCGTAACAGCTTCCATATGCGATCAGTTTTGTGACCTAAGGCGGGAAAAGCTAACGAGATAGGGTTTGATCAACAGAAATTATTCTAATTCGCTGAGGTATATAGACTATAAGAGTTCCTGCTTATATCAAACGAAGGTCCTTAAGGCAGTGCAAAAGATTTGTGTCATTGGGTTGGGGTGCCCTAAAATAGTCGACTGTGGCCGCATTGCATCGTAAAGTTGGTAAGCCATTAATTGATGCTAATTAATTTGGTATTTTTTAATAATTTCAGAAATTTATTGCTGCAATGTACATTTGGAACATGATTGCGTAGCAATTACGAAGATTGAGATGGGCTCGGTACACATTGAGGGGATCTGGGATGAAACGGCCAAAGAAGCAAAGGTTTGAAATTATTTTGCTTTGTTAACTGACTAATTTACTAGAAAATAAAGCTTAACATTTAGTGACAATATTGGTATCTGGTACTTAATTCAGCGTATTGTTGAAGGCTCAGAGGTTAATGAAGATTATACAAATCAGTTCACAACAAATAAAATTTTCCCCAGCATAGAAGAGCTTGGTAAATGGGTAAAAGGGGTCGGTGTGAAAACCGGGAATTTGGTTGTTACAAAATCATCAAATATGAGTACAAAGGGCAATAGGGTCCCAACTTATTATTTTTGTTGTGAAAGAAGTGGGACATATCGGCCACACAGGCCGGATATATCGGCCAAAAAATCAACTCGAAGCAAGAAGTGTTCATGTCCCTTCTACTTGAGGGCTAATGGTGTGGCAACAGATAAGTGGATTTTGACAGTTGTACGTGGCAATCACAACCATAAACCCGCAATGTACATCGAGCGACATCCAGATGAGAGGAGGTTCGGAGGTGGGGAGATGGCCACGGTGAGAGACTTGTCACATAGACTGCTTAGGCCAAGGGAAATCTTGAAATACCTGAAGGAAAAGGATAATGCAACATCTACCACAATCAACACTATTTATAAAGCCAGACAGAGGATGAAGGCAGGGGAAATGGCCTGGAGAGCAGAAATGCAGCTATTCCTTAATCTACTGACACAGCGTAATTACATTGTGTATCATGAAGTGGACGAAGTGACAACTACAGTGAGGACTATATTTTGGGCACATCCGTAGTCGGTTGAGTTATTACGAAAATTTCCAGCGATTCTGGTTATGGACTGCGCGTTGAAGACCAACCGCAACAGGCCACCATTGATGGAGATGTATGGGGTGACGTCCACAGATATTCAGTTCGCAGCGGCATTTTGTTACACGGAGGCCGTACGTGAGGAGAACTACTTGTGGGCCTTGGGGAAGTTGAGCTCTTTGCTGCAGGGATACAGGATGCCACGTGTAATTTTGTCAGCACTGGAGCCAGCACTTATGAATGCCATTGGCCATGAATTTCCCCTTGCGGTGCACCAAATATGTAGAATGCACATATCCAAAAATATTGCCAAAAATTGCCAGCCCTCTTTTGAAGATCAAGAAAAATGGTTAGGTTTCATCTCTAGCTGGAATTTATTGGTGGGGGCACGCAAGGAGGAGGAGTATGTTGCTAAACTGAAGGCATTGGAGACCGAGTACATAGATTACACAAGGGTCGTGAGCTATGTGAAGACATCTTGGTTGGACAAGTACAAGGAGAAGTTTATTTCTGTATGGACAGATGGCAATCTCCACTTTGGAAATGTCAGTACCAACAGAGGGCAGACCAAAAGAGCCCAGACTGAACATTCTAAGCTTAAAAGGGCATTGGGTTCATCGGCCTTCAGTTTATCCGCTTCTTGGCCAACCATACATGAATCATTAGAGGGGCAGCATATCGAGATCAAGGCATCATTCGAGAAATCTAAGATCATGTTGCAACATAATGTGCATGGGTTCTTGTTCAAGGAGCTGATAGGATTTACAGCCGCTGCGGCGTTGAAGATAATGTCTGTGGAAGCTGATAAATCTGACCCTATGGGAACGGACCAATGCACAGGTGATTGTCTAGCTAGAATGATTTATGGTGTACCATGTGCCAATGAGATTGGCAAATACACAAGGGAAAATCGCCCCATTCCCTTAGATGACGTAAATTCTCATTGGAAGCAGCTAGACATGGAGGCTAAGCCGGAATTGATGTCTGAAGAAGATGGGCTTATACATGCTGAATTAGAGCGCATACACAAGCTCTATGCTCAACTTGATGGGCCGATGAAGCAGGAGTTGTTAATTAAGTTGAAGGAGCTAGCTACCCCGGCGACAAATCTGATTACAGAGCCGCAAGTTAATGTCGTGTTCAATGGAAGAAGAAAAAGGGATAATAATTTGACAAATGAAGATACAGCCACCCCCATTCATCCTGCTCATTTTGATCATGACTTCGCCGATGCGGCTAGTTGCTCTGCTCAAATTCCACCTGAAGTCTCATCGAAACAAGAAAGCGTCGGCCGTGTCCAGCCGAGACGGTCCCAAAGGATCAAAAATACGTCTGCCCCACCCATTCCTCATCAACTTGCTAGAAAGAAACCAACTGGCAAAGCCGCGACATCTGGCAGTATGACTGGGGTTTCTGCTACAGCTTCATTTGCAGCAGCAAATTATGAAGCAAAGGACGCTAGATCCGTTCAAGGAGGCATACCTTATCTTGATCAATTCCCCGCTGCAATCGCCAAATATATATCGAACGTCACAGATGTGACGGCAGATGTGAACTGTGGTTACAGGGCTATATCTTCACATCTAGGGATGGGAGAGGACCAGTGGAAGGTGGTCAGAAGAGAGTTGCTTCAAGAGCTGCGTGACCACTATGATGTGTACTCAAAGGTGATGGGTGAGGAAAGTGCACAAGAACAGGTAGTGTCAATTAACTATATGGGTGACCACCCCCCGATGCAATATTGGATGACCTTCCCTGAAGTTGGACATATTATCTCAAGTCGTTATAACTGTGTAATACATCTGCTGTCAATGCAACAATGTCTTTCATTTTTTCCGTTAAGATCAGGACCACACCAAGGTACGAAACGTGGTCCCTTCACCATAGGTTTTGTAAATAATAATCACTTTGTAAATATTCAACTTAAAGATAGAAGCCCGGTCCCACCGGTAATAAGGCAATGGAAGGCTAACCGCCTGCCTGCGGCCGAAGGATGGGTGGAAGGCCTTGAAGAGAGGATGCGACAATTCGAGACATTATTCTGTAAAGATGTAGGCAAATCTCCCACTGTAATTACCGTATCATCAGAGCATTGACTTTATAATTTTGTGCAAATGTAGTGACTGAGTTTATAATGAAAGAATATACTGAATTTTTTGGGATTTTTGTACAAAATCTATGGGATTTCTGCACAACGGGAACTCAACGCGCCATCATGTCTTTGCTTGTTGTGCGCTTTGAACATTTATGTTATGGGATACAGTGGCTAAATTCGCACGACTGGCATAATTTTGCCGGTTGTGAGCTTTGAGCAATTTATGGTACAACATTAAAAATTTGCTCACCGTGCACAACTGCCATAAAGGAGAATGCTAAGAGTTGGACTCATAATTGTTTGCTTTGGTATGTTATTGATGTTGAAGACCGTATACTGCAGTAAATGTGTTATTTATGTTGCATGAAGTGATTTCCACCTCTGCGTATTCTTGAATCTTTCTCTCCTTGACGATGGTCTACTTGAATCTACGGCATAAGTCCAATATCCCAAGTTCGTTTAAAGGAAAACTTTATACGTAACAATCTCGATGCATGTAGATGCTATGTGAATGCTGGAGAAAATGACTCCAATGAAACACACTGACAAATCAGATTCATCCATACACATCAGGTAAAAGGTGGGACCGGTGTGAGCAATGAGAAAAAATTGTATATCTGGTTCACTGTGATGCTAAGCTCAATTCCAACGCAGTTCACGTGCACTAAGTATATTCCCGGGAAACTTCGATATTTCACACCATCCTTGCCCATTTCTGTGATGGATGTATGCTAATAGTTTTAATATCCACAAGAAATTAAGAAATCGGTGTACGAAGATCGCTAATGGTTGGCAAACAGATATTTAAACTAACAAGTGGTAAAAGACTGCACCAGACGGTGTTCATTGCCAATTGAATGTTCGGGGTTCATTACTAACGCGTAAACCATCACATGTTCACCTCTCAAAATATGAAAACCATTTGGGGTACTAAGATGGCCACGATTCACACAGACGCCTCGCTGGAGGGGGCGTTGGTAGCCAAACCGTCCTACGTTTGGGCCGATCCTCCACCGGACTCCCGACCAGATCGCTGACGCTTCCTCGCCTCAGCCTCATTCCTCACGTCTGCAATCGAGTTTGGAGGAAGCGAGTTTCTCTCCAACTCGGCTATACGAGCCAGGAGACTGCTCTTCTCTACGTACCATCACTCTTCGGAGCTCTTCCGAACCGCTGACATAGAGGCCGCCCGATCTTTAGCTTTCGCAACCTCCCACTCCGCCTGAGATCTGCGATCTCTCTCTTTCATCATCTGCTCCTTCAAATCCTTAAGTTGAGATTCGAAGGAAACCGCCTTTTTCCGCTCGGCAATCAACAATTGCACCACTCGGCGACGCAGTTCCGCCCCGACCAATGATGTCTGCAGGGAATCATGGATAAGTAAGACTGTAAGAGTAAGACAACAGCATAACGAGACGACATTAGTACTTAACCTGGTAACTACCATAAACGACTGAGTTAGCGAGCCTTTCAATGTCAATTTGACCCAGGACACTTTGGTCAATGGGAAGGATGGAGTTCTCCACCAGCCGACTGGCCACCCCCCTATCCACCAAGGCAGACTCGCCGTCCCGGACGGGGAAGAAGGGTCGGTGACGGTTCCCCCTAGTACCTTCCGATGGAACGTCAGTGGGCGGATTCAACAGCAATGCCCCCTCGTACGCCGGGGGGACATAGCCTGCCGGAACGAGACCTCCCCATGGCCACGTATCTCTTAGGGGAGTCTCAGGCAACTGCGGCCGCACATCCCCCCTGTCATGAAGGGAACGGTTATCATCTACGTCACCGTCTCTTCTTCCCTCTGAAGACTGGCCTTGCAAAGTTTCTTCGTCCCACTGACACGATTTCTCAGCCATATCTGCAGTGAAGGCACAAATCATGGCGAATGGTGATATATCCCCAAATTTGGCGGGATAAATATCCTCCACTTGATCGGCCGCCTGGCGGGGTTTTCTGGGGTCTTCGCGGCGTTTTTTTGCGGTCTGCTACATCCATACTCCGAGTTTGGCGGCAACTCAAATTTTTTGCCGGTTCCTGCATTATGGGTGGCCATCTTGCTTCTTGACTCTCTCGCTCTTCCGTTTGTTATTACAAGTATAAACAAACGGCGGATTAATTACTGAGCGCGCAAAACGGGGCAAGATTTGAACCGTTGTGCGCGGTGAGCAAACATAATTTAGTCACGCGCAGTATATGCGTAAATGAGGGATAGTTGTGCGCGGTCGAATATTTGGATTTATTATACGAATTTCCTCATCGCTCACATATGGCATTACTGTATACAGTTGTGTGAGGAGATATATTAAACGACTAAAATGTTTTACTTGTCAGAATGGATACAAATATTCGCTGATATGGCGCTTACGTGAAAAAATTTTCTCAAACAAAGTACAAGCAAATTCGGTAGTTGGATGAGTAGATGACCGGTCGAATTCTTGTTTGTGGTCCCACCAACCTCTCACCTCATCCGCAATTTCCATCTCTACGTACCATCGCTTTTCGTCTTATTAATAGTAACACATGAAAGTGGAGCCCACAGATGGAAAAAGATAGAATTTTTCAACGCAGCACAGCGGAACGACGCGAAACCTACTGCAAATTCGAACACGAAGGTCCACATATTGTTTAGCGGGCCCGACAATATATTCTCGAGTCTCGACACCCCACTATCCAACCCCATTGAATCTAGTTGGTAGATGATGTGACATTTAATTAGGTATTTTTTGCCATATTTAGTTTACGTGAATTAAGCTATATTTGACGACTCCATGCAAGTCTAAGCGGAAGTTGGCCGGTTATATCATCTCCAAACCACACTGCAACAACACGCCAAATATGGCGTTTTCCCTCCATCAACCGCCCTGCAAAACTGGAATCATTTTGCCGGTTTGCTACAGGGCCATCCAAATTTGGAGAGTCAATGTAGCAACTTCCGATGTATAAAAAAACAGTGTAGCAACCTACATCCAGTTTTTGTATGTCTGTTTATTAGACCATACCTAGAACATTCATTACGATTCTGTTTGTTTATTTCGATCCCCCTATGGCATTATCCAAAAGGCGGCAGTAAAATAACAACAATCGTGCCAAATAATAATCTAAATATATATATAATCCAAAAAATCATAAAACCACATTATAAACTTAGGTGATAAGAGGAACGAAAGTCCAATATCAACATTGAGATACACGAATGAAACTTAACGTATCAAATCACAACACATATAGATATATCATACATGGAGACCATATCACAAAATTCACACATATATATGATATATGATCAACAAATATAGTGCGGATTTAAAATTAAACCCAAATAATAAACAAATGCAAACGCAATTATGTTTCAAGTGTTCGGATTACCCAAGTAACTTCCCGCCTTGTTCCCGGTTATCCTACGTCCCTTCCACCCGGATACCTCCGAATACTCAAGTTAGAACACTAACTTGAGGTTGCCTTTAAACCCACTTGTAGCAACCCAACAAGTGAAATCGAATACAATCGATGTCCTTCACTCCTACAACTTGGGAGTAAGCAAACCGCTCTCGCAAACCTAGCACAAAAACAAAATAACGAAAGTTATGAAATTATGAAAGCAACACTTACAATCCCATATGCCTTGAAGTAGAACTTGAAGGAGAAGTGTGTTGTGTGTTGAAGACTCTCTTGGAAGAGAGGAGAAAGCCCTTTCTCTTGACTGCACCTATTACCTTGACGATCACGTTCCGTTTGAATGCACATCGCTCCTGCCTTTGCACCGGCTCCATTATATCAGTTCCCACCTGTTACTCAGGAATCACTGTCAATAGAGAGGACTACTGCCGTAAAGGTGGAGGCCGAGGTAATAGATCGGGTGCCAAACGGCGGCTCTAGGCTGGAACGATATACGTGCACCTCATGGGCATTCATGTTCCGTTTGAATGCACATCGCTCCTGCCTTTGCACCGGCTCCATTATATCAGTTCCCGCCTGTTACTCAGGAATCATTGTCAATAGAGAGGACTACTGCCGTAATGGTGGAGGCCGAGGTAATAGATCGGGTGCCAAACGGCGGCTCTAGGCTCAACCGATATACATGCACCTCATGGGCATTCACGTTCCGTTTGAATGCACATCGCTCCTGCCTTTGCACCGGCTCCATTATATCAGTTCCCGCCTGTTACTCAGGAATCACTGTCAATAGAGAGGACTACTGCCGTAAAGGTGGAGGCCGAGGTAATAGATCAGGTGCCAAACGGCGGCTCTAGGCTCGACCGATATACGTGCACCTCATGGGCATTCACGTTCCGTTTGAATGCACATCACTCCTGCCTTTGCACCGGCTCCATTATATCAGTTCCCGCCTGTTACTCATGAATCACTGTCAATAGAGAGGACTACTGCCGTAAAGGTGGAGGCCGAGGTAATAGATCGGGTGCCAAACGGTGGCTCTAGGCTGGAACGATATACGTGCACCTTATGGGCATTCACGTTCCGTTTGAATGCACATCGCTCCTGCCTTTGCACCGGCTCCATTATATCAGTTCCCGCCTGTTACTCATGAATCACTGTCAATAGAGAGGACTACTGCCGTAAAGGTGGAGGCCGAGGTAATAGATCGGGTGCCAAATGGCGGCTCTAGGCTGGAACGATATACGTGCACCTCATGGGCATTCACGTTCCGTTTGAATGCACATCGCTCCTGCCTTTGCACCGGCTCCATTATATCAGTTCCCGCCTGTTACTCAGGAATCACTGTCAATAGAGAGGACTACTGCCGTAAAGGTGGAGGCCGAGGTAATAGATCGGGTGCCAAACGGCGGCTCTAGGCTCGACTGATATACGTGCACCTCATGGGCATTCACGTTCCATTTGAATGCACATCGCTCCTGCCTTTGCACCGGCTCCATTATATCAGTTCCCGCCTGTTACTCAGGAATCACTGTCAATAGAGAGGACTACTGCCGTAAAGGTGGAGGCCGATGTAATAGATCGGGTGCCAAACGGCGGCTCTAGGCTGGAAAGATATACGTGCACCTCATGGGCATTCACGATCCGTTTGAATGCACATCGCTCCTGCCTTTGCACCAGCTCCATTATATCAGTTCCCGCCTGTTACTCAGGAATCACTGTCAATAGAGAGGACTACTGCCGTAAAGGTGAAGGCCGAGGTAATAGATCGGGTGCCAAACGATGGCTCTAGGCTCGACTGATATACGTGCACCTCATGGGCATTCACGTTCCATTTGAATTCACATCGCTCCTGCTTTTGCACCGGCTCCATTATATCAGTTCCCGCCTGTTACTCATGAATCACTGTCAATAGAGAGGACTACTACCGTAAAGGTGGAGGCCGAGGTAATAGATCGGGTGCCAAACGGTGGCTCTAGGCTGGAACGATATACGTGCACCTCATGGGCATTCACGTTCCGTTTGAATACACATCACTTCTGAACGTGCAGTGGCTACTAAACAATAGATATTTATAGATCGGTTGCGAGACGCAATCGGTATGCCACGTAATGATGAAAGTACAACCGCCATCTCGTACAATCTTATTTCGGAGGTACGTAATGATGACAGTAAATGATTCTGCTTTCTTCTCAACAATGTTCACGTGTGGTAACTGGAGAATGAGTCAAGTATAACCTCAGTTTCCGTGTAACCCCTTCATTACGATTTTTTTTGCCCATCCGAACGGATGCTTTACCCCAGTCGTCTGATGAGATCGTTTTAGTCAGTTCCACTTCCATATGTAATCCAGCGGCTGAGATTAAAATAACCAATCATTATATATATGTGGAGTCAGTAGCCGAGGGGTTTCGCGGAAAATTTCATTCCTCTTTCCTTTGGTCTGTCCTTCCGTTTTCTTCTTCATCTCAACACTCTCGAATTTCGTACTCTGGTTTCTTCATGCCGCCAAAACGATCTCATGAGTCGACTTTTTCTGACCCTTGGGCAGTTAGTGATGATGATTCACCGTCACCTGAACACGATGATCCCCTTCCCTCATCGTTCCCGGCCTATAGACCCATTCTGCGTGATTCGCTTTCGCTTGGTCCAACTCAAGGTGAACACAATGTGCTGTTGCCTCCTACTGGGTTTCCTCCTTTACATGCATGTTCATCAGTTCCATCTCCGGCTGAAAAAGCCCCACTCGAGGACAACAGTAACGGCCTCCTCTCTATGGATGGGATGTCTCGCCGTCAGGACTCTGTTATGCCCAACCTCCGTAGCAAACTCGAGGAGCTTACTACGTCTGTCTCTGTACTTACAGATGAACAACGTCAGCTTAAGGATATTCTCATAGGCAATGTAAGCCCCGCATCTGCTGCTTCATCATCCTCCCATCAGCCGATGAACTTTACTCGTAGATTAGGAGAAATTGAAGCCCATCTCTCCAACACCAATCTGGTGATCTCACTTCTGCGTAGCGACTTCGACACTATGATGCTCATAATGTCGAACATACAAGAGAAGATGGAGACTCTGGTGCCCTCTCCTAGAGACATCCGTACTGTTGCCCCACCATCACCACCGCCGCCTCCGCCTCCGCCTCCAGGTTTTTGAGTTGGCCGGGCCTTTGGCGCACAAGCCTTTCTCTTGTCTTATATTGTATTTTTGATCATCGACGGAGAAGAGTGTTTGTGGGTAGATATTCTTTGGTGTTTTATGTCAATATGTACGAAATGTGGTTTCAAATTTGTTGTGGTATGTACATTGTAACTTATAAATGTTGTAGTATGATAGAATTCAGACCTTAATACACTGTCATTTAATTTGATACAATTGCATGACATTACGAAATTGATATATGCGATATATACAACGATGCTTACTTGAATCAATGTCCGAAATTGAAATTACCTATGTAAAAACTTTTTACCGTTATATGATTTACCCAGCGAGCACAACGGGCATAAATTGTGACCGTCCTTATATACGTTGTGATAAAACATTTACGTTTGCACACAATTACTCAGCGCGCACAACGGTCACATATTGTATTTGACCGATGTGCGGGCTGTGAGCATACCCGTATCTGATTATCCACAATTACTCAGTTCACACAACTGCACGTATTTGTGACCGTTTTGCGCGCGGAGCCAAACTCGTTTTTTGAATTCTAGGGCTGACTAGGACAAGATAAAGAGTGGCTAGGATTTGATCCTGGGAAATCAATGGCTGAGATTGGATTTTATGGAAATTTTATGTTGGAAAACTTAAATTTTAGTGGGAAAAGTGTCTTGGAAACCAAAACTTTGAAATTAGAAGTGTCTTTGGAAAGATTGTGGAGATTAAATTTGGGGGGGACGTGCCTTGGGAACCTAAACTTTGAAATTAGAAGTGCCTTGGGAAAGATTGTGAAGATTAAATTTAGGGGGGAAATGCCTTGGAAACCTAAACTTTGAAATAAAAAGTGCTTTGGGAAAGATTATGTAGAAGCATGATCCATTAAATTAAACAAAATAAAAAATTTAGTGTAAAACAATTTAGCGGAACAACAAATTAAATAATTAAAAGTGCCTTGAGTAATATTGTACAAACATAAATAATTTGCTCATCTTGCACAATAGCCATTATTTTCCCCGTTGTGCGCGTTGAGCAATTTTGTTATTGGCCTTCAAGTTTGCTCAACGCGCACCGTAAAGTCCAAACCTTCTTGGGAACATCATCTGGCTGAAACAGTATGTTGTAGATTCACTCGTCTTTATGTCCAATACAATATCACGCACAGTGACTTTACTGTAGTCTATCGTCCTCATCAATGGGCCAGTCCAATTCGTCTATAAATAGCCTCTCTTCCCACTAGACCTGGTTGAACCACTCCACTTCTTAATGATAGTATTCTAACTGATTCTATCTGTTTCTACTTCATACACTATTTTTTCTTCACAATGCTAAATATTTCCCGTTGTTCATCACTGCTTCGTCTTCAACACACAAAGATGAACAATATACTACCGGCAATTGACGTGTACTGGAGTCTGGAAGATGTTATTTGCTCCTTCATATGTTCTACTACAGCAGCGGATTCTTCCGAGAAGAAGCAACCGTGATATATTTTTATATCAGTGCCTAAACGTAAAGTTGCATGTCTTTATACCCTATTTTTAACTTAAATATGCTTTTTATCGTTCATAATTGATGCTTCTTCAACGCATACAGTGGCATGCGCTCAAGAATCCAGATCAGCCAACTTCGTTAAAGGAGTGGCTACTTATACCGTTATGGACGATCTGGATGCTAGTGATATGGTGCGTGCTATTGGAGCTGATCATAAATGCCATCTTGCTTGAGCTGTTCAACATGACTCTGTCACTGTGAACAGTTTTGCGTAGTGGGATTCAATGTACAATTAGGATATTCCCGTGATTGAATTTCATACCAGTTCCAAACTGTGAAGTTGCAAAATGTTTAGCTGTAGTTTCAACTTTGTTGTGTAATGTACAGAATAATGCATAAATGTTGTAGTATTTTGGAATTCAGACCCTAATACAAAAATGATATAGGTGATATATATGTCCGACGTTGATATTACTGAGCAAAATTGTTTACCGAACTATAAATAACATTTATGCATTATGTACATTATAATGCATAATGCTGTAGTTTGTTAGAATTCAGACCTTAATACTATGTCATTTAATTTGATACAATTACAGGACAATACAAAATTGATATAAGTTGATATATACATTGATGCTTACTTGAATCAATGTCCGACATAGATATTCTGATCAAACACTGTTCACCGAACTATAAATTCCCAAGGGCGCTCAACCGGCTCATGCTATATGTTGTGATAAACTATTTACGTGTGCACACAGTTACTAGCATGCACAACGTTCGTATCGATATGTTCGACCGCTGTGCGCGCTGAGCAAAACAGTATCTTGTTATCAACCATTACTCAAATCACACAACTGGACGTAGATGTGACCCTTTTGCTCGCAGAGCCAAACCGTAGGCAATTAAACACAATAGACCATCACACACAACAGTCAGATGCCATGACCGTTGTGCGTGCTGAGCAAAACTGTATTACATGATCCATTACCCACAGTTAATCATCCCGTCATATGGGCAACATAAGGAAAGGTTACGAGCACTGATCAAATTACCCCCACCTGGGCGCGTTGAGCAAAACGGTCGTAACGAATAATTGCTCTGCGCGCAAAACGTTAATAAAAAATCCCAAAATATAAAAGAAACACAAAATCGGGCGAGAATTAAATAATGTTCAGTCTGACATTATTTAAAAAATCAAAATTTAAGCAAATTTGATGCGCAGCAGTTGAATGATGGGTGTAAAGACATTTAAGTGATAAGACAACACATATCCTACTGTTTACATAATAGGACATCAAAAATAACAGATTTCTTTGATTTTTATTTTAAAAATACATTTTGGATATATAATACAGCGCGCACAACGGATCAAAATACACCCAGCTGTGCGCGTTGAGCAAAGTGGACGTTACGAATAATTACTCTGCGCCCACAACGTTCAATACAAAATCCCCATAATTAATAACTTCAGCGCGCACACCGTTCAATATAAAATCCCAATAATAAAGAAGAAAACAAAATTGGGGGATTAATAATTAATGTTCAGAGTCACTTCAGACTGACATGCCAGTTAAAAAAATTACCATTGAAGCAAATGTGATGCGCAACAGTTGATTCATGGTGTAAAGAAATTTAAGTGATAAGACAACACATATCAGACCGTATTCAGAATAAGACAGCAAAAATATCTACATTTCTTTGATTTGTTAAAATTTGATCCTTAGTGCGGGGTATATAAAAAGGTATCTATACATTTATAAAATATAATACAGCGCGCACAACGGATCAAAATACACCCAGCTGTGCGCGTTGAGCAAAAAGGTTGTAACGAATAATTCCTCTGCGCGCACAACGTTCAATACATTTAATTCCCATAATTCCCATAATTTATTACATCAGCGCGCACAACGTTCAATACATTTAATTGCAACACATATTCGACTGTTTGCGGAATAAGACAGCAAAAAGATATACATTTCTTTGATTTGTTTAAATTTGTCGCTTAGTGCGAGGTATAAAAAAAGGTATACGTTTTTTGAATTCTAGGGCTGACTAGGACAAGATAAAGAGTGGCTAGGATTTGATCCTCGGAAATCAATTCGTCTATAAATAGCCTCTCTTCCCACTAGACCTTGTCAACCACTGATTCTATTTGTTTCTACTTCATACACTATTTTTTCTTCACAATGCTAAATATTTCCCGTTGTTCATCACTGCTTCGTCTTCAACACACAAAGATGAACAATTTACTACCGGCAATTGACGTGTACTGGAGTCTGGAAGATGTTATTTGCTCCTTCATATGTTCTACTACAGCAGCGGATTCTTCCGAGAAGAAGCAACCGTGATATATTTTTATATCAGTGCCTAAACGTAAAGTTGCATGTCTTTATACCCTATTTTTTACTTAAATATGCTTTTTATCGTTCATAATTGATGCTTCTTCAACGCATACAGTGGCATGCGCTCAAGAATCCAGATCAGCCAACTTCGTTAAAGGAGTGGCTACTTATACCGTTATGGACGATCTGGATGCTAGTGATGATGGTGCGTGCTATTGGAGCTGATCATAAATGCCATCTTTCTTGAGCTGTTCAGCATGACTCTGTCACTGTGAAGAGTTTTGCGTAGTGGGATTCAATGTACCATTAGGATATTCCCCTGATTGAATTTCATACCAGTTCCAAACTGTGAAGTTGCAAAATGTTTAGATGTAGTTTCAACTTTGTTGTGTAATGTACAGAATAATGCATAAATGTTGTATTTTGGAATTCAGCCCCTAATACAATGTCATTTTATTTGGTACAATTGTAGGACAATACAAAAATGATATAGGTGATATATATGTCCGACGTTGATATTACTGAGCAAAATTGTTTACCGAACTATAAATAACATTTATGCATTATGTACATTATAATGCATAATGCTGTAGTTTGTTAGAATTCAGACATTAATACTATGTCATTTAATTTGATACAATTACAGGACAATACAAAATTGATATAAGGTGATATATACATTGATGCTTACTTGAATCAATGACCGACATAGATATTCTGATCAAAAACTGTTCACCGAACTATAAATTCCCCAGGGCGCACAACAGGCTTATGATATATGTTGTGATAAACTATTTACGTGTGCACACAGTTACTAGCATGCACAACGTTCGTATCGATTTGTTCGACCGCTGTGCGCGATGAGCAAAACAGTATCTTGTTATCAACCATTACTCACATCACACAACTGGACGTAGATGTGACCCTTTTGCTCGCAGAGCCAAACCGTATGCAATTAAACACAATAGACCATGGCACACAACAGTCAGATGCCATGACCTTTGTGCGTGCTGAGCAAAACTGTATTACATGCTCCATTACCCACAGTTAATCATCTCGTCATATGGGCAACATAAGGTAAGGTTGCGAGCACTGATCAAATTACACGCCAAACGTTCGTAACGAATAATTGCTCTGCGCGTAAAACATTAAATAAAAAATCCCAAAATATAAAAGAAACACAAAATCGGGCGAGAATTAAATAATGTTCAGTCTGACATTATTTAAAAAATCAAAATTTAATACAATTTGATGCGCAGCAGTTGAATGATGGGTGTAAAGACATTTAAGTGATAAGACAACACATATTCTACTGTTTACATAATAGGACAACAAAAATAGCTACATTTTTTTGATTTGTTTAAAAAAAATACATTTTGGATATATAATACAGCGCGCACAACGGCTCAAAATACACCACGCTGTGCGCGTTGAGCAAAGTGGACGTTACCAATAATTACTCTGCGCCCACAACGTTCAATACAAAATCCCCATAATTAATAACTTCAGCGCGCACAACGTTCATATAAAATCCCAATAATAAAGAAGAAAACAAAATTATAGGAGAATTAATTAATGTTCAGAGTCACTTCAGACTGACAGGCTAGTTAAACAAATTACCATTGAAGCAAATGTGATGCGCAACAGTTGATTCATGGTGTAAAGACATTTAAGTGATAAGATAACACATATCAGACCGTATTCAGAATAAGACAGCAAAAATATCTACATTTCTTTGATTTGTTAAAATTTGATCCTTAGTGCGGGGTATATAAAAAGGTATCTATACATTTATAAAATATAATACAGCGCGCACAACGGATCAAAATACACACAGCTGTGCGCGTTGAGCAAAACGGTCGTAACGAATAATTCCTCTGCGCGCACAACGTTCAATACATTTAATTCCCATAATTCCCATAATTTATTACATCAGCGCGCACCACGTTCAATACATTTAATTGATAAGACAACACATATCCGACTGTTTGCAGAATAAGACAGCAAAAAGATATACATTTCTTTGATTTGTTTAAATTTGTCCTTTAGTGCGAGGTATATAAAAAGGTATACATTTAGAATATATAATACAGCGGGCACAACGGAACAAAATATACACAGCTGTCCGCGTTCAGCATAATGGTCGTAATGAATACTTACTCTGCGCGCACAACATTCATTACAAAATCCCCATATTTAATAACTTCAGCGCGCACAACTTTCAATAAAAAATCCCAATAATAAAGAAGAAACACAAAATTTTTGTAGATTAATTACTGTTCATACTGACATGCAAGAAAAAAAATCAAAATTGATGCAAATATAATGGCAGCAGTTGATTGATGGGTGTAAGGAAATTTAAGTGATTTGACAACACATATCTGATAGTTTACATAATAAGACGGCAAAAATATTCCCATTTCTTTGATTTGTTAAAATTTGAGTTTTAGTGCTCACCGTGCGGGGTTTTTAATTTGTATACATTTTGGACATATAATACAGCGCGCACAACAGATCAAAATACAACCGGCTGTGCGCGTTGAGAAAAACGGTCGTAACGAATAATTACCATGTGCGCACAACGTTCAATACTAAATTCCCATAATTAATATCTTCAGCGCGCACAACGTTGAATAAAAAATCCCAATAATAAAGAAAACACATAATTGGGTGGAGAATTAATTAATGTTCAGACTGACATGGCAGATAAAAAATCAAAATTGATGCAAATATAATGCGGAGCAGTTGATTGATGGGTATATAGACATTTACGTGATAAGACAACACATATCCGACAGTTTACAGAATAAGTTAGCAAAAATATTCACATTTCTTTGATTTGTTTAAATTTGCGTTTTAGTGCGGATTGTGCAGGGTATTTAAAAAGGTATACAGTTTGCATATATAATACAGCGCGCAAATCAGATCAAAATACTCCCAGCTGTGCGCTTTGAGCAAAAAAGTCGTACGAATAATTACTCTGCGCGCACAACGTTCTTCTAAAATTCCGATAATTAATTACCGCAGCGCACACCACGTTCAATAAAAAATCCCAATAATAAAGAAAACACAAAATTGGGGGAGAATTAAATAATATTCAGACTGATGGGTGAACAGACATTTATTAAGTGATAAGAAACACATATCTTACTGTTTCCAGAATAAGACAACTTATACCTATGTGTTGATACTCATGGGTCACGCTGTTTGATTTGAGGTGTTCACATCGCTATAAATGTATTTATGAGTAATATTGTATAAACATAAATAATTTGCTCAACTCGCACAACTGCCATATTTTTACCCGTTTTGCGCTTTGAGCAATTTTCTTAGAGGCAATCAATTTTGTCAGCGTCAATTTCTGTAGCCCACAGTAACCCCACTGTAGTCTCAGCCTCATCCATGCGGACCATACCCAGTCCAATTCGTCTATATAAAGTGATTCACTTCCCTCTAGACATCGTCAACCACTACTCCTCTCGATGATAGTGTTCTATATGGTTATACCTATACACTATATTTTCTTTTACATGCTAAATTTTTGTTCTTACTACTGAATGCTTCGTCTCCGACACACAAAGATAGCCAATAAACTTGCGGCAATTGCCGTGTTGCTGAAATTGAATTCGTCACATTTATATGGGCATCAAAGATGGAGTCTGCTACTTCAGATATCATCAACGATGGTGTTGGCTCCTTCAGAAGAAGCACACGATGTTTTCGAATGCTTCACATTGCCATCAGCCTGAAGGTGCCACCAAGGTATCGGCTCTCAAACTGCGCAATCTTCTCTGAAACTGTGCATCCTCATTTGTTTCCATGCTCAGAAGAATTTCTTACGAGTGCCATTATTGCATTTCATACCAGTGCAAAAATGTGAAGAATCTCTATTGGAGCTGCTCATAACTGCAATATCCCCAGTAGACACGGTCACGGCATGAGAACTTGTCGTATGAGCAAAACTGTATTCCATTGCTCAAAGTTAATCAGCCCGCCCTGCGTCCAAAAGTAGTGACCTTTGTGTCCACTAAGCAAAAATATTAACTATACTGTGATTTGTCACATTTACTCTCTTTTGATATGATGCTGTATGCTTTTTTTTGGAAAAACTTGGACATGCACCGCAAGAGTATCGGTGTATTTAGATTTTTCTCTTTTGGTAATCGAAACCAGATTTTTTTTTGCCGTTGTGCGCGTTGAGTATTAAAAGGTCTACCTTCAAGCAATTTTTCTCTTCGCGCACCACCGCACTCGGATACTAGTTGGAACAACGTCTGGCTGGTATCCATCTGCCATATATTCACGAGCACGAACTGTTACTCTACGGTGTTTCCATCCTCGTACTTGGTCAGTCCAACTCGTCTGTATATGGTTTCCGTACCCACCAGACCTCATCAACCACTACCCCAGGTGATTATAGTTCCTTTATCTGATTCTCTCTGGTTCTTCTAATACAATGTTTTTTCTTCAAATTTGTAATTTTGTTGTTGTTCATGAGTGCGTCGTCTACAGCACACAAAGATGGCCAATATACTAGCGGCAAGTGCCGTGATGCAGAAATTGAATTCATCACCTTTATATGGCGGCGAAGATGTTCTTTTGCTCCTCTTCGCATGATCTGTTCTTCTTCATTGCAAACCTCAAATGAAGGCAAAGATGTTCTTGCAATCATTACAGCTTCATTCTCGTCCATGCCAACTTGCAAAAATTCATTGACCCTTCGTAAGTTCCGTTCAGAATCATTGCATACATAACTGCTTGATGATAACAACTGTTCTACCTAAGTCTAATTATATTTACTTTTTTATTCTCTCTTTTCCTAGGGGAGTTTGTACTTGCTGGTATCCCTCCTGCTACCACGGGTGTTCGAAGTGTCATGGTTTGCCTTGAGATAGATGCCGACGGTATCTTGAATGCCTCTGCAGAGGAAAGTATGTGTGCAGAAAAATAAGATCACTATCACCAATGATAAGTGCCACGTAGACCCAGGAGGAGATTGAAAGGATGTTCCTTGAGTCAAAGAAGTATAAAGCAGAAGATGCAGCGAACAAGAGAACGGCGGAGATGGAGTGTTATGTTCATTGGAATGCATAAATGTTGTAGTATGTTGGAATTCAGACCTCAATATAATGTCATTTAATGTGATACATTTGCAGCCCATTACACAGATCTTAATACAATGTCATTTAATGTGATACATTTGCAGCCCATTACAAACTTGTGATTGGTGATATATACATTGATGCTTGTTTAAATCAAATTCCAACAATGAAATTTAATGGGAAAAATTAGTGAAAAGTAATATACTAAGATTTACACAGCGCGCACAACTGGCAAACGGCGTGAACGTTGTGCGCGTTTAGAAATTTTGATCGAGGCCAACGATTATGCTCACATCGCTCAGCACGTCAGTGGATCTTTATCTGGGAACAGCATCTGTGTAATACATACAAGATTATTCTGTATATTCACGAGAAATCGTCTGTTGACCTTTATTTAGTAGAAGTGCTACTTTTGTTTATACCAGCTTCCATTTACCCCTGGACACTAATTAATCATCCCACATAATTGCTCAGCGTGCACAACTTGTAACAGAAATGAAAGTTGTTCGCGCTAAGCAACACTTTCTACAATTACCGAGTTTTGCTCATCGCGCACAACGGTGTTATTTAACAATCCGTTGTACGCTCGGAGCTAAACTGTATACAATTACACAGTACACACAATTACTCATCGCGATCATATACGGAAGGTCATTCTCCCGCCAGTCTCGTCCTTGGTGACGAGGCCGTGTCGGCCGTCCAACAGGGTTCCCGGGTGTTGACCTGGAATCAGGGGGAGGTAGTAAACGCTCTCACTCGGCGTCTGTTGCAAAAATTCCCTTCATTAAATTCTGAAAAAATTACATATGACTCGCTCGCGAGCAGCAGTCTTACAAAAGTAACGATTCCCAAAATTTAGGAAGACGACGCACCGTCGGCTGTAAAGAGGTCCTTTATCGCTCTCGCCACCCTTTCCATCTTGGCGGTGGCCCGAGATTTGAAAGCGTCGACCTCTTGCTCCTTCTCGAGAAGCTTGGCCTGAAGGTCAGCAACCTCCTTCCTCGATGCCTCAAGATCAGCTCTGAGTTGAGAACGCTCTCTACCCCACTGATCTTCCAACTGCTTCTTGGCGCTTGACAAGGCGGCGAGGCTGGATTTCACGTCCGAGGCCGCCCAATCCGACTTGCCCTTGGCGGCCATTATCTTCCCCAAATCTTCCTCTAGCTTCTTCACCTGAGCTCTGAGCTCAGAAGCCTCGTTCTCGGCATCCGCCACCCGGCGCTGCCCCTCGATCAGTTCGTGGGCCCTGCGGCGCAGACCTGCCCCGAAAATGGTCACCTGCAGATGGCGACAATCAGCAAAACCAGAAGGGGAATCAAAATTCGGAATTCACATTGGCAACGAACCTGAAGGCCACTGCGAACGAAGCAGTTGGCCATCGTCTCAAGGTCGACCCCATTCAGGAAATCGACATCCCTTGGCAGAGTGATATTCTCCGCCAGACGAGCCCCCGTCCCAAAGTCCAGGAGGGCCGACTCGGCCATCCCCACGATGTACGGTGGCCGATAGGTCTCCCCGTGAATCTCTGCATGATGGCCAGACCCAATGCGGTTCGACTGCAGAAGGTGGCCGAACTCTGGAGGTATGGGGCCGACGGAAGGGACCGGAGGATCAATGTCCTCATATGGCCACCCGTCGTGTGACGTGCTGGAGGACGATGCGCCCCCAACTCGAGGATCAGAAGGAGCCGCCTTCAAAGACCGCGCAGCTTGACTTGAGGAGCATCCAGCCTCCCCCAACACCAGCATGAGGTTCCCCGATTCCTCCGATTCCTCCCATTCCTCCCATTCCTCCTCTTCCTCATCTGCCCTCTTCCTCTTACGGCCTTCTTCATTGGCCCGCTCCATCGCTGAAGTAACCTCTCTGTATGCTCCTCCCGCCATTTTTGTTTCTGGAAGAAATAATAAGATGATGAGATTTCCTCGGAGCGCAAAAGCCATTGGCCTCACCTCCAATTTCTTTTATTACGCGAACGAATGGACAAGATGATCGACACGTGTCGGAATTTTGGCAAAAACAACGGAATGTGGTGCCCTATTAAAGGAAATTACATATCAGGCGGCCTCGATCCGCGTTTATAATCGAGAACGAATCACGGGGGCCAATGTTGAACCCGTGTACGGCGCCGAAAAGGCATGGGGTTATTGCTCATCGCACAAAACGACTCAAACCCTATAATTGCTCTCCGCACACGCCCACTCAAAACTCACAATTGCACACAGCACACAACCATTTTTTTCCCATCCACGTTTACATGTGAAAGGGTAAATTTATTATTCGTATCACCGTTGCATAATTGTTAAGAAATTCCATGTCACAACTAGTCCTTACACAAAGTTTGGAAATGGTGCATGTCAGCAGGCAGAGTGTATGTCATGGCATATACATCTACTGTAGTAAAGGCAGTAACAACTATACTTATGAACATGTGAAAGCGTGCACGTGCAACAGGCAAGGTGTACAACAATGGATTGACACATGCAACAGGCAGAGTGTAATGCAAGACTGACATGCATTCAATCATTGAGATACAAAAACAATCAATTCAAAGTGTCAAATAATACATCTTATGAATGTAATCCTCATCAAAGGGTGTTAGTGTTACGATTTGATGTATGATGAGAGTCTTGTACTTTTGCCCTTCTTTTTTCGAGTGAGTTGTGAATATGAAGATGTTGGTGTATGTATAAGATGTATCAATGTATCATTAAAATGGAATATTGTGTTATTTTCTCAGTCTTTTTATCTGTGATGGAGTTTTACTTGTACTTCCATGCAAGTGCGAACTACCTGCAGTGTTCTTTCTGCTCTCTTCTTTTATTTCTTTCTACGTAAAAACACTCGTCTTTTCAGGTATACATGATAAGGGTTCGTACTTATCGGATATCCCGGGGACCGGGTCGCATTGAATGAAGGCCAGTCGAACGAATTCTCCCGCCCATGGGGAGTGGTATTCGAAGTGCCGCCTCTGTGAGACTTTGACACGTGTTCCTTGCTGAAGGCTTGGATTCCAAGGGACCGTCAGTATAAAGCCTTTCTCCTTTTAAATTCTGCTTTACCCGTTGCTCGTTACCCTGATTTTCATCTTTTTTGCTCAGATGGTGGGTCGGGATTTCAGTGAAGACGTTCCTGACGTTCCTCACCATCCGCCCTTGGGCACGGCCGAACCTTCGCCCTTCGTGGCGAATCAGATTGATTCGCCCTCCGGTCTCGACCTCAGAGAGGGGGAAGTGGCGACCGTCGAGCAGGGTTCCAGTGTGTTAACTGGGAATGAGGAGAAGAAGAGACGCTCTCACTCCTGGTCTGAAGGTCCCGAGAGGAAGAAGAAGAGGAGTGAGAGTAGTCCAGCTGTCCTTCCGAGTGACCGCTCCTTCAGGGAGAAACTGGCAGACTCTCTGGTATGGCATATCCAGCATGTCGGACCCTTTTTTCTTCAACGCCTGTTTTGTTGATGGCGACATTCATCCCTGCGGTCTTGCAGGTTTACCCGGTTGCTGTAGATGGTCTTGAGGCGGCCTTGGCGCAGGAGCGCCTGAGGGCTGAGGCGGCTGAGAAATCAGCCAAGGAGGCCCACCAGTTCAAACTGAGAGTTGCAGAGCTCACCTCGGAGGTGGGATGTTTGACGGAGGCTCTGGCTGTCGCCATGAGTTCTGCCAAGTATGCTGAGGATGCACTGTCCCTCGCTCGGGAGGAGCATAGAAAGGCGAAAGGCGCTCTTTGGGCCGATATTGGTGACCTGCGGGAAGTGGCCCATGGTCGGATCGTAGCTGAGGTCCAGAGGGACTATGTGGATGTCCTGGCTCCGAAGATCGTGGAGTCTATCCGTGAGGGATTCCGGGAGTTCTCGGCCATTTTTGCTGCTCAGATCGAGAGGTCCTTCCGGGATGGTTTGGCAGCGTTCGAGGCGCGGGGCCGAAGAATGCTTCCCCGACCTCCGGTTGTCCCTGGTCACCCTACTGGTTCAGGAGAAGACGAATCGCCTGGGGACGCCTCTTCTCGAGCTCCTGCATCATAGGTGGATCGAACCCTTTTTTGTTTCTCCTTTTTGTTCGTTGTACTTGGAGATATTTTTGATCAATGGAAACAATTTCTAGAATGATTTCTTGACAATTGGCGTGACCTGCTGTAACAGATAAATTATAAGATATGAGATCGACAGCAGCATATATATTTCTCGAATGATAGGCATCATCCTCATACTCTCATAATTAAAACTTTGGGTATTAAGTTTTAGTTTGTACCCGCAGACCTAGGAATTCAAAGCCACACTAGCTGCATTTTGAACTAAAATACCAGATAAATCATTTTTCATAGATACAGCTTTCCAGAGATTCAGTTTTCAGCACATTTAATGATGGGCTTCATTACATAAATGCTTTTCATACCACTGCCACTTTTTCTTTGGTGATGAGCTTGATGACTGAGCCCACACGCATGGCCAAAAGGCTGAAGAGGAAATTGACAAACTCTTTGCCCGCTTCCGCGAACAACACTCTCTTCATCCCCTTGTCTATGAAAAGCTTCAACCTCGTTTGGGTGGCCATCTTCACTGCTGCATCAAACCGGTGATGGTTTGTTTAAGCTATGGTCTCTGGTTGTTTGGGAAGGGTTAGCTTGATATGGTCAGAGTAATATTTGAGCAAGGTTACTTCTTTCTCATGCCTTTCACAGCACTCGAAGTGTTGTGGTTGAATATATTTTATGGGTATGGAAGCCATTTATAGACGAATTGGACTGCCCTTGGATGAGGATGAGCCTACAGTCGAGTGTAGCATTACTCCTTCCTCATGACTGATAACCATCACTCGAAGTGTAGAGGTTGAAGAGGGCTTGTGCGTAGGAAAGCCATTTTATAGACGAATTAGACTGCCCTTGGATGAGGATGAGTCTACAGAAGAGACCCCGTGAGTCTACAAAGCAGTGATCGTGAATGTACATAAGATTTTATTCATCGCGCACCTCTTCCAAAATTATTTGCTCTCCGCGCAAAACGGCATTATTCTTGCCGGTTGTGCGCGTTGAGCTATTTTGTTTGCTCAACGCGCACCACCACGGTCATACATTATTGGGAACTCAATCTGCTGTAGATTCACGGGCATTCTTCTGTATAATCACAAGAAATTTGCTGTAGACTCACGGGGTCTCTTGTGTTGCCTCCCAGTAACTCTACTGTAGTCTCATCCTCATCCAATGGCATCCAAAGTCATCTATAAATGGCTTCCCTTCCCACAAGCCCTCGTCAACCACTACACTTCTTGATGATATTATTCTATCTTATTGTATCTTATTCTAGTTATATGATATTTTCTCTACGACATTCTATTTTTTCCTTCATCACTGCTGCGTCCTCAACACTCAAAGATGGACAATATACTAGCGGCTAGTGACGTGATGCAGAAATTGAATACATCACATATATATTGATTCGAAGATGTTCTTTGCTCCTTCATATGTTCTGTTTGTCGTCATTAAAGCTATCACCTTCCATGCACACCCGTTTCTTCACTGCTTGTATATGCTCTTTGATACTTCGTTGCAGACATCACTGCTTGATGATAATAAATGTTCTATCTTATTCTAAGTCTACCCGTACAATATTTTTACTTAATTATGCTTTGTTATGTGTTCATCACTGATTCTTCTTCAACACAGACAGGGGGACTGATGGCCAAGATACAAAGAAGCAAGTGACGCTGATGCAGCTGCTGGAGCAGCTCATAAATGGCAACAAACTTTAAATTTTTTTCATGGTGGGAATCCCTGTATCCCTAGTATAGTCTAGTGCTTTAATTGCTTAGTCGGGCAAAAACTGTGATGTTGCAAAATGTTTAGATGTAGTTTCTACTTTGTTGTGTTATGTACATTTGAATGCATAAATGTTGTAGCATGTTGGAATACAGATCTTAATACAATGTCATTAAATTTGGTACAATTGCATCACATTACAAAATTGCGTGATGCTAACTTGAAGTACCCACAATTACTCAGCTCGCACCAACGACAACAGCATTGAACGTTGTGCGAGCTGAGCACAACTGTCTACGATTACCAACATTTACTCATCGATCATAACCGTCAAAGTTATGAACCGTTGTGTGCGTGGGGCTTAACTGCTTACAATTACCCATATTACTCGGCGCGCACATCCGTAACATTATTGAACGTTGTGTGCGCTTATTAGGAAGCCTGTAAAATTACCAAGTTTTGCTCAGCGCGCACAACTGGTAAAAGTTGTAAACGTTGTGCACGTAGAGCTAAACTGTATACAATTACCCACCATTACTCATCGCGGATAGCTACATGCCTCATTCTCTTGAATCTTCATTCTCTTCAGCTCTACTGCTTCTGCTTCTTACTCCTTAATCCCATTAATTTTCTTGACATTTGTCAGGTTCTGCAGCAACAGAGAAATTATAAGATATGAGATCCGCAGCATCGGATATAGGTCTCGAATGATAGGCATCATCCTCATAGGCTTATAACCAAGACTTACTGTTTTAATGTTCAATTTGGACCCCCAGCCCTCTTAATTCAACTCCACGATGGCTGCATTTTGGACTAAAAATATAGGAGGCTGCCGTTTTCAGATGACCATTTTTAAAGAGAACCAGTTTACTTACAACCCATTTACACTGATATGTCCGTGACAAATGCATGTAGTATATTTCTTCCAAGCTGATACAAAATTGTTACCTTTAGGATATAAAAATGTCATCCTTCATATCACAGCCTTGTTAAGTCATCGGGCGAAGATTTTTCCTACAGAGATTATGGAGCAATGATGTTACAATAATTTATACTAGTATATAAAATAGTAACCAGCTGTGCTCATATATACCTTATTTCTACCAGCTGTGCTCATACGACAAGTTCTCATGTCATGACCCTTTTCTGCACAAACACTGCATGTCCTTGTTCTTGTTTGACTTTGTTCTTGGGAGACTTGTATTCCAGACGGAATCCTTGACGCCACTCGTGGTCGGCCTTTAGTTCTAGCTTTTGCAGGATCATGCATAATGACATCATTTACTCCCACTTCTTGTTTGATAGGTGCACTGGACCCCACCTGTGATCTTGGCTCTCCAGAAGCAGTTTGCGCTTTATTAGTCATATTATGCTGGTCCAAAAAACTGTTTGCCCACCCAAAGACGACATCAAACAGAAGGGGATCTCTTGTTACCGCCTCCACGACTTTATCGAATGATGAACGAAGTCTCCAGGCTTGAAGTGGAGTGATTTGAGTTAGACGCACTCCGTGTACTGTGCTAGTCGACGAGGCCCCAAGACTCATGATGCTATGTCTTGCATTTAGAGTCCACCTGGGTAAAATATATCTCTCAGGGATGGCTTGCATATCATACTTTTGCTTCATCATATATAAAATTTGCGTGCATAGCAAACCTTCAGTCACCGCCCTTGCACACGTACACCTGAACATTCCCTTAGATATATTGCATTGAACATTATGCACGTAGCTCTTTCCATTAATACGCATAGTTACTCTATACGTGCTCGTGTCCCCTTCCGTGCTCACCCTTTCGTGCCGACAGTATAAAGTATTTTTGAAACGATTTTGAAAAATGGAAAATATGTTTCTAGTATATACCTTTGCGGCATGAACCTCTAACTCATGCATGCCGCTAAATTCTGGTTTGTTCCGTATACAAAAAGTATCTTCTCTCTCCTCTTTGTCTCGCTGAAATTTTACGGCTTTATCATATTGATCAATGAACTCGTATAATGGAGTCATACAGTTTACGTATCCATCAAAATACGCGTTCATGCTTTCACTCCTTTGGCTGGACGCCATGCCTACACACAAAACAATAAATGAATACCATGTGCTGAGTTTATTTTGATCATATATTTTTACACCAATCTCTATCGTATTAACATTCATACCCGCAAAGAAAGTATCCAGTAGGTACGCCTTACTCCAATGCTGTGCTTTCTCATGCATCGTATGCAACCACTTCCAGGCTTTCATTTCATTTTTTTGTTTTTCTGTCAATGGCTCCTGAAATTCCGTTTGGTACTTCTCCATTAAGATGCACCAACAATTCTCAGCTTCTTCAACATTTTGACTGTTCTTACACCAGTTTGCATAGTCTTCTTCAAATTCAGGGTTATAAGAAGACCGCAATGAACGTAGATGCTCATCTTCGTGCAGACTGATATGCCATATGCAATACCTGTGTTTTGTATTTGGAAAAACTCTTTTGATTGCATTGCATATTATCGGATCTTGATCGGTGATGATAGCTCCTGGTGCTTTATCCCACATACATGTTAACCACTGTCCGAATAACCAAACAAAGGTTTCTTCCTTCTCATCAGCAAGAAGAGCACATCCAAATAAAATAGACTGTTTATGATGATTGACACCTGTAAAAGGTGAAAAAGGCAACATGAATCTATTTGTCTTATAAGTGACATCAAATACAACAACATCTCCAAACTGGCTGTATGATGTCCTCGCCCTTCCATCAGCCCAAAATATACTCCTGCATACATTCTCTTCATCATGCTCAATAGCATAATAGAACTGAGAGTCTGTAGCTTGCCTTTTAATAAATTGTTCTATTACTCTAATGCATTCCTTCCCAATGTTGTTCTTTCTTTCTACTCTCCCATGATTAATGCATTGTTGCGTAGTAATATTGACATTACTACTACTCGTGGCATTTAGAATCCTTGCAATCTTTGCAGGTCCTACTCCACAGCCACGCATCTGATTAACTAAATTCCTACATGTTCCGTCCATCTGCGATCTTTTATGTGACCGTAGCATCTGGATCTTCGCTGGGCTTTTTATCAACTCATGATTATGGTCATCATTAAAGGAGTTTATCCGCCATACTCCTCCGGTGATTTTATGAACGGTCATTCGAGCCATACAGCCTTCTCTCTCGTTTTTCCTTCGATTAACGTCCCTCCCTATCTCCCTCTTATCTTTTAAGCTTTTATACCCTTCTTTGTTGCACGTATACTTCCTCCTCGTGGTATTGCCATCTTTTCCCTTTCCCGTAGATCCCTTTCGGGTTGCAAAACCTTTCATTGCTGCATATGTATTATAAAATTGATACGCATCTTCTTCTGTTTGAAATGTCATTCCAACATGTGGGCTGCCTTTTTCACTATCACTATGCCTATCCTCTTGATATACGCTGTTTGCACTGTCATTTTCAGCTTCAATCTCATTTGGCATCTCCTGATCATGCACATATGGTTCACTCTCTTCGATTTTCATTTTCTAAATTAGAAACAAGTAAAAATATCAGTAATATTGCCGCAGCATGACTGCTATACATGTCTATCCAAGTATCAGTCGATCATCATCAGCATGTTAGTTGAAACCACACTACTATTACTAATCATGTTAAAACCTTGCGTATTATATCTATTCTTTTTCAATCTGATCTAATTGTTACCATCATATTTGATGACCGGATCAAATCCATCAAAAAATCAAACATATCAACCGTTTTGCGCGGTGGGCAATATTATGTACACCATTCGCTCCATGTTGTTGTGCTATATGAGCTGCTTCGGGAAGTTTTGATGGACATCTCATATTGCTCAACGCGCACAACGGGTGCGATGGTTGAAGGGTTGTGCGCGGTGAGTAATTTCCATCGCAACACTTCACTAGTTTGGAAATTACTCACCGCGCAAAACAGGACAAAAATTTAGCCCGTTGTGCGCGGAGAGGAATTTCCAGGCTAATCGTCCAACGGTTGGAAATTACTCCCCGCGCAAAACCCTTCAAAAATTTATCCCGTTGTTTGCGTTGAGCAATATGAGATGTCCAACAAATTAGGGATGACGATCCTTACCTCGATGGAGGAGAGTAACAGGGGAATCAACGAGAGTGTGATGGCCTGGATTTGGGGGCGATCTTAGGCGTGGGCTGTTGAAATCAAAGACCTTGTGCAAAACTGGGGATCTACTCCAGCTTCTGCGTTTTGCGCGGGAGTGAGCAAAAGAATTGGTGGCGATTGCTCCAGCTTCTACGTTTTGCGCGGGAATGAGCAAAAGAATTGGTGGCGATTGCTCCAGCTTCTGCGTTTTGCGCGGGAGTGAGCAAAAGAATTGGTGGCGATTGCTCCAGCTTCTGCGTTTTGCGCGGGAGTGAGCAAAAGAATTGGTGGCGATTGTATTTTAGTACAAAAGGGGTTAAAGGTAATTTAGTACAGATGCGCGTTAAAAAGAGCTTAAAGGGCGTTTTGGTAATTGCACAAAAAGGTCAGATATTACCATGATCGCTGATCGGATCGGACGGTCAGGAGGGGTCGAGCGCAGGAATCCCATCTGAGCATGAGCTCAGGCGCATTTTACCCATATATATATATATATATATATATATATATATATATATATATATATCTATATTATAAAACAGGGATGTTATCATGGGTTATTGGATAAGAGTTTTTGGATAAGAGTTGAGAAATTGGGTAGAAATGAGGGATGTTATTAAGAGAGATGGATAAGATAAGAGAAATTGGATAAGATAAGAGAAATTGGATAAGTGAAGAGAAATTGAGTTTGGAGGGAATTAAATTTGGGGGGGGAAAGGTGTTTTGGGGGAAAACAAAATTTTAAAATACAACCTTTATCTCCCCAACAAAACCTCAGCCTCAAACATCAGCCCGTGCTCTCTCTCTCTCTCTCTCTCTCTCTCTCTCTCCCCCCCTAAAAACCCCCAGCCCACAGTGCAGAGCTCCGACCAACATGGGATGGACGCAGCAAAGACGGAGGCAGCAAAGACGTCATCCTCCTTCGTCGTCGACAACCACCCCAGAGAGTAGTGGATCCGCCTGACCCGAGCACACCGATCGGAGACGACCAAGTTCAACTCCGCCCGCCCCCTCCACCAGATCCCTGCAGCGGATGATTCCCCAGAGAGATTCCACATCAGGGCATCGTCAAGGTCTCTAGGGGAGATGCCTCCGATTTGGTTCTCCAGTTCGTTTGCTCGACGTGGCCAGTAGCGCTGGACGTGGAGAAGGTCTTCACGGTGAAAAAGGGGGCCGATAACGCAGATCAACCGTTCAAGGGGCCTGATTTCAGGTGAGATTTCGATTGATGCATAATTTACGAATTTAGATGATTCATTGAAGAGTAATTTTGATTGCAAAAATTGAGTGTTGGATTTGTTTGGTAGGTAATTCAAAACACTCCAATTTCCAAAAAAAACTCAAGCAAATTCTGATATGCCGATCTTTGTCGCTGCTATCTGCGACCTCCACCTTTGAAAACTATGGTAAGTATTTACTGATACTTCATCTTCTGAATCTTTGGAATGATTACGGATCTGCATAATTAGGGTTAAATTTGGTTGTTTAGAACTTTCGCTATTGAATGAATGTTTGGAATTAATTTCCTTTTGGGTTTGTCAAGTCAGCAAACTAGAATGGTGCTTCAGAAGCCCCATCTACAGAGAACAATCTCTTGGTAAAAGTTTGTTGTAAAATTTTACAGGACGCGTAAATCTCATAATGACCTTAATTCTTCATGTAAGGTTGGAATTGATATGATTATGAGCCAATTTGAGAAGTCTGATGAAGAATTGGCTAGAATTTTGCACGTGGGCCGATGGGTTTCTTGAATATTTGCTATTGCATCGATGGGCTAATTTCTCTAGATTGACTATTTTCTGGAAGTCAAAAGGCCAGTGAGTTTGATACTATTTCGATTATTTTTCAATCATATGAATTTTAATTTACTAAAGTTCGATATATAGGTAATAATCTTAAATTTATGCCAACGCAGGGAAATATTTCAGAGAACATCAGTAACATGCATGTGTCCACTATTTTGAATTTCATGGCCGACGGTATAAGAGTTGGCTTTCTTATTGCATGTGCTCTAAATTTTGATTAATATTCATACTTTTTTTCAGATCAAAAGATTTAGGGAAAATTTTATTTGGCAATCTGATCGTATTGCATCGGCACAGGTTCTGCCAAATTTGAGAAAGTTAGGGCATCTCGAATCCGGGAAGAAAAAGGTAAGAGACATGGCAGGGGAAGAAAAAGGTAAGAGAAAGTTTGTGTAATTTCTACAAAATATTAGCATCTAATCGCGTCGTCATCTCCGAAGGTGGTGGAAGGTGATAATCGGTCGTTGACGGGATCGGAGACATGGCCGGCTCTTGCCGATGCGAAGTATCAAATCTCTTCCTGGATTCCTCTTTGACACCCACTCTCTCCGATCTCCAACTCAATCAATGTACTTCTTCCTTTTAATTTTTTGATTTTTCTATGGCAGTGCTCTTAAGAAGGAACTGAAGAAGAAGTAAGAAGAGAAATACCTTAAAGAAGAAGAGAAGAAAAAGGTAACACTTTATTTGCTTATTTTTATTTTTATTTTTGTTTTGCTAACGGTTAATTGGAAATGTTTTGTCTTAATTCTTGCGCCAAATCTCGAGTTTCAACTGCAAACTGTGTTTTTTTAGTTGGATTGTTTGCATTTAGACAATTGACCTGAATTTTAGTGTTTAAAATTGATTTTGAAGGGAACTGAAGAAGAAGTAAGAAGCGAAATACCTTAAAGAAGAAGAGAAGAAAAAGGTAACACTTTATTTGCTTATTTTTATTTTTATTTTTGTTTTGCTAACGCTTAATTGGAAATGTTTTGTCTTAATTCTTGCGCCAAATCTCGAGTTTCAACTGCAAGCTGTGTTATTTTTAGTAGGATTGTTTGCATTTAGACAATTGACCTGAATGTTAGTGTTTAAAATTAATTTTGAAGGATTTATTATTAATATCAAGTGGGTAAATTTGGCTGGCCATTTGTTCAACAGTTATCTGGGGAGGTAGGAAATTAGTCTAAGATGCTAAATGAAGTATCTGTTCGATAACGACAACCAATAAAGTAGAGAATTAGACAACGAAAATAATCCAGTTCCCCATGGGAATATTAATAAATATGGACTATGTTTAATACAATAAAGAATCATACTGAAAATTATTTGCTCCTCTGAGAAGACTACAATGGCAATTCATAGCATGTGTGAATAGGAGCGTAGAAGAGATTTGGATAATTGATGGTTTCATGTTTGAAAAGATTTGACATGAAAAATTTCTTTTGCAAGTGATTTCATCTACCAATAAGTTAGGGACTCAGCATTCGAGTGGTATAACGAAGATCTTGCCTGAATAGGAGCATGAAGATATTTGGATAATTGATGGCTTTATGTTTGAAAAGAGTTGACATGAAAATTTTCTTTTGCAAGTGATTCCATCTACCTAAAGTTAGGGACTCAGCATTCGAGTAGTATAACGATTCTTCCCAACTATTGGTTAGTACATAATAGAAACACGTGTGTCATGTGATTCACATAGACCACTTATAAACCTGGTTCAATAAATCATGCATACGTTTTGCTTAAATATAAATAAACCTGTTATGCGAGCTAACTATCCAAATCGTTTAGTTTTCCAGCAACATATCACTAAATAGATCTTATTTTACCAGATAATAAATCCAACTATTGATATAGTAAACACATTTTGGACATATTTGCCAACATGTTTATAAGAAGAATTTTTTTCATCATGTTGCTGGGATGTTCCCATGATGGACAGTATGTACATTTGGGCGCGACTATGCTCAAAAGCGCACCTGATTCCAGATAAGAGGGATTATTGGACAACTTACTTTAGACAACTGGGCATGTTAAGAATATATGTCATGTTTCTCTTTATTTGAAAGGGAGGGTTGGTTTGAAGTACTTAGGCTTGACATGTTGTCTGATAGGATTTGGCTGTATTTTATTGGGCATTGTGAGGAGACAAAAGATGGGTATGTTTCTTTTGTTGAGGATGGAGTGAAAGGGGAAAAAGCACTGTTGAGGCCCCTATTCATCAACCGAAGCACAGATTCCCCGGGCCTACTCTTTAAGCAGTTCAATTATGGTTATGAAGGCTTATGGATGAGTGATTAATGTGGTTATGGTTCTGATTTGATTTTAAAAAAAACTTGGTTGTTTACTTTCGATGAATTAAAAAAACTTGGTTGTTCTGTCTGATGTATCAAAAAAACCTGGTTGGGAAATCTCTCTTCATTCTCTCTGTCAACAATCCTATTTTGAAAAAACTTGGTTGTTCTTTCGGAGTTATCTTTTTTTGATCAGTTTTTGTTTCACTATTTTTTGGTGTATGATTTGATGACATTATCAATTTCTATTTTTGATACCAGTCTCTTCATATCTGTTGCATATTCACTGCAGTTTATCCCGATTTTGGTTTTTTAAACAAGAAGCAAGATTCCAAGACCTTGATTTCTGCCAATGGATTCAAAGATTCCTGAAGTTTCAATGTTTACAGGAATGTTTACTGGACTTTTGATTCATGTGTGGGGATGTTTCATTCCAATCTCAATATCAAAATTAATTCATTTCAACCTCAATTTTCAGGATTTTCAATTCAATCTCAATCTCAAAAGAATTTGGCAATCTCAAATTTTTGTTTCAATGTTTGCAGGGGATGTTTCAATCTGTAAACTTTTGATTCGGTTAAAATTCCTATATATATATATATATTTCATTTCAATGTTTGCAGCAAAGAATTGAGGTGATTGCTATTTGCTCTAGGAGCAAAACAATGTGCCATATCATAGGCTGTTTTAATTGCACTGCAAATGGAGTTGCATAAACTCTCAAGTTCAACATGGATAACTAATTAGCTTCAAAGGACACGAAGAGCACAAGTTTGCATGCCAAAAGATCGGCTTAACAATGTTTGGAAATCTATGAGCATTGAAAGGGTTATAAGGTTGGCTCTAACAGCTATGGATGATACAACTTCAACATGAGGTGAACTTGGCATATTAGTAGAATATTTCTCAATTCCTATGCTAACAGAACTTTTAGAGCATGTGATTTGGCATTTTATTAGAATATTTCTCAAATTATTTGGAAACAAATAATTATTGCATGTGAAACAAATTAAATAATCTGTGACAAAAAGCCCAAGTTATTGAAAGAAGGAAAATTATTGTAGCTAAGTATGTGTAACCGTGAGTATGCGTTGATATTTCGAAATGGGGGATACAAATATTTATTTGTAGATGGGTTAAATGATGTGCTTTCCAGATACTTGGGATAATGCATGATGTTGTTGGGATAATGCATGATGTTGTTGGGATAATTCATGGTGCTTCATGTAGCTTTCCAGATTGGGCTTGCTTTGCAGGTTATGGAGCATATTTGTAACCTGTAAAATGAACGACATGAAGCAAAGAAAAAGCCATCTACAACTATTTTACATGTTATGGAGCATATTTCCACATCTACAAGTATTTTACCGGTTATGGAGCATGCTTCATGTTGGGCTTCATTTTAGATGTTATGGAAATATGCTCCATAACCTATAAAATGCATTTATCGTTGTACCTATAAAATATTTCCACATGTTGCTTTCCACAAGAAACTTTCTTTAGATGCTCCATAACCTATAAAATGAAACACATGTTGCTTTCCATATGAAGCAAAGAAAAAGCCACGTATAATTATTTTTCCTTAACCTGTAAAAAATATGCTTCATGGTGTGCTTCATGTTGCTTCAGGTGGTTTGAACTCAGCATTACTAACCTGTAAAAAATTTGCTTGGGATAATGCTGTCCTCCAATCTGATTATTTGGAATATTTATGGAAATTTTTTTAGTCCCTTTATAAAGAGGGAGATGGAGGATGAGGAAATGGCAAAGCATGAGGAATCACTGAAGTTTGATGAGATGCTGAAGGCTTCCTTTGTGGAATTTCATTAAACCTGTGGTGTTTTTTCATGTAGGTGCCATAGAATGAGACGCCCTCGCATAAGAGCTTGGGGATGCCACTAATATTGCACAATTTGCTGCATGTGGAGCTTATCTATCACTTTATTGGTAATGATTTATCTGATTATAACAGATCTATTTAAACTTAATATTCATTAATTTGTTCAATTGTACAATCATAATTTTGTTAATAAAAAGTATGGGGAACCATTTATGTTTTTTGATTTACTTAATTTATTTTTGAAGTAATGAATTGCACTTTATGTTAGTTTATTTGCTGAAAAGTCCCTATCTGTGATTATGTCTTCATGGCCTTCACAAGGATCAGATTGGGTTTTATCCATGGATGCAAACTGTTTTAAATTGTCCCCAGCCTCAAGTTCTGATTGCCACTATTCTCTTCATATGGGAATGTTTCCTGTCATTCTTTATTTCAACCAAGCTATTAGTGGTGTGAATTCATTAACTATTACTGTGAATTGTATGTTTTCTAAGAATGAAGATCTGATCTGGAATCCACTCTCAACTACTAATTCAAGAGAATCCCATGCTTGGGTGACACATCTTAAAATGTCCAATGGAATACTTAGCAACTCAAATTCTACCACTGTTGAAGTTAACATTGGTCATTCACGTGGTATTATATCAACAAGTGGCCTTGGATACCATCCTATTTTTCAGTTCAAGTTCATGATCACTATGAAAACTACTGATAAAGAGTATCCTAGAGAAACTAAGGGGGTAGTTACATGGAATGATGGTCACAGATAATTTGATCATGGTGAAAGTGCTAATGAGATTTCTTTTGACAAACTGGAAATTAACAAGGAGCATTAATCATAAGCGTCGAAATGGAATCTGAGAACTTTGTCTAATGAAATTGCGCTTTTCAAGGAGTTATCCGAAGAAAATTGGTTAGCATTCTCTCACTTTATTATCATTGCCCTGCTTGAATTTTCAGTTGTTATTTATCCGAAATTTGTCTACCATTATATAATTTTGGCATATTTATTCCATGCAGCAAATTTGTGAAGTTAACACTAGCACTACTCATTGCTTAGGATGCAAAGACATCACAAGCAAATATTCTCATGAAAAAAGGAACCATTGTATGGAGGTCTTTGGAACTTTTTGATGACTTAGTAAAGCTGGACCCATCTCATGCTAGATACTACAAAAATGCACGGAGTTTGGATATAATGAATCAAGTATGTCTCCCATATTCCTCTTTTTATTGACTTCATCATATCTGTGTGTGTGTGTATGAAAAGATTGCTTATGTTTGTCATACAATTTACAAAGTTTTTAGCACATTTTACCTTTCAAAAATATTGCTAAGGTTTGGAGGAAAAAGTTTGAAATTTGATGTGTTTCTTTGCTTACTCATACATGCAAATTTGTAATATTTTAGACACAGCAAATTTTGAATTCAAATAAGACATTCTGAATCAAAATTCTGATGTCAAAGTTTTTAGACACATACAAATTTACTCATAATATTTTAGACACATTCTGAATCATAATATTCTAGACACATATTATGAGTAAATAATATTATTCAGAATTTACTCATAATATTTTAGACACATGCAACTCTACTCATAATATTTTAGACAAATTTACTCATAATATTTTAGACACATTCTGAAAAATATTACTCAAATTTACTCAAAATTCTGAATCAAAATTTGTAATATTTTAGACATTCTGAATTCAGAACAAATAAGATGTTGGTGTCAAAATGTTTTCTCACCATTAAAGCACAACAATAGGATGAAAACAGTTAAATCCAGCATGTTTCTTGATTCCTTTAATTTAACAATGCATATAACTTTCGGTTTCTGTAATTTAACAATCCAAACGGTTTCTGTTTTTCCCCTCAGCCAAGAAAAAATCTGGGCAAAATTCCCTCAACTGCCAAAACTCAGCTGCCAAAAATTCAGGCAAAATCCAATTGCAAAATTCCCTTAGCTGCCAAAAATCTGGGCAAAAGTCCAACAACTGCCAAAAAATCTGGGTAAAAAATCTTGCCAACACTCGGCTTGGCAAAACTCAGCCGTCGGGTTTGTTTTGTTGGAAAAGGATTCAAGATGGTGAAATTTGATGATTGGTTTCTGATTGGGGCATGTCGTCTCTCTGTTGATCACTTCCGCTGGATTCACTTCATCCGAGCTCGCCAAGAGAGGTGCTTCTATTTCTTCGACAATAAAAATCCGATCTTTTTATGCTTGCTCTAGATTTTGACTAATATTCGTAAATTTTTTGGATCAAGGATTGATGCTCAACTGGATTCACTTCATCCAAGTTCATCAGGAGAGGTGCATCTCTTTATTTGACACTAAAAATCTGATCTTTTCATGCTCGCCATGATTTTTGACTAATATTCATACTTTTTTCGGATTAGAAGAATGAGGGGAAATTAGATTTGGCAATTGGATCGTATGGCATCGTCGCAGGTCCTGCCCAATTCGAGGAAGTTAGGGCATTCGAAGCCGGGAAGAAAAAGTTTGGATATTCGAATCCAATCACTGGTCCTTTTAAAAATTAAAAGATCCATTATGTGTTTGCCTTCAAAACAGTTGTTTTTTATCTTTCATTTTATTTCTGTGGACAAAAAGCCTCTTCAACTGCAAAAACCCAGGTAGCAGTTTGTATCTTTCATTTTATTTCTCATGTTTCTTTATAAATTAACTTTTTAAATCTATTTGCCCATCTATTTACTTAAGATCTTTATTCTGTTTCTCTCCTGCAACTGTTGGATGCAGCACTTTAAGTGACACCCATGAAAGAGCTAGCAGTAATGTAGTTTCCATCTGATCTTTCCTTGCAGTTTCCGTGTAGAGTTTCACACGTTTAAAGGTGTGAATCCACAAATTAGGTCTATACAGCTTCATTCTTATCAAAAATCAGACTTCATTTGATAAACTCATCTATAAATCTGTTGTTTTAAATGATAGGCATTGCTACAGTGTTAATACTTGAATATGAAACAATATTATAGCTTCTTGCATCTTCATACGAATGTTTACTGTCCAATACTATCAAATGTCTACTGTCTACTGGGATTTTTTGGATTTAACATTCATTTCTATGTAAAATAAATGACTTAAAGAATGCCTACCTCCCGGAGCTTGCAGGAATCATCAAGCTTTCAGTTTTATTCAACATTCATTTTATTAGTTATTAGTTAAGCTTGATGATTCCTGCAATTTCCTAGAGGTAGGCATTCTTTAAGTCAAAAATAGCATATAAAAATCTAATGGATCAAATGAAGTTTCATAAGATTAGATGCATTGCTAAGAACATTACCAAAGTATAATAAAATGACTAAAAACATATGAAATTTTGTTGCGTAAACTTTCTACTGTCTACTGGGATTTTACTCAACAGTTTACATTCATTTATATTCATTTTTATTCATTGAATTCAGGTCTGTATTTGTTTCGCTTACCTCCTCCAAGCTTATGCAAGATCACATCCATTACACTTCCCAAATCCGTTGTTATCATTACGTCATGTGTCTGCAATATGGAACCCCAAATTTCAAAACTGCCCATACGCAAAACTTCAAAAATAAAGTGTCAAAGTGCCAAAAAATAAAATAAAATAAAATGCTAACTAATAAACTAACCGTCTCCATTTTGACGGGGGAAACATTGACCGTCCAACTGATCTTATTATACATCTATTGGAGTGAGAACCGGAAAACATACCATATAAAACCGCGTAAATTATGTTTAATAAAATTACTAATCATCTGATTACCAGTTTACATCTGGGAATGTAATTTTTTTGGAATATAAATTTTTTTATGTTGGATTTTTTGGACTATCTACTGGGAATGTAAAATGAATGTCTACCTCCATGAATGTTGACCAAAACTGAATGTTTACATTCATTTTACTTTCTTTGCCTAAAATTTGTGGTACAACAGTTTTGAAATTTGGAGTTCCATATTGCAGGCACATAACGTAATGAGAACAACGGATTTCAGAGTGATGGATGTGATCTTGCATAAGCTTGGAGGAGGTAATCGAAACAGATATAGACCCAAATTCGATAGGATCTTCATCACTTTATATATCTTATTGTTTGAAAGTTCTGATTTTACTTTTATTCACAGATCATCTGTCGATAGCTCGGAAGAAATCTTTGCAACAATTCCTTCAGAAGCGTTAGTAGTGGTAAGAATCGGTGCCTTCATTATTTGTTATTTACACTCTTTTTCCTTTCAAATTTATTTTTGACCATTAAATACAAATAAATAGCATAGTATATAACACACCAGGGTATCTATTATACATTTGCGGGATATGAGCTTCTCAGTTTGTCTTCAATTACAAAATATTTTTCTTTCTTTTGATGTAACAAATTTATATTGAATAAGTTATGGCTTGAAGAAATGAGGGCAAAAAATCATTTTGAAATGAGGGTAAAAACTCATTTTGTCTATACATTTTGCCGGAAAAGCTATGTAACATACTTATTTTTGTGATCTAACAGTGCTCGCTCACATGCCTCTTAAAACAAGCCCTTGAATAAGTTATGGCATTATGGATCTGAAGGATAGTGCTTATAACGTTTAATGGTTGCAATTGAATACATTTTTACCAAGCCGTACATCTTTAATGACTATTTGGAGAAGAGTTTGATATTGGGCGCATGAATGACTACTATATTTTTGTATTGGTATTTAACAACAGTCTTTTACTGCAGGAAAGCAGTCTTTTACAGCAGGAAAGCATGTTGTGTTTGTTTGGATGGTTTTTTATGTATGTTTCATAAGAGCTCAGATAAATGTTATTATGATAAAGCAATTTGAGTCAGATATATATGTTATTACGATAGATGAATTTCAATTTATAAGTGAAAACTGCAAATAAAAATTAAATATGATGCAGAGATATATGTTATTACGAAAGATGATAGTGGTCGCCACCCTGCATTCTTCTCAAATTACATGCCTCAATTTTTTGTCAATGCAAAGGTAATTGGGTTGTGATATGAGTAAATCACATTCAATGCTATTCTATGAGATGTATTTTTTTGGTTGAATTGGTTCTTGACTGGAAATTTGTATATGAGAGAATGTGCTATATAATTCATACTGATTTTATCTCCTGTTTTTTATTTGTAATCAGATACAGACCGATCGCTAATCACTAACCATGGGTTCAGATGAGCAACCGCATTTGTCTCTAATCTATTCGAGATTTAGGGGATCAATCGCTTCTAGAGATTCATTTTTGAATGTAACTTTTTCTCTTTTTCTTCCTGGTGGGTTTCAGATGTGGACAATGAGGATTATGGATTTGAGCGCTTAGAAGAGGAGCCTGTAGAGCCTGATGTTAGTAGAGCCTGATGTTAATATTGAGAACCAATTTACAACTCTAAAGGGAAATTTTTGGTCATTTCAATGTTTATTATGTTGTGATATAAGTAAATCACATTCAATTCTATTCTATGAGATGTATCTGGTGGTTGAATTGGTTCTTAACTGGAAATTTGTATTTGAGAGAATGTGCTAGATAATTCATACTAATTTATCTTTTGTTTTTATTTGTAAAGGGATACAGTCAACAATATGCTCTTAAATTCAATTCTCCTCCTTCATAGTTTTCCTTTTTTTATCTTCATTTGAAAATGTTGAGCCATTTGAGCAGAGTTTTGATTCCATTAACTGTCCACAATATCATTAGATGGAGGTAGTTTAGCAATAAATGGAAGTATTTAGTTTTGTAAGTGGAACACTCACTGAATAAGTTAGTTGCTTCAGATCCATAAGCCATATGGAGTCTTAACAAACAAAAATAAGCCATTATGTGATTGTAAGCCCATACTAATTGTCAACTTTTATTAATTATAATGTACAATTGGCTAAAATAATTTTTTTGGCATTTATAACTTGCATTTTGTTTCTTCAATTTCAATTATGGATGTTATCTTATCCGTTATTTATTTATCATGGGTAAAAGTGTTCCTAAGTGAATCAATAGTGAACTACGGAGTTGGATTAAGATTACTAATTGTTTCATCCCACCGGAGGATTCCAACAGTTCATTCTTATCCCCATTATTCTAAGCAGTTTAAAAGAATGCCTGACAATTTTGAAAGCTTTAATGAATCTTTTTTTCCTTTTACTTCATATGGGTCTCACAATACAAAGCAGGAAGTATCATCTTAAATATTCTCCTAGACGTAAATTCATAAATATATTTTTAGGTTTTTCCTTAGGCATTCAACTTTATTTCAATATACCTTATCGGTATGTAGTTATTGTACTTTGAGGTAGATTTTTTTTGGGGGTGGGGTGGGATTTTGGCCAAAAATCTCTCTCACCCCTCGAAATCTCTCCCTAAAATTTTAAGAGAACTAAATCTGAATGGAACTAAATTTTGAGGGAAACTAAATAATTTTTATGAGTAACTAATTTACAATTATTGCAGTTTAATTATTGTTATTCCTTTAAAATTAAGGGATTTAGGATTTTGAGGGTGGAATATATTAAATGAACAGTGCCCTTGGGCCACATGTTAAATCGGAAGGTAACTAAATTTAAAGGAAATTAAATTCTCTGGGAGAACTAAAGTTAGGGGGTATTAAATAACAATTATTGTGCTTTAATTATTGTTGTTCGTTGAAAATTAGGGGATCTAAGATTTTGAGGGAGGAAATGTTTTAAATGAATCGTGCCCTTAGGGCACGTGCTATGACTATATAATACATTTGACAATCTTTTTGAACTCTATGGCTGACTAGGATTTGATCTTGGTAAATCAATGGTTGGGATTGGATTTTGTGAAAATTTTAGTGGGAAACTTAAATTTTTGGGGTAAAAGTGTCTTGGGAATCAAAACTTTGAAATTAAAAGAGTCTTGGGAAAGATTCCGGAGATTAAATTTTGGGGAAAAAGTGTCTTGGGAACCAAAACTTTGAAATTAAAAGTGTCTAGGGAAAGATTATCGAGAAACATGATCCATTAAATTAAACAAAGTAAAAAAATTTGCCTAAAAAATTTAGCGGAACAACAAACTAGCGTAAAAAAATTTAAGGTAATACTGTCACCGAAAAATACACTGAGGTTTGTTGTTTCACTCCGAAGGTGCCCGTGCCGCTAAATATTTTTACGCTAATTTGTTGTTCTTTTAAATTTTGGATGTGGACATAATTTTTTGGGAAACAAAGAGTTCGCAGGGAAAGTCTTAAATGAACCGTGCCCGCGGGCACGGGTTATGACTAGTATATATATATATATTGGCGAGTAAAAGCTAACTTTATTAATCAAAAATATGTACAAACGATACAAACTAGCTAGTTCCAGATGATGACAGAAAGAGAGGGGATATGGCACAAGCGCCGTCACCCTCCACATCCCATTATCCTCCTTTACCACTAGTCATTAAAACACACTCTATACATCCAACAGGGAAATAGAAAGAACTATCCTGCATCAATAAATCCCCAGTTGGAAAATGGGGTAGTGTCTGAAGCCTTTTCCAAATCCAAGTCTCGAAGAGCAATGGTGATATCAGCCTTGATGTCTTCAAATAAATTTAGTTTCCCTACTCTTTTCCCCTCAAAAATTCGTTTGTTACGCTCCTTCCATATGTGCCAAACCATGCCCGCTAAGGGCCGATTTGGCAAGTACCCCCACAGGATCCAATTTGCTGTAACGAGATAAAATAAGATTTCAAACACCTGCTAGTGACGAAGGTACAACTCCCGTGTATCCCAGTTTGAGCAGACTCCTGGATAGTATATAGCGGGAGTAGGCGCACTCAAAAAATAGGTGATTAATATTCTCTGTAGCATTAACATCACAAAGGGTGCAATAGTTGTCAGTGGTGAGTCCCCAAGTAGAAAGTCTGTCTCTAGTCAATAGCTTGTCACGGATTGCCCTAAGCAAGCACAAAGACATTTTTGGAATATGCTTTTCAAACCAAATGATATTGTAATATGGGAAGGGTGACTTAGCTTCACGGGCTGCATTCCAGGATGTGCGTAGGGTACAAGAGGGCCCAGCCGCCCAATGCCAAGAATCAGCCCCACGGCTAAGAGTGATTGCCTGGAGATCTGCAAGCAGCGGCCTAATACTAGGGGTATCCATCCACCCAGTGGCCGACCAGAAATCGCTGACGCGTTTATTTTCCGTGCCAGGCGCAGGAGCAAGTAGTAAATGGAGTGGTCCTTTCGGGTGCCAATTGTCAAACCAAAACGAAGTAGTAGTGCCATCTTTAACAGAGCGTTTAATTAATTTCTGGGAGATAGATCGGGACCTGAGGAGAAATTTCCATGTCCCTGATTGGGTTGGAGATGCCTTTGCAGTGAAAAACCCATTAGAGATAGCAGTGTAACGGCGCCTCATATAGTTTGCCCAGATTCCTTCAGTGGCAAGAAGCCTCCAAGTAAGCCTAATCCCAGAGGCAATATTGAGGTCTTCCAGGAGTCTCAAACCCACCCCCTTCTTTCTTTGGGCAACATAAATCCTTCCAGGCCCAGCTATTGGAGTTACCCCATATGAATTTCCTACAAGCACTAGTAATGGAACGGATAACTGAAGGAGGCATACAATATGCCTGCATCCAAAAAGCTACCATTCCATAGATTACCGAACGGACCAATTCAATTTTCCCAGAGATGGATAGGGGCGAGGAAGACCAGCCCAACAAACGCTTTTTGCATTTATCCACTAGGCGGTTGTACAAGGAGGCTTTCGGGTAATTAGAATAGAGGGGCAGCCCCAGGTAAGTAGAAAAAGAAGAAACATTCCTAACACCGAGAATACCAGCAAGCCCAATGGGATCAGTCACTCCCTTACTGAAAATGGCAGAGCTTTTATCCCAGTTAATATGAAGACCAGAGTAAAGTTTAAAATTGTGTAATAACTCCTTGAGGCCCTTAATAGAGTGGGGATTGGCGCGACAGAATACCAGCAAATCATCAGCGAAAAGGAGGTGAGATATTGCCCTGGACCTCCGCATAGATTGGATGGACTGAGAAGATTCAGCTCTGGCCATTAGAAGCGAGAAAGCTTCCATTACTAGGACAAATAAATAAGGGGAGAAAGGATCTCCCTGACGAAGCCCTCTATTTGAGGAGAAGTATCCCTCCGGAGACCCATCAACTAATACAGAAAACATTGGAGAAGAGATACACTCTGATATCCAGTTAATAAACATGCTTCTGAAACCCATCTGATGAAGTAGGAAGAATATAAATTCCATGTTCACACTATCAAAAGCCTTACAGAGATCCAATTTGATACATGTTCTGGCCCCCATAGGATTACTAAAATCCCGAATCTGTTCCTGGGCAACAAGAGCACAGTCAGCAAGAAGCCTATCCCTAAGGAAGGCAGCCTGATTGGGGGAAATCAATTCACCGATGACATGACTTAATTTGTTGCAAATTACCTTACTGATAATTTTATAAATTACATTGCAACAAGAAATAGGCATATAGTCACCTAAACCCGAGGCATTGGCATTTTTAGGAACAAGGGTAAGAAAAGTATGATTAACATGGGATAACATGTGGCCTGAACTGAAGAAAGAAGAAATACCAGCAATAACATCCTTACCCACCACTTCCCATTCATGCTGGAAAAAAGACGCATTGTAACCATCAGGACCAGGTGCCTTGTCCTTTCCAATTTGGAAAGCAGCTATTTTAATTTCAGTATCAGTTACTACTCTATCCATCCAAATGGAAGCATCGGAAGTGACTTTACGCTTGGGAATTAGATTTGGAAATACATTCCAATAATCACTCTGATTGTATAAATTGGAGTAGAAAAGAGGTGCTTCCTTTCTGAGTGTTTCCGAACTAGAATTCCTTACACCGTTGATAGTAATAAGGTGGCTAAGATTGTTATGAGATTGACGTGACTTCATTGACATATAGAAAAATTTAGAGTTCATATCCCCCAAAGTTAACCAATTTTGCCTACTTTTTTGTCGCATATCCTCCTCCTCTACATCCAGAGAGTGGGCAAGTTTAAAAGCAGCTAATTTCTCAAGCTCTTGAATGTGTGAATTAGTAGGCATGTTCATATCATTTTGCAGAGCCTCTAGTTCATTCCAACAAGCAACTGGATTAAGATTCGCCCTATGATTAGCTGCCCATATTTTGAGCTTACCCTTCAAGAACTTTAGGTTATTGACGAGCCTCTGCATTGCCGAACCCCCCATTTGAGTACCCCAATTACAGCGCACAAGGTCATGGAACCCAGCCTGGGAGATCCAAGAGTTATAGAATTTAAAAGGTTTGGGGTAGGTGATTACCTTAGAATGTAGATAGATAATCATAGCCACATGGTCGCTTGTGCCAGCAGTTGTGTATTCAAAATAAGATTGTGGACGGAGCGTAATCCATGAAGAATTGCAAAGAACTCGATCTAAATGAGCTGAAATACGTCCAGGTCCAATGCGTCTATTATTCCAGCTAAGACTTGGTCCAACACTTTTCAGCTCAATGAGTTGGCTGGACCCAATACAATCATTAAAGGCATCCATAGAGCTAACATCAACTGCACGCCCACCCCTCTTCTCATTTGTGCTACGGACGCAGTTAAAATCGACACGCACAAGCCAGGGGTTATTGTAAAAGATCATGGAATCAGCAATTAAATCATTCCAAAGAGGGATCCTAGATTGTGGAAGATTTAGCCCATAAACTGCTGTAAGACCCATAACTAGGCCTGCAGATTAGTGAAAAGAGAAGAAATATGTTGACAAGATGCCGAAATGGCAGAGCACTTCCAGATTTTCAAGTTGAAAAAAATAACAAGACGACCTCCTTTATGATAAGTCCTGTTATCAATACTCCCCCAATATTTATTAAAGCATTTTGTAATCCGCCCAGCATTATCAGTTTCCACCTTAGTTTCCAGCAAGCAAACAATAGATGGATTGAACATACGCAGTCTATGCTTAAGATCCGCTCGGCGCGACGCATTATTTAGTCCCCGCGTATTCCAGAAGAAGACTGACATTATAACGATTGGGGGAGAGGTTGGTCGGAAGAGCCCGCCAGCCGAGAACTTCTTCTGGTTGCAAAGGGTGGGACAGATGAAATTTTCGATTTGGACTTGGTCACCACAGCTTGCAAAATAGCATGCTCCTCAGACCATGCCATATTAGGATAGGTCAGTACAGCTGGAGGTTCAGCAATCTCAGCGGTCTGTAGAAGTGTAGGAGCTGGGGTGTGCAATCCTGTAGCAGAAACACATCCAACAATAGGAACCAAAGGTACAAGTGAAATAGGGATAGCATCAGGTACCTGAGCTGGAGGGTTTATATCATCAGGAACATGGAGAGAATTATCTAAAACCTGCACTGGGGGAGATGCATCTAAATTAATGCGGCTACACTCCCCTATCTCAAAATTCCGCAAGGGAGAGGGGATATCACTCGGTCCAGCCAAGGGAGTCAGGACACCAAGCTTAGCCTCTAGAGGAGTATTCATAGGGGGATCCAGAATAATAGGTGCTGGCGGATTATCAACCAACCCATCAATCTCGGTTTCAGATGCAACCGTGGTACTCGCTGGCACATTAGGGGCCAATTCTGTTGTTTCCTTGCATTCAAGAGAGACTACTGGACGCTGCAAAATTTGGATCGAAGGTTGCTCCAGAACCATATTAGCAGGGCCTTGAGAGTCTACGTGACCAAAACAAGCACACCTACCGCATCGCGGTGTTTCTCCTTCATATTTGACATCAATCGATATTGTGGAATGGTCATCAAGATCAACCAAGACATTTCTTTGGAGTGGAGCCTTTGCATCAACTTCAACTAAACACCGAGCATATGATATTCTGTCCAGACTCGCAGTTGCCTTATCAAGGCATATTGGCGTCTCAACGCCACTAGCAATGATGTTCAGAATATCCATTGTCCACATTGAAAGAGGTAGGTTGTGCAATTGTACCCAAACTGGCACAGCAGTCAGAATGTCACGACCATGTTGTGTGGTTGGCGACCACTTCTGTAGGACCACAAGTCTCCCATCAAAAAGCCAAGGCCCCCCATGCAGAATATTGTCCCGGTCGGAATCACTTTCAAATCTGAAATAGAAGTACCCATTTTCGCGAGAGAAAATACGGTACCCACCTTTATCTCTCCAAAGCCTCTCTGTCCACGCTTTGATTTGCCCATAATAAGGTACGTCACCTAGTACGTAGCCCACAAGCGTGTTCTGCCACACGGAAGACCCAACTTCAATTAAATTATTGGCCACCTTAACCTTAGCCACTCCACCTTCATATTGACATGGGGGGACAAGCGACATCACGAGTGGGTCGGCATATTTACGACGAGTGGTGCAAATATCCACCCACGATCGTTTGTCAACAGTAGGGTCGATGCGAATAGTAGCAGGGGGTCTCACTGGCATTTTGTCAGTGTCACGCCCCGCTTCCCTAAAATGGAGGTGAGACGTGAAAAGGTCCGCACGAGAGTGGAGCTGTGAAGCCCCAAACCCGATAAGCGTCAATAAAACATAAGCAGGTCCCTGTAACCACAACGGAATAACAATAATAACACAAGGGGAGACTGAAATAAAATCTCATATCTCATAAATCGTCCAACATGAAAATAAATCCAACATCCAGAAAAGCCACCAGGCTAAAAGAAAGAGTCTAAAGGCCCAGAACAAGGCCAACAAAAGCAACGACATAACAAAGTATAGGTGCTACGCACCGATAACAAAACAACTGTCAAAACAAAAGTAAAACACAACGAAGACACTAGGACTGGTCCCCAGTGTCCACATACTCCCCGTCAAACACAAGCTCGGGCTCGGCGTCAGCAAACACCTCGTCCTCAATAATGTACTCAGGCTCAGGATCTAACATGTGTCACCCAAAAGAGTAAAGGGGCACATGTCAGCAAGTCTAAAAGACTTGGGCAAGGAAACTGAAAGTAAGGCAACTAGCAACCTAGCAGTTATAGTATGCATGACATGGCAGTTATAACATGAGTGCACAATCAAGACATGGCGAGATAATTTGTACAAGAGAACAATCATCGGGACAAGACAAGAGTAGCCAAGCTACTATCAATCTCAATCAATTCACTATTCACGTTTTTTGTAGATGTTTACGCCTTACAGCTGAATGGTTTCACATTCACGCTGATTGGCCGCTTAACACTACCCCAAACCCAGAGTTTACGCCTTACCACTGCAGTTGCTGATCGGGCAGACTCCCAGTTGATTGGCCGCTTAACTCTTACCTCCAATACCCACATGTAATGGAGCCAGGGTCCCCGCACATGAGCTCAGCAAGTGAGCCGGGGTTGCCCCGCACATGAGCTCGCATTCTTAAACATTTGCCGTAGGGGTGCACCTAGCCGGAAACAAGCAATTCGGGCATTGGCTATCAACCAACACATGGCCCGCTTCTGGAACACGAGCCAGGAACACAAGCATTTGTAGCGAAGCTACGCAATCACAGAAGCACTTAAAGAATGCAATGACATGACAATTAATTCGCGTACCGTTAATGGAAAGTAAACATGACATGGTAATTGTGCAACATGCTAAATGTCGGAACTAGCTTCGTTGTCAAGCTAGTTCCCCAAATTGCGCCTAGGCGAGTATCATTTCGTCGCCTAGTCTCTTTTACGCCTACAACAAGCAAATGGCCTAAAACATGGCCCTAACCCTAAGTGGCAAGTTTCACTTGCCTAGCACCGGGAATGACGATTACGAAGGTTCGTCTCGCGGATGCTAATCTACGGGGGAAATCGCTGTTTTGGGGAAACAAACATCAAAACAACATTCATTCATTAGGGTTTCATAAAAATACAAATAGGTTAAGGAAACATCAAGAGATCCATTTCTTACCGAGAGGAGGCGGAAGAAACACTCCGGAGAACCCTAGGACCAGATCTGGAAACGAATGGAGAAGTTTGGGGGAATTAGGGGTTTTTTGGGGATTTTGGGAATTTGGTGAGATTTTGGGGAAGATGAGAGGTAGAATGAGTTGATGGAGGGTTTAGATGATGAATCTAGGGCTTGGGATGAAGGAATAGGGCTTGGAGGAAGATGGGGGCTCAATGGGGGAGATTTTAGGGTTTTGGGTCGAGTGGAGGAAGAAGAAAACGTTTGGGAGGGGTATAAATAGGTTGGGCTGGCGGTTGCCCAGAAATTAGGGTTTTAATACATATTAGTCGGTCAAAGAGCAACCACTGACCGACTAGTTAGGCAACTAGTCGGTCGGTCGACCAACGCAGACCGACTAAGTGTAAACAGTAACTCCTGAACGAAAATAGGATTTAGATTTAGTCGGTCGAAGAACAAATACTGACCGACTAGTTTAACATCTAGTCGGTCGATGAACGTTCTTAGACCGACTAAGAGTGAACAGTATTGATACTAAAATTAAGTTGAAGAGTTAGTCGGTTAAAGAAGCATTACTGACCGACTAGTTTGCAACCTAGTCGGTCAACCAACGTTCTTAGACCGACTAACGATAAACAGTAACTCCTGAATAATTTAGAAAGCCAACTAGTCGGTCCAAGAAGGATTGCCGACCGACTGGATCGTCATCTAGTCGGTCGGTGCCCCTTCTTACACCGGCTAACGTGCACCAAAAGTTCAGATACGGAGCGTGGGGCCCCGGGATCGATTCCTAAGACTCCTAGGCTTGATCTAATAGTAAGATACGACCGTTATGAAGCCCGTCACGAATGACATACTTCGAAATCGACAATCCTAAGGAAGAAACGAGAAAATACGACGAATCGATCGAAAATGAAAGCTACGGAGACGAAAACCACACATGAGGAGAAAATCCACCAAAACATATATTATATTATAATAAATCCAGATACATGAAAAGCAGTCGTTACATCCTCCCCAACTTAAGAAAAATTCCGTCCTCGGAATTTCCGAATACTCACGAGTCCGGAAACAAAAGTGGGAAACGCTCTCGCATCTCATCCTCATTCTCCCAAGTAGACTCTCCAGGTGAGCCGTGTCGCCACATCACCCTCACAAGATTGACAATCTTGTTCCGAAGCGATTTCTGACGCGTGTCCAGAATCTGCACTGGATGCTGGTCATACGTCATATCGGGGCGAACGGTAATCTCCGAAAAATCCACAGCATGAGATGGATCGCTAATGTATCGACGAAGCTGCGACACATGGAAAACATTGTGAACTCCTTCCAAAGATGGCGGCAAGGCCAAGCTATAAGCTACCTCGCCAACCCTCTCCAAAATGTCAAACGGTCCAATGTATCGCGGGCTCAACTTCCCTCGCTTCCCAAAACGAATCACACCGCGATTCGGGAAAATCTTCAAGAACACATGGTCGCCCGGCTGAAATTCCAAAGGACGACGTTTAGCATCCGCCCAATGCTTAAAACGGTCCTGAGCAATCCTTAACCTCTCCCGAATATTCCTGACGATATCCACGGCCTCCACAATCATCTCAGGTCCCAACAGCTCCCGATCACCAACGTCATCCCAACTCAATGGCGATCGACATTTCCTCACATAAAGAGCGGCGAAAGGCGCCATGCCAATACTCGCCTGGAAGCTGTTGTTGTAAGAGAACTCCACCAAATGTAGATGGTCCTCCCACGAACCCTTGAAATTCAACATGCACGCCCTCAGCATGTCTTCCAAAATCTGAATCGTCCTCTCGGACTGGCCATCCATCTGCGGATGGTACGCCGTGCTGAAACTCAGACGCGTACCCAAGCTCTTCTGCAAACTCTGCCAGAACTGAGATGTGAACCTCGTGTCTCTGTCCGACACGATACTCACGGGGACTCCATGAAGTCGCATGACCTCCTGCACGATTCACGTCACATCACTATCCAAACTAGGAAAAGGAAATAAAAACGGAGAGTAAAAGAATTTTACCTCCATATATCTCCTTGCTAGCGCCTCAGTGGACTGTCCCACTCGGAATGGAATAAAGTGCGCGGATTTGGTCAATCGATCTACGATCACCCAAATCGCGTCATTCTGCTTCGGACTCCGAGGTAGTCCAGTCACGAAATCCATAGTGATGTGTTGCCATTTCCACTCCGGAATCAGAAGCGGTTGTAGCAACCCGGCCGTACGCTGATGCTCCGCCTTCACTTGCTAGCAAACCAAGCACTTGGCTACACTCTGAGCCACACTCCTCTTCATACCATGCCACCAATAATTCAGACGAAGATCCTGGTACATCTTGGTGCCACCAGGATGCACAGAATACGACGAACTGTGTGCCTCCACCATCAACTCCTCTCTAATATCCCCAGCCGGCACACATAACCTGGCTCCAAACCTCAACGAGCCATCCTCATGAATCACAAAGTCAGTCCGCAGACCGGCTTCCACCTGCTCCCGAATCTTCACAAGCTTCGGATCCTCAGCCTGGCTAGCCTTAATCCGATCCACGATCGTCGACTGTACCTGCATGTACATCAACGATGAATCCTCCCCAGGAAGAACAATCTCCACGCCAGACTCGCAAAAATCCTGCTGCAATCTCCACTGCGAGGTCAAAATCATCACCGCTGGAAGCCTACTCAGCGCATCCGGAACCACATTCACCTTGCCAGGGTGATACTGCAAATCAATCTAATAATCCGCCATAAGCTCCAACCATCGACGCTGTCGCATGTTGAGCTCCTTCTGAGTAAAAATATACTTCAAGCTTTTGTGATCGGTGAAAATCTTCACTTTCTCACTCAGCAGGAAGTGCCTCCAAATCTTAAGAGCAAACACAACGGCAGCCAACTCCAAATCATGCGTCGGGTAATTCTTCTCATGAACCTTAAGCTGACGAGACGCATACGCCACAACATGCCCATGCTGATGCAACACACAACCGAGACCCTTGCCAGAAGCATCGCAAAAGATCTCAAATCCACCGCTGCGATCAGGCACACCAAGAATAGGGGCAGTCGTCAACCTCTCCTTCAGAACACCAAAAGCACTCTCGCAATCACCCGACCAAACAAAAGCAACTTCCTTCCGCGTCAACCTGGTCATCGGCGCAGCAATACGAGAAAATTCCTTAATGAATCGCCGATAATAACCAGCAAGTCCAAGGAAACTCCGAATCTCAGACGCAGACGACGGAACAGGCCACTCTCTGATGGCCCTAATCTTCTCGGGATCCACTGAAATACCATCTCCAGTCACCACATGCCCAAGAAAAGCAACTCTATCCAGCCAAAACTCGCACTTCGAAAACTTAGCATACAACCGATGCTTCCTCAAAATCTCCAACACCGTCCTTAAGTGCGAGGCATGCTCTTCCTCCGACTTCGAATAGATCAGAATGTCGTCAATAAAGATAACAACAAACTTATCCAAAAAGTCGTAGAAAATCAGGTTCATCATATTCATGAAAACTACGGGCGCGTTAGTTACGCCGAAAGGCATAACCACGAACTCATAGTGTCCATACTTTGTCCTGAACGCTGTCTTCGGAACATCATCCTTCTTCACCTTCAACTGATGGTAACCACTCCTCAAATCCAATTTAGAAAACACCCTCGAACCTCCAAGCTGATCAAAAATATTATCGATGCGAGGCAACGGGTATTTATTCTTGATGGTCACCGCATTCAACTCCCGATAGTCCACGCACATGCGACACGAACCATCCTTCTTCTTTACCAGCAACACCGGTGCTCCCCACGGAGACACACTAGGATTGATATAACCCTCCTGCAAAAGCTCATCCAACTGCTTCCGCAACTCCTCCAATTCTGCAGGTGCCATACGATACGGCGCCTTCGAAATCGGCTGCGCTCCCGGAACAAGATCAATAGAAAATTCTAGAGCTCGATCAGGTGGCAAACCAGACATCTCCTCGGGGAAGACGTCGCCGAAATCACGCACCACAGCTGGCCACTCCAGCTCCATCTGCATAGCCACAACCTCCACCGGCCTGGCCCGAAATCTGACAGGACCAAGCGAACTGCTACCACGACTGAACTCAAATACTGGATGTCTGGGAATCTTGAACACCACCTTCTTTCTCCGACAGTCGATCGTAGCATAGAAGCTCGCAAGCCAGTCCATCCCAAGAACTGCATCATAGTTGATGATGTCGTGGACAATGAAATCAGCAAAAAGCTCATGTCCACAGACCACCAACGAGCAAGAATTGCAACCACGATGCACCGAGACCACGCCATTCCCTGTAACGATGTTCCAACTCTTTGGAAGAGGGGGCGTCGACAAGGAATGCCTCTCCACGAAGCTCCGAGAAATAATGCACATCGATGCACCAGAGTCAAAGAGGACTCGTGCAGGAAATGTGCACACCAAAACCACACCTAACAAGCAATTAACAATCAAACCCTAGTCTAGCAAACAACCATGCTCAAGCAAACAACACAATCCAACATTCAAACCAGCTAGGAAGGTAACAGCTAGGTTGAGGATTACCTGCGATAACCTCATCCACTGCCTCGCTCTCCACCGCGGTCATCAGAAAAGCCTGCCTCCTCGGCGGAATAGCCTGCCCATATGGAACAAGAGCTGCTCCACGTCCAGCAGGAACAGACGCTCACTGCTGCAATGGCTGTGCTGCAACAGGTGCCCTCCGCAGCTGATTCGCGTGCCGACAATCCTTCGCAGCATGGGAAGCATCACCACAAACCAGACACTGGCCCAAAAACTTCTGACACTGATCCTTGATGTGGCCAGGCTTGCTGCAGAAATGGCAAGTCTTCAGAATAGGCCCTCCTGGCCTCTTAAACTGAGCGGACTGATTAGGCCTGAATCCAGGTCTAACCACAGCTCTGGCCTGCTCCATAGGCCTCTTCCCAGCACCAACAATAGACCCCCTCCTCTGGTTCACGAGCAGCTCCTGCCTCTTGGCTGCTACCAGAACCTTCTGATAAGACTCCCGGTCAGAAGAGGTCACAAAACTCTGGAGCTCCGAAGCAAGTCCCTGCAGGAACCTCTGAGCTCTCTCATCAGTGTCCTGCACCATCTTTGGAACAAACCGACTCAGCCTCATGAACTCTTGGTGTTATAGGTCCACCGACGAGCTCCCTTGCTTCAAATCGATAAAACGCTGCAGCATCTCTTCCCTGGCAGCTTTCGGGAAGAACTCACCCTCAAATCTGGCCTTGAAGGTAGCCCAAGCTATCGGCTCCACCAGCATCTTCTCTTCTGCATCCCACCAATTCCGAGCATTATCCTTGAGTTGCCTCTTCGTCAAATCAACCCATCCAGCCAGGGTGATCTTGGCCATCTTCAGATTGTCCTCGATGTTCCGAATCCACTCATCGACAGCCAGAGGACCCTCAGAACCATCAAAATATGCGGGACCCAGCTCCCGAAATTGCTTCGCTCCTGGCTCAGAGCGAGGGGCATCCGGAAGAGCCCGGGCAGCTCAAGCAAGTGGAGCATTCTGGACTTGCAGAAGCACGCCCTGCTGCACTTGCATCATCTGGAGCATCATCTGCATCATCTCACCGTTGGTGGGTTCCCGCTCAGGCTCCTCATCATGAGGGAGCGCACCACTACCCCCACCACGGGTGAAACGCCTTCCTGCCATCTAGTGACACAGAGAACGAATCAGATTAGACTCATAGCTTATGACTTGGACGTCAAACTTAGTTTATTGGACATTCTAATTATATTATCGCTATTCCAAAAATCGCAGTTACAGAAGGACCTGCATGGGCCACCAACAAAACCTGTCACGCCCCGCTTCCCTAAAATGGAGGCGAGACGTGAAAAGGTCCGCACGAGAGTGGAGCTGTGAAGCCCCAAACCCGATAAGCGTCAATAAAACATAAGCAGGGCCCTGTAACCACAACGGAATAACAATAATAACACAAGGGGAGACTGAAATAAAATCTCATATCTCATAAATCGTCCAACATGAAAATAAGTCCAACATCCAGAAAAGCCACCAGGCTAAAAGAAAGAGTCTAAAGGCCCAGAACAAGGCCAACAAAAGCAATGACATAACAAAGTATAGGTGCTACGCACCGATAACAAAACAACTGTCAAAACAAAAGTAAAACATAACGAAGACACTAAGACTGGTCCCCAGTGTCCACGTACTCCTCGTCAAACACAAGCTCGGGCTCGGCGTCAGCAAACACCTCGTCCTCAACAAGGTACTCAGGCTCAGGATCTAACATGTGTCACCCAAAAGAGTAAAGGGGCACATGTCAGCAAGTCTAAAAGACTTGGGCAAGGAAACTGAAAGTAAGGCAACTAGCAACCTAGCAGTTATAGTATGCATGACATGTCAGTTATAACATGAGTGCACAATCAAGACATGGCGAGACAATTTGTACAAGAGAACAATCATCTGGACAAGACAAGAGTAGCCAAGCTACTATCAATCTCAATCAATTCACTATTCACGTTGTTTGTAGATGTTTACGCCTTACAGCTGAATGGTTTCACATTCACGCTGATTGGCCGCTTAACACTACCCCAAACCCAGAGTTTACGCCGTACCACTGCAGTTGCTGATCGGGCAGACACCCAGTTGATTGGCTGCTTAACTCTTACCCCCAATACCCACACGTAATGGAGCCACGGTCCCCGCACATGAGCTCAGCAAGTGAGCCGGGGTTGCCCCGCACATGAGCTCGCATTCTTAAACATTTGGCGTAGGAGTGCACCTAGCCGGAAACAAGCAATTCGGGCATTGGCTATCAACCAACACATGGCCCGCTTCTGGAACACGAGCCAGGAACACAAGCATTTGTAGCGAAGCTACGATATCACAGAAGCACTTAAAGAATGCAATGACATGACAATTAATTCGCGTACCGTTAATGGAAAGTAAACCTGACATGGTAATTGTGCAACATGCTAAATGTCGAAACTAGCTTCGTTGTCAAGCTAGTTCCCCAAATTGCGCCTAGGTGAGTATCATTTCATCGCCTAGTCTCTTTTACGCCTACAACAAGCAAATGGCCTAAAACATGGCCCTAACCCTAAGTGGCAAGTTTCACTTGCCTAGCACCGGGATTGACGATTACGAAGGTTCGTCTCGCGGATGCTAATCTACGGGGGAAATCGCTGTTTTGAGGAAACAAACATCAAAACAACATTCATTCATTAAGGTTTCATAAAAATACAAATAGGTTAAGGAAACATCAAGAGATCGATTTCTTACCGAGAGGAGGCGGAAGAAACACTCCGGAGAACCCTAGGACCAGATCTGGAAACGAATGAAGAAGTTTGGGGGAATTAGGGTTTTTGGGGGATTTTGGAGATTTGGTGAGATTTTGGGGAAGATGAGAGGTAGAATGAGTTGATGGAGGGTTTAGATGATGAATCTAGGGCTTGGGATGAAGGAATAGGGCTTGGAGGAAGATGGGGGCTCAATGGGGGAGATTTTAGGGTTTTGGGTCGAGTGGAGGAAGAAGAAAACGTTTGGTATGGGTATAAATAGGTTGGGCTGGCGGCTGCCCAGAAATTAGGGTTTTAACACATATTAGTCGGTCAAAGAGCAACCACTGACCGACTAGTTAGGCAACTAGTCGGTCGGTCGACCAACGCAGACTGACTAAGTGTAAACAGTAACTCCTGAACGAAAATAGGATTTAGATTTAGTCGGTCGAAGAACAAATACTGACCGACTAGTTTAACATCTAGTCGGTCGATGAACGTTCTTAGACCGATTAAGAGTGAACAGTATTAATACTAAAATTAAGTTGAAGAGTTAGTCGGTTAAAGAAGCATTACTGACCGACTAGTTTGCAACCTAGTCGGTCAACCAACGTTCTTAGACCGACTAACAATAAACAGTAACTCCTGAATAATTTAGAGAGCCAACTAGTCGGTCCAAGAAGGATTGCCGACCGACTGGATCGTCATCTAGTCGGTCGGTGCCCCTTCTTACACCGGCTAACGTGCACCAAAAGTTCCGATACGGAGCGCGGGGCCCCGGGATCGATTCCTAAGACTCCTAGGCTTGATCTAATAGTAAGATACGACAGTTATGAAGCCCGTCACGAATGACATACTTCGAAATCGACAATCCTAAGGAAGAAACGAGAAAATACGACGAATCGATCGAAAATGAAAGCTACGGAGACGAAAACCACACATGAGGAGAAAATCCACCAAAACATATATTATATTATAATAAATCCAGATACATGAAAAGCAGTCGTTACAGTCAGGCAACTTAGGGGCCATATTGCCAGTACTGGATGTATTAGAATCCCTCACAAGTGGTGCCGAATTACCACGAGCATAAGCATGATGATTCAACGGGCCATGTCCACCTCTGTACACTCCTTCACGAATGAATCCATTGCCAAAAGATCTGTTTTAGGCTTACCTCGGTATTTACCATTAACATAACCTGACTAATGCTTGCCACGAGAAACCAGATGCCAGCCATCCTTCGCGTTGTCACGTTCACCCCCTACGGAGGTAGGGCCTCCCCTGCCGAAGCCTTGGTTGCCCATGATGGGGGCTTGATGACCCCTATCCAAACTAGATCCACCAGAAAACCCATGACCTGAGCCATCTGTGGATCCCTCAGCGATGCTATGGCATTCTTCATCGCCAAAGCCGCCGGAATTTGCCTTCTTATTTCCTGTCGTCGCGACCCCATCAGAATGGTCTGGAACAGGTCCACCACCCTCAGTTAGAGATCCTACATCGATCCCTATACCAGCACAAGAACTACCCTCCGCTCTTCCTATGCTGAAACCACCGCCGACCACTTCTTTGCTAGGTTTAGCCGTTGCCCACAAATCCCCTCCTCCGAGAAAGGCGGACATCGTTTTTTACATATATATATATATATATATATATATATATATATATATATAAAGAGAAGAAATGGTAAATTGGATTATCGAAAAGTCGTTATATGAAGGAAGTAAGATATTCACATGAGTATGAAAGATATAGGTTAGAAAATATTAGAAGCTAGTAATTTAAAGATTTCGGCGAAAAAGTTTCGAAATTCAAGGAATGAATTTAAGTCAACTGAAGGGTAGGAAGTCTAAGCTCAGCTAAATGTTTTCAAAGAAATTTAAACTGGGAGAGGAATTCAAAAAATAATATTGAAAATACTGTTCGAATGATCAGGATGGTAATGGGGAAGATTCAACGATTGATGATGAACGACATGAAGGAATCACGTGAAACGAAAGCAAGGAAGTGAATCAAATATTCAAAACGTAAATACGACTGGAAAATAACTTAGTGAATCTGATACGATGGCATTCTATGGTCATTAGCTCAAAAGTGTAATGAATAGGAAAATGACAGAAATCAGGGGTTTTAATTACTGGGCCGACTAAAAATTAGGAGAAACTTAGCATTAAGACTTTCTAATGAACTAGACGGTAATAGAGCTCTCGGTGAGAGGGTCCTTAGAGGATCAAGATTGCGATCTCTTCCAGAGCATAAACCGGGAACATCTTCTGGAAATACGCCTTCGAGGTCTCCGACTATCAAACTTGGACGTATATCGAAGTCTTCCTACCATCTAAGACATGGAAAACGTTCACATTAGACTCCAATTTTTATGACTCAAATGTTTCGAATGTTTCAATTGATGTTTTATTATTATCGTTGTTTCGATATTTCACAGGTGCAACGACCTTGCGTGGGCCACCACAAAAATCTATCACGCACCGCTTCCCAAGTATAGAAGAAGAGTCGCGAAGAGGTCCGCTCAGACTTGAAGCTGTGAAGCTACAGTCTGATAAGCGTATGTTTGTTCATCCATTCGTAGATTCTTGCATTGCAATGAAACAACAACAATAATAATAATTTGAAAGCAGGCAATAAATAACCAACATTCAAAAACAACATCCAAATCGTTATTCAAAACATCCAGAGATAAGTCAAAAAAGTAGTACAGAGTCTGAAAAGAAGGTCCCAAGCATGGTCAAAACTAAAACATAGCTAAGATGCTACGCACTGAAAAACCTTACAGCAACAACTAGGAAAGCAAACAATAACTAACAAAATAGCCTCCAGCCAAGACTAGGATTGGTCTCCGGTATCCTCAAACTGAACGTCAGCAGAAGCCTCAAGCTCGACGTCAGCAAACTGGTCGTCCTTAGCAACAACCTTAGACTCAAAACCTAGCATGCGATACCCAAAGAGAAAAGGGCGCATGTCAGCAAAAATCTCCAAAAGTAAAAAGGAGAGATTTTTTGTGCAAGGAAACATAAAAGTAATGAATGCAATGAGCGGTTTAAGATATGATGACATGGAATAATATTTAATGAATGCAGCAATTAAAATGAACACGATAGTTATCGTTGCATGTCACGTCATAGCAAAAAGCTACTAAACAATATTTCGCGAATACACGAAAAGCATGCGTTCACGTCGTGCACATGGTTTATGCCTTTCAGCTGAAGTTGCTAATCGGGCACACTTCTATGCTAAGTGATCGTTTAACCATACCACTCCTTATGTGTCTGAACTGGCGCTCAGCTTCTGGATCATGAGCCAGGAAGTGTTTATTGGCATAGGGTTGACCTAGCCTCTTTCATGCAATAGGAGTCAGAATCCTACTCGTCACAGCTTACATTTCATTTGTAGCGTATGCTACACATTCATGGCAAGACAATCAAATGCATGAAATGACATGCGATATGCAAAATTGATAGTATAAAAGCAGTTATTGAATGTGTACAGTTTATCAAAATTAAAAGTGACATGTTACATGAAATGACATGGCAAGGGTGTCGGACCTAGCTTCGTTGTCAAGCTAGATCAAGCATGGTGTCGGATCTAGCTTCATTGTCAAGAAAGATCAAGCATGGTGTCTAGGCGACTATCATTTCACCGCCTAGTCTCTTTTACACAAAAACTCAGAATAGCCTAAACATAGCTTAATATTTAACCAAGCAAGTTTCTCGAGCCTGAAATATCGTCCGCAAATATCAAATCAATGGAGTCCAGAAACTTCCTATGTGCTCAAACCAATAGTCCAACCTACAGTCCCATATTCATTGACTTCAATTAGTGATTTAATCAAAGCAAGATTATCTTGTTAAACATGTGGGTGTGCAGGTTCCTACGGATCGGGGTTTACCTTAACATGACGCGAAAGCTACACTGACGTCAGGTAGGGACGTCAGGGATTGGATTCCAGCAGAGAGCAAGGTACGGTGGACTACAGCGAAGACGGAGACAACTAGAGGTAACAGACATCGACGAAGGTGGCCGCGGGAGGAAGATGAATGGCAGGGGGCAGCCATGGGGTCGTTGTGCAAGGGAGGCCGGTAAGTGGATGAAGAGGGGCTATGCGGGGAATGCCGTGGATGAGCCGTTGGCTTTCGGCCTGTAGGTGGCTGACGACAAGAGTGGCCGATGTGGGTGATAGGGGGTGTTGCGGGCGACAGTTTAGGGTGGAGGCCGTGGGGTTTTAGGGTGAAGGGATGTCAGTTTTTTTTGGACGAGGGGGGTTTGTGCGGCAGTTTTGGGGGGGCTTGCGGCAACATTTGGGTGGAGGAGATGGTCGCCGGCAACGGGGCTTGGCCAGAGGAGGGCCGGTGATGGCCAAGGGGTGGCGGCGATTAAGGGTGCGTGAGTTGGTGATGGAGGCTGGGTGTGCATGGGATAGAAGCCCTAGGCTAAAGTGTTACGTATAATAGAAGGGTGAGTGCTAAATAGGGTAGGAAAGGAGTGGAATTAAGGGTGAGTGGAGAGAGTGTGTGAGAGGGGAAGGGGGTAGACTTAGGGTGCAAATAGACTAGGAAGATATCATTTGATACGTAGGGTCAAAAGTGATTTGATTTGATTTAATTTAATTAGGGTTTGAATTCAAGATAAGTCTAGGGCTAATTACAAATTAAAAGTGATTAGGGTGAAGGGTCAGTCTAACGGTGTCTGAAAAATGCAAGAAAAATATCAGGACGACCATGTCGACGAGAGGATCGAGGCTACGATGATCGGCCACGTTCTAGGCTAATGGAAAACGATACTAACAATAAAAAGGTCAAATGTCGAAGTCTAAAGTTAAGACACCCCTTCATTCAAAGCTTATTTGTGGAAGAACGACCCGAGAAATGACGTTCATAAAAAATTCCACAAATAACTACTCTCTCCAAGGGTCCCAACGATATATAACTTCACGTGTTTAGGGTACAAGCGGAGGTCACAATAAATACACGTACAGAAAAGAAAGTACGCGGAAAAAACACACGATCGAAAAGCGACCGTAACAAGCACACACAAAATCTATGAAGGTATGCAATGAAGTGCAAAGATGGAAACGATATACATTTGCGTCATCATTTGACTAAGGAGCTAAAAAGAATGAGACTTTAAATTCAATGCTCCTTGCTAAATCTCAATCCCACCTACATGAAAGTTGTTAAGTGTGACCTTGAAATCCAACGAGATCTATTAGTGTTAGTCATCAAAGTTTTAAGAACACACACTTTTTTGAACTTTATGTTTGTGTTCCTAAACTAACAATAATAGGATTTGTGACCAACACTATCAAAAGTAAAGCACTTTGCATGCGTATTTTTCACAATAGAAGGCACATTGTGGAATTTCTTAAAAATAGAATTCTTAGCATTTTTAGAACCAAATCCAAGTCCTCCTCTATTATTGCCATATAAATGATTTTCAAGTATGATATCCAACGAATTTTTACCAATTGAAAATTTACTTAATGACAATTCTAGACGAGAAACTTTTGATTTTAATAATTTATTCTCATCCACAAGAAAAGTACACTTACATATAAAAGCTCTCTTGTTTTCCTCTTCCTTCTTTTTAAAATCATCCATTTTTCTTTTCAGCTCGTTATTTATCATGCACAATTTTTTATTAAGCTCTTCAATCATAAAATCCTTTTCAGTTTCAAGCTTAAATAAATCTTGCTTAAGCATGCTAATATCATTCAATAAGGAAGGACAAGAAAGACAAGTAGCTTTTTCAGGCATGCTCGTTTTTTCTTTTTCTAGTGACACAATTTTAGTGTTACATGCAAAAAGTTCCTCATTAAGAATATCTACTTCATCAGAAATGTCACAGTTTTCTCTTTGTAATTTAAAGTTAGTATTTCTATAGTCATTTAACGTGAGTTCTAGATCATTAATCTCATTTTGCATTTCTTTAGAAACATCTAATAATTCAGCTTTAGTGAAGGAATTTACCTTGTCGTTCTTTGCCATTAAGCAAACGACAGCAGAGTGGGCAAAAATCTCTTCATCCGCATCCTCAGCTTCGCTATCCATGTCCCTAGTTAGCACCTTGGCTTTTCCTTTATCTTTAGTAACATGAGCAGTCTCTTGTCTGCATTGCTTCACGAAGTGTCCCTTTTTCCTGCATTTGAAGCATTCAACTCTATTAGCAGAAACTTGTTCAGAAGAATTTTTATAATAATTAAGAGTGTTAGAGCGAATGAACCTTTTATGCATTTCTGATCTTCCTTGAGGAGTTTTGACGTACTTTCTAAAATTTCAAACCATTAGCGCTATCTCCTCATCATGATCTTCATTTTCGCTAGCTTTCAGAGCAAGTGGCTTTGAAGCTTTTTCCTTCTCGTCAGATTTCTCTCTTTCTTCAATATTTTGCAATTCGAGCTCATGGGACATTAAGTTCACTATCAAGTCCTACACCCTCATCTGTGATAGATCCTTCGCTTCTTGGATGGCAGTGACTTTAAGCTTGAAAGAGCTTGGGAGTGCCCTTAATATCTTTCTCACCTATTCAAGATTAGAATATGGCTTATTGAGCGACCTAGACTTGTAGACGATATTGGTGAACCTTGCAAACATCTCTGATATGTTCTCTGATGGTAGCATGTGAAATTCCTCGTACTCTGTGCTCAGAAGTGCAAGTATAGACTACTTCACATGTGACGTTCCCTCGTGTGTCACCTCCAATGTATGCCATATTTCCTGCGCAGTTAGACAATGTGAGATACGATTGAATTCAGATTTATCTAATGTTGTCATCCCATTTATCATCAGGTTTAATCATCTCAACATCTCCAACTTTAATGACATGTGGTTTATAGCCTTTTTCAATAATTTGCCAAGCTTTATAATTAATAGAAATTAAGTAGATTCTCATTTGATTTTTCCAATAAGCATAATCTACTCCGTTAAATCTAGGGGGACGTGATATGGACTGACCCTCAGCAAAAGCACTATCAATGGGATTCATGGTCAATCCTATGCTAGATCCTACCTGCTCTGATACCACTTGTTGGATCTGGATCTAAGCCTAGAGGGAAGGTGAATAGGCTAATAAAAATACTCGTGCAACCCACGAGAAATCACACGCAGTTATAAACACAAGCATGGTAAATAAAATGCAAACACAGAATACACAGCAGATTTACCCTTGTTCGATCGTAGCAACGACCTACTCCACCCCTCAAGCAAATACAAGCATTAATATGTTCCTTCTGTACAACTACAATGTGGTCCTAGCTCAAACTTCCCACCTAGAATGTACTATACTCACCCAAGTGCAGAACCCTATCAACCTAGTAATTGTGTATCTTGACTGCTATAACACGTCAAGAATCTCTTGTTAAGCCCCAACCAGACAAGTCCCAAATAACACAAAAATGGTAAAGTTTTCCCTACGAAGATCTAACAAAAACTACTACACAAAATAATAATCAGAGTCTAGAAAGCTCAGTTTGTGTAGCGATGTCGTCTTCAGCAATCAACATGGGTCAGCTGTCGTCTGGCAAGACGTAGATGTATTCTGAAGTCCAGATCTTGATCTGTGACTCCACGAACTTGTATGGGAATCTGGTCTATGTGTATAGCAATTTCAGTTCAACCAAAATTTGAAATGGCATGAGTGCAAAGCAATTTTTTCAACACACTCTCTCTCCTTCTTAATTGTATGATCACTGCCTTGGGATATCTTCCTCTTATTCCCTTTTGAATTCAATAGCCTAAAACCTTGACAACTTCAACCTACAAGCACATGTGCCTTTATTGTACTTGGGTATTGACTTGTGTTTATATTTTATATATTCACGCACGTCTTCTCCGTAATTTTCCATCGTTTTTCGTTGTTCCGAATCTGTTCCTTTGTATTTTTTAGTTCCTTTTTACTTTCGTTGCGTTTGAGTGCTTTTGCAGGATATTGCTGGTACATGGGACATAAGCCAATCGTCAAGATAAACCACATATCAGCTCTCAACCGATCGAGTCGACAGATCCACTCGATCGGTTCATGCGGCCGTATCAGTCCCGAGGAAGAGTCAGCCCCAACCGATCGATTCAGTGATCGGGTGGATGTGACACATTGTGCTGTTTTGAGAGCCAAAGTTCACCCGATCGGTTGACTTGTCAACCGATCAGATCACCTGTAGCAGCTGCTTCCCAAGCTCGAGAACCCGAAGACTCACCCGATCGGTTCAGCGATCGGATGAAATTTATCAGAAGCTGAAGACCCAACTTTCCGCCGTTTCACCCGATCGGGTGAAGTTTCAACCGATCGGGGTGAACGTCTATTTTTGTCTTTTAGTGGGAATATTCACTGACATCTTGCCAAAATGTATAAATAGAGCTAGGTTTTCCCAGAAAAGGTAATCCCCATTTTCTTAAGCTGTTTTTAGGGATTTTGGCTGCTCTGAATTTATTTCTATTTGTAAGTTTCTTGATCGTTCTTATATTTTAATATTAAATGTATACTTCTATTTGCTACAGTAATCTATTGCTTGATTTCCATTTTGTTGGCTATAATCTGTTTTATTGCATCTCATGCCATGATTAGTGAGTAAATCTGGGACATTGGAGGAAGCCCTTTCGTGGGTTCTCCCTAGAACGGACGTAGAATTAGGGATTCAATAGGATATAGGGATTTAGATGGCTACGCGGGGGCGTTTTATTGTCATTAGCGGGAGAAAGACAGCCTTTAACCGTAGGGCCAAGGGGAAATAAAATGGGAGTTTGATTCTCTAGCCACAGCTCACCCCCTTAGCATAGACATTGATTCCTCGTGCATGGGAATGACTTGGATGAAACGTTAGAAGCAATCGTTGCGAGCTTAGTGCTCCCAGAATCGGGCGGTGTTGGACATGGGAATGCCCACCGTCCGAACCCGGGTAAACCTAGCGCATCATCCTGGGCATCGACCGGAATATCGGGCCCATGGGACGCTAGGTACCACTATTAGAGACAACGTCTCACTGCTAAATCCTAGAATCCGATCACATTCCTATCCTTCAGTCATAATGGTGAAAACTCATGATAGGGCGAAAGCCGAAGTCCTAGGTTACCTTTTTATCTCTTACACCTTTTTCATTAGTTTACTATCGTGACATCCAACAAGTGATTAGGCTAGCTCACCCACCGGGTGATCCGGATCCCGAATGTTCACAAGCACAACACATGCGTCCTTGTGATTGACCCCCAAGCCACACTTCGACACCGTGCCCTTGCGGTTTACAAATTCTAATCCTGAGTATCCCCGTCCCGATTTGAGTGCAAAACGGACGGACAGTCAAGCTTAATGGCACTGCTGTCAGGGAGGCAACGTGCTTGTTACATTTAGGACCATGTTATCCTCGAGACTAGATTACATCCTTACAGGGGAATTTTCACCCTGGCCAACATTATTATCATTTCTATATTCTTTTATGCCACTGATATTTTTCTTCAGGTATTTATCTTAGTTGATCAGGAATTATGAATTATACTATATGGACCACAGATTTCGATCAGAGTGCTCAGATGGGAGAATACTATTTTGATCAGAGTGCTCAGACGGGAAACTACTATTTTGATCAGAGTGCTCAGACGGGAGTATACTTTTTGACGGGATGCATGCTTCCATGTGGACAACAGATTTTGATCAGAATGCTCAGACAGGAGATCACCTACTCAATGAGATGCTTGCACAACAGGTTGAAATGCAAGCCAAGATTGAAAGGGGTGATTTTCAATTGGAATTGGTGAAAAGAGACCTTGGAATCAATGCGCTCATGCTTGAGGTTGTAATGATTTCCAAGGTTATCAGTTCTGCTTCTTCATCTTATGGGCAAGAATCATCGCCAGTCACATTACTAGAGCCAGAATGTGCCATCGTCGATCCCACATCCTACGATACAGCTATTGCATGTGAAGATTGGATGGACGAATAGGTAGTGAAGGAAGCAGGAATTGAGTCATATGCGCCGTCGGAGGAGGACACATTTCAGAACTTATTGGAGGGCCTCTTGGAGTCAGTGCGGTTCACCGGTTCAGTTAGCGTTACAGCAGGCGATGCATTTAAGCTACGATTTACAAATTTTGTTATGAACCATGTTTTGGCTGCAGGAACAATTGAGGTGGACATCCATATCAGTCTTGAGGGAGGTAGACTAAATTTTTGGATTGCTTGTGGGCATTCTCCTCCACATGACACATCCCAACAAGTTGACACACATAAGCAGCCAGCATCACCATTCCAGAGAGAGCCTACATTGATAGTTGATAAATAGGCAGAAGAGCACCATTTGAAGCCAGAGCATGCTTTTGAGGAGGCCTTACACACGGAGCCAGAGCTTATCGACGAGGAGGTCATGCATTGAGACAAGGACACAGCCGTTCACGAGGATCCCGAGCACTACCCTCCTCAATTAGAGCTTCCGCGGCCACTTCATCCATCCACTGACGCCGAGGACAATCCCACAGAGCTTACTGCTCCCACCCAGGGAGATATTTCTACCCAGGGAGATATTTATTTGATTCAGATATTTTTGACACGTCGTACCTTTTGCAGCACACGTACGATTATGTATCGAAGGTATGCTTGGATGTGTCACATATAAACGAACCTGTTGAGGAACTCCACACATATGATCTAGATTCACCTGAGCAGCTGAGAGGGGACACCACGTAGATAGCTATCACATCACAAGATGATATTGAATCATTTCCAGGGAAGTATCATCCACCACTATTTATTTCATATATTTTTATTGACGATCCTCTTTGGAATACTTTTATTATGAGAGAGAAATTTTGCAGCGAACTGATGCATCCTATTCTTTGCAGGGTATAGGTGGAGTCCTTGTGGGAATACTGGAGGATGCATTGCTAGAGTTCTTAGGTGTTCGTGGACACACACACCTGGCGGAGCCACGGAAGGAGCCGTTGGAGCAGTTCCCTATACCGACAAAGATACAGGATCGGCCTTTTGCTATAGGTGATATCAATCCAGTAGTGTAGCAATAGCATAAAATTTTATGCTTTCAATTAATGCGAATCCTCTTGACAGCGAGAGATCCGCACTTTTTTGTGTTTTCCCTGATCACGGCCCTACATGGCCTGGCCTCTCATGTCGACACGACCACTGCTACCTGCACACACTATGTCGTGCGTTGTGCCACTTTAGCTCGCCTTGCTCTCGAGGCCGAGATGGCTGCTCTGCGCGCTGGCGCATCCTCCTCCACCTCCTCAGATCCATCTACTTCTTTCCTATCACATCCCTGTTTCCTCGCTCTCGAGCGAAATGTCATCGCCATTCTCCGCCTTCTTACCCATGTCCACGGTCCTCCACCACCATCCCCACCACTATTATCTCCTCCATCGCCTCCTCGATGATCATCCCCTCCCACCACCACTACCGTTGACCCTCCACTCCCACACCTTTCACCTCCATCACCACTGCCTACTCGCGTCGCAAGAAACAGATCGCTGTATGCGCGAGATCATTACCCACACCCTCCTCATCAGTCGCCATATCCTTACCACCTTCCATTACCACCGACACCCCACCCATCATTCACACCCCCACTGAGCCCATCCGTCCACCATCTCCACCCCTTTCTCCACTTCTTCGAACACTCATCACCTCTCCCGACCACGCCTCTCCACTCTCTTCCGAGGAGGATGAGTAGCCTTCAGCTCCTGCACCTTGATTTCCTTTTTTTCTGATTTTCCCCTAGCAATTTTTCTGCATCCCCTTGATCATATCTTTTTCCAGGCTTTATTGGATCAGCTTGGGGGAAATTAATATTTTGTGATTGTCATCGTATCACTTGTTTACGGTGTGTTTACTTTCTTTGTTTGTGTGTATGTCTTTCATATAGTTCGTTTCGGTATTTATTTTCTTTATTTTTCTATGTCTCTTTTTGTGTGTTTTTCATGTTTTTCCCGTTTTTGTGTCGGTGCATACTTCCCTCCCATCTTTCGTTGCCCTCCCGCATTTACTTCTATTGCATTGAGGGCAATGCAACGTTCATCTTGGGGGAGTCGCACTATGTGTGTCCGTCATGTCTTTTTCATCGTTTTTGAGTCGTTTTCGTCGTGTTTTTCATTTTCTTTCCATCCTTTTATTCTCCCTCTCCTAGAGATGACCCCGCATGATGAAACTACCACTCAACCCCACACACACTTAGCTAAGCAACGATAACTATCCCCACTAATCCTAGGAAGCTGAGTTCTATTGCATTTTATGCTCCGTGGGTTCACTTTGCTTTTTATGTTGAGTTGTGTTTTGCGACTAGCTAGTTGGTGTGTTTCTAGGTCGTGATTTTGTTTTATATGCCTATCCTTGGATGACCCCTAGACTATCATGCTTCAATTTCGAATATGCGGTATATTGCCTCTACTTTCTACTTCATTATGCATGAATCATCTATATATTTACGCTTCAATTCGCATGTGTCTGGACTCTACCAATAGGACTAGGATAACCTATGTTGCTTATGCTCTGATCTGCGAAAAATTTCCTTTTGCCAAGTGTTTAGAATACGAATTCTTTTTTGTTTTACTTGGTGCAAATCCCCTTGTCGTGTACTTTACTTCCACTTGGGAGAGTGCACGATTTTGCCACTTACCCGCGCATCTTTCTCAGGCTTTTGCAGAATGCGCATTATCCCACTTCTTTAAAAAACAAAGAGAAGGAAAAAGAAAATTAATAAAAAACAAGAAAAGAAAGAATATGTATAGCCAAAATCCAAAAGAAGTTTACAAATATCCAAAACCCCAAAAATCTTCTATTATGAATATTACTCCTACCGCCGTGAATAAAGAGAAGGCGAGAATTTGCACCAAGTGCTCTCCTCCACACCTACACAACCCCTTTCGTTTTCGAACTCACTTGGCATACGAGCTTTTTTGCAATCATCTTGGCAATCGTGCGGCGATTTCCTAGTATCTAATAGTAAAGTCCCTGACATATGACAGGTTTCTATTCTTACTCTATTCTTATGCATGCTTGAACTATTATTCACCGCTAACTCGAATTGATTCGATATTTGGGTCATTCCATGGATATGTATATATGGAGCTTGATTGCATGATTTAGATAGTTACACTGTTGGCTAGCTCACAACCACACTCACTTGCGCTTCACCGCATGGACCCACGACACTAGTCGGGAATCGTATTCCTGGGCTTAGTTCTATGCTTCTCACATGCTTGCTTAGTTTGATGTATTGGTTTCCGTTGGCTTTGACGGGTAATCTAGGATTTCCTTTTCTTTTACTGTTACTTTCTTTCTAATTTCCCCTCCGAGCTTCTATTCTCACTCGTCTTCCTCGAGGACGAGGAATAGTTCAGCTTGGGGGATTTTGACGTGCGTTTATATTTTATATATTCAAGCACCTCTTCTTCGTAATTTTTCGTCATTTTTCATTGTTTCGAATCTGTTCCTTTGTGTTTTTAGTTCATTTTTACTTTCGTTGTGTTTGTGTGCTTTTGCAGGATATTGCTGGCACAGGGGGCATACAAGGCCAACATCATGAGTCCCGGGAGCAACATGAGGTGTCGCACAAGACCCTGAGAGCCAATCGTCGAGATAAACCACGTATCAGCTCTCAACCGATCGGGTCGACAGATCCACCCGATCAGTTCGTGCGACCGTATCAGTCCCGAAGAAAATTCAGCGCCACCCGATCGGTTCAGTGATCGGGTGGAAGTGACACAGTGCACTGTTTTGAGAGCCAAAGTTCACCCGATCGGTTGACTTGTCAACCGATCAGATCACCTGTAGCAGCTGCTTCCCAAGCTCGAGAACCCGAAGACTCACCCGATCGGTTCAGCGATCGGGTGAAATTTATCAGAAGCTGAAGACCCAACTTCTCGCTGTTTCACCCGATCGGGTGAACGTCTATTTTTGTCTCTCAGTGGGAATATTCCCTGGCATCTTGCCAAAATGTATAAATAGAGCTAGGTTTTCCCAGAAAAGGTAATCCCCATTTTCTTAAGCTGTTTTTAGGGATTTTGGTTGCTCTGAATTTATTTCTATTTGTAAGTTTCTTGATCGTTCTTATATTTTAATATTGCATTTATACTTCTATTTTCTATAGTAATCTATTGCTTGATTTCTATTTTGATGGCTATAATCTGTTTTATTTCATCTCATGCCATGATTAGTGAGTAGTTCTTAAATCTGGGACATTTGTGGAAGCCCTTTCGTGGGTTCTCCCTAGAACGGCCGTAGGATTAGGGATTCGATAGGATATATGGATTTAGATGGTTACGCGGGGGTGTTTTATTGTCATTGGCAGCAGAAAGACCGCCTTTGACCGTTTGGCCAAGGGGAAATAAAACGGGAGTTTGATTCTCTAGCCACAGCTCACCCCCTTAGCGTAGACATTTTCTCCTCTCGCGTGGCAACGGCTTGGATGAAATGTCAGGAGCAATCGTTACGAGCTTAATGCTCCCGGAGTCGGTCGGTGTTGGCCATGGGAATGCCCACCGTTCGAACCCAGGTAGAACTAGCGTATCATCCTGGGCATCGACTGGAATATCGGGCCCATGGACGCTAGGTACCACTATTAGAGGCAACGTCTCACTGCTAAATCCTAGAATCCGATCACATTCCTATTCTTCGGTCATAATGGTGAGAACACATGATAGGGCGAAAGCCAAAGTCCTAGGTTACCTTTTTATCTCTTACACTTTTTTCATTAGTTTACTATCGTGATATCCAACAAGCGATTAGGCTAGCTCGCCCACCGGGTGATCCAGATCCTGAATGTTCACAAGCACAACACACGCCTCCTTGTGATCCGACCCCCAAGCCACACTTTGACATTGTGCGCTTGCGGTTTACAAATTCTAATCCTAGTATCCCCGTCCCGATTTGAGTGCAAAACGGACGGGCGGTCAAGTACCTGCAAGAGACAAAAGCATGTGAGTATTGAAAGCCCAAAGCAAGTCAATGAATATTAAAAAAACTTAATGAAACTGGTCTCCCTATTTCTTTATTGCATTAGGCATCCCCTGTGCTTTTGCTTGTTGGGTCGGTGCTCCTTCTCTTGGCACAGGTCAACGACAATGGTGGCTAGAAAAAGACCCGGTCAGTAAGGCCTTTGGTGCGGCAGCCATCTAAGTCGGCAAGGCTCTCTCCTTGGATGTGTGCGTGAATCGTCGACTTCTCCTTCTTCTTCAAGTGACTTCTTTTGGCTTTGGAGCTTAAGAAGAAGAGGATGATAGCTATGGAGTTTTTGTGTGAGGCCTTTTTTTCTTGAAAGATCTATATAGTCGTCTTTGGATTTTGGTGCTTCAGGAATTTTGTATAGGCCGATGTTCTAGCCTAGGAATGGATGCAATCTTATATAAGGATATTGCTAGGGTTTTGCGGCATGGGAGGTCAAGATGAAGGCAAGTCGGCAAGGAGAGAATTGGTCATAGAGAATCCCTAACATTAGGGGGATTGTGATATGGTTCAATCAATTTGAGATTTGACAAGTCATTCGGGATATGAATGGGAAGTTTGAATATTGATTGTGGTAGGATTTGATCGCAGCCCAATTGATAAGAATTAATCCAATCTCCCTTTGACCAAGTCAAATTGCTTTGTAAACAACACTTCCTCTCTCCCCCAAATTGTTATATGAATAACAATTTCTCTAACATTTGACTTATTCATCTCTTTGAAGAATTACCGCTTGGCCATTCCTGAAACATACTTAGCACACACATTAAATAGTTCTGACACGTTTGTTATCATCAAACTAGAGATCCTAGATCTGTTCGTCCAACATTGTGTTGATTTTAAGAGGAAGAGGAGCACCCTATTTATTGGGCAAGTTAAGCCTTCAGTACAGTATCACATTCGATGTGGCAATAAAAATAGAATCCAAATTAACTCAAGTTTTTCCCCTTTTAAAGATTAAATTTTGAGTAATTAATTCTTCCTCTCTGTTAAGCCTAAGATATAAAATGATATATCATTTTGAGAAGCTTCAAACAAAGATCGCACAGAAATAAACGACGCTAAATTCTGAGTTCGTTTGACCCCTTAAACGAGTCCTCAAAGTTGCCAAAAATATGCCCCCCAAAAAACTACAGACATCACAAATCCAACGGGCCCTGGATCGGGCCTCACCCTGCCTGGGCACACTCAGTTTTGGGCATGCACCCGCAACCCAGGCACGCCCAAGTCAGGCACATGCCTAGTTTGGGTGTGCCCGCTTGGTGCGTCTATTGGGCCAGGCGTCCAGGCACAGTGCCCAATGCATGGGCTCAAGCCCAGGCACACCTGAGTTGAGCATATGCATGCTTGGGATCGAGCCCATGCTTGGGCTGGCACCCAGGCACACCCAAGCCGAAGCTTGGTGTGCATGCAACCAATTTATGGGCACGAGTCCGAGTTATACTCGGGCTAGCCCATGCGCGGGCTCGGGCAATGGTGTTTCGGACGTCGTTTTGGGTTTTTATATGCTTTTCAAGTCTTGATTTTCACATCACATCATATGTGATAGAAATATTCTTCATAACCATTTGTGACCATATTAGTTTTCATGCATCATATGTATATTCCCTTTAATACTTGGACGAGGATCTCAGCCTGTGTGAGACCCTACCACCTTACCCAATTACAAGTGGGTCTCATAGTCCCTGACGACAATAACCATGAGCAGCAGTTGTCGTTCCGGGTTTGGTATCATCATTATATGGTCTATCACTTGACATAAATATTGTTAGGACTACCCTTGCTATGTCAGTGATGAATTCTGCTATTTTAATCACTTTGTTAGCAGCTACAAAGCATAGGTTTTGGTTGACTAACAACCCTTACTAGCTTCACAATCGATCAACATTGTTCGCTCTTATCTTGTCTTTGTTGGATCATATCCAACATACCTCGGCCAAGAATTCCTGTTAAGGACTGTACTAATTCTGTGACACTAACTCCTCACATACAGGAATGACGAATCATTTCATGGCCACTACACCCATCATACGCTTCAAGTGCCACCCAACCTAAAACCTTTCAGTAGGCCTTGCCTTGAAGCTAGGTCGGAGATCTAAGTGACACCATTCATGCACAGACTCGTACAATGACATCAAGTTAAATGACCGGCTTTGCATATCATCACTTGAGAGCTACGATTGATAGTTTTGTATATGCTATCTATGTAACATCTCTCGTTGGGTCGTTCAGTGAACTTATTCTCTAATGAGCACCTGTATCTAGTCTTCGATTTCTCCAAATCGAATAATCATGAGATCATCGCCACCAACACTTGGTGAAGACAAAGCAGACAATATTCTGTCTAATGCAACAATGTATTTTCTCGATGCATCTACAACTATGAATAATTTTAGACTTATGCTACCAACAGTCGATCGAGATCCTTATCACAATACATGTTTGACCTCGCATTAAGTCTCAGGACTTTATCTAAGTATAAAATGCATATGAACATCTATAATCATACTTAGATTAACATTACCAAATAGCATACTATCATTTTGAACAAGATGTCTCAATTATAAATAATTGGCCTCGTGGGCATACATTTCCCAAAAGGCATAACTAGTAATAGAAAACAAGACCTTGTTCCAATTTGAGGTTTTAAAAAATAGCTGGCTTAAAGATGAAGAAAACTTATATTTGTTAATATGTTTGTTCGTTTGTTTTTAAGAATAAGGACGAGAAAATCCGTCTTAAGTGTATAGGGAAGATTTTAGAATTTATGACGACTAGGGCATATGAGAGAAATGAATACTATAGATACATGAGTAACCTCTCTTATACACTAGCATGACGTATTCTTCTAAACAAAATATAAAAGTACCCCATATATAACTATTTGTATAATGTGAAGGAGAATGCACCACATCGACGTATATAAGAGAAATTGTATGTTATATGATACCCAGTAGGCTTAGGCTTAGGATATTTAGTCCTAAGCTAAGGCTTAGGATAACCAGGTTTGGTTTAATGCAAAGTATTCTTATGACTAGGATAATTGGGGTTGATATCAATTTTTTTGTAATCACTTCCTAAGGTATCAACTATTTTATTCACTTCATAATGAGTCATATGAATGTTTTTCTTGTCACCAAGAATAATTCCTTTTAGTAGATCATGTATCATTTTAAAATGATTAATTATCATCCCGCTCAGAGTTTCGATATGAAAAGGTCTCACCATGAACAATAGCATATCAAACTTCTTATATCCCTCAGATGAATTTGTCTTGTTGTCTTCAACGAATTTCTACAAACAATCCACCACTCAGTGTTACGGGGTGCATCTGGACCAATGTTGTCCTCATACAAACTGATCTCGGGATCAATGTTCTAATATGATATGTGTGTCATCTATTCCATCAACCACCATAGTCCCTTCTTCATCAAAGAAATTCCCATCAAAACTTATACTATCACCCTGGTGGCTCCAGAACTATATTATCATTGAATCTCTAAGACACCACGTAATTGTTTCTTGGAAATGTATGCCATCGAAGCCAATTATTTGTAAATGGGACATCTTGTTCCAAATAATAGTATGCTATTTGGTACTGTTTATCTAAGTATGTATTATAAATGTTTGTTTACATTTTCCACTTAGACAAGCTCCTAAGACTTAATGTGAGGTCGAACATGTATTGAGATAAATATCATGATCATGGAGAATGTTGGATCTGGATCTAAGACTAGAGGGGGTTGAATATGCTTATAAAAAATTCTCGCGCACCCCACGAGAAATCACACGCAGTTAATAAACACAAGTAGGGTAAATATGAAGCAATCACAGAATACGCACAGATATAACCTAGTTCGATCATCCCACGACCTACTCCAGCCTCCAAGCAAATACTAACATTAATATGTTCCTTTTGTACAACTACAATGGGTCTTGAGCTCCATGCCCCCACACCTAGAACGTACCACTCTCCCCGAGTGTAGAACACTTTCTACCTAGTAAATGCTCTATCTTGACAAGTCCCACTTGTCTAGTCCCAAACTAAACAAGTCTCAAAAGAACACAAAAATGGTAATGTTTTCCCTACAGAGATCTACACATAATCACAAATATAATGGTAAAGTAAAGGGTTCAGAAATGCTCAGATTATGATGGTGTGTCTTCTCTGTCGTTCAGCACGGTGTCAGCTTCAGTCCGACGTAAACGGTGTCTCAATCTGACTCCTGGATCTCGATCTATGTCTCCACGAAGATGAATACCAATCTGGTCTGTGTGTATAGAAATTCCAGTACAAACTAATTTGAGTCGGTCTATGTGCACAATAATCACTTTAATTTTCCACATCAGCTTTCATGCACAACTCCGACTCGAGTTTGCCTGGGAGCACGATCTCCAATAGCTCCTACGACTTCGACTTCGTGGGCTTCGACTTCTCCAACCTCGGCAATGACGACTCGACTTTGGCAACGACTCGACGGCTGCTCTTCGACGACAACCCTCGACCCCGACTCTGGCAGCAACTCAACTCCACGGCGGCGACTCCAGTCTGGTGTGATGAAGAGAACAGCATGGAGCGCTCGTTGTTGATGGTAGCGAAGAAGATGATGTTTACGGAAGCTCTCCACGACAGCACGAAATGATCTAGACGACTATCTTCTCTCTCCACGGTGACGCGACAGTGAGTAGATGATCTTCAAGGCGGTGAGAGTTTGGCAGCACGCTGGAGATGTCTTCATGGTGGCTTGGACATCATGGCAGCGAGAAGATGATCGTGGCGACTGGAAGATGGCCGCGGGGTCTTCTCCGGCGACAGCAAGCGTTCACGTCGGTAGCACCTTTGAAGATGGCTCGGCAGCAGATAGAACTCGTCGGCATTGTCTAGGGCATGCAGGAGTGCTCCGGCATTACTGGGGAATGTAGAGAGAGCTCCGACATTGCTAGGGCTTGCAGCGAGAGCTTCGGCATTGCTAAGCTTGAAGATGATTGCCACTTGGAGTCGTGGTTGTCACAATGTATGGGTCGACGATGGGTTGCGGCGTTGTCTCCACTCGGTGCGTGAGTCTCTCTGATCAGAGGATTGTGATGAAGATTAGTTCCCTTTGGTCTTGAGGTGCTCACGCAAGGAGATGTGCAAGTTTATACTTTTGGCTTTGAGAGGTGGCTTGCATGAGGGGCTCTATGGGGATGTTGGGTTCTGAAGTTTTTTTTGCGTGAAGCTTGGTGAACCGTTGGGAGAAAAATGATAGCCACCCTCCTCAACTCATTTTGATTGCAGCCTTAAATAGGGTAGGCTAGGGTATCATGCGGCTAGGAGGAGAATCAATGGCTAGAGATGAGTCCTAGAAACCAATGGCTAGGATGGATGCTAGAAGATTTGTTCTCATCTTGATTGGGATTCAAATCCCAAGAGGAGATGTAATGGAATAATCAATGGGATTTGACCTCATCACTATATGAAATTCATTTATGAATAGGATTTGATAGGATCTTCAGTTGATTTGGCTCCATCTCTCTCCACATTGACCAATTCCAATTGCTTTGTAAATAGCACTTCCTTTCTCTTCCAATTTGCTATATGATTAGCAATTTCTCCACCTTTTTGACTAATTCATCACTTTAAAGAATTACGACCTTGTCATTCCTGAAACACACTTAGCACACACGTTAATAAGTTCGTACACGTTTGTTATCATCAAACTAGAGATCCTAGATCGTTGCTTCTAACAATCTCCCCCTTTTGATGATGACAAACCAATAAAAGATTTGAGTAATGAGAAGTGTGTGTATGAAGTGTGATGAAGGATGTAATGCATATGATGTATACAATGAGACGTTCAAGCATTACTAGCATGCACAACAATATAACAATAGTGATAAGCATGCTTCCCCTATTTTCAAGCTCCCCCTTGAGCAAGTATTTCTAGTGAGCATGTATTTCTAGTGCCCCCCCCCCCTTCAACAAATAATACCAAATATTTTTTCAAATTTTCTCCCCCTTTGTTATCCTCAAAAGCGTATTGATGAAGTCAATCAAATATCTCATGCAAAAATAAAATATTTTAAATTATAACTAGCACTTGCATGTCATTTTTCATAAAGTAGGCAATTCAAGTTCAATGAAAATTTAGACTTCAACACCATTATGTAAGTGTGATAATTTAAACATTGAAGTACAAAGGGAGATTCAATCAAGAACATCACTAATTCCCATTGTCCATTTAACATGAATATCACATAGGATTGATTTTTTCCACCTCATTAGAAATGAGTTCAAGGTACCAAACCCCAAAAACATAGCCTATAAGGACTCTTAGATGTTGGGGTGGCATTGCTTGACGAGTAAAGAACAACAACGCTAAAGATGACCCGTAAAGCATATGTTGGATACTCGTGGGTAGTGTACTTTCCATGAATTGTATCCATTTTATATACGGAGCAATATTCATAAAATATTTTTTTCATATACAATTCCATTTGTGCTCAATTTTTATTCATGGCAAAAACACATCATATCCCTTAGATTTTCAGTTATTATTCATCCTACATTCACTTTCCAATATTCATAAAAAGAATCTCCAAATTTACAACAAGTTTAATATTCGTGGAAGTGAGCATGTAGGTGTAGAAATCAAATCATTCATTTCATAAAACATGTCATCGCTACCAAATAGATTTCAACATGCGCATGTAGCTATAACAATAATACAATGATATCTACAAGGATATGAATGGTCATACAATAATACCACTTATAATGATTCATAAAGAGGGATTCATTAAGCATAATTTTTTTGGATTTTGATTTTTTTGATTTTTCTTTATAATGAACTAAAACAAACTAAGATACAAACAAACAAGCATACAAACAAGAAATAAATCAAGCACACATAAAAATCTATGAATGTATGCAATGAATGCAAAGAGGGAAATAAATATACATTTGCATCGCCATTTGATTAAGGAGCTAAAAATGAGACTTTCAATTCATTGCTCCTCGCCAAATCTCCATCTCACCTACATGAAATGTGTCATGTGTGACCTTGGAATCCAACAAGGTCCACTAGTGTTAGTCATCAAAGTTTTAGGAACCCACATTTGTTTGAACTTTATGTTTGTGTTCCTAAACTTACAATAATAGGATGTGTGACCAACGCTATCACAAGTAAAGTACTTTGCATGCATATTTTTAACAATAGAAGGCACATTGTGAATTTTCTTAAATTTAGGCTTTTCAACATTTTCAAACTAAATCCAAGTCCACGTCTATTATTGCCATAAAATTGATTTCCAAGAATGAGATCTAAAGATTGTTTTCCTATGGAAAATTTCTTAATGGACAATTTAAGACTAGAGACTTTGGATTTCAACAATGCATTCTCATTCACAAGCAAAGTACATTTACTTATAAAAGCGTTCTTGTTTTCATCTTCCTTCTTTTTAAATTCATCCATTTTCCTTTTAAGCTCGTTATTCAACAGGCACAATTTTTCATTAAGCTCATTAATTATATAATCCTTTTCAGTTTCAAGCTTAATTAAGTCTTGGTTAAGCATGCTAATATTATTCAATAAGGATGGGCAAGAACCACAAGCAGCTTTTTCAGATGATCTAGATTTTTCTATTTTTAGCATGGCCTTGGTTGATTTGCATTCTTCAAGTTCTTCTTTTAAGTTTTTAGACTCTTCAATCACATCACAATTTTCTTTTTGCAATTCAAAACAAGAATTTCTATAGTATTCAACAGTATTATCTAGCTCATCAATTTCTTATTGCATTTTCTTAAAGAGCTCTGCTTTAGTATAAGATATTACCTCATTGTTCTTTGCCATTAAGCAGAGGGAAGAGTGTGTTTCATTCTCCTCGAGCTCATCTGCACTATCCATGTCCCACGTTAGCACTATGTCTTTTTCTTTCTCTTTTGCAACCTGAGCCGTCTCTTGTGGGCAATTCCTCGCATAATGTCCCTTTCACCTGCATTTAAAACATTCAACTTTATCATTAGTAGTATTCTGTTCAAAAGTATTTCTAGCAGGATTATATTTATTGGAGCGATTAAACCTTTGCTCCATCTCAGTTCTTCCTTGCTTTGTCTTGATGTATCTGTTGAATCCTCTTACCATAAGAGCATGCCCCTCGTCATCGTCATCGTCCTCGCTAGCTTGAAGAGTAGTGGTTTTGGAGCTTTTTCCTTCGCCTCAGGTTTCTCTCTTTCCTTTATATTCAGCAACTCAAGCTTGTCGGACATTAGGTTGCCTATCAAGTCCACCACCCTCATCTGTGATAGATCTTTCACTTCTTGGATGGCGGTGAATTTAGGCCTGAAAGAGCTTGACAGCGCTCTTAATATTTTCCTCACCTGTTCAAGGCTAGAATATGTCTTACCGAGAGGGTCTCAACCATAGGATGTCCTTGGCTATAGCATTTCCGACCTCAAGGGGATTAGTCTTAGGCTATGTACCCATAGGATTCATCTTGAAAACACTGAAGCCACCTCCATAGAGCCTCAAACCCCAATATGAAAGAGGTGGTTAAAAAGGAGATCCTTAGACTGCTTGAATCCGATATCATCTATCTTATTTCTGACAGCAGATGGGTTAGCCCTGTTCATGTCGTCCCTAAGAAGGGAGGAATGACCGTAATAAAAAATGATAAGGAAAAATCTATATCGACACGTACCATCACGGGTTGGCATATGTGCATCGATTACAGAAAATTGAATAAAGCTACCCGGAAGGACCACTACCCCTTATCATTTATTGGCCAAATTCTATAACGTCTCGCTAAGCATAAATATTTTTGCTATTTGGATGGTTATTTGGGATTTTTTCAGATTCCCCTTCACGAGGACGACCAGGAAAAGACCACCTTCACGTGCCCTTACGGCACTTATGCTTACCACATGATACCCTTTGTCTTTGCAACGCCCCCGCCACCTTTCAAAGGTGCTTGACATCCATTTTCTCTGATTACATTGAAGACATCATGGAAGTCTTTATGGATGACTTTTCTGTGTATGGCAGTGAATTCAACTCATGCTTGGATAATTTAACTAAAGTTTTAAAAAGATGCCAACAAAATAATCTAACACTTAATTGGGGAAAATGTCATTTCATGGTTACCGAGGGAATAGTTCTTGGGCATCTTGTCTCGTCGCGAGGAATTGAAGTTGACAAAGCTAAAATTGAGATAATAGAAAAGCTACCCCCTCCTATAAATGTCAAGGGCATTATATGATTACTTGGTCACGCGGGGTTTTACCGTCATTTATCAAGGATTTTGCTCAAATCGCCCGACCACTTACGGCTTTACTTGCTAAAGATTACCATTTGTTTTTTTAGATGATTGTTTGCAAGCGTTCAATACGCTAAAGGAGGCACTCGTTTCTGCTCCAATTATAGAACCGTCGGATTGGGGTCTTCCTTTCGAGCTAATGTGTGACGCTAGTGATCAAGCAGTTAGAGCAGTGTTGAGGCAAAGAAAGGATAAAAAGCTTCACACGATATATTATGCAAGCAAGACTTCGGATGAAGCGCAAAAGAATTACACCACCAGCGAAAAGGTGCTCTTGGCGGTGGTTTATTCTATGGTGAAGTTCCATTCCTACCTTCTTGAATCAAAGGTAATTGTGCATACAGATCACGCGGCATTGAAGTACCTATTGAGCAAAAAGGAGGCCAAGCCAAGACTGATAAGATGGATTCTACTTCTAAAAGAGTTTGGCTTGGAGATCCGGGACAAAAAGGGCACAGACAATCTTGTGGCGGATCACTTATCAAGACTAATTAGTGGCGATAAAGACGAAAGCTTAGCTATTGATGAGATGTTTGCCAGCGAGAAGCTCAGTGCTTTCCAACCCATGGAGGTACCTTAGTATGCGGATTTTGTGAATTACTTGGCGTGCAGCATTAAACCGCACGGCATGGCCATGCAACAAAAGAGTAGGTCATGCATGAGGTCCGAAACTATTTTTGGGAGGACCCATACATCTTTAAGGTATGCAAGGACGGGATTATACGGAGATGCGTTTCGAAAGAAGAAGCTACTTCCATCACCTCACATTGTCATGACATGCCATGTGGGGGACATGTGGCCGCTTCCAAAACAACCGCAAAAATATTGCAATGCGGATTCTTTTGGCCCACTATGTTCAAGGACACACATGAGTTCGTCAATAAGTGTGATAGATGTCAACGGACGGGAAACATATCCAGGCGGAATGAGATGCCGATGAAACCAATATCGGAGATTGAGCTATTTGACTGTTGGGGAGTAGATTTCATGGGACCTTTTCCATCGAGCAAGGGGAACAAATATATATTATTGGCCGTTGACTATGTTTCGAAGCGGGTGGAAGCTATTGCTACCCCAACCAACGACGCAAGAGTGGTCTCCAAATTCTTCAAGCAAAACATATTTCCCTGCTTTGGGGTACCGAGAACACTGATAAGCGAAGAAGGTAGCCATTTCATAAAAAGCAAGTTCGAAGCCATGCTGAAGAAGTATAGAGTACATCATAGAGTTGGTTTGGCCTATCACCCTCAAACAAGTCGGCAAGTGAAAGTGTCGAATAGGGAAATCAAGCAAATCCTGTAGAAGACAGTGGATAGGTCAAGGAAGGATTGGTCCATGAAGTTGAACGACGCACTATGGGCATACCATACGAATTTTCGAACTCCCATTGACACTACACCATACCAGCTAGTATACGAAAAGGCATGTCACTTGCCTGTGGAATTGGAGCATCACGCTTATTGGGCTATCAAAACCCTAAATTATGATTATAAGAGCGCATCATTGCAGCGTCTTCTGGACATAAATGAGCTCGATGAGATTGGGAGGGATGCCTATGAGAGCTCTAGAATCTATAAAGAAAGAACCAAACTCTACCACGACGCCGACATTACCGTAAGACAATTCAAGGTTGGAGATAAGGTCTTATTATACAACTCGAGGCTATGAATTTTTCCATGGAAGCTGAGATCACGGTCTCGGGGCCATTCACCCTCTGCCAAATCCATCTGGGAGGAGATTTTGAAATAGAAGGAAACGACAGAAGACCATTCAAGGTTAACGGTCAAAGACTCAAGCATTACTCCACGGGCGATCCTATCGATGAAGTGAAAAGTATCTATCTAGAAAAGGCTCCGACTTATTGTTTGTCACACTTACTTGAGGTCATCGATGATGCCGTGCCATATGCTGCTGGAGATTTGCACCCGGAAAGCATTGATGAAGAGCTTATTTTTGGGAACAACATCCTAAATGGAGAACCGCCAGATCCTCCCATTGAGGAAGAAATCACGCTCACCGATGAAGAGAAGAACGACAACGACGTCGAGAGAATTAGATAGCTCTGCAAGCTCTCTACGATGAAGCGTGGGGAGAAAGTGTCACCGGCGAACACATCTCCACCACCGGGAAAGAAGAAAGATATCGAGAATGCAAGCTTGGGGGAGTCATCCCTCAATACCATTAGAGATGAGACACACCCTAGGGAGGCCAGAGAAGAGCCAACACTACATCTGAACCCTCAAGGCCTCCCCACAAAGTTCGACATGCGCATCTTCTATGCGCCAAACATCATGCGATAAACGCTAAATCTTAAGGGGTCGAGCCCAAGACCTTAAATGAGCGTATGTCGGGAGGCAACCCGACGGTTCTATCTTAGTTTTAGTTGAATTTTATTTTAGTTTTTTGTTTTAGATCTCTAGGAAGAATTTGAAAACGGGCTACATTTTTCATTTCAAGAAGAAGATGATAGGAGTCCATATGAATATAGGACGGCCAGGGCAATGGAGAGCACTTCAGGGATGTGCTTAACTGCCAAAGGAAGGAAGAAAATGACGGGAGAGGAAGAAACAGAAAGTGTCGCAAAATAGAGAGGCTGGAGCTGAAAAGAGCAGCCCACTCAGCCGAGTAACTATTCTCACTCAGCCGAGTGAAGACCCTACTCGGCCGAGTAGGGTGTTGTACAGGGAAGTCTCGAAAACCCTCTCTTTGGAAATTATTATTGCTCTGACAGGACTTTCTACTCGACCGAGTAACTCCGTCAACTCGATCGAGTGACTTTTCATACTCGGCCGAGTAGGAGACTGTCGCAAAACATTCAAAAATACATGCTCTGTTTTTTATTGCCACTCGACCGAGCGAAACCTGTCACTTGCCTGAGTCACCCGACCCACTCGACTGAGTCGTCCAACCCTGTAAAACTGCTAAAATTTCGAAAAACAAATTCCTTAGCATAAGCTACTCGACCGAGTGACGATCGTCACTCGGTCGAGCGACTTAAAGCCAACACATTTCTACTTACGCTCGAAATCGACAGCCCCCCAAATCCTCAATCCTGGTGCACTTCATCTCATATCCCCGACTCGCTCGCGAGCCTACCACCATCCACCCCAACTCCTCCATCACCGGCCACCACACGGCACGACTCGTCGGGGCCGACCCCTCCGACACCGGACCCACGCCCGTTGCCGCATTTTTCACTGCCTGTCGTCGAAACCCTTCCCATCTTGCCCTATTCCGGCCCCTCCCTTCCCCAATTTATTTTGTGAGCCCTATTCTTCCCCCTTTCAACAATTAAACCCTATCTATAGCATATTCTCTTTGATTTACCCCAAGATTTCTGATATTCATCGTTAATCTTTATCTTTGTGACGAATGACAACTTGGGGGAATTCCTACGTCAAACTGAAGCTGTGGGGAAGGTGATTATCGTGCATCTGACACGTGGAGCCGTGCCATGTCAGCGCAATTAGTAATTTTTGTATCTCACTTCATACCCATGCCTCCACGCTGCACTCGACCCAGTTCGAGGCAGCCCGCTTCCAGGCAGGATAGGACCGGCGACCCTGGTCCCTCTTCTCCTAGGGCAGACTCCTTGCCCCTATCCTGAGGACATATGATGTTGCCTTCAGATACCCCAATCAAGAAGACCAATTCGTTGCTTTGCTCCTCCTCTTATGTCAGTGAGGTGTGACCACTCAGCAGTCTGTCGAGCATGACTTGCCGGTCATTCTCGATCTCGTTAGGTGCAATCGTCCACCTTCGGTCACACCTGCCCCCTGCTGATCGTCCACGGCAGGATCCACCATCACCGCCCCCACCACAGGGAGGTGATGGTGCTCCAACTTGATGGCTAGTGTTCCTGTGCCTCCCCCTCATTTTTTGTGCTCATCTGTCCATTCGTGACCCCGCTCTCACATAGCTTGGGGGCTGATACTGTACCATTTGTATATCTACACCATGTCGCACATGTATATAGCCCATTTTGCACCTTTCATTCATCATTTTCATACATCATGGCATATTTTACTTTTTTTAATTTTACCTTTTACGTTGCATCATGCATGCATCCACACCCACCCTCCCCTATCTTATACGTCTTAGTGCCACACTTAGCACATTGAGGACAATGTGATGTTTAGCATGGGGGAGTGAGTGCACACACGCACTTTTTATTTTTCTTCATTTTTACCTTTATTTTTCACCTTTCTTTATTTTCACTCATTTTCACTCACTTTTTCTTTTTCTTGCCATGCATCACGTTTTCTTACTTTTGGAGTGACTTGCATATGTATATCTAGTTCTTTATATATTTTCTTTTTATTTCGTTTACTTTCTTTTCTAGAGATGAATTCCCTATGATGACTATATCTTGGAGTTTGCTTTACTCATATGCATGTATTTTCTTGCCATGCTATCATTTTCGTTTCTGATATTGTATGCGATACATTGATATGCATTTGAGAAAAAGAACTTCCATCGCTTATTATATGAATTTGAATGAAATTTTAGCGTTAACTAAGTCTGGGAACTATTTTTGTATACCATTCGTAGAAAACACACTAAGCTTCACGCATTGATTGCCTATACTTGGAGTACTGCTTTGCCTTTCTATTATCACTTCTTTTTGCATGAAACATGCTTTGAACTTCCAGGTTGAATGAACGATTGCCATTTGATATGATTGGATTAGTTTACTTTTTTGTTATCAAACTGAGTAGATTAAATTACACTGATGAAGTTGTTGTGCACATACAAAGAGTGAACCGAGCGTTATGTATATTTCTTTATCCACATATCTTGAACATCATTTCTATACTTATAGCCATTGGTGAATCTCCCCTTAGTGAATCCTATATTGCATCTTCCCCTTGCTAAAAAGAATAAGCTCCATAAATCCCAAAAGAAAAAAAGAAAAAAATATTTATATCCTTCGATCTTATTTGGGATTGTTCTTGTGTATATAAAGAAAAGAAAAAGAAAAAAATGGAAGTTCCACTGTATATACACAATCCCATCTTCCTCCTTTCTTTCTTCTTATTTTTCTTTAGAGCCACGAAAATTTGGGGAAAAGACGTATTTATATATCTGATGCCACCACGCTTATAAATAATCTTGGGGGAGGGGACCCAATGGCGTGTGTGAGAGTGACTACCTATATGTGCATGACAACCCAGCTAGGTAATTTTTGATACTTAGGGAGACTACTTATAGTATAACGACGTCTATGAATTGAATACTGGCATGAAATTCATGAAAACCATATTTTTCTATTATTATTGATTTGAAATGTGTGATATCTCTTATACTACAAGTAGAAAGATGTCAATTAAAAACTGTGTGATCTATGATTGTGTATATCGTTTTACATGCCCTTGACGATGTTGATTCTAAAATAATTTCATGTTTCAAATGATTTTGATGTTCTTAGTTTTTTTATCAAAAGCATCTATATGAAATGGTATCGAAGTGAAAAGATTTAGCATGTTTATATTCATTGGTCTTGCTATTTGAGTATGCGACTCCAAGTTCTGAGAGAATGATCTAGCATCTCCACCTCTTCATCTTCTTTTTCGTTCATCCCTTTTTCTTTATTTTTATTCGACAAGTTCACCTTTCTACTCATCTTCCTCGAGGACGAGTAAGAGGCGAGCTTGGCGGATTTTGATTGGCTAATATTTTACGCATTTTTTTGCATATTTCATGCCATTTCGATTGCTCATATCGTGATTTTCATGATTATTTGACGATATTTCGATACTTTTCACTATTTCTCGTTTTTAGTCTGATTTCAGGAGATATGTAGCAATTGGGTGCAATTTGGAGCCTAGAGGACTTGCACGCATGCCGGATCATCGATCATGGTCATATCGGAGAGTTAACGGCGTTGGAGGATGAGTGGAAGAAGAAGTAGGTCGAAGGAATTAACGAGGAAGCAAGGAGGAGAAGAAATGAGCTCTGAAACAGGCCACTCGGCTGAGCAAGGCAGCTCACTCGGTCGAGTGAAGCAGTCTACTCAGGCGAGAAAAACCGATACGACAACATCTGCCAACCTGAGTACCACAATGTACTCGACCGAGTGGTGAATTCCACTCTGCAGAGCAAGAACTCTACACGCCCAAGTGAAGGCCAAGATTTCAAAGAGAGCCAGGCCGACTTCTCTGTTTTTTAGGATGGTCTGCAGACTGTCATACTCGACCGAGTAGAATTATCACTCGGCCGAGTAAGATTTCCACTCGGCCGAGTGGCGCAGACACCCAGTGGGGAAACTAGGGTTTCTGACGGCGCAAGGGCAGTTTGGTCTTTATTTTTTGGTTCTTTTGGGCATGTATTTAAGCCCAGTTTTGTCTCCAGCCCTAGTGAGACCAAATAGACTTCTTAGAACTATTTTTCCTTAGTTCCTAATCGGAATTTTAGCTTTTGTATTGGCGAGAAATTGAAGATTGGACCTTAATTTTCTATTGAAAGCTTCTTTGGCGACATTTTTTGTCTTAATATCTTGCAAGTTTTGATTTTTATGCTATATCTATTGTTAAATTTTGATTGCATGATGAATTCTATTGTTGATCTTGTCTCTCTATTAATTTCAAATATGGATTGTGAGTAGTTCCTTTGCTCCAAGGCAAAGGGATAAACCCTATGGATCAAATGTTTGAATTGTGAGATCTATTGAATTGCCATGCTATTAGGCTTGTTAGAAAGGTTAGATCTTTATTGATTTACTACGAATAGATAGGGATTTCTCTTGGATCTGGTGAGCTCGACAGAGGATCTTGATCCAAGGAAGCCCTAAATATTCGATTTAGGTTTACAATCGAAATTCCCAAGATTTGGTGCGCGACAACGACCAAAGCTAGCATTTTTATTGTTTTCCTATACTCATACTTATTGCATGATGGTGAACGAGTACGAACTATCATGATCTAGATCCGAACCCAAGTTGCACGACAGCAAGCTTGAGTTAGGATTGGGCATAATTGCCGATCTTAATGCTAGCAGTTTGAGTTAGACTTGCGCAACTGCGAGGCTCTAATTTGGATCGCTATAGACCTACAAAAGTATGACAGCGTGAGTCCGTTCTCCATAGAGTTGCAACAAGTTCACCTTTAACAAAGTTTGATTGCATGGTTGTTCATAACTCATGTTTATAACTTGAAAATCCATAGTGGGGATTCCCTAGCCCTAGAAGACTTTATTATATTGAATTTGCGCTAATACTCGAACGATCGTTGCACCATCCACTCTTAAATGATTTCCACCCAATAGCTTAGTAATTGAAATAGAGTACTGTCATTCGTTCCCTTGTGATTCGATACCCACTTGCCACTTAACCGTGCACTTGCGGTATAGCTACTTTGTTTTCTGGGTGTATATCCGGGAGCGATCACATACTGCGAAACAATTCAGAACAGTGTAAATATCATCACTAACCAGCTCATTTTGAATAACTTAGCACACAAGTGTTTACGTTGTTTGTTTTGCAGCATGGCAGGAAGACCGCATACTCGCAACGAAAATGGATCCAGCGGAAGTGGTGTTTTCGACATTCATGAACTCATGGGAGTCATGAGAGGCATGTTGGAGATCCAACATCAACTGATTCAGTAATGACAACAAGATGCACAACCTGCACCTCCTCCTTCTCGAGCTAAGTCTGGAGCCAAGCAATTTCGGGAGCGGAACCCAAAGAGCTTCTCCGGAAAAGAAGGGCCATTGGAATCTGAAGAATGGGCCCGAAATATGAAAGACGACCAGAGTCTTTCCTGTATTGATCAGTCAGGATGGGTTGAAGTCGCTAAGAAGTAACTGACTGGGAATGCACAAAACTGGTGGGACAGAGAAAGAAGCCCGTCTAGTCAAGCCCATCAACTGGACCATGTTTCGAGAGCGTTTTGATGCTCAGTACTTTCCTCGATCAGCTAAGAGGGAACTGCAGTAACGATTCGTCAATCTAAAACAAGGCAATTGTACTGTTAACAAGTATGTGGCAGACTTTGCAATGCTTAGTCGGTTCGCTCCACATCTGGTGGAGGATCCCGAAGACTGTGTGTATCAATTTCTCCAGCGTCTGGACCTGGATATTCAGGCTTGATGTCTTCGGCAAATCTAACTGCACACTAGGACGTATTGGATGCTGCTAGGAAGCACAAACTCATTGTGAATCAGAAGAAGGCGCTTCAGACTGGAGGAAGCAGACATCCACCTGAGCCATTTAGGGGTAATCCCATGCCTACATAGACTGCACAATTCAAGAGGCATGCTGCTCCTTTCAGCAATCAGTCTCAGATGGTATGCTTCCACTACAAGCAGACTGACCATCTCAAGGAGGACTGAGAGAATTACTGAACCAATGTCCGATATGTGAAGCCTCAGCACATGCAACCAAAGACTGCTCTCGCCGCACCAACAAGCCGACGACTGCTGGACCTCCTGGACCTATTCAGCATGGAGCTCCTAGACCGAATCAGTGTGGACCACCTCTGGCTCTAAAACAGAAGGCTTTTGCACTGGCGAGACAAAACCAGCCGAGGCGTCAAGTTTTCACCATGACGGCCACAGAGGCTGAGATTGATGAGCAAGTGATATCAGGTAATGCTTTAACTTTTTCTTTTATATAATGATTATATTATATGCATGTGTTTGGTTGTTTATCTTTTAGCTAAGACTTATTTCATATGTATTAGGTGTTGTCTTAGTAGCATCTCATCCAGCCCTATTTATTTTCGATTCTGCAGCCTCACTACTTTATATCCCGAGGATTTGTAGAGAAACATTCCATTCGTGTTGACTCTCTACCTAAGTGCTGGAACATCACTACCGGGAGTGGAGTAGTGAAACCTTCTAGTGGCTATCGATCTTGCCCTATCGTGATTTTTGGACACGAGTTGTTCGCAGATTTTATGATGGTCGACATACCAAACTTCGATGTGATATTCGGCATGGACTGGGTAGGAAATTTCTACGCTACTATTGATTGTCACAGAAAGAAAGTAGTGTTTGAAATCCCTGATCATACTGTATTTGAATTTACGAGCGGAGATCGTTCACTTGGACCTATCAGATTTCGGGCCAAGCCGAAGGAAGTAATCATTGCATCGATGCAAGTTAAGCCCGAGAAGCCCAGAGTAGTTTGAGACTTTGAGGATGTATTCCCTGAAGATATTTCGGGTTTACCGCCTGATCGAGCTCTGGATTTTACCATTAATCTTATGCCGAACACTCAACCTATTTCTAAGGCTTCTTATCGCATGGCCCCTACTGAACTTGAATAATTACGAAAACAACTTGATGATCTGTTGCAGAAGGGATGGATACATCCCAGCGTATCTCCTTAGGGTGCACCAGTTCTTTTGGTCAAGAAGAAGGATGGATCTAGAATGATGTGTATAGACTATCGAGAGCTGAATAAGGTGACCATTAAGAAGAGAAACCCACTGCCGCGTATTGATGACATCTTTGATCAACTTGGCAAATCGCGAGTATTTTCTAAGCTGGACCTTCGAAGTGGTTATCATCAGGTGAAAGTCAAAAGTGAAGACATCCCGAAGACGTCATTTCGGACCAAGTATGGGCACTATGAATTTGTAGTCATGTCATTTGGTGTGAATAACATGACAGCTGTATTCATGAACCATATGAACTTGATTTTCTATGAGTTCTTGGATAAGTTCGTAGTGATCTTCATCGACGAAATCTTGATCTACTTGAAGAATGATCAATAACATGTCGAGCATCTATGGATTGTATTGGAGACCCTGTGACATCATCGGTTATACGCCAAGTAGAGCAAGTGTGAATTTTGGCTGGACCGAGGCACTTTCTTCGGCATGTAGTATTATGTGATGGTGTTTCAGTCGACCCGGAAAAGGTTACCTCAGTCAAGAATTGGCCAACTCCTCGATCAGCTTCTCACATCCGAAGTTTCTTGGATTGGCTGGCTATTACCACCGATTCATAAAAGACTTCTCGAAGATTGCTGAACATATGACTCGTCTGACTTGGAAGAATATCAAATTTATCTGGTCTGAGGCTTGTGAGAAAGCATTCATAGAATTGAAGATGAAGCTGATGACTGCACCAGTGCTAGCTATACCATATAGAACTGGGGGACTTGAAGTTTTCTGTGATGCATCTGGCAAGGGTCTCAGATGTGTACAGTACCAGCATGGTCATGTAGTTGTGCATGCATCCCGGCAACTGAAGACTCATGAGAAGAACTACCCGACCCATGATCTGGAATTGGCTGCGGTCATATTTGCTCTGAAGATTTGGATGCACTATTTATTGAGCGAGCAAGTGAAGATCTTCACCGATAATAAGAGTCTCAAGTACATATTCACTCAGAAGGAGCTCAATATGAGACAACATAGATGGTTAGAGCTCATGGAAGATTATGACATTGATCTCCAATATCATCCAGGGAAGGTGAATGTGGTACCAGATGCTTTGAGTTGTCTACCAGTAATCATGGCTCTCTCATCTCAGTGGAGTCTTCAGCAAGCTATGAGACAGATGTATATTGAAGTTATTTTGCTTGGGACTTTTGCGACATGGATGATTATGCAAATTCAGCCTACTATTGTAGATCGGGTTAAAGCTGCTCAGATTGGAGATGCAAAGTTACAGAAGATAGAGAGAAAGTCGAAGCTGGACTTCGAACGGATTTTCTTATTCACGAGGATGGTTCTTTGAGATATTGTAGTAGGATTTGTGTGCCTTCCGGTGATATCAGAGATGAGCTATTGAATGAAGCACACAACTCTCCTTACTCTATTCATCCTGGCGGTATCAAGATGTACAAGGATCTTCATCTGAACTTTTGTGGGCATCGAATGAAGAGAAGCGTAGCCCGCAGTGTCGCCAAGTGCCTTTTGTGTCAGCAGGTGAAGGCTGAACAACATCACACTGCCGAATTACTCCAACCTCTGCCTATTTTGGAATGGAAGTGGCAGCAGCACATCACTATGGATTTTGTGACTGGAATACGTCAGATTACTAAGCAGAATGATGCTTTGGGTGATCGTTGACCGATTAACCAAATCAGCACACTTCATACCCTTCCAAGTGGGACAATCTACAAAAATACTTGCTAAGAAGTATATGGAGGTAATGATCTATCATATACCTTTAAAGCTTCTTTCTCGTATATGTTGTGATGTAATCGTTAATCGTACATGTGATTATGCGACTACATGGAGTTCCTGTGAGCATTGTCTTTGACTGGGAAACGAGGTTAACATCCTAATTCTGGAAGAGTCTGCAGACCAATCTGGGTACCAATCTTAGTTTCAGCACTGCGTATCACCCGTAAACTGATGGACAATCAGAGCGTACCATCCAGATTTTGGAAGATATGTTACGAGCCTGTATGATGGATTTCAAGGGCTCGTGGGAAGATCATCTGCACCTGGTAGAGTTTACCTACAACAACAGCTACCAAACCAGCATTGGCATGGCCCCATTTACCGTACTCTACGGAAGGAAGTGTCGATCCCCACTGAGTTGGGATGACATTGGTGATCGAGAATTATTGGGTCCAGAGATAATTGTGGAAGCAGTGGGCGTAGTGTGTAATAACAGGAACAAGTTACGCATTGCATAAGATCGGTACAAGCATTAGGCTGATGCCAAGCATAGTCACTTGGAGTTTCAACCAGGAGAACATGTTTTCCTGAAGATATCCCCAAACCGAGGAGTGATATGTTTTGGGAGACGAGGGAAGCTTAGCTCGAGATTCATTGGACCCTTCGATGTGCTACAGCGAGTTGAGGAAGTAGCTTATCTTCTAGCACTTCCGCCTTCTTTAGAATGAGTACATGATTTTTTTCCATGTATCTCAGCTGCATCGTTACATCAGTGGCCCGTCACACACTGTCGATAACTCAGAGATTGTGGTTCGATCGGACCTGACATTTGAGCAACAGCCGGTGCAGATCATAGACCGACTTCAGAAGACGCTCAGGAACAATGTCGTCGAGCTCGCGAGAGTGATGTGGCGTTACGACTCGGCTGGAGAATCCACCTGGGAGCGGGAAGATGAAATGCGAGAGTGTTATCTATATTTGTTCCCTACTCCCTAGTTGATAAGAATTCTGGGGACGGAATTGTTCTTAAGTGGGTAGAATGTAACGGCCGGTATTTAATAATACGTATTTTGCAAGTATTCTATCTTTGTCTTGTGATTTTCTGTATCAATACTTAAGTATGTATTCATATTACGTATTCATATTACATCCGTATTTTAATACGTATTTCAATTAGCTATAATTATATGTAAAAATATTATTAAATAATTTCATTATATAATTATTTTGAATTCAAAATTCAAATCCCCCTCCATACTTAGATAAGAGACTTTTGCCCACTTTAATTGATAATGAATCCCTATTCTAAATGATAATTAAATCTCATTCTTAATTGTAATTAAGTTCTTGTTCTTACCATTTTTTCCTAAGTTTTAAATCTTTCTAATTTTAATAAAACATTTCCATTTTTAACTAGAAACCCTAATTCATTCTAAAGCCAGCCGCCACTTTTGTTTTCTTCTCGTATGCATGCTAGCCCTCAACTCAGACAACCCTACAAAAAAGCAAAACAAATAATAAAAACCCTAGGACTTAACTTATCAGCCGTCATCTCTCTCCCCTCAGAAAACCAAACAAGAACCTAAGCCTTCATCCCTTCCAACGCCTCAACCCCAGCCTCAGACCCACACCCTTCCGTGTACGCAAACCCCCATCTCCCCTCCAACTGCCGCGCAACCCCACTTCGACATGCCACCATCTGACTACCAGTGACCCTTCGAGCCTAGCACCCACCTCCAACTACTGCATCAACCCAACCCCGCTCCGACCTCCGACCACCTAGCGTCACGTCTCCTCCCTCCGACCATCTTCTAGCCCGCTGCAACCCCCGAAATAACCTCCCCCTCCCGAACCCTAGCAGCCCCTCGTCACTACAACCCTCCACCGCTGCAACCCCGCATCTTCGGTCATCTTCCGACCTCCGGCCAACGGCAGATAAGCCCACACCCCGTCCGATTGCTCCTTTCACCTTCAGCGAGCCCATCACCCTCCGCCCATCTTCCAACGCGCCTCCCTTCCATTACCAGTGCCCTCTTTTTACAATGCCTGTTGCAATTGATTAAAATAGACATTTCATGTTAATGCTTCTTTGATAAAAGAACAACTTTTCTCTGTATGTCATCAATTGAACCAAAACGAAACAGAGGGTACGACACAACCCTTGAAACATAATGAGAACCCATCGATTACAGAAGGAAGGGAAACTAGTTAGTGACTGGTTATGACACTTGGGTGGGGTTGGTCCATAGTAGTAGGGTCCGTACATGTAGCTTGACCACCTTACGTATACCTCCATACCACACCAATGGAGGCAAGCATCTTGGCCATTTTCCATGTTAAGGATGATAAGAAGCATCACGGTAAACCCCGGATGATAGGGTGCATCAAGAACATACTACCAACCCGGACATGGACTTATCCCGAGCACAAATAACTGAATACTTAATATACAACTACTTTACTTTTGAACTGTAATTCATACATGCTCCTACTTTACTTTATGCACTCATTACTTATAAATGTGAACTAACACTCTTTTGTTCTTTCCCAAGTTGTTTCTTATTCATTACTTTAAATATCTTGCCGAGCGATTCGCTACCATATATTTCAATGTAATTGTAAAATATATGTTAGGTTCAGAGACTGATTACATTGAGAATCCCGCTTCTGAGGATCTCATCTTGGAGGATGATCCTGCTGACCAGAGTTACAAGGACGCTGAGGTCCTCCCTACCGAGGAATAGAGAGAGCTGTCTTAGTTCTTTATATTAGTATTATTTGTAGCTTGCAGGTGTGTTTTCATTTCTATAAATTGTACGGCCATGCTAGGCCTAACTACTCTGTGTACTTATTTTGAAAACTATGGAATAAAAGTGAATTAAATGTTTATGCCATTCTGATAATATCCGCATGTAAGAACCTGCTTAAATAAACCAACGCTTATTGTGCTTAAGTCAAAGAAGAAAGAAATGATTAATAGTACTTCTTCTTTGTTTTAAGCACATGCTAACCCGCTTGCGTCCTCGCTCCCAAGTATATTGGGAAGCGGGGCGTGACAAGAAATTTATAAAGTGCAATAATGAAGTAAAAAATCAGACATGGAAAAGTATTAACATTCTTAGATCGAAAAGAAGAATACTTACATCTAAAATTCCTTGACTAACTAAAAAGAATGGAATTCTCTCTCAGGTCACTCCTCCTTACACGCTATAATATAATGTTGTGTCAAAGAGATAGAATCATACCTTATAGATATGATGTGATCCATAATGAATAATGCCGAGTTAAATCTTTCGTCTAGGGCTATGCCGTAAAGATGGCAGTGTGTATGTTGAACATGTTTCTATCTAATGTTGTGCCTACCACTCCATATGAAATATGGCAAGGTTGAAAATCCAATCTTAAGTTTATTAAGATATGGGCTTGTTTGCCTACATAAACTGGTACAATCTAGACAAGCTATAGGAACGATCCATAATGTGTAAGTTTATAAGATATCTAAAGAACTCATATGTATATATATTCAATCAGCATAAGGAACAAATGATTATTATTTATCAACATGTCACATTTTTAAAAATGAATCTATTACTAAAGAGGTAGGAGACAATGTGATAGAACTAAAAGAAATCTAGAAATGATCAAGAGGTAGAACCAGTCAGCTTGACTCCACAAACAACTCTTAGTCACTTGGAAGATCTAGTAGGTAACCTTAACCACCTAAAAGATACTTTAGGTTACACAGGTAAGTGTTAAAGATATCATCATAGTGGACGATGACCCTATTGGGTTAGAGGAATTCATTGAGAGCGAGGACTCTAGAAAAATGTATAGACACTATGAAATATAAAATTGAATCTATACATATCAACAAAATATGGACTTTGGAGGATGTTTCTGAAGGGGTAAGACCTATTGGGAGCAAGTGAATCTTCAAAAATAAGATTGGTAGAAAAATGGTATCATCAAAGACTTTGCTTAAATTTTGACAAAACTTTTTCACCAGTAGCCATGCATAAATATATTCAGATACTTATTACCATAGAAACTTTTTATGACTACAATAGCTGGTTAAAAGATGTAAAACAACTTTCTAAATGGTGATTTAAAGGAGTGTATGTATGGCTATCACAAAACTCCTTCATGAATGCTTTAGGAGAAGTATCATATATACTGGGTACTAAGCTCTATAGAGATATATAGATCTAGTAAATTGCTGGGATTGCTCTAATCTAGCTAATAAAGACCGTATTAAAGAGATTTAACATCAAAAACTCCAACTGATGTAATTTACCCACTTATCATGAAATAACTCTCTTTAAAGAAATGTCTCCCAAGACTGATGAGAAGAAAGTATGCATGAGCAAATTCCCTTATGCATTGGCCATAAGATTGATTTTGTATTCCATGTTAAGTACTAGACCTGATATCGCATACATCATTGTTCTTATTAGTCAATATCAATTTAATCCTAGAAAAAAGCACTGGATTGCCATAAAATGCATAATACTTGAAAAAGACTAAAGATATGTTCTTGATTTGTGATGGTAGCACTAATCTCTCAATAATAGAATTTATTGACAGTTTTCAAAGTGACATAGATAATACCAAGTCAGTTTTAGGATACATTTTCATTCTAAATGGAGGGGCAGTGAGTTGGAAGGGTTCTAACAGGATACATTGGTAGATTATATTATGGAAGTAGAGTACATCGTCGCGAATGATGCGGCAAAGGAGGATGTCTAGATGGAGAAATTTGTTACTTAGCTAGGAGTGTTTCCTTCGTTTTTTGATCTAATTCTTCTATAGTGTTATAACATGCAGATGTCATTCTAGCCAAGAATTCAATATCTAATAAGAAATCCAGACATATCCTAAGAAAGTTTCATGTTATACGTGAGGTTAATGAACAGCACGATATAGATTTTAAAAGAGTTAGTACAAATGATAGTGTAAAAGATCTACTCGCAAAGCAACTTTCTTAAAATCATTTGAAATGATTAGTGGATAAAATCAATATGAGATACTATAATAATTCGGTGTAAGTGCAAGTGAGAAATGTTAGGAAATGTAAGCCTTTGAGACAATTATTATAATAGACACTTTGTATTTAAAATAATAGTATGTTATTTTGTAATATTTATCTCTATGATTTCTTCTATGAATGTGTATATGTGTACATTAATAATTATAATGATAAATCTTTTGGATTGTATGAGTAGACTATAAGTATAATAAGATTATGATAATGAGACATAAGAAGATCGCTTAAACATAATTCAGAATATTCCTAGTTAATCGAATATCAAGATGGTATATTGATAGTCTAAATATATCAGGCATTGATCTTTATCATTAAGATGATAAATGTTAGTCTCATAACCATTTGATGTGAAGATATCATAAGATAGTGCACATGTACTTGTTAGTGAACAAGTTCACGGAACAACTTACCAAGATGCTTCAACATGGCAACATACTCTCACTATCAATGTAAGCTCTTAAAATGGTGGCTATTGTAAGTTTGTTTTTAGACATGAGGTGCACTAATGAACCTTGCACGTGAGATGTCCACACTTTGGCCTTTACTGACCAATGGCACTATAGTCGTTGCTAAATACTCATTTGGTGTAGTCTGAAACGTATGAAGAGAGGTGATGGTCAAGATGAGATTCTTCTTGGGTATAAGAGTTTAGTGTCATTTAAATTTGATATGAAACTATAATAATTCTTTGCCAAGGAGATATTGATACACTCATTAGAGTAATAATGTTGATCCATGATAACTATGATGTTGCATAATCAACTAATGATATTAAGATGTTAATATGTGTTGAGTATTAGAATTCTCCCTACATGGTTTTGATGATGAGCAAATATAAATACTTATGAGTAATCTCCTACTTGTAGTTAATCCATTGCCTAAGCATATCTTGAAGATCAATTAGCAATGGATGTCACTCAAGGATCAATCAAAGCATGTATAGTGGATTGGATGATCGAAGATGATGATTGAAGCTCCTAGAAGACTTCAAGCTCATTCAATAGAAAGAAGAGATGCAAAAACAAGATATAATCTTTTTATTCTCTTCTAGTATGAATCTTAGAAGTAGAACTATATTGGAGCACACACACATCTTTCTTTCTTTCGTAGGAAATCATTAGGACTCATGTCCTTGGCTTCCAATTAATTATTCTCTATCATGTGCATTTGGGAATTTCAACAAGCGATTGCTGAACGAATTACATGCGCCTGTCTCCAAACAGTCGCCTGTGATTTGTTCTACAGTCGTCTGTTTTTCACATACTTTGTCATTTGGTTTTTGGGCTTTCTGCTATAACTTTCATCAGGCGACTGCTGTACAAAGTACAAATCAGTAGGACTCATGTTTCGCTTAGTCGCTTGTAGAAGGTTTATCAGTCGCCTGTTGGTTTACAGGTGCCTATCTGACCTTCATCAGTCGTATGTCCTACATGGTAAGTTACCGTTTGAATTCTCACTTACCCTCTGACATAGTGCATCAGTCGACTATGGTTTCTTCACCAGTCGACTGTCTGTTATGTAAATTCTATCCGTTAGATGTTTCTCCATAGATTTCAAATGGGGTTTTGGGAATTCTATTTGAGGGTTTTAGAGAACCTATAAAGAGGGCTTCTACTGTTTCATTGAGCCCTCTCTTGATCAACTCTTTCATCTCTAAGCTCTTATTCTAAAAAAGCCCTACAATTGCAAACTCATTCTCTCTTGCTCTACAGCCTAGAATCAAAGTGATATCCTCTAGGCATTTGGTGGTGACAAGAGAAAGGGCTTTCTCTCTTCTTGGAAGAGACTTCAATACACAACACACTTGCTCCTTCAAGTTCTACTTCAAAGCATAAGCGATTGTAAGTGTTGCTATTTCAGTATTTCATATCTTTTGATATTAGTTTTACTCTCGGTTTGTGAGAGTGATTTGCTTGATCCCAAGTTGTGGAGTCAATGACATCGATTGTGTTTCGATTACAATTATAAGGTTGCCACAAGTGGGTTTAAAGGAAACCTCAAGTTAGGGTTCTAACTTGAGTATCCGGAGGTATCCATGTGGAAAGGATGTAGGATTATCAGGAACAAGTCGAGATTGGACTTGGGTAATCTGAACCCTTGAAACATCCTTTGTGTTAGCTTGTTTCATTTTGGGTTTATTTATAATTCTATATTTATTGTTGGTTAGGAATTTAAATTGGTATAACTATCGTTTAAATTTTACAAACACTATTCAACCCCCCCCCTCTAGTGTTTTTCTCATAGCCAAGGTCCTTACAATTAGTATCAGAGTGCAAGATTTATTACTATGGCATCCAACAACAACAAGGTTCCTCACCTCCTTCGTACAACAATCATGAACGTGACGGTGCATCTACCGTCTTCGAAGGACAATCAACGGTTCGTCCTCTGTATTTCAATGGCACGAATTTCGGCTATTGGAAGTGCCAGATGGAGACATTCCTAAGGAATACTTCTTTTTGGACAGCCCTCCATAAGGATTACGTTGAACCCACCGAAGAAGATTTTGACAAATGGACTCCCGCCGAGAAGTCCGCCGAGGTGAAAATGCCAAGGCAATGGATGCTCTTCATTGTGCATTGGATCCGAATGAGTTCAATAAGATATGCACATGTAATAGTACATATCAAATATGGAACCATCTCGTCGCTACCCACGAGGGAACGAACAATGTAAAATTGTCTAAATTCTATGTTATAATACAAAATTTCGACATGTTCCATATGCAGTATAATAAGAACATTGCAACGATGTATGGTCGCTTCACCGACTTACCAATGAGTTTGAAGCTCTTGGTCAAGTCTACACCCAACAAGAAAAGGTGAGAAAGATAATCATGAGAATGACCTCAAAATGGGAAAGAAAGCAATTGCCATTGGGGAGGTCAATAACATGAAAAACTACACTGTGGTGAATCTCATCAGTACCCTCATGTCTTATGAAGTAAGAAGGGAGAACCGAATGAAGATTAGCACGATGATGAACCCAACAGAGGCAAAGAAGAAAGCGTTAGTCTTCAAGGCAACTTCTTCATCCTCCGATAGTGATGAATCCGAGAACAAAATGGATTCGGAAGAAATGGCGCAAAATGGCGAAGAAGTTCCAACGCTTCTTTCGCAAAGGTAAATTTTCTTCCAAATATAAATTTGATTCCACTAACAATTCATCTTCTCTTTGTTTTAAGTGTAACAAGCCGGGGCACATCAAGAAGGATTGCCCAATGATAAGAAACAAAGAAAAGTGGAAAGCACTAAAGTACCACACGTCCGACAAATTCAAGAAGGATAAGAAGAAAGGACTTGTTGGGACGTTCAATGATTCAAGCGGAGATTCCTCGAGTGAATCCAAGGATGAGAAGGGTGAAAGTGCACATATATGCTTCATGGCCCAAGAAGATGCATTCTCCGATGAGAGTGATAGTGAAAATGATGAACCCGAGGTAACCATGGATGAACTGCGTATTACTAACGAAGAATTATTTTCTAAGTATCAATCTCTTAAGCTTAGATATACTAATTTGAAGAAATCTAAAGTTAGCAAATCATCTATGCCATGCATCATCAACAATGACCCCATTGTTAACAACTTACACTTGAGAAAGCTAATTTGGTTTTTCAATATGGCACCTTGAGAAATGAGGTGAATTCCCTCAAATCTCAACTAGATCAAGATTATTATAAAGATAGTATTGATCTAGCTTCATAAAACACACAATTGGGTATTGAGAATGATTCTCTTAAAACCCAAGTGCACGAGCTCAAAACACGTGTGTCCACTTTGGATACCAATATTTCTTCCTTAAGGGAGAAATATGAGCTCATGTCCTCCCAAGTTAAGAGATTTAACAAAGGGAAATGGCAATTGGATGAATTTATTTCAAACCAATTTTCGGCCACACATCGTGTTGGACTTGGTTATGTGGAAGCAAATGCATTCAAATCTCGCATCTCATATAATGATGTAACTATAGATTTTGTGAGGCCATCCTCCAATGCATCCAATAATGGTGTCAAAAACACTATTGGTAGCGAACTTACCAAGAAGGCCACTGCTTCACACTCTCCTTTTGGCAAGAAACCCACTAAGGGTGGAAACCAAAAGAAAGGTCATGCATATATGTACACCAACACTCATACACGTAGAAAATCTCCTACTTCACATGTGGACACTGATGACACAATTTATGCTCCACACCCACGGGAACGTGCAAACTCACACTTGAGAAATACTCATGCACGTACTCCTACACATTCATATTATCATACACATAATTCTCCCATATATGCTCATGCACATCCACCACATCACATGCACGCTACATATCTTTCATATAATATGCATGCTCCTAAATTTACCTATAACCTATATATGTCTTATGTTTATCCACCTCCATCTTCTTATGCTCGATCTCATGCTCCTTGGTAGCATGCTCCACATAGAACTCAATCAAATGTGCATACAACTAGGAAAAGGACACCCAAAACATACACAATTTGGGGTCCTAAGAACACTAGCACAAATGATAAGAATGCTTATGTTAATTCTTATTTTAGCCATGTGATAATAGTAGTAACTATGTTGGGAAGGCAAAGTCCACTTGGACTTGGTTTCCGAAGGATCCCATTGGAACCAACAAAGCTTGGGTACGATCAGCATATGGTATATTATGTAGGTACCCAAGAACAAGAAAGAGAGCAATAATAGACATATTGGCTCTAAAAGGAAACGATGGATACTCGATAGCAGATGTTCTAAACACATGACGGGAGATCCCACATTGCTCTCCGAAGTGGTTCGCATCAAGGATGGTGCAACAGTCACTTTTGGAGGCAATCAAAAGGGAACCATCATTAGAGTAGGTAAAGTCGGTAATCCTTCCAAACCACTTATTACCAATGTTTATTTAGTTAGTGGTTTATGTCATAATCTTATCTCCATTAGTCAACTTTGTCACAAGGGTTACAAGGTTAACTTTGGAGAGGGTATTTGCAATATTGTTGATATTGATTCACATGTTTTATTTACCGGTATTAGACGTAAAAATATTTATTATTTGAGCTTGCCTAAAACTGTCGAACATTGCTTAGTTGCTAATACAAATGAACAACTATTATGGCATCGCCGTTTTGGTCATGTTCATTTTAAGCACTTATATTAGTTAGCTAAGCATGATCTTGTTACAGGTTTTCTGAAAATTTCTCTTAGTAAGAAAAACTTTTTTGATTCATGCCAAAGAGGTAAACTAAGTAAATCGTCTTTTAAACTTAAAGATGGCATAACTTCTAAGAGGCCCCTAGAATTACTTTATTAAGAACTATTTGGGCCAACTAGAACTGCATCTTTAGGAAATGCTCATTATGGATTAGTCGTCGTAGATGACTTCCCTAGATTTACTTGGGTTTCATTTTTAACCAATAAAAATAAAGCTTTTGAAGAGTTTACTATATTTGCAAAGAAAATTCAAAATTTCTTAAGAACCACCATTATCACTATTCGTAGTGACTATGGAGGAGAATTCGAGAATGAATTTTTCACTAAGTTTTGTGAGGACAACAAGATTACTCACAACTTTTCTTTTCCTCGTGCACCACCACAAAATGGTGTTGTTGAGAGAAAGAATAGGACCCTAATTGAGTGTGCTCTCACCATGCTCCATGATAGTCATCTTGGACTATAATTTTGGGTGGAGGCGGTGCACACGGAATTTTATGTGCTAAATAGGATCCTAGTGATGCCCCGAATGAACAAAACTTGTTTTGAATTATTTTATGATAAAAAGCCGCAAGTTAAATATTTTCGTGTTTTTGGTTCAAAATGTTTTATAAAGAACACATATGGTAACTAAGATAAATTTGATCGAAGATCCGATGAAGGAATCTTTGTTGGATATTCCACACGTAGCAAAGCCTACCGGATATGCAACAAAACCTCTTCAATGATCGAGGAATCACTACACGTTTCATTTTATGAAGATTTTGATATTCCTCATGGTGTCGATGATAGTGTTGATGTTTTATGTGATTCCATTAGTAATGTTAAAATTAAAGATTCTATTATTGAGAATAACAATACTAATGAAATTGTTGAGAATGTTCCAAGTGATCCAGGTATTCCCAAAGCTTATCTGACCATTTGTAACCACCCCCATGACCAAATAATTGGATAAATTGGTGTCGGTGTCCGAACAAGGTCAATGATGTAAGAATTCTCTTATTGTGCATTTGTCTCTACTATTGAGCCAAAGAACATCCAAGATGCATATGAAGATAGCTCTTGAATAGTTGCAATGGAAGGGGAGCTCATGCGATTTGAAAGAAATGAAGTTTGGGAGATCGTTCCTCTTCTAAATGGTCACCAAGTGATTGGGACCAAATGGATTTTTAAGAACAAGACCGATGAAAATGAGGTCATCACAAGGAATAAAGCAAGGTTAGTAGCTCAAGGCTATCGGTAAAAGGAAGGTATTGATTTTGAAAAATCCTTTGCCCACGTAGCTAGATTAGAAGCTATTAGGTTGCTTTTATCTTTTGCATCTCATAAAAATTTTAAATTATTTCAAGTGGATGTTAAAGGTGCATTTTAAATGGTATTGTTAATGAAGAAGTTTATGTTTCTCAACCACCCAGTTTCATACATGAAAAATTTCCAAACCATGTTTCAAACTTAAGAAATCACTATATGTGTTGAGATAAGCTCCTAGAGTGTGGTATGATCGACTCAAAACCTTTCTTTTGGATTTAGGTTTTAAAATGGGTGAAGTTGATTCAACTCTTTTCATTAAATATTATGCAAATGACCTCTTTTTAATTCAAGTTTATGTAGACGATAAATTATTTAGTTCTACTAACTTTAATCATTGATAATAATTTTCTAAGTCTATGAAGGATGAATTCGAAATGAGACATATGGATGAGCTCAGCTACTTCCTTGTACTACAAATTCGGCAAATGAAGGATGTGACTTTCATACATCAAACTAAGTACAGTGAGGAGCTTATCAAGCGATTCGGGATGGAATCGTCGTCCTCAAGTCCCATGCGTACGACAACACATCTACACAATGATGAGAACAGAAAATATGTAGACGTTCGTCAATGTCGAGGTACGGTCGGTAGCTTACTTTACTTAACTGCTAGTAGGCCCGATATTATGTTCTTTGTATGTCTTTGTGCTAGATATCAAGCTAGACCTAAGGAGTCACACTTGATTGCAGTTAAACAAATTTTTCGTTATCTCAATCATTCACTAGATTATGAGTTACTTTACCCTAAGTCTAGCACATATGATTTAATCTCATATAGTGATTCAGATTTTGCCGGATGCAAATCCGACAGGAATAGTACTAGTGGCACTTGCCATTTCTAGGAATTTCTCTTGTTTCTTGGTTTTCCAAGAAATAGAACTCGGTATCATTGTCTGCGACTGAAGCGGGATATATTGTCGTAGGTCTTGCATGTGCACAAGTTCTTTGGATTAGACACACGCTCAAAGACTATGGTGTCAATTGTGATACTTGCCCTATCATGGTTGATAACCAAAGTGCAATTTGTCTTTCCAAAAATCTGATACATCACTCCCGTACCAAACACATAGATGTGAGACAACATTTCATTAATGTTCATGTAGCTAAGAAGGACATCATCTTAGAGTACATTGAAACCCAAAAACAAATCGCCGACATCTTCACTAAACCTCTTAAAGAAGATCCATTTGTGAGGTTGCATGGAGAATTAGGGATTATGAGTGAATCTGAAATATAGTAGTTCATATTTATATGTTAAATCATGCTTTGAACTCATGTTATCATTTTACATCTCATGTTTTTCTATGTCATATTTTTTCATATACTTTTCTATGAGATTTATTTGAGATTTTGGTAATTTTATATGTCTGGATTAGTATACGTGATTTGCATGTTAATCTATATTATTTTGATAGTGATTTCATGTTTGGAGAATAGTTAGAGTATAGGTCTTAGGGTGAGTTATCTTAATTCTCTTGATTTCGGCCTTATCCTTCATTTTGGACCAGGATAGACGACTGTCATTCCTTCGACAGTCGCCTGCCTGACTCTAAATTCTCTGACTGAAATTTGTGTTTTTCGCTCAGGCGACTGATGTATAATTGTCAGGCGCATGTCTCTCCGACAGGCGACTGAAATTTGTTCATCAAGCGCCTCCCTTGATTTTGATATTTTTTCCTCTCAATTCATCGTATTGTTGACTTTAGGTCAGGCGAATGTTGTGTTTGTTACAGGTGCCTGTCACTTTGCCAGGAGATTGTGCTTACACTACAGGCGCATGTCTATCTATCTAGTCAGTTGTCTATCTTTTCGACCAGCCGACGGTCGATTGTACATCAGTCGACTGTCTATGTTTGAGCGGTTTGTTGCCTTAATCTGAGCCGTCCATCTTTCAATCCAACGGCACATATCTGTTTCCCCTCCTCTTAAGTAATCGAGGCCGTTCTCTTTTTCTCTCTCCTCCGATAGAATTCCATCGACTTCCTCCATCAAATGACAACTGTTCTTTTGTCTTCTCCATCGATTCGAAGCCCCTAGCCGTTGAATCCCGTCTCCATTCACTCGATCAAGCTTTGGATCTCTCCTCTTCAGTCGTTCGTCATTTGATTGGTATATCTCTCTCAGTTTTTCGATCGTGCTCTACTTTTCTTCAATTTATGTCGATTTCGTGCCATGGCTCCACCCAAGATTAGTTCATCTTCCAAAGGGAAAGATATTATTGTTAGGAAGCCTAGGAACCCTAAACCTAATGATGCCACTCTCAAGAAAGTTTCCTATAAAGCCCGCATCAATTTCGCTCAACCCATCTCCGACGTTTCGGATGATTATGATTTGGATCGTTCTTCTTCTGAAGAAGAAGAATTCGTTAAGCCCCTCCAGAAATGGCCACGTAGAACCATTGGTGTTCAGATCAATGAGCCTAATGTTGCGACTGATTCTGCTCGTGTGGATGTAGACACCCACACCGGGTCTCTTCTCGCTGAACCCCAAGGCCAAAATCAACGCAGGCCTCCTCAGCCTCCTCTAGCTGCTCATCTTGTCCCCATTTGTCGGGATGACTCTTGTTTGGCAAAATTTCATCCTATGATTGGGATCAAGCTCCTTCGTGAGCGTTTCAATGTTTATCAGGCTTTCATCGTTGAGAGACTTTCCGAGATCCTCACAACGACTCATTTGGTCGATCTGTTTTGCTACTCTCATGTAGACTCCCTCAGTGCCTATCCATTCCTTGTCAAGCTATTATATGCCAACCGCATTCACGGTGAATATACTGACACGTGTGTCATTAGCACCGTAGTACAGGGGACTCATATCAAGCTTGACCATGTTCTCTTAGGGAACATTTGTAGGATTCCTTCCTCTGTTCTTTGCCTGCTGACATCTCCCTCTCCAATGTTGCTGACCTTGACCAGGCTGTCCTCAAGGACATGTTCTCTGTGATCCCTTTATACCTCTCCTCTGGCATCAGGGCTTCCATGTTTTATGCTCGAGGTTGGACTGTTCACCTAGTGGTGAAGTCCAACATCCTGCCAACATATATCTCCTCTGATTAGCCATCTCAGGAGATTCTCAGATGCATGTATGCGATCTTTTGTCATGTCTGTGAACTAGGACGGGGTCCTCCTTTATCGGATGGACAATGTAGCGTTCACTTGTTCTTCCTCTTATATTCCAAATAGAGGATTTTTTTACTCTTGTATTTCTCCACTTCGGTATTGATCTGACCCCATATAAGGACATGCCTCTTGGCCCTCTTCTTGATATGGCTGTAAAGTCGAAGTCCTCTTCGGCTCTGCAGACGGCATCAAAGAAGATGTAGTCTTCTTCTGGTCCGTCTTCATCCACTGCTCCATATGTTGATCAGCCCTCTTCTTCTGATGCACCCTCTCTTGTCCAGTTGGATGAGAAGCTATCTAGTCTTTATAAGCTGTTCTATTTGATGTTCCAGCATCAGTGCATACCCTTCTTTGCCCACCTCCAGTCATTTGTTCCATCTGCTCAGCCTACTCAGCCTCCTCCTCTGATCATCTCTAAGATTACCGATACTACAGTTGATGTTGCTTCTGAGCCGGTTGCTTCTCAGGCTCCTCAGGTGTCTCCTCTGCTAATGCTGATACTCCTCATCCCGAGGATGTTTCTCTTGATCCAGAGCCCCAGGATTTCCGTATTGAGTTGGCTACTCCTGTGGACTCCTCCGATGTTGATCTGGATTGATGTGTCGTGGAGATTGCTTACCATTGGTCCTAGATTTTTTTGTTAGTGCCGAGAGTGTGAGTCTGTTTGTATTTTTGGTTGATTGATGTAGTGTTACTTCACTTTTGGATGGCATATGATGATGATCATATTTTTTGTTTGTATGTGTAGTGGCCTGTCATTAATTTTGTACTCCATGTATTTGTCATATATATGATGATGTTTTGCTTTATCATATGTTGTTTCACAGTGTGTCTCAATTTTAACTATTGTGATCATTGTGTATACGTTGTGCAATTGTGTCTCTTTGTGTGCTCTATTATATACATGTTGTGATGTGAGACATTTTCTTGCCTATGTAATGTTGATATTGGATTCGTATTCCTTTAGTCAACTAAAATTTCTTTTGTTGATGAGTATTTGATATATATCATTGTAATGTACCTTCGTGTTTTCTCGATTCTATTGTGGTATCACATTAAATATATATCCCATTCTTTAGACTCTCATGATTGTTTTAGTACTTATTTAGCACTATTGTTGTTGTTTTCTACTCCCTCTTTTTGGATAATGTCATAGGGGAGAGAAATAAACAAATCATAATTTTGTGCAAAGTATAATCTAAACTTGAATCTAAGATTGTTGTTGTCTTAGATTCAGGGGGTAAGATATAATGAACTTGGATTCTAAAATCCTAAATTTCTAGTATTAAAATCATATCATTCATGCATATCTTACATGTTTGCTTCAATTAATCTATAAATGCCCTTACTTAATTTGACTAACTTGATTGGCATCTATGTAGAGAGATTAAGTATTCTTTAAGCACAGTTTTTTATCTTTTTGTTTTTGTTTGTTTGTCATCACCAAAAAGGGGAGAATGTTGCGTATTGGACTTCTCCGTACTTTGTTTTGATGATGAGCAAATATAAATCCTTGTGACTAATCACCTACTTGTAGTTAATCCATTGCCTAAGCATATCTTGAAGATCAATTAGCAATGGATGCTACTCAAGGATCAATCAAATCATGTAAAGTGGATTGGATGATCGAAGATGATGATTGAAGCTCCTAGAAGACTTCAAGCTCATTCAATAGAATGAAGAGAGACAAAACAAGATGTAATCTTTTTATTTTTTTCTAGTATGTAGCTTAGAAGTATAACTATGTTGGAACACACATACACATCTTTCTTTCTGTCATAGGAAATCATTAGAATTCATTTACTTGGCTTCCAATTCATTATTCTCTAAAATGTGCATTTTGGACTTTCAACAGGCGACTGCTGAACGATTTATAGGCACATGTCTCCAAACAGTCGCATGTTATTTGTTCTACAGTCGTCTATTTTGCACATACTTTGTCATATGGTTTTTGGGCTTTCTGCTATAACTTTCATCAGGCGACTGATGTACAAAGTATATGCGCATGTCCAGTTATAGACGCATGTGGCTTGTTAGTCAGTTGCATGTCTCTCTCTTGCCCAAAGATCTATAACTTGTCATCTTTCGGTCAGACGACTGATGTTGGTTTCACAGTCGCCTACCCATGGCACAGGCGCCTATGAATGCTTCTACAGTCACTTGTCAATCCTTGTCCTAACACATTGTGTTTGGCAAGTTTGCAAGTTTCGGCCAGATGACTAATGTTGGTTTCACAGTCGCATGCCCATGGCACATGCACCTATGGATACCACATCAGTCATCTGTCTTGTCTTCCAAAGACTTCCTGAGTTTTCATAACTTACTCATGTTTCGCTCAGTCGCCTGTAGAAGGTTTATCAGTCGCCTGTTGGTTTACAAGTGCATGTCTAACCTTCATCAGTCGACTGCCCTACGTGGTAAGTTACAGTTTGAATTCTCACCTACCCTTTGACATAGAGCAACAGTCGATTGTGGTTTCTTCACCAGTCGATTGTCTGTTGTGTAAATTCTATCCGTTGGCTGTTTCTCCCCGGATTTCAAAGGGGTTTTTGGGAATTCTGTTTGAGGATTTTAGAGAACCTATAAAGAGGGCTTCTACTGTTTCATTGAGCCCTCTCTTGATCAACTCTTTCATCTCTAAGCTCTCATTCTCAAAAAGCCCTAGAATTCCAATCTCATTCTCTCTTGCTCTCCAACCTAGAATCAAAGTAATATCCTCTAGGCATTTGGTGGTGACAAGAGAAAGGGCTTTCTCTCCTCTTGGAAGAGACTTCAACACACAATACACTTGCTCCGTCAAGTTCTACTTCAAGGCATATGTGATTGTAAGTGTTGTTATTTCATTATTTCATATCTTTCGATATTAGTTTTACTCTTGGTTTGTGAGAGTGATTTGCTTGATCCCAAGTTGTGGGAGTCAAGGTCATCGATTGTGTTTCAATTACACTTGTAGGGTTGCTACAAGTGAGTTTAAAGAAAAACTCAAGTTAGGGTTCTAACTTGAGTATCCGGAGGTATCCGGGTGGAAGGGACATAGGATTACCAGGAACAAGTCGGGATTGGACATGGGTAATCCGAACCCTTGAAACATCATTTGGTTAGCTTGTTTCATTTTGGGTTTATTTATAATTCTGCATTTATTATTGGTTAGGAATTTAAATTGGTATAATCATCGTTTAAATTTTATAAACACTATTCAACCCCCCTTCTAGATTTTCCCGCATAGCGAGGGTCCTTATAATATGGTTTGACATGCATCCATACCTTAAATATCTTAACAAAAAAGTTATGGCAAAGAGGAAAGCTTGCACAGAAGCCATGCGGAAAGGATTACTGTGTTGGATAAGAGCCCAGTCTCACACTAACCAGATAAGTATGATTCTAAAGAAGTTGATCAACATACATTACTAGTTTTACCATTATACATGTGATTTGATTGTAGAGTATAATTAATCATTGCCGAAATAAGACTATGGCCTTTAAAGTCTCACAAAGATAATGGACTCGTAAGGATAAATGAAGGAGAAAGCTATATGTATATATGTGTGTGTGTTTATATATATGAATGAAAAGGAGTATGAAGGGGAGCCATGTCGATGTGTCAATTGCTTATGCTTTTGGCCACGTTGCCGAACAGTGCCCTCGCGGTCCGGTTCCTGTGGGTGATTTGACGGGGGAGTCTGTTGCTATTGCCGAGGTGGATACCATCCCCACCGTGATTATGGGGGGGGTCTGATGCGGAAGTTGATGTGGCGGTGAGGCTGTCGCTTCCCAGCTTGGTAGCATTAAGGAGGACGAGGAGGATTTATCTGAAGTTGATGAGGAGATTATTGTGGAGGAGCATGGGGGTCGGGGCGTGGGCCTCTCTGGTCCGGATTGGTTGCCTCTTCCCCACATCATTGGCGGAGTTGTGGAGCCGGATGCTTCTGCAACCCCCGTCGGGGTTGGGCCTCTTCCCTCCAGAGATGCTGGGGGTCTGCGCCCTCCCCATCAGATGCACGGTCCGTCGACGAAGCCTAGGGATCACAGAAAGTCCCCTTTGTGCCGTGTTCGTTGGTCAATGAACCTTGATCGGGGCCTCAGCCTTTCCCGATGGTTGTGGATAATCCGGAGTGGGTGGCGCTGATGGCTGATGTGGGTGGTAAAGCTAGGGCAAACAAGCCCATTCCAGTCACTCGTCAGGTGACTACGCACTTGAAGGGCGGCTCTGCGGCTGGCGGCGCCTTTGTCGGCCTTAGTAGCCTCGGACTCTGACGTGCGTATATATTTCATATATTCACGCACGTTTTCTTTCGTGTTTCTCCGTATTTTCCGCCGTCTTTTATTCGTTTTCTCGTATTTTCTCGTTTTCTTTCACTTTTCTTTGTTTCTCCATGTTTGCAGAAGATTGCCCGCGTATGGGACGTTTAACGACGATATCTCAAGTCCCCGGAGCAACGGGAGGAGTCACGCGTGATCCAGGGGTCAAACGACGAAGATTACATCTTTCAGCCCCTCACCCGGTCGGTTGGTCATCTCCAACCGATCGGGTGATGCACGCGTGCACCACCCGGTCTCAGCCGGAAATCAAGTGGAAGTCACCCGACCGGTTCACAGGCCGGTTCAACGGGGCTGATTCTCTGTCTTTTCGAGCCAAATTCCAATCGATCGGGTGACTCTCACCCGATCGGTTCATCTGTAGCTGATGCTGGGGAGCCGAGACACGGGCACCCAACCGATCCCTTCACCCGATGGCGCCAAGATCCAACCGGTCACTCCAAGAACTCAACCGACCGGTTCATATGACCGGGTGAAAGTCCACCGTTTTCTGTTTATTATCTGTAACGGATCACCCGATCGGTTGACTTGTCAACGATCGGGTGATACGAGATCCTATAAATAGGACCCCTAGGGTTCCAGAAACAGGGAGCTGTTAGTTTTTACTGTTTTCTCCTATTTGTGACGGCTGTAATTACTTTTCTATTGTAAGTTTTCGGATCTTTCTTAAACTTTAGTATTATCTTAATTGCTCTACTACCTTCGCATTCCTATCGTCTGATTATGATTTTAACGGTTCATTTTCGTTTAGATCGCTTTTTAATGAATATTTGTGAGTAGTTCCCAAATCTGGGATTTTGGCGGAAAGCCCTTCGGGGGCTCTTCCCGATGCATCCATAGGGTTAGGACATCGATAGGGATTAGGAATCTAATGGTTACGCGGGGTGTTTTATTGTCATCGGCGGGAAAAAGACCGCCTTTGACCGTTGGGCCAAGGGGGAATAAACTTGGCGGTTGACTCCCTAGCCATAGCTCACGCCCTTAGCGTAGACGCCGAATCCTAGCGCGCGGGAGCGGCAGGATGAGACGTCGGGAGTTATCGTTGCGAGCTTAGTGCTCCCGGAATCGATCAGTGTTAATGGACACGGGAGTGCCCACTGATCGAACCCGGGAAGTTCGGTGTATCATCCTGGGCACCGACCGGAATATCGGGCCCATGGGATGCCGGTACCACTTCAGAGGCAACGTCTCACCATTAGACCATAATTCCGATCGCCATCCTACCCGTAGGTCGTATCGGCGAGAGTCGCTCGTTGGAGTGGAAACCAAAGTCCCGGGTTTATTTTCTTATTGTTCATACCTTGCATTCCTTTCCCGTGACAACCCATTAACCGATTCAGGCTAGCTCGCCCACGGGGTGATTTCGGTCCTCCTTGACACAAGCACATCCTAGCCTCCCTGTGTTCGACCCCCAAGCCACACTACAACACAGTGCGCTTGCGGTTACAAATATCTAAACCCTCACACGGGTCCCCCGGCCATTTGCGGCTAGCAAACCGGGAGCAACGTCAAGTTTATGGCGTCGTTGCCGGGGTGGCAACGTGCTTGTTATTTTAGAATCTCTTGAACCATAGTGTCTAGCTCTTATCCCTACCTCGCGATAATTTTCGCATTCTTCCTTTTTCTTTTTCTTTTCTTATTTTTATTTTTTATTTTTATTTCTTATCTTATCTGTTTCTTTCCCACTTGTCGCTTCACGGGTGTTTGTTGTTTTCCATGCGCAGGAGTTCAAGAAGTCTCGACGACTTGATCCCCGTTGATCCAGAGATTAACGCCACCCTTAGGCGTTTGGCCGTCGAGAAGCGAAGAAGAGAGGATCCTGAAGCCATGGAGGAGGACACCCCGCCTCGCAAGTCCCTGTTGGAGTACTCGATGCCATCTATCGAGTCCACTTCCGCCATCCGTCCTCCAGCTATTACGGCCCAAAGCTTCAAGCTAAAGCCGTCTTTGGTGACATGGATCCAGCAGGATCAGTTTTCGGGTGCACCCATGGAGAGCCCGATCGAACATCTAGACTCCGTCTTGGAGAAATGTGACACCTTCCGGATTAATGGTGTCACGACTGAGGCGATCCGTCTGAAGCTGTTCCCCTTCTCGTTGCGAGACAAAGCCAAGCAATGGCTTAGGGGGAAGGACCCCAACACTTTCAATACCTGGGAGAAGCTCTCCAACGCTTTTCTGACGAAGTTCTTTCCTCCGGGGAAGACCATGAAGTTGAGGAGTGAGATCTCCTCCTTCTCCCAGGCCAGCCACGAGTCCTTGCATGAAGCTTGGACGAGATACAAGGAGATGCAGAGAAGATGCCCTCACCATGAGCTTTCAAAGTGGCAGATTATTAATCTGTTCTACAATGGGCTGAGGGATGACCTAAAATCTTCTATGGACGCCGTGGCTGGGGGTTCCTTCATGTCAAGGAGCGAGGAAGATGCCGGACATATTCTGGAAAATATGGCATCCAACAATGAGCGGTGGTGTGACAAGAGAGCCACACCTAGGTCTGGGGGTATACACAGAGTCGAGGACGTCGACAAACTTTCAAGCAAGTTCGACTTGCTTTCGACCCAGATCTTTGCACTAATGGTAGTAGCCAGTGGGGCCGGTACACAACAGATTGCTGCAGTAGAATCAGAAGTTTTTGGGGAATTCGACGGTGGTGACGTCTCACCACCGTTGGATCAGGCGAGCGCACTATTTTACAACCCCACGGGAAATGCGCCGTATCCACCAAGAACCAATTCCAACCCAGCCTACTCTCCAAACAACCGGAACCACCCTAACTTTGGTTACCGGCCACCATTCCAGCCCTCGCCGCCTCAGCAGCCGCAGCAACAAACATATCAACCGACTAGGCCACAGTAGAGTCAGATTCAGCAGCAACAATATTACGCCCCCAGGAATCAGCAGCCAATCCAGCCGCAGCAGCAGTATGGCCAACAGAGGGCCGTCTCTCCGGTTGAGTCTCTCTTGACTCAATATATAACCAACCAGGAGAAGATCAATCAAAAGCTGGAAATGGGTCAACGGGCCCTCACGGACCAAGTAACCCAGCTGGGGTTACAAGTGGCGACCCTTTCAAGGTCACAAAACCAATTGCCGCCACAACCTAAGGTGAACCCGAGGGGAGCAACCCAAACGTCGGCACTCGTGCACGAGCACGCAAATGTGTTCGCTATCGTTCTGAGAAGCGGGACACAAATCCCTACTAGAGTGCCCCCTAACAGACCGGAAGCACCGTTGGTCGTCGAACGACCGATCGAAAAATCAAACGACGCCGGTGCTTCGTCATCAAATCCTACGACTCCGGAGGGAGTCTCTGAAGAAGAGAAGAAGAAGAACGAGGAAGGGAGCCTGAAAGTGTTCAAACCCGTTGTGCCTTTTCCACAACGGTTAGCTCAGGCCAAAATCGATGAGAAATATGGCAAGTTCTTCGCCATGGTCAAGGATCTGAGCTTGCAAATCCCCTTCCTGGAAGCAATCGAAACAATCCCCTCCTATGCGAAATTCCTAAAGGATTTGGTGACGAGAGGGTCTAGAAAGGAGAAAGTAGTGTTGACGGTGGAGTGTAGCGCTCTCATCCAGTGGGCAAATCCGCCGAAACTTAAAGACCCGGGGAGCTTCTCAATCCCTTGCACGATCGGGGCAGTAAAGATTCATCGTGCACTCGTCGATCTCGGAGCGAGTGTCAGTTTGATGCCCTTATCGATGTATAAGAGGATAGGAATGGGTGATTTGGAGCCCGCCGGTATGACACTACAACTTGCTGACCGGTCGGTCAAATATCCGGTGAGGATTGTGGATGAGCTCCCCTTCAATGTAAAAGGGGTGCATGTGCCAGTGGACTTCGTTGTCATGGACATGCCTGAAGACGCACACACCCCCATCATCCTGGGACGGCCTTTCATGGCCACTGTTGGCATTTTGATTGATGTGAAGAATGGAAAACTTTCGCTAAACGTCAGCGGAGAAAAGGTTGAATTTGATCTGGGGTTGTCCATGAAGTACCCTGATCCCCCAGATGACCCTCGGTATAATTTGCAGGAGGTGGAAGAAGATAAAGCTGCTAAAGAGAGCTCCTGGGAGATTCTCTTAAGAAATCCCCCCGATAACTTGGGGGATTCAGAAGACCAAGACGGCCCCAAGAACAATGATGCTGTTGGGAAAGCAAATGCAGCACGTACGACCCCTCTCGGGTTCCCCAAGGCTCCTCCTACGAGGAAAACGGGGAAAGAACCCATGGACCTCACCAAAGACGAGGTCCGGATCCTTAAGAAGAGGGCGGTGAACGCCAATACGAAAGAGAAGCCCCCGGATCCCAAAAACAAGGAGAGGGTAGTCGAGCAAATCTTTCTCCTGCCGCTGACTACTCCAAAGGCAGTGAGCTCCGATGAAGAAGAGATTCCGAACTTCGGGCATCACCCGTATCAACCACCGTGAACATCACTTGCGGGCGTCGAGCCAACGACGTTAAACAAGTGCGCTTCATGGGAGGCAACCCATGCTCTAAACTTTTGCCTCATTTTTTAGTGTTATTTTTGACTTTATTTTATCTAATTTTATAAATAAAGTCAGCCGCAAGAACATCCGTTCAGGGACTTAGACAATCTGTTGGTTTTTGCAGGAAACAAGGCCCCAACCGATCGGTTGATAACTCAACCGATCGGTTGGGATGTATCAGATACAAGCCGCATCTGTCCCCAAATGAACCGATCGGGTGAAGAATGGAGATATCGGGTGACAGACCGGGTGATCTGGGGAGAATTCTCGGGAAAGTTTTGGAAAATATCAACCGATCGGTTGAGTTAGAGCGCGTCGGTTGAGGCGACCGGGTGAGCAACCCTCAATTCTCAGGAAAATGAGTGGAGCGGCCAACCGATCGGTTGACAAGTCAACTGACCGGTTCGCCGGTAGCAATTCTTCAGCAAAAATTTTTGACCTAACAGTCAACCGATCGGGTGACAAGTCACCCGATCGGTTCGACTTAAAACCCTATAAATACCCCCGACCACCCGTTCGCATTCACCCTCGCCCGATCGCCCACTCCGCCGTTGATTCACTTCCTTCTCCTCCCCAACGGCCGGATTTCACTCCCCCACGTCCTCCACTCCTCCAATACTCCCTCTCTCCACCTCCTCCATCAATCTCTCCATCATTTACACTCCCTCTCTCCTTTCATTTCGAATTTCTGACCTAATCCCCCCACACAACACCCATTTTCAAAATTATTGCTGAAGAAAATCGTCGCGGCTCCACACTTCTCCCATTGCACGGCGTGGGGACATCTACGAGCAAGCTTCACCATTTCGCTTGGGTACACTCGCTCCTACGCTCATATTTCTATTTTTGCCCTATAAATTGTGCTTGCTCATTTTGCTTGTGTTAGTGTGCATTCATTACTTTTTGCACTCATTCATACACGCACACTCACGCATGGCTAAGGATAAAGACAAGGGGAAGGGGATTTTGCGGGAGGATGAACCATCTCGAAAGAGACGAAAACAAACACGTCCCCCTCCCCACACACGAGCACTGACACTAGGCCCTCGCGCGCCTGTTATCCCCCCTGTGGACCCAATGTTGGGCCCGCATGGGTATATCTTTAGGAACCAGGAACACAAGGATTTTTATCATAGGCTCGATGCTCGGGGGCATCTATCAACTAAGTTCCCGCACACACAGTCACTAGTCGATCTCGGTGTCTTCACCGAGGTCGAATCTCTTTTCTCTAACTTAGGTTGGTTGGCCTTTCTTAATGCCTCTGCCTTATCTTACCCGTCACTCACCCTTGAATTTCTCTCTACACTTGTTTGGGAGTCCGGGTCGATCATAAAATTCTGGGTACGTAACAAGAGTGTCACCACCAATCTGAATACCATTAACGATATATTTGGTTTCCCCAATCTTGGGGATGACTCCATCCGACACTACGGGTACACGCCCGAGTTTAAAGTTGATCAATTCTGGTTCCGCCTCACGCTGCTCCCTAGCTATCCCCGAGGTAGGGCCAAGGCCTCCTCCATCATCCACCCCGTATTTCGTTTGGCCCATAGGATCATATCATCTACATTTTTTCCCAGGGATGAGTCCGGCACCGTGACTATCCCTGACCTTTTTATCCTCTGGGCCATGACTTTCCCTTTTGTTCGGGACGATGATGGGATTAGCTTTAGGGCCCCTACCGTCCCCATCCATTGCGGCGATTGGCTTGTTTACAAGCTTCTCGAGATCAGCCGGGCCGGTAAGGGGAAATTTTGTTGTGGGGGCATCATTACTATCATTTGTTCTTACCCACAATTTAATATTACCATCCCCAATAATCTTCCTGCTGCTGCAGGACCCTCACAGCTAGATATTGATGTCCTGCGGCACATTCACATGATTAAACCCCACTCCGATGGCCGCTTCATCTTCAATTATAGCCACCCTCCAGCCCCTTACACCATTCTCCCCAACCCCGCTCGCATGACCATAGCTCTTGTGGGAGATTGGACCTTCCCACCTGATCTGAACTTCCTAGCGGGGTTGCACCTTCCTTTCCTTCCCGCGGACGCACGCTGACCACCGTCCACTGCCGCCCACTTAGGCGAGCAGGATATCCCTGCGTCTCGGGGAGATATGGGGGCTGGCCCGAGTCGTCCGGTTTCTGTTCCGGGCCCCATCACTGCTGAGCACCTCTTAGCGGCCATTTCTGGCCTTGTCACCTGTGCCGGCATGACCACCGCCACCGGCACCACTTCCACCTTACCTGCCGGCACCACTTCTGCCTCACGTCAGTCCACATCCTTTGGTCATCGCCAGGTCTCCGTCTGTCTTAGTCTTGAAAGGGAGGTCGCTGCCCTCCGTGATCTCGCCATGTCCTCTGCCTCCTCGGACCCATCACCGTCCTCCTTTCTCACTCACCCACGTTTCCTCGCACTTGAGAGGAACGTGGCCGCCATTCTTCGCCTTCTCACTCACATCCACGGTCCACCTCCACCTTCACCACCTCGACGATCTTCTCCTCCACCCTCCCACACATCCCCACATCCATCACCTCCCTCACCACATTCTTCTCCTCCCTCATCTATTCCCATCCCGGTATCCACTTCCCCCCTCCCAACCACTTCCATCGCACCCACGCTACCTCCTCCCTCCTCCTACATCACTTCATATGTGCGTCGGAGGAAATTGCAGGTGCGCTCCAAATCTCTCCCACCACCACCCACTACCGTCACCACCACATCTTCTCCCCCATTTCTATTCCTTTCACCACCGCCTTGATCGCCGTCCTACCACCGCCACCCACTTCCACCGACACTCCTCCCATCGTTCATACCACCGCTGCACCTATTCCTCCACCTCGTTCCCCACTTCTCCACACACCCCCAGCCTCCCCCGACCACCCAGGCACACCCTCTTCCGAGGAGGGCGAGGATTCACCTTCTCCTGATTTTTGATTTCACCTTGTTTGTTTTTGACTCCCCCTTGCATATTTCTGCATTTCACGTTCGCATTTTATTCGCTAGCACTGTCATGTCTAGCTTGGGGGACGTCTATTTTGGTCTGTTGTCGTGTCTTGTTTTTTCTCATTTTTGTGTGTGTGCTTTTTTTTCCCATTTTGAGTGTCGTGTCGTGTGGTTTTATTTCTATTTTCGTGTCGTGTGGTTTGATTTTGATTTTTCTTTATTTTCAGTTTCATCTCTGTGTCTTTCTCGTTTTCATTTTTTTTGTGTCGGTGCGTATTCCCCCCATCTTCATTGCCCTCCCGTACTCACTCATATTGCATTGAGGGCAATGCAAGCTTCATCTTGGGGGAGTCGCACTTTGTGCGCCATTTGCGTCCTTCTTTTTCGTTTTTGTGTCGTCTTCATCGTGTTTTTTATTTTTTTTCTTTTTTTTTTCTCTTCTCTTCTTTTTATCTCTTTCTCCTAGAGATGAACCCTATGATGAATCGCCACAAAATCACACACACCTAGCATGGCATGGATAATCACATTCACTAACCCTAGGATTTCGAGTTCTCTTGCATTTCACGCATCGTGGGTCCTCTTAGTTTTTGTGAGTCGTGTTTCGTGCCTATCTGTTTGGTGTGCTTCTACTTTGTGATTTTACTTTATATGCCTGTCCAGGAATGACCCCTAGATTATCATGCTTCGATTTGAATATGCGGTATTTATTTTCCCTGTCTGCTTCTGCATGCTATATATATATATCGTGTACTTCATTTTGCATGTGTCGGGATTCCACAATTAAGGACTAGGATAACCCATTTAGCACATGCTCTATTTAGCGAGAATAGTTTCCTTTGCCCAAGTGTTTAGATTCCGACTTCTTTTTTTTTTTACTTGGTGCAAATCCCCTCGTCGTGTACCGTTCTCCCACTTTGGAGAGTACACATGTGTATAGCCAAAAACCCAAAAATCAAAAAAAAAGAGAAAAGAAAAGAAAAACCCAAAAAGAAAAGAAAAGAAAAATTTTGTATAGCCCAAAATCCAAAAAAAAAATACAAATACCCAAAACCCAAAAATTTCAAGTGTGAATATTTTTCCTATCTACCGAGAATAAAGGGAAGGCGAGAATTTGCACCGAGTGTTCTACTCCACATCATCTCAACCCCCATTGTTTTCGAAAACACTTGATTTAGGAACTTTTTAGCTAGTATCTAGGCTATAGTGGTGTGATTTCCTTAACCCTAGTTGTGGAATCCCCGATGCATGATACGCTTCTATTCTTATACTCTTCTCATGCATGCTTGAACTAATATTCACCGCAATTTCAAATTCGAATAGGTATTTGGGTCGTTTCCTGGGTCTGTGTATATCGAGCTTTATTGCACATCGTAGATAGCGACACCGACTGCTAGCGCACGACCACACTCACTCGCGCTTCACCGCGTGGGCCCACGGCACTTATTTGGACTCGTTTTCCTAGGTTTAGTGATGTGATTTGACGTTTGCTTGCTTGGTGTGTCGTTTTTGATTTTGTTGGCTCTGATGGACGATCTAGGATATAGAGTTTTCTTTTTCTCTCTTTCTCTCTATTTTTCCCCTCTGAGCTCCTACTCTCACTCGTCTTCCTCGAGGACGAGGAAGAGTTCAGCTTGGGGGATTTTGACGTGCGTATATATTTCATATATTCACGCATGTTTTCTTTCGTGTTTCTCCGTATTTTCCGTCGTCTTTTATTCGTTTTCTCGTATTTTCTCGTTTTCTTTCACTTTTCTTTGTTTCTCCATGTTTGCAGGAGATTGCCCGCGTAGGGGACGTTTAACGATGATATCTCAAGTCCCCAAAGCAACGGGAGGAGTCACGCGTGATCCAGGGGGTCAAACAACGAACATTACATCTTTCAGCCCCTCACCCAGTCGGTTGGTCATCTCCAACCGATCAGGTGATGCACGCGTGCACCACCCGGTCTCAGCCGGAGCTCAAGTGGAAGTCACCTGACCGGTTCACAGGCCGGTTCAACGGGGCTGATTCTCTGTCTTTTTGAGCCAAATTCCAACCGATCGGGTGACTCTCACCCGATCGGTTCATCTGTAGCTGATGTTGAGGAGCCAAGACACGGGCACCCAACCGATCCCTTCACCCGATGGCGCCAAGATCCAACCGGTCACTCCAAGAACTCAACCGACCGGTTTATATGACCGGGTGAAAGTCCGCCGTTTTCTGTTTATTATCTGTAACGGATCACCCGATCGGTTGACTTGTCAACCGATCGGGTGATACGAGATCCAATAAATAGGACCCCTAGGGTTCCAGAAACGGGGAGCTGTTAGTTTTTACTGTTTTCTCCTATTTGTGACGGCTGTAATTACTTTTCTATTGTAAGTTTTCGGATCTTTCTTAAACTTTAGTATTATCTTAATTGCTCTACTACATTCGCATTCCTATTGTCTGATTATGATTTTAACGGTTCTTTTTCGTTTAGATCGCTTTTTAATGAATATTTGTGAGTAGTTCCCAAATCTGGGATTTTGGCGGAAACCCCTTCGGGGGCTCTTCCCGATGCATCCATAGGGTTAGGAAATCGATAGGGATTAGGAATCTAATGGTTACGCTGGGTGTTTTATTGTCATCGGCGGGAAAAAGACCGCCTTTGACCGTTGGGCCAAGGGGGAATAAACTTGGCGGTTGACTCCCTAGCCATAGCTCACGCCCTTAGCGTAGACGTCGAATCCTAGCGCGCGGGAGCGGCAGGATGAGACGTCGGGAGTTATCATTGCGAGCTTAGTGCTCCCGGAATCGATCAGTGTTAATGGACACGGGAGTGCCCACTGATCGAACCCGGGAAGTCCGGTGTATCATCCTGGGCACTGACCGGAATATCAGGCCCATGGGATGCCGGTACCACTTTCAGAGGCAACGTCTCACCATTAGACCCTAATTCCGATCGCCATCCTACCCGTAGGTCGTATCGGCGAGAGTCGCTCGTTGGAGTGGAAACCAAAGTCCCGGGTTTATTTTCTTATTGTTCATACCTTGCATTCCTTTCCGTGACAACCCATCAACCGATTCGGGCTAGCTCGCCCACGGGGTGATTTCGGTCCTCCTTGACACAAGCACATCCTAGCCTCCCTGTGTTTGACCACCAAGCCACACTACAACACCGTGCGCTTGCGGTTACAAATATCTAAACCCTCACGCGGGTCCCCCGGCCATTTGCGGCTAGCAAACCGGGGGCAACGTCAGACTCTATTCGTGTCCCTTCGGCCCACGGGGCTTGCTTGTTATTGTAGGATATGCTTTTTAGTTTTATGTAGTAGGTGTTGTGTGGCTGTTTGATGGGACTGATGTATGTAGTATGTGTGGGTGTGGGTGGTTGCTGGTTGTATTTTGGTTTGTTTCATGTCATGTCGGCTGTTTGCACTAGTGCTTGGTGACTGCTTCCTTGCCTCTCCCAAGTCTGTCTATGCACTCGGCTTTCTGTACTTTTTCTTGTTATGAATGATACTCACTTACTTTTCATATATATATATACACACATATACAAGTCATGAACCGTGCCCGCATGCACAGTTCATTTAAGATTTTCCCCTGAGAAATCTATGTTCCCCAAAAAATTATTTCCACAGCCAAAATTGCGCGAAACCACAAATTAACGCAAAAATATTTAGCGGCACGGGCGCCATCGTCATGAGCGCATTCGGCACAGAAAAACAAATCCGGCAAAGGCACATTCGACACGGAACAACAAAATCGGCGCGATGCCTACGGGGTGTAACAACAAATTTGGCGTGGGTGCCTTCGGTGCAGAACAACAAATTCGGGGTAGAACAAATTAGCGCAAAAAATGGCGGGCACTTTAGGCACGGGCGCCTCCAAGAAACTTATAATAAGCAACAAAGAAGGAATATGGACAGAACCAGGACCATTTAGAAAACAAAAAATCGTCATTTATTTTCTTTCAAAAAAGTAACTTTTTTAGCGCGGGTACAGATCATTTAAGATTTCCCCCGCGGAACAATAAATTAACGAAAAATATTTAGTGTCACGGGTACCTTCGGCGCGGGTGTCTTTGGCATGGAACAACAAATTCGGCTTACGCACATTCGACGTGGAACAACAAATTCGACGTCTAACAACAAATTTGGCGCCCGCGCCTTCGACGCGGAACAACAAATTTGCGTAAAAAATTTCGCGGGTATCTTCGGCGGCACCGGTGCCTTCGGCGCGGGCACGGAACAACAAATCTCAGGGTATTTTTACACTAATTTTTTGTTCCGCTAAATTGTTTTACGTTAACTTTTTTATTTTGTTTAATTTAATAGATCATGCTTCAACACAATCTTTCCCAAGGCACTTTTAATTTTAAAGTTTAGGTTCCCAATGCACTTTTTTCCCCAAATTTAATCTCCACAATCTTTCCCAAGATATTTCTAATTTCAAAGTTTAGGTTCCCAAAGCACTTTTCCCCCAAATTTAATCTCCACAATCTTTCCCAAGACACTTCTAATTTCAAAGTTTTGGTTCCCAAGACACTTTTTCCATCAAAATTTTCACAAAATCCAATCTCAACCATTGATTTACCAAGATCAAATCCCAGCCACTCTTTATCTTGTCCTAATCAACCTAGAATTCAAAAAACGTTGTCAAATGTATTATATATATATATATGATGTACATAAATCAAATAATTATCGGGATTTAGGATCATCTTGATTAAGAGACATGAAATCAACAAAAAAGAGTTGTGATGTGAGTGAAAGTATTTGTAAAGGGTTATGAACTATTCATTCTTAAAGAAGACTAATAATTAAACAATCTTCAAAGACCAAACCTAAAGATTAATAAGACACCAATGCATACCAGGATCATTATAGTAATATGTAGATATTATCAGTAATCACAAGCCATCACTGATGGATGTGTGTCTAGCATGTGATTAACAGTTGCTCAGCTGTTGGCGACCGCTAACTGGCTACTTGCAAGCTACTGGTCAGCTGGCTACCTATCAACGATAGCCACCAATAACCGATCAGATACCAGCTAGTGGTAGTCGATAGCAACTGACCACCAACAAAGGCCAGGTGCATTTGGTTGGGATTTGGGTTAAGTCTAGTTGGGTTCAAGCCCAAAGATTGGATAATGATTTTGAATCAACTTAATCTTGATACAAGTTTTCTTTAATTATATATGTAATATGATAAGAGATCTCATGTGATACCAACATTATATAAAGGCAACCTCTTCTCCTTTTAAAGTACATCAAAAATCAAAGAGTTGAAATAACTGATAGCTTTGGCTCTAATGCAAAATTCAATTCTCCAGGTAAAGAAGTTTTCTTCTTTTCTTTCTCTTAAATTCTAGCAACATTTGGTAATGAGTTCAAATTCCATTGGTGATCTCGTGGATTGTGAGGAGTTTCACCATCACGATAAACCATCTATCTTGATAGTTGATGAGAAGATACATGATCTTCATTATGTTTTGGTGAGCAGATATCGCTTAGGAACATCCATGCAAGGGTATGTTTTTCTTTTTAAACATTAATCTATGATTTCTATATAACTTGGGTAGATGTGTTTTGAACAAATTTTTTGAATTTAATCACTTAGCTTCTCTTAATTGTGTGTTATTTCAAGTCATGTAGACTTACACTCCATATATTCGTTTCTTGGTGGGTTTTAGCTGCTAGTGTGATGTTAGGACTGATGGTATATGATAAGGCCAAAATTGACAGATATAGTTGTCTAGCTAACATGGACCCTTCATGCTGTTGCGGAAGCCCGTCAGCGAGTTGAATGGGACCCTAGGTTGGTAGAACCAGGGTCGATTGATGGATGTTGGTTGGAATGCGGAACTCGATCGACCCTCGAGGAGCTTGTACGTCGATAGATCGAGGTTGGGAAGCTCGGAAGAGACCCTCGCATGAGACTGAGACAAGTCGATCTACACCACAAAGAAACGTCAAGGAGGTCAGATCTGGGTCCCGACCCAAATCCCCTCCAATGCTTAAGTTAGTATGGGAACTTAAGAAAGAGAGGGAGCTTGGAGCAGCTGAGATTGACCCACGAAGGTTCGTCTCAGATCTGACGTCGCAAGCCCTTTAGTGGAAGAATTATAAGCTAAAGTAGTAGATTCTATATATTAGATCTCGTACCTTGGGAATTGGAACCCTTTTTGGTATTTATAGACCACAAGGGTCCTTTCAATGATGTTTAGGAGATAACGGTCACCCATGATGGTGCCATGATCTTCCCTTCTTAATAGGAGCGAATGTTTCCTATGTTCCTGCTATTTATGAGGCCGCCTTTAATCGCACGTTCACTGATGGGAGTGCAACAAGTGACTGGCTGGTGGGATTTGACCGAGTCGATGTCGGGCTTCTCTTGTGGGTCTTAACATCCGTCGGTCGATTTGTCTTGAGTGCCGGCCCAATGGTTCAAAAATGGCCCCCATCACACGACCTCAACGGGTCTGCCTGTTGAAGTCAAGCGACGTTATATCGTATTAATGGGACACGACAGTCGAGAAATTAGCACTCGAGTTCTAGGCACAAAAACATCCGCCTTACCAATTCGGATGAGCCGCCGGTTCGAAACCTAAGATATGTAGACCCTTGGATCTTCGATACGTGTCTCATTGTGCGGTTGTCGCCTTATTGATGTAAGACGGTTCCAGTGACAGAATTTGAAGATACCGTCTTCTTCTTTCTTGATTTAGATTTTCCCCCTTTGAAAGAAATGGCTTCGTCGATTTTGGCTACCGTCATGTAGAAGAACAAGGAGGGGGCTATGGAGCCCAGTTGGATAGCGAATCTGAGGTTCAAAGTTTGAGCCGATCAGATCCTGGAGTTTTCGAGATATTACGTCCGCCTCAATTATCAGATCCGGGTGCCTGGGAGAGACGAGAGGGTACATTGCACTGGCGATCGAGAAGTTGGGGTTTACGTCAAAGCCCTCCAACGAGGGCTTCGATTCCCCATGCATCCCTTCATGCATTACTTCTTGTGCACCCTGAACCTTTCTCTCTGCCAGTTGATGTCGAACACCATTGGTGCACTGATGGGCTTTATAGCCCTGTGCGTGTTGAAAAGGGTCGAACCGTTGCTAAGACTATTCAATCACTTCTTCACGATTCCTGCTCTTAAGACTCTGGGCTGGTATACGATAACCGCTCGTCGAGGCAGAAAATTATTTGATGACCTCCCAATTTCCAATCCCAAATGGAAAGAGGACTTTGTGTTCGTGGTCTTTCAAGGGGAGGCGAGCTTCTGCACCAACTGGGGTGTCCCCGACCTAAGCCCTGCTGAGGACAAGCCGTCGACTAGAGAAGAGAATGATTTTGCCGACGCATTGATGAGTATACCAGAGAGCGTGAGGAAGACGATGTGGCTATGGTCCGACGACGTGTTGCGTCAGACCGTGTGGACAAAATGTAGATTTGATCGTACTTGCCATCTGTTTGACCCTCGTTCTCTGAATTAATTTGTTTTTTTGCAGGCATGGCCAGTCTAGAATACCAAGTGGACCCTGAGCTGTAGGAGGGAGTTAAGGCTTCCATTAGAGAGGCTGAGGTGAGCATGTTATCTCCTCGGTTGCCGTCTACGAGAGAAAGGGTGACCCAATCGTCCGAAGATCAACCCGTTGTCGCTGAGAGGGTTGCTCAGGTGTCACATCTCCATGAAAGAAGAAGGAGAAGCCTGCCTCCGAATTCGAGGTGGTTGCAATTGAGGGGAATAAGAGGAGGCGACGGATTCTCCTTAGTCACTCGGAGCGATCTTGGTCGATTGAAGCAACAGAGCCGATCCCTCAGCAGGAGCGGCGATCTCCCCTAGAGGGAGACTCGGGGGAGACCCGAGTCCCTCCGGAGCTCATTCTACACGAGAATTCTTGGCCTTGGGGAGGTCTATTCCCTCCAGTGCCACTGTCTGAAGACATCCCTGATGAGTTGAGTCGATCTCCTCATGCTCCATTCGATTGCTCCACAGAGGAACTCGTTGGAATGGAGTTTCTGATGAGGCAAGAAGATTCAGCTCTTCTGGATTGCATGATTGCCTCCAGGATTGCCAAAAATGCGACTCTTCCACGGGGCAGGGCGGTCGTGGAGAGGGACGATTAAGAAAGGCTTGCATCAATAGCCGTCAATGCTAGCATCCAGTTAATTACTGCACCAGCCCCCATTGCAGGTGATGCAAGCACGGATGTTAACTATTGTGTGTTGTTTTCATGCTCTCGTGGCTACTGCCACGTTGCGTCAACATGCCCTAGTGGTGGCCAATCACGAGGTCACCCTGGAGGCCGTTAGGTTGGCTGTGGAGAAGTCTCAGGTCGAGCTGACTAGGATTCACCTTCAGAGCGAATTAAGGATGGATCACCTGCGGCGGCTCGATCGTGAGTTGCACGGGTCTCGTGAGAGGGATGCAGAACAAACTACCTTGAGGGAACGAGTATAGAAGGCTCTTCTGGAAGAGAGAGTCAATGCCGAGGTCAGGGTGGAGAGGACAGTTCAGGAATTCAAGGATTCATTGCCCGATTTCGACGAGTTGTACACAGAAGGCTATGAGCGATGTTTATCAGAAGTGAAGGACCAATTCCATGACCTCTTCACCGAGATCTTTCCGAATCCCGGTGCTATTTTTGGACCTCGGTGACGATGAGTTGAGTCAAGGCATGGAGGAGGCGGCTCCCATCGATGAAGTTGTCACCATGACGGGTGATAATGCAGGAGCCAGTGCTTCGGGAGACCAAGAGCCTATGGTCGTGTCGAAGGAAGACCAAGGGCCTAACCAGCCGTTGTAGAATTTTGGCGCTCCTTTTACTCCTGCTTTAATTTTTGAATGTATAGGGGTAATGTAGATGTAAACGAAAACAATTTTGTAGCAAAATCACCAGAGGAATTGGCTTGCATGTCTTTGTTTGATGTTGTATTTCGTTGTTTGTCATCGCTCATGACATATGGTCATAATGCCTGATGGCCCCTTTCGATGGGTTAGATCATTGCTCAAGACGATCGAGATTAAGCAATCGAATCATGCTAGAAATAGACCATTATGTTCAGATGGCAAGGGAGCGATTCTCTCGACTCACGACTGTCGACATGGAGTCGTTCAGTGGCTACGAGGTGGCTCCATCGGCTTACAGCTGAAAAAACATGTTAGGTTCGATCAGTGGCGAAGGGGTTGCCCCTCGTCTTACGGCTATAGTCATGTTAGGAGAGTCGTTCTATGTCGAAGGGGTGGCCACTTCGACTTACGACTGACGACGGATTAGGAGAGTCGTTCAGTGGCGAAGGGGTGCTCCTTCGACTTACAACTGACGACATGTTAGGTGAGTCGTTCAGTGGCAAAGGGTGGCCCCTTCGACTTACGGCTGACGATGCATTAGGAGAGTCGTTCAGTGGCGAAGGGTGGCCCCTTCAACTTACGGCTAACGATGCATTAGGAGAGTCGTTCAGTAGAGAAGTGACGTGTGTTCATATTTCACGCGTGTTCAAACGGCTGATGATGGATTAGTGATGCGTGTTCATATTTCACCTTTTACACGCGCTTTTCATCCTGTTTTCATATGTGTTTCATCTCATTCCATGTTGTATATATCACATTTTGGTTCATATTGACTATTGGATGTATTGTTTGTATTTTAGGTAACTGTCGGCATTTCGGTGTCTTCTGGAGTCAACCTTGCATGTCGGGACCAAAGCGCGCTTATGCGGCAAAGATCCGATGGCCAAAGATGAGGATTTGAATTTTTAGAGCTTCAACTGGTCGTGTGGATGAGCCACCCGATCGGTTCATGAACCGTATCAGACCCGAGGAGGAGCAAGCAATGAGGTGACCCTCAACCGATCGGTTCAGTGATCGGTTGGGTGTAACAGTGTCCTCTGTTTTTGAGTTCCAAAGACCACCCGATCAGTTGACTTGACAATCGATCGGGTCATCTCCTCGGGTCATTTTGGGGAAGAACTCACCCGACCGGTTGACACTTCAACCGATCGGGTGGCCTTTTCTTCCCCTTTCGTGCACTGCTGCTTATTCATTAAAGATCTGATATCATTACAGTAGGATTTTTGGTGATATCTTATTTTTCTAGCGTCGGTATCGTCGTTAGCTTTCCAACGATAGGTCGCATGCCCAAATCTGATTTTTCTACATTTTTTTTGGAATTTTCTGAGCGCAGCTGGGTGCTGAAATTCTGGGCTGTCTGGAATTTGAACTTCAACCGATCGGGTGGGTTATCGAACTTATCGATTCTGCTCATTTTCAGAGGTTTAGTATCTCTGTTTGCTTCCACACGATCGATTGAACTTCCAACCGATCGGGTGGCCCTTTTTCAGCAGTTTTAGTGGGTTTTTGGTCCCGAACTGTTAGGGTTTCGTGGGGGCCTATAAATATGAGATTGTGCACGACTTGTAAAGGGTTCTCCCCTATTTTTCAACAGCTTTTGTGCCCCTTTCATGGGAGCTTTAGATTAGCTTAGATTAGGGTTTTCCTTTCAATAAATCTTTTAATGGATTGATGGATTCGAATGCAAGATGAGTATTTCTTCTCTTATGTCCATTGCTTTGCGTTATTTTCAATAAGCTTGATGGTGAATGTTTGTTTGCATCTTTTATTGCTCGCTATCATGTTCTTCATCATTGAGTAGTTTTTGATGAACCCTAATATGGGTTAGAGTAGGATTGATGCTTGGGATATTTGTAACGGCCGGTACCCACTATTCGTTATACGGCTGTGCGTATAGTAATTTCGGGTGTCTGATTGGTTTGTTGCTTTGTATGTGAGTCGTATCGTCGAGTCATTAGGGTCGTAGCACTTGGTTGCGTCCTTAGGAAGCCAGCCCGGTGTGTGCATAACTTAGAATCACCGTCGCCTTTGGACCCCGTATCCTTTATACGCTTTACGTGCACGTAGTCTTGTTCGTGCACGTAGTTATTTAGACATTGTCTGTATCCGAACCCTTGGTGTGATATGTCGTTATGGACGTCTCTGAGAGTATTAAACTGTGGCGCTAACTGGGAACGTCATTTCACGGGTCGTTCACCCACGATTTGATCCTGTTTGAAGAGACGTCACGATTTTCACTTTCGTCATGGGGCCTTTTTATTTTTAATTTCGTTTCTCGTCATCGAAATTGTGATCCGTCTTCTTTGTTTTGTTTCTCTCGTCAGTACGGTCACCCCAGTATTTATCTTACATTTTCAGAGCCTCGTTTGACCCACTATCACTTTTGGCCCAACCTATTATAATTTTAACCCTAAGTTTCTTTTGGTTATTGTCCACTAATATTTGTATTAATAATAATTTGATACATCCTATATTGCTTTGACTTGGCCTCATTTTTTCTTGGCCGCAACCAGACCCTGGTGAGAGAGAGTGTGTGGGAATCATGGCCATTTCTTAATAATATTAGCCTAAGAACAATTCTTTAAGCTACCCTAGTCCCTAGCCCACTTGTATGAACCTGGGCCGAACCCTGTTAGAGTAGCACCCAGCCAAGAAGCTTAAAAAAAAGCAACAGAAAAATCCTAAGGCCTATAATACAATCCACAAGCTGTCAACACCCTACCTACTCTCTATTATATAAAGCCCTAGGGTTTTCTTTCTAACCTACTCCCTATACACAGCTGCCCTACCCCTCTATACCTTTCTCCTCCACGCAAATTGCACTGGGCCTTCTTCCTCCCCATCCCCAGGCGCCGTAAAAAGTTCACGCCCGTGATCTTCAACTCCGAGCGTCGCACGCTTTCCTCCAGGCTTCTTCGACTTCGCCTTTCCCCTCTCCCTCCGGCCAAGTTCCGCCCTGTGCCGCCCTCCCAATCTCCTTACCGCCTTCACAAACCACGACCTGATACCCACAGCAGCGACGACCGATCACCCTGCGTGCGGCCTCCTCAGGCTGTGGCGTTTCCCTCCGACCCTCCTCACGGATCCTCTCACCGATCTCCTCCCACCATCGAGGCCTCCGGCCACCCATGATTGTCGCCGGCCTCCTCCATATTTTCCCCGTCGACCACCGCAAGGATCTCCTCCCCGACTCCCTAGCGCATCAGCAAGCCGCCCCTGACGTCGCAGTCTCCTCCGTCAGTCTCTCTCCGGTTGCAGCGAAGCCGCCGACACCCCCTCGCCTTCACTTGCAACCGAGGTTAGCTTGCCCTCTTGTTCTGTTAGGGTGATGTTTATACCTAATCTGTTAGAGTTAAAGATATTAGTTAGTTGTTTTGGTTAACTTAGTTTTAATGATGATTGTTGGGTTAACATATATAAGAGTATACTTTATACACATGAATGTCTGTAATCATATCGTGTGAATACACAGTTTTTGTGCATATAGGTTCATTATACCTGTTATTTACATTAGTGTAAGTTTTGTGGGTTAATTTCCATATGTTAGGGTACATTAGGGTTTTAAATAATATATTGGTTATGGTTTTATTATAAATTATGTTTCTTAAACGCCATGTTATAACTTGTTAGCTATCCTAGTTTAATTTGACAGACTATTAAATTGATCTAGACCCATCAGTAATCTTGTCGTCCCGTTGCTAATAATGAATATAGGGGTAATAACTCGTTTAGATGACTTATAGTTCACTTTTAGCCTATGTTATTTATTTAATTATTGTTTAGTTGTTGTACTAGCATCATGCCGTTTATCGTGTTAATTATTGTAGTGATCATTAATGATGATGGTGTCGCCTACCGCGGACTAGAAATCTAATTAAAATTGTTCCGTTAGACGTCCTAGGTTGCCTAATGATTTTTAGCTCCGTCGTAACAAACTTACTTGTGCACGTAGGTTATCTGTGACTTTGGACTCCTCTGGACGGTGTTTTCCTGACAGCAGACTTGCAGGCAAGTGAAACTTGCCAAATCTTGCTTAGGGCCATGTTTTTAGGCCACTTCCTTACTTTTAGCGTAAAAGAGACTAGTCAGTGAAATGATAGCTGGCTAGACGCCTACTTGATCTAGTTTGACAACGAAACTAGATCCGTCACCTAATTGATCTAGCTTGACAACGAAGCTAGATCCAACCCTTTAAACTTGTTGTTCATGCATACTAAACTGTCACGTTTACTTTCCTTATCTGTAAGCACTTTTAACTGCCATGCATTGCATCTTACATGTCATTCAAATTGATTGTTGCATCGTAGCACACGCTACAAAATACTTGTACAATCCATGTTTCCGTGTTTCCGGCTAGGTGCACCCCTAGGCCATCATGTTAAAACACTTCCTGGCTCGTGATCCAGAAGCGGGCCTCATGTGTTGGTCAAAAGCCAATGCCCGATACACGTGGAGGGGTAGGGATAAACGGTCACCTGAGCTTAGGAGTGGCCCGATCAGCCACTCTAGCCAGAAGGCGGAATCTCTGTGCACAAGGTGCTTACTTTACTTGTCTTGTACTAGTGAGTGTTACTTGTATGACTTGTCATCCATGCCATGTTTAAATGACATGTTCGTACCATACTTTACTTTACTTTACTTGTTGCACTCATACTTTAAACTGTCATGTCATTGCATTCATGCTAGAACTGCTAGGTTGCTTTACCTGCTTTCAGTTTCCTTGCACAAGTCTCTTGTAGACTTGCTGACATGTGCCCCTTGCTCTTTTGGGTGTCACATGTTAGACCCTGAGCCAGAGACCGTTGTTGTGTACGTGATGTGTTGCTGCCGCTGAGCCTGAGTCCATGTCTGCCTAGGAGGAGTTTTGTGGACGTCGGAGACCTTTCTTGGCAACTTTGCTGAGCTTCTTTTGTTTTAGGTTTTGTTGTTAGTTGTCGGTGCGTGTCACCTTTGTTTTGTACGCTGTACTTTTGTTGGCCATGTTTGGGCCTTTAGACTCTCTTTTTCTTTTAGCCTGGTGGCTTTTTCTGTGATGTTGAAACTTATTTTATGGATATTCTGATATATCTCTTTTGTCTCATTTCATTATTATTATCTTTGTTTCGTTCACGTTGCAAGGACCTGCAGTTTTAAATTTGATTGACGCTTATCGGACTTGCAGCTTTGCAGCTTCAAGTCTGAGCGGACCTTCTCACTCTTCGCCTCTATATTTTTGGGAAGCGGGGCGTGACAATATTTCATTTGACTTGATTGCATGACAACTGTTTGATGGAATGTGTCAATGGAGATGTCTAGCAATCTGATACCAACCCGTATGGCAACACACTAAATGGAGTTGGGGGTTGGGCTCCGGATGCTTGTCCCATCAAGATCCGCTTTGATGTATTGGTAGAAATCACATTCGACCTATTTGGCCATTAGGGTTATACGGGGACGTTTTATTGTAACTAGCGGGAGAAAGACCGTCTTTGACCGTCGGGCCAAGGGGAAATAAAACGGGAGTTTGATCCCCTAGCCACAGCTCACACCCCTAGCATCAACATCGAGTCCTTGCACGTGGGAATGGCTTGGATGAAATGTTGTGAGCTATCATTGTGGCCTTAATGCTCTCGGTTGCGGAGGGTGTTGGACATGGAAATGGCCACCGTCTGAAACCGGGTGGACCTAGCGTATCCATCCTGGACACCGACCAGAATATCAGGCCCATGGGGCACTAGGTACCACCTTTTGGGACAATGTCTCACCCTGGGTCGAGTCGAATGCCAAGTGTCATGAGTGCTCTAGCCCGTGTTAGCGGGGATTCATTTCTTGTCTTTTTCATTTCTTTCCTTTATTCCGACACTACCCACTCATATCATCCGCGTAGCTCTCACACAACCTAGGCGAGGCTAGTAGCCTTCAAGCCATCCACCTCCATGTGTTCGATATACCCACACCATACACTAACCGTTCACTTGCGGTAAAACATATGGTGCTCCCTAATCATAAACAAGGCACCTGTCAAGTTTTTGGCGCCGTTGCCGGGGAGGCGTTCGGTTTGATATTAGCTTAGCTTGGGTTTGTTAGACTACGCATAAAAAAACAAATAAACAAACAAACAAATACAATAACCAAGAAATTTTTCCCCCACCATTATATTATCTTTTTGTTATTCTCTTGTACTATTGAAACTCCTCTCTAGTTTTCTTAATTTTGTTGTCCATGTATCTTTGCTATTACTATGTGGAGTTCAAATTTCGATGCTCAGATGGGAGGCTGTGATCCTTATTCATTTGTGGGTTGTGAGACTTGTGGGATGGCAGGGCACGTGCATAATGATTGCCCATTTACGCTTAAGAGCCTCCTCCTAAACCAAGGCCTAACATTTTCCCACAACCTTAGCCCAAACACCTCCCATCCATTTCCTCAACCTTATATCCCTCCACCAACACAAGAAAAATCAAGCCTTGAGTCTCTCCTTGAAAGTTCCATGTTTAACCAAGGCCAAATATTACAAAACTTTATGGTACCAATCAACGAGCCTACACCGAGGAGAGAGGATGGAGAAGAGGATATACCCACTTTCATGGTTGAGACCACCATCCCATCGACCACCATAGACACATCTCATGCCGATGTCCCATTTTTCCAACACTACCACTTGGATGACAATGCATTTTTTGATGATAATTGGGAGGATGGGGTGATTTCTCTAGGATCTATGGGAGGAAGTTCTCATCTTGATGTGGATACCCCACATGAGTCCTACGAGAGAACCGAAGAGACTACAGAGCTTATGCATGCCGGCGAGGAGGATGTGCGTGAGGGTCTGTGATCAACCACGATGATGTCATTCAGGACATCGGGCAGATGGTGGAGCATGAGCATGTCGTTGAGGAGACTGTGCATGAGGGCTTGGATACGATGGTCCACTTCATGAAGCCCGAGTCACATCTACCTCTACCATCACTCTCCACTTCTTCTGCGGCCGAGCATCTACTTGAGCATATTGCCCCTATTCAGGGAGATTTTCATACTCACTCTCACTCCACTTTTGAGTCTCACTTTTTACTTCCTATTTCTTTAGACTCATATATTTTTGACACACCATATCTCTCGCAGGACACAGGATCTACTTCCCTTGAGGTATGATGCGGTGTGTCACCACCTGGAGAGCCACTTCTTATGGAGAGCGAGGATTTGGTCATCACTAGCACAGAGGATAGCGACCCATTCTCAGGGAGTATTCGTCACCCTTTTATTATTTTTCCATCTTATGTTGACGATTATCTCTGGGATACATTTATTTTGAGAAATAATTTCTTGCCATGGGCTAGTGCACCTCATTCTTTGCAGGTTACAGGTGGACACCTACGAGGGATGCTTGGAGGTGCATTGCTTGGGTCCAATGGCAAACGTGGCACAGTGCTTCTGGCAGAGCCACATCAGGAGCAATTAGAGCAGCTACCTGCCCCACTCTAAATTCTGGATCCGTCTATGCTCAGGTGTATCCTAATCTAGTAGTGTACATATTTACTGCTTTCTAGTTTAGATTAGAATAATCTCGTCTCCTCTCATTATGAGGGGAGCGTATCTAGGGTTTGCTTTTGCATCATAATAACCCATCATGTTGTGCCCTTCTATCATTTCACCCCCATCACCTTATCCTTATTCTTTTGGCACTTTTCTTGGCCCCGTTATCATTTTTCTCCATGAGACCCCTACCACCTCCAAAGGGTGGTGATGCCTGTTTTGCCTATTGTTCACTCTCCCCTTTATCTTTTATGCCCCGGATTTTCATATCTTTTGGGCATAGCTTATATTAGATTGGGGGAGAGTTTCAACCATAGTCATTTTTGTTATTTTTGATGCATTTTCCCTCCCATTTTATCTTTGCCCTCTCATGAGTGATCTTATTGCATTGAGGGCCATGCAAGCTTTAGCTTGGGGAGTTGCATTTCATGCATGTTTCCTTTATTTTCTTCCATTTTTCACCTTTTTCATGCATCAAAAAAAATTCTTTTCATTTTTATGCATCATTCCCATCATGCATTTTTCTTTTTCTCCATTTCATTCTTGCCTCTTTCTATAGATGAACCCTCAATGATATTTTGCCACTCATGCTTCACTTTTCGCATTTGAGCACATTTTTCCATCACGCTATTTCTTTGATTATTCAATGCTCATATATGTGTTTTGCCATCTTTTGGGTTTATTTGCTATTTTTCAAGATTGTTGGTTGTGATTGTGTTTAAGGCATACTTCTAGCTATATATCATATTTTAATATGCCCCTCTATTTGCAGTACCTAGATTTTCATGCTTCAGTTCCAAAAACGGTTATTTTACCATCCTACCCCCGTGCTTCTAACTCTTGCCTGAAATAATATATGTGTACTCTTATCGCATGTGTTAGCTACCTTTCAATGGGATTACGATATCCACACCTTTGTTCTGTGCTTTAATTCATGGAGGATTTTCTTGCCATGCTTGGATTTCTCAAAAATTCTCTTTTGTTTTACTTTGTACATTCCCCCTCATCGTGCATCTTTCTCCCATTTGGGGGACTGCACACTTTTCATTTTCCAAAAAAAACATTACCCAAATAAATACTTTTGTACAAATTTTTGTATAATGGTCCTTCGGGGTTCTTCGTAACCTGACGCCCTAAAGCCATCCGGCTTGGGATGTGTAGGGTGCCCTTGCATTCCATTGCGATTTCGCAAGTTTGCAAGACAAAAAATTAAAATCAAATTAAAAACAACAAAAACTACCCAAAGACCAAAAATATGTATATATGACATATTCTCCCCTTTTCCCTCGCTCTCCACGTCTCCTATATTTGAGAGCACCAATGTATATAGGGAAGGCGAGAGTTTGTACAAAGTGATCTTTCCACATCTTCTCCATCTCCTTTTGAAAATACCAACAAGGCAAGAAAGTGTTTCAAAAATCAAAAACGACAAGTGTGTGGTGATTCCTTACATCCTAGAGATTGATAGTTATTCCTATAATTCATATCTATTCTTTCTTACTTCTTCATGCATGTATGGGTATCTCGTATTCACTGTTTGGAAGATTTGATATGAATTTTGAGCTTCCTCATATTTAGGCATATTATCTACTATAACATACTATGATAGCTATGCCTTTGCCAATGTCACGCTTCTATCTCTTTTGTGCTCTATTGATATGAACACATGATGCTATATTATGAGATTGAATTCTTGATTTAGATTGTGATATGGTTTTTCCTTGAACTTAATTGTGTTGGTGATTACATTTGTGGTTTGGAGAGGGTGATCAAGGATTCTTCGCTTTCCTTTCTTGCTATCGCACCCGATCTTCATTCCAACTCGTCTTCCTCGGGGCGAGGAAGAGTTCAGCTTGGGGGCCTGACGCGTGTTCATATTTCACCTTTTGCACATGCTCTTCATCGTGTTTTCATATGCATTTCATCTCATCCCATGTTGTATATATCACATTTTGGTTCATATTGACTATTGGGTGTATTGTTTGTATTTCAGGTAAATGTCGGCATTTCGGTGTCTTCTGGAGTCAACCTTGCATGTCGGGACCAAAGCACATTTATACGGCAAAGATCCGATGACCAAATATGAGGATTTGAAGTTTTGGAGCTTCAACCAGTCGTGTGGATGAGCCACCCGATCGGTTCGTGCACCGTATCAGACCCGAGGAGGAGCAAGCAAAGAAGCGAACACCAACCGATCGGTTCAGTGATGGGTTGGGTGTGACAGTGTCCTCTGTTTTTGAGTGCCAAAGACCACCCGATCGGTTGACTTAACAACCAATCAGGTCATCTCCTCGGGTTATTTTGGGGAAGAACTCACCCGACCGGTTGACACTTCAATCGATCGGGTGGCCTTTTCTTCCCCTTTCGTGTATTACTGCTCATTCATTGAAGATCTGCTATCATTCCATTGGGGTTTTGGATGATCTCTTATTTTTCTAGCGTCGGCATCGTCGTTATCTTTCCACCGATAGGTCGCATGCCCAAATCCGATTTTTCTACATTTTTCTGGAATTTTCTGAGCGCAGCTGGGTGCTAAAATTCAGGGCTGTCTGGAATTTGAACTTCAACTGATCGGGTGGGCTATCCAACCGATCAGTTCTGCTCATTTTCAGAAGTTTAGTATCTCTGTTTGCTTCCACCCAATCGGTTGAACTTCCAACCGATCGGGTGGCCCTTTTTCAGCAGTTTTAGTGGGTTTTTGGTCCTGAATTGTTAGGGTTTTGTGGGGGCCTATAAATATGAGATTGTGCACGATTTGTCAAGGGTTCTCCCCTATTTTTCAGCAGCTTTTCTGCCCCTTTCATGGGAGCTTTAGATTATTTTAGATTAGGGTTTCCCTTTCAATAAATCTTGTAATGGATTGATGGATTCTAATGCAAGATGAGTATTTCTTCTCTTATTTCCATTGCTTTGTGTTATTTTCAACAAGCTTGATGGTGAATGTTTGTTTGCATCTTTTATTGCTTGCTATCATGTTCTTCATCATTGAGTAGTGTTTGATGAACCCTAATATGGGTTAGAGTAGGATTGATGCTTGGGATATTTCATTTGACTTGATTGCATGGCAAGTGTTTGATGGAATGTGTCAATGGAGATGTCTAGCAATCTGAGACCAATCCGTATGGCAACACACTAGATGGAGTTGGGGGTTGGGCTCCGGATGCTTGTACCGTCAAGATCCGCTTTGATGTATTGCTAGAAATCACATTCAACCTATTTGGCCATTAGGGTTATGCGGGGTCATTTTATTGTCACTGGCGGGAGAAAGACCGCCTTTGACCATCGGGCCAAGGGGAAATAAAACGGGAGTTTGATCCCCTAGCCACAGCTCACACCCATAGCGTCGACATCGAGTCCTTACACATGTGAACGGCTTGGACGAAATGTTGGAAGCTATCATTGTGGCCTTAATGCTCTCGGTTGCGGAGGGTGTTGGACATGGGAATGCCCACCGTCCAAAATCGGGTAGACCTAGCGCATCATCTTGGGCACTGACCGGAATATCTGGCCCATGGGGCACTAGGTACCACCTTTTGGGGCAATGTCTCACCCTGGGTCTAGTCGAATGCCAAGTGTCATGAGTGCTCTAGCCCATGTTAGCGGGAATTCATTTCTTGTCTTTTTCATTTCTTTCCTTTATTCCTACACTACCCACTCATATCATCCGCATAGCTCTCACACAACCTTGGCGAGGCTAGTAACCTTCAAGCCATCCACCTCCCTATGTTCGATATACACGCACCCTACACTAACCGTGCACTTCCGGTAAAACGACACCGCGCACTAATCATAAACGGGGCACCGGTCAATTAGGAGAGTTGTTCAGTGGCGAAGGGTGGTCCCTTCATATTACGACTGACGATGCATTAGGAGAGTTGTTCAGTGGTGAAGTGGTGGCCACCTTTGACTTACGGCTGACGACGCATTAGGAGAGTCGTTCGGTGGTAAAGGGGTGGCCCCTTTGACTAACGTCAGACGACGCATTAGGAGACTCGTTCGGTGGGAAAGGGATGGCCCCTTTGACTTACGGTAGACGACGCATCAGGAGAGTTGTTCAATGGCAAAGGGGTGGCCTCTTTGACTTACAGCTGATAACGCATTAGGAGAGTTGTTCAGTGGCGAAGGGTGGCCCCTTCAAATTACGACTGACGATGCATTATGAGAGTCATTCAGTGGCGAAGGGGTGGCCCCTTTGACTTACGGCTGACGATGCATCAGGAGAGTCTTTCAGTGGGAGAGGGGTGGTCCCTTCGACTTATGGCTGACGACGCATTAGGAGAGTCGTTTAATGGCAGAGGGGTGGCCCCTTCGACTTACGGCTGACAATGCATTGGGAGAGTCGTTCAGTGGGGAAGGGATGGACCCTTCGACTTACGGCTGACGACACATTAGGTTCGTTCGCATGAGTTTCATCAATAGAAATTCGGCTTATCCAGGCTTTCCCATGGATCGAATCCTTTTAATGGGGAGAGTGATGGGATAGCTCTAGTAACATTCATAAAAGATTGGTTTCGAAAAGGATGCAAAAGCTTATTTGATGAGAAAACATGCTTTATTGACACGAATAAACAATAAAAGGCATATAGGTGTTTCTGAACATCGTCGAAGTCGCTTTCTTCTCACGCCTTTTTACTTGATCCTGAGCTCGGAGGTTTGCTAGTCGACTACCTTGGTGACAGGCGACCCCGTCATCTTGCCCTTCTTCTTTGAAGATCCATCCTTGCTAGGTTGATCACTGGCCATGTTTTTGGGATGGCCACGCTTGACCAGTGCATCGATCTCTTTTTTGAGAGTCCAGCAGTCGTTGGTATCGTGCCCATAGTCATTGTGGTACTTGTAGAATTTGAGGTCGTCTCTCTTCTCATATTTGCCCTTCTTGGCTGAATCTTGGAGCAACTATTCCCGTGGGGCGTAAACGAGGACCTCCTTCTTGGGAGCACTTGGCTTTGCATAAGTAGGGTGCTCCTTGCTTCGGGGGCTTTTCTCTATGAAACTCTTGTCTCGAGACTCTTGGCGAGGGGTTCCCTAAGTTAATTTCTCTCGATGGGTGTCTCCACGATGGGTGGGAGTGCCTTTCCCATTAGTTCCAGCCGGTTCCTCTGCTTCTTCGGAGATGGTGAACCGATCCGTTATATTGAACATCTCTGCGAGGTTGTTAGGGGAAATTGATGGAGCGCCCTTCGCAGGTGTTTGTTCTGCACTGCTTGAGTGAGCAACGCTATGACAGTTACATTCGGCGTCCCCTCTTTATCGTGCCTCTCGTCATTGAATTTTGGAAGAAGGCTCGAATTGACTCATTCTCGTTCTGTTTGAGCAAGAAGAGGTGGGAGGGCTTCTTCTTTGGACATCGACCCGCGATGAATTGCTTGTAGAACATATTAGCTAATTATTCGAATGACCCGACCCAGCCGTCGGGTAACCCTTCGTACTAACCTTCTGCCATCTTGAATACGGTAGCATGGAAGGCTCGGTAAACTCATCGGCCTCGTGAAGCAGCATCTCATTCAGATATTTATGGATGTACGACAACGGGTCGCCTCTGCTATCATAAGCTGGTAAGGCATGGAGTTTGCACTTCGGAAGAGGATGAGCAGAAGTGAAATTCTTGGTCATCCACGAATAGAACTCTGGAAACAATGTATTTTTACCGCTAGCGCCCGGTTAAGTGGTGAGCGGGTATCAAATCACGGGGAGGAACTATTGGTATCTATATAGATTACTAGGCAGAGGTGAAATTATAATCGAGAAATGTCGGTGTCACAATCGTGTAAGGTGTTGTTTGTAAATTCAAATAATAAGAATGTCTAGGGATTGGGAATCCCCACTATAGATCTGAAGTGTTAATGTGAAACATGAATATCCATATTACTATTCTTGGTTTAGGGTGAACTTGTCGTAACCATGTTATGAACCAACGCACGCTCTCATGCTATGCAAGTCTATAGTAATCTAAACTAGAGCCGTGCTCTCGTGCAAGCCTAGTTTAAACTACTAGCATTAAGATCGACAATATTATCCAATTCTAATTCAAGCTCGCTCTCGCACAACTTAAATTCGAATCTAGATTGTGATAGTTCGTATCCGTTTTACCGTCATACAAACGAATATAATTATAGAAATATAATAAAGATGCTAGTTTTGGTCGCTTTCTCGAACAAATTCTAGAGAATCTCGATTATAGATCTAAATCGAATATCTAGGGCTTCCCATAGATCAAGATCCTCTCTTGAGCTCTCAGGATGCAATAGATATCCCTAGCTATCTGTAGTAAATCAATCACAACCTAACTCTTAACAAGCTTGGCAATATGGCAATTCAATAGATCTCACATATCATACTTTATATCCATAGGGTTCATCCCTTTGCCCTAGAGCAAAGAGACTATTCTCAATTCATCATTGAAAAAGCAATAAAAGTAAGATGTGCAAGAGAATTCATCACAAAATACAGATCTGAATAGAAATATATCATAAAAATATGAACTTGCAAAAGTTTAGACAAACAAATTGAGTTCAAGCTCCAAAGGATAAGAAAATTTAGATATTGCTCTCCAATCCTTTCGCCAAAAAAACTAAAACTAAAATTGTTCCTAAGCATTGTGAGTTGAGGGAGGCCTTTGACCTCCCTCCCCTCATCATCTCACCATTACTCCCCACTAATTGTAGTGGGGAGTCCCTTGGACTCCTAAACCCACAATATGATAATGAATATATAGAGAGACATGGCTACTCCTAATCTTAGATTTGTTTCCATCTTGGAGTTTATAACACGTTATCAGCACTTCAGCTCTCAATTCTTTGAGCTTTTTCTCCCGTATCCCCTCAAATTTAACCCTCTACGCGCTAAGGAATCTATTTGTTGCGGCGATCCGGCTTGCAGCAAACTGTTGCGGGGATTTTTTTGGGCTTATCGAGATCGGGACTATCTACGGATTTTTCTTATCACGATCGTCCCTAGATCTTTGATCTAGATGTAACTTTTTCGATCCCGTAGATACTTACAAAATAATGTAAGTTAAGATTTTACATAGCTTTCATATAGGCAAAGCTATAGACTTGTATAAATCTGCAACATTTTGATATTCATCAAAATTTTAAAAAAAAATTAAAAATAAAATACCGCCATGTAAAACCTTTCGGCTCCCCCCCAATGGGGTTTTGCTGCCCCCGGCCGATGGGGGGCTTAGTCGCTCCCCCCCCCCGACGAGGGGGGGTGTGTGCTCTGCCCCCCCCCCCCCCCCCCCGGCCGACGGGGGGAGGGGGCTCTGCCACCCGCCCGCCCCGTCGACAGGGATGGCTCTGCCCGCCCTCCCCCGTCGAGGGGGGCTGTTTACCCCCCCCCCCCCCCCCCCCCCCCCCCCCCGCGACGGGGGGGTTGTGTCTGTTCGCCGCCTCCCCCGGCAGGTGGGGGACCCTGCACCCGCCCCCCGCCTCCCCCCGGTAAGGGGGCCTCTGTCTGCCACGCACCCTCGGCAGGGGGGACCTTTATGTGTCTTGCTCCAGTGGCTCCATGAAATTTTACATAGATAGGGGAGATGTGGGCACGATGTGGAAGATGAGGGGTTGGGGGCTTTTTGTTTTCCTTAACCCTAAAAATTGTAATTTAGGCCTCATACAAAATTAAACCTAGAATATTGCAGCCCAAATCTTATTACTAAATTAGGTTGGCTGTTTATTGGGCCTGAAGCCCAGTTCATTACACTAACAATTAAAATAAGTTTAATTTTGCTTATGTGCCTGCAGTCCATATTACAACAATAATTTAATTTGTCTGCTTATTTGGGCCAGAAGCCCAGATAATCAAATTGCTAATATTATGTAAAACATCTATCTTGCATTGTTAATTATTTATGGATTATTAGGATTTTTCAAAATATAATTATCTTAAGGATCCAGCGTCCGCTCTGCCGTTAGTCATCTAACCTAACGGTGTATGACGTCTCCCCGTTGTCCAAGAGATTATTATATTTTATAGTTTCTTTTTCCATAATATATATGCCTGAGTTATATGCGTGGTTGTTTCTTTGTGCCTGTAGCATATTTAAAACTGCGTGGATGTTTATATAAGTTAAAATGTGTTTTTGGGATCGGCCAGTTTGATACCTTTAATTTCCTTGCACTTTTATTTTCTTTTGAGAGAACTTCTAAGTGATGATTTTATGTATAAATGCCAAAGACCGGTGTACCAATATATGAAGACAGGGGTGAAATTTGCAAAAGATAGGGACCCCTTCTGGGTTTCCAACTTGTATTTTTCTTTTCTTTATGAACTGTAAATCGGACTTTGGACTTTTGTACGTTTTTTGGGTATCTGACAGATCCCCACATTTTACTTATTTTATTCTTTATGCGTGAATTTACAATTTAATTAATTCATTCTTACGTCGATTTCGAGGTTCTTGATGCTGCGGGAAAGAATTACCTGAGTTGGTGAGTGGACATGAAGTTCCACTTGCGTTCGTTGGCACTTCTCCACTCTATTTTGGCCCCCGCAGTGGCCGAGACACCTGCTAGCAGTGCCCCTGAAGAGGCACAACCATCTATCAGTTCTCCTACCGTAGTCTCTGACATAGATAAGTTGAAAGCCATTATCTATATCAGGAGACACATAGATCGGACCTTAAAGGCCGAATACTTTACGATGGAAGACCCATTGGATTTGTGGCAAGCGCTTAAGGCACGTTATAAACATCAAATCGATGTAATATTACCACGTGCCAGTTATGAGTGGAAAAACCTCAGACTTCAGGACTATAAGTCCATTGTTGAGTATAACTCTGCACTTCATAATATCACCTCACGCCTGAAGTTGTGCGGTGAAAAAGTGACTAAGCATCGCATGTTGGAAAAGACATTTACCTCGTTTCATGAAAAAAGATGCAATCCTCATGCAGCAGTATTGTGAACGCAGATTCACGAAGTTCTCTGATTTGATCTCTTGCCTTCTTAGGACAGAGCAGAATAGAGATTTACTGCTTCCGACTCATAATTTGCGCCCAGCTGGTACTGCCCCTATCCCTGAAGCCCACAATATTTCTCCCCAGAAGTGGAAAAATAAGAAGAAGGCTACAAAGAACAAAGGAAAAGCTGTAACGAAGCCAGCAAGAGGAGCACCTCCCCAGATCAACAACAACAACAACAAAGGGAGGAGAAACCTCTCTTGGAAGCATAAGAACGCTGATCCAGTGTCAATTTCTAAGAAGACTTGAGAGGATAAATGCCATAGATGTAGTATGACTGGACATTGGTCCAGAAACTGACGCACTTCTAGCCACATCCAGGACCAGTATCAGGCGAGCTTGAAGCCTCCCCTTGAAACAAACCTGGTAAATATTCAAACTCTGACCAAGTTCACTGCACAAGACTTCGAGAATGACGATCTGCTCGATTGAGCCCTATCTTTATATCTATGCATTTAAATTTATATAGCTTCATCTGTAGTTTGCTTTGAATGAACTTTAGTTTGAATTACTTAAATAAATTTCCACTTTGCATTAATATAGATGAAATGTGATATATTGTGGAAAGTGCATCGATGCACTGATAAAGCATTTAAATTCCTCCCACATACAACGAGACTAAAAGATGCATTTTTCTCTCCTCATTCATAGAGTAAATATCCCAAGTTTCAAGTATATTTCGTTTAAACGAACATAACTTGGAAACTGTGGATAATAAATATTGAATATCTTTATGTAATTCGTCAAAAGGATGGCCAGAAGATCATCTACGCACGATTCGTTGGACCCCCGTCGGGCCCCTATCATTACAGATATTCATCCTATAGAAAGCCAACTTGACTAAGCACCAGAAGTGCCTTTCATTGCCAGAGTTTTTAACTCTGGCAAAATGGACTTGGTCATCCTGGATCAGCGATGATGGACGCATCATCAAATGAATCCATTGGAGAACCTGAAGATTCTTCAAAATATTGAGTTTCCTTATCCCTCTTTATCGTAAGGGAAAACTTATATAGAGTCCTTCCTTTCTGAAAGTGGGATTAGAGTCTCCTGGCTTCATTGAGAGAATACATGTTGACCTTTGCAGGCCTATTCATCGTGCAAGTGACCCATTTTCGGTACTTCATTGTACTGATAGATGCATCTACTAGATGGTCTTATGTGTGCCTTTATATTCACTCGCAACCTAGCTTTCTCAAAAGCTTATAATGTGGGTGAATTCACTACACATATCTTTGAAGACTTCTGCCAAGCAACTGGTATTGAAATTGAACATCATGTAGCATGTTCATACTCAGAATGGGTTATCAGAGTCTCTGGTAAAGAGACTCCAATGGATTTCACGTCCATTGTTAAATCCCAATTTCCTGTTGATGTTTAGGGACCAACATACTGCATTCCGCATCGCTTATCACGATACGGCCCTCTTGTGGCCATATCTTATTGCTGATGCCGCTTGTTTCTGGTTTATCACCACGTTTTGATAACTGTGAATTTGATGAGCAAAGTCTCATTGAAATAGGCATGCAGTCTAAAGAAGCCTAAGCTTCTGAGACCATAGCATGGAACACAAAAGTCCTAAATCTCGTTATGATCCGCATACGTTTTCTGTGTGAAGATGAGATCCAGAAGATCCTTCACATTCAGACTAAAGTACATCAATTACCGGATAAATTTACAGAGAACCAGAAGATTTTTCGTTCACACGTCCATGCTGCCAACACGCCAGCTAGGGTTAACATTCCCAAAGATGGATGCAATCCACCGGCAGCAGAATTGGATGTACCTCAATTGAAAAGAGGACGCACGCCAGGTTCAAAAATATAAAGTTCCTCAAAAGAGATTCCTGGATATATTAAAATGATCCATCCACATGATGCTGAGCTCAGACCTGCAACCTCTCCCCTCCTAATTTCCCCTACAGAGGAAATAACAGGAGAAAAATCATTATATTACGTACGTAATGGAGAGGTACTGGACAGAAATAGCACAGTCGTCGTCGACGGTTTTTCTTTCGCTATTGTCGTTCACGTCGCTGAATACGACGAAGACGTCAACCCACTTTTCTATAGCATAAATGCATAGATTGGCCAAAGTGGGACGAGGCAATAAGAGTAGAGCTGGACTCACTCTTGAAAAGCAAAGTCTTTGGAACAGTAGTCCATATACCTAAATGTGTAAAACCTGTGGAATATAAGTTGGATTTCATAAGATATTGAAATGAAGGAAATGTGATCATTTTCCTACTAAGCCGAAACGTCTCTGAAAAAGCCAATAAATGCAGCTTATGGACGTTGTGACTGCATATCTATACGTCAATATAGAGATAGAGATCTATATAAAACTTCCAGAAGGGTATACTCTACCCCAGAGATGAAAGAGAGAAGTAGAAACGTCTTCTCCATAAAGGCTAAAAAGATCGTTAGATGATCTTAGGCAATATTCTGCCAATGTATATTTTTTGAAAGATCGTTGACAGGATTTGTGATATTCGCCGTATATGTGGTCGAATTAAAGCTAATAGGATCTCCTGCAGAGACCATTGAGATATCTGATAGCCTTAAGCTTACCTTGGAAATGAAATACCTAGGCATAACAAGGTATTGTCTTGGCTTACAGATTAAACACCTTCGTGGTGGAACCCTTTAATATTCTTCATCCACCTGGAGTTTATGAAGAATGATGTCCATTTGCAATATATTAAAAATGGATGCTTATTATGACACCTTCTAGTCGCTGGAAGAGGGGGAGGACATCCTAGGTCCCGACGAGCCTAGCTTTAGTATACTTGTTACACTTCTTTATCTGGCCAACTGCACGTGTCTTTGATAGAACGTCTGCAGTAAAGCTGTTAACCAGATACTGTGTTGTCCTGGTGAGCACCACTAAACCAAGGATAAGCTGCTTCTATGCAACTTCCAAGGGTCAAGGAATATATATCGCATATGCAGGTTTAAAGATCATCGCGATGACTAAAACACAAAAGGCCAGCCACCTCCTAAAGATCTACACATCATCCTCCAAAGTCAACATCTTTTGAGAAGCTCATCATCCAAGAAGCAATTCTTGAAAACGCTCAGCCAGGTCCAGCAGTACCTTGCAGACACAATGAAGACTGATTCAAAGAATACTTTAGTGGAGTCATCTACCAACTTCGTAGAGCGTTCCACTCCAGAGCGCCACTGCTTTCTAATAGCCGCTAGATGAGTGATGATTGTATTTTCTTTCAGAACATAATGGATGTATAGACGAATAGGAGATGATTGTATAGATACATAGGAAATCTGCAAGCCTGAAGCTTGTATAGATCAGGGGGAGTTCCTCGATAGCTGTACTCTTTTCCCTTAAGCTACTGGTTTTCCCACTGGGTTTTCCACAGCTAAGGTTTTAACGAGGCAACCACAGTGGCTCTGGATCCAGAAGTATCCACCCCATTAGCATACGGAATCCTAAAGTATTCATATGCTTAACCCAAGGTAATGGAGAGATGAGGGGGAGTGTTGTGAGTTGAGGGACGCCTTTGGCCTCCCTCCCCTCATCATCTCACCATTACTCCCCACTAATTGTAGTAGGGAGTCCCATGGACTCCTAAACCTCCAATATGAGAATGAATATATAGATAGACATGGCTTATGCCATGGCTACTCCTAATCTTAGATTGGTTTCCATCTTGGAGTTTATAACACTAAGAAAATTAATCAAAAGAGTCTCCCCTTGGGATGCCCACAAAACTGGGTATTTATAGTGGCCCAAAAAGTCCAAAAAATCAAGACAGATCTGCCCCTGGATCGATACAAAACCCTAGTTTCAAAACTTGGCCGACGGCGCACTCAGCCGAGTAAACTTCTCACTCGGTCGAGTGGCAGCTCTGCCGAAAACTGAGATTTTTGGCGTTCTGGAACATTCAAACCACTTGGTCGAGTGGCCTGCTCACTCGGTCGAGTGAGCTTCTCACTCGGTCAAGTGGGACTGACTGTAGATTCTCCCAATAAATAGAGATCTGTCAATGAATTCCTTTGAATTTCCTATCTCCACTCGGTCGATGGGATTCTCACACGGTCGAGTGGAAATTCCACTCGACCGAGTACATTGCTGCTCTTCTTCAGTCTGGAATTGGACGTGTCAGCTTCACTCGGTCCAGTGAGCTGCTTCACTTGGTCGAGTGAGCTGTGTCACTCGACCGAGTAGACTGTTTCTCTTCTCAAAACTCCTTCTTCTTGCTTCATTCTCAGTTTTCTCGCCTTTCTTCTTCTCCTCCTTCTCATCCAACACCGTTAGCTCTCCGATATCGTCGTGATTACTACTCCGGCACGCGTGTATGCACTCAAAGCTCCAAATTGCTCCCGATTGCTCCATATTTCCTGAAATCAGACGAAACAAAGAAATAGTCGAATGTATTGTAAAATCGTCGTTTAAACGTTAAAATTGCGATATGAGCAATCGTTATGGCATGGAAAAATGCAGAAATAAAGCGTAAAATATGAGCATGTCAAAATCCTCCAAGCTTACCTATTACTCGTTCTCAAGGAAGATGAGTAAAAAGTGAACTTGGCAAATAAAAATAAAGAAAAATCAAATAGATGATAAAGAAGATGAAGAAGGGAAATCCTAGATCATTTTCTCAAAACTCGGGTTCGCTTACTAAAATTGCACCAACATTTAATATAAACTGTAACGGCCGCTTTTCGACCGTTTGTAATTTTCTGCGTGCACGTGTTTTATCGTGCACGTATTTTATTTGGCTATTACCGAGCTCCGGCATATGCGATGCGATATGCCGTTGCGATCGTTTTGGGGTGTTGAATTTTATAGTAATTTTTGGGAACGTCTTTTCACGGCTCGTTTTCTCGCGAAACGACTTTGAATGATGGGGGCGTTTTAGTCATTTTGACTCAAAACGCCGTTTCCAATTTTACGTAAATTCTTGGTAGGCTTTACACAAGATCGGGCTCTGTAGATCTGTGCGTCTCATCTCCACGATCGCCCCGGTATTTTCGGATTATTTTTTTTACGCCCGGTTTTGTGAGATATCGCTCGGAGAAACCACGACCGTCGATTTGCCCAGTCAGATTCAATTTCAAATTTGTTAGCCAAATCTGGCTAAATATCTTGATTAAATCGTTTTAAAATCCTTCCTTAACTGATTCTCTAATCTCCCCTAGACTTACCCAAACCTATGCCCCCTCCATCCCTATACCCCTCTCCCATTCAACTCATAACATAGGACTATTTAGCAAACCCCTTATTATTAAATAATATTAAACCCTAACCTAACCCTAACCCTAAAGACTCAGCCGCCGGCCCCCTAATCAAATCCCCAATTTTTTTCCCCTCTCTCTCCCCGAGAACCCTCATCAACGACGGAATCTCACCGCCGGCCTCCCCGCGGCCGCCTGAACACACCCGCATCTCCCCTCTCCTTCACGCTCAAAACGCCTCACCGCCGGCGGTCATCAGCGCAACGCCGCCATGATTTACAGGCCTCCGTCGAGATCCGATCGCCACGGCCACCTTGCGAGCCCCGATCGCCGCCGTGACAGCTCGTCGCAGACCGCGACATCGCCTTCCCTCTCCCCCTCAGCCTCCGGCCCTCTCCGTCGCCCGCCATCGTTTCCCCGCTGCAAAGCCCCCTCCGACCGCCGCATATCCTCCCCGCGCCGCCTTAGTCGAAGCTCACCGCCGCTGCGCTAATCGAGAGCACCGCCGCGATTCTCAGCCACCCCGCGACCCAAGCGCCTCGCCTGCGCTCCGATCCACGGCGAGGCCCCCACCGCGCTCCGCCACGCCTAGCTGATCCGCCGCCATGATCCACCGCCGCAAACCAACTTCAGCGTCGTCGCCTCCTCTCGAAATCCATGACCCCCGCATCTCCCCTCGTGGCGCCTGTCTCCGTCCACGGCCGCCCCAGTCCAGTGGTTCTTCTTCCCCTACGTAGCAGCAACAGCCGATATCCGCTGCGTTTCCGACCCCCAATCGCCCCGATCGCCGGAGGCCGACCGCATCCCGCCGCCAATGTTGCCTGTCCCGACACCGTCCGGCCAACCTCCTCAGGCCGTGACAACACAAAGCATCTTCATCCCCTCGCAATTCCGTCTTCCGCGACCTTCGCATCAGCCGTCGCCCCGATTCCCGTACAACGACCCCGAGCACCGCTCTCGCGGTTCCCCTGTCGCCATGACCCCGCGGGTCGCGCAGCGCCCTCTGCGCTCTCCCGTCGCCACTGTGCCACATGTGGCCACCGCGCAGAGCCCCGACCGTCGGTGGCCGCTCTGCGTGAAGATCAGCGAGGGCAACAGCCTGAGGACTGCTGTTGTTCCTTCGAGCCGCCGCGACTACTTTGTTCCGACGCCTTCCCAAGGCACGGTTGTTCTGTTGACCCCGGCCCTTGCCGACAGACTGACCGTACCCGCTGCCGCACTTCGTCCGCTGTCCGGACGAGTCTCACTACGCTACCCGTAGTCGAGACAACATAGACGCCGCAGGACTCACGATCTTCCAGCATCGTGATCCGTTACCGTTACCGTGGCCTGAGATGTTTCGTTGCGCTACCCGCAACCGAAGCAATCGCGACGACGTCTCGTAGCCGTGACATCTCAGCTGCGCTACCCGCAGCCGTTACGATCCTGAGACGATCCCGAGACGACCTTCACTGCGCTACCCACAGTCGGGGACACAAAGCACCGCCACCGTTTCCAGACCCGACGCCCGATTCACGGTTAATCATCATTCAGGTTGATTTCCCCTAACTCGTAGAAACCCCCACCATAGCGAATCGAACCCTAAACTAAAAATCGACAAATTGGAATTAAATTTACTTTTCGCTCTTTTAAAACGTTATACAAATCTAGAATATCGACGAATGAACTTTTTGACTGTGCACATAGGATAGAATCGTCGAATAGGGCAAAACATCAAAATTGTGACTTGACGATTAGGGTAGTCCCGACAACCTAGAAATGAACTAAATAGGATTTACTGAAAATGCGACCTGACATCGTCGCCGTGACACTGTTTCAGAAGGACTTCCATAGACGTGACGCCTGGATGAGATGCCCGGACAGACGACACACTCGCCACCGCAGGCAAGTGTATCCACTTGCACTTTTGGCCGTGCTTAGGCCTTAGTTGGTTAGAATTGTTAACTGTGAACAAAAAGAACCGGACGTGAAATGATAGCGTCCGGGACGACTCTTGACGGCTCAGACTTGACGACGAAGTCTGAGCCTGACAACAACAACTTTTGATATTGTAGGGCTATCATGTGTGTGTGTGTGTGGACACCCTAAAATAACCTTTCCCGTCTTGTCACGTCATGTCCCGTCTTGCACAGCCCGCTGGGCAATAGGGCACTCTTCGAGTGATCCTTATAAAGATTCACAGCCTGCGGGCAATAGGGCACTCTCCAAGCTAGAGAGAGTGATCCCTTGTACGGATACACAGCCTGCGGGCAATAGAGCACTCGCCAAGCTAGAGCGAGTGATCCCTTGTAATGTTGTCTTGTCTTGTCTTGCCTTCCTTGGGGTTTGGGGTTGGGTTGAGCGTGCGCATGGCAAGAGTGTCTGATCCCCCTCGAACCGTAAGGCGTGAACCCTTTCTTGTCTCACTTGTCTTGTCTTGTCTTGTCCCGTCCCGTCCCGACTTGTCTTGACACCTGTAGGTTAGTCCCGTAGTTGGTAGCACACACTACGACTACTACTTGTCCCGTTTTACTTTCCTGCTGCGTTACTTCCTGTTGTGTTACTCTGTTATAACCACAGCATGCTAATCAACCAGTAAACTGTTGTGTAATAGAACCTCAGCATGCTAATCAACCAGTAAACCGTTGTTTAAAGTTCTGTGCCCTTGCAGTGAAGTCTAACCCTTCTTGTAGACTTTACCTGACGTATAGTTCCTTTCTTTTGGGGTGTTGTACGTCAAGTGCTCAGCCAGAGTTCGTGGACGAGACAGGCTCACTGGAGTACGAGGAGCCGAGGACGTCGACCTGGAGTACGTGCCCGACGAGGACCAGCCCTAGAGGTCTTTTTAGTCGTCACTTTCAGAGGTTACTGCTTTTAGTTTGTTTTTAAATATTTCGTTGCCATGCTTAGGCTTCTTTTTAGACTTTGTACTCGTTGGATATTTTATCTCTAATTTAATGAATGCAACTTCCTCTCTGTACTTTCTGTTGTTTCGAACTCTATTAATGCAAGAACCTGAAATTTTTAAAATGGTACCCCTACAGACGCTTATTAGGTCAGAGCTTCACAGCTCCGGCCTAAGCGGGCCTTAGTCACGCTTCGCCTCCGTATTTTTGGGAAGCGGTGTGTGACAGGTTTTAATGGTGGCCCATGCATGTCTTGCAAAAGTTCGGAACAATAAGAGTACCGCATTCATTTAATATCCATGTACAAGTTTAAATCAGGGTTTTTTTTCCAGTCTTAGATGGTAGGAAGACTTAGATAGATACCTATCTATCTACTTAGATAGATAGTCTGACGTCTCGGTTAAGACTTAGTCATACTCGTCCTAGAATATCCTAGTAGGTCTCGCTTGACTCTGACCGTGTTAGATTTCTAGAGCCCTTCTTTTAGTCGTTCGCTCGGGTCCATCGAGTTCGGGCCCAGTAGAACGTAACCTTGATTCTCTTAGGGACCTTCTTCTTAGATCCTGATTATAGTCTAGCTTCTTAGGAAGTCGTAGAGCTGAGTTATCCTGATCTTTAGACGACCCGATGATTAGAACCCCTGACTTCTAGCGTCCCTCTGATCATTACACTTTTGTGTTATCAATCGTAGGGTCCCATCGTAGTTTTTTTAAATCATATCCTAAGTATATCTATCATGCGATCTTTTCCTTTCTCCCGATTCACGTAATCGTTCCTGACGAGTATCGCTGATCCTTCAAGTCTCTTCCTTGACCAATTCTGCTCCCCCTAAAAGTATTTTTGAAATTCCGTATTAAGTTTTTTTCGCTCAGCTTAAATTCTTTAAAAACCCCTATATTATATATTTTAAAATTTCTTATTTTTCGGTTGAGTTAAAATTCTTTCACTGATTTTAAAACCTCCTTGGTCGTAAAATTATTTTTCTATCTCGTGCCTATTTTCAAATCGGTATCTTTCGTATTTCAGTTTTAAAAAAAACCTTGTTATCAATTCTATAATCCAATATATATATATATATTACTTTTCTAAACTACAAAAATTATTTCTAACCACTTACCGTACGGACTTTTAAAATATTTTCTAAACCAAAGAGAACTTTAAATTATTCTCGTATATGTATAAACAGCCCTATGTTCATCGTACTCGTACTTCAAGAAATCTTTGTTTAGACTTATTTTCATTTGCAAAGCAATCGCTACCTCACCCTACTTTTATTTCCTTCATCTAACTTTTTTTTCCAAATTGTAATAAATCTTACCATCTGCTCACTTCTTCCTACAATTTTATTAAATATAAAAGTATATGACATCATATTTTGCACGTAATTCTCCTTTCAACTATCTAATTATTTTGAAGAATATTTTTCGTTCCATCCAACCAATTATCTCCTTGCCCCGCCTTAATCGAACTCGTCCTTTTCGATTTATTTTGTTACACTTTTGGTTTCCGTTTCCTTTGTTTTGCGTAGATATTAGTCCTTGTAGTTGTCTATGTTATCTCCGATTTAGGAGTAGGCCCTTTTGGTAGGTGATGTCGTCGTGGTGCATGAGTATTAGTAGAGTGCGTAGACCTGTATGAGTGTGTGTTCTTTAGGATCCCGATGATTGCCTTTTGTGTCTTGAATGTGTACTCAGTGTTAACCAAGATATGATTGAAGTTGTCTGAATGACGGTATTCATACGTATATGAATATGGTCATAGCAGGCAATTTCCTTAGACGTAGTTTTTCGCGATTATAGAATAGCTTAATTTTGACTGAATGTGATTGTATCAAAACTTTGTTTTTTTTTCTTTTAAACCAAACCTTTAAATTTTTGAAATTAGCTCACAAGATCACAAATCAATTATCCTTCCTCATCCATTACCACGACTCCACACGTTTTTCCAAATGTTTTAAAAATGTGTCACTGGTTTTAAGTTTCCCTTTCTCTTCTCTCTCTCTCTCCATTTAGAAATGTTATGTTATAGTTGTTATAGTTTTGGGACTAGCTATTATTGTTGAAGGATGTTGTTTGTGGGTAGGCTCAGGGAGAGATGAGAATTGTTATAGCAATGATTAACCGATTTTGGAACAATAGGATATGGGAATAGAGTTCGTACGGAAGAAAAGAATGAGCTGTCCAAAACTTATTTATAAAACCGAAGTGTGGCGGACTCAATGGAGAATTCTGGTTGAATGAAATTATATGTGTGAAGATGAGGACTTATCGGATATGAGGCTTAGACGAATGGTAGGTAGGGATGGCTACAGAGTATGGTATGAGTTAGGATGATCATGAGATTGAGTAGAGCTTTTATTAGCATCGAGACTTGATTGTTGAGTTGACGTGAGAAGACATTGGGAGTAACACGACGTGTTGAGATGAATGGGTGGTTAGGTAGTCTGACTTAATTGGTTGGGATTAGTTATAGTGAGTAGGATGAGATGTGATTCTGATAAGTCCAAATTTATTGGCGGATAAATTTATGGGAAGTTATGACGCGGAATGTATTGAGGACACATCGATTGTTGATTTGTAAATGTATTATGAGGTAGACAAAGTTGTTGTCTTCGATTGGTGATTGACTAGAACATCATTTTAGCGATCGATTAATATTGGGAAGAGATCGAGAGTTTAAAAATTTGTTTTGAGCAATGATGTTTAGTGGAGTGGTATGGTATGAGACGATGATTATTATCCTTTTATTGGAATTTGGAGTTGGAAATTTGAACATCAGTGAGGGGACTATAGTTAAGTGTTAGGATGTGAGATTAGTCGTGGCTTTATCCAGTGAAAAGAAGGATTATGACGGATTATTTGAGGAACGATGTTAAAAGTATAGGACTAGAGACCATTGTGTGGAGGATGTGAGCTATAGGTTTAAGTAATTATAGATTTTATAATTAGTCTTAGTATGAGTGATTCCGAGGGCAGAATCATTTCTAAGGTGGGTAGAATGTAACGGCCGCTTTCCGACCGTTTGTAATTTTATGCGCGCACGTGTTTTATCGTGCACGTATTTTATTTGGCTATTACCGAGCTCCGGCATATGCGATGCGATATGCTGTTGCGATCGTTTTGGGGTGTTGAATTTTATAGTAATTTTTGGGAACGTCTTTTCACGGCTCATTTTCTCGCGAAACGGCTTTGAATGATGGGGGCGTTTTAGTCAGTTTGACTCAAAACACCGTTTCCAATTTTACGTAAATTCTTAGTAGGCTTTACACACAATCGGGCTCTGTAGATCTGTGCGTCTCGTCTCCATGATCGCCCCGGTATTTTCGGATTATTTTTCTGATGCCCGGTTTGAGAGATATCGCTCGGAGAAACCACGACCGTCGATTTGCCCAGTCAGATTCAATTTCAAATTTGTTAGCCAAATCTGGCTAAATATCTTGATTAAATAGTTTTAAAATCCTTCCTTAACTGATTCTCTAATCTCCCCTAGACTTACCCAAACCTATGCCCCCTCCATCCCTATACCCCTCTCCCATTCAACTCATAACATAGGACTATTTAGCAAACCCCTTATTATTAAATAATATTAAACCTTAACCTAACCCTAACCCTAAAGACTCAGCCGTCGGCCCCCTAATCAAATCCCCAATTTTTCCCCCCTCTCTCCCCGATAACCCTCATCAACGGCGGAATCTCGCCGCCGGCCTCCCCGCGGCCGCCTAAACACACCCGCATCTCCCCTCTCCCTCACGCTCAAAACGCCTCACCGCCGGCGGTCATCAGCACAACGCCGCCGTGATTTACGGGCCCCCGTCGAGATCTGATCGCCACGGCCACCTCGCGAGCCCCGATCGCCACCGTGACAGCTCGTCGCAGCCCGCGACACCGCCTTCCCTCTCCCCCTCAGCCTCCGGCCCTCTCCGTCGCCCGCCATCGTTTCCCGCCGCGAAGCCCCCTCCGACCGCCTCAAATCCTCCCCGCGCCGCCTTAGCCGAAGCTCGCCGCTGTTGCGCTAATCGAGAGCGCCGCCACGATTCTCATCCACCTCGTGACCCAAGCGCCTCGCCTGTGCTCTGATCCACGGCGAGGCCCCCACCGCGCTCCGCCATGCCTCGCTGATCCGCCGCCACGATCCACCGTCGCAAACCGCCTTCAGCGCCGCCGCCACCTCTCGAAATCCGTGGCCACCGCATCTCCCCTCGCGGCACCTGTCACCGCCCACGGCCGCCCCAGTCCAGTGGTTCTTCTTCCCCCACGCGGTAGTAACAGCCGAGATCCGCTGCGTTTTCGACCCCCAGTCGCCCCGATCGCCGGAGGCCGACCGCATCCCGCAGCCGTTGTTGCATGTCCTGACACTGTCCGGCCAACCTCCTCAGGCCATGACAACACAAAGCATCTTCATCCCCTCGTAATTCCGTCTTCCGTGGCCTTCGCATCAACCGTCGCCCCGATTCCCGTACAACGACCCCGAGCACCGCTCTCGCGGCTCCCCTGTCGCCATGACCCCGCGGGTCGCGCAGCACCCTCTGCACTCTCCCACCGCCACTGTGCCACCTGTGGCCACCGTGCAGAGCCCCGACCGTCGGTGGTCGCTCCGCGTGAAGATCAGCGAGAGCAACAGCCCGAGGACTGCTGTTGTTCCTTCGAGCCGCCGCGACTACTTTGTTCCGACCCCTTCCCAAGGCACGGTTGTTCTGTTGACCCCGGCCCTTGCAGACAGACTGACCGTACCCGCTGATGCACTTCGTCCGCTGCCCGGACGAGTCTCACTACGCTACCCGTAGTCGAGACAATGTAGACGCAGCAGGACTCACGATCTTCCAGCATCGTGATCTGTTACCGTTACCGCGGCCTGAGACGTTTCGTTGCGCTACCCGCAACCGAATCAATCGCGATGAAGTCTCGTAGCCGTGACATCTCAGCTGTGCTACCCGCAGCCATTACGATCCTGAGACAATCCCGAGACGACCTTCACTGCGCTACCCGCAGTCGGGGACACGAGCACCGCCACCGTTTCCAGACCCGACGCCCGATTCACGGTTAATCATCATTCAGGATGGTTTCCCCTAACTCGTAGAAACCCCCACCAAAGCGAATCGAACCCTAAACTAAAAATCGACAAATTGGAATTAAATTTACTTTTCGCTCTTTTAAAACGTTGTACAAATCTAGAATATCGACGAATGAACTTTTTGACTGTGCACATAGGATAGAATCGTCGAATAGGGCAAAACATCAAAATTGTGACTTGACGATTAGGGTAGTCCCGACAACCTAGAAATGAACCTAAATAGGATTTACTGAAAACGCGACCTGACATCGTTGCGGTGGCACTGTTTCAGACGGACTTCCACGGACGAGACGCCTGGACGAGACACCCGGACAGACGACACACTCGCCACCGCAGGCAAGTGTATCCACTTGCACTTTTGGCCGTGATTAGGCCTTAGTTGGTTAGAATTGTTAACTGTGAACAAAAAGAACCGGACGTGAAATGATAGCGTCCGGGACGACTCCTGACGGCTCAGACTTGACGACGAAGTCTTAGCCTGACAACAACAAATTTTGATATTGTAACGCTATCATGTGTGTGCGTGTGTGTGGACACCCTAGAATAACCTTTCACGTCTTGTCACGTCCCGTCCCGTCTTGCACAGCCCGCTGGGCAATAGGTCACTCTTCGAGTGATCCCTTGTACAGATTCACAACCTGCGGGAAATATGGCACTCTCCAAGCTAGAGAGAGTGATCCCTTGTACGGATACATAGCCTACGGGCAATAGGGCACTCGCCAAGCTAGAGCGAGTGATCCCTTGTACTGTTGTCTTGTCTTGTCTTGCCTTCCTTGGGGTTTGGGGTTGGGTTGAGCGTGCGCACGGCAAGAGGGTCGGATCCCCCTCGAACCGTAAGGCGTGAACCCTTTCGTGTCTCACTTGTCTTGTCTTGTCTTGTCCCGTCCCGTCCCGACTTGTCTTGACTCCTGTAGGTTAGTCCCGTAGTTGGTAGCACACGCTACGACTACTACTTGTCCCGTTTTACTTTCCTGCTGCGTTACTTCCTGTTGTGTTACTCTGTTATAACCACAGCATGCTAATCAACCAGTAAACTGTTGTGTAATAGAACCTCAGCATGCTAATCAACCAGTAAACCGTTGTTTAAAGTTCTGTGCACTTGTAGTGAAGTCTAACCCTTCTTGTAGACTTTACCTGATGTACAGTTCCTTTCTTTTGGGGTGTTGTACGTCAGGTGCTCAGCCAGAGTTCGTGGACGAGACATGCTCACTGGAGTACGAGGAGCCGAGGACGTCGACCCAGAGTACGTGCCCGACGAGGACCAGACCTAGAGGTCTTTTTAGTCGTCACTTTCAGAGGTTACTGCTTTTAGTTTGTTTTTAAATATTTCGTTGCCATGCTTAGGCTTCTTTTTAGACTTTATACTCGTTGGATATTTTATCTCTAATTTAATGAATGCAACTTCCTCTCTATACTTTCTGTTGTTTCGAACTCTATTAATGCAAGAACCTAAAATTTTTAAAATGGTACCCCTACAGACGCTTATTGGGTCCGAGCTTCACAGCTCCGGCCTAAGCGGGCCTTAGTCACGCTTCGCCTCCGTATTTTTGGGAAGCGGGGCGTGACATAAACATCGTTAAAGCCTTTATTTCGATATCATTTCATTTGGGTACACTTGACAGAAAAACTAAGAACAACGTGAATCATATGAAATATGAAATCATTTTAGCATCAAACTTCGTCTAAGGCATAGAAAACGTTATACATAATCATAAATAACACACTATTCAATTGACTGCTTCTATTTGAAGTATTAGAGATATTACACAATTCAAATCAATAAGAATAGAAAGATATGGTTTTCATGAATTTCATGTCAATTTTCAATTCATAGATGTCGTTATACTCAAAGTCATCTCCTTAAGTATTAGAAATTACCTAGCTTGGGTCGTCATGCACATATGAGTAGTCACTCTCTCACACATCATTGGATCTCCTCCCCCAAGCTTATCTATAAGCGTGGTGGCGTCAAAATAGAGAATATAAACTTTTCCCAAATTTTTGTAGCTCCATATAGTAAAAGGAAAATAAGAAAGAAGTAAAGAAGGGGATTGTGTATATACAATGAAACTTTCTTTTTCTTTTTCTTTCTTTTTTTTATACACAAGAACAATCTCAATGAAAGATGCAAAGATATATATTTTTCTTTTCTTTTGAGTTTTTTGGGATCATGGAGCTTATTTCTTTTTGGCATAGGGAAGATGCAATAATGAGATTCACTTTCGGGGAGATTCACCAATGATAATATGTATAGAAATATTTTTCAAGATATGTGGAGAAAGAATATATGATATCGCTCGGTTCACTCTTTGTATGTGCATAACTACTTCGGCAGGATAATGTCATCTACTCAGTTTGATTTCTAAAAGTAAACTATTCTATTCATATCAAACGACAGTCAATTCATTCAACCTGTAAGTTTAATACACGATTCATGCAATAAGAAGTGATACTGAGATATAAAGCAGTACTCCAAGTATAATGCAATCAATGCATGAATCTTGGTGTGTTTTCTATAAAAACTACACAATAAATTAATTCGCAGACGAGTCAACGTTAAAATTCATACATAGACAAATAATAACACATTGGAAGTTCTTTTTCTCAAGTGCACAGCAAATACATCGTAGATGATATCAGAAATAAAAACAATAGCATGGCAAGAGATATGTGCATACGAGTAAAGCGAAATCCAAGCTATATTCTCATCATAGCGAATTCATTTCTAGCAAATAAAGTAAAAGCAGTAATGACAAAATAAAATCTAACTATACGCATGCAAGCTCTCCAAAAGTCAGGAAAATATGATGCATGGTAAAAAAAATGAAAAAGCGTGAATATAAGTGAAGAATAAAGAAAAGTGAAAAATAAAGATAAAAATAAAGAAAATAAAAAGTGTGTGAGCACGCTCACTCCCCCAATCTTAACATCACATTATCTTCAATGTGCAAAGTGTGGCACTAGGACATATAAGATAAAGGTGGGTAGGTGTGGATGCAATACGATTCGAAATAAAATGAAAATAAAGGAAAAATAAAATATGATGGTATATGCAAAGGATATGTGCAAAGCAAGCATGCAAAATGATGGATGGAGGCAAGATGGTGCCCAAAAATACATACTCTCCCCCAAGCTGAAATATAGGTGCCCTGCAAAAAGGTGAAGATAGATGGGCATGCAAAATAATGGGGTGAGATGAGAAGCAAAAATACGGCAGGCATCAAGAAACGTGCCTACTCTGATGCATCAACATCACCTCCCTGTGGTGGGGGGCGGTGGCGGCTGAGGGCTGGCTGCTAAGGGATTGGCTACTGCTGTATGCGCTGAAGAATCTGGTTCAGCGTGAGCTGAATACCAGTAATCATGGCTATACGGGCCAGCTGGGCAGTGACAGTCGTCGTGAGAGCGCTAAAGTCAACTTTAAATACATCCACTACTGGCTCGACTGTGCAGATGCATAACTCTTTGTCATCAGGGGCAGAGGTGGTGGGATGTGGAGGTGTACGAGCATGTCTTACACGGCCTCCAAAAACTAGTGGGGCCACTATATGGTGTGTTTGTGGGGAGCAGACCTCACGACATGACGCTCAGCCTCCAGGTGAGGCTGAGATGCAGGAATGCTCTCAGAAATATGCAACGGAGGAGGTGATCGGAATATCAATAGATGATGAGTCAGGAGCAGAGGTCGCAGTAACAGATGTGGTGATAGACACCACGACACTCTCGGTATATACGTGGTGGTAGAGACTGGAATGTCGACTACTGGGCTGGTCGTGAAATCCAGAGATAAGGACACCCTAGAAGTCGAGAAATCAGGTGTGTCGAGGGTATCTGTGGTCACAGAGGAGGAAGGATCAGCTCTCTCAAAAATGGCAGGGACAGTGCTCTCAGAACTCATATATGAAATAGGATCAACTCTCAGCGTGGTGGTGTGGATGGGATCAGACACATCTACGACGCTCACCGGGACGGGTACAGAAGTGAAACACTCAGCACTAGCAAAAGTGGAGACAGAAGTGCTAGGTCTAGTGAGAGGATCGGTGGCAGGCTCGAAAATGGGGATCACATGGTGAAGCGGCTCGACTGGGTGCGCCTGCTGGTCCTCATCAAGTTCTAGTACGTATACAGGCAGAATGAGGAGGTCCATGGGGAACCTCCACTCCGTGCCTGCTGGTCCAACATCTGAACAGGGTTCGGAAGCACTATATAGTCTGCAAAGAATGGACCATGTAACCAGACCCAATGACACTATCCGGGAGGACAGATCATGTGCATGCGGGTCAAAACATCGGCAGATAAGGAGGTGGGGCCTGTAACATGGCGTAGGTTAGTGGGAAGCTGGATGTCGAAAATTGGTGCCAAGAGGGTGATCAGACCGCCACAACATATCGCCTTGGTGGAGGCGACCATGTAAAAGATGCAGTCAAGATACCATCCGACAATATCAAAAGAAATGGCAGGGACCACAACGTCCCCACCAGCCTCAAAGGCTCTCTCCCTGGTCATCGCCCAGAGCATGAACAGCTCGGGTGTGGACATGGTCCCAACCTCTGGCCTGGCTAGTATGTTGGTCGCCAAAAGGTGGTGTGCAAGCCACATGCAGGGGTGGATAATGGAAGAGGCCTTCGCCCTGCTTGGGTTGAAGTGGTGTGTGCATGAGATCGCGCCCCAAAATTCATCAGCTGCAAAGACAGTGTGGGTGTGGTATATGGGACCATAAGTGTAACGACATGTTTTTGTATATGCATACTTTGTACGTATTTAATTAGTATGGTGATTAATATATGAGTTTATTTATTATTATTGTTATTATTATTATTATTTTCATAGCTTGAGCTAGTGATTTGGCTATGGAATTATCGTCTTCTTTAACTTGTGGTTGCAGGTGCATCGTAATTATATTTCGGCCACATCGATCTCCCATAGTCCAATCTTAATCAAATCAATCTTTCAGATCAAATCTTAACTCAATGATCTAACGAATCCTAACTAAAGTAATTCCTGCTAATCCAACCTTAACCAATATCTTAACAAAATGAATGATCATACCTAATTCTAATATATCAAATATCCCAACCAAATGAATTGTCACATCTCGATCGATCCCTCCTAATTATTCCTGATTTGATCGATTCCCCGAATTGAATCTTAACCCCAAGTTTTATCGAATCGATTTCCTAACTGAACTGAATTCCTAACGCATATCAAACCTTAACCGAATCGATTTCCAAATCAAATGGTAACCAAATCTTAGTTGACCTTGCTAAAATCTTAATCTTACTTAAGGCGTCCTAATAAATCAAATATATTAAATCAAATAGATTATTTAAAAATCGAATCTTGGCTAGACCAACATTTCTAAAGTCTCAACCAAACTGGTCATTGATTCTCCAAATCTGATCCTAACTAAATTGCTTTCCCTAAATCTTATATTCTTAATCAAACTCTTTTCCGTATAACATTATGCCTTTCAAATTTAAGCAACTATCAAATCTAAACTGATATTTGTTTGTTATAATAAAACGCTTACTGTTAAACTATCTCTTTTTAAATTAAAATCCACTCAAATTGTAACAACCGCCCCCACGTACGCATGGAATCCCGCTCGCATCTCTCCACGATCTCATGCTGAGGAACCCAACCACCCACGTCTCCAAGCAAACAACCCCGCACGTACCTTCACCCTTCTCTTCTTAACCTCAGCTCCCTAGGTTCTGAACATATCCTCTCTGTTCTCCATCACTTCTTCTTATGACACACACAAGCCAAGCCTCGCTCCGACCGTCCACACCGATGTGCCCAGTCCCCTCACAGTCCGCCACCTCACTCATCCCCTTCCCTCTCGCCGCAATCCCAGTCCGGCGACCTCAGACCCCAGACCCACTTCACCGCCAGCCCAGACCTCGCCAGCCAACCTTCCGGCCACCACCGTCCAAGAGCCGCCACTTCGCCTCCATCATCAACCCGCCCAGTCCCTTTCCCCTGGTTGCCGAGAGCTCGTCCCTCTACAGCTCTCAAGCCAGTCGACCTCGCCTCGCCCCTCTCCTTCAACAACAAGCCCAGCACGCCGACAACCACCCTGCCTCTCCCCTGTTTTTCCCGACGACCCCGTGTTCCTCCCCGCTCTCTGACTGCCTGCCAACACACCGCAAATCACCCCGCCTGCAACTCGACGTCGTCCTCCGATCAGACCCCCGAACCTGGAGCTTCCTGAGACCTCCGTTCGAACTCCGCCTCCGACCTCTCCCCACAAGCCGCATCCCACCTAGCCCAGTACTGAAGCCCCACAACCGCTGCACGGCACACTTCTTCCTTTCTCCTCAACCCAAACTTCAACAAACGCCTACCCCAGTCCAACGCCACCCTCCGACAGACCCATCGCCAACTTCCCTTCGGCCAACCCCAGCTGTTCCATACTCACCGCGTCAGCCAACCCCGAGCTCCTCCGTCCTCCTTCAACCGCCCGACGACCACCCCACAAAACCACCTCCGGGCACCATTCTTCCGTTCGACCAACCGAGCCCCCTCCGCCCCTTCGAGCACGCCGGTGAGTCCGCCACGAACACAAACCGCCCTCCCATGTCTCGTCTCCCTTCCTCTGTTCGGAACAGAGGATTCCAGCCCTCGCCGCCTCCGGGCATCGGCAACCCCACGGACCCACGCAATCCTCCCCGATCTCCTCCCCTACCTCCCCGCAATGCCACCGAGGCCCGCCACCTGATCCGATCCCCACCTACGACTCCCCCCAACCCTCAGCCACCGAGATCCACATCCCATGTTCCTCCCTGAACCCTTGCCCGCCGGCCAAGAGGAGCCCCGACATCCAGCGGCGATCACCCAACGCCTGAGATCGCCGTGCGCCCGGATCTGGCAGTCGCCTGAGATCGCCGCCCTGATGGAATCCGCCGCACCCCTACTCCATCTGCGATGCCCAGGTCGTGGCCCCGAGCCAGGTTGCGTCGCCACCTGTAGAACCCCGCGGCCACCCTGATTCGCTGCCCTCTATCCCCCATCCTACTGCCGGAGCTTCTCTCCTCTCCCTGCGATGTAAACCAAAGAGGAAGGAGATTTGGGAATAGGGGAAGAAAGGTGAGTAGGTGAATTCTTTATAAGTTAGTTTATTAATATTAATTATTAATATATATGATGTTGATGTTAAGATATTTGTTTGTATCATTGCATGATAAAAATAAACGGTAGCTCAGTAGACGTTAGAACTATTTGGTATTTTTTTATTAGTTCACATAGTAATATGTAACTGTTTAATGACATAAATCAGAAGTTGAACCCCCCCCCCCCCCCCCCCTTAAATTTCATGTTAATAGTTTCGAACTAAGAATTAGTTAGTGTACTTTTAAGTCAGTAACAGTTACAAGTCATATTGACTCAGGTCTCATTATGTATTAAATTAACCATATCAACAGTAAATTTGACATAGTAATATTCTTATAGTAATTTATTAGTTGGTCACCGGTAGCTTGATATCACGAACCTATATCGCAGATGAATCACACCTCACGTCGCGATCAGCTGGACATCCGAAATTGTCAAGTCAGGCAAGTGTAGTTTTTACGTATCTTGAACCGTTGTTTTTAATTGCTTTGACCTGAGTTATTCTGATATGCAAGTGTGCATTCTTCTTACATGTTACAAAGTGTCGTTACATTTATTTGTTAAACCGTGAATTGCTAATATTGTGTCATACCATAATCCTACCATGCTGATAATTAACCTGCTTGTACACACTTGAGTGAATGGATATTGGTGGAACGGATTGACGGTATACTTGAAATTGTGAACTTGTGAATTCATGTGCCCAAGAGGCGAAATAGTGAAATCGTGAGGTCATGTGAGTTGACAAACTCGTGCTTGTAATATGAATTAAGCTGGCTCGTGTTCCAGCAAAACACTTGGGTGGGGTAGTTCAATGTAGTAGAGGCTGGAATGCTGGATTGCACTCTCGTGGTGAACTTGACCGATACCTGGCCGGATCGGTGAGTAGAGAGCCACGGGTAGCTCCCGTTGGCTTGGGTGTAATGCTGGTCACTTTTCCCCCTCAGACATTGGGCTTTTTCACTAGGCACACTTGAATGATTGTCGCGTCTTTTACTCCGTTGTTACTATTGAGGATTGTGTGCTCTGTTAGTTACTTCTGCCTTATTCGTGTGCTAATATCATGCCTATTACTGTGCACACTACACTTTTCATGCTTATTACAGTACACACTACACTTTCCGTGCACACCACACTTGTCTCACTTATTGCTGTACACACCACACTTGCCATGTTTACTGCTGTACACACCACGCTCGCCATGTTATTGCTATGCACACACTTACCATGCTTATTGCTGTACACATAACACTTGCCATGCTTATTGTTGTACACACAACACCTGCCATGTGGGTTTCTTTACACATTACACCTTGTCATGTTTGTTACTTTGTGCACTACACCTCGTCTGCTCACTATTTTGCACACTACACTTGCCAGTGCTCATATGTTTCTTACGCTGCCATGCTTTAACTAATGTAATTTCAATTTTGTTACTCGCATTGCCATGAAATCTTTTCGAAAACCTTGCCGAGGGTCAACTTTCTTTTATTTTTTTTAAATCTTGCCGAGCGACCCTCGCTGACGTATATTTCCTTGTCTTGTGTAATATACGTCAGGTATTAGACAGGTTTGCAGAGATGTTTGCTCAGAGACTAAACAGGTTGACCAGGAGTGCTTTGCCGCTGAGTTTCCCCGTTAAGAAGCTTCGTACCTTTGCAGCATCTCTGTACTTGTTATTTCTTTCAAAAATTTGTATGGGCCTTATGACCCTCTCTCTTTTATATCCTTATCATTTCTTTCATTGTTGTAAATTCTCTTGAGATTCGAGATTGTAAATAAATTAATTATCTGTGTTGTTTGAGTCGCATGCAAGAACCTGCAAGTGTTATCACAGACGCGTAATGTGGTTAAACCAAGGAGGAAAAAAAAGTATCTCCTTCTTATTTTAAGTACATGCGGACCTTCGTCGCGTCCTCGCTCCCAAGTGCAATGGGAAGCGGGGCGTGACAATAAGTTTGGTCAGGGTCTGGTACAGAGGGCCAATGGAAGTATGCCCGGGTCATGTCATGCGAGATCTCGCACTCCTGGTTCATGAGCCTAAATGAGTAGCCCCTAGGAGTCATACGGATAAAACTCAAGACCTCGAGTGTCGGGTGAAAGAAGTTGTCTACCAACACAGAAAAGAAGGCGCCCCATCCTACGTTGTCATACAACTGGTGCAACCCCTGAAATACCCCTAGGCGCTCAAGTGTATCGATGTGGGCAAACCTAGTGGGTATGATCTGGCATCTGGAGATCCTCTCAAATTTGACACGATGTGCATCATCTTTGAAAATGATACCCTACGTCTCGATCGGTGGGGTAGGCTGTGCTGGTAATGGTACAGGAGGTGTAGTGGATGCTGGGAGTGCTGCTAAGGGGTCGCTACGTGGTGGGGGTGCTGTCTCAGAGGAAGAAGGACCGGGGTCTCCAGTCTTCTTCCTCTTAGCAGATGGCTGCCTGCCACTAGAACGGGTGCGTGGGGGCATCGATGGATGCCGTGAAATGATGCACACTAAGCAATGTGGTAATAAAATAATCAAAATAGGATATGGAATGAATGTACCAAGGATGATGCGACTCTAAGCAAGCGAATGAGTGTGAGAAGGATCCCCTAAGCTTCAAATCAGCAAAAGATCTCCCCACAAGCTTTCATGTTGCACAAAAAAGATATTTAGCGTTAAGAATTCATAAAAGTTTGGGTTGATCAAGAGAATTTTGATATTAATAGGGTTGAATAGGATTATGGGTTGAAATTGGGCGTATTAGATGGATAGGAGAAGATAGGGAGAGAAATAGGGTTGGATGGGGAGGTAGATGATCGCTCCGGGGACGTAACCCAAAAGAACGGTTGTAGTTTTACAGCAAGTGCACGGTGTAGCAGCGAGCGGGTTATCGAACACAGGGAGGACGAATGACCGTGCTTGCTCCGATCAACCTGGCTATTTAAGAAGAGAGAAATTTGCCTTTGGCGATCCTGTCACAATCGTCAGACAAAGTACGAAAATATCAAATCAAATAAAGAACGTCTAGGGAATGGGGAATTCCCGCTACTCACCGTATTTCATGAATGTGGTTCATCGGTATCAAAATCGCTAGAATAAGATTCTGGATGAACTAGTTGCAACTGAATGTAGAACCAAGCTCACGCTCTCGCGCTGTTGCCGGTCTATAGCTATCCTAGGCTCGGGTCTAATCTCTTGCAAACCCTAGCCTAGGGAAGCTAGCATTAGGATCAACATCATCGTCCAATCACGCACCGAGTCCAATCTCTTGCAAACTCGGCTCACGACCTAGATTGGGATAGTTCCTACCCGTACAATCTCTTGCAAACGGGTATTGGCGCGGAATTGAAATCGGAAACCCTAGTATCGGTCCAATCTCTTGCAAACCGATACTACGGAAATTCGATTCCAACCCAATTCAGATTTCTAGGGTTTCCTATCGAATTGGGATCCAATCTCTTGCAAATCCCAATCGATGTGAATTCCTAGCCATCCGTAGTAGATCAATCACAATCTAATCCCTAGTAACAATTCTAGCAAAATTTCTACTAATTCATCACAAGTATGAAATTGGGCTCGTAGGGTTCATCCCCACGCCCCAAGACGTGGCGACTACTCACAATTCATAGCAAGATCACAAATATAACCAATGAAATAAGCAATAGAATTCATCACAATTTGAGATTATGCAATAAAAATAGAATTTTTAGGGAAAAGAGATGCAAACCAATGGAGTTCTTCAATTAATCCAACAAAAATCAAACTTTGTCTCTTCTCCAATCTCCAAAATAAAGCTAAAAAGTTAATCTTAAAAAAGGCTGCAAAAAATCTAAGAAGAAGCTCTCTAAACTAGGGTAAAAACAGGGGTTAAATAGCCCCCAAAATCGTCCAAAAACTGTGACCAAAATACCTCTGCGCAGCCTGTTTTCCGCAATTTTCGCTACAGGCAGCGCATCGCACTCGGCCGAGTGACAAAAGTCGCTCGGCCGAGTGCAAACCCTGTAATTTTCCAGTAAGTATCGATCTTCAGGGGTCTTCACTTCGGGGGCGGCTCGGCCGAGTGAGTTGTCGTCACTCGGCCGATGGCTTCATGGTACTCGGGCGGACGGGATTAACCACTCGGCCGAGTGGGTCTTCTGAAGCTCAGGCAGCCGAAAAACTGTAACTTGGCGATTTTTGAAGGGCTTCGTCTGGGCGCCACTCGGGCGGACGGGGTCTCGTCACTCGGCCGATGTGGTCTCCGTTGCTCGGCCGAGTGCATATAGGAATCGTGTCTGAACTGGTCGGCCGAGCGGTGTCTCGCTGGTCGGTCGAGTGGCTCCTCCACTCGGCCGAGTGGGACACAAAACATGCCCAATCTGCTTATTTTGGCCTCCTCGTCGCTCCTGCGACGTCCGTTCTTCTTCCGCTCTTCTCCAACAGCAAAATACCCCTCAGGGAGGTCATCAGTGACCGTCTGGAATAGGCGTATCTCGAGATCACTCCAAATCGCGCCAAATCACCTGAAATGCGACAAAAACAACAAATCGTGAAAAGCATCGCAATATCGTCGATATATCGTGAAAAACATGATTAGGGCGATCTAAATGGCATGCAAACATGCGGTAAAAAAGTGTAAAATAAGGAGTGATCAAAATCCCCCAAGCTTGCCTCTTACTCGTCCTCGAGGAAGATAAGTAAAAGGCGAACCCGGTGGATTCGGAAAACGAAAACGGTGAAGAATGAAGAAAACGAAGAACGGAGAAAAATGAAAAACGAAATAAAAATAAAGAAGAAAGAAAGAAGCGAAGAGGTAAGCTACTAGATCATTTTCTCAGGACGTGGGTTTCGCTTACTCTTATAGCATGCACTGAATGAAAAACACATGTCAAAGAATTTTATTTTGATATCATAGTATAATAGTGCAGATAGAGATAGAAAACCCACGAACAACAATATAATCATGAAAAACGGAATGATTTTATAATTAACATCGTCTGAATCATTTAAAGCGGTATACAAATCACAGATCACACACTTTTCAATTGAATGCTTCCTATCCGGAGTATAAGAGTATCACACTATAGAATAGAGAGAATAGAAAAGTATGGATTTCATGAAATGATTGCTAGGCTTAGATTTCTGGATTTCGTAGAGCTAGAAATAATCTCACCGAGTATAGAATATTACTTAGCCTAGGTTGTCGTGCAACGTCAAGTAGTCACTCTCTCACACATCAATGGATCCTCTCCCCCAAGCTTATCTATAAGCGTGGTGGCATAAAAAATATTTACATCCCCATTCCTATAAAGCTCCAAAGGCAATGAAAAGAGAAGAGAAAGAAAGAAAGTGAGATGGGATCTTTTATTGAGGATTTTTTCCTCTTTTTATTTTTTTCTCTTTTTTTTTGTAAAAGCATATATACACAACGATCCCAACTCAAAGAGAGATAATGATATACAAGAATATTTTCTCCCTTTTTTCGAATAAGAAATTTGAAGCTAGGAATTAATAGCGGGGGAAATGCCATATAATAGAATCGCTAAGGGGGGATTCACCAATGATTTTAAAAGTAGAGAAATGATGTTCAAGATTTGTGGAGAAAGAAGTAAATATATCACTCGGTTCACTCTATAAGACATGCACGACAACTTCAGCAGGGTAATCTAATCTACTCAGTTTCGATCACAAAAAAGCTAACTAATCCAAATTTATCATAGCTAACATCATTCAATCATCCTGAAGTGAAGTGTACAGTTCATGCATATAGAAGTGATATAGCAAAAGAAATCAGTACTCCAGACATAGGCATTCAATGCGTGAATCTTGGTGTGTTTTCTGTGATAGCATACATATGAATATTCAGACTCAGCTAATAGTAAAATTTCATCCATTTTCATGTGGAAAAAGTGTGGGTTACTATCTCTAGATGCAAGGCAAGTCATAGCATATGACATCAGAAATAAAATCTAAGACATGACAAATATAGCATGCATATAGAATAAGCTAACTCCACGTCATCATCATCACAGAAAAGTCATCTCTAGCATGAGATGAAAAAGAAAGAAATAAAGATAAAGGGAAAATAGAACTATTTACAATGCGGCACACAGAAAAATAAGAAAAACGTGATGCATGGCAAAATAAAAGGAAAAATGATGAAAAATAAGTGCAAAAGCGAAAAATGGTGTGAAAAACTAAAAATAAAGGTGGCAAATCGAAAAAAACGTGAGAACTCACTCCCCCAAGCTAAATGGCACAGTGTCCTCAATGTGCAAAGTGGGGCACACCGAGAGACAAGTAAAGTGAGGGGTAAGTGAGGGTGCATGCATGATGAAAAGAAAAATGAAAATAGAAAGAAAGATAAAGAAATGAAAATATGATGCGGACATGATGCATGCACAGATAGGAGTGATACAGATATATAAGAGTGTCACCAAAAACTCTCCCTCTCTCCCAGAAAAGATATATAAGGATACGATCTGAATGAGAAACCCAAAATAAGTGAGGGGAGGGGGGACAAAACTGCAACAGGACCCAGCAGAAACGGGCAGCACAACGGCAAAAGGAATCGATGGCATCAAGGGTGCCTAGGAAGGTGGTGCTGCACCGTCTCCGTCCTGAGGCGGAAGTGGTGGTGGTGGCTGGACAGGCCGCTGAGCGGGTGTGGGTGTGGAAGTGGTAGCAGGTCGAGTGTGTGTGGAAGTGTGGGCGGGAACCTGCTGGGTGGGTGGGGGTACGCGCGGGAGATGCTCCAGGACCTGAGTAAGACAGTAGTGAATCTGGGGGATCAGGTCAAAGCGGTCAGCCATCGCAGAGACGGTGGAGGACAGGGTCCTAAGGTCGCCTCTGAGGCCACTCACCGCCCCCTCTAGAGCACGAATGCTCTGAAGTACAGTGTCGGGGGGAGGTGGTGCAGAGGGACGCACCGGTCGGGGCTGTGCAGGGCGTGGCTGGCGTACTCGAGTCGCGTATGTGACGGGCTCAGCGGGGAAGGGAACAAAAGGTGTTGTGCTCGCAAATGTGGGCCTGGCCTCGGTGTGAGGCCGGGGCACCGGCTGGTGAGAAGCAGAGGCAGCAGCAGCGAAAGAAGAGTATAAAAGAGGCAGCGAGGCGGCCGGAGAGGTCGGTGGCATAGAAGTGTGGACAGACTCCACGACACTCTCGGAAAATACGGCAGGGGTGGAGACAGAGGTGACTACCGCTGGGGTGGAAGTGTGTGGTCCAAAAGGCGCAACCCCAGCGGAGATCATGCTAGCCATGGTCTCCACGACCGCAACAAACGAGGGCTCTCCACTCTCAACAAAGGTAGGTGGGCGCTCGGGGAGTGCGGAGCAAAGAGGCTCGACGGACAGAGGGCCAGTGGTGGTGGTGGGAGTGGTGGTGACAACCGCGGGGGTGGTGGAGGTGGGCTCAGTTAAGGTACTCGTGACACCGACAGAGGTGGGAACAGAGGTGTCAGGAGCAGCGGAAACATCAGGGATAGGCTGAGGGGCCACAGGGTCAACAGGGGCGACAGGCTCGGCAGGGGCTACAGGGTCTGCGGGGGCAGCGTGGGCCTGCTCGGCCTCCTCGGCCTCGAGCACGTAAGCAGCTGGGATGAGGATATCCATCGCAGGGAGCCAGTCGACATGGGTTGGTGCAATCTGAGTCCGAGCTGGGCTCAGAAGAATCATGTAATCGGCCCCGTAGGGGCCGTGCAACCAGACCCAGTGACGCTCACCGTGCGGACGAAGCATCTTCATCCGGGCCATAACATCGATCGACAAAGAAGTGGGGCCCGGTACTCGTCGCAAGTCGTCAGGAAAGTCCTCGCCGGTCATAAGTGCAAGCAAGGTGATCAGGCCGTCGCAGCATATCGGTGAGCGAGCGCCCACCGATACAATGATGCGGTCCAAAAACCAAGCCGCGACATCAATCGCGACGGCGGGGACCAGCTCGTCGACATCCCTAGATAGAGCTCTGGGACGTGTCATCGCGTAGAGCATGTAGAGCTCCGGCGTAGACATCGTGCTCGGCTCATATCTGACCAAAAAGGTCGTCGCCATAAGGCGCTGAGCAATGCGGAGGCAGGGATGGACAATGGCCGAGGCCTTGGCCCTACTAGGGTCAAAGGCAGCGTGAAGACCCGTAATCCGGGCCCAGAAGGCACCTACGTCGAAGGAAGGTGGGGGGATATAGGTGGGTCCGTAACCGCGATCGGCACCGGGGACAGCGGACCACGAGAAAAACGCTCTCATCATATCGAGAGTGACCTGGCACTCCCGATCCATGAACCGGAACGAGCATCCCTCGTCGGTCCGGGCGATCGAACTAAGAATCTCAAGTGTCGGGCGGGTGAACGTGTCCGCCGACACCTGGAAGAAATCTCGCCAGCCCACGTTGTCGTACAATGTGAGCATCCCCTCTAGTACCCCCAGGCGTCCTAGGTCAGCGAGGTGTGCAAACCTGGAGGGTACGATCGAGCGCTGGGAGATACGCTCAAAGACGGCGTGGTGTGCGTCGTCTCGGAACGTAATCCCGAGCGGCCCGACCAGTGGAGCCGGAGGTGGTGGCTGTGGAGCGGCGGGGAGTGGCTGTGCGGGCTGTGCGGGCTGTGTGGGCACTGCAGGCTGTGCGGGGTGTACGGGGCCTGCAGGCTATGCTGGGTGGATGGGGTGTGTGGGAGACGGTGGAGGAGAGTCCTCCAACTCGTGGGAGGGGCCGGCATCATCCGACCGCTTCCGCTTGGCGGAAGCTCTCTTCGACCGCAGCCGTGTCCGGGGCGGCATATCGGCCCCGAGCGCGCGCCGAAAAGTGTAAAAAGTGCGGCGTGTGTAAAAGAGTGGAAGGAGTATACCCAGACACGCCGCGAGTGCTCAGCAATGGAAGCGTGTGAATAGAGCGCCTCCGTGAAGCCCAAATCAGTCCGTAGAAGCTCCCCGGGGCTCCCCTAAGCTCCAAAAAACACCCTGCGCATGAAATGGCGATATCAGCGGGTAATATTCAAAATGTATGGGGCGTTAGGGGTATAATAGATAGATATATGAATTGATTAGGGTTTGGGGGTCGTTTAACACATGGATCCTCTAAAAATACACAAAAAGAGGAGAAATAGGGCGAAATAGGCGATACCGGAGATGATCGGAGCGGCGGCCGCCGGCGGCGACTCGTGCGAGTCACGGCGGGTGGTCGGCCGGTGGTGGCTGGCCGAGCGACGGCGCGAGGTGGCCGGTCGGGCGAGTGGGGACGAGAGCGAGCGAGGGTCGGGCGAGGGAAGCTGAACAGTCGGGCGAAATTGGGTTTTTTGCGTTTTCGAAAAACGTGCCCCCCCCCCTCGCCCCTTATATAATAAAAGTTACGACTCGGCCGAGTGACTCGATCACTCGGCCGAGTGGGATCAATGTAAAATCCTCCTCGTTTACGCTTCGGCCGAGTGGCTTTACCAGCCTCGGCCGAGTGGAGTAAGTCCATTCGGCCGAGTGGCTTAAGCCACTCGGCAAGACTCGCCCTAAGAGCGTATCCGTTTTACTCGGCCGAGTGAAAATATATACTCGGCCGAGTAGAAATTATACTTAAATCAGGAAAATAAATAGAGAGTTGGGTACAGCAGACTTCCCTCGTTCGCGAGCGGCTCGGCCGGACGAACTTGTGTACTCGGCCGAGTGACTAGTATACTCGGCCGAGTGAGCCTTGTTTTCTGTTGTTTGTCTTCGATTGGGCTCTAAACTCCGTCTTTCTTCCTCCAGTCGATTTCATCTTACTCCTAAGCATCGAGCGTCTTCTTGGGGTGCTCCTCGTCGTCTCGTTCATCCTCCTCATGATGGATTTACCTATCTCCTCTCCTGTCAAGAAAAATAGGACCCGTTATCACAAAGTTTTTGGGCGAACGAATCAAAACACTAAAAATTTCTAAAACAAAAATAAAGAAAAGTAAAAATAAAGCAATAACCGTCGGGTTGCCTCCCGACAAGCGCTCGTTTAAGGTCGTGAGCTCGACCCCCTATAATTTTCAATCAATGCGGGATGTTTGGTGCGTATGAGATGCACCCATCAAACTTTCCGGGGAGAACGCTTGGATTCGGAAGTTGCGGTGGCGTGTTCTCCCGCGGTGGTCTCTGGTCTCGAATAGTGTTGGGGGGAGGCTCCCCCAAGCTAGCGTTTGCTCCGGTCAACGGCTTCACCGGTGACGCCGATTTTTGTAGCGGCGGAGCTTTCTTCGGAGACTTTTGTTTCGAGAGCTTGCAGAGCTCTCGAATCCTCGCGACATCAGCGTCGCCTTCATCATTTTCAGCGGAGAGGTCGGGGGAATCGTCTATCTTCTCATCTTGGCCTAAATCCGGGCCTTCATCAAAATCCTCATTGAAAAGAGCGCCAATCGAGTGGGGGATCACCTCTTCTATCACCTCATCAAGGAGGTCCATATAGTCAAGTTCCTCGTGGTAAGGCATGTGTTTCATAGCCTTAGGAATGTGAAGCTCCACCTCGATGTTGCCGACATTCAAAGTTAGGGTACCTTCTCGCACGTCGACAATCACTCCGGCGGTGGCGAGGAACGGGCGTCCAAGTATCAATGAAGTATCTCCCTCCTCCTTAACGTCCATGATAACAAAGTCACATGGCAAGCATATTCCTCCCGGGACTTGTAGCGGGATGTCTTCGGCGATCCCTACCGGCCTTGTTATTCGCCCATCGGCCAATTGTATCCGCATGTCGGTAGGTTTCAACTTCGTCCCGGTGTTTAGCCTTAAGAACATGGAGAGAGGCATGAGGCTCACACTAGCCCCTAGATCTACCAATGCCTTTTGAAGAGGGACGCCGCCCAAGGTGCAAGGAATCCGAAAACTCCCCGGTTCTTTAAATTTGGCCGGCTCCTTCTCCCTCTTGGTGAACCAAGAGCCCTCCTCGGCTAGCATAATCTTCTCCTTCCTCTTTCTCCCCGAAATCAAATCCTTTAAGAATTTAGCATATGTGGGGATTTCCAAGATGGCATCGAGGAAGTGAATGTTGAGGCTAACTCCTCTAAGATACTCGAGAAACTTTGCTAGCCTTTTCTCCATTTTCGCTCTAGCAAGCCTTTGGGGAAATGGGACCGGTGGCATGAAGCGCCTTTCCTCAATCAATTGCTCCGCTCTAGATTTCTCCTTTTCTTGTGGCTCTTTCTCCTTATCATCTTCAACTACCGGCTCAATTGGCTCCAAGCTTTCCTCCACGGGCTCCTCGGTAGGAATCATAGCGGGGGAGGTATCCTTCCCGCCTCTAGTAGTAACGGCAACTACGGCATTGATGTGGCCGGTGTTGCCCCGTGGGTTTTGCTTGGGTTGCGCCGGCAATCGTTGGGTGTTCCGATTGAGCAAAGCCAATTGCTCCGATATTTGACCCACAACGGTATTAAAGGAGTCTTGCCCCGCCTTCAAGGTAGCATTGACCTTATTTTGCTCGACCATAAACGCATCCACTCTAGCTTCGAATTCGGATCGTTGTTGAGCTTGTGGAGGGTTTTGATTTTGATTCCTCCACCCTTGGTTGTATCCGGGCGGCCTATATGGTGGAACTTGTTGCTTCGGTTGGAAATTTTGTTGTGGAGGCCCCCTCGGCGGATAGTTTTGTTGTTGGGGTGGTGGTGGTCGAGCTTGTTGAGGTGGTGCTTGGGGCGGGTTCAAAGCTCCTTCATTGTTGGCGTAGGAGAATCCGGGATGATTTCTTGCGGCCGGATTGGCCCAATATCCTTGGTTCCCCGCGACATATTGTACTTGCTCCAAGGATCCTTCTCCTTGCTCTCCTCCCGAGTACATGGCTTGAGGTTGGTCTTGCCAATCACACATTTGGTTCGTTGGAGCGGAGGTAGAAGGGGCTCCTTGGGGCTCCGTGATAAACTTCTCCAATCTCTCCACTACCTTGTGGAGAGAATCAAACTTGCTTGTAAGCTCCGCTACGGCCTTCGCCTCATAGATACTAGTCGGCTTCAAGGAGGACGTGGAGTGTCCTCGCTCATCGCCCCATTGTTGGTTGTTTGAGGCCATCTCTTCAATTAGGGCCGTAGCTTCCTCGGGAGTCTTTGACAAGATAGCACCATTCGCCACGGCATCAATAATTTGTTTGGTCCCTGGTTGGAGACCGTTGTAGAAGCTATGAACTAGCTCCCAATCTTCTATGCTATGGTGCGGGCATTGATGCTGCAAATCCTTAAAACGCTCCCAAGCCTCATAGAGCGTCTCCTGTGGTCCTTGCTTGAAGGACATGAGAGCGCTCCGGATCTTCACCGTCTTGGATGGCGGATAGAACTTGTCAATAAATGCACTCGCCAACTCGTCCCAAGAGGTGAAAACTCCGTCAGCCTGCGTCCTCAACCAATAGAGTGCCTTGTCCTTTAGCGTGAAGGGGAAGAGACGCAGTCTGATGGCATCGATGGAGACCCCCGGCATCTGAAATGTGGCGCACTTCGACAAGAATAATTGGATGTGGTAGTGAGGGTTTTCATGGGCATTCCTATGAAATGGATCCTGTTGCATCAGAACCACTAGTCCAGTCTTTAGCTCGAAGTTCTTGTCAGCCGCCAACTCCGGCACGGCAATGGATGAGGTCGTAGAAGAGGTCTTAGGCCGAAGCCTATCTCGAATAGAAATTATCCTCGCCATCCTTGCCGCTAATTGGTCCGCAGTTTCCAGGTTGGTCAAAAACCGCCCTTCCGGATTTTGTCTCATTTCCGCTCTAAGTCTCCGCGCGGTACGTTCGATCTCGGGATCAAATAATATAGCTTCAGGGTCCGCTGTAGATCTCGTGTACATGCACAGGGAAAACAGAGTTTCAAAGAAATGATTAGTACCGTGGAAGGGTTAGGTAAAGATAAAGAAATGGAAATAATAATAAAATAAAAAAAGAAATAGCTAGGGTGGTAAGATCAAACGCAATCGCCTCCCCGGCAACGGCGCCAAAAACTTGATCGCTCCGGGACGTAACCCAAAAGAACGGTTGTAGTTTTATAGCAAGTGCACGGTGTAGCAGCGAGCGGGTTATCGAACACAGGGAGGACGAATGACCGTGCTTGCTCCGATCAACCTGGCTATTTAAGAAGAGAGAAATTTGCCTTTGGCGATCCTGTCACAATCGTCAGACAAAGTACGAAAATATCAAATCAAATAAAGAACGTCTATGGAATGGGGAATTCCCGCTACTCACCGTATTTCATGAATGTGGTTCATCGGTATCAAAATCGCTAGAATAAGATTCTGGATGAACTAGTTGCAACTGAATGTAGAACCAAGCTCACGCTCTCGCGCTGTTGCCGGTCTATAGCTATCCTAGGCTCGGGTCCAATCTCTTGCAAACCCTAGCCTAGGGAAGCTAGCATTAGGATCAACATCGTCGTCCAATCGCGCACCGAGTCCAATCTCTTGCAAACTCGGCTCACGACCTAGATTGGGATAGTTCCTACCCGTCCAATCTCTTGCAAACGGGTATTGGCGCGGAATTGAAATCAGAAACCCTAGTATCGGTCCAATCTCTTGCAAACCGATACTACGGAAATTCGATTCCAACCCAATTCGGATTTCTAGGGTTTCCTATCGAATTGGGATCCAATCTCTTGCAAATCCCAATCGATGTGAATTCCTAGCCATCCGTAGTAGATCAATCACAATCTAATCCCTAGTAACAATTCTAGCAAAATTTCTACTAATTCATCACAAGTATGAAATTGGGCTCGTAGGGTTCATCCCCACGCCCCAAGACGTGGCGACTACTCACAATTCATAGCAAGATCACAAATATAACCAATGAAATAAGCAATAGAATTCATCACAATATTGAGATTATGCAATAAAAATAGAATTTTTAGGGAAAAGAGATGCAAACCAATGGAGTTCTTCAATTAATCCAACAAAAATCAAACTTTGTCTCTTCTCCAATCTCCAAAATAAAGCTAAAAAGTTAATCTTAAAAAAGGCTGCAAAAAATCTAAGAAGAAGCTCTCTAAACTAGGGTAAAAACAGGGGTTAAATAGCCCCCAAAATCGTCCAAAAACTGTGACCAAAATACCCCTGCGCAGCCTGTTTTCCGCAATTTTCGCTACAGGCAGCGCATCGCACTCGGCCGAGTGACAAAAGTCGCTCGGCCGAGTGCAAACCCTGTAATTTTCCAGTAAGTATCGATCTTCAGGGGTCTTCACTTCGGGGGCGGCTCGGCCGAGTGAGTTGTCGTCACTCGGCCGATGGCTTCATGGTACTCGGGCGGACAGGATTAACCACTCGGCCGAGTGGGTCTTCTGAAGCTCAGGCAGCCGAAAAACAGTAACTTGGCGATTTTTGAAGGGCTTCGTCTGGGCGCCACTCGGGCGGACGGGGTCTCGTCACTCGGCCGATGTGGTCTCTGTCGCTCGGCCGAGTGCACATAGGAATCGTGTCTGAACTGGTCGGCCGAGCGGTGTCTCGCTGGTCGGCCGAGTGGCTCCTCCACTCGGCCGAGTGGGACACAAAACATGCCCAATCTGCTTATGTTGGCCTCCTCGTCGCTCCTGCGACGTCCGTTCTTCTTCCGCTCTTCTCCAACAGCAAAATACCCCTCAGGGAGGTCATCAATGACCGTCTGGAATAAGCGTATCTCGAGATCACTCCAAATCGTGCCAAATCACCTGAAATGCGACAAAAACAACAAATCGTGAAAAGCATCGCAATATCGTCGATATATCGTGAAAAACATGATTTGGGCGATCTAAATGGCATGCAAACATGCGTAAAAAAGTGTAAAATAAGGAGTGATCAGTAGATCACCAGAGATCGATAGGGATTCACCGCCGGTGGTTGCGAAGGGCAGCACCGTGGCCGAGTCGTATGGTTGCTCGGGCGAGTCGCGGGGGGCTACGGGCGAGTCGCAGGAATTCGGGAGGGGCGCTCGATTTTGGGGTTTGGGGATTTGGGCGAGTGAATCCCGCATATTAAAAAAGGCTGCCGACTTTAAGTCACTCGGTCGTGTGACTTTCATCACTCAGTCGAGTGGTCTGACTGCTGAGAATTTTGAAATTTTGGTGCTCAGCCAAGTCGAGTGACTCGGTCGAGTGGTTCAAGTCACTCGGACGAGTGACAAGTTCCACTCGATCGAGTGAGAAATCGAAACAGAGTGGGATATTTTGATGTTTCTACTACAGTCTCCCACTCGGTCGAGTAGAATTAGTCACTCGATCGAGTGAACTAATGACTAGGCCGAGTGAAGAGGCCTTGCAGAGCATGAAATTTGAGCTATCTGCTACAGGGTTCATTCGGTCGAGTTACATAGTCATTCAGCAGTGGCATAAAAATTTCAGAAAGAGTTTTGAGACTTCCATGTTCAGTATTTCACTCGGTCGAGTGAGAATATCACTCGGCTGACTAGGCTATCTGTTTCAGCTCTCTGCTCTCTGTTTTTCCATGTCTTCTGTATCTTCCTCTATCTTCAGTTTCTTCCTTCCTTTATCGTTTAAGCACGTCCCTGGGGATACTCTCCATCGCCATGGCTACCCTTCATTCGAATGGTGTCCTCATGTCTTCTTCCTTCAATAAAAAACGTTGTCCATTGTCAGATTTTTCTAGACTTTTGACCCACTAAACTAATAAAAATCTAAAACTAAAATGAAAACTAAAATTCAACTAAAAACTAGGATAGAAACGTAGGGTTTCCTTCCGATAAGGCTCGTTTAAGGTCTTGAGCTCGACCGCTTATGATCTTACGTTGAGCATGTGATGTTCGGTGCATAGGAGATTCACGTATCAAATTTTGTGAGGAGGTCGGTAGGATTCAGATGGTGTGCTTCTTCTTGTTTGGCCTCCTTTATGAGCACTTCCTCTCTAATTATGGTGAGGGATGACTCTCTCAAGCTTTGGCTCTTGGCTTTCTTCTTCTTTCCCAGCGGTGATGAAGTATTCATCGGTGGCGCATGCTTTCTTTGATTCACCGAAGAGTGCTTGCAGAGCTCCTTTATCCTCACGACGTCAACGTCGTTCTCCTCTTCCTCGGTGAGAGGATCCGGGGTATCTATATATTGAATGCCATTTTCAGAATTTGGCACTCAGTCAAGACTATCCACATGTAAAGCTCCAATGGCATATGGCATAGCTTCGTCGATGACCTTGACAAACTTTGAGTCCAAGTTTCTCCAAGGTAGATGCTCTATATTTCACCGATAAGAACTCCCGCGGAGTAGTGCTTGAATCTCTGCCCATTAACCTTGAATGATGCACCGTCGTTTCTTTCGATCTCTATAGCTCCTCTGGTACGTATATGGCATATGGTGAATGGCCCAGACCAACAGGATATCAACTTTCCGGGGAAGAGTCGAAGCCTTGACTTGAAAAGTAATACCTTGTCTCCAATATTGAAGCTCTTCACCGTAATGCGGGCGTTATGGAAGACTTTGGTCCTTTCTTTCTATATTCTGGAATGTTCGTAGGCGTCTTCTAATTTCATCAAGTTCATTGATATCGAGGAATCGTCGTAATGCCACGCTCTTGTAGTCATAATTTAGAGTTTTGATGGCCCAATAAGCGTGGTGCTCCAATTCTATCGGCAGGTGACATGCCTTCCCATATACTAATCGGTATAGGGTCATACCGATGGGGGGTCCTAAAGGCTGTGTGATATGCCCATGGTGCATCATTCAGTTTCATAGACCAATCTTTCCTTGATTTGTCAACCGTCTTTTTCATAATTTTCTTGATTTCCCTATTTGATACTTCCACTTATCCACTAGTCTGGGGGTGATATGCCAATCCAACTCTGTGGTGTACCCCGTACTTATTTAACATGGCTTTGAAATTGCTCTCTATAAAATGGCTCCCTCCATCGCTTATCAACGTTCTAGGTACTCCAAAGCGGGGAAATATGTTTTGTTTGAAGAACATGGCGACCACCCTTGTGTCATTGGTTGGGGTGGAAATAGCTTTCACCCACTTTGAAACATAGTCGACGGCCACCAATATATATTTATTCCCCTTGCTGGATGGAAAAGGTCCCATAAAATCAACTCCCTAATAATCAAAGAGCTCGATCTTCAAGATGGGCTTCATTGGCATCTCATTCCGTTTGGATATGTTTCCCGTCCTTTGGCATCTATCACACTTTTTGACGAACTCATGTGTGTCTTTGAACATTGTATGCCAATATAATCCGCATTGTAACATCTTCATGGTGGTTTTGGAAGCAGCTGCATGTCCTCCGCATGGCATATCATGGCAATATGAGATGATAGAAGTGGCTTCATCTTTCTAGATGCATCTTCGTATGATGCCATCCTTACATATCTTAAAGAGGTATGGGTCTTCCCAAAAATAGCTCCAGACTTCATGCATGAATTTTCTTCTTTGTTATGTGGCTAACCCATGTGGTTTGATGCCGCAAGCCAAATAATTCACGAAGTTTGCAAACCAATGCACTTCCAAGAGTCTAAAGGCAAGGAGCTTGTCACGCCCCGCTTCCCAAAAATACGGAGACGAAGCGTGACTAAGGCCCGCTTAGGCCAGAGCTGAGAAGCTCGGACCCAATAAGCGTCTGTAGGGGTACCATTTTAAAAGTTTCAGGTTCTTGCATTAATAAAGTTCGAAACAACAGAAAGTACAGAAAGGAAGTTGCATTCATTAAATTAGAGATGTAATATCCAACAAGTACAAAGTCTAAAAAAGAAGCCTAAGCATGGCAACGAAATATTTAACAGCGAAACTAAAAGCAGTAACCTCTGAAAGTGACGACTAAAAAAAGACCTCAAGGTCTGGTCCTCGTCAAGCACGAACTTTGGATCTACGTCCTCGGCTCCTCGTACTCCAGTGAGTCTGACTCGTCCACGAACTCTGGCTGAACACCTGACGTACAGCACCAAAGAAGGAAACTGTACGTCAGGTAAAGTCTACAAGAAGGGTTAGACTTTACCGCAAGTGCACCGAACTTTAAACAACGGTTTACTGGTTGATTAGCATGCTGAGGTTCTATTACACAACAGTTTACTGGTTGATTAGCATGCTGTGGTTATAACAGAGTAACACAAAAGAAGTAACGCAGCAGGAAAGTAAAACGAGACCGGTAGTAGTCGTAGCGTGTGCTACCAACTACGGGACTAACCTACAGGTGTCAAGACAAGACGAGACGTGACGGAAACAAGGCAGGACAAGACAAGTGAGACACGAAAGGGTTCACGCCTTACGGTTCGAGGGGGATCAGACCCTCTTGCCGTGCGCACGCTCAACCCAACCCCAAACCCCAAGACAAGACAAGACAAGACACCAGTACAAGGGATCACTCGCTCTAGCTTGGCGAGTGCCCTATTGCCCGCAGGCTGAGAATCCGTACAAGGGATCACTCTCTCTAGCTTGGAGAGTGCCCTATTGCCCTCGGGCTGTGTATCCGTACAAGGGATCACTCTCTCAACTTGGAGAGTGCCCTATTGCCCGCAGGCTGTGAATCTGTACAAGGGATCACTCGACGAGTGCCTTATTGCCCAGCGGGCTGTGCAAGACGGGACGGGACGTGACAAGACGGGAAGGGTTATTCTAGGGTGTCCACACACACACGCACACACATGGTAGCCCTACAATATCAAAAGTTGTTGTTGTCGGGCTCAGACTTCGTCGTCAAGTCTGAGCCGTCAGGAGTCGTCCCGGACGCTATCATTTCACGTCCGGTTCTATTTGTTCACATTTATCGGTTCTAACCAACTAAGGCCTAAGCACGGCCAAAAGTGCAAGTAGATACACTTGCCTGCGATGGCGAGTGTGTCGTCCTCTCGAAGCGTCTCGTCCAGGCGTCTCGTCCAGTCGTTGCGTCCGCGGTAGTCCGTCTAAAATAGTGTCACGGCGGCGGTGTCAGGTCGCGATTTTCATCAAGTCCTATTAGGGTTTGTTTCTAGGTTGGACGTGGCTACCCTAACAGTCCCATGTCAAAATATCCGTTCAGCCTATCCGACGATTCTATCCTATGTGCACAGTCAAAAAGTCCGATCGTCGATCTACGGTTCCACATCGTTTTAAAGGAGCAGAAAGTAAATTTAGTTACTTTAGTTGACGATTTTTAGTTAGGTTTTGAATGCTACGATGTGGGTTGTAGGATGTCGATAGGGTACTAACCGTTGATGTAGCGAATGCGGGTAGCAATGACGTGTATGTCCTCAACCAGCGCTACGTGCCCCCGGGGTTTACTGTCGCAACCTTAAGAACTCCAGCATGGTCGTACGGAAAACGTGACTGCCTCTGCGTCATAAGACATCAAAATTAACTATCGGTCATAATTCAATTCAAGTAGACTATATGGATACCTTGTATAATTATGCATTCACCTATATATACTATTTTTACTAAGGTTAAATACCACTAACATATTACTGGCAATCATTTTAAGGTACATATTAACAATATAGCCAACAACAGGTATAATACTAAAGGTCCTACATTATAAGATACTTCACTAACTGACTTATATATGTATTAATACCTCCCGGCACTATATTAGGCCTCAGTAACTACTACCTAACACCTTACTCAAGGTAGGGTACTGATGATCTAATAAGTAATCTGATTAATAAGCTGACATGTTATAAATACATTAATCTAAATCATTGGCAGCATAGGGTGTTTTGGTTTGCGTGAACTCTTTATTAGCATACCGAAGGTACTGTTTACATTTAACCATAAAATAACATGTATTAAAAAAATAACCCTAGATATACCATACCCTAGCAAAATAGCTCACTGCTGATCATAAGAACAGTTTGATATAACATTTAAAACTTTAAATCTTACCCATATATACGTAGGAGCTCACTCCTATTAATAACGGACCAGTCATGCACGAACTCACAACTCTTCGCCACCTCCGGTTACCACCGTTGTTGTGTTTGCAGGGCGGTCGTCGCGGCGGCACTGTCGGGCTCTAGGCAGAGGCGTTGGCGAGTTGAGCCGGTCGACGTGGGGTCGGGTTCTTGGCCGGAGGAGGGGCGGATCAGAGGCGGCTACGATCTGCGTCGAGAGGTTGCCGGATGAAGGAGAAGGTGGCAGGGCGGAGGGCACTCAGAGGCGGCTGGGTTCGTCGGAGTGGTTGAAGAGGATGGCGGCGAGTAGTTGAATGATGGAGGAGGTTGGTGGCTCATGGCGAGGTTGAGCGGCCGGGGAGTTGTGGACGAGGCCTCTTGAGGAAGAAGGAGAACAGGGTTGGAGGCGGCACTGAGGAAGTGAGCGGCGGGAGGCGGAGTCGGAGGTTGTTCGGGAGAGGCGGAGAGCGGTCGGAGAAATACAGGGGTTGTTCTCTCGGAGGGATGTAGGCAGACGGGAGAAGGTGATGGTGGCGGTCGACGGGGTGAGGCACGGCGCGGGTTGTTGGGGTTTTGGCCGTGCGGAGGCGAGACGTCGGAGGAGAGGACCTGGGGTTTAAAGAAGAGGGACGACGAGAAGAAATGAGATGGGAGCGTCGAACTTGGGTGGTTGTTACGGCGAGCACGGCGTGGGTTCATGCATGCAGTTACGAGAGATATGGCCTGGGCAGTTAGACTTAGGATATCACTTTAGAAAGCAAAATTTTGTTTTAAACATTTTTTTTTTGAAAAAAAAGAGAATGCCTTGCTGACACCACGTGCGGTTGGTTAGGATATAGTGGGTTAGTATAAAATGAGTTAGGATTAGAATCTTAGTTGAGATGTTATTAGCTATTAAGTTAGGATTAAGATATTTATAGTTTGTTTTATTTATTTATTTATTTTTTGTGGTAAAATTAATACCAATCAGTTTGGTTAAAAATAACATTAAATATTAAATATTAGTAATAAGATTATTACACTTTATCCCTTTAACATCCAAAAATTACAAGCAAAATACCGACGTGATCGCGCCTTCGAGAGGATTGCGAGTACAGGGTCCGGTCACGAGTCTGAGACAGTAATAAAAATGAAAAACGCACACGAAAACAAAGATACGCGCAGAAAATACGAACGGTCGGAAAACGGCCGTTACATTCTACCCACCTTAGAAATGATTCCGTCCTCGGAATCACTTATAATAGTAATAATAATATCTATTAACACTTAAGCCTATAACTCCCATCTTCCACACAATGATCTCTAATCCTGTAAATTCAACATCGTTTCTCAAATAATCCATCATAACCCGTCTTTTCACTAGATAATGCCACGACTAAACTCACACCCTAACACTTAACTATAGACCAATCACTGCTGTTCAAATTTCCAACTCCAAGTTCTCATGAAAGATTAATAATCATCTCCTCATACCATACCACTCTATTAAACATCATTGCTCCATAACATTTATAATTTCTCAATCTCTTCCCCATATTCATCAATCTCCAAAAATGAGATTCTAGTTAACCACCAATCCAAGACAAAAACTTGGTCTATCCTATACTACCCTCAACAATAGCTGTGTCTTCAATACATTCTTGTCATATCTTCCCATAATTTTATCTACCAAAAATTTGGACTATCAAGATCACATCTCAACCTACCTATTATAACTAATCCCAAGCAATATTAAGTCCGACTACCTAACCATCCATTTATCTCAACGCGTCGTGTTACTCCCAATGTCTTCTCACGTCAACTCAACAATCAGTCTCGATGCTAATAAAAGCTCTATTCAATCTCATGATCACCCTAACTCCTACCATACTCTGTAGCCATCCCTATCTACCATTCGACTAAGCCTCAAATCTGACAGTTCTCATCTTCACGCATATAATCTCATTCAACCAGAATTCTCCATTGAGTCCGACACACTTCAGTTTCATAAATAAGGCTTGGACAGCCCATTCTTTTCATCCGAAAGAAATCTATTCCAATATCCTTATTGTTCCAAAATCGGTTAATCATTGCTATAACAAATCTCATCTCTCCCTGAGCCTACCCGCAACCAAAATCCTACCACAATAATAGCTAATCCCAAAACTATAACAACCATAACATAACATTTCTAAATGGAGAGGGAGAGAAGAGAACGGGAAACTGAAACCAGTGACACTTTTTTTTAAAACATTTGGAAAAACGTGTGGAGTTGCGGTAATGGATAAGGGTGGATAAGTGATTTGTGATCTTGTGAGCAAGTTTCAAAACTTTAAAGATTTGGTTTAAAAGAAAAACAAAGTTTTGATACAATCACATGCAGTCAAAGATACGCTATTCTATAATTGCGAAAACTACGTCTAAGGAAATTGTCTGCTATGACCCTATTCATATACGTATGAATACCGTCATTCAGACAACTTCAATCATATCATGGTTAATACTGAGTACACATTCAAGTCACAAAAAGACAATTATCAGGATCCTAAAGATGACACACTCATACAGGTCCACACACTATACCTATATACATGCACCACGACGACATCAAAAGGCCAATGGGCCCACGACTAAACTAGAGTTGACACATGCAATTACAAGCACTAATGTCTACACGACAGAAAGGAAGCCGAAACCAAAAGCGAAACGAAACAAGATCGGAAAGAACGAGTTCAAATAAGACGAGATAGAGACATAGCTGGTTGAATGGGTCAAAAATATTGCTCAAAATAACTAAAGAGATGGAAGAAGGATTATGTGTAAAATATGGTATCATATACTTTATACTTAAAAATGTAGAAATAGTGAGCAGATGGTAGAAAATTATAACTCGGAAAAGAGTTAGACGAAGGAAAAAGAGTAGGGTAAGGTAGCGATTGTTTTGCAAATGAAAATAGGTTTATACAAAAAAAAAATTTAATGAGGGCACTATGCACATAGAACTGATATATATAAAAATTTGAAGCTCCCTTTAGTTTAGAAAATATTTTAAAAGTACGTACGTTAAGTGGTAAAAATAAATTTCGTAGTTTTAGGAAAAGGTGATATATTGAATTTTCAAAATGGCAACAAGGTTTTAAAAATGAAATACGAAAGATACCGGTTAGAAAACGGTTACGAGATAGCAACTAAAAATTTCGACCAAGAAGGTTTCAAAATCTGTGAAAGAATTTTTTTTTTTTAAACTCAACCGAAAAGCGAGAAATTTAGATATATATAATAAGAGGTTTTCACAAAATTTAAACCGAGCAAGAATTTAATAAGAAATTTCGAAAATACTTTTAAATGAAGCAGGGTTCGCAATGGAGAGATTCGAAGGATTATCGATAATTGTCATGAAGCGATCACGCGAATCGTGGGGAAAGAATGTGATCGCACGATGAATACGCCTAAGATATGATTCATGAAAAGCTACAATGGAAATCTACGGTCGATAACACAAAAGTGTAGTGATCAGGAAGATGCTAGAAGTCAGGGGTCCTAATTTTCGGGCCGTCTAAAGATTAGAAGAACTCAGCACTAAGTCTTCCTAGTGAACTAGAATGTAATAGAGAGATCTCAGGAAAAGGCCCTAAGAGAATCAAGATTACGTTCTGTTGGGCCCGAAGTCGATGGACCCGAGCGAACGACTAAAAGAAGGACTCTAGAAATCTAACATGGTCAGAGCCAGGGAGGGAGAGGCTACTAGGGTATCCTAAGACGAGTACGTCAAAATCTTAACCAATGCGTCTGACTATCAGACCTGGATGCCTATCTAAGTCTTCCTACCATCTAAGACTGGAAAAACCTAATTTAGACTTATACATGGATATTAAATGAATGCGGTACTCTTATTGTTCCGAACTTTTGCATGACCTGCATGGGCCACCACTAAAACCTGTCACGCCCCGCTTCCCAAAAATACGGAGACGAAGCGTGACTAAGGCCCGCTTAGGCCAGAGCTGAGAAGCTCGGACCCAATAAGCGTCTGTAGGGGTACCATTTTAAAAGTTTCAGGTTCTTGCATTAATAAAGTTCGAAACAACAGAAAGTACAGAAAGGAAGTTGCATTCATTAAATTAGAGATGTAATATCCAACAAGTACAAAGTCTAAAAAGAAGCCTAAGCATGGCAACGAAATATTTAACAGCGAAACTAAAAGCAGTAACCTCTGAAAGTGACGACTAAAAAAAGACCTCAAGGTCTGGTCCTCGTCAAGCACGAACTTTGGATCTACGTCCTCGGCTCCTCGTACTCCAGTGAGTCTGACTCGTCCACGAACTCTGGCTGAACACCTGACGTACAGCACCAAAGAAGAAAACTGTACGTCAGGTAAAGTCTACAAGAAGGGTTAGACTTTACCGCAAGTGCACCGAACTTTAAACAACGGTTTACTGGTTGATTAGCATGCTGAGGTTCTATTACACAACAGTTTACTGGTTGATTAGCATGCTGTGGTTATAACAGAGTAACACAAAAGAAGTAACGCAGCAGGAAAGTAAAACGAGACCGGTAGTAGTCGTAGCGTGTGCTACCAACTACGGGACTAACCTACAGGTGTCAAGACAAGACGAGACGTGACGGAAACAAGGCAGGACAAGACAAGTGAGACACGAAAGGGTTCACGCCTTACGGTTCGAGGGGGATCAGACCCTCTTGCCGTGCGCACGCTCAACCCAACCCCAAACCCCAAGACAAGACAAGACAAGACACCAGTACAAGGGATCACTCGCTCTAGCTTGGCGAGTGCCCTATTGCCCGCAGGCTGAGAATCCGTACAAGGGATCACTCTCTCTAGCTTGGAGAGTGCCCTATTGCCCTCGGGCTGTGTATCCGTACAAGGGATCACTCTCTCAACTTGGAGAGTGCCCTATTGCCCGCAGGCTGTGAATCTGTACAAGGGATCACTCGACGAGTGCCTTATTGCCCAGCGGGCTGTGCAAGACGGGACGGGACGTGACAAGACGGGAAGGGTTATTCTAGGGTGTCCACACACACACGCACACACATGGTAGCCCTACAATATCAAAAGTTGTTGTTGTCGGGCTCAGACTTCGTCGTCAAGTCTGAGCCGTCAGGAGTCGTCCCGGACGCTATCATTTCACGTCCGGTTCTATTTGTTCACATTTATCGGTTCTAACCAACTAAGGCCTAAGCACGGCCAAAAGTGCAAGTAGATACACTTGCCTGCGATGGCGAGTGTGTCGTCCTCTCGAAGCGTCTCGTCCAGGCGTCTCGTCCAGTCGTTGCGTCCGCGGTAGTCCGTCTGAAATAGTGTCACGGCGGCGGTGTCAGGTCGCGATTTTCATCAAGTCCTATTAGGGTTTGTTTCTAGGTTGGACGTGGCTACCCTAACAGTCCCATGTCAAAATATCCGTTCAGCCTATCCGACGATTCTATCCTATGTGCACAGTCAAAAAGTCCGATCGTCGATCTACGGTTCCACATCGTTTTAAAGGAGCAGAAAGTAAATTTAGTTACTTTAGTTGACGATTTTTAGTTAGGTTTTGAATGCTACGATGTGGGTTGTAGGATGTCGATAGGGTACTAACCGTTGATGTAGCGAATGCGGGTAGCAATGACGTGTATGTCCTCAACCAGCGCTACGTGCCCCCGGGGTTTACTGTCGCAACCTTAAGAACTCCAGCATGGTCGTACGGAAAACGTGACTGCCTCTGCGTCATAAGACATCAAAATTAACTATCGGTCATAATTCAATTCAAGTAGACTATATGGATACCTTGTATAATTATGCATTCACCTATATATACTATTTTTACTAAGGTTAAATACCACTAACATATTACTGGCAATCATTTTAAGGTACATATTAACAATATAGCCAACAACAGGTATAATACTAAAGGTCCTACATTATAAGATACTTCACTAACTGACTTATATATGTATTAATACCTACCGGCACTATATTAGGCCTCAGTAACTACTACCTAACACCTTACTCAAGGTAGGGTACTGATGATCTAATAAGTAATCTGATTAATAAGCTGACATGTTATAAATACATTAATCTAAATCATTGGCAGCATAGGGTGTTTTGGTTTGCGTGAACTCTTTATTAGCATACCGAAGGGATGTAGGCAGACGGGAGGCGGAGTCGGAGGCGGCACTGAGGAAGTGAGCGGCGGGAGGCGGAGTCGGAGGTTGTTCGGGAGAGGCGGAGAGCGGTCGGAGAAAGACAGGGGTTGTTCTCTCGGAGGGATGTAGGCAGACGGGAGAAGGTGATGGTGGCGGTCGACGGGGTGAGGCACGGCGCGGGTTGTTGGGGTTTTGGCCGTGCGGAGGCGAGACGTCGGAGGAGAGGACCTGGGGTTTAAAGAAGAGGGACGACGAGAAGAAATGAGATGGGAGCGTCGAACTTGGGTGGTTGTTACGGCGAGCACGGCGTGGGTTCATGCATACAGTTACGAGAGATATGGCCTGGGCAGTTAGACTTAGGATATCACTTTAGAAAGCAAAATTTTGTTTTAAACATTTTTTTTTTGAAAAAAAAGAGAATGCCTTGCTGACACCACGTGCGGTTGGTTAGGATATAGTGGGTTAGTATAAAATGAGTTAGGATTAGAATCTTAGTTGAGATGTTATTAGCTATTAAGTTAGGATTAAGATATTTATAGTTTGTTTTATTTATTTATTTATTTTTTGTGGTAAAATTAATACCAATCAGTTTGGTTAAAAATAACATTAAATATTAAATATTAGTAATAAGATTATTACACTTTATCCCTTTAACATCCAAAAATTACAAGCAAAATACCGACGTGATCGCGCCTTCGAGAGGATTGCGAGTACAGGGTCCGGTCACGAGTCTGAGACAGTAATAAAAATGAAAAACGCACACGAAAACAAAGATACGCGCAGAAAATACGAACGGTCGGAAAACGGCCGTTACAGAGCTTCTCGTCGACAAATGTGTCATCGATCAGCAAGCTTACATCTTCCCCCTCGTGAATTAGCTTTGATAAATGGTCTGCCACAAGATTGTAAGTACCCCTTTTGTCTTTGATCTCCAAATCAAATTCTTGTAGAAGGAGAACCCATCTTATTAGCCTAGGCTTGGCTTCCTTTTTGTTCAGGATGTAATTCAATGACGTGTGGTCCGTATGCATAATCAATTTTGATCCGAGAAGGTATGAGCAAAACTTCTCAATAGAATAGACTACGGCCAAGAGCTCCTTTTTAGTGGTTGTGTAGTTCTTTTGCGCTTCATCCAAAATCTTTCTTGCATAATATATCGCTTGTAGCTTTTTGTCCTTTCTTTGCCCCAACGCTGCTCCAACTGCTTGGTCACTAGCATCACACATCAACTCAAAAGGAAGAGTCCAATCCGGTGGTTGTATAATTGGAGTGGAAATAAGCGTCTCGTTCAGTGTGTTAAACGCCTGCAAGCAATCAACAGAAAAAAAGGTGCATCTTTAGCAAGCAAAGCTGTAAGAGGACTGGCAATTTGAGCGAAATCCTTGATGAAGCGGCGGTAAAACCCCGCATGACCAAGGAATCCTCTAATGCCCTTAACATTAATGGGAGGAGGTAGCTTTTCTATAACTTCATTTTTATCTTTATCCACCTCAATCCCCTTTGATGAGACTAGATGCCCAAGAACTATCCTCTCAGTGACCATAAAATGGCATTTTTCACAATTAAGAGTCAGCTTATTTTGTTGGCATTTTTTTAAAACTTTGGTTAGATTAGCCAAGCAAGAGTCAAATTCACTACCATACACAGAAAAGTCATCTATGAAGACTTCCATGATGTTTTCAATATAATCAGAAAAGATGGATGTCATGCACCTCTTAAAGGTGGCGGGAGCGTTACAAAAGTCCAAAGGGCATCCTACGGTATGCATAGGTGACGTATGGGCATATGAAAGTGGTCTTTACTTGATCATCTTCATGGAGGGGAATCTGGAAGAATCCTGAATACCCATCCAAATAGCAAAAATATTTCTGTTTAGCAAGATGTTCTAGCATTTGGTCAATAAAGGGTAATGGGTAATGGTCCTTCCTGGTGGCTTTGTTTAATTTTCTGTAATCATCAATGCACATGCGCCAGCCTGGGACGGTCCTGGTGGATATCGATTCTCCCTTCTCGTTTTTTATTATGGTCATTCCTCCCTTTTTAAGGACAACATGAACCGGGTTGACCCATCTGTTGTCAGAAATAGGATAGATGATATCAGCTTCAAGCAATCTAAGGATCTCTTTTTCACCACCTCCTTCATGTTGGGCTTTAATCGCCTTTGAGGCTCTATAGAGGTGGCATCGGTGTTCTCTATGTGGATTTTGTGGGTACATAGACTAGGGCTAATCCCCTTAAGGTCGTAAATGCTGTAGCCAAAGACATCCCTATGGCTTCTTAGAACGTTTAAAAGGATCTCAAGTTGGTTATGATTAAGACTAGCATTAACAATCACATGATAGGTCAATTTGTCACCCAAAAATGCATATTTCAAGTTAGGAGGTAATTGTTTCAGTTCTACCTCAGGGGGCGTTGTACCCCCTGTTTCCTATGAAAATATGGCGTCCTTGGTCTCATATTGTGCACTTCCTCTTCAGGAGATAGGCTTTCGCATGCAGACTCAAAATTATTATTCGGTGAAGATGGGGCGTCAAAGTATATGCTAGGTGACTCCGCTCCAGAACCAATGGAACTACTGCTCTCCTCTTGTACACACCTGTCTTCGAAAGAAAAGTCAGTATATAGTTGGGTGTCACAAAAGGAGTCATCAGGTGCACTTCGCTGAATGTTGATATCCCAATGTTGTTCTTCACGAGCACTGTTTTCTGTTGTGCTTGCTTTAATTCCTTTATTCATTATGGGTTGATGAACTTCGTCAGCTTAAAGGTGCAGCTCATTTTCCTCAACATAGACTCTAATGCCGCCCTCGATTGTTCCTTCTGGGGAGATCTGGTTCATAACGAAGTTGGCAAATTGTTGCTCAAGATGGTCCTCCATGTTAATGGCAATAGGTTCTGTGGCCCAAACTTCATCCATGTGTTTCCCCAGTATAGATGTAAAGGTGTCATCATGTTGCAGATTAGGGTCTGTACACATCATTGCGACTCCCAGATAAACCTGATCAAACCCAATAGAGCAGTCTAGAAAGTGGCGTTAGTAAATACGTGAGAATGTAGTAAAGAATATAGAATACCATCACTCCTCGACAACGGCGCAAAAAACTTGGTCGTCCCGAAATACAACTTTGAAAACAATGTAGTGTTACCGCAAGCACACGGTTAACTGGTGAGCGGGTATCGAATCACGGGGAGAAACTATTGGTACCTATATAGATTAATATGCAGAGGTGAAATTATAGGCGAGAAATGTCGGTGTCACAATCGTGTAAGGTGTTGTTTGTAAATTCAATTAATAAGAATGTCTAGAGCTTGGGAATCCCCACTATAGATTTGAAGAATCAATGTGAAACATGAATCTTCATATTACTATTCTTGGTTTAGTGTGGACTTGTCGTAACCATGTTATGAACCAACGCATGCTCTCACGCTACGCAAGTTTATAGTAATCTAAACAAGAGCCTCGCTCTCGCATAAGCCTAGTTCAAACTACTAGCATTAAGATTGACAATATTATCCAGTTCTAATTCAAGCTCGCTCTCGTGCAAATTAAATTCGAAACTAGATTGTGATAGTTCGTATCCGTTGTACCGTTGTACAAATGAAAAAAATTATAGAAATATAATAAAGATGCTAGCTTCGGTCGCTCTCTCGCACCAATTCTAGGGAATCTCGATTATAGATCTAAATCGAATATCTATGGCTTCCTATAGATCAAGATCCTCTCTCGAGCTCTCAAGATCCAATAGAAATCCCTAGCTATCCGTAGTAAATTAATCACAACCTAACCCTTAACAAACTTAGCAAATGGCAATTCACTAGATCTCACATAGCATACTTTAAATCCATAGGGTTCATCCCTTTGCCCTAGAGCAAAGAGAATACTGACAATTCATCATAGAAAAAGCAATAGAAATAAGATGTACAAGAGAATTCATCACAAAACACAGATCTGAATTGAAATATATCATAAAAATATGAACTTGCAAAAGTTTAGACAAACTAATTGAGTTCAAGCTCCAAAGAATAAGAAAATTTAGATCTTGCTCTCCAATCCTTTCGCCAAAAAAACCAAACATAAATTGTTCCTAAGAAAATTAATCAAAAGAGTCTCCCCTTGGGCTGCCCACAAAACTGGGTATTTATAGTCGCCCAAAAATTCCAAAAAATCCTGACAGATCAGCCCTTGGATCGCTACAAACCCCTAGTTTCAAAACTGGGCCAGCGGCGCACTCGGCCAAGTGAACTTCTCACTCGGTTGAGTGGCAACTCTGCCAAAAAACTGAGATTTTTGGCATTCTAGAACGTTCAGACCACTCGGTCAAGTGGTCTGCTCACTCAGTTGAGTGAGCTTCTCACTCGGTCGAGTGGGACTGACTGTATATTCTCCTAAAAACAGAGATCTGTCAATGAATTTCTTTGAATTTCCTATCTCCACTCGGTCGAGTGGGATTCTCACTCGGTCGAGTGGAAATTTCACTCGGCCGAGTCCATTGCTACTCTTCTTCAGGATGGAATTGGACGTGTCAGATTCACTCGGTCGAGTGAGCTGCATCATCACTCGGCCGAGTAGCCTGTTTCTCTACTCCAAACTCCTCCTTCTCGTTTCCTTCTCGGTTCTCTCGCCTTTCTTCCTCTTCTCCTCATCATCCAGTGCTGTTAGCTCTCCGATATCATCGTGATTGCTGCTCCGGCACGCATGTATGCGCTCAAAGCTCCAAATTGCTCCAGATTGCTTCATATTTTCTGAAATCAGGTGAAATAAAGAAATAGTGAAATGTATCATAAAATCGTCGTTTAAAGATTAAAATCACGATACGAGCAATCGTTATGGCATGAAAAAATGCAGAAATAAAGTGTAAAATATGAGCATATCAATTCTCCTTCAGTGGGGTTCACCGAAGCATGGATTGGATGAGTAGAGATCTCCCTTCTCTGCCTTGCACGTAATTAGCTGCTGAAGATCAGTTTGGGATCTCATATCTCCTCCCATATCCACCTGCGAGATTGTGGGGGTTATAACCGGGGAAAGCCACGTATATTACCTGATCCGGGATGTGGCGGGTCGCTTCCTTATAATTGGAAGGAACGGGTTCTCCCTGGAAACAGAAGACACGATTGTCAATCTCCATGCTGTCGTATTGGTGAGATGCGGGGGTTGTATTATGCAGGCTGATTCTTGTCGATTTTCTCTCGGATCTCCTTGTTCCCTAAGCAAGGCTGCACCTCTAGTTAGCGTCAGTGTTGGGTTCGGAGGCGGTAGTTGCTCATTTAAGAGCGATGGATCTCCCATGCTTTGGCGTATCAAGGTCACCAAAACACTGAGATTCTTGTCGACCCGCTCTGTGAATCGGGTGAATTCCTTCTGGGTCACTGTAGGCTCCTTGGTGGCCTTCGTAGGTCACTTTGGTGGGGACGCAGAGCCCGAGGCATCCTCCACCAGGATGTTTGCCTTTTGTTTCTCCTTCAAACCTTGGATCGGTCCGATATTGTTGGGTCCACCTGATATAGCTTTTCGATCGCTTAGAGATGTTGAGCTGGTTAACGTTTTTCCATAGACGGTGCCAAACTATTAAGGCCAAAATTGACCGATACAGTTGTCTAGTTGATGTGGACCCTTCGTGCTGAGTCGAAAGCCCGTCAGCTAGTTGAATGGGACCCTAGGTTGGTAGAACCAGGGTCGGTTGATGGATGCCGGTTGGGATGCAGTGCTCGATTGACCCTCGATGAGCTTGTACATCGATAGATTGAGGCTAGGAAGCTCAGAAGTGACCCTCGCAGGAGACTGAGACACGTCGATCTACACCACAAAGAAACGTCGAGGGGGTCGGATCTGGGTCCCTACCCAAATCCCCTCTTATGCTTAAGTTAGTACGGGAACTTAAGGAAGAGAGGGAGCTTGGAGCAGCTGAAATCGACCCACAGAGGTTCGTCTCAGATCTGACATCACACGCCCTTAGTGGAAGAATTATAAGCTGAAAGAGTAGAGTTTATGTATTAGATCTCGTACCTTAGGAATTGGAATCCTTTTGGTATTTATAGACCCATGGGTCCTTTAAGTGACGTTTGGGAGATAACGGTCACCCATTATGGTGCCATGATCTTCCCTCCTAATAGGAGCGAACGTTGCCAACGGTCCAGCTATTTATGAGGCCGCCTTGAATCTACGTTTGCCGATGGGAGTGCAACGTGCGACTGGCTGGTGGGCTTTGACCGAGTCGATGTCGAACTTCTCTTGTGGACCTTAACCTCCGTCGGTCGATTGGTCTTGAGTACCAGCCTAATGGTTCAACAGTATGACTACTGTAGTGAAAAGTTATAATGACATCTATCGAAAGGGTCGCTACAACTGGGAGTGTCTCTCCTAGTCATAATGTAGCTCATGGGATGGTAGTCAGGCAAGCACAGGTAACAAGTCATGTATTGTGTGCATATGACCTATTAGTTGATGGATCTGATTAGTACTGGCATGTTTTGGCATGTTTGGGTGAAGAATGGGCCTCTTAACCATCATTAGCATCATGGAATTATGTGTCATCCATTTGTTCCTCTTCAACATTGTTTGTTTGAGCATGGACCAAGTTGTTTTCATGTCCTTCCTTTGGTGGTTGTTCGATTCCAATTGCTTTGTGTGTTATACATAGTTACATTAAGTTTTCTACAGAGAGTGACAATGATGAAATCTACTCGTACATGGTGGGACTAGCCAGGTTTGGCTGCATATGTCATACTGTCAGGTACGCCTCTAGATCATCCTTCTGATGTTTATACCAAAACTATTAAGAGCGTTACCAATCAAACCCGTGGTGAAGACCATTGCTTCGACTCCTTTGAAGCTCAAGACAACAATCGATCGTTGGTACAATAAATCTTGTAACTTGAAATAAGAACTCAAAAAAAGGAAACTCTTACATCAAACAGCACACACACACACACACACACACACACACACACACAGAGAGAGAGAGAGAGAGAGAGAGAACCATTAGAGATATTTTAGTAAATTTACCTTCAGTCATAGGCTAGTGGGCCAGGTTTGCAAACTCGGGTCGTTGTAAGGCCCACACGGTTTGGGCTCTAAGTTTACGGGTTGAGTGTACAGATATTTAACGGGTTAATTGATTGTGCACTACTACATAAACATCCTTTAGCCACGGACAAATCCGTGGCTGAAGACTAGGAATCTGTGGCTGAAAGCATTCAGCCACAGAAAAAAATTCTGTGGCTAAAAGTCCGTGACCGATACCATAGTCGCTAATAGGGCCTTTGCCCACGAACGTTTCCGTGGCCGATAATCATCCACGGACTTTCAGTCACGGATTTGTCCCTGGCTAAAGTTTTTGTGGCTAAAAAACATCAGCCATGGATTTGTCCCTGGCTAAAACGTTCCGTTGCTAAAAAATCAGCCACGGATTTGTCCCTGGCTAAAGATTTCGTGGCTAAAAAAACATCAGCCACGGATTTGTCCCTGGCTAAAGATTTCTATTTATTTTAAAAAAATTAAAATGATTAAAAATCCCTACAAAATCATTAAAATCATAAAAGAACAAGAAAGAAACCATTAGGAGTCAACATAGAGATGTAAACAAGATACCATCATTTTTTTTATTCTTCAAAGGACCAAAGTACACAATAACATATCTTCGACAACATTGAATCAAAAAGATAAAAATTATTCATTTGAAAATAAATCTAATTCCCAATAGCTAACAACAAACCCATGATTATTAGTAAACCTAATTTTATTGCCTTCCTTTTAAGTACAGCATTGAAGGAATTACAAATTGTTTTGAGCGTGAATGCTTCACTTGGCATTGGCGACAACACCTTCATGAATCTGGCAACCAAAGGTTCAAGTTTGTAAAGAGCAGCAACAACCCCAAGTTGACGAAGACCCAGCCCTCCGTGCCGTACATCATAACCATCATTCTGCTTAGATGAACTAGCATTCAACATAGCTAAAAGCATAATGCCAATAGCCTAAACTATAAATTTAGAAGTCGCACCATGTTTATAGGAGAGAACTTAAGACTCTTCTTCTCAAACTTCTTTGTCCTCTCCCCCGGTTCAAACTCATTTCTAGTGAGCTCATCAAAGAGCCGAATAAACTCCTTCATGGCATCATCCACGTTGGACCATTTCTCTCCACCATTTCCTCTGCTTTGGGATCGTCGCCTACTTGGCCCTTCTTATAGTAGAGATGCAAGCGATCCATTCTCGAGAACCATATTCTCAGGAACCATAATCAACTGTATGAAGCAATATCTGAAATAACTGAGCAAAACATGAGAGACCAGTGAATGTTTATAAACCAATAACCAAACCGAAGTATGATACTGGTAAAAATTAAAAGATGTGGCCTTACTCATTCAGTCCTCTTCCTTGATCACAGATGGAGAACTAACAATTATAGATAATTCCATCCTTCTCAAAAATGTACCCCCTTGCTCCTGTAGTTTGGAATCTTTTTGCACCCCTCTCTTGCCATAAAGCTTGAGCTGCATAATGCCACGCTCATCATTTTAACAACGGATAACATATTTGCAACAAAAGTAAGACATTTATGCACATGAAAAAGTTAATTACCTCATCATTGAAGGACTCCAGGGCTTCTTCACCGGGATCTTGCTTATCCCATGGGATTCCCTTCCCATTAGGAGCAAGATTAAGGACATCATCATAAGAATCTAAAGGTTGGGCTTCCTGCTTCTGGATACTATCATGCAACCACGCCTCCCTTACCACAGGAATGTTACTCTCCCGGTGCAGTACATAGAACAACAATGAGGCATGAATGCAACAAAGCTTCACAAAATTAAAAAAATAGTATAACCCAATTTTTCTTTCATTTGAACAGACATTACTGAGAGTTTGAACTGCATGAAAATAAGTCTGAAATGACGAGCCACTGAGAAGCTGCAACTTTCTTCTTGTATATTTTAGATGTCTGTATATATACACCGATAATAGGCCAATCTGTATTAAAGATACATGCAGGTCGTTTCCCTAAATAGCGCCTGCAAAGAAATCCCAAATTCAGTCTCAAAGTACAGTACAAAATTGGTAGTAAGGTGCCTTAATGCATGTATGTTTAGGAATAATGAAATAATGAAATTCCAACAAATATAAATTCCAACAAATAATGAAATTAAAATATGAATACAATTTGGTTTAGGAATTATACCTTGGTTTTCTCATTCCATACAAATTCCTTGAAATGATTACAATGGTTACAATGGTGTCACACACGCTCGTGCTCACACACAAGTTGAGTTCCAGAATCAAAATTTTTTGGAGGATCCCATTTGATCACCTTTGGATGCATGGGCAAATGGACAACACACATACCTTGAGTCTCAGTCGATCTCCTCCTGCAGATCCTTGACTGCATCATTGACGCCGGTGACCGCAAGTCCTGTCACCTCATCTCACGCGCCTTCTCCCGCACCGAGTCAAATCACCGGAGATCCCTAAATCAAAATAAAGATGGATAGGCTTAGGAATCCTAATCAAATCACTTGTAGAAATTAAGGGCAATTGAAGAATGGTCTGTTCTCGAAATAATCATCTATCTCATACACAAACTTTCCTTCGAAATGCTAATTGTGCGTATAAGGATTATAAGTACAGCGAGATATCATTCTGTATTGTAATTCTCTTCTCTTGTTGTTACCCATGGGCATAGGCAATCATGTCGAAGTTCTACTCTTCTGCCTCATACGACTATGGCTTGCTTCTGTGCTATGAATAATATTTCCCAAACAATCTAAAAAGTAAAACTATTGACAAAAACAATTGAGCTAATAAAGAATACACTCGTCAAAATTATGTGCTTTCCATTACACCGTCGTTGTCGAAAAGGGGAAGAAGACGGCGCCGCATGATGAGACGGCCCGGAACTCGTTCACGAACAATGAGCCCAGAAAGATTGTTCTGACGATCGAAAACAGGACGTCCAAGAAGAAGAGGGTCTTGTATAGACACAAGTCCATACTTCAACATGTCCATACTCCTTAAAGATCTACTCCAGCTCAGCCCCACCAATATTTTCCTCCAAATTCTTCAATAGAAAACAATTATTGACAAATATTAGCTACCAAATTCCCTAAAGAACCCATTCACTTGCTTCTCATTAAACAACCCACAAGTTTTCAATAAGCAGAGCATTATGCAAACACATTATTAACAATCAGGATTGAGGGGCTCTAAGTAAAGCATAAAACGGAGTATTGAAACCTCACTTTAAGCCTTTTCTGCAATCCGCATTGCCTAAATAAATTGGAAATATTAAACTAGATACTAGGTAGGCACTAGAGAACCAAATCTTTAAAAAGAATACAAATACCCAAAAAAAACCCAAGAAACATGGGTTTAAAAATACTAAATGAAGTCATTTTTTCCTTTTTTGGATAAAACATGAAGTGCTGCTAAATAAATAATCAAACCCCACGAATAGGTTAGTTAATGGAACAGAAAACAAAAATTATAATTTAAACAGTAACAATCCAGCAACATCCCAACATGTAATTCCTTCCTATCAATCCAAATCACAAATTAGTCAACTCTAAATATTCAAGATATCCAATAAAGGTAAGAAAAAATAGCATAAAAATTGATAAAATCATAGAGAAATCACCTTAACAAAGAGGTTCCTAACTCCGTTCTTTCTCGATAGCGAGTCTCTCACCGACCACATGATCCTCATCGGTTTCCCTTTCAGAATGAAGTGATTCATCATTCTCATACTATTTTCATCTTCAATTTTTTGTTAAAAAAGTGAAAAAATCAACAACAAAAAAGAACTCAAAAGCAATCAAGAAATAAAATTAAAAGGACCCAAATACAGATTTGAGTTGGAATTAAACCTTCGCTGAAGCTGACGAAATTGAGGTGAGCGTAGCAGAGGGATCGGCCACAAGTTCCTGATCTCTTTCCTCCGGTTGTACACTGCCGTCGAGTCACTCGACCTCTCCCTCGTCCTGTGCTTCGGCGACGAGGCGCTGATTGCAGTCACGTCTGCGGTGGGATCAGCGATGCAGAGCCTGAGGTGGATCAACCTGTCGAGGGCAGCCGGAGTGGGGTGGAGGAGGCTCGAGTTGGTGGCGGTGGCATGCCCGGGGTTGGCGACGGTGGATCTGTCCCACTACGTCGGAGTTGACGACTGGGAGGCGGCGACGAGGGGGCTGAGGGTGGTGAGGTTGGACAAGTGCTTGAGGGTGACAGACGTGAGGCTCTCAAGGGTGGCGGTGGGATGTGGGTAGTTGGAGAGGTTGGGGATCAAGTAGTGCTGTGAGATTTTGAATATTGTTGGAGGAGAAGGGTTTGATTGAATCTATTAAAAGGGGAACCGAAAAAATGGGGGAAAACAAAAAAATTGGGGGGAAATTTTTGGAGGCTGAAAATTATTTGGGGGCAACAGCCACAGATCATCTGTGGCCGATGCACAAAAAACATTTTACCATCTGTCATGTAGTATCAGCCACGGACAAATCCGTGGCTAACGGTAACCTTTAGCCACGGGTTAGTTCGTGACCAAAATACTGTGGCTAAAGATTATCTTTAGCCACAGATCATCTGCTTGGGACGAATCCGTGGCGGAAAACTAATTTTTAGCCACGGATTTGTTCGTGGCTGATTATCCGTGGCTGCTTGTCCTTTTTCCACCAGTGGTGGATGTATATCAACATCGATCATCATCGTTTTTTTTTGAGAGTTTATAATCATAAAATTGTTGGAGGAAAAAGGAAAAGGAAAAGAAAAGAGTTCGATCCGCAATATTTCTAAATTTTTTACTCTCACTTTTCTCCGTATCAAAATTTCTCTTACATCGACGAGGAGTAAAAAAGAACAAGTGGGTTTACTTCCAATGAATCAAACTATAATAATAACGAAAGGGTGTTCTGAGCAAACAAGAACTAAGCAAACAAGAACAGCCCATCAACGCTTTTAGTTAAGGTGACAGTGTTGGAAACTGAAAGCGTCTGAAATACGTAGCATTTAGGGCATGTTTCTTTGGGTGAGAATGTGTTGGGATTTACTGTTGTGAATAGTAAATCTTGGTGAAATCTTGATGTGTGGCCTACGGGTTGGAAAGTTGGTTTGAGAATTGTATGTGGGGCTCTACACAACTTTCTTGTGTTTAGTGTGTTTCTTTTGTTGAGAAAGATGTAGGGGAAAGTTTAATGTTGGGTCCACTAATTAATTAATTGTAATTAAAAAAGAGGAAAAAAACGGGCAGGAGTTGTTGTAATTGGACAAAGCTGAGGAAAGATAGGGAAGTGTGCCCCCACACCCCCACTTTCTCAGCTTGGTGGAGCAAAATCTGCACAAAATGCGGGGATTGTGGGGCTGTTACGCGTTGCCTCCACGTCGGCGCCAGCAGGGTCGGAAAGAGGCTCATTTTTTAATGCAAAAGGAACGGGTTGCTTTGAAAGTGGGTGATTTGACAGTAAACAGGGAGAAATTAGTGAAACTTTTTCGCTTTTTCCCCTCTTTTCCGGGAAAAAAAAAGGGTTATGCTGTCTACACCCCTACTCATAGGGGTGTATGGACTTTTCATTTCCAAAATGAGTAAAACAGTTGATTTGTTTGTAAAATAATTATTATTATTTTCTATTTTAAGAAAATTTTGTCCCTAAAACCTATATACACCCCTATGAGTAGGGGTGTATATAGCACATATCAAAAAAAAAGTGAATTGCTATCTGCACCCCTATTCTTAGGGGTGCATATAAAATTTTGTGCCAATTTTTGCTTAGAATGGAAAAAAATTAGATTTAATTGAGAAATGTGTTTCAAAAATTTCTAATTTAGGTAAACAAAAGTCAACACACCCCTATGAATAAGGGTGCAGACAGCAGGCCTCTCAAAAAAAACCAGGCCCGCAGTTACACCAGTATTAAACGCCAAAATATTGTGAAAATTTTGAGCTGGCAGGTACGTCCATGCGCGCGGTAAATCCCCGTACGTAGTACGTACCGAACGCGGCTGTGACAGTTCTGAGAAAGCCTGCCGCGCTGCTCCTTCGTCCGAACCCTGCAACGAGAAAACATTCGTAACGCATCTCGAAAGCCAGCCTTCACGGAGCGTAACGTAAATCTAGTCCAAGCCCATATGGGCCCCACAGAGCTGCCCGCGCTGCCCGTCCCGTGCGAGGAAAATTAACATTAAAGCCTTAAAAATAATAGTTAAAATCGGCGTGACTCTCGAGGAATTCTTTCCCCATGTGCGGACCCTTCCACATTAATTACAACCGTACCTCGTTCTGTCCTCATCCTCCCTCACACGCACACAAAAACTTGCATCTCAAAAAAAATATCCCAAACATTTCTCTCAACACACCAGTGCTCCTGTACGTTCGTAATAATAATAATATTTTTAAAACTAAATTTAGCATTGTCTTTAACGCTCTGATTAGCGAGGTTTATCGGCCGAGCCGTTGTCTGCGATGAGTTGTCAACTTTTTTTAAATCATTCGGGGGCAAAAAAAGTAGACAACTTTAAGCTCCGGCATAGTATTTAAGAGTTACTTCTTTTTATAATCAAGTTCACCCCGGCTTAACCGTGATCAATGAGAGCTATCGGACGTTATCCTCAAAATCAAACTTGTAAGTTGTAAGAATCAAAATAAAAAATAAAAAAAATCAAACTTGTTACCCCTATATAATAAGACGCAAGAGTATCAGAAAGCTTCCATGCATTGGGTCCTCAAGATAAAGTCCATAACACGTTAATAGTGCTTACATTCCAATTCCATGATGAAAGCTTGAGTCTAAGGTTTGTATAATGGCATTGGTTTATGTTACGCCTAATATCAACGAGCCCGAAGCACAATGGCCCACGGCCCAACCTCAAAGGAGAAGCCCGCTAGAGAAGACGGGCCCTCCCAAAGGAGGCCCACGGACGGAGCGGAAGGCCCAGCCACCCCGCCCTCGGGTACACCCGACCGGCCCACATTCGGCCGGATTAACCGCCCCCCTGAATACGCGATCCCATGATGGCCATTAACGACCCGTTAATGGGTCACCTCATCACGTCGCGCGAAGGGGAGGAGGCGGAGGCGGATCGTGGGGATGTGAGAGGAGGCAGGACGTAGGGCAATCAGGGAGGACCCTATAAGGGAAGGGCCAGGACGACGAAGAAGGGGATCGAAACTCAGGTAACCCACACAGAGGTACTCCATCAACGACCTAGGCTTTCGCCACTTCATTGCCCCCCTCCCTCAAAACTCGCGCCGCCTGGGTTGACGTTCCGGCTTCCTCACAAGCCGGATCTCCCCCGCCGAGTATCCTTTCAGATCCTGATCTGACTTAAGCATCGGAGGGGCTTTGGCCGGAACCTAGGTCCGGCCTCCCTGACGAGTTTCTTCATCTGTCCAGGAAGCAGACATCCGAGGCGCCGAGGCTACCCCTCAGCGTCGGTCGACCATCACCGTCGCAATCGCGAGGAGGACGTCCGATCAAGCACCGACCCACTCGCAACGCACCGAGGCTACCCCTCGACGCAGATACGACCGAGGCCGAGCGCGACTTACCGAGCCGAGGCTTCCCCTCAGCTCTTCCACGCCGAGTATAAGCTGGCTCGGCGAACCCAAGGGACCCCCAACCGGCCCCTTGACCACGTTGACCACACATCTGGCGGTCAACGAGCTGTGGTGAGAAAACACCCGTAAACAGTTTGCATGCTCGGATGACAGTTCCACATCAACCCGGGCGGAGCTCGAGGCCTGATCAGCCCCATGCTCGGATGGAGCCTCCCTAGTCAGGAACCTCTCTCTCTGTGTGTGTGTGTGTGTGTGTGTGTGTGGACCTCAGACAATGTGATCTCAGGTACAATCGGAGAAACTGACCCCTCTTGCACAGATGGAAAACCCTCTGATTCCATGTCCTTCCTTTCATTCTCTTACCCTTGGGGGTGGTGTTATCGTCCTTGCTCTCTGGTTTAGCACCACTTCCACCACCCAGGGTCGGGATGGGGTTCCCATGGATGGCGAATGCTAGGCCATCAGACATTCCCTTGGCAAAGGCCTCGAGCTCACCTCACAGTCACCCACTTTAAGAGCCTAGGTACTCACAATCTTCACCCTGGTGAAGTGTGCAGCCTTGACTTTCTTCCTTTCCTCCACAGGGCCGGCAAACGTGACTTTTCGCTTCTCCTTCCAGCTATGATGCAGATCGGAACTACCCAGCCCTGCAATAAAGAATCATCAAAGTTTAGCTAAAGAGCCAAGTCTTTGAGCGAACAAACCCCGAAAGTCACGCACCAACAGCAGAAGAATCTTCACCAAGATCTTTGCCTTGCCTAGCAGGTATGCCATCCAAACTGTGGATCGCCTTTTCAAAAAGCAGATTGCGCATATTAAAGGATAGAGGCTGGGCGGCCGACCATGACCACCACTCCAACTCATGCAATCTGCCCTTTCCCAGAATGATGTCGGGTTCCCGCTTACACAGCCACCCAAACCGGTACAAAACCCTTTCCTGAAATTCAATGTGCTGCCCCCCCTTCACATTCCCAGTTTCGAGGGCCTAAAACCTCTTCTCTTCCAGCCCATGTGTCATGATGGCATATCTTCGAGAATCCTAATGGTTCCACTCCGGTAGCTGAGGTAGTACATGGGCAAGCTCTTCTTTATCTCAAACACAACATGTGCATGCTCAGTAATCATCTAGCATTTATCGTGATTGACAAACATGGCGGCCGAAGCAATCGGGGCCATGAAGCTGTTTGGCGCCAGTTGACACGGTGCTAGATTCGAAAAATACATGAACCTCCGCACTAGGCGATTGAAAGGAAGATGGACCCCTGCTTCCAAATAAACGATCCTCTGTGCGACCGGCCCCAGAGGAGGGAAATCCGGGATTCTGCTTAATTTTCTGGGGAGCTTCAAACCCCTAGAGTAGGGGATCAAATATAACCTTTTGGATCTGTGATAAATCTACTGTGCTCGCTGATTGCGCATGAGCTTCAAACCCCCAGAGGAGGGTGTTTCAGGGCGTTTTCTTACCACAAGTTGGTTGACTAGATGGCTGGAGGTCAACGCGGTCACACGGGACACGTGCGGCCTCCAGGAGCAGGATGCAGCTCGTTCAGCTTGGTGACGAGCGTGCGGGTCAGAGCGTCAGTGTGCTGAAGGGAGTCCTCGGCAGTGCGACGTCCTCCGTAGGGGTGTAGATGAACGGGCTCGGGGTTGGGTTGGGCGCCGAAGGGTAGCCTCACCGCGATTGGATCTTATTGACCTGAACAGATGAGAAAGCTCGTCATGGTGGTCGGACATTGGTTCCGACCAAGTCCCCTCTGATACCTAAGTCAGAACGGATCTGAAGGATGCTCGGTGGGATTAGTATGGCTCACAGGGAGGCCGATACGTGAGTCCTCGGGCCGAGCTGTGGAGGAGAATTATGTGGTGGACATAAGGTCGTTCAAGAAGAATACCTCCGAGTTTTGGGTATCCAGAAAGTGGTCCCTTCCTACGTTGTTCCTCAAGTCTCTTTATATGAGTCTTCACCGGCCACGTCTCTCGACGTCCCCTATTTCTCCCCCATGATCTGCCATTTTGATGGCGCCTTCATGGGTCATGAAGGTGCGTGTAATGGGGCTCCTTAATGGTGATTAAGCGGGCATATTTTAAGGGAAGTGGTTAACCCATGCTGGCGTGGGTCAGCGGTTGCGCCTGCTTCGGTCCGAAGCCGGCTTGACTCCGAGTCTTTTTAGGGGCCTCGTTTTCTCCAGGCCCGTAGGCTTGCGACACGGGCCTGGGCCGTTCGGTCTGGGCCCATCCTGGGAGGGTCGTATCAATTGCCTCCATTGCTCAGGCCGGTCGGATTCTGACGGTTCGAGGGATGTGATCTGTGTGGAGTTGACAGGTGCATCAGTCGAGGCAATGGAATTGAATGAAGGCCATCATAGCACTGCCAGGTTGAAATTCTCCAGCCCCTGGGAGCGGAATTCGAAGCGCCGTGCCTCGCGGGATGTCGACGTGTGTGCATAGCTGGACGGCTTTCGATGGAGCGTAGGGTTTCGGTATACATGGAGGCGGTTGTTTTGCGGATGAAGGTTCTGTCCTCTCAACGCTGCCTTCTCCTCCCTCATCTCCCCCGTCTGCCTCGGATTTTCTCTGTACTGCATTATGTGTTCATCATCGTCTTCTTCTTTGGCTTCTGGGGCGGGTCGGCTGGCCGCTGCCGACACACCCTTTCGACCCCCGGTTCAGTTACAGAGATCCGACGCCACGATGGTGACCTTTTCGGGGTGCCTTCTGAGGTGATGGGGTGGCCGTCGGCGGTTTGTGCTAGCTCGATCGGGCCGATACGTTCCAGATACCTTCTTCCCTCATGTTATGCCCGAGCCCCTGAGAAGGACGAGAGGGTCTGCTTCCCGGGCCATCGCAAAGTCGGGATGTATGAACAGAGCTTTAGGTTCGGGCTGCGACTCCCTCTCCACCCCTTCATCGTCGTGCTCCTAAGGGCCTATGGGCTTGCCCTATGCCAGTTCTGCCCCAACGCTGTCGGGTCTTTGGTGGGGTTCATCGTGCTCTGTTTGCTCAGCGGGATAGAGCCGACCCTTTGCCTTTTCGCCCAATTTTTCCACAGGAGCCATCACAAGTCGGGTGCTTGGCTTTACATCAGCACCCGCCCAAAGAAGAGCTTGGTGTTGGGGCTGCCAACTTCCGTGAAGCATTGGAAGGGGGAGTATGTCTTCGTGGGCTTCCCTACAGAGGTGGATTTTTCAGTCCGATGGGGAGAAACAAGCCCGCTGACCCTTGAGTTAGGGAGTCTCACTGATACAGAGGCCACGGCGGTCGACACCTTGTTGGTCGTCCCTGTTGCCGAGCGAAAGATCGACATCCTCTTCTGGGACCACATCCTGAGGAAGACCGTCTGGCCCATCGGTGAGTCCTTTCGGAACTCTGGGGCACAGCCGGGATAGTTTACCGGATGGATCCCATCCAAGTAAGATTGTCACTCTAACTTGTCTGTTTTGCAGGCGGGTGGTCCTTCTCAGTTCTCCATTCCAGTCTCCGTACCAGATCCCATCCCATGGAGGGGGATCATGTTTTGGAGGTTCGAAGGAGACCGTGCGCTGGGTCTTCCAGAGGGGGCGTGAAGCAGACGAGGGAGCAGGTGCTGCCGGTTCAAGGAGGGGGCGAGTGGAAGAAGATCCGGGTCCGCATCGCTATCGGGGATGATCCCCTCCTTGAAGCTCCAGCCCAGCCTCACCAAACGAAGTATAAGTGACCTTGGGGCGGCCCCTCGTCTTCCCGCTTGGGGACACTCCCGGGGGACTTCGAGCGGTCCTTGGGCATTTTTAGGTCTGCCGATGCCGACCTACCACGGTCGGGGGAGGGGCTACTTAGTCCTCACTTTCTTGTGGGGCTGAAGGAGTCCGTCTTTTCGGATTGTGGGGGTCACGGCTCGACTGGCCGAAAACTGTAGCCTACCCTTGGATCAATCCGTGCTGGATGGGGTGCGAGCGACAGACTTGCGGCCTTCGTGATACAAGCTGGTCGGCTGGTAAGGTCTTTTGTGGAAGCACACTTCACCCTTTGTAAGTGCCCCTAATTCGTGTTTTTCCCTTTGGCGTAGTTGTCCTCGGTCGACCTTTCGATGAGGTTCCAATTCGTGGCGCTTCGGATGCGAGGGCGTTTCTCGCCCAGAAGCTGACACCAGGGGAGGATGCCGATGAGGCGGTCCTAGAGACCGAGGCATGCATCAGGTCGTTGGAGACCCGGATTGCCGAGCTCTCGGTCGACTTGGAGAGGTCGGAAGTGGAGAGGGCCCTACACTAGCCGCGAGGTCGAAGGCCGAGGAGAAGGTGACCGAGTTGGAGAAGTCCGTTGAAGTAAGAGAGTTTGGAGGTCCAGTGGAGTGGACCAAGGTCAAGGAGCTCGAAGAGCTGCTGGAGAAGGTGGAGGAGAGGGAGCGCATCCTCTTGGCCAGGCTTGACAAAGGCTCCCATGAGAACGAGAAGGATAGAGCGGGGCACTTGCGCTAGATCGCCGCTCTCGAGGCCCAGATCAAGGAGCTGGATGTAGTGGATCCCGCTCAAATCGCCAAGGAGGCCGTGGACGAGTATGCCATGACGTTTGTCGCTGCTGGGATGTACGAGGCGTTTGAGAGGGGGTTCGCCCGTTGACGGAGCGAGATCCAGCGGATATTCCTGCATTCAGGGATCTTATTTAAAGAGCTTCGGATGGACTCCAAGTGCGAGGAGGAGGTTGACGTCAACCGCCCTGAGGGTGTCGATCAGCCGGATGACGCTCACGCGGATGCCTCGACCGCCCAGGAGGGAGTAGGGGCCTAGCCCATCAGTTTTTCCTCTTTTTATTTTGACATTTTTTGTATATGACCTTTGGAATTTCACCGAGGTATCTGTAATATTTACGCATATGAGTATGAGTTTTGTTTTCAGAAAACCACCCTTTTGGCATTGTGGTGATATCTCCTTTTGGCGTTGTGGTGATATGCCCCCTCCCACAATCCCGGTCGGGATGTTTGAGCAGACAGGTTTGGGGAATCGTGTTGACTGATAATCGATCTGCTGGTGAGTATGAGGAGATGCATCCGGCTTCACGGTCGATCAGATTTTTGGCCTACTGAGGGGTTACCCTCAGCCTTACGGTTGAACTGGTGATCGACCTCCTGGGAGACTCGCCCCCAGCCGTACAGTCGATTGGGTGATCGGCCTACTGGGGGAGTTGCCCTCATCCTTATGGTCGAATTTGTTGGTCGACCGGCTGGGGGAGCTACCCCCAGGCTTATAGTTGATCGACGGATCGGCCTGCTGGGGGGTTGCCCCCAATCTTATGGTCGAGATGGTGATCGGACTGCTGGGGGAGTTGCCCCCAGCCTTACGGTCAATCGACGAATCGGCCTGCTGGGAGAGTTGCCCCAGCCTTTTGGCCGAGCTGGTGATCGGCCTACTCGGGTAGTTGTCCACAGCCTTATGGTCGATTGGGTGATCGGCCTGCTGGGGGAGTTGCCCCCAGTCTCACGACCTATCGATAGGTCGGCCTGCTTGGGGAGTCGCCCATAGCCTTATGGCCAAGCAGGTGATATGTCTACTGGAGGTTGCCCCAGCCTTATGGCCGAGCCGTGATATGCCTGTTAGGGGTTGCCCCTAGCTAGGCTTGAGGAATGACTAGATGCAGAGAGAGCTCTTCATTTACAATCGTTTTCCCTTTTCAGTACATTCACCTAGATCGGGGGAGGGGAAGCATTGTACATGTTCACTGATAGTACTTGCGGAGGTGCTCTGCGTTCCAGGCGTGAGTCAGTGCCTTCCCTCCTAGAGTAGAGAGCCGGTACGTTGCAGGGACGAGTACCTCTGTGACCTTATAGGGCCCTTCCCATTTAGCAGCGAGCTTCCCTCTGCGGGCGACCTCCGAGTTGAAGAATGCTTTCCTGAGGACCAGTTCCCCTTGGTGGAAACTTCTTTCTTTGACCCGGGAGTTGTAGTACGGCCACCCAATGCTTTTGCCAAATGATTGAGGCCAGGGCTTAGTCTCAAGGTTCGTCTACGAGCTCTAGGTTGAGCTCCAAGCCTTTCGAGTTTCTCTCTTCGTCGAAATGTCTGAGGCGAAGGGATTCACCCACCTCAATGGGCACAACTGATTCGGCACCGTAGGCGAGCATGAAGGGGGTCTCTCTCATAGCCTCCTTATGGGTTTTCTGGTATGACTAGAGTATTCTGGGAAGTTCCTCCGGCCATTTTCCTATTCTTCCGTTACTTTCTTGCGAAGTGGTTCGATAATGCATTTGTTAGTGACTTCGGCCATCCCGTTAGTCTGGGGGTGTGCCACGGAGGCAAACAAAAGCTTGATCTTCCACTGTGCGCAGAAATCTTTGAACCCGCGTAATCGAACTGCTTCCCGTTGTCAGTGACGATGGGTCGAGGTATCCCGAATATGGAAATGATGGAGTTCCATAAGAAGCTTTTTGCTTTCTTCTAGGTAATGGTGGCCAGCGGTTCGGCCTCGATCCATTTGGTGAAGTAGTCCACCGCCACAATCATGAATTTTCTCTGTCCTTTTCCAGAGGCGAAGGGACTGATCGACCCCCCAGGTACACACCTGGGAGACAGTCGTAGTCTTACTGCAAGTGCACGGTGTAGTGGTAAGCGGGTATCGAACACGAGGATAGACTAATGATGGTACACTATCAAGATCTCTAAGCTATTGGTGGAAGGATGGTTTTAGGAATGTTGTTGTCATAGTCATTCAATTAACAATTCAAATCAATATAATAAAAGCGTCTAGGGCTAGGAAATCCCCACTACGGATCGTCATTTATCTCTGTGTATCGCAAATCTCAATGTTGCAAGACTTGAATTCGGGTGAACTAGTCCTAACTGAATAGAGAACCAAGCTCATGCTCTCTCGCTATAGCCAGTCTATAGCGGCCTAGATTAGGGCCCACTCTCGTGCAAACCCTAACCTAAGCCACTAGCATGAGGATAGACATCATCGTTCAATTGCTACTCGAGCCCACTCTCGTTCAAAATCGAGTTACAATCTAGGTTGTGATAGCTCGTATTCGTCCAATCTCTTGAAAACGAATATGGGTATAGATTTATAATAAAAATGCTTGCTTTGGTCCAATCTCTTGCAAACCAAGTCTAGTGAATCTCGATTATAAACCTAAATCGAATATCTAGGTCTTTCCATCGATTAGAATCCAATCTCTTGCAAACACCATATCGATAGAAATTCCTAGCTATTCGTAATAAATCAATTACAACCTAACCTTCTATCAATTCTAGCAACTTATAAATTCATTCATTACAATTCTAAAATTGGATCCATAGGGTTCATCCCCTGTCCTAGAAGAGCAAAACTACTCACAATTCATCATATAATAGCAAAATCAATGAATAAAAACATATAGCAATTCAGATTTTGAAGAAAGCAATTCATAAAAATGAGAAATTTCAATTAAAATAACAAACCAGATCTGAGTTGTTCAATCTCCAAGAGGCCATTACATTTAGAATTCAGCTAAAATATATTTTCTGGTCTCTGCCTAAACTAGGATGAAAACTAGCCTTAAATACAGGCCCAAAACGGCCAAAAAATGACAGATTTGCCCCTGGCACAGCCCAGAACCCTAGCTTTCGACAGAGGCTGACTGCGATACTCGGCCGAGTGGAAATCCCACTCGGCCGAGTGACAGATCCAAATAAAACAGAGAAGTTGGGGGGTTCGGGCTTCTTGGCACTCTGCGTCACTCGGTCGAGTGGAATTTTATCACTCGGTCAAGTGGACTTCCTCACTCGGCCGAGTGAGTCTTCTGCTATGCTTCCCAAAATTCCAGAGAGCCTGGCGTGTTTTCCTTCAGAAAGCTCTGACTCACTCGGGCGAGTGGAGTTCTCCACTCGGCCGAGTGGGTTTATTCACTCGGTCGAGTCGACCGTGACTCCAAACACTTTTGTATCAGTTGTACTCGGCCGAGTACGCTTCTTCACTCGGCCAAGTGGACTGCGCACTCGGTCGAGTGGCCTGTTTCTGGAGTCATAACTTCTCCTCCTCACTTCCTCGTCGATTCTTTCGAACTTCTTCTTCGTCTGCTCATCATCTAGCGGTACTAGCTCCTTGATAGAGCCATGGGCGACGCTCCGGTATGCGTGCAAGTCCCTTGATCTCATTTATGCTCCCGATCGATCCATATTTCTTGAAATCCGACAAAAACAAGAAATAGTGAAAAGCAACGCAATATCGTCGAATAATCGTGAAAAACGCGATATGGGCGATCAAAATGATATGCAAATGTGCAGAAAAAAGGTGTAAAATATGGACCAATCAGGGAACGAGGATGTCCAGTCCCCACTTGGCAAAGGGGACATGGCTGATTATCGGGACGAGTTCCGATGGGGGAGACGAGCCGAGCTTGGCGAACCGTTGGCATTCCGAACACTTCTGAATGTACTCGGTTGAGTCGTTTAACAAGGTCGGCCAGTAGTATCCTTGCCTCAAGATCTTTATGGCAACCGTCTTGCCCCCGTGGTGGTTCCCGCGGATCCTTTTGTGGACCTCCCGAATGACGTAGTCGGCTTCCTGTAGACCGAGGCACTTGAGGTAGGGGAGGACATTGGTTTTCGTCCAGCGCCTTCTGTATAGCACTCCCTCGTGGAGCACTGATTCATGGTGAAAAGTGTATATTTATACCCCCTAACTATCCCCATCTTATGCATATAACTTATTGAATCATGCTCTCTTAACTATATTTGCATTAGTTCATCATTATTTGAGCATATGATTTTATTTCATCACAAATTCACTCTCCAAATCTTTATAAACATGAATTGTATTTTCACATATTTTTACGGATTTTTCAGCAGTCCCGAAGGGGACAAAATCAAGTAATTAGAGAAGTGAACATGGGCCAGGACAGTCGACTGTCCTTACAACGACAGTCGCCTGGAGAAAGCCAAAGTGCAACACAGTCACCTGCAAAAGGATTGACAGTTGACTGTACGACTGCGCAGTCGACTGTTTGTTCTTCAGTAGACGACTGTTTCATCTCCTTCCGAAGGGCGAAGGAAATCCAACTCTCTGTTGATTTGAAACTTCTGCAGCAGGCAACTGAAGCACAAAAGACAGTCGCCTGTGGATCACACAGGCGACTGCGATTTTCAAGACATTCGTATGTCTCCCTTCTGAAGCCACGCAGCCTGACCATCGACAGACGACTGATTTTTGTTCAACAGTCGACGGTCGCGGGTTTTTTCTGCTAAATCTGGGTCGCGAGAAATGGGTTTTTCATAATCCGATTTCTCCCCAGTCGATGTGGGCCGTTGGATGCTTCTTTGGAGGGTTAGGATGCGATCCTTTAGGGGTTTAAAACTCCTAAACTCTGATGTAATGGGGATCATTCGGGTTGTTACTGTTCCATTGGGGGTTTAGACCCCCCATCTTCTTCCCCAAGGGAGGGCAAGGGTTGGAGGCCATTGGAGCTTGGTGGAGTTGTTGGGAGCAACGATCTAGGATCTTAGTTTGATGATGACAAACGTGTCGGTATATCTAATGTGTGTGCTCAGTGTGTTTCAGGCTTGGCGAAACAACATATCTAGGCTATTTGGCGGACTTGCTATTCGTATAGCACATTGGGAGAGATGGAGTGTGTGTGTGCAAAGAAGTTTGACTTGGTCAAAAGATGATTGGATCAAATCAATTGGTGATTGGTGCAAATCCAATATTGATTTTTGATTTGATTAAGTCAAATGCCATGAAGATCCAATTCAAAAATCGTATTTCAAATCCTATTCAAATCGTACTTGATCTCCTATTCAAGTACCTAATCTTTTCTTATTCTTATCCCTATGGCGTTTCAAACTCCTTGATTATAGGGTCTCCTCCTAATCATTCTACAACTTCCTAAAACCCTAGTTCTATTAGTATAAAAACCCTTCATGAAGCATTAAAAAATGTGTGTGCGGAAATCTCAAAAAAAAAAACAAGAAGGGGCTACGAAATTTCTGAGGAGAGGGCAATAATGTTGAAGTGCGTGCATGCAAACATATTAGAGAGGTTACCTTAAATATTTTCTCTCCAAGGCAAAGATCTGCCTTCTCCGTCTACAAGAGTTGCATCAATATACAAAGCCCCATCTCCATATCTCTTAAGAAGGAAGTCCGGCATCATCACCCATCGAGTCACCATCAACCGCTTGCTTCTACAACGTCGCCTCCGTGGTGTGATCGTCGCCGTTGCCATCAAGCGTCGCCGTCAACGACAAAGTCACCAAAGCTGCCACCGCCTCCGCTCTCTTTGTTGCTGCTGCAAGTCGGACCTATCCAACGGGCTGCCAACGTCGAGAAGATCTCTTAGCCATCACCGCCATGAGCTGCAACCAAGGAACGCTGCTGTAGGCCGTCGTCGGAGCTGTGAACGAAGAAACCGCCGATGTCAAGCCAATTAAGAAGAAGCCGCTGCCACGAAGAACTCGCCGTCGACGTCCACAGAGAACTTGTCGCTCGGACTCGGAGACCTTGCCGTTGCTGCAGACTTATCGCCGCCGATCGGAGATCGCAGCCGAGGAGACCCATCGTCGGAGGAGCTCTCGTTGGTGTCGCTGCTGCAGTAGAGAGATCGCCGTCGCAAAGAGCCATCACCACTGAGGCCAACCGTCGAGCTGCTTCTGTCGCCGCCAAAGCACCGAAGCTGCCGTTGACATCGTCGAAGATCTGCTCAATCGAACGACGTACGAAGTCACCGTCACCATCAAGTGTCGCTGCCGCACCATCTGAGAAGGAGACGCCATCGAGGAGATCGCTGCCGAGAAGCGTTGCTGCAGTCGAAGCGACGCCGCCGGAGAGGAGCCCCCGCTGACATCATCGGAGAAGCCACCGCCGCGTCTTCCGCCACCAAAGCCCGTCATCGTGTTGTGCGGAGACGAGCTACTGCTTTTGTGAAGGTCGCATCCGTGAAGCGCTGGAGTCTTGCCGCCGTCGAGAGAAGCCGCAGTCGAAGCCCAACGCTGCCTCCGCCGCTGCTAGAAGTGATCGTCGCCGCTGCGAAGCCATCGGAGAAGTCGACGACGTCATCCCTTGCTGCATGGGAAGTTGGAACTGACGGTCACGATCGCAAAGAAAAACGAACAGACGGCTGAGATTGAGGGTACGAAGTTTTCGAAACGAAATATCTTTCGTTCGATCGGGCTGACGTGGCATAGAGATTTAATTGGATTGCTCTACGCACCGACCGGAGATTAAAAGCCTTGAACTAGACTTTCTCTGCACACCGCTGACTGAGTTTAAGGGAGCTGCTAAGCACACAGACCGACAGTTTATAAGGGATTGAACTGAATTGCTTTACGCACAGACCAGTGCATAACTTGACATCCAGGAGTCGGATTGAGACACCGTTTGCGTCAGATTGGAGCTGACGACGTGCTGATTGACAGAGACGCCTACACGGACACAAACTGAGCATTTCTAAACCCTTAAACTCTTTTATTTGTGTCTTAGTGTAACGTTCTCTGTGGGGAAACTTTTACCTATTTTTGTGGACTATTTTGGGACTTGTCTAGTTGGGACTAGACAAGTGGGACCCAGCTAGTTTGGGACTAGCTGGTAGAAAGCTTTGCTAGGATTGATAGTGAGAGGAAACACTGTGTGTGGGGTACTGAGAGTCTGGCGAGTGTAGAGGCGTAGAGGGTGCTCTGAGCGTGCTCTAACTTGTGACTTTGTACCTATTGCACTATTCAATCTAGTATTAGCTTTGGGGGCTGGAGTAGGTCGTTGGGACGACCGAACCAGGGTAAATCTGCTGTGTACTCTGTGTCTGCTTTTCATTACTCTGGTTGTGCTTTTAATTGCGTGTGATTTCTCGTGGGTTGCACGAGAATTTTTTATTAGCCTATGCACCCCCCCTCTAGGCTAGGATCCAGATCCAACAAGTGGTATCAGAGCCAGTTTAGTAGATCTAGCCTAGTTTGACCATAGACCACATTGATAGTGCTTTTGCTGAGGGTCAGTCTATTTCCCGACCACCTAGATTTAATGGAGTAGACTATGCTTATTGGAAAAATCGTATGAGAATCTACTTGATTTCTATTGATTATAAAGCTTGGCAAATTGTTGAAAAATGCTATAAATCACATGTGATTAAAATTGAAAATAATGAAATGCCTAAACCTGATGATAAGTGGGATGATAGTGATTGGAAGCTTTATTCTCTTAATGCTAAAGCTATGAATGCTCTTATTTGTGCATTAGATAAATCTGAATTCAATCGTATCTCACATTGTCTAACTGCGCAGGAAATATGGCATACTTTGGAGGTGACGCACGAGGGAACGTCACAGGTGAAGGAATCTAGACTTGCACTTCTGAGCACGGAATACGAGGGATTTCGCATGCTACCGTCAGAGACCATATCAGAAATGTTTGCGAGGTTCACCAACATTGTCTACAAGTCTAGTTCGCTCGGTAAGCCATATTCTAGCCTTGAGCAGGTGAGAAAAATATTAAGAGCACTGCCAAGCTCTTTCAGGCCTAAAGTCACTGCCATCCAAGAAGCGAAGGATCTATCGCAGATGAGGGTGGATGACTTGATAGGTAATCTAATGTCCCACGAGCTTGAATTGCAAAATATTGATGAAAGGGAGAAATCTGAGGAAAAAGAGAAAGCTACCAAGTCACTTGCTCTGAAAGCTGACGAAAGTGAAGATGATGATGATGACATAGCGCTAATGGTCAGAAATTTCAGAAAGTTTGTCCAGACCAAGCAAGGAAGAGCAGAAATGGCACCCAGGTTTAATCGCTCTAACTTCTTTCAGTCTTCTAAGCAAAATTATGATCAGAATACTACTAATAGAATGACTTGTTTTAAATGCAAGAAAAGAGGACATCGAATGAGGGATTGCCCACATGAGACAGCGCAGGTAGCTAAAGAAAAGGGAAAATCCAAGGTGCTTACTTGGGACATGGATAGCGAAGCTGAGAGCGAGGAGGAGGAACACGAAGCCCATTCATGCATGGCATTGATGGGAATACACAATGAGGTAACTTCTGGTAGTAAAACTGAACTCCTTACTCTTTGTAAAGAAATGCAAGATAAAATAGTAGAGCTTGAATCCACTATAGATGATTATCAAAATGAGAATTTTGAAATGCAAAAATCTGAATATGAAATGTCTAAAGAGATTGAAAAACTCAAAATTGATATTGTTGCACGTGACTCTACTATTGATATCTGAAAAAGGAAAAATCCAGTTTTAATGACGAAGCACCTTGTCTCTCTTGCCCTTCCTTGATGAATAATATTAGCATGCTTAAACTTGATTTGATTAAGCTCGAAACTGAAAAAGACTATGTTATTAGAGAGCTTAATGATAAATTCTGCATGTTGGATAACGATTTTAAAAGAAAAATGGTTGAATTTGAAAAGAAGGAAGAGGAAAACAAGAGAGCTTTTATAAGTAAATGCACATTGCTTGTGGAAGAAAATAAATTGTTGAAAACCAAAGTCTCTAATCTTGAATTGGCCATTAAGAAATTCTCTACGGGAAAACAATCGTTGGACACTATTTTAGAGAATCAATTATATGGCAATAATAGAAGAGGACTTGGTTTTGGTCTGAAAAACGTTGAAAAGAAAAAATTCAAGAAATTCCACAATGCACCGTCTATTGCGAAGAACTTATATGCAAAGTGCTTTACTTGTGATAGTGTAGGCCATACTTCATACTATTGTAAATTTAGGAACACTAAAATCAAGTTTAAACAAGTGTGGGTTCCTAAAACAATATTGGCTAACACTAGTGGACCTTGTTGGATTCCAAGGTCACACTTAACACCTTTCATGTAGGTTTGATGGAGTTTTGGCGAGGAGCGTTAAATTCAATGTTTCATTCTTTTAGCTCCTTCGTCAAATAGCGACGAGAAGATATAATATCTATCCCTCTTTGCATTGCATTGCATACCTTCATAGATTTTTTGTGTGCTTGATTTATTTTGGTTTGTGTGCTTGCATGGATGATTTTTAATGTTTTTATTTCTGAAAAAAAAACAATCAGAAATAAAAAAAAGGTGTGCTTATTGAATCCTCTTTTGAATCTCTTGAGTGATATTGTATGAATGATCAATTCTATCCCTTGTAGAAGTCAATTCATTATTGTTGTAGCTACATGAACATGATGTTATTCTTTTTAGTAGCCATGACATGTCTCATAAGTTTCAAACTTGACTTCTACACTTACATTTGCACTTTCACGATATTTGACTACTTAGTGACTTTGGAGATTCTTTTGAAGAATAATGGAAAGTGAATGTAGGAATGATTAATCTCTGAAATTTCTAAGGGATATGATGTGTTTAGCCATGAATTAAAATTGAGCACAAAAGAATTGAAAAAAAAACGATATTTGCTCCGTATGAAAAATGGATACACTTCATGGCTAAAACACAACCCACGAGTATCTAACTTGTGCTACATGGGTAATCATTAGCGTTGGTGTATATAACTCGTCAAGCAATGCCATCCCACATTTAAAAGTCCTTTTAGGCCATGTTTTGGGATTCGGTAACTTGAACTCATCTTTGATGAGGTGGGAAAAGTCAATCCTAGTGATATTCATGAAAAATGGAAAATGTGGATTGTTTTGGTTGATTTTCTGATATTGAATCTGCTCTTGCACTTTATTGTCTATATCTTTTCACTTACACAAAGGTGGAGAAGTCTTGGTATGAAATTCTATGAACTTGACTTGCCCATTATTTGGAATACTCATGCAAATTGCACGCTACTTCTAATAATGATTTATTTTTGCTTGGTATTTTTTGACTTCATTAATCCACTTTTGGTGATTACAAAGGGGGAGAAAGAAAAGATTTGTCGACAATTTGTCGGTATTATTTGTTGAAGGGGGAGCATGAAAAATAATGTTGAAGGGGGAGCTTGAGAGAAGGGGGAGCATGCTATTGTATTTGTTATTAGATTGTGCATGCCATGTTGTAGTGCTTGAATATTCATCTCATGATTCATATTGCATTACACCCTTCAACACACTTCACACACTCATTACTATTGATCAAATCTTTTGTGGGTTTGTCATCACCAAAAGGGGGAGATTGTTGGGAGCAACGATCTAGGATCTTAGTTTGATGATGATAAACGTGTCGGTATATCTAATGTGTGTGTTCAGTGTGTTTCAGGCTTGGCGAAACAACATATCTAGGCTATTTGGCGGACTTGCTACTCGTATAGCACATTGGGAGAGATGGAGTGTGTGTGTGCAAAGAAGTTTGACTTGGTCAAAAGATGATTGGATCAAATCAATTGGTGATTGGTGCAAATCCAATATTGATTTTTGATTTGATTAAGTCAAATGCCATGAAGATCCAATTCAAAAATCGTATTTCAAATCCTATTCAAATCGTACTTGATCTCCTATTCAAGTACCTAATCTTTTCTTATTCTTATCCCTATGTCGTTTCAAACTCCTTGATTATAGGGTCTCCTCCTAATCATTCTACAACTTCCTAAAACCCTAGTTCTATTAGTATAAAAACCCTTCATGAAGCATTAAAAAATGTGTGTGCGGAAATCTCAAAAAAAAAAACAAGAAGGGGCTACAAAATTTCTGAGGAGAGGGCAATAATGTTGAAGTGCGTGCATGCAAACATATTAGAGAGGTGACCATAAATATTTTCTCTCCAAGGCAAAGATCTGCCTTCTCCGTCTACAAGAGTTGCATCAATATACAAAGCCCCATCTCCATATCCCTTAAGAAGGAAGTCCGGCATCATCACCCATCGAGTCACCATCAACCGCTTGCTGCTGCAACGTCGCCTCCGTGGTGTGATCGCTGCCGTTGCCATCAAGCGTCGCCGTCAACGACAAAGTCACCAAAGCTGCCACTGCCTCCGCTCTCTTTGTTGCTGCTGCAAGTCGGACCTATCCAACGGGCTGCCAACGTCGAGAAGATCTCTAAGCCATCACCGCCATGAGCTGCAACCAAGGAACGCTGCTGTAGGCCGTCGTCGGAGCTGTGAACGAAGAAACCGCCGACGTCAAGCCAATCAAGAAGAAGCCGCTGCCACGAAGAACTCATCGTCGACGTCCACAGAGAACTTGTCGCTCGGACTCGGAGACCTTGCCGTTGCTGCAGACTTATCGCCGCCGATCGGAGATAGCAGCCGAGGAGACCCATCGTCAGAGGAGCTCTCGTTGGTGTCGCTGCTGCAGTAGAGAGATCGCCGTCGCAAAGAGCCGTCACCGCTGAGGCCAACCGTCGAGCTGCTTCCATCGTCGCCAAAGCACCGAAGCTGTCGTTGCCATCGCCAAAGATCTGCTCAATCAAACGACGTACGAAGTCGCCGTCACCATCAAGTGTCACTGCCGCACCATCTGAGAAGGAGACGCCATCGAGGAGATCGCCGTTTGAGTTGGAATCGCTGCCGAGAAGCGTTGCTGCAGTCGAAGCGACGCCGCTGGAGAGGAGCCCCCGCTGACATCATCGGAGAAGCCACCGCCGCATCTTCCGCCACCAAAGCCCGTCATCGAGTTGTGCGGAGACGAGCTGCTGCTTTCATGAAGGTCGCATCCGTGAAGCGCTGGAGTCTTGCCGCCGTCGAGAGAAGCCGCAGTCGAAGCCCAACGCTGCCTCCGCCGCTGCTAGAAGTGATCGCCGCCGCTGCGAAGCCATCGGAGAAGTCGGCGACGTCATCCCTTGCTGCATGGGAAGTTGGAACTGACGGTCACGATCGCAAAGAAAAACGAACAGACGGTTGAGATTGAGGGTACGAAGTTTTCGAAACGAAATATCTTTCGTTCGATCGGGCTGACGTGGCATAGAGATTTAATTGGATTGCTCTGCGCACCGACCGGAGATTAAAAGCCTTGAACTAGACTTTCTCTGCACACAGCTGACTGAGTTTAAGGGAGCTGCTACGCGCACAGACCGACAGTTTATAAGGGATTGAACTGAATTGCTTTACGCACAGACCAGTGCATAACTTGACATCCAGGAGTCGGATTGAGACACCGTTTGCGTCAGATTGGAGCTGACGACGTGCTGATTGACAGAGATGCCTATACGGACACAAACTGAGCATTTCTAAACCCTTAAACTCTTTTATTTGTGTCTTAGTGTAACGTTCTCTGTGGGGAAACTTTTACCTATTTTTGTGGACTATTTTGGGACTTGTCTAGTTGGGACTAGACAAGTGGGACCCAGCTAGTTTGGGACTAGCTGGTAGAAAGCTTTGCTAGGATTGATAGTGAGAGGAAACACTGTGTGTGGGATACTGAGAGTCTGGCGAGTGTAGAGGCGTAGAGGGTGCTCTGAGTGTGCTCTAACTTGTGACTTTGTACCTATTGCACTATTCAATCTAGTATTAGCTTTGGGGGCTGGAGTAGGTCGTTGGGACGACCGAACCAGGGTAAATCTGCTGTGTACTCTGTGTCTGCTTTTCATTACTCTGGTTGTGCTTTTAACTGCGTGTGATTTCTCGTGGGTTGCACGAGAATTTTTTATTAGCCTATTCACCCCCCCTCTAGGCTAGGATCCAGATCCAACAGGAGTTTGGAGGAGGTGCAAGAGAGGGAAGAGCATGTGTTTCTAGGGTTTCTATTGGTGATCTCTCTCCTCTCTTGTAACATTTGGTTTCTTTTGCTTTGTATGAATATTTAAATGATTATTGAATGATGGTGAGAATCATTAAATAGTTGTTTGATTGTTGGCTTGTAATGAATGCTATTTGCTCTTCATTTATGATTATCAAGTTGTTTATCATTATGAAGGCATAGAGCCATTTGTGTGTGGAATTGGGATTAATTAGGGCTTTGTGTGGTTGATTGTGATGATTCATTTCTTGCATTTAATTGGATTAGCATACCTTGAAATGGATGCTAGTAGTGTTGATTGATGGGTTGTGCCCTATGTTTAATTGAATCGTGTGCTACTCTTTGTGGGGTCGTAGAACGGTGGTGTACAGTAAGGGTCACACCTACGTGCACAATCCTTACATTCTATTGACACGAATGCAAGGCTCGATTCACGAGCTATTGTTAGGAATTCCAACCCACTAATCAACACATCAATGGATCGTGCATTACCCTTGGTGCGGCCGTAGAATAGCGGTGTGTCTTAAGGGCATTACCTATATGCACAACCCTGCATACCTTGAAATGGATGTGAGGGTTGATTCATTTGGGATGAACCTATTGCTAATCAACCCATAAACCTAACGACATCCCATTCCACACACTTCTCCTTTCTTGACTAGCTCCACTCTTAGATCTACACCCTACCTACCTTGGGTTTGGCTAAACCGTGTTACCCTACACTCCCTCACACTACACTTGTTAGTTTAGTTGGTTATACCAACACCTTTAGCATTCCTTAACCAGTCGAGATTGTGATTGGGAAACGAGTTGTCTCTGTGGATTCGATCCCGTACTCGCGTTTTTATATTGCATTGGAAACTCCTTCTCTTGGGAGGAGGACATGTGCATCCTACTTGGATCGTAACGCCCTCACGCTTCAATCATTTGGCACCGTTGCTGGGGACAACGGTTTCACATTCACATTTTTGGTTGGTTTTGGACACTTTAGGCGTAGTACTTCCAGCTTAGCGTTGAGTCTTTTTGGTTGTTTGTTTTATACTTTTTTTGAGTCGGTTTTCTTTCTTTCTTTCTTTCTTTATTTTATTTTAAAAATCTTTTGTTTATAAATTTTTTTCTTATGGATTCATTTTCAAACTTTAGCGATGTTGATGTGGAGGATTCCCAACTCCCACCATTCTTTCACGGTATGGGGTTGGAAAATCCTAGTTCATTTATGCCAAAGTTTGAAAAAATGGTGTAGAGAAGAGTTTTAGGATTTGTTTGATGAGAACATTTGTGCAGATTTTATTTATTTTAAAGTGTTCCCTCATACTTTGAGAGATGATGCTAAGATTTGGTTTGATGCTTATCCTCAAGATTCTTTTTCTACATGGCTTTCTTTTTAGACTGATTTCTTCGAGCTTTCTTTCCTATTTATTACAGGAATTAGGTACAGATGCACCAGGCATTTGAGCAACAAATGGAGAGCTTTGTCCAGTTTGATGGTGAGACTTACTGTCAGGTTTTGGAGAGGTTCGATGGTTTAGTGCTTAAGTGTCTATGCCATGCTTTCAACGCAGAGGATCTACTTCGGATTTTCTACACATGGTTGCAGCTGTCGGCACGGGACTTTGTGCAGATGAGCAATAGTGGAGACTTCTTTGCATATACTGCAGAGGATGCATGGTTGTACCTGATGGACCTTGCATAGTTGGAGCAGACTGCACCATCTGGAGAGTCGTCACTTGGATATGAGGATGATGGCCAGTCCCCAGTTCCACTTCAGGATTCAGAGCAGCATGTCCAGTGTCAGTTTGAGGAGCAACCTTTAGGCTCTTTTTCTTGCGACCCCATTGGATACCTAGCAGAGCAGAATGTTGGGTTACATGAGAGCCAGGTAGAGGATGTTGAGAGACTAGATATTAAGGATCAGGAGGAGACGGATGATGGAGTGTGTGTCACCCACGTTGGAGACACGATGAAGTTTTGTTGGGTTGGTGGTGATGATGATATGGAGATATGTCCAAGCGAGAGTGAGATAGATGACATCGGTATGCCTGAGTCACATTGCCTGTCTAATCCATTACCACAGCTGGAGGTGTGCAAACATCTTAGATGGAGTGCTGAGATGGTTTACTACCGTGGTATTGAGGAGGATGAGTGCACGAGATACAGCCTACAGACTACTTTGGAGGCCGAGCCCTCCCTCCCTTCAGATTCAGTTCAGCAGCCATTACTTCAGACACCTCAGGCCACACATCAGTCCATCATCCAGGACGATGATATTCGGGGTGGACCACAGAGTCTAGGGATGACTGCAGAGGCCATTACCTTCGAGGGCGAGGATTCGACAAGTGACAATGACTGCGATATGTCTACATTGAGCCTGTGCTGCCTTCTCCTCCACACTTATCCCTGCAGCCATTTCACCCTCCTCCTGAGGGGTCGCATCAGCCAGGCGATAGCATCACCATTCAGGGAAGTTCTCATCTCACTTTTCCCTTCATTTCTGTAACTCAATCTTCATTTCCATATATATTAGATTCAGATTGTCGTCATACATATTCATCTCCTTATTTTTATTATGACGACCCGATTTGGACTTCCTTCTTTGGAAGTCTTAGTTATTTTCCTTGGATTGACACAGCTTGTCTCCCACAGGACACAGGAGTATATTCTAGGGAGATGTTGGAAGCTGTGTTGCTAGGATCCACGGAAGCTGGAAAAGCTTCGTTTCCAAAGCATCTAGCTGAGGAACGAAAGGATATGATAGAGCAGCTGCCTCCCCCATTACACATTCGGGATCTGCCTTTTGCTAAGGTGTAATCCTTCCTTTCCTTAGTGTAAAAAAATAAAATAAAAAATTTTAGTTTAGTTTGCTTTAGTATGCTCGTTTTCCCTCTAGCATCGTTGAATAATATCTATTTTCACTTCAACCATTGAGGACAATGCTTATTTCTAGTTGGTGGGAGTGAACTATAAAGTTGGATGCTAGTTTTGGGTAGTTTTGAAATTTTTTTGATGTTAATAAAAAATCCTCATTCATCATCATCATTCATTCATATTGAGCATATCTTTTTGATGCCTCCATCCTTGCCTCCACCATATTTCTTTTGTTTAGTCCCTACATGCTTCATGCCATGCAATTTTTTCGGATTATTATTTTGGTATCAAATTTATAGATGTTTGATTGACACGTTTTAATTTCTTTTCCATTTTGGAGTCAAATGTTAATATGCCATGTATGAAACAATTTGATATGTTGTGATACTCTCTTTGAAATAATTCGGGAATAGTTTGGTGTAAGTGATTGCATGAATTGGGATGAATGGCTTAGTTTTTGATTGGATAGGGTGTGGCCAATTGGTTATGTTTTATTTTCCTCCTAAGGAGTGGGTGGATGAGTTGATAATTCATGTTTAGAATGAGAAAGAGAGTTACATAAGTGAATGTTTTTTCTAATCAAATTGAGTAGCCGGTGCCCCATGAAACATTGGGGAGGACGCCAAAGATGAGTACGGGATCATTCCATCCCTTTGCCTATATAGCGTTATCGCGTGTATGCAAAGGTGGCGGTGTTTGTATTTCATAGCATGATTGCGTGAATGCAAAACATAAACATACTAAAACAAAAAGAATACAAAAAAGAGAGAAAAAGAAAAGAAAAAGAAAAAAATGAATGAATAAATGAAAGAATAAGCAACATGAGTGATGCAATCTCATCTCCCACCACTTAGAAGGAATTTCTTTTGGTTTTGGCCATTTCCATGATAATTAGAAACTTTGCCATTTGCGCATCTTCCCAAAGAATGTGATACTGTGCTTATTTCCTTACTTTTCTTGGAATTGGAATGAGGAGAATGTCATTTGTTATTTCATTTCATACATTGTGTATATTCGCTTTGAAATCAATTGGAAATAACATATGAAGGATGCCATGATGATATCTTAAATTTGGTGCATTTTTTCACTTTAATCCGAAATTATCGCATATTTTGCTTGGGACTAGCAAAATGCTAGTTGGGGGTGTGATTTATGGTGAAAAGTGTATATTTATACCCCCTAACTACCCCCCATCTTGTGCATATAACTCATTGACTCATGCTCTCTTAACTATATTTGCATTAATTCATCATCATTTGAGCATATGATTTTATTTCAGCACAAATTCACTCTACAAAGCTTTATAAACATGAATTGTATTTTTACATATTTTTCTGGATTTTTCAGGAGTCTCGTGTTGTTTTTTGTGATTCAAATCGAGATTGACAGTTTTTCCCAGGCTGCTCAGTCGATCAGAAGCCTGCTCGGTCGAGTAGTTCGTCGCCCCAAAAACAGAGAGCTGGGAAGTTTTGCCTCGTAGAGGCTACTGTCATACTCGGGCCGAGCAGCATGTCTACTCGACCGAGTGGACTTGACTCATCTTCAGCGGATATGGTTGTTTCTCCGTGCTCGACCGAGCAGTCGGTTGAGTCGGTCGAGCAGGCTTGGGCTCGCCCGCAGCATCCGACGTCCTGGATGATGTTTCTCGTCGTTCGTTTGGGTTCGTACTTAACCTATGGATGTTTTAGATTAGGTTAAGCCGTCATCTTGAGTGGGAAAGCCTCTATTGAGTTTAGAGAGCCTCTTGCTACCCCATTAGAGATTGAAGAGTTTTAGGGTTTGTGTTCTTGAGAGAAAGGTTTGATTTTTCCTTCTCTTCTTCGTCCATTGATTTCTTTCTCTTGAGTGGATTCGTGAGGGCGTGTTCCGTTGACAAGTTATTACTCACGCGTGAGGGAGCATTTTTGTAACCCTAATTGTTTGGATCTCTCTACTAGTGGAATTGTCTCGGATTGGATTGCTGGACGTAGGTTGTTTACAACCGAACCAGGGTAAATTCTTTTGTGTCTACGATTGATTTATTTGTTGCTGTGATTCGTTTGCTACTTTCTATTGCAAGGTCATTTGGGATTTTTGTTGGGTCTTTGAGATTAGATTTTTGCTAGCCCAATATTCCTGATCAGTTTTTAGGGTTGGTTTCCGCATTGATATCGAGGCGATTTCGGATTTTCCCCCAACAAGTGGTATCGGAGCTTGTGGTTTTATTGCAAAGGAAGTTAGTGGCGAAGGAAAGATGGTGTCTTTGGCAACTTTGAACATTGAGAAGTTTACTGGTCGGAATGATTTTCAGATCTGGCAGATGAAGGTGAAGAATGTTCTTATGCAGACGGTGCCAGATCGTATTTGATGTCTCGAATATCGATAAGGAGGTGACTTCATCCGCTAGGGCGGAAATGGAGAGGAAGGCGTACAACGCGACTCAGGTGTCGTTATCAGATAATGTTTTGAGGGAAGTCCTGGATGAGGCGACGGCATCTGATATGTGGAAGAAGCTTGAGGGACTCTATATGAAGAAATCCTTCACGAGTCACCTATATGTGCTTCAGCAGCTATATACTCTCAAGATGAAGTCTGGTTCAGCGGTGAAGGATCACATGGATGAATTGAACAGGATTGTGCTAGAGTTGCGTGGTATAGATGTGAAGATTGAAGATGAGCAGCAAGCGGTTATCTTGTTGTGTTCATTTCCTAAAGAGTATAATCAATTTGTTCGGTCGATGATTTACAACCGGACTACTCTCACCGTGGAAGAGGTGAAGGTGGCGCTTCACACGGAGCAACTATGTGGCAAGGTTCAAGGTAGAGATCATGTAAGTAACCGCGAAGAGGCATTGCATGTGAGGGGTCGACAGGAATGGAGAGGAGGCTTCAGAAGAATAATGACCGCTCCAAGTCGAGACACTCGCAGGACAGAATTGCGAACATCACATGCTATAATTAGCACAAGAAGGGTCATTATTCGAATCAATGTCCTATCAAGAATAGGAAGAAAGGAAAGGAAACCAAGAAGGATTCCGGTTCGGCATCTTTGGGGATTGATGGTGAGCAGGTTCATGATGAAGGTAGACATACCGAGATTTTTGCTGCGGGGATTGCATGTGATGCTAGTATGGCATGGCTCATGGACATTGGATGCTCATATCATATGACTCCTCATAGGAGTTGGTTCGCGACATATCGTTCCAAGCAAGATGGAGGCTCAATCCGCATGGGGAACAATGCAATGTGTAGAACTGCGGTATTGGAACCATTCGGATAAAGATTCATGACGGTATAGTGCGTACACTTGCTGATGTGAGGCATGTCCCAGATTTGCGAAAGTGCCTAATCTCTATAGGCATGTTGGACAATGCCGGATGTAAGTCGGTCTTTGAAAAAGACCAACTTCGTGTTTCAAAAGGAGCCATGGTTGTGATGAAGGGAAGGAAGGTTGGTAACCTATATGCCCTTCAAGGTACCACAGTTGAAGGTGAAGCAGACATAAGCACTATGAGCGCAGTTTCTAGAGATTCAGCCAAGTTATGGCATTATCGTTTGGGTCATCCATGTGACAAAATGCTTGATGTACTTCGAAGAAGAAAGTTGATTGAAGCCTCGAATGAGAGTGTATAATTCTGTAAATCCTGTGTGTATGGTAAGAAGACAAAGTTGCAGTTTAATACGGGGAAGCATACTAGCAAAGGACCACTTGACTATGTACACACCGATATGTAGGGACCGTGCCCAGAGCCGTCAAGAGGGGGGAGCTAAGTATTTTTTCTTGTTTATTGATGAATACTCTCGCAAAGTTTGGATGTACCTAATGAAGTCAAAGGACCAAACTTTTGATATGTTTAGAGAGTGGAAGACCATGGTGGAGAAGCAAACCGGAAGGCACGTGAAGGTGCTTAGATCTGACAATGGAGGTGAGTTTAACTCAAAGGAGTTTAGAAATTTCTGCAAACTCCATGGGCTCCGCAGAAACTTTAGCACACCGGGTGATCCGCAGTCGAATGGTGTGGTGGAGTGGATGAATATGACATTGTTGGAGAGAGTGCGGTGTTTGAGGCACTCAGCCGGTTTGGGTAAGGAATTCTGGGGAGAGATACTCTCGACTGCTGTGCACATTGTGAACAGAGTTCTGTCGGTAGCGATTGGCTACAAGATCACTGAGGAGATGTGGAGAGGTGAAGCTGGTGATTATTCGTACATGCGCATTGTGGGTTGCCCGGCATATGTGCACGAAAGAGGCTACAAGTTGGATCCAAGAGCAAAGAAGTGTGTCTTTCTTGGATATGGCCACGACGTCAAGGGATATCGTTTGTGGGATCCAGAGGGTCAGAAAGCGATAGTGAGCCGACATGCCACTTTTGATGAGGATGCAATGCTCATGGCATAGCATTCTTAATCAAAAGAAGACACGTCTGCAGATGAGATTTCACCAGAGATGGTCAATCTTCCAGTCCAACCCACTCAGCGACCACATAAAGAGTTGATGGTCGATGCTCCAGTTGAGGGAGATGATGAGGTCCATGCTGAGGACCATGTGCAGACACCCGGTACATCTCAGGTACGCGTTGACACTTATGCAGGTGATGATAGAACACGGAGATCGAAGAGGGTGAAGAAAGCGCCATAAAGATTAGGTTCATGGGATTATGTCGGATATTCTTTTGATGACATGGCATCTTATGCACTCAACCTAGAGCACGAGGAGACAACAACATAGGTGGAGCCATAGTCTCAAGAGATGCCGCTCAGTGACAAGGAGCTATGGAGGAGGAGATGGAGTCCCTTCACCGGAACGACACTTGGGATTTGGTACCATTACCTAGCGAGAAGCTGCTATTGGTTGTCGTTGGATATACAGGGTCAAGGAAAGTTCAACTCAATATGGGAACAATGTCAGTTACAAGGCAAGGTTGGTTGCCAAGGGATTTGCACAACGGAAGGGTGAAGACTACAACGAAATATTTTCACCGGTTGTGCGACACACGTCCATACGTGCGTTATTGGCGCTAGTTGCTAGCATGGACATGGAGTTGGAGAAACTCAATGTGAAGACCGCCTTTCTGCATGGAGACCTTGATGAGGAAATTTATATGCAGCAGCCTGAGGAGTTCATGAGTTGAAGGGAAACAGACCTTAGTGTGCAGGTTGAAGAAATCGTTGTACAGGTTGAAGCAGTCACCCAAGCAGTGGTATAAATGATTTGATGGCTTCATGATCAGAGTAGGCTTTGAGAGGAGCATTAAGGATCAATGTGTGTATGTTCGCACACTTGAGAATGGCTTGAAGATTTATTTGTTGCTCTATGTGGACAACATGCTAATTGCTTCTAATAGCATGGCGGAGGTGAAGAAGCTGAAGGATAAGCTAGGGCAAGAATTCGACATGAGGAAATTGGGGCCCGCCAAGAAGATTCTCGGAATGGAGATTGTTCGAGACAAGAAGAAGCATGAGCTTAGATTGTCACAGAAGGGGTATATTCAGAAGGTACTAGCCTGGTTTGGGATGGATAGTGCGAAGCCCGTGACGACACCTTTGGGAGCCCATTTTCAGTTGTCGGTAAGTCAGTCGCCAAGCACCGATGAGGAGAAGACTTACATGTCTCAAGTGCCATTTGCGAGTGCAGTAGGAAGCTTGATGTATGCAATGGTTTGCACGCGTCTAGATATTGCACATGCCATGGGAGTGGTTAGTAGGTATATGGCTAATCCTGGCAAGGAGCATTGGCAGGCCGTCAAGTGGATTCTGAGATATCTGCGAGGCACAGCGAGTGTCGGGATCCTCTATGGGAGAGGAGACGGAAAGGTGCTGACAGGTTACTGCGATAGCAACTACGCAGGTGATAGAGGCAGGCAGCGATCTACCATGGGGTATGTGTCTAGTTTGGGCACTGCAGAGGTATCGTGGAGGTCGGTCTTATAGCCTGTTGATGTGCTATCATCCACAGAGGCCGAGTTGATTGAAGTAGTGGAAGTTGTGAAGGAGGCCAAGTATCTGAGGAGTCTGCTGAGAGATTTGGGGGTGCCGTAGAGTTCGTCACATGTGCATTGTGACAGCCAGAGTGCCATTCATCTGGCAAAGCACCAGGCATACAGTTCGAGGACGAAGCATATTGAGGTGCATGATTCCTTCCTTGAGTTGGAGAAGAAGGAGATATAGCTTCAGAAGATCCCCACTGATTTGAACCCCGCAGACATGTTTACCAAGCTAGTTCCCGCTGTCAAGCTCCAGGTTTGCTTGGAGCTGATTTCTGTGTTGGCTTAGGTGGCGCTAGAGGGCACGGTTTCCGAGACGAAGATGATTCTAGAGAGAGGGTGATGGTGCACAGCGTGGAGATGCATGAGTCATTGGTGATGAAATTTGAATCAAGGTAGAGTGTTGTTTTTTTGATTCAAATCGAGATTGACAGTTTTCCCAGGCTGCTTGGTCGAGCAGTTCGTCGCCCCGAAAAACAGAGAGCTGGGAAGTTTTGCCTCGTAGAGGCTACTATCATACTCGGGCCGAGCAGCATGTCTACTCAACCGAGTGGACTTGACTCGTCTTCAGCGGATATGGTTGTTTCTCCGTGCTTGATCGAGCAGTCGGTTGACTCGGTCGAGCAGGCTTGGGCCCGCGTGCAGCATCCGACGGCCTGGATGCTATTTCTCGCCATTCGTTTGGGTTCGTACTTAACCTATGGATGTTTTAGATTAGGTTAAGCAGTCATCTTGAGAGGGAAAGCCTCTATTGAGTTTAGAGAGCCTCTTGCTATCCCATTGGAGATTAAAGAGAGTTTTAGGGTTTGTGTTCTTGAGGGAAAGGTTTGATTTTTCCTTCTCTTCTTCTTCCATTGATTTCTTCCTCTTGAGTGGATTCGTAAGGGCTTGTTCCATTGACAAGTTATTAGTCACGTGTGAGGGAGCGTTTTTGTAACCCTAATTGTTTGGATCTCTCTACTAGTGGAATCATCTCGGATAGGATTGCTGGACGCAGGTTGTTTACAACCGAACCAGGGTAAATTCTTTCGTATCTGTGCTTGATTTATTTGTTGCTGTGACTCGTTTGCGACTTTCTATTGCAAGGTCATTTGGGATTTTTGTTGGGTCTTTAAGATAAGATTTTTACTAGCCCAATATTCCTGATCAGTTTATTATGGTTGGTTTTCACATTGATCTCAAGGCGATTTTGGATTTTCCCCCAACATCTCGAATGGAACAAAATCAAGTAATTGGAGAAGTGAACATGGGGCCAGGACAGTCGACTGTCCTTACAACGACAGTCACCTGTTATCTTGACAGTCGCCTGGAGCAAGCCAAAGTGCAACACAGTTGCATGCAGAAGGATTGACCGTCGACTGTTCGTTCTTCAACAGACGACTGTTTCATCTCCTTCCGAAGGGCGAAGGAAATCCAACTCTCTGTCGATTTGAAACTTCTACAGCAGGCGACTGAAGCACAAAAGATAGTCGCCTGTGGATCACACATGCGACTGTGATTTTCAAGACAGTCACATGTCACCCTTCTGAAGCCACACAGCCTGACCAACGACAGATGACTGATGTTTATTCAACAGTTGACTGTCGTGGGTTTTCTCTGCCAAATCTGGGTCGCGAGAAATGGGTTTTTCTTAACCCGATTTCTCCCCAGTCGATGTGGGCCGTTGGATGCTTCTTTGGAGGGATAGGATGCGATCCTTTAGGGGTTTAAAACCCCTAAACTCTGATGTAATGGGGATCATTCGGGCAGTTACTGTTCCATTGGGGTTTTAGACCCCCATCTTCTTCCCCAAGGGCTAGGGCAAGGGTTGGAGGCCATTGGAGCTTGGTGGAGTTTGGAGGAGGTGCAAGAGAGGGAAGAGCAGGTGTTTCTAGGGTTTCTATTGGTGATCTCTCTCCTCTCTTGTAACATTTGGTTTCTTTTACTTTGTATGAATATTTGAATGATTATTGAATGATGGTGAGAATCATTAAATAGTTGTTTGATTGATGTCTTGTAATGAATCCTATTTTCTCTTCATTTATGATTATAAGTTGTTTTTCATTATGAAGGCCTAGAGCCATTGGAATTGGGATTAATTAGGGCTTGTATGGTTGATTGTGATGATTCATTACTTGCATTTAATTGGATTAGCATACCTTGAAATGGATGCTAGTAGTGTTGATTGATGGGTTGTGCCCTATGTTTAATTGAATCGTGTGCTACTCTTTGTGGGGCCGTAGAACGGTGGTGTACCTTAAGGGTCACACCTACGTGCATAATCCTTGCATTCTATTGACACGGATGCAAGGATCGATTCATGAGCTATTGTTAGTAATTCCAACCCACTAATCAACACATCAATGGATCATGCATTACCCTTGGTGGGGGACATAGAACGACGGTGTGCCTTAAGGGCATTACCTATGTGCACAACCCAGCAGACCTTGAAATGGATGCGAGGGTTGATTCATTTGGCATCAACCTATTGCTAATTAACCCATAAACCTAACGACATCCCATTCCACACACTTCTCCTTGCTTGACTAGCTCCACTCTTAGATCTCCACCCTACCTACCTTGGGTTTGGCTCGATCGTGTTACCCCACACTCCCTCACACTACACTTGTTAGTTTAGTTGGTTGTACCAACACCTTTAGCATTCCTTAACCAATCGAGATTGTGATTGTGAAACGAGTTGTCTCTGTAGATTCGACCTCGTACTCATGGGTTTATATTGCATTGGACACTCCTTCTCTTGGAAGGAGGACATGTGCATCCTACTTGGATCGTGCACGCCCTTGCGTTTCAATCAAGCACGTACCGGAGGGATTTACATTCCAGAGTTCGACACCTTCCTTGGTCCGTTGGGATTTCTCCAGCAGATAGTTACTGCACGATTGGATCCATCCAGGTGGGCTCTACGTCGATGACCATCAGCTCCTTTACCTCCATACATGGGGTACGGAGGCTCTCACGTAGATGGTGCGACCCATCTCCTGAAGAGAAGAGAAACCCAGCTTTGATAGGGCGTCTGCGCATGCATTCTCTGATTGTGTAAGGTGGAGGGTCTCAACGTGTTTAAACCTGGACAGCTTGGTCTTGGCCGAGGCTAGGTAACGTTGCATCGCCTCTTCTCGATCCACATAATCTCCTTGCAGTTGGTTGATGATGAGTTTGGAATCACTAAGGAGGCATACGAAGTCTGCCCCCAGTGACCGGGCTAGCTTCAGGCCATTAATGGCGGCCTCATACTCGGCCATGTTGTTGGTGGCCAGGAATTCGAATCGGAGTGCATACTCGATGGTGTTTCCGTCGGGGGACCGGATGAAGATGCTGGCCCCGCTCCCTGCCTAGGTCACCGAACCATCTACATGGACCACCCATGCATCTTTGTCCCCTGATTGATCGGCAAGAATGACATCAGCCAAAAGGAAAGACAAAGGTTGAGGCATTACCATGTTCGGGCACGTCTCCTCGGGGGGCGTTCCTCCATTAATGGTGCATTTGACGATGAAGTCCGCCAGTGCCTGCCCTTGATGGCTATCCGCAGCTTATATCAGAGGTCGAATGTGCTCAGCTCCACTCCCCAATTCAACATCATCCCTATCCGATCGAATCTCTTAAGATTTCGCTCGAGCTGGGAGTCGGTTAGGACCAGGATCATGTGGGCTTGGAAGTAGGGGTAGAGTTGCCACACCGAGAGCACCAGTGCATAGGCCAGTTTTTTCATGGGGCTGTACCGCACCTCTGCATCCCTCAGGATTCGGCTAGTATAGTACACCAATCTTTGCACCCCGTCGTCTTTCCTAATCAGCAACGAGCTCACCGCTTCTCCGATGCTGGCTAAGTAAAGGCTCAGCAGTTCCCCTTCCCTAGGTTTGGAGAGGAGGGGGACTGTGGAGGTATTCCTTCAGCTCGGCGAGTGCTCGGGCGCAGCTCTCGTCCCACTCCATGGCTTTCCTCTTCTCGGGGGGGGGGGGGGGGGGGGGTTCGGAGAGAGCCTTTCTCAAGGTCCTAAAGAAGGGGAGAGATCTCTCCTCAGATTTGGTCAGGAGGCGTCCTTGGGAAGCGATCTGCCCATTCAGCCTCTGCAGATCTTTGATCGTCGTCGGCTCCCTCATATTGACCAGAGCCTCGATCTTGTCGGAGTTGGCTTCAATGCCACGGTTGGTGATAATGAAGCCCAGGAATTTTTCGAACCTCACCCCGAACATGCATTTAGTGGGATTGAGTCTGATGTTGTGCCTTCGTAGCTGCTTGAAAGTCTCTCAAAGATCGGCAATATGGTCGACGGTGTCCCTGGACTTGACCAGCATGTCGTCCACATAGACCTCGAGGTTCCTCATTATCTGGGAGCCGAAAACCTTATTGATCATCCTTTGGTAGCTCGCCCTTGCATTCTTCAGGCCGAAAGGCATCTTCTTGTAGCAGAAGGTTCCCCGGTCGGTGATGAAATACTGCTTCTCTTCGTCCTCTGGGTCCATTTGGACCTAGTTGTATCTGGAATAAGCATCCATGAAGCTGAGCATCTCGTAGCCCAAGGCATTGTCTACGAGGTTGTAACGACTGGTTTTCATGTATCTGGATTTATTATATTATATTATATGTTTTGGTGGATTTTCTCCTCATGTGTGGTTTTCGTCTCCGTAGCTTTCATTTTCGATCGTTTCGTCGTGATTTCCTAGCTTCTTCCGTTGATCGTCGATTTTGGAGTAAGTCATTCGTGACGGGCTTCATATCGGTCATATCTTATTGTTAGATCAAGCCTAGGAGTCTTAGGAATCGATCCCGGAGCTTCGCACTCCATTTCGGAACTTTCTGTGCACGTTAGCCGATACAAGAAGGGGAACCGACCGACTAGATGACGATTTAGTCGGTCGACAAACCTTCATGGACCGACTAGTTGGCTTTGTTAATTTCTCAGGAGTTACTGTTTATCGTTAGTCAGTCTAAGAACATTGGTCGATCGACTAGGTTGCAAACTAGTCGGTCAGCAATCGTTCTTTAACCGACTAGCTCTATGATCATTTTTGATACCAAGTACTATTCATTCTTAGTCGGTCTAAGAACGTTCATCGACCGACTAGATTCGAAACTAGTCGGTCAGTAGTTGTTCTTTGACCGACTAAATCTAAATCCTATTTTTGTACAGGAGTTACTGTTTGGACTTAGTCGGTCTGCGTTGGTCAACCGACCGACTAGTTCACAAACTAGTCAGTCAGTGGTTGCTCTTTGACCGACTAATCAGTGTCGAAACCCTAATTTCTGGGCAGCCACCAGGTTATTTTCTATAAATACCACACTTCGTTTCTTTTCTTTCTTTCTCTTCTCCTGGACTCTTTCCTTCCCCATTGACCTCTGATCTTCCCCAACCTTCCTCTAGCCTTCCTCTTTCATCAAGAGCTTCTCCCCCTCTCCATTTTGACCAACCACCATGCCCTAGGTCATCTCCAACCCCCAAAAATCCCCAAAAACCCATTTCTCCAGATTTTCCCCATCCATTCCAGATCTGAACCCTAGGTTCCCCGGAGCGTTTCTTCCGTTACCGTGCTTGCTCGGCATCATTCTTCCGCTTCCGAATACGTGATCTCATCTCCGTAGTTAGCAGTTGTGTGACGGCCTCGTTGATCGTCATTCTCGGTTCTAGGCAAGTGAAACTTGCATCTCTTGATTTGGGCCATGTCTTAGGCCATTTTCTTGCTTTAGCGTAAAAGAGACTAGAAGGTGAAAGGATAGCCGTCTAGACGCCATTGACCTAGCTTGACAACGAAGCTTGGTCCGTCACCTTCATCATGCTTGTGTGTCACGTTTAATTTCACTTAACGGTACGCGTACTACCTGTTCATGTCATCCATGCATCTTTAACTCCCATGTTTAATTTAAATTAACGGTACGTGAATATCTGTTCATGCCATTGCATTTTGCCTGTCATGTTTAGTTTAATTAACGGTACGCGAATAACTTCTCATGTCATTGCATGCTTGAACACTCATCGTGATTGCGTAGCATCGCTACACACTAGTGCTACTTGTTCCGGATAGGCACTCGTTTTGCGGGCACAACCCTAGGCCAATTACAAATCTGGCTCGTGGTCCAGAAAACGAGCTCAATACAGCCTGCGGGCAATAGGGCACTCGCCTGTGTGTGAGTGATCCCTTGTACTTGAATACAGCCTGCTGGCAATAGGGCGCTCACATGTGTGTGGGTGACCCCTTGTACTTGTTACTTGACAATACATGTCACACCTACCACTTGTTACTTGCTACTTGTACTTCCCTTGTTACTTCCATACGATACTTGCCATGCCATGCACCATACTTTAGCTGCTAGGTTGTTAGTTTACCTTTCTTTCAGTTTCCTTGCACAAGTCTTTCGACTTGCTGACATATGCCCCTTTTCTCTTTTGGGTGACACATGTTAGATCCCGAGCCTGAGTTTGTCACTGAGGATGCGGTGTTTGCTGATGCTGAGTCAGAGCCTGCGTTGATCGAGGACTTCGTGGACACTGGAGATCAGTCTTAGTGTCCTCGTGGAGCTTTCCCTTTTGCTTTAGACTGCTTTTGGTTATCGGTGCGTAGCACCCATACTTTGTTGGTGTTTGTTGTGTTGGCCGTGTGTTAGGCCTTTAGACTCTTTCTTTTAGCCTGGTGGCTTTTCTGGATGTTGAACTTAACTCTAATGTTGGACAATTTCTGAGATTTGAGATTTTATTTTTGTCTCTCCTTGTGTTATTATTGTTGTTTTGTTTGTGGTTACAGGGACCTGCTTATGTTTTATTGACGCTTATCAGGTTTGGGGCTTCACAGCTCCACTCTCGTGCGGACCTTTTCACGTCTCGCCTCCATTTTAGGGAAGCGGGGCGTGACAGAGGTGGTCGATGCGGGGCAGCGGGTAGCTATCTTTGGGGCAGGCCTTGTTGAGATCGGTGAAGTCCACACACATTCACCACTTGCCGCTAGACTTTTTCACCATCATGATGTTGGCCAGCCATTTTGGGTTCCAGACTTCTCGGATGAAGCCTGCGTCAAGCGGGTGCTCCACTTCCTTGGATGCGGCCCTCATCTTCTCGTCGCCCAAGTTCCTCTTCTTCTACATGACCAGGTAAAATTGGGATTGGCGTGTAGCTGGTGGGTGATTACTTGGGGGTCCACGCCTAGTATATCGTTAGGCGACCAGAAGAAGATGTCCAGGTTGGCCTCCAAGCATCTGATCAACTCACCCCTCAGGACAGGTCGAGTTCTGACCCGATGGAGAGGAATCTACTGCCTCCGTTCGTGACGGGGATGAGCTCCGGCTCTTCCACGGGTGCAGCTCTTGCATCGCCCAGGTCGTATCTCGGGTCCAGATGGTCCATCGGGTTGCAGTGCGTCACATCGTGGTCTGCGTCAGTCAGCTGGTAGCAGATCTTAGGCTTCGTCCTGTTGTCTCTAATCTTTCTGATTTCTCTTGGGGTCCGAAACTTGACCATTTGGTAGAGGGTTGAGACCACGGCCCCAGCTGCATTGAGGAGCGGTCGACCGATGATCCCATTGTACGCTGACCCGATCCTCAGTGCCATAAACTCTATCGTCAGGGCGGTCGAGTTGGACGGCTCTCTGAGCGTGACAGGGAGGTAGACCATCCCTACGATGGGCATGGAGTGGCCCGTGAAGCCTATCACGGGCCCGGAGCAAGGCTCCAGGTCTTCGGCTTGCAGCCCCATCCTCTCCAGAGTTGACATGAACAGGATGTCACATGAGCTTTCGGTGTCGATGAGTAGTCGTCAGACCAAGGCAGTGTCAATGATAGTCCAGACGACTGTGCTTCATCGTGTGGTGGCCCTGCCTCCTTCAGGTCCTCTTCGGATAAATAGATTGGCAGGGGGTAGCTCTCGGCTCCTTCATGATCTACCTCCATTGGTTCTACCCACAGTGCGTCTGGCCCCTCGGCTCGGGACGGGCGCGGGGTAATCGTGGCTTTGCCCAGGTGACCATTGGTTGGCCCTGGCATTGATGTTGCCACCGTCGCACTCATGTGCCTAGAGGTGCATGGCCGCGTCATCTCGGATGTGGTTGTTTGACATAGGTGCTTCTTCGTATCCCACAGAAGGCGCCAGATGTTTCAGGGTGTGTTCTCACCACAAGTTGTTTGACTGGAGGGCTGGAGGTCAATGCAATCACATGGGACACGTGCGGCCTTCAGGAGAGGGATGCAGCTCGTTCGGCTTGGCAACGAGGGTGAAGGTCCGAGCGTCGGTGTACCGAAAGGAGTCCTCGATAGTGCAACGTCCTCCGTAGGGGTGGAGATGAACGGGCTCGGGGGGCGAGCAGGTTCAGCTTCGGGTTGATTGGTGATCGACCCCCTGATACCACCCGAGAGACAGTCGTAGTCTTACTGCAAGCGCACGGTGTAATGGCGAGTGGGTATCGAACACGAGGAGGGACTAATGATGGTACTCTATCTTGATCACTGAGCTATTGGTGGAAGGATGGTTTTAGGAATGTTGTTGTCACAATCGTTCAATTAACAATTCAAATTCAATATAATAAAAGCGTCTAGGGCTAGGGAATCCCCACTACGGATCGTCATTTATCTCTGTGAATCGTGAATCTCAATGTTGCAAGACTTGAATTCGGGTGAACTAGTCATAACTAAATAGAGAACCAAGCTCACGCTCTCACGCTATTGCCGGTCTATAGCGACCTAGATTAGGGTCCACTCTCGTGCATACCCTAACCTAAGCCACTAGCATGAGGATCGACATCATCGTTCAATTACTTCTCGAGCCCACTCTCGTGCAAACTCGAGTAACAATCTAGGTTGTGATAGCTCGTATTCGTCCAATCTCTTGCAAACGAATATGGGTATAGATTTATAATAAAAATGCTAGCTTTGGTCCAATCTCTTACAAACCAAGTCTAGTGAATCTCGATTATAAACCTAAATCGAATATCTAGGCCTTCCCATCTATTAGAATCCAATCTCCTGCAAACCCCATATCGATAGAAATTCCTAGCTATCCATTAAAAATCAATCACAACCTAACCTTCTATCAATTCTAGCAACTTATAAATTTATTCATCACAATTCTAAAATTGGATCCATAGGGTTCATCCCCATGCTCTAGAACAGCAAAACTACTCACAATTCATCATAGCAATAGCAAAATCAATGAATAAAAACATATATCAATTCAGATTTAGACGAAAGCAATTCATAAAAATGCGAAATTTCAATTAAAATAACAAACCAGATCTGAGTTCTTCAATCTCCAAGAAAGAATTACAATTAGAATTCAGCTAAAATCTATTTTCTGGTCTCTGCCTGAACTATGATGAAAACTAGCCTTAAATACAGGACCAAAACGGCCAAAAAACTGACAGATTTGCCCCTGGTGTAGCCTAGAACCCTAGCTTTCGACAGAGGCTGACTGCGCTACTCGACCGAGTGGAAATCCCACTCGGCCGAGTGACAGATCCAAATAAAACAGAGAAGTTGGGGGGTTTTGGCTTCTTGGCACTCTACGTCACTCGGCCGAGTGGAATTTATCACTCGGTCAAGTGGACTTCCTCACTCGGCCGAGTGAGTCTTCTGCTGTGCTCCCCAAAATTCCAGAGAGCTTGGCGTGTTTTTCTTCAGAAAGCTCTGACTCACTCAGGCGAGTGGAGTTCTCCACTCGGCCGAGTGGGTTTATTCACTCGGTCGAGTCGACCGTGACTCCAAACACTTTTGTATCATTATACTCAGTCGAATACGCTTCTTCACTCGGCCGAGTGGACTGTTTCTGGAGTCATATCTTCTCCTCCTCGCTTCCTCGGTGATTCTATCGAACTTCTTCTTTTGCTCATCATCTAGCGCTGCTAGCTCCTCAATAGGGCCATGGGCGATGCTCTGGTATGCGTGCAAGTCCCTTGATCTCATTTATGCTCCCAATCGCTCCATATTTCCTGAAATCTGACAAAAACAAGAAATAGTGAAAAGCAACATAATATCGTCGAATAATCGTGAAAAACGTGATATATGCGATCAAAATAGTATGCAAACGTGCAGAAAAAAGGTGTAAAATATGGACCGATCAAAATCCCCCAAGCTTGCCTCTTACTCGTCCTCGAGGAAGATGAGTGAAACGGCGAATCCGGTGGATAAAAATAAGTAAAAAGAAAAAGAAAGATGGAAAAGAAAACGAAGAGGGAGGTGCTAGATCATTCTATCAGGATAAGTAGTCGCTTACTCAAATAGCGCACGATGAGTAAAATATGCCAAAGATTTTTTCTTCGATATCATATCATATATTGGTGCATTCGATATAGAAACCAAAAACGTCAAAACGATATGAAATATGAAGTCATTCTAGAATTAGCATCATCTAAGGCATCTAAAATGATATACGTAATCATAGATTAAACACTTTTCAATTGATCACTTTCTGCTTGGAGTATAAGAAATATCACACATTATAAAGCGATAAGAATAGAAAGAGATGGTATTCATGAAAAGCATGCCAAAATTTCAATTTATAGACTTCGTAGTACTCTAAGTAATCTCCCTAAGTATCAAAAATTACCTAGCTAGGTCGTCATGCACATATATGTAGTCACTCTCTCACACATCAGTGGATCCCCTCCCCAAGCTTATTTATAAGCGTGGTGGCATCATATAGAACAATACTGCTTTTCCCATTTTTTGAAGCTCCATATGAATAAAGGAAAAATAAAATAAAAAAATGAAAGAAGGAAGGATTGTGTATATACAAATGAACTTCTTTTTGGTTTTCTTTTCTCTTTTTCTCCTTTTTTCTTCTTTTGTTTTTTTGGAAGAGAATATACACAATAACAATCCCAAATCAAAGATAGAAAGGTATGCATGTATTTTACTTTTGATTTTGGGGTAATGTAGCTTGGACTTTTTAGCATGGGGAAGATGCCAATATAAGATTCTCTAAGGGGAGTTTCACCAATGATTTTAAGTATAGAGATGATGTTCAAGATATGTGGAAAAAGAAAAATATGCAACGCTCAGTTCACTCTTTTGTATGTGCGTGACAACTTTCAGCAGGATAATATAATCTACTCAGTTTGATTTCAGAAAGTAAACTAATCTAGTCATAACAAAAAGGCATACATTCAATCAACCTGGAAGTTTGAGTGTATAATTTCATACAAATAGAAGTGATAGCAGATAACAAAGCAATACTCCAAGTTAGGCAATCAATGTGTGAAGCTTGGTGTGTTTTCTATGAAAAGTATATGATATAAATTTTTAGACTCAGCTAATGCTAGAATTACATTCACAATCATATAATAAAGTTGAAGGTTACTATTCTCACATGCATGACGATGTATAGCATATGATATCTGAAATAAAAAACGGTGTCATGGCAAGAGAATACGCATATAAGAGCAAGCTAACTCCAAGTCATCGTCATCGTGGAGAATTCATTTCTAGCAAAAAGAATAAAAGAAATAAGGATAAAGGAAAAATGAGAACTAACTATACAAATGCAACGCACGTAGAAAGTAAGAAAACATGATGCATGAAAAAAATGAAAAAGTAGGTGAAAATAAGTGGAAAATAAAGAAATGTAGAAAAATAAAGATGAAAAATGAAGAAAATAAAAAGTGCATGAGACACTCATGTAATGCCCTGTGGTAGCTACTGCACATGTACTAGAGGGGGGGGGGGTGAATAGTACTTTAAAATAATCAAGATAGTTATTCCTAATTATTGTGCAAGAAACAAACGACAATGCGGAATAAACAACAATCAACAAGAATTAACAAACGCAAACAAAGCACGTAACGGGTTTGGATCCACCCAAGTCTCCCCGACTTGTTCCCGGTGATCCTACGTCCCAACCACCCGGATCCCCTCCGGATACTTGAGTTAGAAACCCTAACTCAAGATTTAGCACTATGAAATTCTTGTGAAAAACCTTCACAAGACCAAATCATACACAATATAAATGTGACTCCCACAACCCAGGATCACACACTTCTCTCACAACCGAGAGAACAATTCAAATAACGATTGAAATGAAATAAAGAAACACTTACCACAAAATCCTATGCCTTGAGTAAATATTACCAAATTAGGGCAAAGATGGATTTTGGGGAAGATGATGCCACCAAACCCTAGCTTCAAGAAGTTGACCAGCAATGGAAGCCTAGGGTGGAGTATGGTGACTAGAGTCAAGCTCTTGGCTTGAAAGGCTCACAATGGAGAGAATCTCTCTTGAGGAATTTGCTCAAAGAGTGAAGGGAGAGATTCTTGGTGAGAAGAGAGAGCTTAGAATTAGCTTGAGAAAACTCTTCTCTTAGGTCTGAAATTACTTGTATATTGGACCTCTTACATCTCTTCAAACGAATCAGGATTCTATTTAAAGGGGCAAGAGAAATCGAGTTTGAAAGAATCCCAACGGCTCTATTCTGAACCCAACTAGTCGGTCAAAGAAGGTTGACTGACCTACTAGTTCACCAACTAGTCGATCGGTCAAACAGCATGAACCGACTAATGGTAGAACAGCCAAAAGGTGAAGTTCCAGGCAATATGAACTAGTCGGTCTATGAAGACTTTCCAACCGACTAGTTTCACAACTAGTCGGTCGGTGAGTGTTCTTTGACCGACTAATAGTCGAAATGGAATAGCTGGAAACAAGTTGAACTAGTCGGTCTGTCACGCCCCGCTTCCCAAAAACGTGGAGGCGAAGCGTGAGAAGGTCCGCTCAGACTTGAAGCTACAAAGCCGCAAGTCCGATAAGCGTCAATCACTTTAAACTGCAGGTCCTTGCAACGCGAAACGAAACAAAGATAATAATAACGAAAGAGACAAAAAGAACATCTCAGAATATCCATAATAATAAATCTCAACATCGCAGAAAAGCCACCAGGCTAAAATAAAAGAGTCTAAAAGAGGCCCAGCATGGCCATCAAAAGTACAAAGTACGAAAACAAAGAAAAGGTGCAAGCACCGACATCTAACAGCAACCTAAAGCAAAAGCAACGCCAACAGTCTCTAAAACTGGTCTCCGGTGTCCACGAACTCCTCGACGAACGTAGGCTCAGTGTCAGCAACTACCTCGTCCGCTACAACTATCTCTGGCTCAGGGTCTAACATGTGACACCCAAAGAGAAAGGGGCACATGTCAGCAAGTCTGGAAGACTTGTGCAAGGAAACTGAAAGTACAAGTAAAAGCAACCTAAAAGTTCTAGCATGATGCAATGACATGGCAGTTAAAGTAATGAGTGCAACAGGTAAAGTAAAGCGAAGTAAAGTAGGAGCATGGCATGGCATTCACAAGACAAGTACAAGACAAGGAAAGTAAGCACCTCGTGCACAGAGATTCCGTCTTTTGGCTAGAGTGGCTGCGCGGGCCAACTCCTAAGCTCAAGTGAACGTTTATCCCTACCCCTCCACGTGTGTCGAGCCAGGGCCTTACCCCCGAACTTGGAATGCTCGCTTCTAGACCACGAGCCAGGAAGTGTGTAAACAAGTATGGCGTAGGGGTGCACCTAGCCGGACAAGTAGTACGAGGACAAGTATTGTAGCGTGTGCTACGATGCAACAATCAATGCATGGATGACATGGCATGACAAGTAGTAAAGCGTACAAGTAAGAAAAGTGTTACGCCTATTTGATCGAGATCCTAAAAGACACGAGCCCAGGAGCCCGACTACTGGTCGAAGGCCCACCTGCATCCTCAAGCCCATTCAACAAAGGCCATGTAAGGGATCTTCTCGAATGCCGATCTGACCCGGCCCCGATAACCCGCTGGACACTCACCCACTCCTGCGAAAACCGTTCCCCCGAACGCGTGACCACTAAATGGCGGTAATGGGGAGGTGCTGGAATGGCGAAGAGAGCGGCGGCGAGGGGGCGGATTGATGGGGCACGATCGAGGGCGGGCGTGGGACGTGGGCCAGAGGCAATCACGCAGGGAGCTCTACAAAAGGGCTCGGAGGACGACAAAGAAAAGGACCGCATCTCAGGTAACAAATCCTAAAGTACTCCATCAACGACCTCGTTCCCCCAATTCATCTCCTTCCTCCCCCGCTCGTGCCGAGAGACGCCGTTACGATCTCCTCACGAGTCGAACCGTCTCCGCCGGGCCTCCTTTCTCAGATCACTATCTGACTTAGGCATCGGAGGGGATTTGGCCGGAACCAAGGTCCGGCCCCCTGACGAGCGTTCTCGTCTACGCAGGTGGACAGCTGATCAACGGGCCGAGGCTACCCCTCGCCCCTCTCCGACCACTCGATCGACTGGATAGTGAGGCTTCCCCTCACCGTCAACCTGCCGAGGCCGAGCACGCCCTACCAAGGTCGAGCGTCTTAGTCGGGTCCGAGACTCCCCCTCACCGCCCCTCGGCCGTGCGTCTACCCGGGCGACTGAGGCTACCCCTCGTCCCCCTTCCAGCCGAGGCCGAGCACGTCTGTCCGAGGCCGAGCGTCTCAACCAGGGCCGAGGCTTCCCCTCGCCCCTTCTGCACCAATTCGAAGCCCCCCAAGGGACCCAAAGTGGGCCCCTTGACCACGTTGACCGGGTTCTCCACGGTCAACGCTTTGTAGTGAGAAAACACTCTGAAACATCTGGCGCCGTCTGTGGGAACCTGAAAATCATCCCACAAAGCAGAAAACCACACCAACAATGGCACGAGCCAGCAACGGAAGGAAGCGCATGCCCCCCATCCCGGAGGAGGGGAATGACGCATTGAATGGCAACCCCGAGGACATGCCCGTCGGCGACCACCATGCCCTCTCAACCGAAGAGACCGGCGGCTCAGAACTGGCCACGCAAGGACAACTCCGCGCCCTGGCTCAGGAGACCAATGCAAGCCTCCAGACATTGGTCGTGACGGTGCAGCAACTCGTCGGCCCGGCGCCGCCCAACAGGGGCACGCTGGACGACGGCCATCGATGGACAGGGGATCCCCCGCACTTGCGGTCTGCCATGGTCGACGACCACGGGGCCCAGAAACCGAACACGGAGCGTCGGTTCACGCTGTCCGGCTCTCGTCAGGCGAGGTCACGCACCTCCTCACCCTATCGTGAAAGGAGCCGAAGAGAGACCGAAGGGACGGACGGTGAATCGAGGACGGCATCGTCTCGTCGATCACGGTCGTCCCGCCGCAGGAGAAGCAAACTACACCACTTGAGAGACCGATCACGACGGAGCAGGAGCTTCCGCAGGAGGAGTCGGGAGCGTCGGGACAGCCCGACCCCCAGCGTGGCGAAGGCTGCAGAGCCAGCCCCGCTGGCGCCGGTGCTACCTCCACCCCCGATCGATCCAGAGGCAGGCGAGTACCGCATTCCCGGAGGCATCCACGGAGACCGGTGTCCCTTATCACGGAGAATAACCGACGCACGGGTCCCCTCTCGATTCAGGATCCCGGTGCTGGGAAAGTACGACGGAATAGGAGACCCGGCACACCACGTGATGGACTACGAGGGGGACATGGCCTTCCAGGGAGCTGACGACGACCTGCTTTGCCGGGGCTTCTATTCTACTCTCAGGGGAGCGGCGAGGATCTGGTACCACAGCCTGCCCGGCCGCTCCATCGACAGTTTCGAACAACTCGCCCAGTTGTTCTGCAAACAGTTCATGGCGGGGAGGCTGATCAAACCTGGTGCTGAACATCTGTTCAACATAGTGCAAGGCCCGGCCGAGCCACTCCGACAGTTCATGCGCCGCTTCAATGCGGAAAGGCTGAACGTGAACAACCCACCCGACCTGGTGGTCCATACATCCCTTAAGAAAGGACTTCGCCACAGGGGCCTCAAGAAGTCCCTACACAACAACCCCCCGAAGGACCTCCCCGGGATCATGGCAAGGGCTGAACGCTTCATGCTGACCGAGGAGGCCTTGGCCGAGGATGCAGGAAAAGCCGCTCGAGGGACCAAGCGCGGCGACGGCGGACGAGTTAGCCCCGAAGGGTACCGGACCGAGAAGAGGCAGAGGAACAGGCAGCGGGGAGAAAGCGCGAGGGATACCACCCCGGACGCCATTCTCGCCCAAGTACAGAAGGAAGAGCGAGCTGATCGCCCCCCACCGAAGGCTAAAAGAGGCGGGAAGAACAGGGAGAAGTACTGCAAGTACCACAAGGACGATGGTCATGACACAGAAGATTGCTGGCATTTGAAAAAGGACATTGAGAAGCTGATGAGTCGAGGGCACGCCAGGAATCAGGCCGACGAGCCGGCCCATGGAGAAGGGACCTCCACACAGCCGGACAAGGGGAAGAAGATCAACACCGTCCAAGGCCCCCTCCGCATCATAGAGTGAGCGGGCGACGTCTCTCCCCCCGGAAGCGGCCTAGTATGAGGGAGTTATCTAAGTTTACATCCCTCTGTCTAGCTTCATTTCTTTTTTTTCCCATTTCCTCCAAATGTACCGGTCTGACAGGACTCTTGAGAGTACAAATGCATCCCTTTTATCTTCATTTAAAACCCCGACGGAGTTGACATGACACCAATAGCACGAAAGGTTGAGGACCGCCGCCTCACTGGAGGAGGAAGAGGAGCTTTGCCCTCGCCGACCGACTCCAGCGCCCATAAGTCTGGGGGCAATTCCCCCAGCAGGCACGGACACCGACCGGTCCTAAGCAGAGGAGCTTTGCCCTCGCCGACCGACTCCAGCGCTCATAAGTCTGGGGGCAATTCCCCCAGCAGGCACGGACGCCGACCGGTCCTAAGCCGAGGGGCTTTTGCCCTCGCCCACCGACTCCAGCGCCCATAAGTCTGGGGGCAATTCCCCCAGCAGGCACGGACGCCGACCGGTCCTAAGCCGAGGAGCTTTGCCCTCGCCGACCAACTCCAGTGCTCATAAGTCTGGGGGCAATCCCCCCAGCGGGCACGGACGCCGACCGGTCCTAAGCCGAGGAGCTTTGCCCTTGCCGACCAACTCCAGCGCTCGTAAGTCAGGGGGCAATTCCCCCAGCAGGCACGGACGCCGACCGGTCCTAAGCCGAGGAGCTTTGCCCTCGCCGACCGACACCAGCGCTCATAAGTCTGGGGCAATTCCCCCAGCAGGCACGGACGCCGACCGGTCCTAAGCCGAGGAGCTCTGCCCTCGCTGACCGACTCCTGCGCCCCTAAGTCTGGGGAAAATCCCCCAAGCCGACGCCAACGTCGTCCAGTCCTAGGCCAAGAACAAGGCGACAACGCAAAGTACACGAGAAGTACGAGTAAGTCCATTTCGTTTATAATAGTTAACCAGAGTACAAAAATGTGTCTTATTTACAGGGGATCGAGGCGAAGGAAACACCCTACAAACAATCTACTCACGACGAATGACAGAGTTCTTCGCCTACAGAAGCTAGATCGACACCGACAGAGCAAAATTGGTTGACAAAAGACCCGAAGTAGGAAGCCCAAGCTAGCAGCCATGCAACCAGTAATTGTTGGCCACGGAGCCGATAATGAAGCCGAAGGAGATAGCGGGGGCCAGGGATCCATTTCAAGTAGACTGGCCCAAAGCGAAGCGGATGCTTAAAAATTTGAGGATAAGGCCGGGAGGGACGGCTTAGGGAGCTCGAGCTCGGGAGGACACATCCTCGGGCACTTCGCCCTGCTCGGAGCGAGGGGGATCGACCGACGGTGAGGCTTGCCAAACACGCTCCGCACATTCCCGGAAAGAAGACTGGACGACTTCGACGATCCGAGGGGCGATGAGGTCTTCATACTTACCGAAGGCCTCCCTGAGAACCTCAAAGATCCTCTTCCCCAGGGTCTCGACGACACCCTTCTCCACCTCCTCTGCAAGCCGCATCACCTGGCACCGATCCGACAGTTCCCTCTGAAGCTCCTCCCTCTCCAGGCGGAACGACTCCGCCGCTTCCTCAGCCGACTGATGAGCATCCTCCAGCTTTCCTTGGAGGTCAACCACTCGTCCCTCCAACTCGGCCACGCGGAGGTTGAGACGCCGAGACTCCATCTGGGCCGCCGTCATAGCCACCTCAGTCGCCCCGGCCCGCTCCTGAGCCCTCATGGAGGACTCCTCCAGCTCCCTCAAGCGAACGGCTCGACACTGCAACTCCACAGCGAGCGCTGAACCCTGAAAAGACGAGACATGGGCTAAGAAGAGGATAAAGAGAAAGAGAGGATAGCAAGATAACCGAACCTGTTGAAGGATCCAGACCAAGGAATTCGACATCTTGTCGGCCGGGATCTTCTTGAGGAGGCTGCGGTCCCGGGGAGGGACGGAGATCTCGGCAACCTGCTGGGCCAGGGCTCGGTCAACAAACATCGAACTCCCAGGGACGACGATCGAAGCCAAGTCGCTCGCCAACAAGGCCCTGACCCCTGGTGATACGGGCGAAGACGCTGCGAGGGGGGTGGCTGGCAAAGCTATCGAAGGTTCCCCGGCGGTCACCACGGGAAGCGCGGAACCCTGCCGGACCGGAGGGATCCACGTCCTCCTTCCTCTTCTTTCCACCGTGGGGCTCCGAAGGCGCCGGAGGGGAACGCTTCCGCCTCGCACCATCCTCACCCCCCGGAAGGGGATCGCCAGAAGAAGAGGCGGGAGGCGCGGCCACCACCTTACCCACGGAAGGCTCGGCTCGGTGCACTTCCTCCTCAACGGTCCTCCGAGGCGCCCTTCCAGAGGTACTACCTCGGCTCCGAGCGGCTCCACGACGGATCAGCTCGTCGACGTCACGGACGAATTCGCGGCCAGCCATCCCTGCAAAGGAGACCGAAATCAGGATGAGTCATAGGGCGATCCGGGGATGAAAAAGCGACCTACCCGGAGACCACAAGACGGCCTTCAGGAGTAGGTCATCCATCAAAGACCAAATGGACTTCGTTTCCAAAGGAAGAGCCAACAGAAGCGCAGCGGCTGCCCGGTCAGCGTCTGAGAGAACTAACGACGGGCGAGGATGGACAGAACTGCCCCAGCTTGTTAGAATCTGGGCCTCACCCAAGAAGACCACGAAAACATAATCCGAGTTCCAATCCCCTGACCAGCGGGGTAACCCGATCAGGCATTCCCTCCTCGAACGAGCTCGGAGTAGCAGCCATGACCCTGGACCGACCGTCTGGACCTGGTAAAAGTGGAAGAGAAGGGGGAGAGTCGGCTCCAGACCACGGGTACAGCAGAGCGTTACGAAGCCCGTCAGTACCGCGATCGAACACGGGGCGAACTGCCACAGGGACACTGTGAAATGTTCCATGACCTGGATGAAGAAGGGATGGAGCGGGAAGCGAAGACCCAGGCGGAACATCTCGACGTAGACGCCGACCTCATTGCTCCTCAGAAGGCAAATCCGCTCGTCGACAAATGGAACCCGAACCTCGTATGGGAAGCAGAGATATCTTTCCCGGATCTCCGCGGCCACCGAAGGAGGGGTCCTCGACGGCGTACGGAGGATAACCGGGGGCACATTAAGCCGTACGGCAACCGACGCCACGTCATCACGGGCGTAGTCTGGAAAAAGTTTCTCCTTCCCCTTATCCTGAAGAGAACGACTCCCGGCGGGGGAACCTGATCCCCCTAGCCGGGGCTCACCCCGCCTGGACTCTGAAGGATCCCTTGCCCTTGCACCAGAACCGCCTATCCTAAGGGCAGCCATAAGATGAAAGGTTACCTTTTTTCGACTAGTCTGGAGAAGGCAAGGAAGCGAAGGCGACGGGAAACTCCGAGTTATGGAAAGCTTCGAATACCGGGAGAAGCAAGAGAGAAGTGGAGATCAACGCGGCTGAGGATTTTATATACCGGGCGCAGGGGTGAATTCGAAGCGGCTGACAAGAACGCGCGGCAGGCTTCGAAGAACTGGCGGCGTTTCGAAACCGGCGCCAGGGGAAGTCCAATCGACCCGCCTCATCATGACCTACATTTATGACCACGCCTCGGCTGAAGCGCCACTCGGAACCCCAGGAGGCGAAGCGGTTATACCAAGCTAGCCGAGGCCGATCGATCCCACCGATGGCGGCGCCCGAACCCCTCAGCTTCTCAATTAAAGACGGCCCCGCGAACGGAGGGGGTAAGTTTGCAGCCACACGTGGCGGCATCAGAGGACCGACGGCGCTTTGGAGCCCGCGCCTTAAAAATATCGAACGGGCCATCCCGTGATGACGACTAATAAATGAGTCGGCATCGACTGGCGAGCTTGTCAAAATCGGCAGAGGTCACATCGGCCGAGCCGAACAGGCCGAAGCCAATCAACTCGACCGATGGGGGCAATTGTTACGCCTATTTGACCGAGATCCCAAAAGACACGAGCCCAGGAGCCCGACTACTGGTCGAAGGCCCACCTGCATCCTCAAGCCCATTCAACAAAGGCCCTGTAAGGGATCTTCTCGAATGCCGATCCGACCCGGCCCCGATAACCCGCTGGACACTCACCCACTCCTGCGAAAACCGTTCCCCCGAACGCGCGACCACTAAATGGCGGTAATGGGGAGGTGCTGGAATGGCGAAGAGAGCGGCGGCGAGGGGGCGGATTGATGGGGCACGATCGAGGGCGGGCGTGGGACGTGGGCCAGAGGCAATCACGCAGGGAGCTCTACAAAAGGGCTCGGAGGACGACAAAGAAAAGGACCGCATCTCAGGTAACAAAACCTAAGGTACTCCATCAACGACCTCGTTCCCCCAATTCATCTCCTTCCTCCCCCGCTCGTGCCGAGAGACGCCGTTACGATCTCCTCACGAGTCGAACCGTCTCCGCCGGGCCTCCTTTCTCAGATCACTATCTGACTTAGGCATCGGAGGGGATTTGGCCGGAACCAAGGTCCGGCCCCCTGACGAGCGTTCTCGTCTACGCAGGTGGACAGCTGATCAACGGGCCGAGGCTACCCCTCGCCCCTCTCTGACCACTCGATCGACTGGATAGTGAGGCTTCCCCTCACCGTCAACCTGCCGAGGCCGAGCACGCCCTACCGAGGCCGAGCGTCTTAGTCGGGTCCGAGACTCCCCCTCGCCGCCCCTCGGCCGTGCGTCTACCCGGGCGACTGAGGCTACCCCTCGTCCCCCTTCCAGCCGAGGCCGAGCACGTCTGTCCGAGGCCGAGCGTCTCAACCAGGGCCGAGGCTTCCCCTCGCCCCTTCTGCACCAATTCGAAGCCCCCCAAGGGACCCAAAGCGGGCCCCTTGACCACGTTGACCGGGTTCTCCACGGTCAACGCTTTGTAGTGAGAAAACACTCTGAAACAAAAAGTAAACATGACAGTTTAGCATGCATGAATGACAAGTTTAAGGGTTGGATCTAGCTTCGTTGTCAAGCTAGATCATTTAGGTGACGGATCTAGTTTCGTTGTCAAACTAGATCAAGTAGGCGTCTAGCCAGCTATCATTTCACTGACTAGTCTCTTTTACGCTAAAAGCAAGGAAGTGGCCTAAAAACATGGCCCTAAACAAGATTTGGCAAGTTTCACTTGCCTGCAACTATCACGTCAAGAAAACACCGTCCAACGAGTCCAAAGTCACGATTCCTACGTGCACAAGTCCACCGGCCTACATCCGTTTTATTAATCTTGATTAGTGAATTCTAAAACATTTAAAATACTTTAAAATACTGATTTTTAGTCTTGGTTAGCATGCAATTTGGTTGGGGGTCCTATGGGTGCAAAACGTTACCTCAACACGACGCGACAGCTACACCGGCGTCGGGTAGCGACGCCGGGGGTTGGAATAATAAGATCGCGCTCCAAGTCCAGATTCCAATTAGATTCCTCGCTGGAAATTTCAGAGCAATCAACCCGGGCGACGATTCCAGATTCCAAAGCTCGCACGTGCGACGATGGGCTACGACGTGCGACGACGTCGTACGCGACGGATCCTCGAAGAGCAAGCACCTAGGTGGGGCCCACAGCACTCCTAGGGGACTTTGGGGGACCCACAATAACTCTGGAGAACTTGGGGGGCCCACGGAGGCAAGTGGTGCGACGGATGTGGGGTTGCGACGAGTGGCTCTCGGTCGTACAGCCTCGGTGCGGGGACTTGGCTCGGTCAGACACTAGGAACGGCGCTGTGCGACGATTGGGGGCGTGCAGCAGCGCGGGTGCGGGGATATTCTTCGGTCAGACCGGTCGGGAGCGTCGGTCGTGCGCTTGGGATGCGAGGCTGCGACGTTGCAACGCTTGGGCGCTCGGTCACAGCGGCCCGGAGCGAGGGGATCTGTCGGTCGTGCGGGGTGCGGAGCGGGGCGACAAGCGGAACGCTGTGCAGAGCGGGGCGACAAGGCGGATGCGGGGGAGCGCTTCGGTCAGGTCGATGGAACGGAGCGGCGCTTGCTGCAGCTGTGCGGAGCGGCTAGGATGCGGGGTTGGCCTTCGGTCGGAGCGGGGAAACGGCGCTGTTTCCTTCGGTCGTGCGGCTGCTGAACGTCGCAACGTTGCGACGAATCGTCGCAACGTCCAATTTCAAGTTTGGAAGAGGCTAGGGCTAATTTCTTGCGAAAATAGGTCTTTCTAGGGGTTGCTTATATAGTGTAGATGTGTTGACTTGGTCTAGGGCTAAATCTAATAGGATTAGAAGTTTAAAATAATTTAAAATTTGAAATTCAATTTCTCCAACTCACCCTAGGATTTGACTTGGTCCAAATGAGCTGGAAATTGGCTCAAAAATTCTTTAAAACGTTTAAAACTCAAATAAATTTTATTTGGCCGAAAATAATTTATAAATTAATTATTAAAAATAATATAAAACTTGTAAAAATTATAAAAGTGGTCAAATAAACTTCAAAAATTATAAAATAAATATCGTGGTGATCGTGGCAACGAATGTGAGCTAACTAAGAAGACGGATCTCAAATTCGACGTCGGACGACGAAACTAAAAATAGAAACGTCTCCCGTCAAGAGTGAGAATCGTCACGTCTCATCGAGTAAGTTTAAATTGTGGAAAAACGACTCGAGAAGTGTCATTCCAAGATAGTGCCACTATTTAATACTCTCAGAGACGTTCGCAACGGCATATCACACAAAAGTGTTCACCAACAAACAAAGTCTAAAACAAACACGTGCACGGCCAAAAGCACGTGCACGAACAACGTACCACGAAAAGTGGTCGTTACATCCTCCCCACCTTAGAATAAAGTCCGTCCTTGGACTTTCTAATATAGCTAGTCACTCTAGTAACTACCCCAATCAAGCCACATTATAATTTAAACCAAGTATAGTCATTACAAGTGCTCATATACGCACTAGGTAGTCAAACATTAACACTACCACCACGTATACATATACATTCACATACGTACACACTTATACCTATTATAGTCAGTCAAATTCATACATGTATTTCAATCAGGTATATAAACATACATCCCTCATTTAACTGCTACTCACAAAACAATAGTTCAGATACTTATATAGGTATGATCTCATACTAGCAAATGCAATCATTTCCCTACGTATAGATATCTACCTATGCACAAACATCAAGGGTATACTACCCTCTAATATTCATCCAATACCAAACATCTCAACACATATAGTCACACCATACCATTATTAATCAAGTTTCACTATATATATATATATATATATTCACTATAGTTTCACAATATGTATATAGTCATTCAAATGCATTCCAATATTTCACCATACATTCACATTACGTACGGTCCTATAACTGTATTTACGACACGCCACATATATCATAGTCATCAAGCCTATAACTAAGCACATACCTACCCGTGCATGGTGCACACCCATACACGCTAACATTTCATTCACATACACCAATCATACCATTATATAACTAGCACACAAACACACCTAGTTTTAGCTAGTACACATACGTTCACACGAGCAAGTCCTTAGTAATTAGCTATACCGCAAGACCAACACTTATAACTATATACCGGCGTAGCGACCCACAATCATGTGCGTAGCACAACCAGGCACAAACACTCCTATCACTATACATACATCAAACATTGATATATTGAAACTACAACTTACATTCAATATACTTAGAGTATACCCACTCAAGCTTGAGTGAGACTCGGTACATATATCAGAATATTCTATATACGTAACACGACATTCATACCTATACCAATACCACTCCCATATATATACATCTATCAATACAACCATATACATTTCATAAATCAATCACACTTAATATTTAGTCAGGCAATACTCATATAGTTAAATCAATTTATTTACCATAATAATAACATTACAGACATCAGCACCCACATATTTATATTACCCTCTCTAGTACAAACATTCACCGTATAGTCACACATGAATAATGTATACATTCACACCATAGCCTACTACCTATAATTAGTATACTAACACATTCACACATACATAATTAAGATGTGCAATAGTCGTGTATACCTCACGGTATGCACGCATGCAACATCCCGAAAAGCAAGCAATACCAATCAAAATTATACTCCTACTACCATATGCATATCTCCTATATACTCAGGCAACAAAACATAACTACTTACGCCTAAGCATAATACATATCTACATACGAGCACATACACATACGTATTAACATATAGGTCACATAATAAGCCTACCCTCTTAACCATACGTACTCTTATTAATATCACTACTAACATACACATAGCTTTACCAATCATTTATTTCAACCATTATAAGTATCTCTAACTACATACACAACTTAGATATTTCAACGCTAACTCTTATATACACAGGCATCCCTAGTATAGTATAGCTATCCACACAAAAATCTACAACTACTAACACACAACAACTTCATACTATCACGAATAACTCCGAATATATATATATATATATATATATATATATATATATATATATATATATACCACACAATAGGCAAGCATCAATATACTATGGGGGTACACTCATTCAAGCCCACGTACACAACTTAGGTACGTGCACTATGACTACCTCACAAGGTCCAAGGGCCTGCTAACAATTAAGAGTTGACACAGACATTGAAGGACCCTAAGGCCTAAGCAATAAAGAGAGATCGAGAGCGTGACGAGGGAAGGATCGATAAACACGAGTTCAGATAGGACGAATACAAGGAGACGGCTTGGTTAGGGAAAACATTGGCTCAATGGTGGTGTTTAGGTTGAGGGAAAAGGAAGATGTAGTGATGCTTATATAGGATATAGAAAAGAAGATAGGGTAAGTAGCACAAGCTAAAATACGTGAAATCTGAAAACTGTTTTTCTTCAAAACCAGAATCCTCGTCTGAAAAGAAATATTTCGGAATCGATAAAACGAGTTGTTCAAAATAAATTTTGAGTCGAACATTCATAATAAAAGAAAAGGGTCTATTGGTTTTAAAAATTTTAAAAGGAATTAAAATCATTTACACGAATATTAAGGACATGGTTTAGAAAACTTATACGTCAATAATTTAATATAATGTTGTCAAAAAGTTTTGGAAAGTCAAGAATGAAATCAAGTAACGGAAGAATTTAAACTCATATTAAATGCTTTCAAAACTTTTAGGCTATGGGAAATTTAAAATAACCAACATTGAAACTACTTTTTTTAGAGAACCAGGGTTTGCCAAAAATGAAAAACTGATTTACACAAGGTTCTTAATATACGAGCACAACAAGTCTAGTACGGATATAAAAATAATTGAAAGTATGTATGGTGCACGGAAAAATAATAATAATGACTGAGCATAAGAATTATCAAGATCGAATAGCAAATCTTTAAAATCAAATCAGGGAGGGTCTAAAGCAGGAAGAGGCTATGAAAATAGTAATTTTCCAAAAATCTGAAGTAGCGAAAACGACGAGCAAGTCCAACTTGCTGAAAGCTGAAATTCCATATGTCTTGAAAGTATATCAAGGTAAACACGACGTATCATTCGAATAACACAAATAAGAGGGAAAATTATAAATCGAATTGGGCAGGGCAAAAGTAAAACTAATATATGAAAGATCGACTCATTTACATAAGTATAAAAATATAGGCTGGGAAAATACCATAAGCTAGTATTCAAAAATTCCGACAAATGTTTTTAAAAATTTAAATCAATGAAGGAGGATGAAATATAGGTTTATTAAAATTTGAACAAAATTAAACTTAGTGGAAGAGAAGATTGAAAAACACTTTCAGAAGGTTCAAGTTTTGCAATGGCGATGTTTGAAAATTGACGACGATCGTCATGAGGCGATCTCGTGAATCGAGGCAAGGAAATTGGTCGGATGATCAAATCATACATACGCCTAGGATATGGATCAGAAGAGTCTACGGGGAAACTCCTACGGTCGACCAACTAAGAATTAAGAACTAAGCGCTAAGACTTTCTAGGGAGCTAGACGGTAATGAAATGCGTTCAGCTTGGTCCGAAATCGATGAACCCAAACGAACGACAAAAAGGAAATTTTAGAGGTCTAATATGGTCAGGGTTAGGCAATAACCACTAAGGTAACTCCTACGACGATTAAATCAATTGCTAGAAGGGGGGCTAACTAACAATCAGGGGCCTCTAACTAGCAAACACAGGCGTCTAACTAAGACTTCTTACTCCTAGTGTCGTAAGAAAACGACTAGACTCAGGGCTTATGACTCGGATGTTGCAATTTATTTAATGGACATTCCGTTATTATCGTTGTTTCGTTAATTCGCAATTGCAAGATTGGACCTGCATGGGCCACCAACAAAACCTGTCACGCCCCGCTTCCCAAAAACGTGGAGGCGAAGCGTGAGAAGGTCCGCTCAGACTTGAAGCTACAAAGCCGCAAGTCCGATAAGCGTCAATCACTTTAAACTGCAGGTCCTTGCAACGCGAAACGAAACAAAGATAATAATAACGAAAGAGACAAAAAGAACATCTCAGAATATCCATAATAATAAATCTCAACATCGCAGAAAAGCCACCAGGCTAAAATAAAAGAGTCTAAAAGAGGCCCAGCATGGCCATCAAAAGTACAAAGTACGAAAACAAAGAAAAGGTGCAAGCACCGACATCTAACAGCAACCTAAAGCAAAAGCAACGCCAACAGTCTCTAAAACTGGTCTCAGGTGTCCACGAACTCCTCGACGAACGTAGGCTCAGTGTCAGCAACTACCTCGTCCGCTACAACTATCTCTGGCTCAGGGTCTAACATGTGACACCCAAAGAGAAAGGGGCACATGTCAGCAAGTCTGGAAGACTTGTGCAAGGAAACTGAAAGTACAAGTAAAAGCAACCTAAAAGTTCTAGCATGATGCAATGACATGGCAGTTAAAGTAATGAGTGCAACATGTAAAGTAAAGAGAAGTAAAGTACGAGCATGGCATGGCATTCACAAGAAAAGTACAAGACAAGGAAAGTAAGCACCTCGTGCACAGAGATTCCGTCTTTTGGCTAGAGTGGCTGCGCGGGCCAACTCCTAAGCTCAAGTGAACGTTTATCCCTACCCCTCCACGTGTGTCGAGCCAGGGCCTTACCCCCGAACTTGGAATGCTCACTTCTGGACCACGAGCCAGGAAGTGTGTAAACAAGTATGGCGTAGGGGTGCACCTAGCCAGACAAGTAGTACGAGGACAAGTATTGTAGCGTGTGCTACGATGCAACAATCAATGCATGGATGACATGGCATGAAAAGTAGTAAAGCGTACAAGTAAGAAAAGTAAACGTGACAGTTTAGCATGCATGAATGACAAGTTTAAGGGTTGGATCTAGCTTCGTTGTCAAGCTAGATCATTTAGGTGACGGATCTAGTTTCGTTGTCAAACTAGATCAAGTAGGCGTCTAGCCAGCTATCATTTCACTGACTAGTCTCTTTTACGCTAAAAGCAAGGAAGTGGCCTAAAAACATGGCCCTAAACAAGATTTGGCAAGTTTCACTTGCCTGCAACTATCACGTCAAGAAAACACCGTCCAACGAGTCCAAAGTCACGATTCCTACGTGCACAAGTCCACCGGCCTACATCCGTTTTATTAATCTTGATTAGTGAATTCTAAAACATTTAAAATACTTTAAAATACTGATTTTTAGTCTTGGTTAGCATGCAATTTGGTTGGGGGTCCTATGGGTGCAAAACGTTACCTCAACACGACGTGAAAGCTACACCGGCGTCGGGTAGCGACGCCGGGGGTTGGAATAATAAGATCGCGCTCCAAGTCCAGATTCCAATTAGATTCCTCGCTGGAAATTTCAGAGCAATCAACCCGGGCGACGATTCCAGATTCCAAAGCTCGCACGTGCGACGATGGGCTACGACGTGCGACGACGTCGTACGCGACGGATCCTCGAAGAGCAAGCACCTAGGTGGGGCCCACAGCACTCCTAGGGGACTTTGGGGGACCCACAATAACTCTGGAGAAATTGGGGGGCCCACGGAGGCAAGTGGTGCGACGGATGCGGGGTTGCGACGAGTGGCTCTCGGTCGTACAGCCTCGGTGCGCGGACTTGGCTCGGTCAGACACTAGGAACGGTGCTGTGCGACGATTGGGGGCGTGCAGCAGCGCGGGTGCGGGGATATTCTTCGGTCAGACCGGTCGGGAGCATCGGTCGTGCGCTTGGGATGCGAGGCTGTGACGTTGCAACGCTTGGGCGCTCGGTCACAGCGGCCCGGAGCGAGGGGATCTGTCGGTCGTGCGGGGTGCGGAGCGGGGCGACAAGCGGAGCGCTGTGCGGAGCGGGGCGACAAGGCGGATGCGGGGGAGCGCTTCGGTCAGGTCGATGGAACGGAGCGGCGCTTGCTGCAGCTGTGCGGAGCGGCTAGGATGCGGGGTTGGCCTTCGGTCGGAGCGGGGAAACGGCGCTGTTTCCTTCGGTCGTGCGGCTGCTGAACGTCGCAACGTTGCGACGAATCGTCGCAACGTCCAATTTCAAGTTTGGAAGAGGCTAGGGCTAATTTCTTGCGAAAATAGGTCTTTCTAGGGGTTGCTTATATAGTGTAGATGTGTTGACTTGGTCTAGGGCTAAATCTAATAGGATTAGAAGTTTAAAATAATTTAAAATTTGAAATTCAATTTCTCCAACTCACCCTAGGATTTGACTTGGTCCAAATGAGCTGGAAATTGGCTCAAAAATTCTTTAAAACGTTTAAAACTCAAATAAATTTTATTTGGCCGAAAATAATTTATAAATTAATTATTAAAAATAATATAAAACTTGTAAAAATTATAAAAGTGGTCAAATAAACTCCAAAAATTATAAAATAAATATCGTGGTGATCGTGGCGACGAATGTGAGCTAACTAAGAAGACGGATCTCAAATTTGACGTCGGACGACGAAACTAAAAATAGAAACGTCTCCCGTCAAGAGTGAGAATCGTCACGTCTCATCGAGTAAGTTTAAATTGTGGAAAAATGACTCGAGAAGTGTTATTCCAAGATAGTGCCACTATTTAATACTCTCAGAGACGTTCGCAACGGCATATCACACAAAAGTGTTCACCAACAAACAAAGTCTAAAACAAACACGTGCACGACCAAAAGCACGTGCACGAACAACGTACCACGAAAAGTGGTCGTTACACGGTCTAAGAACAAGTGCTGACCGAATAGTTTCTCAACTAGTCGGTCGACAAACATTCTTTGACCGACTAACTCGAAACAGTAGCTCAGGCTCAAAAATGGAAGTTCAACTAGTCGGTCCAAGAAGGATTCCTAACCGACTAGTTTCACAACTAGTCGGTCGGTGAACCTTCTTTGACCGACTAACTGTAAACAGTAACTGAGCTGAAATTGATGGAGGCATTCTAGTCGGTTCATGTAGAGTTGCCGATCGACTAGTTCACCATCTAGTCGGTTGGCTCTTCTTCTTGAACCAACTATCATGCACTAGAAGTCGCGAATCGAAGCGCAAAGCTTCAGGAAAGATCGTATGGACTTCTACTAAGATCCTAGCTCTAAGATATGAGCGAAATGAAGACTATAAAGTAAGTCCTACTCAAGGCTTAACATTCTATTCTATAAAGCTAGAAGACTATAAAATAAACCTTACGAGCCGTCTTCAAAGCTTCAATCTTCATTCTTGACTTCAATATTGTTCCTTGAGCTTCAACGAAGCTTCAGGTACACGATCATGCGTATTGAGAAGTCTTGAGACGTCGCTTTTGATGTTCATGTAGATTTGGCGATGATCTCCAAAACTGCGCTCACAAAGTGTTAGTTCACGACATATTTATGTTTGCTCATCATTCAAAAGCGACGTATTTCAGTTAGATTCATGGTAAATTCCTTTCACGACATATTTATGTTTGCTCATCATTCAAAACCAAATCCGGGGAATCAATACTCATCATTCTCCCCCTTTTGGTAATGACAAACCAACATAAATAATAAGCAATAATAATGATTCCTAACTGAAATTTACTTACTCCCCCTGCATTGATGACACGTTAGTTCCATATTCAACAATAATCATATGCATCAAGCAGCGAGGGAAATATAAAATATGAATCCTATTATTGACATATAGGATTTAAATCCATTTTTATATCTTCACTCCCCCTGAATCTAACACATCAAATTAGATTCATGGTAAATTCCTTTGAATTATTAATTAGCACATTGTCATTATTATATCTCTCCCCCTTTGGCATTAGCAAAAAGAGCGGGAGGAGACCAACGACAAAACCAATGGCTAAAAAATAACGCATGGGAGTCGAAGAATACGACCACGGTCCAAAAGACACCAATGTAAAATATTGAATAAAAGCAAAGCGTGCCCAATGAGACCAAAGTCAAAAATCGAGATACGAAATCATCAATCCATATACGAAAATCGAAAAACGAAATCACCAAGCCATAGGCGAATATCGAAAAATGAAATCATCACACCATAGGTGCAAATCGAAAAACGAAATCACCAAGCCATAGGCAAAAATCGAAAATCGAAATCATCAAACCATAGGCGAAAATCGAAATACGAAATCATCAAGCCATAGGCGAAAATCGAAATCCGAAATCATCAAAACTCAAATCAATTTTACATATTGAGTTTTGGAACATACTCTCCAATATCAACATTCTTGGTTAATAAAGTGCATGGAAAACAATTCTATGTTTCCATAGAAAGAATTCTATTTAACCAAGATAATCGTCGAGCGACGAAATCAATATCAGAGACATAAATCCAATGAGAGTACCAAATGTAGTATGCAAAAATGTTATGCCAAAAATAGATAGAACATCATAGAACTTATGGCATACACTAATCTAGCACACTAGGATTCAAATTGAAACAAAATGATACCAATCGTAATATAATCTACCAATGGATGCATTTAACACACTTGGATACCAATGTAGATCAAAAGTAAGAATATACTTACAAAATTAAGCTCCCCCTAATTTGGTGCATCACTCAAGCACCATCAACTCCAATTGAATGAAAATCCTTGCAAATCACTGAGTTGGTAGGGTTGGTATCCTACGTTGGATTGAACATAGAAAAACTTAATATGGAGCTAAAAATTTGATTTGATGCTCCTTCTCTTATCCTTGAGTACCTAAAGGTAAAATATCATTCCATGGTACCAAAGGACATTGGGTCCTAAGAAATTAGACTTTTGGAAGCCAAGTCCAATTGGACTTAGACTTCCCCACATAATTATCATTATGAACGACATTCATAAAATAAAAATTCATATACACTTGTTTTTCATTCATGTTTGTGTCCTTTGGGCTCCAAATAGTGTAGATTTTGGGAGCCCTAGTCCTATTGGGAGCATGCATGCGTTGTTGATTTCTACGTGATGCATGTCGTGGATAGGCATAAGGAACATGATGAAATGGTGCACGACGATAATTATTCATATGATGATGTGGGTGAACATATGCATGTGGAGGAACACGTGCATGAGGGTGTCTCATATGGTGTGCACCTGCCCGTGGATGCGGTGCATAGAAATCATCATATGTGCTAACATGTGGAGTAGGATGTGTGTTCCTACGTGGCATGGTATTGGTGTACATGTAGGCATGACCCTTCTTTGGAGGTCCACCCAAAGTGGGTTTCTTTCCAAATGGGGGTGTGTTCCTAGCGGAAGCACCATTGGTGGAAGAACTACCCATGATGTGTTTACTTCCACTAGTAGAAGCATCGGAAGATGGCCTAACAAAGGTGCTGGATGATTTGGATGATTCTCCCATCTTATACCCCAAATCAATGTGATGATTGGCCAGAGGTAATTCATTTAGGATATTATCCAAATGGCCCTTACCTTTATTTAATTCATGAATTCGGCCTAATGTGCACTCATACTTCTCGGTGAGAGAATGCAAAGAAGCATCCAATGTGGACACTTGCGATGCCAGTGCACAAACACGTGACTTGAGATTTTTATTCTCAATACTAAAAGTTGAGTTTTGAGATGTCAAATCCGCTATTACATGTTCATCCGAATCCTCGACATGAACATGCTCAAGTTGAGATTTGAGATTTACAATCTCATTTCTCAACCCTTCAACAACGGTGTCGTTGTTGACGATGATGGGCTTAGGCGAGTTTTTAAGACTATCTAGTTCATTTTTAGTCTTAATAAATCTAGTAGCCAAATTAGAAAACTTATTCCAAAGTTATTCGTTGGCTATTTTAAGTTCATCGTTCGTTACCTCTTCGCCTTCATCCTCGCTTCCATCCTCGCTTTCATCGGAGGAGGTATCTTGATCACGATCCTCTTTTCCCATGAAACACGTGTGTGCTTTCTACACACGTTCATCATCCGACTCTCCACTTGAGGAGTCCTCTTCGGAGTCGGTGAATGTGCCGACAAGTCCTTTCTTGTGCCTTCTCGACTTGTCGTGCTTGGAAGCCTTCCACTTCTCCTTGTGTTTGTATAGAGGACAATCCGGCTTGATATGTCCTGGCTTATTGCATTTATAACACACGGGAGAGGAAACATTAGTCGAAATAAATTTTGATTTACTTTTCAACTTACCTTGTCGGAAGAATCGGTTGAACTTCTTTGCCAAATCGGCCAAAGCTTCAATGTCCAATTCTTCTTCCAATTATTCATCATCGGTAGATGGGGCAGCCTTGTACGCAATCGCCTTTTTCTTTGGCTCGTCTTGCTTCAAGTACGCTTTCATCTTCTCCTTCATCTTTATCTTGCTCTCCTTGCATACCTCGTAAGACAATAAGGTACCCATTAATTGAACAACGGTATATTTATTCATATCGTTACCTTCCTCGATGGCGAAGGTACGCTTTTCCCAACAAGAGGAAAGTCCGTCAATAATCTTCGCGACTTTCTCCTTTTGGGTGTAGACCTTCCCAAGAGCTTCCAATTCGTTGGAAATGTCTACGAAGCGAGCATAGTAGTCCTTCATTGTTTCACCCTGTTCCATGTGAAACAACTCAAACTCTTTATTAGCGACAACGAGTTTAGAATCTTTTACCGTGCTCGTTCCTTCGTGCAAGATGAGGAGTTGGTTCCATACTTGATATGCACTCTTACATGTGCATATCTTGTTGAAGTCTTCAGCCTCCAACGCACATTGCAAGGCATTCATTGCCTTGGCATTGCTTACCTCCGCGACGACTTCCTCGGTAGTCCACTTCGCGAAATCTTGTTCAGCGGGCTCGACATACTCTGTCAATGTGGCTCTCCAAAGTGAAGCGCTCCGGAAGAAGGTTTCCATCCGGCATTTCCAATACCCATAGTTGGTACCGTTGAAGTGAGGAGGCCTGACTGAGGATAGCCATTCCAAGACTGAAGAAGCTCCTTGACGATCCTTGAAGACATTGTAGTCGTTGTTTGTCATAGCTTTGAACTCTGGCTCTGATACCAATTGTAATGCCCTGTGGTAGCTACTGCACATGTACTAGGGGGTGAATAGTACTTTAAAATAATCAAGATAGTTATTCATAATTATTGTGCAAGAAACAAACGACAACGCGGAATAAACAACAATCAACAAGAATTAACAAACGCAAACAAAGCACGTAACGGGTTCGGATCCACCCAAGTCTCCCCGACTTGTTCCCGGTGATCCTACGTCCCAACCACCCAGATCCCCTCCGGATACTTGAGTTAGAAACCCTAACTCAAGATTTAGCACTATGAAATTCTTGTGAAAAACCTTCACAAGACCAAATCATACACAATATAAATGTGACTCCCACAACCCGGGATCACACACTTCTCTCACAACCGAGAGAACAATTCAAATAACGATTGAAATGAAATAAAGAAACACTTACCACAAAATCCTATGCCTTGAGTAAATATTACCAAATTAGGGCAAAGATGGATTTTGGGGAAGATGATGCCACCAAACCCTAGCTTCAAGAAGTTGACCAGCAATGGAAGCCTAGGGTGGAGTATGGTGACTAGAGTCAAGCTCTTGGCTTGAAAGGCTCACAATGGAGAGAATCTCTCTTGAGGAATTTGCTCAAAGAGTGAAGGGAGAGATTCTTGGTGAGAAGAGAGAGCTTAGAATTAGCTTGAGAAAACTCTTCTCTTAGGTCTGAAATTACTTGTATATTGGACCTCTTACATCTCTTCAAACGAATCAGGATTCTATTTAAAGGGGCAAGAGAAATCGAGTTTGAAAGAATCCCAACGGCTCTATTCTGAACCCAACTAGTCGGTCAAAGAAGGTTGACTGACCGACTAGTTCACCAACTAGTCGGTCGGTCAAACAGCTGACGTGCGTTTATATTTCATATATTCACGAACGTTTTCTTTTGTGTTTCTCCGTATTTTCCGCCGTCTTTTATTTGTTTTCTCGTATTTTCTCGTTTTCTTTCACTTTTCTTTGTTTCTCCATGTTTACAGGAGATTGCCCGTGTAGGGGACGTTTAACGACGATATCTCAAGTCCCCGGAGTAACGGGAGGAGTCACGCGTGATCCAGGGGGTCAAACGACGAAGATTACATCTTTCAGCCCCTCACCCGGTCGGTTGGTCATCTCCAACCGATCGGGCGATGCATGCGTGCACCACCCGGTCTCAGCCGGAGCTCAAGTGGAAGTCACCCGACCGGTTCACAGGCCAGTTCAACGGGGGACGATTCTCTGTCTTTTCGAGCCAAATTCCAACCGATCGGGTGACTCTCAACCGATCGGTTCATCTGTAGCTGATGCTGAGGAGCCGAAGACACGGGCACCCAACCGATCCCTTCACCCGATGGCGCCAAGATCCAACCGGTCACTCCAAGAACTCAACCGACCGGTTCATATGACCGGGTAAAAGTTCACCATTTTCTGTTTATTATCTGTAACGGATCACCTGATCGGTTGACTTGTCAACCGATCGGGTGATACGAGATCCTATAAATAGGACCCCTAGGGTTCCAGAAACGGAGAGCTGTTAGTTTTTACTGTTTTCTCCTATTGTGACGGCTGTAATTACTTTTCTATTGTAAGTTTTCGGATCTTTCTTAAACTTTAGTATTATCTTAATTGCTCTACTACCTTCGTATTCCAATCGTCTGATTATGATTCCAACGGTTCATTTTCGTTTAGATCGCTTTTTAATGAATATTTGTGAGTAGTTCCCAAATCTGGGATTTTGGCGGAAACCCCTTCGGGGGCTCTTTCCGATGCATCCATAGGGTTAGGAAATCGATAGGGATTAGGAATCTAACAGTTACGCGGGGTGTTTTATTGTCATCGGCGGGAAAAAGACCGCCTTTGACCGTTGGGCCAAGGGTGAATAAACTTGGCGGTTGACTCCCTAGCCATAGCTCACGCCCTTAGCGTAGACGCCGAATCCTAGCGCGCGGGAGCGGCAGGATGAGACGTCGGGAGTTATCGTTGCGAGCTAGCAAACCGGGGGCACACGTCAAGTTTATGGCGCCGTTGCCGGGGAGGCAACGTGCTTGTTATTTTAGGACCTCTTGAACCATAGTGTCTAGCTCTTATCCCTACCTCGCGATAATTTTCGCATTCTCCTTTTTCCTTTTTATTTTTTATTTTCTTTTTTTTATTTCTTATCTTATCTGTTTCTTTCCCACTTGTCGCTTCACGGGTGTTTGTTGTTTTTCATGCGCAGGAGTTCAAGAAGTCTCGACGACTTGATCCCCGTTGATCCAGAGATTAACGCCTTCCTTAGGCGCTTGGCCGCTGAGAAGCGAAGAAGAGAGGATCCCGAATCCATGGAGAAGAACACCCCGCCTCGCAAGTCCCTGCTAGAGTACTCGATGCCATCTATCGAGTCCACTTCCGCCATCCGTCCTCCAGCTATTACAGCCCAAAGCTTTGAGCTAAAGCCGTCTTTGGTGACATGGATCCAGCAGGATCAGTTTTCGGGTGCACCTATGGAGAGCCCGATCGAGCATCTAGACTCCTTCTTGGAGAAATGTGACACCTTCCGGATTAATGTTGTCACGACTGAGGCGATCCGTCTGAAGCTGTTCCCCTTCTCGTTGCGAGACAAAGCCAAGCAATGGCTTAGGGGGAAGGACCCCAACACTTTCAATACCTGGGAGAAGCTCTCCAACGCTTTTCTGACGAAGTTCTTTCCTCCGGGGAAGACCATGAAGTTGAGGAGTGAGATCTCCTCCTTCTCCCAGGCCAGCCACGAGTCCTTGCATGAAGCTTGGACGAGATACAAGGAGATGCAGAGAAGATGCCCTCACCATGAGCTTCTGAAGTGGCAGATTATTAATCTGTTCTACAATGGGCTGAGGGATGACCTAAAATCTTCTATGGACGCCGCGGCTGGGGGTACCTTCATGTCAAGGAGCGAGGAAGATGCCGGACATATTCTAGAAAATATGGCATCCAACAATGAGCGGTGGTGTGACGAGAGAGCCACACCCAGGTCTGGGGGTATACACAGAGTCGAGGACGTCGACAAACTTTCAAGCAAGTTCGACTTGCTTTCGACCCAGATCTCCGCACTAATGGTAGGAGCCGGTGGGGCCGGTACACAACAGATTGCAGCGGTAGAATCCGAAATTTTTGGGGAATTCGACGGTGGTGACGTCTCACCACCGTTGGATCAGGCGAGCGCACTATTTTACAACCCCATAGGAAATGCGTCGTATCCACCAAGAACCAATTCCAACCCGGCCTACTCTCCAAACAACCTGAACCACCCTAACTTTGGTTACCGGGCACCATTCCAGCCCTCGCCGCCTCAGCAGCCGCAGCAACAAACATATTAGCCGACTAGGCCACAGCAGAGTCAGATTCAGCATCAACAATATCAGCAGCAACCTCAGCAACAATTTTACGCCCCCAGGAATCAGCAGCCGATCCAGCAGCAGCAGCAGTATGGCCAACAGAGGGCCATCTCTCCGGTTGAGTCTCTCTTGACTTAATATATAACCAACCAGAAGAAGATCAATCAAAAGCTGGAAATGGGTCAGCGGGCCCTCACGGACCAAGTAACCCAGCTGGGGTTACAAGTGGCGACCCTTTCAAGGTCACAAAACCAATTGCCGCCACAACCGGAGGTGAACCTGAGGGGAGCAACCCAAACGTCGGCACTCGTGCACGAGCACGCAAATGTGTCCGCTATCGTTCTGAGAAGCGGGACACAAATCCCTACTAGAGTGCCCCCTAACAGACCAGAAGCACCGTTGGTCGTCGAGCGACCGATCGAAAAATCAAACAATGCCGGTGCTTCGTCATCAAATCCTACGACTCCGGAGGGAGTCTCTGAAGAAGAGAAGAAGAAGAACGAGGAAGGGAGCCCGAAAGTGTTCAAACCCGTTGTGCCTTTTCCACAACGGTTAGCTCAAGCCAAAATCGACGAGAAATATGGCAAGTTCTTCGCCATGGTCAAGGATCTGAGCTTGCAAATCCCCTTCCTGGAAGCAATCGAAACAATCCCCTCCTATGTGAAATTCCTGAAGGATTAGGTGATGAGAGGGTCTAGAAAGGAGAAAGTAGTGTTGACGGCGGAGTGTAGCGCTCTCATCCAGAGGGCAAATCCGCCGAAACTTAAAGACCCGGGGAGCTTCTCAATTCCTTGCACGATCGGGGCAGTAAAGATTCATCGTGCACTCGTCGATCTCGGAGCGAGTGTAAGTTTGATGCCCTTGTCGATGTATAAAAGGATAGGAATGGGTGATTTGGATCCCACCGGTATGACCCTACAACTTGCTGACCGGTCGGTCAAATATCCGGTGGGGATTGTGGATGACCTCCCCGTTAATGTAAAAGGGGTGCATGTGCCAGTGGACTTCGTTGTCATGGACATGCCTGAAGACGCACACACTCCCATCATCCTGGGACAGCCTTTCATGGCCACTGCAGGCATTTTGATTGATGTGAAGAATGGAAAACTTTCGCTAAACGTCAGCGGGGAAAAGGTTGAATTTGATCTGGGGTTGTCCATGAAGTATCCTGATCCCCCAGATGACCCTCGGTGTAATTTGCTGGAGGTGGAAGAAGATAAAGCTGCTGAAGAGAGCTCCTGGGAGATTCTCTTAAGAAACCCCCCCGATGACTTGGGGATTCAGAAGACCAAGACGGCCCTAAGAACAATGATGCTGCTGGGAAAGCGAGTGCAGCACGTACAACCCCTCCCGGGTTCCCCAAGGCTCCTCCTGCGAGGAGAACGGGGAAAGAACCCATGGACCTCACCAAAGACGAGGTCCGGATCTTTAAGAAGATGACGGTAAGCGCCAATACAAAAGAGAAGCCCCCGGATCCCAAGAACAAGGAGAGGGTAGTCGAGCAAATCTTTCTCCAGCCGCTGACTACTCCAAAGGCCGTAAGCTCCGATGAAGAAGAGATGCCGAACTTCGGGCATCACCCGTATCAACCACCGTGAACATCACTTGCGGGCGTCGAGCCAACGACGTTAAACAAGTGCGCTTCATGGGAGGCAACCCATGCTCTAAACTTTTGCCCCACTTTTTAGTGTTATTTTTTACTTTATTTTATCTATTTTTATAAATAAAATCAGCCGCAAGAACATCCGTCCAGGGACTTAGACAATCTGTTGATTTTTGCAAGAAACAAAGCCCCAACCGATCGGTTGGGATGTATCAGATACAAGCCGCAACTGTCCCCAAATGAACCGATCGGTTGAAGAATGGAGAGACCGTGTGACAGACCGGGTGATCTGGGGAGAATTCTCGGGAAATTTTTGGGAAATATCAACCGCTCGGTTGAGTTAGAGCGCGATCGGTTGAGGCGACCGGGTGAGCAACCCTCAATTCTCAGGAAAATGAGTGGAGCGGCCAACCGATCGGTTGACAAGTCAACCGACCGGTTCGCCTGTAGCACTTCTTCGACAAGAATTTTCAGCCTAACAGTCAACCGATCGGGTGACAAGTCACCCGATCGGTTCGACTTAAAACCCTATAAATACACCCGACCACCCGTTCGCATTCACCCTCGCCCGATCGCCCATTCCGCCGTTGTTTCGCCTCCTCCTCCTCCCCAACGGCCTGATTCACTCCCCCTTGTCCTCCACTCCTCCAATACTCCCTTTCCCCACCTCCTCCATCAATCTCTCCATCATTTACACTCCCTCTCTCCTTTCATTTCGAGTTTCTGACCTAATTCCCCCCAAACAACGCCCATTTCAAAAATTCTTGCTGAAAGAGGTCGCCGCGGCTCCACGCTACTCTCATTGCACAGCATGGGGACATCTACGAGCAAGCTTCTCCATTTCGCTTGGGTACACTCGCTCCTACGCTCATATTTCTATTTTTGCCCTATAAATTGTGCTTGCTCATTTTGCTTGTGTTAGTGTGCATTCATTGCTTATTGCACTCATTCATACACGCACACTCACGCATGGCTAGGGATAAAGACAAGGGGAAGGGAATTTTGCGGGAGGAGGAACCGTCTCGAAAGAGACGAAAACAAACACGTCCCCCTCCCCACACACGAGCACTGACACTTGGCCCTCCCCCGCCTGTTATCCCCCCTGTGGACCCAATGTTGGGCCCGCATGTGTATATCTTTAGGAACCAGGAACACAAGGATTTTTATCGTAGGCTCGATGCTCGGAGGCATCTATCAACTAAGTTCCCGCATACACAGTCACTGGTCGATCTCGGTGTCTACACCGAAGTCGAATCTCTTTTCGCTAACTTAGGTTGGTTGGCCTTTCTTAACGCCTCTGCCGTATCCTACCCGGCACTCACCCTCGAATTTCTCTCTACACTTGTTTGGGAGTCAGGGTCGATCATAAAATTCCGGGTGCGTAACAAGAGTGTCACCACAAATCTGAATACCAGTAACGATATATTTGGTTTCCCCAATCTTGGGGATGACTCCATCCGACACTACGGGTACACGCCCGAGTTTAACGTCGATCAATTCTGGTTCCGCCTCACACTGCTCCATAGCTATCCCCGAGGAAGGGCCAAGGCCTCCTCCATCATTCATCCCGTGTTCCGTTTGGCCCACAGGATCATATCATCTGCATTTTTTCCCAGGGACGAGTCCGGCACCGTGACTATCACTGACCTTTTTATCCTCTGGGCCATGACTTTCCCTTTTGTCCGGGACGATGATGGGATTAGCTTCAGGGCCCCTACCGTCCCCATCCATGGCGGCGATTGGCTTGTTTACAAGCTTCTCGAGATCAGTCGGGCCGGTAAGGGGAAGTTTTGTTGTGGGGGCATCATTACTATCATTTGTTCTTACCCCCAATTTAATATTCCCATCCCCAATAATCTTCCCGCTGCCGCAGGACCCTCACAGCTAGATATTGATGTCCTGCGGCACATTCACATGATTAGACCCCACTCCGATGGCCGCTTCATCTTCAATTATGGCCACCCCCAGCCCCTTACACCATTCTCCCCAACCCCGCTCACATGACCATAGCTCTTGTGGGAGATTGGACCTTCCCACCCGATCCGAACTTCCTAGCGGGGTTGAACCTTCCTTTCCTTCCCGCGGACGCACGCAGACCACCGTCCCCTGCCGCCCACTTAGGCGAGCAGGATATCCCTGCGTCTCGGGGAGATATAGGGGATGGCCCGAGTCGTCCTGTTTCTGTTCCAGGGCCCATCACGTCTGAGCACCTCTTAGCGGCCATTTCTGGCCTTGTCTCCTGTGTCGGCATGACCACTGCCGCCGGCACCACTTCCACCTTACCTACCAGCACCACTTCTGTCTCACGTCAATCCACATCTTTTGGTCACCACCAGGTCTCTGCCCGTCTTGGTCTTGAAAGGGAGGTCGCTGCCCTCCTTGAGCTCGCCATGTCCTCTGCCTCCTCAGACCCATCACCGTCCTCTTTTCTCACTCACCCACGTTTCCTCGCACTTGAGAGGAATGTGGACGCCATTCTTCGCCTTCTCACTCACATCCACGGTCCTCCTCCACCTTCACCACCTCGACGATCTTCTCCTCCACCCTCCCACACATCCCCACATCCATCACCTCCCTCACCACATACTTCTCCTCCCTCATCTATTCCCATCCAGGTATCCACTTCCCCCCTCCCGACCACTTCCATCGCACCCACGCCACCTCCTCCCTCCTCCTCCATCACTGCATACGTGCGTCGGAGGAAATTGCCAGTGCACTCCAAATCTCTCCACCACCACCCACTACCGTCACCACCACATCGTATTCCCCCATTTCTATTCCTCTCACCACCGCCTTGATCGCCGTCCTACCACCACCACCCACCTCCACCGACACTCCTTCTATCGTTCACACCACCGCTGCCCCTATTCCTCCACCTCGTTCCCCACTGCTCCGCACACCCCCAGCCTCCCCCGACCACCCAGCCACACCCTCTTCCGAGGAGGACGAGGACTCACCTTCTCCTGCTTTCTGATTTCACCTTGTTTGTTTTTGACTCCCCCTTGCATATTTCTGCATTTCACGATCACATTTTATTCGCTAGCACTGTCATGTCTAGCTTGGGGGACGTCTATTTTGGTGTGTTGTCGTGTTTTGTTGTTTTTCTCATTTTTGTGTGTGTGCTTGTTTTTCCCCTTTTGAGTGTCGTGTCGTGTGGTTTTATTTCTATTTTCGTGTCGTTTGATTTTGATTTTAATTTTTCTTTATTTTCAGTTTCATCTCTGTGTTTTCCTCGTTCTCATTTCTTTTTGTGTCGGTGCGTATTCCCCCCCATCTTCATTGCCCTCCCGTACTCACTCATATTGCATTGATGGCAATGCAAGCTTCAGCTTGGGGGAGTCGCACTGTGTGCGTCATTTGAGTCCTTCTTTTTCGTTTTTGTGTCGTTTTCATCGTGTTTTTTATTTTTTTTCTTTTTTCTCTTCTCTTCTTTTTATCTCTTTCTCCTAGAGATGAGCCCTATGATGAATCGCCACAAAATCACACACACCTAGCATGGCATCGATAATCACATTCACTAACCCTAGGATTTCGAGTTCTCTTGCATTTCACGCATCATGTGTCCACTTAGCTTTTTGTGAGTCGTGCGTCGTGCCTAGCTGTTTGGTGTGCTTCTACTTTGTGATTTTACTTTATATACCTGTCCAGGAATGACCCCTAGATTATCATGCTTCGATTTGAATATGCGGTATTTATTTTCCCTGTCTGCTTCTGCATGCTATATATATATCGGGTACTTCATTTCGCATGTGTCGGGATCCCACGATTAAGGACTAGGACAACCCATTTAGCCTATGCTCTATTTAACGAGAATAGTTTCCTTTGCCCAAGTGTTTAGATTTCGACTTCTTTTTTGTTTTACTTGGTGCAAATCCCCTCGTCGTGTACCGTTCTCCCACTTGGGAGAGTACACATGTGTATAGCCAAAAACCCAAAAATCCAAAAAAAGAGAAAAGAAAAGAAAAACCCAAAAAGAAAAGAAAAGAAAAATTTTGTATAGCCAAAAAACCAAAAAAATACAAATACCCAAAACCCAAAAAAATTTCAAGTGTGAATATTTTTCCTATCTACCGAGAATAAAGGGAAGGCGAGAATTTGCACCGAGTGTTCTACTCCACATCATCTCAACCCCCATCGTTTTCGAAAACACTTGGCTTAGGAACTTTTTAGCTAGTAGCTAGGCTATAGTGGCGTGATTTCCTTAACCCTAGTTATGGAATCCCCGATGCATGATACGCTTCTATTCTTATACTCTTCTGATGCATGCTTGAACTAATATTCATCACAATTTCAAATTCGAATCGGTATTTGGGTCATTTCCTGGATTTGCGTATATGAGCTCATAGCACATTGTAGAAAGCGACACCATTTGCTAGCACACGACCGCACTCACTCACGCTTCACCGCGTGGGCCCACGACACTTATTTGGACTCGTTTTCCTAGGTTTAGTGATGTGATTTGACGTTTGCTTGCTTGGTGTGTCGTTTTTGATTTTGTTGGCTCTGACGGACGATCTAGGATATAGAGTTTTCTTTTTCTCTCTTTCTCTCTATTTTCCCCCTCCGAGCTCCTACTCTCACTCGTCTTCCTCGAGGACGAGGAAGAGTTCAGCTTGGGGGATTTTGACGTGCGTTTTTATTTCATATATTCACGCGCGTTTTCTTTTGTGTTTCTCTGTATTTTCCGCCGTCTTTTATTCGTTTTATCGTATTTTCTCGTTTTCTTTCACTTTTCTTTGTTTCTCCATGTTTGCAGGAGATTGCCCGCGTAGGGGACGTTTAACGACGATATCTCAAGTCCCCGGAGCAACAGGAGGAGTCACGTGTGATCCAGGGGGTCAAACGACGAAGATTACATCTTTCAGCCCCTCACCCGGTCGGTTGGTCATCTCCAACCGATCGGGTGATGCACGCGTGCACCACCCGGTCTCAGCCGGGGCTCAAGTGGAAGTCACCCGACCGGTTCACAGGCCGGTTCAATGGGGGCCGATTCTCTGTCTTTTCGAGCCAAATTCCAACCGATCGGGTGACTCTCACCCGATCGGTTCATCTGTAGCTTATGCTGAGGAGCCGAAGACACGGGCACCCAACCGATCCCTTCACCCGATGGCGTCAAGATCCAACCGGTCACTCCAAGAACTCAACCGACCGGTTCATATGATCGGGTGAAAGTTCGCCGTTTTCTGTTTATTATCTGTAACGGATCACCCGATCGGTTGACTTGTCAACCGATCTGGTGATACGAGATCCTATAAATAGGACCCATAGGGTTCCAGAAACGGAGAGCTGTTAGTTTTTACTGTTTTCTCCTATTGTGACGGCTGTAATTACTTTTCTATTGTAAGTTTTCGGATCTTTCTTAAACTTTAGTATTATCTTAATTGCTCTACTACCTTCGCATTCCAATCGTCTGATTATGATTCCAACGGTTCATTTTCGTTTAGATCGCTTTTTAATGAATATTTGTGAGTAGTTACCAAATCTGGGATTTTGGCAGAAACCCCTTCGGGGGCTCTTCCCGATGCATCCATAGGGTTAGGAAAATAGATAGGGATTAGGAATCTAACGGTTACGCGGGGTGTTTTATTTTCATCGGCGGGAAAAAGACCGCCTTTGACCGTTGGGCCAAGGGGGAATAAAATTGGAGGTTGACTCCCTAGCCATAGCTCACACCCTTAGCGTAGACGCCGAATCCTAGCGCGCGGGAGTGGCAGGATGAGACGTTGGGAGTTATCGTTGCGAGCTTAGTGCTCCCGGAATCGATCAGTGTTAATGGACACGGGAGTGCCCACTGATCGAATCCGGGAAGTCCGGTGTATCATCCTGGGCACCGACCGGAATATCGGGCCCATGGGATGCCGGTACCACTTTCAGAGGCAACGTCTCACCATTAGACCCTAATTCCGATCGCCATCCTACCCGTAGGCCGCATCGACGAGAGTCGCTCGTTGGAGTGGAAACCAAAGTCCCAGGTTTATTTTCTTATTGTTCATACCTTGCATTCCTTTCTGTGACAACCCATCAACCGATTCGGGCTAGCTCGCCCACGGGGTGATTTTGGTCCTCCTTGACACAAGCACATCCTAGCCTCCCTGTGTTCCCAAGCCACACTACAACACCGTGCGCTTGCGGTTACAAATATCTAAACCCCCACGCGGGTCCCCCGGCCATTTGCGGCTAGCAAACCGGGGGCACACGTCAACATCATGAACCGACTAATGGTAGAACAGCCAAAAGGTGAAGTTCCAGGCAATATGAATTAGTCGGTCTAAGAAGACTTTCCAAACGACTAGTTTCACAACTAGTCGGTCGGTGAGTGTTCTTTGACCGACTAATAGTCGAAATGGAATAGCTAGAAACAAGTTGAACTAGTCGGTCTAAGAACAAGTGCTGACCGACTAGTTTCTCAACTAGTCGGTCGACAAACGTTCTTTGACCGACTAACTCGAAACAGTAGCTCAGGCTCAAAAATGGAAGTTCAACTAGTCGGTCCAAAAAGGTTTCCTAACCGACTAGTTTCACAACTAGTCGGTCGGTAAACCTTCTTTGACCGACTAACTGTAAACAGTAACTGAGCTGAAATTGAAGGAGGCATTCTAGTCGGTTCATGTAGAGTTGCCGACCGACTAGTTCACCATCTAGTCGGTTGGCTCTTCTTCTTGAACCAACTAACATGCACTAGAAGTTGCGAATCGAAGCGCAAATCTTTGGGAAAGATCGTATGGACTTCTACTAAGATCCTAGCTCTAAGATATGAGCGAAATGAAGACTATAAAGTAAGTCCTACTCAAGGCTTAACATTCTATTCTATGAAGCTAGAAGACTATAAAATAAACCTTACGAGCCGTCTTCAAAGCTTCAATCTTCATTCTTGACTTCAATATTGTTCCTTGAGCTTCAACGAAGCTTCAGGTACACGATCATGCGTATTGAGAAGTCTTGAGACGTCGCTTTTGATGTTCATGTAGATTTGGCGATGATCTCCAAAACTGCGCTCACAAAGTGTTAGTTCACGACATATTTATGTTTGCTCATCATTCAAAAGCGACGTATTTCAGTTAGGATTCATGGTAAATTCCTTTCATGACATATTTATGTTTGCTCATCATTCAAAACCAAATCCGGGGAATCAATACTCAACAACTCACTCCCCCAAGCTAAACTGCACAGTGTCCTCAATGTACTAAGTGTGGCACAAGGACATGAATGAGAGGGATGGGTGGGTGCGGATGCATGCATGGTAAAAAGTGAAAATGAAGGAAAATGGAATGGATGTGCATATGATAAGTGCAAAATGCAAATGATGTATATGATGAGCACTCAGATCATGGGGGCGTAATAGGAAGGCCCAAAAATACCACCTCGCCCCAGACGGATAAATATATTGCTCAGTAAAAAGTGATCAGAATATGTGGGTGAGAGGGGGTGAAAAATCAGCAGCAAAAAATATCAACCAGAACATCGGCAAAAAATATGAGAGGCATCAAGTGTGTGCTTAGGCTGGTGGTGGGGCGTCAGCACCTCCCTGTGGTGGGGGAGGAGGTGGCGGTGGTGGAGGCTGCTGAGAGATGGGACGAGGTGCGACTGGGGAAGGCTGTGGCAGGCGCGCAAGAATCTAGTTCAAGGTGACCTGAATACCAGGAAGTCGGGTGACGCGTGCCTGTACAGAGCTAACGGTGGCGGCGAGAGCACGAAAATCCGCTCTGAGTCTGCTAACATACCCCTCTACTACACGGAGGTACTGGACAAGTGTGTCTGGAGCGGGGGCAGAGGGTCGCACAGGTGGAGGTCGGGGCTGATGCATACGTCCACCGTAGACGAGTGGGACCACTAGTGGGTGTGGGTGAGGTGCAGCACTCGCTAAAACACGCTCAGCCTCTGTGGGAGGTTGAGACGCAGGAATGCTCTCAGGAGTGTGAGCAGCGGTAGAAGATGAAGCGGCGACAGAGGGAGAGACAGGCAACAAGGTCATAGACATAGATGTGGAGACAGACGTCACGACACTCTCGGTAAAAATAGCGGCGACAGAGACAGAAGGGTCGACGACTGGGGAGGTCATGAAATCAACTGAAAATGACTCCCCAGGGGTCGAGAAATCTGGTGAGGACAGGGTGTCTACCGTCGAAACTAGGGAAGGCTCGCCTCTCTCAAGTTCAGCGGGAGCGGCGCTCTCAAAGCCCACATAAGCAATAGGATCAAAAGTCAACGGTACAGAGGTGGTGATGGTGGTGGAGGTGGACATAGCAGCAGTGCTCCCGACACTAGCAGAGGTGTGGACAGAAGTGTTGGGGGGCACGAATCAAATCAGGTGCAGGCTGTGGGATCGGGATATCCGGGACTAGAGGGTCAAGGAGGGGCTCCTGCAGAGCATCCTCAGGCTCGAGTACATATGCAGCTAGGATGAGAGATCCACTCTGGTCTCCACTCACCACCTGTAGGTCCAATGTGGGTCCGAGCAGGGCTCGAAAGCAGCATATAGTCTGCAGCAAATGGACCATGTAGCCAAACCCAGTGGTGCTGACCATGAGGATGCAACATCCTCATGCGGGCCATAATATCTATGGAAAGGAAAGTGGGGTCTGGAGGTCGAAGCAAACAAGCTGGAAGCTCAACCCCGCACAAAGGAGCCAAAAGGGTGATTAGACCGCCACAACAAATCGCCGTCCTGGCGGTGACAGAGATAATGATGCGATCGAGATACCAGCTGGCAATATCAATCTGAGTGGCGGGGAGTAAGACGTCTCTGCCAGCCACGAAGGCTCTCTATCTCGTCATCACGTAGAGCATATAGAGCTCAGGCGTAGACATCGTTCCAGGATCATACCTTGCAAGAAAAGTAGTCGCTATAAGGCGCTGAACAATACGGAGGCAAGGATGGACGATAGAGGAGGCCTTGGCCCAGCTAGGGTCAAAGGCTAGTGGTGATCCCGTGATCAGGGTCCAGAATGCATGAGCATCGAAGGAAGGAGGGGTGTGGTGCGTGGGTCCAAAAGCACGGTCGGTTTCAGGGACAGGGGGCCAATGGAAATAGGCTCGGAGCATATCAAGAGTGATCTCGCACTCACGATCAATCAGATGAAACTTGCAACCCCTGGGAGTCCTACGAATAGAACTCAGGACCTCGAGGGTTAGACGGACGTAGGTGCCCGCCGACACCGAAAGAAAATCACACCACCCCACATTCTCATACAACTGGAGCAGACCCTGGAATACCCCTAGGCACTCAAGATCAGCTATGTGCATAAACCTAGAGGGGACGATCGAACTATGTGCGATTCTTTCAAATCTGGCGCAGTGTGCGTCATCTCTAAAAGTGATCCCCATCGTGTCGAAAACCGAGACGGGCTGTACTGGTGGGGGTGAAATGGGTGTAGTAGGAGGCAGAAGCGTGGGTGGTGGGTCACTAGGAGGCGGGGAGTCTGCTCTAGTGGAAGAGGAACCAGGGTCGCTGGTCGTCTTCCACTTGGCAGCGGGCTCCCGTGCACGGGACCTAGTCGTGGGCGCATGGTGATGCCGTGAGACGTGCAAGTTACTGTGAAGTGCTAATAAAATGGAAAGAGTATACCAGAACATGACGCAACTCCTTGCTAGCAGTTCGAGCAAAAAGGCGCCTACCCTGAAGCTCCAAATCAGCACTTGATCTCCCCAAGCTATCTTGAAACACAAAATCGATTGATTAGCAATGAATATCGAAAAATCGAGGGGAAAATCAAGATAAATAGGTATAATAGTGTTTAATTTTGATTCGGGATGGATTAGGGCTTACGAATTTGGAAATAGGAGAAGGGGGAATTTTAGGGCGTCGGAAGCTATCGAGCGACGACCGGCGGGCGGTCGGACGGTGGCGGGGTCGTGCCACTCAGGCACGGCGACGGCGGTTTGGGCGAGTGGTGGGGGGACTCGGGTGGGGGAAAGTGGAGGCTCGATCGAGTTTAGGGATTGGGGATTTAGGGATTGGAGATCTGAGAACTGGGTTACGTAGGGTAAGTTACTCGACCGAGTGGCGGTAACCACTCGATCGAGTGGCTGCTGTTTTGAGAAATTTGAATTTTTCATATGAGTTCTGACTCGGTCGAGTAGGGACTATCACTCGGTCGAGTGACAAGTCACTCGGTCGAGTGGATAGGCCACTCAGAGCATTTTAAGTGTTGAAAGTGTCAAGTTCACTCGGTCGAGTGACAAAGTCACACCGCCGAACGGCATGTAATTTACAGAGAGGGGTTTTCGAAACTTCCATATTCAGTACCCTACTCGGCCGAGTAGAGTCTTCATTCGGTCGAGTGGGCTACTGTTTTCAGCTCCAACTCTCTATTTTTGTGACAGTTTTTGATTCCCTTCCTCCCGTCAGTTTCTTCCTCCCCTTGACATTTGAGCGCATCCCTGGAGTGCTCCCCATTGCCATGGTCGTCCTCCGTTCATATGGTCTCCTATCATCCTTTTCCTGAAATGAAAACCAGAGCCCGTTGTCAAGTTTTTCTTAGACTCTTGACTCTATACACTAATAAAGATCTAAAACAAAAAATGATAGGAAAATTCAACTAAAAACTGAGATAGAACCGTCGGGTTACCTCCCGACAAGCGCTCATTTAAGGTCTTAAGCTCGACTCCTTAAGATTTGCGATTAATGCTCGATGTTTGGCGCATAAGAGATGAACGTGTCAAACTTATCGGGAAGACCGCTTGGGTTCAGTTGTTGCATTTCGTCGGCTTTCCTCGGCTGCCCCTCATCATGGGTAGTAGTGGGGGATGACTCCCCCAAGCTTGAGCTCTTGGCGTCCTTCTTCTTGATCGGTGGCGAAGATTTATTTACCAGCGGCGCTTTCTTCCCGTGCTTCACCGTAGAGAGCTTGCATAGCTTTCTAGTCCTAACGACATCAGTGTCGTCCTTCTCTTCATCCGTAAGAGGATCCGGTGGGTCTCCCATCATTTCGCCATCTTCTGTGTTTAAGATTTCATAAAGGCTGTTTATATGCAAAGCTCCAAGGGCATGGGGGTGGCGTCGTCAACGGCCTTCTCAAGTAAGTATGACAGATCTTGGGACCAACCTTTAATAAGGTATATGCTATTTACTTCGCTGGCGGGGTCTCCCTCTGAGTAGTGCTTGAGCCATTGTCCATTTACCTTAAACGTGACACCGTCTTTTCCTTCTATCTCAAAAGCTCATCCCGGTTGTATGTGCCAAATGGTGAAAGGTCCCGACCAACGTGACCTTAGCTTTCTGGGAAAGAGTCGAAGTCTACAGTTGAATAATAAGACCTTATCTCCGACCTTGAAATCTGTCACAATGATGCGGGCATCGTGGAGAATTCTGGTCCTTTCCTTGTAAAGAATCCCGTCTAATCTTGTCAAGCTCATTGATATCTAGAAGTCGTCTTAACGTTGCACTCTCATAGTCGTAATTCAAAGTCTTGAGTGCCCAATAGGCGCGGTGTTCCAACTCTACCGGTAAATGGCATGCTTTTCCATAAACTAGCCGATATGGGGTAGTGCCAATGGGGGTTCGAAAAGCCATGTGATATGCCCACAGTGCATCGTTCAATTTCATGGACCAATCTTTCCTAGATCTATCAACCGTCTTCTCTTGAATCTGTTTGATCTCCCGATTTGACACTTCCACTTGTCCACTCGTCTGAGGGTGGTATGCCATCCCGATTCTATGATTTACCCTATACTTCTTTAGCATGGCTTCGAACTTGCTTTCTACGAAATGGCTTCCTCCGTCGCTTATCAATGTTCTTGGCACTGTAAAGCGTGGGAATATGTTTTGCTTGAAGAATTTGGAAACCACTCTCGCATCATTGGTTGGGGTAGCGATGGCTTCTACCCATTTCGAGACGTAGTCAACGGCTAATAGAATATACTCGTTTCCTTTGCTTGGTGGAAAAGGCCCCATGAAATCTACTCCCCAACAGTCAAATAGCTCAATCTCATAAATAGGCTTCATCGGCATCTCGTTCCGTTTGGATATGTTTCATGTTCATTGGCATCTATCACAATACTTGTCGAAGTCATGTGTATCCTTGAACATGGTCGGCCAAAAGAACCCGCATTGCAATATCTTTGCGGTGGTTTTGGAGGTCGCGTGATGTCCCCCGTAGGGCATATCATGGCAATGTGAAATGATAGAAGTGGCCTCTTCCTTCGAAACACACTTCCGTATAATCTCATCTTTGCATACCTTGAAGAGGTAGGTACGGGTCTTCCCAGAAATAATTACGGACTTCGTGCATGAACCTCCTTTTTTTGTTGTGTGGCCATTCCATAAGGTTTTATTCCGCACGCCAAATAGTTCACATAATCTGCATACCAAGGTACTTCTCCGGGTCTAATGGCAAATAGCCTCTCGTCAGCAAAAGTGTCATCAATTGGCAAGATATCATCCTTCTCATTACGAACAATCCTTGATAAGTGATCCGCCACAACATTGTCCGTGCCTTTTTTGTCTCGGATCTTCAAGTCAAATCCTTGGAGAAGTAGTATCCATCTTATTAGCCTTGGCTTGGCTTCCTTTTTGCTCAATAGGTATTTCAATGCCGCATGGTCGGTGTGTACAATCACTTTTGATCCAAGGAGGTAAGAACGAAACTTCTCAATGGAGTAGACCACCGCCAAAAGCTCCTTTTCGGTGGTACTGTAATTCTTTTGTGCCTCGTCCAGGGTCTTGCTTGCATAAAATATTGCATGAAGCTTTTTATCCATCCTTTATTCCAACACTGCCCCAATTGCTTGGTCACTAGCGTCGCACATCAACTCGAAAGGAAGATTCCAATCTGATGGTTGTATGATTGGAACAGAAATGAGGGCTTCCTCTAGTAAGGTTAGTAAGTAACCCTCGTGCTCGTTCTATTATAAGTAATTCCACATTAAAACCTCTAATCCACTCTTATTAAAGGCTTGCAAGCAATCTCCTGAAAAGTCAAAGGGAGCATCTTTAGCAAGTAAAGCTGTAAGAGGTCGGGCAATTAGGGCAAAATCCTTGATTAAACGGCGGTAGAACCCCGCGTGACCAAGAAATCCCCTACTGCCCTTAACATTAACAGGAGGGGGAAGCGTTTTCTATTACCTCAATTTTTACCTTATCTGTAACGGTCGCTTTTCGACTGAGTGTTTTTTAGCGCGTATTTTCTTTTTCATACGCGTATTTATTGTGACCTCCTTTTGAATCCTAAACGTGAGAAGTTATATATCGTTGTGACCCTCAAGAAGAGTATTTTTTGTGGAAATTTTTATGAACGTCATTTCACGGGTCATTCTTCCACAAATCAGCTTTGAATGAAGGGGTGTCTTAACCTTTAGACTTCGATGTTTGATTATTTATTTTTATTGTCATTTTTAGTAAACCTAGCACGTGACCGATCACCGTATTCTCGATCCTCTCGTTGCCACGATCGTCCCGATATTTTTCTTGTATTTTTCAGACATCGTTAGATTAACTCGCCATTCTTCATTATTTTTAATATGAAATTTTTCCCTAAGTTAATTCAAATTCAAATCTCTAAATCAAATCAAATCAAATCAAATCCATAATGGATCCTACATATCCTACCATAACTCTTAGGCTATTTGCAACACTACTCATACCCTCCCCCTCTCTCTTTCTCTCTCCCCCCCACCTATCCCTTAAGCCCACTCTTTTTCTCCCCTCTTTAGCAAACTCCCCATATTATAACGCAAGCCATCCTAGGGGTTTTCTCCAAAAAACCCCAAACCAGCCGCCAACACCCCTTTGGAACCGCCGGCCTCCTTTCCCCTTGACCCCCGACGGCCTGGCACCCTCTGCCCTACCACCGGCCATCCTCCCTTGCTCCACCTCCGTGCGTGCAATAGCAGACCCCCTTTACTGCCGGCCACCTCCAGGCCGAACCCACAGCCAGCCACCCCTAGGCCTGCAACAGCCGCCGGTGACTCCGACAGCCGGCCACCGACACACGCATCCGCCTGCCGCTACCCCCTGCTGTCCATGCACAACCCACAGCTCCCTCTCCCACTCGACAGCCCTGCCGAGAACCTCGACCTGCCCTCCTTCCCCTCCTCATGTCCACGCACACCAGCAGGCCGCCAGCCCTCCACCTTGCCGGCCTCCTCCCACGGCAGCCTCCTCGCTTCATCCCCAGGCCGAACATCCTCTCCACGCCGCGGCCGTTACCATTGCTGCAAGCCGCTTTGTTGCGCTACTCGCAACCGAGGCGACCCCGACGCCGTTACCATTTCGATGCACTACCCACAGCCGAAACGACCCCGAGGCGGCTTTCCTTACTGTGTTACCCGCAGTCGAGGAACCGAAGACGACGAGATTCAGTACTGTTTTCAGATCGGATGTCGAACCCGTGCGAGTTCATCGTACTAGGTTAGTCCTCTCGCTAGTAGCAACCCAAACAATACGTCATTGAACCATAATTAAAAATCGACAACTTAAATAACTAAATTTACTTTTTCGCTCCTTTAAAATGTTGTGCTAATCTAGAATCGACGATCGGACTTTTTAACTGTGCACATAAGGTAGAATCTTTGAATAAGCTGAACATTCAAACTTGACTTGAAATTGATAGGATAGCCACGGTCAACTTAGGGACATCTTAATAGGTTTTCTAAACTGGTCCTGACACCGCCCGTTGACTTGTTATAGCGGACCTTGACTGACACGCTGCCAGTGACGAGACGCTTCTGACGGACGTTCTTCTCGCTGCCGCAGGCAAGTGCGTTCACTTGCGTAGTTACAGCCACGTCTAGGCCACTTCCTCCTTAAAATTGTAAATTGTTGAACAAGAGAACCAGACGTGAAATGATAGCGTCTGGTACACCCCCGCGACAGCCTAGACTTGACTACGAAGCCTAGGTATATAAATTGCTATAACTGTCATGCTAGAAACTATAAATGTGTGTGTGTGTGTGTGTGTGTGTGTGACCCCCTAGAATGAAAAAAACATACTATACTCATGTAAACGAAATGTTTTACACTGCATGCGGGCAATAGGGCACTCTCCAAGACAGAGAGAGTGATCCCTTGTACATATTCACAGCCTGCGGGCAATGAGACACCCACCTAATAGAGTGGGTGATCATTGGTACAGAACAACCTACGGGAAGCTCGGCACTCACCTAGCAGAGTAAGTGGCCCCCGCAACCTCTGGGGATTAGAGGAACTCACCTAGCAGAGTGAGTGGTCCGCGTACAGTCTTGTCTTGAGCACTTGGGGTGGGGTTAGGTTGAGCGGCCTCCAGGTTAGAGAGTTTGGCCACTTTCTAAGCTGAAGGCGTGAACCCTCTTGGTGTCACACACTCTTGTCTAGTCTTATCTAGTCTTGTAGCTGGTAGCACACGCTACGGCTATTTCCTACCACTTACTTTCTGCACAGTCTTTACTTTCCTTACATATATGTATAAATGACATGCTGTTGCATCTCTCATGTAATCAATTTTAAAATGTCGTCTTTAATTTCCTTTACACTTGCAGTAGAGTCTTCTCACCTTTCCTTTGTAGACTTTACCTGACGTACAGCTCCTTTCTCTTGGGTGTTGTACATCAGGTACTGAGACGGAGTACACAGACGAGCCGGCCTTACTTGAGGACTTGGAGCCAAAGGACGTGACCAGGAGTACGTTCCAGACGAGGACCAGACCTAGAGGTCCCTCACCATTGCTGACTTACGGAGGTTTACTGCTTTCTAGTTTGGGTACGTAGCACCACATTACTTCTTGTCTAGGTTGGGTGTGTCGCACCATTAGTTTCCCTTTTTCGCAGTTGTGACCATGCTTGGGGCTTCTTTTATTAGACTTGATGTATTGCTGGATATTATCTCTTTTATGAATGAATGTAGTTTCCTTTCGAGTACTGTTATCTTATTGTTATGAACTTTTATATGCAAGAACATGTAATTTAATGGTATCTCTACAGACGCTTATTGAGCCTGAGCCACAAATCTCTGGCCCATGCGGACCTTCGTCTCGTCCTCGCACTCGTTTTAGGAAGTGGTGCGTGACATTATCAACCTCGATCCCTCTATACGAGACAAGATGCCCTAGAACTATCCCCCCAGTGACCATGAAATGTCATTTCTCCCAGTTAAGTGTTAAATTATTTTGTTGGCATCTTGCACCTTTGAAAATATGGACGGCTTGCACCTTTGAAAGGTGGCGGGGGAATTACAAAGACCGAAAGGCATTCTACGATAAGCATAAGTACCATAAGAGCACGTAAAAGTAGTCTTTTCTTGGTCATCTTCATGTAAGGGAATTTGAAAGAATCCCGAATACCCATCCAAATAGCAAAAGAATTTATGTTTGGCGAGGCGTTCTAGCATTTGGTTAATAAAGGGCAATGGGTAATGGTCCTTACGGGTGGCTTTATTCAATTTCATGTAATCGATACACATCCGCCAACCCGTGACGGTACGTGTGGATATAGACTCTCCCTTATCATTTTTTATAACGACCATCCCCCCTTTTAGGGACGACATGAACTGGGCTAACCCATCTGCTGTCAGAAATAGGATAGATGATATCGGCTTCAAGCAATCTAAGGATCTCCTTTTTAACCACCTCTTTCATGTTAGGGTTTAACCGCCTTTGAGGTTCTATGGAGGTGGCTTCAGTGTTTTCAAGGTGGATCATGTGCGTACACAGCCTAGGGCTAATCCCCTTGAGGTCAAAAAATGCTATAGCCAAGGACATCATTGTGGCTCCTAAGGACATCTAAAAGACTCCCAAGTTGATGGTGGTTGAGGCTAGCATTAACTATCACCGGGTAAGTCAGTTTATCCCCTAAAAATGCATATCTTAAGTTAGGATGTAATTATTTCAGTTCTACCTCAGGGGGCGATGTACCCCCTGCCTCCTTTTCCTGTGAAAGCATGGCATCTTCGATCGAATCTATGTTCAGTTCCTCCTCAGAGGGTAGGCTCTCGTATGCTGACTTAGAATCGCTGCTTGGCGAGGGTGGTGCCTCGGAGTAGATGTTATATGACTCTGCTCTCAGGTCAATGGGACAACCACACTCCTATTGTTCATACCTGTCATTAAAAGATAGGTCAGCGCATACATCGATGTTACAGAAGGGATCGTCAAGTATACTTCCCTGAATGTCAGTGTGCCAATTAGACCCTTCCTAAGCATCGATATATCAAGTGCATGCTTCGATGCTTTCCTTTAGTTCAGGTTGAGGGTTCCAGCCAACTTCAAAATGCAACTTGTAATCCCTAACGTCGACTCTGATGTTGCCTTTGATAGTTCCTTCTGGAGAAATTTGATCAATAATGAAATTAGCAAAAAATTGCTCAAGGGGTTCCTACACATTGATGGCCAAGGCCCTTGTGGATTGGACCTCACCCACAAGTTCCTCAAGAAGGGATGCAAAGGTGTCATCATATTGCGGGCTAGAGTCTGTCCTCATCAACGTGTCCCCCAGGTAACCTGTTATGAACAACCTGAAAAATCTAGAAGGACATGTCAATATGAGCGTCAAATAAAAATAAAATAAAGAAAAAATATAAAAGATAGCCAGGTGAGGAAAAATAAAATACCGTCGCCTCCCCGACAACGGCGCCAAAAACTTGATCGACCCCGAATACACACCCGGGAGACAGTCGTAGTCTTACCGCAAGCGCACAATGTAGTGGCGAGTGGGTATCGAACACGAGGAGGGACTAATAACGGTACTCTATCTTGATCACTAAGCTATTGGTGGAAGGATGGTTTTAGGAACGTTATTGTCATAATCGTTCAATTAACAATTCAAATTCAATATAATAAAATCGTCTAGGGCTAGGGAATCCCCACTACGGATCGTCATTTATCTCTATGAATCGCGAATCTCAATGTTGCAAGACTTGAATTCGGGTGAACTAGTCATAACTAAATAGAGAACCAAGCTCATGCTCTCGCGCTATTGCCGGTCTATAGCGGCCTAGATTAGGGCCAACTCTCGTGTAAACCCTAACCTAAGCCACTAGCATGAAGATCGACATAATCTTTCAATTTCTCCTCGAGCCCACTCTCGTGCAAACTCGAGTTACAATCTAGGTTGTGATAGCTCGTATTCGTCCAATCTCTTGCAAACGAATATGGGTATAGATTTATAATAAAATTGCTAGATTTGGTCCAATCTCTTGCAAACCAAGTCTAGTGAATCTCGATTATAAACCTAAATCAAATATCTAGGCCTTCCCATCTATTAGAATCCAATCTCTTGCAAACCCCATATCGATAGGAATTCCTAGCTATCCGTAATAAATCAATCACAACCTAACCTTCTATCAATTCTAGCAACTTATAAATTCATTCATCTCAATTCTAAAATTGGATCCATAGGATTCATCCCCATGCCCTAGAACAGCAAAACTACTCACAATTCATCATGGCAATAGCAAAATCAATGGATAAAAACATATAACGATTCAGATTTAGAAGAAAGCAATTCATAAAAATGCGAAATTTCAATTAAAATAACAAACCAGATCCGAGTTCTTCAATCTCCAAGAGGGAATTACAATTAGAATTCAGCTAAAATCTATTTTCTGGTCTCTGCCTAAACTAGGATGAAAATTAGACTTAAATACAGTCCCAAAACGGCCAAAACAACTGACAGATTTGCCCCTGGCATAGCCTAGAACCCTAGTTTCGACACAGGCTGACTGCGCTACTCGGCCGAGTGGAAATCACACCCGGCCGAGTGACAGATCCAAATAAAACAGAGAAGTTGGGGGGTTCGGGCTGCTTGGCACTCTGCGTCACTCGGCCGAGTGGAATTTATCACTTGATCGAGTGGACTTCCTCACTCGGTCAAGTGAGTCTTCTGCTGTGCTCTCCGAAATTCCAGAGAGCCTGGTGTGTTTTCCTTCAGAAAGCTCTGACTCACTCGGGCGAGTGGAGTTCTCCACTCGGTCGAGTGGATTTATTCACTCGGTCGAGTCGACCGTGACCCCAAACACTTTTGTATTAGTTGTACTCGGCCGAGTACGCTTCTTCACTTAGCCGAGTGGACTGTTTCTGGAGTCATATCTTCTCCTCCTCGCTTCCTCGTCGATTCTATCGAACTTCTTCTTCGTCCACTCATCATCTAGCGCTGCTAGCTCCTCGATAGGGTCATGGGCAATGCTCCAGTAAGTCCCTTGATCTCATTTATGCTCCCGATCGCTCCATATTTCCTGAAATCCGAAAAAACAAGAAATAGTGAAAAGCAACGCAATATCGTCGAATAATCATGAAAAACGTGATGTGGGCGATCAAAATGATATGCAAACGTGTAGAAAAAAAGGTGTAAAATATGGACCGATCAATTGGGCGTCGAAGGGTAGCCTCGACGCGGCTGGATCTTCTCGACCCGAACAGATGAGAAAGCTCGTCAAGGGGGATTGGACCTTGGTTCTGACCAAGTCCCCTCTGATGTCTAAGTCAGAATAGATCGGAAGGATGCTCGGTGGGATCGGTATGGCTCACGGGGAGGTCGATATGCGAGTTTGGTCCGAGCTGTGGAGGAGAATTATGTGGTGTAGATAAGGTCATTCAAGAAGAATACCTCCGAGTTTTGGGTGTCCAGAAAGTAGTCCCTTCCTACGTTGTTCCTTAAGTCGCTGTATATGGTCTTCCCCGGCCACGTCTCTCGACGTCCCCCTTTTTCACCCCCATGATCTGCCACTTTGATGGCACGTTCATGGGTCATGAAGGTGTGAGTAATGGGGCACCTTAATGGTGATTAAGGGGGTGTGTTTTAAGGGGAGTGGTTAACTCCTGCTGGCGTGGGTCAGCGGTTTCACCCACTTCGATCCGAGGCTGGCCTGACTCTGAGTCTTTGTAGGGGCCTCATTTTTCCCAGGCCCATAAGCTTGCGACACTGGCCTGGGCCATTTTGTCTGGGCCCATCCTGGGAGGGCCGTATCAGAGGGGATCAAATATCTCTTTTGGATTTATGATAAATCTAATGTTCTCACTGATTGCTTTCCCCCTTATGCATGTGCATTTTGTGCGAATTTTAAATTCATTTCAACTCTGATATGTGCATATTATGAAAACATTGAAATATCAGAGCATATCACTCATTTATGCATAAAATATAGTTTTGTTGCATATTTTGCTTTCTCATATTTTTATAGTGAAGATGATGCTCTCACGATTCCAACACCTATTTTTATAGATTTTTTAGGAGCTCGTGAGCACCGTCTACAACTTTCAAAAGAAAGCAGCACGTCTACAACTTTCAGAAGAAAGCAGCACAAGGCAGGACCAGACGTCTAGTCTATCAACCCCCGACATCTAGCAAATCCGATTTAGAGTTGGCAAAACTTTACGACTCGCCAGTCATCTGGTGCACACCGACTAGATGTTTGAACAGTGCTTCAGAGTATAGGAAGTTGTTAGGATCTCACAGGAAGGATTGAATCTTTATTGATAATAAAAGCAATAACAAGATAATTAAATACAAAAAGGTGTATTCTCCTCCCAAGATGCCAATAAAGGACGTCCGCACTCGTTTAATCTAGATCTACCTAAGGATGCTCAAGAGAATTATCAATCATCAAGCATCCGTACAAACGACGGCTAGCCCTAGTTTAAATAAGAAAACCCTCTCCTAAACAATAGAAAATGCGGAAAGACCAAAATGCCCTTAAGTCAGCTCCTCCCCCTTGCGCGCGTCCCCCCTTGCGTGCGTTGGCCCTGTGGGTCTAACAGAAGTGTGCTCCAGTCAATTTAATAGTGTGTAGAAAAAAAATAGAAAGTGAAGAAACTCATAAGCCGTGCCACCAGACGCATGAAGAAGGAGGACCAGACGCCTAACCCTAAACCAGACGCTTGTGCCGATTGAAGAAGACGACTAATCGATACTGCCTAAGCTAGAATCACCAAGCATCCAGGCACCTAGTCGGACACCAGACGCCTGAGAAACTCGACTTAATGAATGCCAACTCAGCAGTGCCTGACGTATGGAGATCCTTCTCCAGACGTTTGATCTGCTTCTTCCTGGAGAATTCTGGGGCAATTTCAGCTGAACCCAATTCACTTTGAGCCGTGGATTCGAGTAATCAACGGTGGGGATCAATTAGGGGTTTAGGGCAATATAAAAGAGGTAGTATGCCTTCATTTTTATTATCTTTGGATGACCCTTATGCTAGGAAACGCCATCGCTAGGGTTACGACTTAGAGGAGCTCATTGGAGAGATTGGGGGCTTGATCTTCTTCGTCAAAAACACAGATTTGATTCCGATATTTTCCTCTCTTGTGTATTTTCATTCTATTGCATTGTAATGTTGTATTGTATAATATTTTGATATACATACATTTCCTTTCTCATTGTAATGGAGTAGATTGATATTTGTATATATTGTGGATAATTTAGGGCATTGTGATTTGTGATTTCCATAGTCTATTGCATCACTTAATGTTTATGTTATTGAATCTAGTGGCATTTATGTTGTATTGCAGTGCATTACTGACGCACCCGAAACCTACACATATATTCCACCCGGCAGTGTCACGATCGCTAGGTGTGGTATGGCCCCTAGGTGTCAATTCTGGGCTCTACCCACAAGCGGACGGTGTCAAATTATAGTATAAAAGATATCGAATCCCACAGGGACGGTGACAGTGTAATTGAGTTCTCAGCTTACTTTTAAATCTCGAAGTAAGATAGCTGTCGGGTTGAGAGAATTGGTTTTGGTATTGTTGTTGATTTAATAATAAAAGGACTAGGGCATTAGGGATCACCGCTAAGACCGTCGCGGATCGACGTTGGAGTAGAATCCTTACATTGCATTAGGGTTGGGGGATTAATCTCCCAATTCGTACCACTCTCGTGGGTTAGAATTGCGAGGTATTTCAGTGGCTCTCGTTGACACAATAGCGGTAGCCATCAACGTAGCGATATAGTTCGTCGAGAGATCCCCTCAAGGCACGAGCCGGGCATGGTTACGAGCCTTGGTTAGATCCACCAATTTCCCTATTCGAATCCTAAGGATACCCCTTAAGCACATCAATTCTACAGACCATGGGCATGATCTCAGTACGGGTTATCCGAGGGATTCGATAGGATCGATCGAAATACTCCCATTTTATCCCCAATTCTACCTAGTGATCCAGATCTACATCTCCCCCCTAGGGTATTAGGGCTAATCCATCAACCCTAGAAAATACTACTCACTCATGAAAATATTAACGAATAAAAACACAATTTTTAGGGAAGAAAACGTCATAGCAAATTGATAGAAAATAGGTTGAGAAACTTACAGCAAGTAATAGATCTCAAAGAAAAACCCAGATTCCAAGAACACGAGAATAGCACATAAACTTCCAATAAATTCGATCCAATAATCATCAAAAGTTTAATCTAGATCTTAACAAGTTTTTCTCCCTAATCTCCTCTCCAAGATTCTATTCAAAAAACTCTAAGAAAAAAATCCACACGTTGTCGCAGCTTCCTTCACTTCACTCCGCCAAGCGCACAACAGACGGCTCCAAATTATTTCCAAAAATGGCCTTCGGCATCATCGACCGAGTGGGTGACTCGGTCGAGCAGTGCGTTGCTCGTTCGATCGCTCGGTCCGAGCAGATGTACTGCTCGACCGAGCACGACAATAAATCACGCTCCTCCAAAATCATCACTCTGTCTGCACGGGCTGAGTCAGCTCTGCTCGGTCGAGCAGATAGCTGACTCGGTCGCTGAAGAATTTGCTCGGGCCCCGCACGAGATTAGTCGGGCGTAGGAATTAAAGGCTGCTCGATTGAGTGCTCGGTCCGAGCAGGCTGCGTATCAGCTCTCTTCTTAATTTTGCATCTGCTCGACCGAGCAGCTGCTCTACTCGGTTGAGTCGACTGGGAAATCCTTTACAGAAGCTGTTGAAGCTTCTCATCTCCTCATGTTCTCTTCTCCACTCCACCCATGGCTCCCAAAACTTGACGAACTCCTGTAGAGCTTCGCCAATGAGCTCACGGACGTGTCAGATGTGTCCATACCCAGATCGGGTCACAAATTGCTCCAAAATCCATGAAAATTCATTAAACGCTACGAAACTCGAATATAACATTTGAAATGCGATATCGTAGGAAAATATGGGATGTGAATGCAAAAATGTCATGGAATGTGATGTCATGATGCTATGAAAAAGGTGTAAAATATGGAAACATCAATTACCCGTCAAGAGGTTCGATAAGGATAGAATACCACGTAGAATCTCCTACGTGCGATATACATTACCTGTGTAGTTGCATTACCCGTTGAGGGATATGAGAATGATGTGCCGTGAGGCATAGTTAATATGCATAAGACTAGTGAGGGGCCTTAGACGTAATTAGGGTGGTGTTCCGCGAGGCATTATCTAGCGATAGGATATAAAATCATGAATCCAATAGCTACTTATGATACTGATCTCATTGTGCTTGACTGTTAGACCTTTCGATCCCCATGCCTTGCCCTGTATGTGGGATTGAGTAATAGAACCCTCGTGCACTCCGTAAAAATGAGTTCCCCCCCTAAAAGGGACGCATGATTAACTTTGGTATCACAATAGAAATAATCCTCGGTGAACCCATATCTCATACAAATCCTCCTATCTCTTTCTTTCTAATAGGCCAACCTACTTTAGGCATCCTAGATCACACTCACACCACTTATATCTACCACCAATTCTGTAGCTTGAGACAGTTCTAGTCTCACCATTACCCTTCCGTTGTTAATTAAACTTGTATAATTGTAGAGTGACTTGCCCACGTGGATACGATACCCTACTCACCGGGTTTATTACTTCTTGACCTCCTGCGCTTAGGAGTTGCAATATTTTGAGGCAAACAAGTCTTTGGCGTCATTTCTGGAGACAACAGTTTTCTACAATTTGCATGTTTAATTAATTTTGGAAATCTTGGTTAGATTAGTCCATCTCTTAGTATGAATCTTTTTATTTCTTTATTTTACACTTATTGATTCATTTAATTTTCTTCAAATTTTATTTTCTGTAAAAATTTAAAATTTTAAAAGTATCATAGGGAGTGACGCAATCATTTCAAAGTTTATTTCAGGGTTGCCCCAAATCCTACCAGCTTTTCACAGTACGGAGTGTTGGAATATTGAGACCCACCCCAGTGGATTTTGATGATGTACACAACCGATATGTGGACTAATATGTTTAATTCAAGTGAATACAGGTCTAAATAGATTATTTTATAGCCATGAAGATTAAACGCATTGTAAATCTAAATGAAGGACTTAGAATCCATGATCGGAAGTCTACCTTCGAACCAAGAAGTGAAGCTTATGATGCTTCAACCATATGAAGCATAAGATCAAGACAAGACGGCTCAAGTAAAAGATTGAAGAACGAGAGCAAGTGATGTGTGTATAAGCAAGCAAGTGATGTGTGTATAAGTAAGTTGTATATTTAGAATGTAAAAGCCAGAGTATATTTTACACACACACACACACACACACACACACACACACACAATTAATGGAAAATAGTTTTTAAATATACTATATCATATAATACTTTGACACAATTTTTATAAATTATTTTTCTAGTATTTTCTCGTAGAAAAACTCAAGTATCAAGAAATAGCCGCTATCTGAGACAGATAGCCGAATACCTGAGACAGATACACGATTATCTGAGATAGATGGCCTACTACTGTTAGTCAAATTTTTCCTACAACTCTCTGTCAAAATAATAGTTTTGAGAATAGCCGACTATATAGGTAAGGAAGCCGACTATCCTCCAAAATAGCTGACTATTTAGGTAAACCCTTGACAGATTTGGCAACTGGCATTGATTTTTACTAGCCATTAACTAACTGTTGGAAAAGACTTTTTGAGTTGATTTTAAGCTATTTTTCTCTCTATAAATAGCAGAGTGTTTAGAGTTTTCACACGTCAAATTCATATTATTCAAATTCTCTTTCATTGCTCAAAAGTGCTCAAACTCTCAAAAGTTTTTTTTTTTTTGATTTTTAAAAAGCTACTGTTTTAAATTTTTTTATACTCAAATTCTCAGTTTATTTCTCTGATTATTTTTTAGTCTTTTACAATTTGATTTGATCTCCAAAAGTTATAGCTTTTCTTATTGAGATTCAAACTTCAAGTTCTCTTGTCACGCCCCGCTTCCCAAAAATATGGAGGCGAAGCGTGAGAAGGTCCGCTCAGACTTGAAGCTGCAAAGCTTCAAGTCCGATAAGCGTCAATCAAATTTAAAACTGCAGGTCCTTGCAACGCTAACGAAACAAAGATAATAATAATGAAATGAGACAAAAGAGATATCTCAGAATATCCATAAAATAAGTTTCAACATCACAGAAAAGCCACCAGGCTGAAATAAAAGAGAGTCTAAAGGCCCAAACATGGCAAACAAAAGTACAACGTACAAAACAAAGGTGACACGCACTGGCAACTAACAACAAAACCTAAAACAAAAGAAAGCTCAGCAAAGTCACCAAGAAAGGTCTCCGGTGTCCACAAAACTCCTCCTGGGCAATCATGGACTCAGACTCAGCGTCAGCAAGACATCACATACACAGCAACGGTCTCCGGCTCAGGGTCTAACATGTGACACCCAAAAGAGCAAGGGGCACATGTCAGCAAGTCTACAAGAGACTTGTGCAAGGAAACTGAAAGTAGGCAAAAGTAAAGCAACCTAGCAGTTCTAGCATGAATGCAATGACATGGCAGTTAAAGTATGAGTGCAACAAGTAAAGTAAAGTAAAGTAAGGTACGAGCATGGCATTTAACATGGCATGGATGACAAGTTATACAAGTAACACTCACTAGTACAAGACAAGTAAAGTAAGCACCTCGTGCACAGAGTTCACGCCTTACAGCTAGAGTGGCTGATCGGGCCAACTCCTAAGCTGATTGGTCGCTCAACCCTACCCCTCCACGTGTATCGAGCCAGGGCCTTACCCCCGAACGGGAATGCTTGCTTCTGGATCACGAGCCAGGAAGTGTTTTTAACAAGTATGGCGTAGGGGTGCACCTAGCCCGGGACAAGCAAGTACAAGTACGTAGCGTGTGCTACGAATGCAACAATCAACTGGGATGACATGTAAGATGCAATGCATGGCAGTTAAAAGTGCGTACAGATAAGGAAAGTAAACGTGACAGTTTATTATGCATGATCAACAAGTTTAAAGAGTTGGATCTAGCTTCGTTGTCAAGCTAGATCAATTTAGGTGACGGATCTAGTTTCGCTGTCAAACTAGATCAAACAGGCGTCTAGCCAGCTATCATTTCACTGATTAGTCTCTTTTACGCTAAAAGCAAGGAAGTGGCCTAAAAACATGGCCCTACACAAGAGTTGGCAAGTTTCACTTGCCTGCAAGTACAACGTCTGAGCACACCGTCCAATGAGTCCAAAAATCACGATTATCCTACGTGCACAAGTCCACCGACCTAAAGTCCATATTATTAATCTTGATTAGTGAATTTAAAACATTTAAAACATTTTAAAAACATCAATTTTAGTCTTGATTAGCATGCAATGGGTTGGGGGTCCTAGGGGTGCAAAGCGTTACCTCAACACGACGCGAAAGCTACACCGGCGTCGGGTAGCGACGCCGGGGGTTGGAATAAGAGAACACGCTCCAAGTCCAGATTCCAAATTAGTTTCCTCGCTGGAAAGTTCAGAGCATCAACCGGAGCAACGGTTCCAGATTCCAAAGCTAGCACGTGCGACGACGGGCTACGACGTGTCGCAACGTCGTATGCGGCAAATCGTCGGAGAGAACGCACCTAGGTGGGGCCCACAGTAGTCCTAGGGACCTATGGGGGATCCACAATACCTCTGGAGAACTTGGGGGGCCCACGGTGGCAAGTGGTGCGACGGGTGCGGGGTTGCGACGAATGGCCCTCGTCGTACACAGCCAATGCGGGGGATTCCATCGGTCGGTGCGGGGGACGAGGCTTGCACAGCGCAGCGGTCGGTGCGGGCCTTGGTGCGGAGAGATCTGTCGGTCGGTGCGGGGGACAGCACCGGTCGGGCGCATTGGTTGCGGGGGTGTGGGCGCTGCAACGTTGCAGCCGTTGCAACGTTGCGGAGGGCGGGCGATGCGGGGAATCCCTTCGGTCGGGCACGGGTGAAGCGGGGCGACAGAGCGGGTCGGTGCGGAGGGTTGGTGCGGAGCGGGGATGCGGCTGTGCGGAGCGGGTGGGGGCTTGAGCTCTCGGTCAAACCGAGAGCTCCTCTCGGTCGGTGCGGAAGAACGGAGCGGAGCGGTGCGGGCCAAGCTGGGTGCGGGGGCGGCCAGCGGTCGGAGCAGGGGAACGGGCTCGGTTTCCTCGGTCAGAGCGGGAGATCTTCGTCGCAACGTTGCGACGATTCGTCGCAACGTCCAATTTGAGTTTTGGGAGCGGCTAGGGTTATTTTCTTGCGAAAATAGGTCTTCCTAGAGGTTGTTTATATAGTGTTGATGGGTTGACTAGGTCTAGGGCTAATCCTAATGAGATTAGGAGTTTAAAATAATTTAAAATTCAAATCTCATCATCTCCAACTCACCCAAGGCTTGGGTGGGACCCAAATGAGCTGGAAATTGGCTCAAAAATTATTTAAAACGTTTTAAACTCAAATAAATTTTCTTTGGCCGAAATTAATATAAAAATTAATTATTAAAAATATTATAAACCTTGTTAAAAATATAAAAGTGGTCAAATGAACTCCAAAAATTATAAAATAAATATCGGGGTGATCGTGATGACGAAAGTGAGCTGACTAAGAAGACGGATCTCAATTTCGACGTCGGACGACGAAACTAAAAATAGGAACCTCTCCCGTCAAAAGTGAAAACCGCAACGTCTCATCGAATAAGATTAAATTGTGGGAAAACGACTCGAGAAACGTCGTTCCAATTTAGTGCCACTATTTAATACTCTCAGAGACGTTCACAACGGCATATCACACGAAAGTGTTCACAAACAAACAAAGTCTAAAACAAACACGTGCACGGCCAAAAGCACGTGCACGAACAACGTACAACGAAAAGTGGTCGTTACATCTCTTTTTAATCTTTGTGTACTTAATGTCATTTTTTTCCTCAAAGACTAAAACTTGATCATTGATCTCTTAAGCCCAAGAGCATATTTTAGAGAATCAATTTTCAAGTTAACTCTTTTGATCAAGTTGTGTTCATCTATATCATTTTACTTGGTCAATAGTTTTTTGATTTCTTAAGTCGCATATACACTTATATAATTTTGGCTTTAGGAAATCTTGTATTCAATTTCATATATGTTGTAAAGTCTTTAAAGGAGACTTGATGATTGTACTTCCCACGTGTAGGTAAATGTGTTGAAAATTCCTAGTTGTTGGAAAATCCTAGTTGGTTGTAACTAGGTGTGTTGGAAATTCTTAGCGAGTGAAGCTATGTGATTGTATTGCAGTTTCCAATAGTGGATTAAATCCCAAGGAAGGTCGGGGACTGGACGTCCCAGGGCGGGAAACCAGGATAAATTCTTGTGGTTACACTGCAATTATACTCTTATTGCTCATCATTACCTGTGATTTATATTTTCGCTGTGTCATTTATATTATTGCAAGATCTATATTTGTGTTGATTAAGTACCAATCGATGCAACTCTCGTTGGGGACTTAGGCAAGTTTTAGAAGGTTTATTTTACGCGAGAATTTTATTTCTCTATGCAACACTATTCAACCCACGTTTCAGTGTTATCTGCCATCCACAGGATCCAACACTGAGGAATAGACCCACATTTACATTTGCAAAACTTTGAAATGATATGTCGATCTTTGATTGTTGGCAACCCGCACATTGATAGATTGTCTTAAATATTTCCCATATTCTTTAAGAGATTATGCTTTGTACTGGTTTTATTCTTTGCCTCATGACTCATCATCTACTTGGTTGTCTTTTCAGGATCACTTCCTCTTTAAAAATTTCCAACTTTCAGGAATTAGGCAGTGCAGAGACATCAAGCAATCATGCGGCAAATTTCAAGCTTTGTCCAGTTTGATAGAGAGACCTTTTGTCAGGTTTGGGTGAGATTTAACAGAATTTTCTTGGATGTCTGCAGCTTGGGGTTGACATGGTCTACCTCCTACATTTTTTCTATAACGGACTACAAGTGCACGTGTATGAATTTTTAGAGAGGATGACTGGGGGTTATTCTTCGACATGATGCCTGAGACAACCTAGAAATACCAGGAGGACCTGGCAGAATATGAACGGATTGTGCCATTTGAAGGTCATTCACTTAGACATGAAGACGATGGCCAGGATTTATTTCCATATCAAGAGACAGTCCAACATGTTCAGGGCCAGTAGGAGGAGCCGTTCGAGGGCTCTCTTCGCTGCAACCCTATGGAGTGTCAAGAGGAGCCAAAATGAGAGGGTGCCTTGGATCCAAGTATAGGAGCTTGAGCGGCAATGTTTATATAAGCAGGAGGAGAGTGATGATAGGGTGTGTGTTGATCGTGTTGGAAACACATTGCGCTTTTATGTTGATACTGATGAGGAAGAGGAGACAAACAAAGTGAGAACGACGTTGAGGATATTGGAAAGCCTAAGCTATGTCCCCATTCGGATTCAACCGCCCATCCTGAGAAGCATGAGTATATTTGAAGGACTGCTGAGACTTATTACTTTGGTGATGACAAGAAGGATGTGTGCACGAGAGAGATCATAAAACATATTTTGGAACCTGAGCCATACCTCCCTGTAGATTCATTTCAACGGCTTCTATGTCTTTCCCCTCAGGAAGCACACTGAGCCATCATTCACGAAGATTTCCAAGAAGAACCACAGACATCAGGGAGGCCTTCAGAGCTTGTATTTTTAGATGGAGAGGATGAAACACATGAAGGTGACTGCAAGATTACATACATTGAGCCCAAGCTTTCTTCCCCTCCAGACTTACTTCTGCAGCCTACTCACGCAGCCACTTTCCCTTCCTCCTGAGTCAGAGTATGAGCCAGTGCATAACATCACATTTCGGGAAATTCCCCAACAATCCATGCCATGTAATCTTGAATCTCAATTTTTAATTCCTTACACGTAAGATTCAACTTGTCATCAATTAAAGTTAAATTCTTTTATTTTCTATGATGACCCATTTTGGAATTCTTTTGATGCAGGGCATGGACAATTTACTGGGATCGACACGGCTCATCTTCTGCCAGCCAAAGGAGTACTTTCTATGGAGATGCTGTTAGCTGTGTTGCTAGGTTCCAAGGACACCGATGGGGGCATAGCTCTAAAGTAGCTGGCAAAGGAGCAAAAGGAATAGATAGAGCAGTTGCCTCCATTGCTAAAGATTCAGGATCTACCATTTGATAACGGTGTGTCCACTCTAGTAGTGTATATAAATAAATAAAATTTTTATATTTTATCATTTTATCAGTATATTTTACTTTTTCTTATGCTTTTGCATTGAATAATCATATACACTCAACATTGAGGACAATATTTGTCTTTAAGTTTTTGGAGAGAGTATTAGGTAGTTTAGTATGTAGTTTTATATGCTTTTGCTTAGTTTTTGCTCAGAATGTTTTTGTTTGACATCACCAATCATGTTGCATGCATATTTTATTTTCCTCAAACCTATCCACTACCTTATTGATTAGTCTCTTACGCATATTTGTGTGAAATTTTTCGGAATACTTATGTTCAAAAATTTTGATGTGATTATTGATGTGTGTGTGGCAATCTTCCGTTGCGAAAAACGATGCGAAATCTTTTTTTTATATTTTTGAAAAAAAATTTCAAATTTTTTTTGATGATTAATCCATTCGATTATATACCCCGGAGAAAATAATGTGTGAACCCTAGGGGGATTAAAGCACACATCTACCCGTTACAAATTTAACGGTCTCGAAACATACAAATTTGTTGAAATGCCTTGATCGAAGGCCAAATGACATTATTTATCAACGATTATTTTTTGAGGGGGGTATAACAACATTTAATAAGGGTGGAAAAAAAAATTTTTTGAAGAAAAAAATTTCAAAAAAAACTAAATGTTATGAGTGAGTGAGACTTATGGTCTCCCATCCCTCATTATCCACCATAACACCACACTACCATGTTGTGGGGTGAGCCCTTGAGCTACTAGGTGTAACCTCATATACTATGAATGAATAAAAGGATACCATGGGCTATTGCTATAGTTGCTCTTTCTTCAAACACGTTATTAGCATAAAGCTCTAGAAGAAGAAAAATTTAGCCACAAAATTTTATTCCATCTTCCCCACATATTTTTCCCTATTACGAAAGAATCTTACAACCTTCATGTTGTGAACTTTGTCTAATTCAGACTGTAAATAGGAGTAAGAATTTAATCTTTCCAACATATATGATTTTATCCAGTCTGGACACCTTTCATGAAAACAATGATCAATCCCTCAATACTTAAAGAAATTTAGTGTTCTTGGTCTCTTGGAAAGATAACTTCAAGATCTACAACTTTGTTGTTTTCCACTTTTGCTGAATTGAACCTCAATTAGGAGTAGAAGTCAATGCAGTTCCTGTTTTCAATCCAGCACATGTACACATTGGCGTAAATTCTGTAGAAATAGAATATTCATTTAAACTTCATGAAAATTGATATGTGAACCCAGGACACCTAAATGTACAACTTTCATTTATATTGAATTGTCACATTCTGTACAAAAAATATGGAGGAATTTGTTGTTAAACCTGACTGTTATGAAATTTCCAGCCAAGCTGAAATTTATGGGAGTTAGGTTTTGATTCTCAACATGTTTCAAAAAATTCCAGAAAAATTCTGCAAAATTCTGAAAAAATAAGGATAAATCATAAATCATTTATTGCCAATAAATTTTAATTTTTGGAGAATTTTTTGTTAATAAAATAATGTTTTTAGTCCATATAATATTAATAACATCACTATTTGCATAATTATTACATTGGATTAATTAGTATTTTTATGTTTAATAATTATAAAAGGTCCTGAGATCGCTCCGCCGTTAGTTATCTAACCTAACGGTGCATGATATGTCCCCTCGTGGCCTAAGTAATTATTAAATATTTTAATTTTTCCATATAATTACTTGCATGTGATGTTGCGCAATGATTTATGCCTGTGTTTGTTGCATAATTTATAAATTACGTGGATGTTTAATAAATTACGTTGTGGTTTTTTATCAGCCAGTTTGTCACCATTTTATATTCCTCACATTTTCTTTTCTTTTTTGAGAGAGAAATTGAATTGTAGTGAAGATATATTTGTATAAGCTAAAGACCAGAGTATCTTTCTTTGAAGACGGAGGCAAAATTGCAAATTTACTAGGACCCCAATGGATTTCCAAGTTGTACTTTTCCATTTTGTCTTTTGTATTCTCTGGACTGTATATCTTATGGACTTTGGACTTTATTATGTGGTGATTGGCCGATCCACGCAACTAATTTATTAATTTTACATGAATTTTTAATATGCTTTATTATTAATTCACGTTATTTTAAATGCATAGATAATATGGCAAAAATAGCAAGCGTCGATTTTGAAGTTCTCGATGCAGCTGGAAAGAATTATCTTAGCTGGCATGTGGACCTGAAGTTCCACTTGCGCGCACAGGGCCTTATGGCCACAATCTCTACTCCTGTGCCTACGGCTACGGCCACGGCAACGGGCACTGCTGAGGCAGCTTCTACACCAGTAGTCTCTGATGTAGATAAGGTGAAAGCCATAATCTATAGCATGTAACATATTAATCGGACCCTGAAGACTGAATATCTCACTATAGAAGATCCACTAGAGTTGTGGACTGCACTGGAGACCAGGTATAATCATCAGAAAGATATGATCCTCCCACATGCATGTTATGAGTAGGAAATTCTCCGACTTCAGGACTTCAAGTCCATTGCTGATTATAACTCAGCACTTCACAATATCACCCCACGCCTGAAGTTGTGTGGTGAAGAACTCACAGAAGAACGCATGCTGGAAAAGACTTACACATCCTAAAGAAGGATGCAATCCTCATGCAACACTACCGTGAATGCAAGTTCACCAAGTACTCTGACCTGCACTACTGCCTTCTTATGGCAGAGCAGAACAGAGACTTGCTACTGGCCACACATAACCTACGCACTGAAGGCTCAGCTTCTCTCCCTGAGGCTCACAAAGTTTCTTCCAAGAAGCAGAAGAACAAACAGAAGGGGAAATTCAACTAAGGGAAAGCCCCTAAGAGGCATGCTAGAGGTTCTACCCAAAACAACAACCCTCCCCAGAGCAACAACAATGAGGGAAAGAAGAAGCTCCAGTGGAAGAAAAAGAACACTGGATAGATGTCTATTCCCAAGAAAATGTGGGCGGACAAATGCCACAGATGTGGCATAACTGGACATTGGTCCAGAAACTGTCTTACTCCACGACACCTCCAAGATCTGTATCAGGCGAGCCTGAAGTCTCCTGTTGAAACAAATCTGGTGGAAAACCAGCTGTCAACCAAGTTCACAATTGACGACTTCGAGAATGATGAGCTCCTAGACTGATGTCATATTTATCTGTTATGTATTTACTTTATCTGTTATCAGTACTTCATCTGTAGTTTTCTTAATCATGTTATATCTTTCCTTTTCAATAATGAATGTCTTTCTTTTTATTAAAGAATTGAATTCATGTTCTATAGATGAAGTGTGAGTGCCTAACGGGCAGTGCCTCGAGGCACACAATCTTTCGTGAAAAAGTTATTTTATTAGCTTAAATGATTATGATGTTCCTGTCATTACTATTTCAGGACTGTCAAACATAATTGAAGGATCTGGTGAAGCAATGATTTTTGCTCCCAAATAACATGAGACTAATAATAAAGATGCACTTTTCTCTCCTAAATCAAATAGGAATCTGTTAAGTTTCAAGGATATTCGTTTAAACAGATATCATTTAGAAACTAAAGATATAAATGAGGATGAATATCTGTTTGTTACTCGTCAAAAAGACGGTTTAAAGACTGTCTTAGAACGATTTAAGGGACTCCCGTCGGGTCTCTATCATACTCATATTCAACCTATAGACGCTAATTTGACTGTGCACCAGAAGTACCTTTCATCGCCAAGATTCAAACTCTGGCATAACAAACTTGGTCACCCTGGATCAGTAATGATGCACCCCATCATCACCCAAGCTTTTGGACATAATCTGAAAAACATGAAGATTCTTCAGAAGGGTGATTTTCTATGTCTACCTTGTTTCAAGGGTAAACTAATAACGAGACCATCCCTACTGAAAGTGGAATTAGAGTCTTCTAGCTTCTTGAAGAGAATACATGGGGATATTTGCGGGCCTATTCACCCGTAAGTGGCCCATTTCGGTACTTTATGGTACTGGTAGATGCATCATCAAAATGGTCTCATGTGTGCCTCTTGTTCACCCGCAAACTAGCTTTTTAAAGCTATTGGCACAAATAATTAAGTTACTGGCTCATTCCCTCGATAACCATATCAAGAAACTACGTCTTTATAATGCGAGAGAATTCACTTCTCAAGTCTTTCAAGACTTTTGCAGAGCAACTGGCATCGAAGTTGAACATCCAGTAGCACATGTTCACACCTAGAATAGCTTGGAGAATTTCTAATGAAGAGACTGCAATGGATTGCACGTCTATTGTAGATACAATCACAGTTGCCTATTAATGCTTGGGGACATACCATATTGCATGCCGCATCGCTTATCAGAATACGGCCCTCTGGTGGCCATATTTTATCGTCGATGCAGCTAGTGTATGGTATATCTCTCATTTGAGAGTGTTTGGTTGTGTAGTCTTCGTCCCCATTGCACCACGTCAAAGGACCAAAATGGGTCCACAACGTCCTTTGGGTATCTATATAGGGTTTGATTCACCTCTATAATTAGATATCTTGAACCCTTGACAGGTGACGCATTTAAGGCACGTCTTGATAACTGTGTCTCGAATTTAAGGCACGCATTGAACCCATTGCACCACGAATTTTTTTTCTCCAAAATTAGGCACACAATCAAAGAAGCCAGAAGCTTCTGAGACCCTTTCTTGGGACACGAAGACTTTGTCTCATTATGATCCGCGTACTAGTCAATGTGAAGATGAGATCCTGAATATCCTTCATCTTCAAAATAAAGTACATTTACTACCGGATAATTTTACTGACAACCAGAAGATTGTCATATCACACGTCCATGCTGCCAATACACCATCTAGGAATGACATCTCCAAAGATGGACGCAATCCACCGGTAGCAGAATCGAATGTACCTTAATTGAAGAGAGGACGCCCACTAGGTTCGAAGGACAAAGCTCCTCGAGAAAAAGAAAAAACCCTGGAGAAACAAAGATGAACCCTACACAGGATGCTGAGCTCAGACCAGCTACCTCTCCCCTCCTACATTCCACTGAAGAGGAAACTATATGAGAAACATCATTAAATTTTGTACGTACTGGGGAGGTACTGGACAGAAAAAGCACTGTCGTTGACGACGACTTTGCGTTCAATATTGCAGTGCACATAGCTGAATACGATGATGACATTGAACCTCGATCTCTTGCGGAAAGTAAACGCAGAGATGATTGGCCAAAGTGGAACAATGCAATAAGAGTAGAGCTAGACTCACTCTTGAAACACGAAGTTTTTGGACCAGTAGTCCAAACACCTGAAGGTGTAAAACCTGTAGGTTATAAGTGGGTTTTCATTAGAAAAAGAAATGAAAATAACGAGATCGTACGCTACAAAGCACGGCTTGTAGCACAGGGTTTTTTCCAATGACCGGGGATAGATTATGAACAAACATATTCCCCTGTTATGGATGCAATCACGTTTCGATTTTTATTAAGCCTATCATCTCTGGAAAGCCTAGAAATGCAGCTCATGGACATTGTGACTTCATATCTATATGGAAATTGACCGACGCCCCGCTTGCGTCGCGGCGTCGCGGTGTCGTTTTACCGCAAGTTTCACGGTTAGTGTAGGGTGCAGGAATATCGAACTCAGGGAGGCGAGGTTGTGCTTGGGTCAGGTAGGACCTAAATCACCCCGAGGGGGCGAGCTAGCCCGAATCGGTGAATGGTTGTCACGGAAGGAAATAAAAGGGTATGAACAACTAGAAAGAAAACCCGGGACTTTGGTTTCCGACCCGACGAGAGACTCTCGCCGATACGGCCTACGGGTATGGATAGCGATCGGGATTAGGGTCCAATGGTGAGACGTTGCCTCTGAAAGTGGTACCGGTGTCCCATGGGCCCGATATTCCGGTCGGTGCCCAGGATGATACACCGGACTTCCCGGATTCAATCAGTGGGCACTCCCGTGTCCATTAACACTGATCGATCCCAGGAGCACTAAGCCCGCAACGATATCTCCCAACGTCTCATCCTGCCGCTCCCGCGTGCTAGGATTCGGCGTCTACGCTAAGGGCGTGAGCTATGGCTAGGGAGTCAACCGCCAAGTTTATTCCCCCTTGGCCCAACGGTCAAAGGCGGTCTTTTTCCCGCCAATGACAATGAAACACCCAGCGTAACCATTAGATTCCTACTCCCTATCGATTTCCTAACCCTATGGACGCATCGGGAAGAGCCCCCGAAGGGGTTTCCACCAAAATCCCAGATTTGGGAACTACTCACAAAAATTCATGAAAAAGCGATCTAAATGAAATTTAACCGTTGAAATCATAATCGGACAATTGCAATGCGGAAGTAATGGAGTAATAAAGACAATACTAAAATTTTAGAAAGATATGAAAACTTACAAAAGAGTAACAATTACAGCCGTCACAAGGAAATAAAACAGTAGAAAAAAGAACAGCTCCCGTTTCTGGAACCCTAGGGGTTCTATTTATAGACCGTCGCATCAACCGATCGGTTGACAAGTCAACCGATCGGTTGATCCGTTACAAAATAATAACAGAAAACGGCGAGCTTTCACCCGATCACATGAACCGGTCGGGTGAGTTCTTGAGTGACCGGTTGGATCTTTGAAGCAGTCGGGTGAATCGATCGGTTCGACGTCCGTGTCTTCAGCCCTTCTTCTTCAGCTACAGATGAACCGATCGGGTGAGAGTCACCCGATCGGTTGGTGTTTTGCTTCGAGAAAACAGAGAATAGCCCCCGCTGAACCGGTCTGCGAACCGGTCGGGTGACTTCTTTGTGAGCTGCGGCAGAGACCGGGTGGTGCGCGCGTGCATCACCCGATCGGTTGGAGATGCCCAACCGACCGGGTGAGGGGCTGAAAGATGAATTCTTTGGCGTTTGACCCCCTGGATCATGCGTGACGTCTCCCGTTGCTCCGGGGACTTGGGATATCATCGTTAAACGTCCCCTACATGGTCGATCCCCTGCAATCATGGATAAACAAAGAAAAGTGAAAGAAAACGGGAAAATATACGAAAACGAGTAAGAGATGGCGGAAAAACACGGAGAAACTCAAAAGAAAACGTGCGTGAATATATGAAATATAAACGCATGTCAAAATCCCCCAAGCTGAACTCTTCCTCGTCCTCGAGGAAGACGAGTGAGAGTAGGAGCTCGGAAGGGAAAAATAGAGAGGAAGAAAGAAAAAGAAAACTCTAAACCCTAGATCGTCCATCAGAGCCACCAGAATCGAAAACGACACACCAAGCAAGCAAACGCCAAATCACACCACTAAACCTAGGAAAGCGAGTCCAAATAAGTGTCGTGGGTCTAAGCAGTGAAGCGCGAGTGAGCGTGGTCATGTGCTAGCAAATGGTGATGCTTTCTATGATGTGCTATGAGGCTCGATATACACAAATCCAAGATATGACCCAAAATATCTATCCGAATTGAATTAAGCGGCGAATATAAGTTCAAGCATGCATGAGAAGAGTTAGAATAGAAGCGTATCATGCATCGGGGACTCCACAACTGGGGTTAAGGAAATCACGCCACTATAGCCTAGATACTAGCTAAAAAGTTCCTAAGCCAAGTGTTTTCGATAATGACGGGGGTTGAGATGATGTGGAGAAGAACACTCGGTGCAAATTCTCGCCTTCCCTTTATTCTTGGCAAGTATGAAAAAATATTCACACTGACATTTTTTTTTGGGTTTTGGGCATTTGTATTTTTTTGGATTTTTGGGCTATACAAAATTTTTCTTTTCTTTTCTTTTTGGGTTTTTCTTTTCTTTTCTCCTTTTTTTGGATTTTTGGATATACACATGTGTACTCTCCCAAGTGGGAGAACGGTACAGGACGAGGGGATTTGCACCAAGTAAAACAAAAAAGAAGTCGAAATCTAAACACTCGGGCAAAGGAAACTATTCTCGCTAAATAGAGCATAGGCTAAATGGGTTATCCTAGTCCTTAGTTGTGGAATCCCGACGCATGCGAATTGAAGTATACGATACAAATATAGCATGCACATAGTGGAAACAAATACCGCATATTCAAATCGGAGCATGATAATCTAGGGGTCATTCCTGGACAGGTATATAAAGTAAAATCACAAGGCAGAAGCACACCAAATGCTAGTCACGACACACGACTCACAAAAAGCTAAGTGGACCCGCGATGCGTGAAATGCAAGAGGACTCGAAATCATAGGGTTAGTGAGTGTGATTATCGATGCAATGCTAGGTGTGTGTGACCTTGTGGCGATTCATCATAGGATTCATCTCTAGGAGAAAGAGCTAAAAAAGAAGAAAATAAAAAAAATAAAAACACGATGAAAACGACACAAAAAACGAAAAAGAAGGACTAAAACGACGCACACAGTGCGACTCCCCCAAGCTGAAGTTTGCATTGCCCTCAATGCAATATGAGTGAGTACGGGAGGGCAATGAAAATGGGGGGGAATACGCACTGACACAAAAAGAAATGAAAACGAGGAAAACACATAGATAAAATTGAAAAAGAAAGAAAGATCAAAATCAAAATCAAACAATACGAAAATAAAAATAAAAATAAAACCACACGACACGACACTCAAAAACGAAAAACAAGCACACACACAAAAATGGATGGTTGGTCGGGGGAGGCTGGGGGTGTGCTGAGAAGTGGGGAATGAGGCGGAGGAATAGGGGCAGTGGCGGTGTGAACAATGGGAGGAGTGTCGGTGGTGGTGGGTGGTGGTGGTAGGAAGGCGATCAAGGCGGTGGTGAGAGGAATAGGAATGGAGGAAGTAGATGTGGTGGTGACGGTAGTGGGAGGTGGTGGGAGGGATCTGGAGCGCACCGGCAATTTCCTCCGGCGCACGTATTGAGTGATGGAGGAGGAGGGAGGTAGCGTGGGTGCGGTGGAAGTGATCGGGAGGGGTGAAGTGGATGCCGGGATGGGATGTGAAGAGGGAGGAGAGGAATGTGGTGAGGGGGGTGATGGATGTGGGGAAGTGTGGGTGGGTGGAGGAGAAGATCGCCTGGGTGGTGAAGGTGAAGGTGGTGAAGGTGGAGGTGGTCCGTGGATATGGGTAAGAAGGCGGAGAATGGTGGCCACGTTCCTCTCAAGTGCGAGGAAACGTGGGTGAGTAAGAAAGGAGGATGGCGATGGGTCCGAGGAAGCAGAGGACATGGCGCGCTCACGAAGGGCAGCGACCTCCCTCTCAAGCCCCAGACGGGCAGATACCTGACGGCGACCAAAAGATGTAGACTGACGCGAGGCAGAGGTGGTGCCGCCAGGTAAGGTCGAAGAGGTGCCGGCGGCAGTGGTCATGCCAGCACAGGAGACAAGGCCAGAAATGGCCGCAAAGAGGTGCTCAGACGTGATCGGTCATGCCAGCCCCTAAATCTCCCCCAGACGCAGGGATATCCTGCTCGCCTAAGTGGGCGGTAGGGGACGGTGATCTGCGGGCGCCTGCGGGAAGGAAAGGAAGATTCAACCCCGCTAAGAAGTCGGGATCAGGAGGGAAAGTCCAATCTCCCACGAGAGCAAGGGTCATGCGAGCGGGGTTGGGCAGAATGGTGTTAGGGGCTGGGGGGTGGCCATAATGAAATATGAAGCGGCCATCCGAGCGGGGTTTAATCATGTGGATGTGCCGCAGGACATCAATATCAAGATGTGAGGGTCCTGCGGCAGCAGGAAGATTATCGGGGATGGTAATATTGAATTGGGCGTGAGAGCATATGATCGTGATGATGCCCCCGCAACAAAACTTCCCCTTATCGGCCCGGCTGATCTCGAGTAGCTTGTAAACAAGCCAATCACTGCCATGGATGGGGACGGTAGGGGCCCTGAAGCTAACTCCATCAGCATCCCGGACATAAGGAAAAGTCATGGCCCAAAGGATAAAAAGGTCAGGGATAGTCACAGTGCCGGACTCGTCCCTAGGAAAGAATGCAGATGAAATGATCTTGTGGGCCAAACGAAACACGGGATGAATGATGGAGGAGGCCTTGGCCCTTCCTCGGGGGTAGTCACGGATCAGCGTGAGGCGGAACCAGAATTGATCGACATCAAACTCGGGCGTGTACCCGTAGTGTCGGATGGAATCATCCCCGAGATTGGGGAAACCAAATATATCATTAATCGTGTTCAGATTTGTGGTGACACTACGGTTACGCACCCTGAATCTAATGATCGACCCGGACTCCCAGACAAGCGTAGAGAGAAATTCGAGTGTGAGTGCCGGGTAGGATATGGCATGTGCATTAAGAAAGGCTAACCATCCTAAGTTAGCGAAAAGAGATTCGACCTCGGTGAAGACACCGAGAACGACAAGTGTACGTGCGTGCGGGAACTTAGTGGATAGATGCCCTCGAGCATCAAGCCTACGGTAAAAATCTTTGTGCTCCTGGTTCCGAAAAATATACCCATGCGGGCCCAGCTTGGGTCCACAGGGGGGATAACAGGCGGAGGAGGGCCAAGTGTAAGTGCTCGTGTACGGGAAGGGGGGCGTGTTTGTTTTCGTCTCTTTCGAGACGGCTCCTCTTCCCGCATGATTCCCTTGCCCTTATCCTTATCTTTAGCCATGTGTGTGTGCGCGAGCAAGAATTAGTGCAAAAATTGTGGATGCACACTAACACAAGCAAACGAGCAAGCACAATAAATAGGGCAAATATATAAATATAAGCTTAGGAGCGAGTTTACCCAAGCGGAATGGTGGAGCTTGCTCGTTGATGCCCCCACATTGTGCAGCGAGAGTAGCGTAGAGCCGCGGTGAACTCCTTCGGTAATAATTTTCGAAATGGGGGTGGTTTGGGGGAAAACTAGGTCAAAAATTCGTAATGGGAGGAGAGAGAGGGTGTAGATGATGAAGGGATTGATGAAGGAGGTGGAGAGTGGGAGTAATGGAGGAGTAGAGGGCGTGGGGGAGGAAGATCGGTTGTTGGGAGAGAGGGGAAGGCGAAACGACGGCGGATTTTGTGATCGGGCGAGGGTGAAAACGAGCGGGTGTCGGGGGGTTTATATAGGGTTTTAAGTCGAACCGATCGGGTGACTTGTCACCCAATCGGTTGACGGTTAGGTCGAAAATTTTGCCGAAGAAATGCTACAGGCGAACCGGTCGGTTGACTTTTCAACCGATCGGTTGGCCGCTCCATTCATTTTCCCGAGAACTTAGGGCTGCTCACCCGGTCGCGTCAACCGATCGCGCTAGAACTCAACCGATCGGTTGACATTCCCCCAAAAATTTCTGAGAGTTCTCCCCAGCTCACCCGGTCTGCCACACGGTCTCTTCATTACTCAACCGATCGGGTCATATGGCGGCAGATCTCGGCATGTATCAGATACATCCCAACCGATCGGGTGAGTTGTCATCCGATCGGTTGGGGCTTGTTTCCTGCAAAAACCAATAGAATTGTTTAAGTCCCCGAACGGATGTTCTCGCGGCTGATTTTATTTATAAAAATAGACAAAATAAAGTCAAAAATAACGCTGAAAAGTGGGGAAAAAGTTTAGAACATGGGTTGCCTCCCATGAAGCGCACTTGTTTAACGTCGTTGGCTCGACGCTCGCAAGAGATGCTCATGGTGGCTGATACGGGTGATGCCCAAATTTCGGCATCTCTTTCTCGTTGGAGCTGAAGGCGCTTGGAGTAGTCAGCGGATGGAAAAATACTTGCTCGACTACCCTCCCTTTGTTCTTGGGATCCGGGGGCTTTTCCTTGGTGTTGGCGCTTCCCGCCATCTTCTTCAGGATCCGGACCTCGTCTTTAGTGAGGTCCATAGGCTCTTTCCCCGTTCTCCTCACAGGAGGAGCCTTGGGGAACCCGGGAGGGGTCGTTCTTGCTGCACTCGGTTCTCCAGCAGCTTCTTTGTTCTCGGGGCCGTCTCCATCTTCTGAATTCCCCAAGTCATCGGGGGGGTTTCTCAGGAGAATCTCCCAGGAGCTCTCCTCTGCAGCTTTTTCTTCTTCTATCTCAAGCAAATTGCACCCAGGGTCATCAGGGGGATCAGGGTGCTTCATGGATAGTCCCAGATCAAACTCAACTTTCTCTCCACTGACGTTCAAAGAGAGTTTTCTGTTCTTCACATCTATTAGAACGCCAGCAGTGGCCATGAAAGGCCGTCCCAGGATAATGGGGGTGTGTGCGTCTTCGGGCATGTCCATGACTACAAAGTCCACAGGCACATGCACCCCTCTCACATTCACGGGGAGGTCATCCACAACTCCCACCGGATATTTGACAGATCGGTCAGCTAGTTGTAGGGTCATACCGGTGGGCTCCAAATCACCCATTCCTATCCTTTTGTACATTGACAAGGGCATCAAACTTACACTCGCTCCGAGATCGACGAGTGCACGATGAATCTTTACTGCCCCGATCGTGCAAGGAATTGAGAAGCTCCCTGGGTCTTTAAGTTTCGGCGGATTTGCCCTCTGGATAAGAGCGCTACACTCCGCCGTCAACACTACTTTCTCTTTTCTAGACCCTCTCGTCACTAAATCTTTCAAGAATTTTGCATAGGAGGGGATTGTTTCGATTGCTTCTAGGAAGGGGATTTGCAGGCTTAGGTCCTTGACCATGGCGAAGAACTTGCCATATTTCTCATCAATTTTTGCCTGAGCCAACCGTTGTGGAAATGGCACAACGGGTTTATACACTTTCGGGCTCTCTTCCTCCTTCTTCTTATTCTCTTCTTCAGAGACTCCCTCCAGAGTCATAGGATTTGATGACGAAGCACCGGCGTCGTTTGATTTTTCGATCGGTTTCTCAACGACCGATGGTGCTTCCGGGTTGCTAGGGGGCACTCTAGTAGGAATTTGTGTCCCGCTTCGCAGAACGATAGCGGACACATTTGCGTGCTCGTGCACGAGTGCCGATGTTTGGGTTGCTCCCCTCGGGTTCACCTCCGGTTGTGGCGGTAATTGGTTTTGTGACCTTGCAAGGTTCGCCACTTGTAACCCCAGCTGGGTTACTTGGTCCGTGAGGGTCCGCTGACCCATTTCCAACTTTTGGTTGATCCTCTCCTGGTTGGTAATATATTGAGTCAAGAGAGACTCAACCGGAGAGACGGCCCTCTGTTGGCCATACTGCTGCTGCTGCTGGAACGGCTGCTGATTCCTGGGGGCGTAAGATTGTTGCTGAAATGGTTGCTGCTGTGGCCTAGCCGGCTGATAAGTTTGTTGCTGCGGCTGCTGAGGCGGTGAGGGCTGAAATGGTGGCCGGTAACTGAAGTTCGGGTGGTTCCGATTGTTTGGAGAGTAGGCCGGGTTGGAATTTGTCCTTGGCGGATACGGCACATTTCCTGTAGGGTTGTAAAATAGTGCGCTTGCCTGATCCAACGGTGGTGAGATGTCACCACCGTCGAATTCCCCAAAGAATTCGGACTCTACCGCAGAAATTTGCTGTGTACCGGCCCCACCGGCTCCTACCATTAGTGCGGAGATCTGGGTCGAAAGCAAGTCGAACTTGCTTGAAAGTTTGTCGACGTCCTCGACTCTGTGTATACCCCCGAATCTTGGTGTGGCTCTCTCGTCACACCACCGCTCATTGTTGGATGCCATATTTTCCAGAATATGCCCGGCATCCTCCTCGCTTCTAGACATGAAGGAACCCCCAGCCGCGGCGTCAATAGAAGATTTCAGGTCATCCCTCAACCCATTGTAGAACAGATTAATAATCTGCCACTTCGGAAGCTCATGGTGAGGGCATCTTCTTTGCATTTCTTTATATCTCGTCCAAGCTTCATGCAAGGACTCGTGGCTGGCCTGGGAGAAGGAGGAGATCTCACTCCTCAACTTCATGGTCTTCCCCGGAGGAAAGAACTTCGTCAGAAAAGCGTTGGAGAGCTTCTCCCAGGTGTTGAAAGTGTTGGGGTCCTTCCCCCTTAGCCATTGCTTGGCTTTGTCTCGCAAAGAGAAGGGGAACAGCTTCAGACGGATAGCCTCTGTCGTGACACCATTAATCTGGAAGGTGTCACACTTCTCCAAGAAGGAGTCCAGGTGCTCAATCGGGCTCTCCATGGGTGCACCCGCAAACTGGTCCTGCTGGATCCATGTCACTAGAGACGGCTTCAGCTCAAAGCTTTGGGCCGCAATAGAGGGAGATCGGATGGCGGAAGTTGACTCGATGGATGGCATCGAGTACTCCAGCAGAGACTTGTGAGGTGGTGTGTTCTCCTCCATGGATTCGGGATCTTCTCTTCTTCGCTTCTCGGCGGCCAAACGCCTAAGGGTGGCGTTAATCTCTGGATCGAGGGGAATCAAGTCGTCGAGACTCCTTGAACTCCTGCGCATGAAAAACAACAAACACCCGTGAAGCGACAAGTGGGAAAGAAACAGATAAAATAAGAAATAAAAATAAGGAAGAACAAAAAAAAGAAAGAGAAAAAGGGAGAATGCGAAAATTATCGCAATGTAGGGATGTGAGCTAGACACGAGGGTTCAAGAGATCCTAAAATAACAAGCACGTTGCCTCCCCAGCAACGGCGCCATAAACTTGACCGACGCCCCGCTTGCGTCGCGGCGGCGCGGTGTCGTTTTACCGCAAGTTTCACGGTTAGTGTAGGGTGCGGGAATATCGAACTCAGGGAGGCGAGGTTGTGCTTGGGTCAGGTAGGACCTAAATCACCCCGAGGGGGCGAGCTAGCCCGAATCGGTGAATGGTTGTCACGAAAGGAAATAAATGGGTATGAACAACTAGAAAGAAAACCCGGGACTTTGGTTTCCGACCCGACGAGAGACTCTCGCCGATACGGCCTACAAGTATGGATAGCGATCGGGATTAGGGTCCAATGGTGAGACGTTGCCTCTGAAAGTGGTACCGGCGTCCCATGGGCCCGATATTCCGGTCGGTGCCCAGGATGATACACCGGACTTCCCGGATTCGATCAGTGGGCACTCCCGTGTCCATTAACACTGATCGATCCCGGGAGCACTAAGCCCGCAACGATATCTCCCAACGTCTCATCCTGCCGCTCCGCGTGCTAGGATTCGGCGTCTACGCTAAGGGCGTGAGCTATGGCTAGGGAGTCAACCGCCAAGTTTATTCCCCCTTGGCCCAACGGTCAAAGGCGGTCTTTTTCCCGCCAATGACAATGAAACACCCCGCGTAACCGTTAGATTCCTACTCCCTATCGATTTCCTAACCCTATGGACGCATCGGGAAGAGCCCCCGAAGGGGTTTCCACCAAAATCCCAGATTTGGGAACTACTCACAAAAATTCATGAAAAAGCGATCTAAATGAAATTTAACCGTTGAAATCATAATCGGACAATTGCAATGCGGAAGTAATGGAGTAATAAAGACAATATTAAAATTTTAGAAAGATCTGAAAACTTACAAAAGAGTAACAATTACAGCCGTCACAAGGAAATAAAATAGTAGAAAAAAGAACAGCTCCCGTTTCTGGAACCCTAGGGGTTCTATTTATAGACCGTCGCATCAACCGATCGGTTGACAAGTCAACCGATCGGTTGATCCGTTACAAAATAATAACAGAAAACGGCGAGCTTTCACCCGATCACATGAACCGGTCGGGTGAGTTCTTGAGTGACCGGTTGGATCTTTGAAGCAGTCGGGTGAATCGATCGGTTCGACGTCCGTGTCTTCAGCCCTTCTTCTTCAGCTACAGATGAACCGATCGGGTGAGAGTCACCCGATCGGTTGGCGTTTTGCTTCGAGAAAACAGAGAATAGCCCCCGCTGAACCGGTCTGCGAACCGGTCGGGTGACTACTTTGTGAGCTGCGGCAGAGACCGGGTGGTGCGCGCGTGCATCACCCGATCGGTTGGAGATGCCCAACCGACCGGGTGAGGGGCTGAAAGATGAATTCTTTGGCGTTTGACCCCCTGGATCACGCGTGACTTCTCCCGTTGCTCCGGGGACTTGGGATATCATCGTTAAACGTCCCCTACGTGGTCGATCCCCTGCAATCATGGATAAACAAAGAAAAGTGAAAGAAAACGGGAAAATATACGAAAACGAGTAAGAGACGGCGGAAAAACACGGAGAAACACAAAAGAAAACGTGCATGAATATATGAAATATAAACGCACGTCAGAAATATAGATAAAGATATCTATATGAAACTCCCTGAAGGATATAAATTACCTCTAGAGATAGCAGAGAGACCTCGGGACATCTACTATGTAAGGCTTCAAAGACCATTATATGGTCTTAAGTTAGGTAAAATGTGGTATAACAGACTAAGTGATTTTCTTGTGCAGCAAGGTTTCACCAATAATGAAGTCTGCTCATGTATCTTTATTAAAAGATCAGGAACAGGATTTGTTATAGTCACTGTTTATGTTGACGACTTAAATCTCATTGGATATCCTGCAGAGATCGCTGAGATATTTGCAAGCCTAAAGAATATTTTTGAAATGAAAGATCTAAACAAAACAAAGTATTGTCTTGGCTTACAGATCGAACACATACTTGGTGGTATCCTATTACACCAATCCACATATACAAGGAAATTACTGAAAAAATTCCTAATGGATATGTCATCCTCTACGTACACCAATGGTCGTTAGATCCTGGGATGAACATACGAACCCCTTCCGTTCGCTGGAAGAGGGGAAGAAAATGTTAGGTCCTGAAGTACCTTACCTTAGTGCCATTGGAGTACTTCTATATCTGGCTAACTGTACGCGTCTCGATATAGCGTTCTCAGTGAATCTTCTAGCCAGATATAGTGCAGCACCCACAAAGCGCCATTGGAACGGAGTTAAGCAGCTTCTGCGCTACCTCCAAGCGTCAATTGACCTGAGATTATATTTCCCTAAAGGTAGATCTCCCACTTTAGTTGGTTATGCATATGCATGTTATAGGTCTGATCCTCACACCGAGAAATCACAAACTGGTTTTGTGTTCACCTACAGTGGTACAACCAACTCCTGGAAATCTGTGAAGCAAACCACTACAGCAATCTCGTCCAACCATTCTGATCTCCTCGCGATCCCTGAAGCAGGTAAAGAATGTGTATGGCTTCGTTCAGTCATTCATCACATCTTAGTGACTACCGGCCTAAAGACTGGTGACCTTGAGCCAACCAAGATATTTGAGGATAATACATCCTGCATAGCTCAACTACAGACTGGTTTCATCAAGGGCGACAAGACGAATCACATATCTCCTAAGTTCTTCTGGATGCACGACCTACAAGAGGAGAAGCAAGTCGAAGTATATCAGATTCAGTCTTGTAATAATTTAGCTTATTTGTTCACTAAGGCTCTACCTAGATGTACTTTTGTAAAGCTTGTAAAAGGAATCGAGATGAGACAGCTGAGAGACCTACAAGCCTGAAGCATGTAGGGATCAGGGGGGGAGTAACCTGTGGGTTGTATTCTTTTTCCTTAAGACTGTTGGTTTTTCCCACTGGGTTTCCACTGCTAAGGTTTTAACGAGGCAAACACGTTTACTTTGGATCCAGAAGTATCCACCCCATTAGTATCATGAATCCTCAAGCATTCATATGCTAAGTCCAAGTTAATGAATGGATAAGGATGAATGTTATGAGTGAGGGAAACTTATGGTCTCTACTCCCTCATTATCCACCATAACACCCCACTACCATGTAGTGGGGTGCACCCTTAAGCTACTAGGTGTAACCACTTATATTATGAATGAATAAAAGGATACCATGGGCTACTACCATGGTTGCTCTTTCTCCAAACACTAAAAACATTTTCGCACGGTGCAAAATATTCTCAATTGAAGATTCACACACACACACACACACACACACACACACACACAGAGAGAGAGAGAGAGAGAGAGAGAGAGAGAGAGAGAGAGAGAGAGAGAGAGAGAGAGTGTGTGTGTGTGTGTGTGTGTGTGAGAGCCCACGAGAGGGTGTCCTAGTGGTAAGTCATTCCACTCCAAAGCCAAGGGTTCTGGGTTCGAGGCCTATGACCTCCATAGGTTGGTATTTGTTGGGTGTTTATTTACCCTGGGGCTACATCTCCCCTCTTGGACTTACATGGGGGCCGTTGGGGGCACGGCGGTCACCCCTAAGTTTACATAGTCTCGGCCGTGCTCTCTCCTTACCCACATAAGTCGAAGGCGGGGGGAGGGGGTTGGGGATTTTTCTGGGTTGTATATATATATGTATATATACATATATATATACATATATATCTGTATAGGGTGATCTTCGGTTGCGAAAAAAGGGGTTTTCGCACGGTGCGAAAACATTTTTTTTTTTTTTTGAAATTTTTTTTTTCAAAAATTCTTTTTTTGATGTTTAATCCATACAAATATATACCCCAGGGAAAATAATGGGTGAACCCGTTGGGCATTAGAGCACCCATCCACCCGTTACAAATTTAACGGTCTCAAAACGTGCGAATTTGATGAAATGCCTTGATCGAAGGCCAAATGACATTATTTCTCAATGATTATTTTTTGAGGGGGGTATAACAACATATAATGAGGGTGGGAAAAAGAATTTTTGAAAAAAAAAATTTCAAAAAAAAACTAAAAACATTTTCGCACGGTGCGAAATGTTCTCATTTGAAAATTTTCCTATCTGTATATATACATATATATATATACATATACGCTATGGTGAGAAGGTGAGAAGAGGAGCTTAAAGTGAGAAGGGAGATCTCAGCCGTCAGATATATGCAGTGTGCAGTGGAGATTCGTAGGCTCAGATAAGCCCAGCCCCACGCGTATGCAGCTCATGTGATCCCAAAGTCATGAGAAAAGGGCCCTCTCTCTCTCTCTCTCTGTGCGCGCGCGCGCGCGCGCGCGCATGCGCGTGTGCCGAAGAACCCCTAACAACCCCTCTTCCTCGCAGTGATTTCCATGTGCATGTGCCTGTGCACAGCCGCAGGGAGCTTTCATGTGGCGATTTCCATCTTCTCCGTCTGATTTAATCGGTCGTCACAAAAGAAAATTGATTTCCTTCGGGAAAATTACGCATCAACTCGTTCTCCCCTCTTGCCTAGCCCCATCTCACCTTAGCTTGTGATCTCTCGTGAAAAACTCAAGCGATGAAAGTTTCCCTTTCCCTCGTTCAGTTTCGTGTTCTTCCCTCTTGCTCTAAAAGATCCCCATCCCTCCTCTGTCCGACCTCCTAACGTACGGTCAGGATGTCCTCCTCCAAGCTCCCCAACGGGTCGCTATCTTCCTCCACTCTTATTGTCGAGGCCATGTCGTTGTCCTCCGCTTGCGCCGTCTTCGATTTTCTCTCTCTGCCCCACCTCAATGTTCGTCCTTTCATCTTTCTCTAACCCCAACCCATCGTTGGCATTATCTTCTATCTTGTATGATATCGATGGCTTCACTCGACCACGGTTGGGTTATGTGCTTGTTTACCTTAAATTGAACACTACCCTTGCTTCAATGATTAGTCTTAGTTTTCTTATTTTTCTCTTTGTCATGTAAAGCATAAAGATTTGACTCTTTTTGTGATTTTGATGAGAAGAGAAAGCATAGGTGATGTTCGATGAATTGCCTCATATAATCCAATATGAAAGAGTGCCAGACATGTAAGGCATTTTAGTTCTCCCTGAATTCAATCTCAAAAACTCAGGGAAGTAGACTCATGTCCTCAGTGTAGATGGTTAATGAAGAAAACTGAAAGAAAAAATGAAGAAAAAAAAAGACACTTCTATGTGCAGGAGTATTCGATTGCAAGTTCCATCCAAGACAGCCATGGTTGTTCAAAGCAGGTGCCGACTCTACAACCAAGCTTTACTGCCATTAGGACATCACTGGATAGTCAAATGATGGAAGAGTTTATGGCCAAGGGAACTAAAAGGATTATTTTTGGAAGAGAATAGACTTAAACTCGGCATTACTTTGGCCAGCTGCATCCTTTCTGTCAACCGTCGAGAGAGTATTCCTGCACCATTACGTGCCGGGGAATAGACTGCCAGGTGCATCGCTTTGTTGTTTCCCTTTTGGATCGTTGAAACAGTGTTGCATTCATAGGAACCAACATTTACGATTTTGATATGAGTCTTTCTCTTGCCTACAGTTATCTCTAGTAACATGCCACATACCTATTGAGGTTTGATATCACGTCATCAGCTAGTTCTGAAAGTTTAGTTAAACTTTTGTTAGAACCTTCATGATATGAACTAAGGTCTATATAGTATTTGGAGCTAAAGTTAGGACAAATGAATGGCTTGTGCTAGTAATATTCCGAAGGATCAATATACTGTGAAAATCCACAATATCATAAAATCCAGAATCTCAATCTATGTCATTTTGCATTTACTTGTAAGAACATGTTTTATAGACTTTCTGATGTTTCTGATCATGTTCTTGCTAATAACACTTAGCTTGATTGTTAAATAATATGCTGCAATGAAGAAATGCTGACATGAATCAAAGGTTGCCAGGATGAAATGATGCCAGGAATCTGAAAGTGCTGAGATGCTGAGATTGTTGTTACAAATGTTGCTGATACAAATCTTTACAAGTTTACAGGCTTAGATGCTGGGAACTTCTGAAACTGAAACTGCAATTGGAAAACTATATTCATGTATTCATGTATAGTAATGTTTACAAGTTTACATGCTTAGATGCTGGGAACTTCTGAAACTGAAACTACAATTGGAAAACTATATTCATGTATTCATGTATAGTAATGTTTACTGAAACCGAAAGTGCTGTAGTGTTTTCATGAATTATAATATTTACAAGTTACATTAGGAATATTGTATTGATGCTTCTTGTATTGCTGGATAATAAAAATTGTGTACAAGTGATGTATTGCTGATGTGCTATAAAATTGGTTTGATGGATGTGCTAAAAATGTTTGTATACTGGATGTGCTGTCAGTTTAGTGCTGGATGTGCATCAAGAACTGATTAATACTAGCAAAAATTTGTAGATTGATACTAGCAGAATTTTTTGGTAGCATTGGCAAATTGATATGAGCAGAAGTTGTTTTATTTGATGCATGCACATGAAAGTCGATCTGGACACAAATAAAGACATAGTTATTGTCTTCTACATGTATCAAACAAATGCATCTAATTGAAACACTCGTGTAGTCTCATCCTATGGCTACTCTACAACACTTACATAAAGTTTCAAAAAATCAAGTTCCCACAACCATAACTCATCACATGATACCAAAGGAGTGCATCCATGTATACTGCTGGAAAGAATTTGATATATCGGTAGGCTAAGAATTTGTTTGCAAAAATTACACTTCAAAAAATTACAGCATCCAGCAATAGACTAACTAAAACAATTTTCATTTAAACTTTCCAGTAACCACATTCCATACACAATTCCATTAATGATATGAAAAACACTTTCATCAAGAACATCTCTTATATGAAAGAAATATACACACACACCAATTACATTCCTCATGTACAACTTTACAAGATTGCAAGATCTCTTATTCAAACAGACAAAATCATTTTTGGTACAAGCATGGCAAGCGTGCATGCGCAAACACAAACTTATCTACATGGTGCATATTTGTCTCCAATTTAGTACAATGATATCCACATGGCATACATTAGTTCATTTAAAAAATGACAGCTTTTGGGGATGGTTCAAATGTATCTTCTCTTCCTCCTCTAAACTGCGATGATGTAACCATGATAGAAGCATAAATGCCGATGAGAAAAATACTACTCCAGAAATGCTGCGTGCACATTCTTGTAAATCCACTCGTTTGCATGGCCTCCAGTATCAACCATGTCTATAAAAATGTTTAATGTCTGAAAAAATTTCCCAGAAAAGATAAAAAATTGAGAGACATTATGTAGAGCAACTGATCATTATATGAATCAACGGATAATTGAGAGACATTACGTGGAGCAACAGATCATTATACAGATCATTATGCAATCAAGTCATCCATGCCAAACGGCTGCGTCGTATAGAGCTGAAGAAGAGAAATCTGAGTCGACACAACTGCATCATTAAAGACAAAACGACTGCGTTATCCCAACGAGAGCTGAAGCCAAACGGTCGCTCTACACGACTGTTTAGATCAAGATCCTGAAGCGACGCGGGTGTGTAGCCAAAACGACGCGGTTGCGTCAACTGAAGCTGAAAGGTCGAATCTTATCCATCTAGGCCAAATCGCTGCGTCAATCTCGACGCAGCCACGTCTATTAGGGGTATCTGGGACTTTGTGGGCGATGCCAAGGGAAATTTTGGGACTTTTTGGGTATTTTGAGAGGGTATAAAATCTTTTCTTATAGCTCTGTACACATGGATGCTTTTTGCAGGGTTTTGGAGCTTTTTCTAGTGAATTTTCAGGTGTAAAGGTTCTAATTCCTTTTGTAGTTTTGATTGGTATTTTTGTTTTCTTTTGATTCTAGTTTGGATTTTGAATAATAAATCAATCTTTTGACTACTCTTTTATTGGTGATTGGTTTGCTATTAATCTCTACTCAAATCTATTGCAATGAATGCTATTTCAATGATTTTGATTATCTCTAATTGCATGAATTGTGAGTAGTGACTCATCTAGGACCAATTCGTTGAACGCCATTGGATGTAGCTATGGATTGGTAAATTTTTGATTAATTGTTGAGTAATCGAGGATGAGGGGTATGTTGGGATGATTATTATCAATGTAAATTGATTTTTCCCTTCGTAGATAATTAGATTAATCGACGGCAGAAGCCGGGGTTAATTTAGGGTTTTCGATCCCTACATTGATCGATACTATCGATGCGGCTGACAGGAGTCACGCATCGATCAGAGCCCTCCTAACATAGATCTGAATCCTAATCCACGGAAGTGGCGTGGAAGAATATTGAGGACATTCGTCGGGCGTAATGCATCTTGTAATGCCACTAAACGATAAAACAGGTATTCTCTCTTCAAATATCTGGAATTTCACCAACTAACCACCGTATTGGACCAAGTTTAGTTACGTGGCCAACCAAATTGCAATTGTACCCAACGTACGGTATTTCTTAAAATGAAAGTGAATGGCAATGGCATACTTGTAAATAATTAGTATGATGAGCAACCCAAATTGGTAATGACAAACTAGGAATTAACCAATTAAGTTGAGTGTGTTTTATTAATTAAAAGCTAAGCATGTCAACATTGTAAATATCTAAAAGCCATGAAGAAATTGCCTTTTTCTTTCTCTTCTACAATCTTCTTCCCTCTTCTAATATTATTTTATTTTCTCCCCCACCCTTAATTTTGTTGCATGTTCTTGTGTTGGCCGAAACCTGGGCTAAGCAAAAAAAAAGAGAAAAACAAAAGGAAAAAAAAGAAGGGAAAAGGAGAGAAAGAGAAGGGAGATTGGAAGAAGAAGGGAAGGGATATTGCATCACAACACATATAGCCATCATTAGCCTCCTACAACACTCTCCAAAGCTATATCAAGGTAGGATTCTCACCTTGCTTCTAAATTTAAAATTAATTGTAGAATTTCATGTTTTGTTCTTAAATCTTTGGTATAACATGTTATTTGGAATAAATGGAGAAGAGAATCAAGCTTAATTTTGTGGGATGTCTTGTTTTGGATGTTGATTCTTATTCCTCTTATGAAACTATGAGCAAGATCCTATTTTTGTGGTTGTAGCATGTGCTTCTCTTAATTATACATAGGTTGTAATTGGGAAAGCTTGAAAAATACAAGGGAAACTCTGCCGAATTTTGTTTTGAACATGTTGTAAGCAAATTCATAACATTCCAAGCTCTATAACTTGAGTTAGAAACCCCATACTAAGTATCTCCTACTAACTCCCTTAGAACTCTAGGGTTAAAGGAGAATCCATTGAAAAAGTAGGTTAAATGTAAACTTGGTAAGAGGGTTTTTCCCAACACCCAAAGCAAAAACTCTTGATTAGTTTAGGTAGTACAAGAACCCAAGTATGAATACCTACAAGCTCCTACAAGTTTCCCCAAAGCAAAACTTACTTTTTCATATCAAATTGGGGGTCATTCCTAAAGACAAGTGTGTGTCTCCTTAAACTTAGTAAGAGGGACTCATGAATATACAAACCTAGTCAAGAAGTTAGTTTTTCGACTACTAATAGTAAGTCTAAGCCTCATTCGTAGGTATTACAGAAAGTATTTTAAAAGCCCTTTGAAAGACCTAAGCTTAATGACCAAACCATGATTATTCTGTAAGAGGGTCTGGCCAATTATAACAATAAGTATAATGCTAAAGTAGGCATTTATAATTAACAATCAATAGCCCTTATGGAATTCCTCATGATGTGCTTAAGAAGTTCATTATACTAGAAGGTTAGGCTAAACCAGCTTCTAAATCTAAACTAGTCCATTGCTTACATTCTACTTTACTCGTCTTTTCTTTTCCTTTAATTAATGGTAAAAGTTGTTCCTTTATGGCATGTTCATTCTATGTGTTGTTCACTTGAAAGTTCCACGTAGGTATGTTTTCTTTTCTTTGAGTTTCCATTTTGATAAGTGCACTTGCTTATGCCTTGATGGCGATTGCGGAAATGGCTCCAACGCACATGGTGGTGTTCCTTTTACAGGTGATGTTGGTATGACTAGTTACATTAAAGGACTGCATTTACCTTATATTGTTATGTTGCATATCAACCCGATGCCATGCAAGATGATGAGTAATTAAAAATGAAGGCCGAGATGTCTCCTCCACTCTAAGGTGGGTGAGCAGCTCAGGGAATGTGGTGGGGGAACCAAGGCATTAGGTGGATATAGTGTGGACTGGACTTTCGAGGTTATTTCTTTTGGCCCTCCTACCGCGGGGAGTGGTTGTGTCCCCTTGGGGTGTGTGTTTTCTTTGGCCTTTCGAGGTCGTGGCCCGTTGGGTTGTGGAGAGTGGTTGAGTTACGAAGCCTCCTGACGAACTAGCACGCCAGAGAGTCGGAGATTCTTTCCACCTGCCTTATGGGTGAGGTTCAGTTCCCTTGTGTCCCACCTGATGTTTAGGTTCCAATAACGAATGTCAATTTAACAAACCTAGTACTAGTGACCCATGTGCTGTGTTGTGATAATGGCTGGTGTGGTTGAGTTTTCTACTAGACACGTTGTGACGTGCCCCTTTCCCACTCCCCATGTACAGGTTCCGAGACGACAGCACCCCTACCGGACTACCGACGCCATGAGGGCGACTCTTCCAGGCCAGGAGCTCAAAGCAGTTAGTTAGGGCACGGGTGTAGCGGGTTGGGGGTAGTTTCTTGCGAACAGTTACTTTTGTTTTCCTCCTCAGCTTTTGTACCCAGTGACTCTGGTAGTGGTATATGTACAGTATATGTGTGGTGATAGTAGATGTTCTGTGGTGCACACCCATACGCTCCCGCTTGTTGTTTGCCGTCGCCTTGCTGTACCTTTCTGTGTTGTGCTGGAGATTTACAGTTCGTGCCTTACTTTGCACCTGTTTTAATTGCCTGTGTGGTTCTAGCAGTTGCAGTGGCCTGCTAATTTACTTACAACACCTTAACGCTTGGTACCACATACCGCGGCCGTCACCCCCGTCCCGTTTGGGGCACCGGGGCGTGACAGTTTTTGTGGTGGCCCATGCAAGTCACCGCACACTGCGATTGTATAAGGATGACATAGGTAATGCTCTAACACTTCAAGATATATATGAGGTACTAATTTAAATTTGTTCTGTTTCTCCTCCGCAGTATGGAGGCAGGGAACGGGACGTCTGGCAGCAACGGAACGCCTGGTGGGTCCGGAGGGACCGGAGTTACGGGTAGTTCGGGAGACCAGACCTCAGAGTCGGCCCTGATGGCGAAGGTCTTGATGGGGATTTTGGACCACTTGCAACGGATGGAGGACAAGGCAGCTGGACACGAGGCGCCTTCACCAAAGGCCACGAGTTACAAGCAGTTCCGATCCTTGAGGCCAGTGTACTTTTCTGGCAGAGAGAGCAGCCTAGAGGCCGATGAGTGGCTGCGTCACACAGAGGATGATTTGACTTTGGTTGGCATACCCTCAGAGGCATGGGTAGAGTTGGTCAAGCGGCAGTTGACTCATCAAGCCCGAGATTGGTGGGATGCCCAGGAGAGGCATATGACATGGGTAGTGGAATGGAAAACCTTCAGGGAGAAGTTTGAGGCCCATTACCTTCCAGGGGAGGCGAGTGATGAGTTGAGGCAGCGGTTCGAGCACCTGACGCAGGACCGCAGGACGGTGGATGAATATGATGCAGAGTTTTCACTTTTGAGTAGATACGCCCCAGAGTTAGTGGCGACAGATGCTATTCGAGCTAGACGCTTCCGCATGGGCCTAGACCCAGAGGTCAGAGGGGCTATGGCTACACAGGAGCTGTTGACCTACAAGGCAGTGCTTAGCGCGGCTCGACGGTACGAGCTACACATGAGGAGCCTGGGGAAGCTTCCAGCCGTAGACAGACGACCTGTAGCACCACAGAGAGCTGCTCCTCGTCCGACTTACCAGGTGACCTTCAAGCGATCGGGGCATCCTCCAGTACCACAAAGGGGGCCTGCTTGTTCGAGGTGCGGAAAGCCTGGGCATGCAGCCAAGGATTGTAGGGTTATGGGCAGACAGTGCTATACCTACGGCGAGATGGGGCACTTCAGTAGGGATTGTCCCCGACGGAGACGGCCTATGGATGTGCCGGGACCAGTGGCAGCTACACCGCCTCAGCCGAGGGCTCTTCCACCGGCACCGCAGCGGTTGGCTCTTCCGCCACCGCCGGGGCCGTGACCGAATGCTCCGAGGGGACCTCCAGGGAGGCCTCCACGGCGCGATTTCCAGAGGCAAGCTTCCGCTCTACTGAGGCCGCCACAGTTTCAGATGACTGCAGTCGAGGCCGAGCACACAGGACAGGTGATCGCAGGTATGACCTTAACCCTAGTCCTCGTATTTCATGATTCTATGTTTGGCTATTGCTAGATGATTAGTTGTTGTGCTGTGATATTATAGGAATGGTTAGAGTAGCTTCATATCTGGCCTGGTCCTTGTTCGATTCTGGAGCGTCACATTGTTTTTTATCCAAAGAATTTGTGGCAAAGCATTCGATAGTTGTTGATTCTTTTGCTGCTACGTGGAATGTGCATATGGGTAATGGTGTGATATGTAGTGGGTCAGGGTTACGGAATTGTTCCGTGGAGTTGGGAGGTCGAGAGCTATATGCAGATTTCCTCGTAATTGAACTACCAGATTATGAGGCAGTATTTGGAATGGATTGGTTGGGGATGTTTTATGCGACCATAGACTGTAGATTAAGGAGGGTAGTCTTTCGAATCCCTGGCCACCCAGAGTTTGACTTTTGTAGTGGTACTCGGGCTCTGGAACCTTTGAAGTTTAAGGCGACGTCCTTGGAGATGACGATGGAAGCCGAAATAGTTTTGCCTAAGGTAGTTCAAGAATTTCCAGATGTATTTCCTGATGATATTTTTGGACTCCCTCCAGATAGGTCCTTAGAATTCACTATTGACCTAATGCCGGGCGCGCAGCCAATAGCGAAGGCCCCTTATCGTATGTCTCCGCCTGAATTAGTTGAGCTTCGCGATCAGTTGACTGATTTGTCTGATAGAGGACTGATACGTCCGAGTGTATCCCCGTGGGGAGCACCAGTGTTGTTAGTAAATAAAAAGGATGGAACTCGGAGGATGTGCATTGATTACAGGGATTTGAACAAAGTGACAGTGAAAGACAAGTACCCCTCCCTCGGATTGATGACATCTTTGATCAGCTCGGTGGTTCACGAGTGTACTCGAAGCTGGATTTACGAAGTGGTTATCATCAAGTGAAGGTGCGTGGATCGGATGTTCCGAAGACGGCGTTTAGAACCAGGTATGGGCATTATGAATTTTTGGTGATGCCATTTGGAGTAACTAATGCCCCGGCAACCTTTATGAGGCTGATGAATCAGGTCTTCTTTGATTATTTGGATAAGTTTGTGGTCGTCTTTATTGACGATATTTTAGTGTATTCGAAGACTGAGGATGAACATGCCGAACATTTGCAGATGGTATTTAATACTCTTAGAGAGCATCGACTATACGCGAAGTTCAGTAAATGTCAATTCTGGATGACAAAGGTCGCATTCCTGTGACACATTATTACAGGAGAAGGAGTGTCAGTCGACCCAGAGAAGGTCACTGCAGTAGAGAAATGGCCCATCCCTCGAACCGTCACTGAGATCAGGAGTTTCTTGGGGTTGGCCGGATACTATCGGAAGTTTATCAAGGACTTCTCCAAGATCGCTTCACCTCTGACTTATCTAACTAAGAAGGACGTACCTTATGTGTGGTCAGAGGAGTGTCAGTGCGCACTTGAGGAACTGAAGCGTCGATTAACCACTGCTCCAGTATTGACAATCCCTGACCGATCAGGTGGCTTTGAAATTTATTGTGATGCTTCAGGGAAGGGACTTGGTTGTGTCCTTCATCAGCATGGACGAGTAGTAGCTTATGCTTCCAGATTGTTGAAGGTGCACGAGCAGAATTATCCTACCCATGACCTAGAGCTGGCTGCCGTCATATATGACCTAAAGTTATGGAGACATTTCTTACTGGGCGAACATGTAAAGATCTACACTGACCATAAAAGTTTGAAATATGTCTTCACTCAAAAGGAGTTAAACATGAGGCAACGCTGTTGGCTTGAATTAATGGCTGAGTATGATATTGATTTGCAGTACCATCCAGGGAAAGTGAATGTGGTGCCCGATGCTCTTAGCCGACTACCGGCTATGATGAGGTTGACTATGCAGCCTCAGCTTCGAGGAGACCTAAGACGGATGGATATTGAAGTTATCCTCCCAGGCGAAAGGGTAGATATGTTGGGTTTGCAGATTCAATCCGACTTGATGGATAGAATTAAGGCTGATCAGCTGAGCGATGTGAAATTGAAGCGGATTCGAGAACAAGTCGAGGCAGGGCTACGGAAAGACTTTTGCATTCATGAAGATGGTTCCTTAAGGTTTGGGAACAGGGTGTGTGTGCCAGCGGGAAATATTCGAGAAGAGCTACTGAAGGAGGCACACAAGTCTCCTTATTCTATTCACCCTGGAGGAACCAAAATGTATAAGGATCTACGACGATACTACTGGTGGCATGGGATGAAACGAAGTGTGGCGATGAGCGTGGCTTCATGTCTAGTTTGCCAACAGGTGAAAGCAGAACACCAGAGACCCGCAGGATTATTGCAACCTCTTTCGATACCAGAGTGGAAGTGGGAACATGTGACCATGGATTTTGTGACTGGTCTATCGCGTACTCCGAAGGGAAACGATGCTATAAAGGTGATTGTCGACCGATTGACTAAGTCGGCACACTTTATTCCATTTCGACTTGGCCAGTCTACAGAAGTCTTAGCTCGAAAATATATGGAAGAGATTGTAAGGTTGCATGGAGTACCTGTGGGCATTGTGTCGGATCGTGATACTAGATTTACATCTCACTTCTGGAGAAGCTTGCAGGCCAGTTTGGGGACACATTTGAAGTTCAGTACCGCATATCACCCACAGACAGATGGACAGTCGGAACGCACCATTCAAATATTGGAGGATATGCTTAGGGCTTGCATGTAGGATTTCAAGGGGTCCTGGGAAGACCATCTCCATCTAGTGGAATTTGCTTATAATAACAGTTATCAGGCAGGTATTGGTATGGCTCCCTATGCGGCTCTGTATGGTCGAAATTGCCGATCGCCTTTGAGTTGGGATGATGTGGGAGATAGTGAAAATTTGGGCCCGGACCTTGTGACTGCTACAGTTGATGTAGTGCGGACGGTCAGAGAGAACCTTCGTGTAGCCCAAGACCGTTATAAGCACTGGGCAGACACGAAGCGACGTCCACTTGAATTTCAACCGGGTGATTATGTATTCTTGAAGATATCATCAGTCCGTGGGACGATCCGGTTTGGTAAACATGGGAAGTTGAGCCCTAGGTACCTAGGCCCGTTCGAAGTTGCTGCCCGGATAGGCGAAGTGGCTTATCGGTTAGTGATGCCGTCACATCTCGAAGGCGTACATGATGTGTTTCATGTATCACAATTAAGAGGATATATTGGAGACCCTAGTCATGTAGTGGACTACTCAGAGATTGAATTACGTCCAGACCTAACGTATGAACAGCAGCTAGTGGCAATTCTTGACCAGCGACAGAAGATGTTGAGGAAGAAGGCAATTAATTTGGTCAGGGTCATGTGGCAACAAGAATCCCTCAGAGAATCAACTTAGGAGCGAGAGGATGAAATGAGGGAGAAATATCCTCATCTGTTTGGTTAAAGGTCATTCGTGTTGTTGTTATGTAGCAATACGACCCTCCTCCTTGATTTGAATTCCGATGGCGGAATTTTTTTTAAGGAGGGTAGGGTGTAATGCCACTAAACGATAAAACAAGTATTCTCTCTTCAAATATCTGGAATTTCACCTACTAACCACGGTATTGGACCAAGTTTAGTTACGTGGCCAACCAAATTGCAATTGTACCCAACGTAGGGTATTTCTTAAAATGAAAGTGAATGGCAATGGCATACTTGTAAATAATTAGTATGATGAGCAACCCAAATTGGTAATGACAAACTAGGAATTAATCAATTAAGTTGAGTGTGTTTTATTAATTAAAAGCTAAGCATGGCAACATTGTAAATATCTAAAAGCCATGACGAAATTGCCTTTTTCTTTCTCTTCTACAATCTTCTTCCCTCTTCTAATATTATTTTATTTTCTCCCCCACCCGTAATTTTGTTGCATGTTCTTGTGTTGGCTGAAACCTGGGCTAAGCAACAACAAAAAAGAGAAAAACAAAAGGAAAAAAAAGAAGGGAAAAGGAGAGAAAGAGAAGGGAGATTGGAAGAAGAAGGGAAGGGATATTGCATCACAACACATATAGCCATCCTTAGCCTCCTACAACACTCTCCAAAGCTATAGCAAGGTAGGATTCTCACCTTGCTTCTAAATTTAAAATTAATTGTAGAATTTCATGTTTTGTTCTTAAATCTTTGGTATAACATGTTATTTGGAATAAATGGAGAAGAGAATCAAGCTTAATTTTGTGGGATGTCTTGTTTTGGATGTTGATTCTTATTCCTCTTATGAAACTATGAGCAAGATCCTATTTTTGTGGTTGTAGCATGTGCTTCTCTTAATTATACATAGGTTGTAATTGGGAAAGCTTGAAAAATACAAGGGAAACTCTGCCGAATTTTGTTTTGAACATGATGTAAGCAAATTCATAACATTCCAAGCTCTATAACTTGAGTTAGAAACCCCATACTAAGTATCTCCTACTAACTCCCTTAGAACTCTAGGGTTAAAGGAGAATCCATTGAAAAAGTAGGTTAAATGTAAACTTGGTAAGAGGGGTTTTCCCAACACCCAAAGTAGAAACTCTTGATTAGTTTAGGTAGTACAAGAACCCCAAGTATGAATACCTACAAGCTCCTACAAGTTTCCCCTAAGCAAAACTTACTTTTTCATATCAAATTGGGGGTCATTCCTAAAGACAAGTGTGTGTCTCCTTAAACTTAGTAAGAGGGACTCATGAATATACAAACCTAGTCAAGAAGTTAGTTTTTCGACTACTAATAGTAAGTCTAAGCCTCATTCGTAGGTATTACAGAAAGTATTTTAAAGGCCCTTTGAAAGACCTAAGCTTAATGACCAAACCATGATTATTCCGTAAGAGGGTCTGGCAAATTATAACAATAAGTATAATGCTAAAGTAGGCATTTATAATTAACAATCAATAGCCCTTATGGAATTCCTCAGGATGTGCTTAAGAAGTTCATTGTACAAGAAGGTTAGGCTAAACCCGCTTCTAAATCTAAACTAGTCCATTGCTTACATTCTACTTTACTCGTCTTTTCTTTTCCTTTAATTAATGGTTGAAGTTGTTCCTTTATGGCATGTTCATTCTATGTGTTGTTCACTTGAAAGTTCCACGTAGGTATGTTTTCTTTTCTTTGAGTTTCCATTTTGATAAGTGCACTTGCTTATGCCTTGATGGCGATTGCGGAAATGGCTCCAACGCACATGGTGGTGTTCCTTTTACAAGTGATGTTGGTATGACTAGTTACATTAAAGGACTGCATTTACCTTATATTGTTATGTTGCATATCAACCCGATGCCATGCAAGATGATGAGTAATTAAAAATGAAGGCCGAGATGTCTCCTCCACTCTAAGGTGGGTGAGCAGCTCAGGGAATGTGGTGGGGGAACCAAGGCATTAGGTGGATATAGTGTGGACTGGACTTTCGAGGTTGTTTCTTTTGGCCCTCCTACTGCGAGGAGTGGTCGTGCCCCCTTGGGGTGTGTGTTTTCTTTGGCCTTTCGAGGTCGTGGCCCGTTGGGTCGTGGAGAGTGGTTGAGTTACGAAGCCTCCTGACGAACTAGCATGCCAGAGAGTCGGAGATTCTTTCCACCCGTCTTATGGGTGAGGTCCAGTTCCCTTGTGTCCCACCTGATGTTTAGGTTCCAACAATGAACATCAATTTAACAAACCTAATACTAGTGACCCATGTGCTGTGTTGTGATAATGGCTGTCACGCCCCGCTTCCCAAAAAGGTCGGAGGCGAAGCGTGACTAAGGCCCGCTTAGGCCAGGGCAAAGAGCCCAGACCCAATAAGCGTCTGTGATATTCCAAACAAAGGTAACAGGTCCCTGCAAGTTAGTACGGAAACAACAAAGTATTGAAAAGAGATATCATTTCATTTTATTCCAAATAAAGCATCCAAAAGTACTGAGAGTCTAAAACGCCCGAAGGCTACAACTGCAGAAACGGAAACTACTGGTGCAAGCACCCAACCTAGACAAGAAAACAACAGGTGCTACCCACCCAATCTAAACTGGAATAGAAATCTGGATCAGTAACAAGAGGCCTCTAACTCTGGTCCTCCTCCGGGTCGTACTCCGGATCAACGTCCTCCGGCTCTCCGTCAGCTGGCAAGTCCGCCTCGTCAACGTACTCTGGCTCAACACCTGACGTACAGCACCAAAAGAAGGAACTGTACGTCAGGTCAGGTCTACAAAAAGGGTTAGACCAAACTGCAAGTGTATCAACTTTTTAGACAACGTTTTACTGGTTGATTAGCATGCTGGGGTTACAACAAGTACAAGAGAAGTAACGTAGCAGGAAAGTAAAGCGTAACAAGTAGTAGTGGTAGCGTGTGCTACCAACTACGGGACTAGCCTACAGGTGTCAGGACAAGACGTGACGTGACGGAAGCAAGGCAGGACAAGACAAGTGAGACACGAAAGGGTTCACGCCTTACGGTTCGAGGGGGATCAGACCCTCTTACCGTGCGCACGCTCAACCCAACCCCAAACCCCAAGACAAGACAAGACAAGATATCCGTACAAGGGATCACTCGCTCTAGCTTGGCGAGTGCCCTATTGCCCGCAGGCTGAGAATCCGTACAAGGGATCACTCTCTCCACTTGGAGAGTGCCCTATTGCCCTCGGGATGTGTATCCGTACAAGGGATCACTCTATCAACTTGGAGAGTGCCATATTGCCCGCAGGCTGTGAGTCTGTACAAGGGATCACTCGGCGAGTGCCCTATTGCCCAGCGGGCTGTGCAAGACGGGACGTGACGTGACAAGACGGGAAGGGTTATTCTAGGGTGTCCACACACACGCACACACATGATAGCCCTATAGCATGAAAAAGTTGTTGTTGTCAGGCTCAGACTTCGTCGTCAAGTCTGAGCCGTCAAGAGTCGTCCCGGACGCTATCATTTCACGTCCGGTTCTATTTGTTCACATTTAACAGTTCTAACCAACTAAGGCCTAGACACGGCCAAAAGTGCAAGTGGATACACTTGCCTGCAATGGCGAGTGTGTCGTCCTCCCGAAGCGTCTCGTCCAGTCGTCGCGTCCGCGGTAGTCCGTCTGAAACAGTCACGGCGACGGTGTCAGGTCGCGAATTCGTCAAATCCTATTAGGTTTCGTTTCTAGGTTTTCGGGACTATCCTATTCGTCAAAAGTCACTTTTTTTGATGTATCAACCTAATCGACGATCTATCCTATGTGCACAGTCAAATTTGTCCGTTCGTCGATTTTCTATGTGCGTACAACGTTTTACAGGAGCTGAAAATTAAATTTAGTTCAAGTTGACGGTTTTTAGTTTAGGGTTCAGTCAGCTATTGTGGGGGTTTCTACGAGTTTCAGGGAACCAACCTGAACCGGAGTTTGCTGTTGATTGGATGTCGGGTCTGATCGGAGGACTCCTCGGCTTCAGATCTGGTCCTCGCACGTCTCTCCAAAAGTTCGAACTTGCGACGAAGGCCTACGACGTGTCGCAACGTCGTAGACGGCAAATCCGTGAAGTGGCACGTCCACGTGGGGCCCACAGCAGTGCTAGGGGTCCAAGGGGGGCCCACAACACCTCAGGAGCACTTGGGGGGCCCACCACAGAAGTTGGTGTGGAAGAAACCCACTTGCGACACTAGGCCGTCGGTCGTTCACCCTCGGTGCGAGGGTTTCTCTCGGTCAGACCGAGAGAAGCTCTCGGTCGTGCGAGCTGCGATGCGGGGGAGGTCGGCACAGCGTCGGTGCGAGGGTTCTTGTCGGTCAGACCGACAGATCTTGTCGGTCGGGCGCTTGGACGAAGCTGGCAGTGGAGCGGGGTGCAGAGCGGCTTCGGGTGCGGAGCGGGCCTCGGTCAGACCGACGGGGCGGGTCGGTCAGGCGCTGGCGATGCGGAGCGGGGCGATGCGGGCGGCTGTGCGAGGGAGCCTCTCGGTCAGACCGAGAGAGAGCTTCGGTCGGAGCGGGCGATGCGGGGGGGAAGCGATGCAGCGGCTGAGCGAGCGGCGATGCGGGGTGCTGCTCTGGTCGTGCAAGGGGATTTGCGGGGGGAAGCTCCGGTCGTGCACGTTGCGATCGTCGCAACGTTGCGACGAAGCTTTAGAAGATGAAACGGCGGCTAGGGTTTTGAGCTATGACGAAAATACTTTTCCTAGGGCTAACTTAAATAGGTTAGAGCTAGGGTTAGGGTTTGGGTTCGGAAAAATATTATTAAAATAATTTAAAATAATTAAATTACTTAAAAATTACTCTCCTCTCCCTCACGCGAAATTGGTGCGGCCAAAAATTCTAAAATTTTGCCTAAAAATTCCTTAGTACGTTATTATAATATAGTAATTTTATTGTAATTAAAACTTTTATCAAAATAGGTTTTAAAATTATTTAAACTTTCAAAAAATAGAAAATAGGTCAAATTAAGTCCAAAAATTATAAAATAATTATGGGGTGTTCTAGATGACTAAAGAAAGGTAGTGGAGAAGACGGATCTTCATTTCGATGTCGAGAGACGAAACTAAAATTCGTAACGTCTCGCATCAAGGCAGAAAGTCGCGACGTCACGCCAATTAAGATAGTGTCGCTGAAGAACGACTCGAGATATGTTGTTACAAAGTTATTCCACAATCTAATACTTCCAGAGACGATCACGTCGATATATCACTCAATAATATTCAAAAACAAATAAAGTCAAAAATAAGCACGTGCACAATCAAGAGCACGTGCACAAAGAAAGTACGATCGGAAACCGACCGTTACATCCTCCCCAACTTAGAAATGATTCCGTCCTCGGAATCAACATCAAGCATTGCTGGGAAAGAGATGCGGGAAGCGCTCTCTCATATCATCCTCACGCTCCCAGGTGGACTCTCCAGGCGATCCGTGACGCCACATCACTCTCACCAGGTCGACTATCTTATTCCTCAACTGCTTCTGTCGACGGTCCAAGATCTGCACAGGCTGCTGGTCATATGTCAGGTCCGGTCGAACCGTAATCTCTGAGAAATCGACCGTGTGCGACGGATCACTGACGTACCGACGTAGCTGAGATACGTGGAATACGTCGTGAACACCCTCCAAAGATGGTGGCAGAGCAAGGCGATAGGCCACTGCTCCCACACGCTCTAGCACATCAAATGGCCCAATATACCTCGGACTCAGCTTGCCCTTCTTCCCAAAACGAATAACTCCGCGGTTCGGAGAAATCTTCAGGAAGACGTGATCTCCAGGCTGAAACTCCAAAGGTCTCCTCTTGGCATCTGCCCAATGCTTGAAGCGATCCTGTGCAACTCTAAGCTTCTCCCTGATGTCCCTCACGACATCCACAGCTTCAACTATCATCTCCGGACCCAACAGCTCTCGATCTCCGATGTCATCCCAGCTCAGTGGCGATCGACATTTCCTTTCATATAAGGCAGCAAACGGCGCCATACCAATGCTCGCCTGGTAGCTGTTGTTATATGAAAACTCCACCAAGTGAAGATGGTCCTCCCATGATCCCTTCAAATCGAGCGCACAAGCTCGCAGCATATCCTCCAGAATCTGAATAGTCCTCTCGGACTGGCCATCAGTCTGCGGGTGGTACGCCGTGCTGAAACTCAGACTCGTACCCAAATGCTCCTGCAGACTTCTCCAGATCTGAGACGTGAACCTCGTGTCTCGGTCAGACACAATGCTCACGGGGACTCCATGTAAGCGTACAATCTCCTGCACGTACACGGTCTACGTCACGACTATTTCAAAGCGAAAATCAGAATAGAAGTAAAAGTAGAACAGAACTTTACCTCCAGATATTTCCTCGCCAAAGCTTCCGTAGACTGGCCCACTCGGAAGGGGATAAAGTGCGCAGACTTGGTCAACCGATCCACGATCACCCAAACTGCGTCGTTCTGCCTCGGGGTCCGAGGTAAACCAGTCACGAAGTCCATCGTAATATGTTGCCACTTCCACTCTGGAATGGGAAGCGGTTGCAACAACCCAGCAGTACGATGGTGCTCAGCCTTCACCTGTTGGCATATCAAACACTTGTCAACGCTCCGTGCCACACTCCTCTTCATGCCAATCCACCAATAATTCAGACGGAGGTCCTTATACATCTTGGTGCCTCCAGGATGTATAGAATATGGCGAGCTATGAGCCTCGCTCAACAGCTCCTCGCGAACATCACCTGCAGGTACACAGAGTCTACTGCCGTACCGCAGCGAACCATCCTCATGAATCACGAACTCCGTCCGTAGTCCAGCTTCAACCTGCCTCCTGATCCTCTGCAGCTTCGGATCTCCTGCCTGTGCTGCCTTGATCCGATCCACGATCGTGGACTGAATCTGCAAATTCATGAACGAACGAACCACACCAGGTAGGACAACCTCCAAGTCCATCTCCCTCCGCTCCTGCTGAATCCTCCAGTCTGCTGCAAGCATCATCGTAGTAGGAAGTCTACTCAAGGCATCCGGCACTACGTTCACCTTCCCCGGATGATACTGCAAATCAATCTCGTAGTCAGCCATGAGCTCTAACCATCGCCTCTGACGCATGTTGAGCTCCTTCTGCGTAAAGATGTACTTCAAGCTCTTGTGATCGGTGAAAATCTTCACACTCTCACCTAGCAAGAAGTGCCTCCAAATCTTCAGTGCAAAAATCACTGCTGCCAACTCCAGATCGTGCGTCGGGTAGTTCTTCTCATGAGTCCTCAACTGACGAGAAGCATACGTGACCACGTGGCCATGCTGATGCAAGACGCATCCTAGGCCCTTCCCTGATGCATCACAATAAACTTCGAAGCCTCCGCTTCGATCCGGTACTGCCAACACCGGTGCCGTGGTCAATCTCGCCTTCAAGATACTGAAGGCCTCCTCACAAGCATCTGACCAAATAAACTCCTCGTCCTTCCTCGTCAGCTTCGTCATCGGCTCTGCAATCTTCGAGAAATCTTTGATGAACCACCGATAATAGCCTGCTAAACCAAGGAAGCTCCTGATGTCGGACGCTGACTGCGGAGTCGGCCAATCTCTGACTGCTCTAACCTTCTCCGGATCCACAGATATGCCATCACCGGACACCACGTGTCCCAGGAATGCGACTCTGTCCAGCCAGAACTCGCACTTGCTATACTTGGCGTAAAGCGTATGTCTCCTTAGTGTCTCCAGCACTGTCCTCAGATGACAGCTGTGCTCCTCCTCAGACTTCGAATAAATAAGAATGTCATCAATGAAGATGACAACAAACTTGTCCAAGAAGTCGTAGAATATTAAATTCATCAAATTCATGAACACAGCCGGCGCATTGGTCACGCCAAACGGCATGACCACGAACTCATAATGTCCGTATTTCGTCCGGAAAGCCGTCTTCTGAACATCGTCCTTCTTTACCTTCAACTGGTGGTATCCACTCCTCAAGTCCAACTTCGAGAAGACTCTCGAACCTCCAAGCTGGTCAAAGATATCGTCGATGCGCGGCAGCGGATACTTATTCTTTACGGTGACAGCATTCAATCCTCGATAGTCCACGCACATCCTGCGGGACCCATCCTTCTTCTTTACAAGCAAAACAGGTGCACCCCACGGTGACACACTAGGGTGGATGAAACCCTTCTGCAGCAACTCATCCAACTGCTTTCGCAGCTCCTCGAGCTCAGCGGGGGCCATACGGTACGGCGCCTTCGATATCGGTTGCGCTCCCGGCATAAGATCAATTCCAAACTCTAAAGCTCTGTCGGGTGGCAAACCTGAGATATCCTCCGGGAAGACGTCGTCGAAGTCTCTGACGACTGCTGGTCGCTCGATCTCCATCTCCATCTGCATGGCTGTCGCAATCGGCACCTCTCGCTTGGCCCGAAATCTGATGGGCCCAAGCGACTCATCCCTGCTACGGAACTCGAACTCCGGATGACCTGGAATCCGGAACACCACCCTCTTGCTGTGACAGTCGATCGAGGCGTGGAAATCTCCCAACCAATCGATGCCAAGAACGACATCGAAATGTGGCAGATCGTGGACAATGAAATCTGCAAAGAGCTCGTGTCCACTGATCACTAAAGAAATCGATCGACATCCCAAATTTACCGTCACCACTCCGTTCCCTGTGGTAATGTCCCAACACTTAGGGAGTATATGGGTGGGGATAGAGTGCTTTGTTGCAAACCTCCGGGATATGATGCACATAGATGCACCGGAGTCGAACAAAGCCAAGGCTGGGTGAGAGGACACTAGAATGGTGCCTAAGATATAAGGGAACTACGGTCAAATCAACTACTCTAACAACAAGTCAACCAAGCAACACAAATAAAAGATCTAAACTATGAAATGAAAAACTAGGATCAAGGGTTACCTGCTATAACTCCATCCAGCTCCTCAGTCTCAGCAGCAGTCATGGTATACGCCGGCCTCTGGGGCTGTGCTGCTCTCTGGTACATCTGCCTCTGTGGCGACAAAGGTGGTCCACGAGCAGCAGGTCCTCTCTGAACTGGAGCAGGCGCTCTCATCTGCAACGGGGCTGGTGCTCCAACCACAGCCTGACGAACCCTCGGACAATCCCTCGCAGCATGCGAGGCATCTCCACAAACTAAGCATAGCCCCATCTTCTTCCTGCAGGTGGCCTGAACATGTCCAAGCTTTCCGCAGAAGTGGCACGGGCCCTTGCCCTGATTCTGAACTGGTGCTCCAGGCCTCTTGAATGGTACTGTCTGAACTGGCCTCATCGCCGGCCTGGCAGGTGGCCGGTACTGCTCCATAGGACGCTTCCCCTTATCAGCTGGAGGGTCAGGTAGGAGCGAAATAAGCTCATGATTCTTCGCAGCATCCAGCACCTCCCTCATAGTCGTGAAACTCGCCGAAGTCATAGAAGCCTGAATCTTCGGACGTAGTCCCTGACGAAAGCGATCAGCTCGCTTCTCCTCCTTCTTCACCATGTGCGGAGCAAAGCGGCTCAACATCTCAAACTCCGCCTCGTACTCCTCGACGGTCATGTTCTCCTGCTTCAGATCTATAAACCTGCTCAGCAGCTCCCTCCTAGCAGACTTGGTGAAGTACTTATCCTTGAACATAGACCTGAAGGTCTTCCATCCCACTGGCTTCTCAAGACGCCTCTCCTCGATGCGCCACCAGTTCCTCGCATTCTCCGTCAGCTGCATCTTTGCTATCTCCACACGGGTATCATCAGGAATCTTCGCAGCAACTAACTTTTCCTCCGTGCTCTGGATCCACTCGTCAGCAGCTAGGGGTCCCTCCTTCCCCGAAAATGTCTTTGGCTGGAGCTCGTTGAACTGCTTCACTCCTGGAGCAGCTCGAGGGGCAGGTGGAGGTGGTGGTGGTGCAACTGGAACAGCCTGGGCAGCACGCTGGGACTGCTGAACCAACTGATGCTGAACATCCAGCATCTCCCTCATCACACCCAGAAACTGACGGGAGTCTCCGCTCTGGTCCTCCGGAACTCCATCGCCTAAGTTCCCCGATCGGGTAACACGTCGTCCGGCCATCCTATTGACAGAAACATAGAGGTTAGACTCGTACAATTATTGGATGATAATAAAATGAATTCCAATACTTCGATTGTTCCGTATTCGCAGAAGTAGGGGACCTGCATGGGCCACCACTAAAACCTGTCACGCCCCGCTTCCCAAAAAGGTCGGAGGCGAAGCGTGACTAAGGCCTGCTTAGGCCAGGGCAAAGAGCCCAGACCCAATAAGCGTCTGTGATATTCCAAACAAAGGTAACAGGTCCCTGCAAGTTAGTACGGAAACAACAAAGTATTGAAAAGAGATATCATTTCATTTTATTCCAAATAAAGCATCCAAAAGTACTGAGAGTCTAAAACGCCCGAAGGCTACAACTGCAGAAACGGAAACTACTGGTGCAAGCACCCAACCAAGACAAGAAAACAACAGGTGCTACCCACCCAATCTAAACTGGAATAGAAATCTGGATCAGTAACAAGAGGCCTCTAACTCTGGTCCTCCTCCGGGTCGTACTCCGGATCAACGTCCTCCGGCTCTCCATCAGCTGGCAAGTCCGCCTCGTCAACGTACTCTGGCTCAACACCTGACGTACAGCACCAAAAGAAGGAACTGTACGTCAGGTCAGGTCTACAAAAAGGGTTAGACCAAACTGCAAGTGTATCAACTTTTTAGACAACGTTTTACTGGTTGATTAGCATGCTGGGGTTACAACAAGTACAAGAGAAGTAACGTAGCAGGAAAGTAAAGCGTAACAAGTAGTAGTGGTAGCGTGTGCTACCAACTACGGGACTAGCCTACAGGTGTCAGGACAAGACGTGACGTGACGGAAGCAAGGCAGAACAAGACAAGTGAGACACGAAAGGGTTCACGCCTTACGGTTCGAGGGGGATCAGACCCTCTTACCGTGCGCACGCTCAACCCAACCCCAAACCCCAAGACAAGACAAGACAATATATCCGTACAAGGGATCACTCGCTCTAGCTTGGCGAGTGCCCTATTGCCCGCAGGCTGAGAATCCGTACAAGGGATCACTCTCTCCACTTGGAGAGTGCCTAATTGCCCTCGGGCTGTGTATCCGTACAAGGGATCACTCTCTCAACTTGGAGAGTGCCCTATTGCCCGCAGGCTGTGAGTCTGTACAAGGGATCACTCGGCGAGTGCCCTATTGCCCAGCGGGCTGTGCAAGACGGGACGTGACGTGACAAGATGGGAAGGGTTATTCTAGGGTGTCCACACACACGCACACACATGATAGCCCTATAGCATGAAAAAGTTGTTGTTGTCAGGCTCAGACTTCGTCGTCAAGTCTGAGCCGTCAAGAGTCGTCCCGGACGCTATCATTTCACGTCCGGTTCTATTTGTTCACATTTAACAGTTCTAACCAACTAAGGCCTAGACACGGCCAAAAGTGCAAGTGGATACACTTGCCTACGATGGCGAGTGTGTCGTCCTCCCGAAGCGTCTCGTCCAGTCGTCGCATCCGCGGTAGTCCGTCTGAAACAGTCACGGCGACGGTGTCAGGTCGCGAATTCGTCAAATCCTATTAGGTTTCGTTTCTAGGTTTTCGGGACTATCCTATTCGTAAAAAGTCACTTTTTTTGATGTATCAACCTAATCGACGATCTATCCTATGTGCACAGTCAAATTTGTCCGTTCGTCGATTTTCTATGTTCGTACAACGTTTTACAGGAGCTGAAAATTAAATTTAGTTCAAGTTGACGGTTTTTAGTTTAGGGTTCAGTCAGCTATTGTGGGGGTTTCTACGAGTTTCGGGGAACCAACCTGAACCGGAGTTTGCTGTTGATTGGATGTCGGGTCTGATCGGAGGACTCCTCGGCTTCAGATCTGGTCCTCGCACGTCTCTCCAAAAGTTCGAACTTGCGACGAAGGCCTACGACGTGTCGCAACGTCGTAGACGGCAAATCCGCGAAGTGGCACGTCCAAGTGGGGCCCACAGCAGTGCTAGGGGTCCAAGGGGGGCCCACAACACCTCAGGAGCACTTGGGGAGCCCACCACAGAAGTTGGTGTGGAAGAAACCCACTTGCGACACTAGGCCGTCGGTCGTTCACCCTCGGTGCGAGGGTTTCTCTCGGTCAGACCGAGAGAAGCTCTCGGTCGTGCGAGCTGCGATGCGGGGGAGGTCGGCACAGCGTCGGTGCGAGGGTTCTTGTCGGTCAGACCGACAGATCTTGTCGGTCGGGCGCTTGGACGAAGCTGGCAGCGGAGCGGGGTGCAGAGCGGCTTCGGGTGCGGAGCGGGCCTCGGTCAGACCGACGGGGCGGGTCGGTCAGGCGCTGGCGATGCGGAGCGGGGCGATGCGGGCGGCTGTGCGAGGGAGCCTCTCGGTCAGACCGAGAGAGAGCTTCGGTCGGAGCGGGCGATGCGGGGGGGAAGCGATGCAGCGGCTGAGCGAGCGGCGATGCAGGGTGCTGCTCCGGTCGTGCAAGGGGATTTGCGGGGGGAAGCTCCGGTCGTGCACGTTGCGATCGTCGCAACGTTGCGACGAAGCTTTAGAAGATGAAACGGCGGCTAGGGTTTTGAGCTATGACGAAAATACTTTTCCTAGGGCTAACTTAAATAGGTTAGAGCTAGGGTTAGGGTTTGGGTTCGGAAAAATATTATTAAAATAATTTAAAATAATTAAATTACTTAAAAATTACTCTCCTCTCCCTCACGCGAAATTGGTGCGGCCAAAAATTCTAAAATTTTGCCTAAAAATTCCTTAGTACGTTATTATAATATAGTAATTTTATTGTAATTAAAACTTTTATAAAAATAGGTTTTAAAATTATTTAAAGCTTTCAAAAAATAGAAAATAGGTCAAATTAAGTCCAAAAATTATAAAATAATTATGGGGTGTTCTAGATGACTAAAGAAAGGTAGTGGAGAAGACGGATCTTCATTTCGATGTCGAGAGACGAAACTAAAATTCGTAACGTCTCGCATCAAGGCAGAAAGTCGCGACGTCACGCCAATTAAGATAGTGTCGCTGAAGAACGACTCGAGATATATTGTTACAAAGTTATTCCACAATCTAATACTTCCAGAGACGATCACGTCGATATATCACTCAATAATATTCAAAAACAAATAAATTCAAAAATAAGCACGTGCACAATCAAGAGCACGTGCACAAAGAAAGTACGATCGGAAACCGACCGTTACAATGGCTGGTGTGGTTGAGTTTCCTACTAGACACGTTGTGACGTGCCCCTTTCACACTCCCCAGGTACAGGTTCCGAGACGACAGCACCCCTACCGGACTACCGACGCCCTGAGGGCGACTCTTCCAGGCCAGGAGCTCAGAGTAGTTAGTTAGGGCACGGGTGTAGCGGGTTAGGGGTAGTTTCTTGCGAACAGTTACTTTTGTTTTCCTCCTCAGCTTTTGTACCCCGTGACTCTGGTAGTGGTATATGTACAATATATGTGTGGTGATAGTAGATGTTCTGTGGTGCTCACCCGTACGCTCCCGCTTGTTGTTTGCCGACGCCTTGCTGTACCTTTCTATGTTGTGCTGGAGCTTTACAGTTCGTGCCTTAGTTTTGCACTTGTTTTAATTGCCTGTGTGGTTCTAGCAGTTGCAGTGGCCTGCTAATTTACTTACATCACCTTAACGCTTGGTACCCCGTACCGCGGCCGTCACCCCCGTCCCGTTTGGGGCGCCGGGGCGTGACACATCTAATGTGTATCGATGCACGACGAAAGTCGGTATCGATACGGGTTAAGTAGTCCTATCATGCACCATGGAAGTGGGGGGTAAGGTTAATATAAGGGGATATCTTATCATGCGTCACAGAAGTGGGGGGGAAGAGAATACCCTTAGATTAGGCGACCTCTCTCGAATCTCATAAATTCAACAATTGGTCCATCATAATCATTCCTATCTTTAGTCCAATGGTGGGGATACCTGGGTCCTAGAGCTTTTCTTTATTGATATTTTCTAATTAGTTTTCATAACCCTCGACACAATTATCGATCACGTAACTATTAAACTTAGTGAGAAACTAGTAATCAACAGCTGCTTCCCAGAGGACGACTCGTACATCACTACAACATCAATGTGTGCTTACGGCTTACAAAAATTATAGCGAGAACCAGACGAACAATTATGACATGATTTAGATTAGCATTTCTTATATGGTATAATAATATGTCATTTAGGATATGGGTACATAATTACCATGATTTGACTTCTCGAACCAACTGAAGATTAGTTTGTATTAATTCATGATGTGCATGATTCATTTGTAAGTAAATTGACTTGAATAGTTATTAATCTTTATGAAATTGGCTATTACCCTTTGGTGAATCAAGTACTAACAAATGGGTTTGATTTGCTAAGTCATGGTATAAAAATAAAATGATGATGATGATGATGATGATGATGATGATGAAAATGATGAAAATAAGAAAATGAATAACTAAATTACATCATTCTTCCTACTTTAGTTGAGTACCCGAGTCTTCGTGCCTCAAGAAGCATTGAAGATTCGCGTCAAAAAACGGGGTTTGGAAAAGTGCATAAAAGAATAAATGAAACTTAGATGGGTTGATTTAGTAGGCCTGAGGGGGTCCTTCTTGGCCCATTGCCCTAAAATCGATTGATTTGGGAGTCACTGACCCAACTCTCTTCATATGGACCACTCTGAGCTTTCATACAAAAAAGGAGAAAATAAAATAACCATGATTTAGCATGTCAAAACCCATAAGTTGAGGAAAGATGAGACTTTTGTGAATGCCGACTTCCTTAGGAGATTCATGAAACTTGGTTATGAGATTTTTCCATGCTTATGATGAATGCATATCATCGATTTATATGCCATTAGTTGTATATTGGATATGGAATATTTCATGGAGTTTTCTCTTATTCATATTTACTCTTATTGTTTATTAGATTATAATGAAAAGTGATATCTTTCGTTATGCCATGGTCATGTGATGAGATTTTGATACGCTTATAGCCAATTCTGAAAAATATCGCTTATTTTTCTCGGGACTAGCAAAAAACTAGTTGGGTGGTGTGATTGCGCATGAATATGTTGGGATTTCATAATCACATGTTCACTTTCCTATTCTATTCCATATGATTTTGATGTGACAACTATTATTATTGCTACTCACTCTATCTATGCAGATGTGCAGTTTCACAATATACCCACGCTTGGACAATAATCACTTGATAAGGAATCCCTGCACAAAGGCATCTCAAAATACTCACATGAAGCTCAGCATACATATCTACGGAAATCTATGGACTGATGTATTTTTATACTTTATAGATTTCAGAGCCTTGAATATGAAATCCATCTAAGTCCTAGGTTCCTAATAACATATCCTAAACAACCCTTTTCAGAAAAGTCAAAATTCATGTTTTTCTGTCCTGGTCGACTAAGTCAACCATTAGTCGACTAAAAACTTTTTGTTCGAATTTTGACCTGAAAATTTCTGAGTAGTCTTCAGTCAACTTCAGAAACTTACCATTAAAATTTCAGTCAAAAATTCCAAAGTTTGACTTTTAGTCGACTAACACTTCTTTAGTCGACTAATGAAGTTTTTATGACCGTTTTACCTGAAACTTTCCAGACCGTTTCTGAACGGTAGGAAACTCCTTTTCCCCCCATTTTCCGTCAGAATAACTGCCCAAAAATACTATAAATAAGAGGGCATACCCCTCATTCTCTTCACACAACTTTCTTCTCTCTTTCTTCCTAGAATTGTTGATTCTAAGCAATCTTGCATTAGTTGCTCTTTTCTCATTTGCAAGAAGAAATCCATAGATTTCTCTCTTCTTATGAGAACAGAAGAACTTCAAGATTCTTAATCATAGATTTTTTGAAAATTGAAGTTTTCTTCCTTGAAGCAATTTTGTCTTTTTCAACATCATTTTGGAAAGTTGTTTGTGTTCATAATTGTAAGAAGAAATCGATTGATCTCTCTCTTCTTTTATGAACCACAGAACTTCAAGTATTGTTCTTCATTACATATCTTATACATCTTGAAGTCTCATTTTAAAACACCATCCTTGAATTTCATTCTAAATTCATAACAAGGCTATAGGTGTTTTTCTATTTCTTATTTAACAGGTTTTTGAATCTCTTTTGAGATTGTACAAAGTTTGGGACACGTGGAGTGTCGCCATTTTTGTAAGTTGGTGCTTGTGGGGCAAGTGATTATAGTGGATTGAAAATCTCTACTGTGAGTAGAGGACTGGAGTAGGATCAAGAGGATCCGAACCAGGATAAATCTCTGTGTTTGCGTTTGATTTTCATTTTCTACATACTTTACTTTCTGCACATCTTAAGTAATTAGAAGTAACTCTTTAATTGCAACAGTTAATTTTTTTAATATACATTATTCACCCCCCCTCTAGTGTATTGATCCTTACAGGCTAGAATTACATTTGGTATCAGAGCAAGGCTAAGATGGCAGCAAGTTCCTCAACATCAAACATGAACGCCGTTCCACACAACTACAATCAGCATCCTAAAGGGCACTCACAAGTACGTCCTCCTCTATTTGATGGTTCAAATTACTCATATTAGAAAATACGAATGGAGATTCATCTCCAAAGTATGCATTATGAGATTTGGGACATCGTAGAGACAGGATACACAAAGCCAGAAACACCTGTTGCTAATTGGACCACCAACGACAAATCTGCAAAGACAACTCGAAGGCCATGAATGCTTTATTCTGTGCCATGGAGAAACATGATTTTAATCGAGTATCTCAGGCCAAAAGTGCAAAGGAAATTTGGCACATACTCGAGGTAACTCATGAAGGAACCAATAAAGTAAAGGAAACCAAGATTGCTTCCTTGGTTCATAAATATGAGTTGTTCAAGATGCAAGACAAAGAGACGATTGGAGAAATGAACACCAGGTTCACTAACATTATTAATTCTCTTAATGCTCTTGGAAAAGTTTACTCTTCTCTTGATCGAAAAGTTTACTCTTCTCTTGATCAGGTATGCAAGATTCTTAAGGTACTCTCCCCAGAATGGCGTCCAAAGATCACTGCTATTGAGGAAGCCAATGATCTTTCCACCTTATCAATGGAAGATCTAATTAGTAACCTAATGGCACATGAAGTTACATTGCAAGATGCGAAAGAAGAATCAGATCAGAAGAAGAAAGTACTCGCCTTCAACACAACATCAGATAATGAAGATTCAGATGATGACATGTCATTCTTTGCCAAGAACTTCAGAAAGTTCTTTTGAAAAGGTAAGTATAATAATAAGTCTAAAATACTGATTCTTCTCTTTGCTTCAATTGTAATAAGCCAGGACATATGAAGAAAGATTGTCCACTTCTCAAAGCAAAGTTCAAAACTTCCAACAACAACGATCAATCCAGAAGAGAAAGGAAGTTTGACAAGATGAAGAAAGCATTTGCAGCAACTTAGGATGAATCTTTAGATGATGAAGATGACCATGATGAAAGTGCTAATATGTGCTTTATGGCACAAGATGAAGAAGAAGTAAGTTCCTTTAATAATGAAGAATTATTAGAAGCATTGAAAGATCTCTATTCTCGTTTCAAAAAGTTGAATGATCAACATAAATATTTGAAACAGAATAATGATAATCTCCTTATTAAATATCAAGAATTATCTTCTTCTAAAAACACTACACCAAATTCCATACATATTGAGAATACATCTTCTCAAAATTTAGATCTTAATAAAGAGAATGATATTCTCAAAACTAAGAATCTAGAACTACATACACAAATATCCAAAATGGATAAAAGTATTTCATCACTAAAGATGAAATACGACGAGATGTCATCCAATGTTAATAAATTTAACAAAGGAAATACAAATCTCGATTATTTGCTAAAAATTCAATATCCAGCAAATCATAGACAAGGATTGGGATATTCTCATAAGGATGCACCCAAGTCCTGTAACACTTCTTCTTCTTATGGAAAAACTATCTTTGTTAAACCACAAAAGAAGAATCACGCATTCATGTACACGAAGAAAGTAAACACTCCTACTTCTTCTTCACAAAGAAATGTTACTAGGAAACCTACTACAATTAGTATATGGGTTCCTAAGGATTCTTGTTTAAAATATAGAAATGGTTATATCTCTCATTATATGCATTCTATTGTTTATTCTTGTGATTATCTTAGAAAGCCAAATTCCAATTGGGTTTGGCTTCCAAAAATCTAATCCCAAGGACCCTCAAAAAGGGGTACCAATGCTTAATGTTTTCTCTTTCATGTACCTAAAAAGGAAAGATGGATTTTGGATCGTGGATGTTCAAAACACATGACTGGAAATGTCAAATTACTTTCAACCATTATATATAAAGATGGAGGCACTGTTACCTTTGGTGACAACAACAAAGGCAAAATCATAGGCACTGGAACAGTTGGTAATACAAATCAGCCTATCATCGAGAATGATCTCCTGGTTGATGGTTTGAAACACAACTTACTTTCCATTAGTCAGTTATGCGATAAAAATTACAAAATAGTTTTTGAACAAAATGATTGCATCATTTATGGTTCTGATATGTCATCTATTTTATTTCGTGGTAAGCGTAAGAATAATATTTATATCTTATGCATGTCTATTACCGCTAATAATCATTGTTTAATGATTACATTAGATGATACACTTTTATGGCATAAACGTTTTGGACACACAAATTTCAAAAATCTAGCACATATTTCAAAACACAAATTAGTAAATGGAATGCCAAATATTTCTTTCAAACACAAATATTTTTGTGATGCTTGTCAACAAGGAAAAATGGATAAATCTTCTTTTAAATCAAAGGGTATTATCTCAACAAAGAGACCATTAGAACTTCTACACTTAGATTTGTTTGGTCCTTCAAGAGTAGCTTCTTTGAGTAGAAGTAGATATGCATTTGTCATTGTTGATGATTATTCTAGATATACTTGGGTTATATTCTTACAAAATAAGAATGATGCTTTTGAAGAATTTTCAATATTTTGTAAAAAGATACAAAAGATCAAATCCTCTAATATTGTCACTATTCGTAGTGATCATGGGGGAGAATTTGAAAATGAATCTTTTACCAAGTTTTGTAATGAAAATGGCATTACACACAATTTTTCTTTTCATCGTGCTCCTCCACAAAATGGAGTAGTAGAAAGGAAAAATAGAACTTTAAAAGAATGTGTTAGAGCAATGCTTTGTGATAGTAATCTACCAAAATATTTTTGGGCAGAAGCTGTCGCAACTGCTTGCTACATTATGAATAAAGTTCGTATAAGGCCATTGCTTAATAAAACTTGTTTTGAATTATTCTTTAATCGCATTCCCCGTGTATCATATTTTAAAGTGTTTGGATGTAAATGTTTCATTCTTAATACTAAAGATGCACTTGATAAATTTGATTCAAAATCTGATGAAGGAATTTTTGTTGGATACTCAACACGTAGCAAAGCCTACAGAGTATATAACAAAAGAACTTCAACAGTTGAAGAATCACTACATGTCACATTTGATGAGAACCCCTCATCTAATTCTCCCATCATCATTGATGATGAAGAGAATATATTACCTCTATATAATTCTTTAGATAATATTAATCTTGATGAAATTGATGCTACTAAACCCTCTGTTGAGTCTGTTTCAGATAATACAGATCTTCCTAAGGCATTTGCACAAGTTCAAATCATCCATCAGAATTAATCATTGGAGATATTACAGATGGAGTAAGAACTCGTCGTCAAATAGAACAAATGGCGCATTGTGCTTTCCTCTCAACCATTGAACCAAAGAACATCAATGAAGCATGCAAAGACAGTTCTTGGATCATTGCTATGCAGGAAGAACTCAATCAATTTCAGAGAAATGATATTTGGGAATTAGTTTCCAGACCAACAGATCATTCAATTATTGGTACCAAGTGGGTATTCAAAAATAAATTGGATGAATCTGGTCAGGTAATTAGAAACAAGGCACGATTGGTTGCACAAGGTTATAATCAAGAAGAAGGAATTGATTATGAAGAAACCTATGCACCAGTTGCACGTCTTGAATCTATTAGAATGCTTTTATCATTTGCATGTTTTAAGGATTTTAAATTATTTCAAATGGATTTCAAAAGTGCTTTTCTAAATGGTTTTCTTAAAGAAGAGGTTTATGTTGAACAACCACCAGGTTTTTGTCATGAATATCTTAATAATCATGTTTTTAAACTAAAGAAAGATTTATATGGTCTTAAACAAGCACCTCGTGCTTGGTATGATAGATTGAAAAGTTATCTTTTAAATTCTGGTTATAATATTGGTAAAATTGATTCAACTCTGTTTATTAAAAATATAAAATCTGATATCATTATTATTCAAATATACGTTGATGATATTATATTTGGTTCTACTAATGAAACTCTTTGTTTAGATTTTTCTAAGATTATGCAGAAGGAATTTGAAATGAGTCATATGGGCGAACTCAACTACTTCCTTGGACTTCAAATCAAACAAATGAAGGAAGGTATCTTCATCCATCAATCAAAGTACGCCAAAGAACTCATCAAGCATTTTGGTTTAGAGACTTCTGCTGATAAACATACTCCAATAAGTACATCTACATCATTAGACAAAGACTTAAATGGTAAGAGTGTTGATCAAGGTCTTTGTAGAGGTATGATTGGCTCTCTACTTTATCTTACTGCTAGTAGACCAGATATTATGTTTTCAGTTTGTTTATGCGCATGTTTTCAAGCAGATCCTAAGATGTCACATATTACTGCTGTAAAACGGATAATTAGATATGTTAAACATACTTCTAATTTTGGATTATTTTATCCTAAAACTAGCATATATGATTTATTATCATATAGTGAAGCAGATTTTGCTGGTTGCAAATCAGACCGAAAAAGTACCAGTGGTACATGTCATTTTCTTGGACATGCTTTGGTCTCATGGTTTAGCAAAAAGCAAAATTCTGTTTCTTTATCTACCACAGAGGCAGAATATATTGCCGCTGGGTTAGCATGTGCACAAATTTTATGGATGAAACAAACTATCTCAGATTATGGCATTAAGTGTTCCACATGTCCTATAATGTGTGATAATACTAGTGCAATTAATTTGTCTAAGGATCCAGTTCATCATTCACGCACTAAGCATATAGATGTCCGTCATCATTTTCTAGATGATCATGTACAAAAGGGGATATAGTTTTGAAATTCATTTCCATTGAACATAAGATTGCCGATATCTTAACTAAGCCTTTGAAAGATGACTCTTTCGTCAAACTTAGAAGAGATCTGGGCATCATCAGTGAATCTGAATTTTTCAAATAATATTTTCCAATTTTTGTGAATTTCTGGAATTTTCTTATAATTTTATGATAATTATTTTTATTAGTCGACTAAAGTCTTGTTTAATCGACTAATATATCCAGATTTCTTTTACTCGGTTTAATTTTTTTCCTCTCTATTAGGAATGTTCAATAATTCGGTTTGATCAAAAAAAAATTTTGTTTGAGACTTTATTTAAATATCTTAAATTTTTACCTACTTTATTTAAATATCTTCAAATTCTTACCTGACAAGGGCTTTTTGGCTTCTTGTGTTGGCCGCATATCTTGCCTTGGAACCCACAATTAGCCTTCATTATATCACCTTGGTAAAAGGCATTTAAACTTCCCTTTTCCCAAGCACTCCAGGCCACATATCCCTTTTTCATTCGGCCACTTCCTTGCCTAGAAACCCGAAATTTTATCAAATCTTGGAATGAGGACTTGACATCATCAATATTCAATGCATTGACCAATTTTATTAAGAGCCTTAAATATCATTCACCCACTACCGTACTTTCCAACCTAGTTTTTATCTTTTCAAATTTTTTAATATTTTTTTTATTATTAAAATCCGAACGGTGCGATCTAGATATTTTTATTATTCCGTTACCTTAGTCGACTAACCAATCTATTAGCCGACTAACTCGATTTTTTAAACCGTTTCCGATCTATCTTACGTCTTTTCGCGTTTTCGTTTCTTCTTCATCCCGCCTCTTCACATATTTTTTGAACACTTTTCAGTTCTTTCTCATCCATTCAGTTTCTAAAACTGCTCTCGAACTGATCATGGCACCCGTTCGCATGGATAACTGCTTCAACTTTTGCCTATTTATTTTCGGCTTTTTCTTTCCTTCTCATGTTCACCCTTTCTCCCCAACTGAACCATCTTTTCATCATCTTCTTCTTCAATGGCTCTCCCTCAATTTCGTGATGTTGCGGCCGAGAATCGCTTCAAAGCCATCGCAAGTGCGAAATTTCATCCTGAGATATTCATCAATTACTCCGCTCTTGCTTCGTTCAACATCCTCTCCATCCTTTCAGCCGCCGGCCTCGAGAAGATTTGGGCTCTTGGGAACAAGGAACCCTATTACCCACTCCTTGTTCGAGAGTTCTATGCCAACCTAGAGCCTTGCGTCGTCGGCCGTGATACACATATCCTCACCCACGTCAAGAGTTTTCCGATTTGTCTTACCCTTCGTAAGATCTGTGAACTCCTTGATCTTCCTTCTCATTTTTCGGGCTCCCTTAACTTCACCATGACCAATCCTCGAATCCTTGCTAAAATCGCAACTCCCTGGGTTCAGAAACTCTCAGCAGTTCATTTCCATCCGCCTGTTCGCATCATCCTCAAGGTCATTGTTTCCAATCTCATGCCGAAAGGTGGCTCTTTTAACTATCTATCCAATGAGTTGGAACATTTTCTTTGTGCAGTAATGGGTGGGTTGCCTATAAATTGGGGTTTTGTGATCTTACAGTCCCTTCTTCGACCCATTCAGACCCATATTTATCATCCCTCTTTCATCACCTTAGTTCTGAAGATGTTCTGTGTTCCTCTTGACGGAGAACTTGCCGTCTCTAACCCTTACAATCTCAACATCATCACTCTACATAATATGCATCTCGATATTCCGGACCCTAAGGAATCCGATGCTGCAAATAGTGATGATGATGACGAAGAAGAAGACCCCGAAGAGGACCCTGTCGATGAACCTACTTCCGCCGACCCTGACTATACCCCTGTTCAACCAACTTTCGGCCCCTTTGCTTCTCACACTCCGGGTTCATCCACTCCGGGTTCATCCCGTGGTTTTCCCCGCTTTGTTAAGAAGCAATGTGTTCACAAATGTTTCCCAGAATGTCGAACTAATCCTAGGTCGTGTCCCTTAAAAACCCCTCGCACTTCCTCCCCTCCTCGCCAAACCACCATGACTGTTCTTCATGGTCTTATGGAGGATGTTAAATCCCTTCGCGAGACTATGACTGCTGGGTTTAGGGATTTCCGTACGGCCTTGACTGAGCAGGCACATGTGATCGACCAGGTTCAACTAAATCAGAGCAAACCTGTTTCCTCTCTCGAGGCTCTGAATGTAGTTGCTCCCAAAGACACTCCACGTCACAAACCACGTCACACTTCTCAGGAATACGGTTCTCCCTCTGGACGTTAGAACTAGACCGCTCGTTGTTGCCGTTGTCACAGTTGTTGTCACAGGTGTCTGTTGTTTCCTGCATGTTGTGGTATTTTGTTTTTGGGTTGTAGGCCTTCGGGCTTTAGTTCTGGGCTTTGGAACAATCTGTTTTGTCTGCTGGTTTTAAATCGTTTTTGTTGTAGGCCGTAGGGCCTTGGTGATGGATCTTTAGATATATCTGTTCTGTATGCTTACTATGTTTCTTGGTCGGCTGCTAGTCAAATTGTATGGTTCCTCTATGTTTTGTTAGTAAAGATCTGTTTGGTTCTGTTTCGTAAATGCTCTGTGACATTGTCTGGTTTAGAACACCTATGTTCAGTTCTGTGCTATTTTCTCTTAATCAACTAACTAGTTCCTTAATCGACTAACTTTATTATTTTACCCCATGTTTTTGTCAATGACAAAGGGGGAGAATATTTAGGAAAATTCTAAGGGGGAGCATACATATATGTCATCATATAACTGAGTATAGCATATGATATGATATCTGCATATAACTGAGTATGACACTTCATTTTTTATAAATATTTGTCATCATCAAAAAGGGGGAGAATGTTGGGATTTCATAATCCCATGTTCACTTTCCTAATCTATTCCATATGATTTTGATGTGACAACTATTATTATTTCTACTCACTCTATCTATGCAGATGTGCAGTTTCCCAATATACCCACGCTTGGACAATAATCACTTGATAAGGAATCCCTGTACAAAGGCATCTCAAAATACTCACATGAAGCTCAGCATACGTATCTACGGAAATCTATGGACTGATGTATTTTTATACTTTATAGATTTCAGAGCCTTGAATATGAAATCCATTTAAGTCATAGGTTCCTAATAACATATCCTAAACAACCCTTTTCAGAAAAGTCAAAATTCACGTTTTTCTGTCCTAGTCGACTAAGTCAACCATTAGTCGACTAAAAACTTTTTGTTCGAATTTTGACCTGAAAATTTCTGAGTAGTCTTCAGTCAACTTCAGAAACTTACCGTTAAAATTTCAGTCAAAAATTCCAAAGTTTGACTTTTAGTCAACTAACACTTCTTTAGTCGACTAATGAAGTTTTTATGACCGTTTTACCTGAAACTTTCCAGACCGTTTCTGAACGGTAGGAAACTCCTTTTCCCCCCATTTTCCTTCAGAATAACTGCCCAAAAATACTATAAATAAGAGGGCATACCCCTCATTCTCTTCATACAACTTTCTTCTCTCTTTCTTCCTAGAATTGTTGATTCTAAGCAATCTTGCATTAGTTGCTCTTTTCTCATTTGCAAAAAGAAATCCATAGATTTCTCTCTTCTTATGAGAACGGAAGAACTTCAAGATTCTTAATCATAGATCTTTTGAAAATTGAAGTTTTCTTCCTTGAAGCAATTTTGTCTTTTTCAACATCATTTTGGAAAGTTGTTTGTGTTCATAATTATAAGAAGAAATCGATTGATCTCTCTATTCTTTTATGAACCAGAGAACTTCAAGTATTGTTCTTCATTACATATCTTATACATCTTGAAGTCTCATTTTAAAACACCATCCTTGAATTTCATTCTAAATTCATAACAAGGCTATATGTGTTTTTCTATTTCTTATTTAACAGGTTTTTGAATCTATTTTGAGATTGTACAAAGTTTGGGACACGGGGAGTGTCGCCATTTTTGTAAGTTGGTGCTTACGGGGCAAGTGATTATAGTGGATTGAAAATCTCTACTGGGAGTAGAGGACTGGAGTAGGATCAAGAGGATCCGAACCAGGATAAATCTCTGTGTTTGCGTTTGATTTACATTTTCTACATACTTTACTTTCTGCACATCTTAAGCAAATAGAAGTAACTCTTTAATTGCAACAGTTAATTTTTTTAATATACACTATTCATCCCCCCTCTAGTGTATTGATTCTTATAGGCTAGAATTACAGAATATTGTGCATGTGCATTTTGTGTGTATTATATATTCATGTCAACTCTGATACATGCATATTATGAATATATTGAAATATCAAAGCATATCACTCATTTATGCACAAAATATAGTTTTTTCCTTATTTGTGCTTTCTCATATTTTTATAATGAAGATGATGCTCTCATGATTCCAATGCCTATTTTTGCAAATTTTTAGGAGTTCAGGAGCACCGTCTACAACTTTCAGTAGAAAGCACACAAGGCAAGACCAGACGTCTGGTTTATCAACACCAAACATCTGGCACATCCGATTTAGAGATGACGAAACTTTGTGACTCGCCAGTCATCTGGTGAACACCAATCGGACGTCTGAACAGTGCTTTAGATGTCTGGGAAGCATGCTCTCGACAATTTAATAGTGTGTGGCACAGAAAATAAAAAGTGAAGAAAATCTTAAGTCGTGCCACCAAACTCTTGACGAAGGAGGACCAGACGCCTGACCCAAAACTAGACATCTAGGCCGACCGAAGCAGATGACTAATCGATACTTCCTAAACTAGAATCGTCGAGCATCCAGGCACCTGGTCAGACAATGCCAAACGTCTAGGAAGCTCGACTTAATGAATGCCAACTCAGCAGTGCCAGACGTTTAGAGTCCTTCTCCAGACGTCTGAAGGCTTCTTCCTGATGAATTCTGGGACGATTTTAACTGAACCCAATTCAATTGGAGCCGTGGATTTGAGTAATCAATCGTGGGGATCAATTAAGGGATTAGGACAATATAAAAAAGTTCATATGCCTTCAATTTTATTATCGTTGGATGACCCTTAAGCTAAGAAATGCCATTTCTATGGTTAGGGCTTGGAGGAGCTCAAGGGAGAGATTAGAGCTTCATCTCCTTCGTCAAAAACACAAATTTGATTCCTCTATTTTCCTTTCTTGTGTATTTTCATTCTATTGCATTGTAATGTTGTATTGGATGATATTTTGCTATAAATATATTTCATTTCTCATTTTAATGGAGTAGATTGATATTTGTATGTATTATGGATACTCCATGGCATTGTGATTTGTGATTTACATTGTCGATTGAATCACTTAATGTTTATGTTATTGAATCTATGGGCATTTATGTTGTATTGCAATGCACTATCCATCGAGGGGTTCGATGAGGATGGAATGCCGTGAGGCATCTCCTACATGTGATACAATTTACTCGTGTAGTTGCATTACCCATCGAGGGATCCGAGAATGATGTGCCGCGAGGCATAGTCTATATGCATAAGACCCGTGAGAGGGCCTCGACATAATTAGGGTGGTGTGACGTGAGGCATTACCTAGCGATATGATATAAACCCATGAATCCAATAGCTACTTATGATATAGATCTCATTGTGCTTTACTGCTAGACCTTTCGATCCACATGTCTTGGCCTAGATGTGAGATTGAGTTATAGAACTCTCATGCACTCCCCAAAAAGGAGTCCTCCCCAAAGGGACGCATGAGTGACTTTGGTATCACAATAGCAATAATCCTAGGTGAACCCATAACACATGCAAATCCTCCTATGTCTTTCTCTCCAGTAGGCCAACCTTCTTTAGACATCCTAGATAAACACTCACACCTCTTATATCTACCACCAATTTTGTATCTTGGGACAGTTCTAGTCTCAACATTACCCTTCCATTGTTAATTAAACTTGTATAATAGTAGATCGACTTGTCCCTGTGGATACAATACCTAACTTACTGGGTTTATTATTTCTTGACCTCATGTACTTAGGAGTTGCAATATTTTGAGGAAAGCACTCACCTAAGGCATGAACCCTGTTGAATACAATGATCGATGATTTCGTGTTTGATGATAATAAACGTGTGTGAACGATTTAATGTGTGTGCTAAGTGTTTTCAGAAATGGCACTCTTGCAAATACGCAAAGGGAAGCTAAGTAAAAGTGATGGAGAATGTACCATGTATTAGCCAAGTGGACTAAGTCAAAGATGGAGACAATGGCTACAAATATTGAACTAAGTCAAAGATGGGAAGATAAGGAGAAAATCAATTCAAATTTATATTTGAATTGATTCAAATCAATTGGTGCAACATTCAAATCCTAATGCCATGCAAATTGAAGACTTGGTCAAAGATGGAGAGATTTGGAGAATCACATGCAAATCAAAGGTGATTAAATGAGATCCAATTCAAATCCTATAGCTACTCAAATTCAATTCCATAGCCATCCATATTCAAACTCCATGTACATGCTGACTTGTTCAAATCCTAATCAAATTAGGACTCCTTTCCATCTCCATCTATTATGGGATTCTAATTGATTCTATCATATCACATCATCTCCTATATAAACCCATATTCCAAGAGAGAGATTTTGAGAGAGTGTGTGCAACAAAAACTCCAAGCAAAATTAGGCCAAGAGGTGTGCCATAGCAGTAAGTTTTTCATGCCAAATAGTCCTATGTTGCGTAACATGGTAAGCCCCTTCCCAATGCCTAAAAGCTATTATCTCCTTCTCCTCTCCATAGCCTAAGCTCCATTGCCATTGTCAAAGAACCCTTGCACAATCTTCAGGCTATAAGCCGCAATATCCATGTTCTCTATTGCCAAATCCAATTGCAAGCTACCAAGGCCAAAGCTCCAAGATCCCTTGCCAAAGCTCCTTGCGCAATCACCTTCAAACCAAGGCCATAGCATCCATTACTCATCCTAAATTGAGCAAGCAACATCCCCTTCAAGCGAAGGCCACAACATCCCCTCCAATCCTTGCCAAGGCCGCAACTTCCCTCTCCAAGATCACCATTTCTGCAAGCTTCTTTAAGGAGAGACATCTCTACATTGCGCAACACATCCAAGTGAGGGAGTTCCTATATTGCGCAACACATTAAGAGGAGACCACAAAGGCCACAAGTTACAAGGGTCCAAGATCATTACTGCAAGTTCCAAGGAGGAGGACGTGACGTTGGCGACTATGCACCCCCCTCTAGGCTTAGATCCAGATCCAACAAGTGGTATCAGAGCTAGTTTAGAGGATTTAGTCTAGATGATATCTGATTCTGCATTTGCTGAAGGTCATTCTATAGCATGTCCCCTAAATTTAATGGAGTAGATTTTGCATATTGGAAGGCTAGGATGAAAATTTATTTAGTGTCTGTAGATTTGATGTGTGGGATACAGTTGAAAATGGTTATAGTCTACCCACTATTAAAATTGAAGACACTGAAATCATTAAGCCTAAAGATAAGTGGGATGCCTCTGATAAGAATCTTTACTCTTTAAATGGTAAAGCTATAAATGCGCTTATATGCTTTCTTAATAAATCTGAATTTAATCATATCTCACATTGTTTAATTGTGCAGGAAATTTGGCACACGCTGGAGGTGACGCATGAGGGAACGTCGCAAGTGAAGGAATCTAGACTTGCGCTACTGAGTTCAGAATATGAGAGTTTCTGCATGCTGCCGTCTGAATATATTAAGGAGATGTTTGCGAGATTCACGGACATCGTATACAAATCCAGCTCCCTCGGTAAGCCTTACTCTAGTCTTGAGCAAGTGAGAAAGATCTTAAGAGTGTTGTCAAGCTCGTTCCAGCCTAAAGTCATCGCCATTCAAGAAGCCAAAGATCTATCGACAATGAGAGTGGAGGACTTAATAGTCAACTTGATGTCACATGAGCTTGAGCTGTAAAGTAGAGAAGCTAGAGAGAAACTTAAAGAAAAAGCCAAAGCTCCTACACCATTAGCTCTTCATGCTAACGAAGACGATAATCTTGACGAGGAACAAGCACTATTGGTCAGAAACTTCAGAAGATATATTCAGACTGACCAAGGAAGATCTGAGATGACGAAAAGGTTCAATCGCTCTAATAATTGTAATTCTGATAGAACTTCCTCTGAACAGAAAGCTATTAATAAAAATGAATGTTTTGAATTCAGGAGGAAAGGATACTTCATGAGAAATTACCCACAAGAAACAGCTAATGTTGCGGAAAAGAAAGGATAAGCTGTGGTGCGAACGTGGGACATGGGTAGTGAAGATGAGGAGAATGAAGCCCACACTTCCCTCTGCTTGATGGGAAGACATGATTTGGTACAATCTTGCTCTAAAACTGAACTTTTGAATATTTGTACAGGAATGCAAGATAAAATAGATGAGCTAGAATCTTCTGTATATGACTATAGGAATGATAGTTTTGAATTACAACAAGAAAATTATGACATGTCTAAAGAAATTGATAATCTTGAAGAAGAGCTTGTTGCATGCAAATCTACCATCATTATGTTGAAAAAAGAAAAATCTAGCTCACCTGAAAAAGTTGATTGTCTTTCTTGTCCCTCTTTATTAAATGAGATTAGCATGCATAAGCAAGATTTGATTAAACTTGAAACTGAAAATGAATTGCTTACTGAAAAGATTAACATGCTAAATCATGAGCTTAAAGAAAAAATGAGTGAATTTGAAAAGAAAGAACGAAAATGCTTATTTGAAATCCAAAGTCGCTAGTCTAGAATAGTCATTAAAGAAATTTTCTATTGGAAAACAAAGTTTGGACATTATTCTTTGAAATCAACTTTATGGCAATAATAGGCTAGGACTAGGATATGGTTTTAAATATGTTGAAAAATCAAAATATAAAAAAGTTCACATTGAAACAACAAAGGTTGGAAATTTTCATTCAAACTGCTTTACATATGGTTGCGTTGGTCATACCTCTTATCATTGCAAATATACGAACAAGAACATTAAATTCAAGCAAATATGAGTTCCTAAAAATGTGATGACTAACATGTGTAGACCTTGTTGGATTCCATGGTCACACGTAACACTTACGTGTAGGTAAGATGGAGGTGGTGAGGAACTATGAATTGGACGTTGCATTTCTTTTAGTTCCTTAGCCAAACGACGACGCGAAGGTATGTTTTTCTTCCTTGAACTTAATGAATACCTTTATAAAAATTTTGGCGTGCTTTCATTTTTTTGGCTGTGCTTGATTTGTTATTTTTGTGTGCTAATTTGTTTGCATGCTAGTTTAGGTCTTTTGCATGTATATCAAAAATAAAAAAAATGAAAAACACAAAAGAAAAAATGTGCTTAATGTATATCTTTTCTTTTAAATCATTCAAGTGATATTAATGAATGATAATCATATCCATGTAGAAATTGATGTATTATAGTTATGGCTACATGCGCATGTTTGATTTTCTAAATAGCCATATGTTTAATGATTAAAATAATTTGATTTCTACACCTACACTTTCACTTCCATGAGTATTAAATATTTTTGTACATTTGGAGACATCTTTTATGAAATATTGGAAAGTGAATGTAGGATGAAAAATAACTGAAAATCTAAGGAATATGTTGGGTCTTTCCATGGATAAAAATTGAGCACAAAAAAATTGAATATGAATTTTTTTTGAAAAAGAATGAAAATAGCTTCGTATGAAAATTGGATATAAACCTTGGCAAGTACACTACCCACGAGTATCCAACATATGCTTTACGGGTAATCTTTAGCATTACTGTTATACTCGTCAAGCAATGTCACCCCCACATCTAAGAGTCCTTATAGGCTATGTTTTTGGGTGTGGTACCTTGAACTCATTTTTAATGAGATGTGAAAAATCAATTCTAGATGATTTCATGTTTAATGGAAAATGTGGATAGGTTTTGGTTGATTTCTTAATTTTTTCTCCTCATGTACTTCAATGTTTAATCATCACACTTACACGAAGGTGTTGAAGTCAATGTTATAATTCTCGTTGAATTTGAAGTGCTTATTCTATGAATGTCTACATGCAAGTGCTACTTGTAATTTATAATACTCTTTAGTTTGCATGTGGTATGAAACTTGACTTCATTATACACTTTTGATGATAACAAAAGGGGGAGAAAGAATTAAGAAGATTTGAATATGTGCATTAAGAAGATTTGAATATGTGCATTAATGATTATATGTTGCATATATAATGAAAATGTGTGCTTATTGAATATATGAATATTGGTTCAAGGGAGAGCATGAATAAAGGGGGAGCATGCATACATGTTTGAATGCTTGAACATCAATGTAGCATGCCTGTATGTTTGCACATTATTGCTCTACTTGTTGCATATTGCATACATCCTCCATCTTCACACTTCACACACACACATGTCACGATGATATTATATGAATCGTTATTACAAATCTTCTATTGGTTTGTCATCATCAAAAGGGGGAGATTGTTGAATACAACAATCGATGATTTCGTGTTTGATGATAACAAACATATGCGAATGATTTAATGTTTGTGCTAAGTGTTTTCAGGAATGACACTCTTGCAAATACGCAAAGGAAAGCTAAGTAAAAGTGATAGAGAATGTGCCATGCATTAGCCAAGTGGACCAAGTCAAAGATGGAGACAATGGCTACAAATATTGGACTAAGTCAAAGATGAGAAGATAATGAGGAAATCAATTCAAATCTATATTTGAATTGATTCAAATCAATTGGTGCAACATTCAAATCCTAAAGCCATGCAAATTAAAGACTTGGTCAAAGATGAAGAGATATGTAGAATCTCATGCAAATCAAAGGTGATTAAATGAGATCCAATTCAAATCATATAGCTACTTAAATTCAATTCCATAGCCATCCATATTCAAACTCCATATCTATGGTGACTAATTCAAATCTTAATCAAATTAGGATTCCTTCCCATCTTCATCAATTATGGGATTCTAATTGATTCTATCATATCTCATCCTCTCCTATATAAACCCATATTCCAAGAGAGAGATTTTGAGTAAGAGAGGGCAACAAAAAACTCCACGCAAAATTCGGCCAAGAGGTGTGCCATAGCGGCACTTTTTCCATGCCAAATAGTCCTATGTTGCGCAACATGGTAAGCCCCTTCCCAATGCCTAAAAGCTATTATCTCCTTATCCTCTCCATAGCCTAAGCTCCATTGCCATTGTCAAAGAACCCTTGCACAATCTTCAGGCTATAAGCCGCAATATCCAAGTTCTCCATTGCCAAATCCAATTGCAAGCTACCAAGGCCAAAGCTCCAAGATCCCTTGCTAAATCTCCTTGCGCAATCACCTTCAAACCAAGGCCATATCATCCATTGCTCATCCTAAATTGCACAAGCAACATCCCCCTCAAGTGAAGGCCACAACATCCTCTCCAACCCTTGCCAAGGCCGCAACATCCCTCTCCAAGATCACCATTACCGCAAGCTACTTCAAGGAGAGCCATATCTACATTGCACAACACATCCAAGTGAGGGAGTTCCTATATTGCACAACACATCAATAGGAGACCACCAAGGCCGCAACTTACAAGGTCCAAGATCATTACCGCAAGTTCCAAGGAGGAGGACGTAACGTTAGCGACTACATCCTATCAGATAAAATTTGACCTTAGCTGAATGACAGAGACGACTGCCGCTACACAATCTGAGATTCTCTAAGCTCTTTATTATTATATTTGTGCAGTAGTGCGATCTTTGTAGGTGAAACTTTACCGTTTGTGTTTTTGGGGACTTGACGAGTTGGGGCTCGTCAAGGGTGAGGGCATCTGATTAGGTTGATAGTGTTGAGCACGCGGGAGTGCGTACAAACTAGGTGAGAGTTGAGTTGGGGATTTTGACTCATGCTAGTTGTACCTTGATAACATATTAATCTAATATTTGCTTTCGGGGCTAGACGTAGGTCGTAGAGACGACCGAACCAGGGTAAATCTGCGCGTACTCTGTGATTGCATACAATTTACTCTGACTGTGCTTATAATTGTATATGATTGTTCGTGGGTTGCACGAATATTTTTATTAGCCTATGCACCCCCCCTCTAGGCTTAGATCCAGATCCAACAAACCCTCTCTCCCCTAGGCGCGGTGGATCACCTTAAGCTATTTCCATCATAAACTATAGAGGCTAATGATTTGGGCAGCATTGATGTCCTCCTGAATCATATCGGTGATGCACACCATCACACTCATAGAGAACTAATGATGAAACGATCGGGATTAGAGGGATCACAAGTACTATGGCAAGATGAAGGCAAGGGTTTTTTTAAAACACAAGTGCATTAGACGACAGCCTTTTTCCTTTCCTTTCTCTACCCTCACATGCGATAAAAGGGCGGGATTTAATCACAGTCATCCAGTCCTCTTTGATAAGGGCTGATTACAGCCGTTCAAAACTCATGATGGGACAATGCATGTGCACCATAAATGCTTGCCAGATCAATGTCAACACGTGGCAAAGGCTTTTCCCTAAGAAACAGCTTCACCCCCTTCAGGCTCTTGGTAAAGGAACGGCCATTCCGAACCCGTCAGTTTAGAGACCCCGATGGAGACGCAACACATCAACTAGAAGTGATTTGGGTCATGCCCCTAAGTGTCACCCCATCGAATCAGGCAAGATGACCTCAGAAGCTGATTGGCCACTAGAACGAGGCTAGACAAAGCCTCGTGCCTGTGTGGCCTCCTCTCTAGATTCGTCTCCTTGTCTCTCCACACCCAACCTCGAAAGGAAGCTCGGGTCAGACCCATTAAGGAAGAAGACGAGGGGTCATTGTAGATGATACCTCAACAGGGGCTCACCAGGGTCTGGGCCCAGCTGAGTTGGGAAGATGGGACACATAATACTCCACATGCATCTCCAAGGATCACATGAAATTCTATGTCGAGTTTGATTATCCCCTGAAGGTAACCAACAAGGTTCTTGAAAGCTTGAGTTGGCCGAGACAACCCCACAAAGTCTTCTCGATCGGGCCAACCCACTCAGTGGGAAATCAGATCCTCTGCGGACAACCCCTCAAGGTCGGCCCATGTGGCTCTACAGCCAAGGCACTCATCCACCTGGCAGGATCGACCCCTACAATTAGGGAGACACGATCTTAGACAAGTGAATCCCCCCTTCTTCTCCAACTCGTTACTAATGGACCTGCCCATGTGCACGTAATGATCATTGTTGTCAAAGGGCCATTCTCCTCGTCTCAATCAAATGGCACACGATCGGATGGGATGTATACCATTCTGTCCGGCAACACACAACCACCTTTATTAGGGGTATCCTGACCTGGCTGAGCCACCACAACCCGATCCTACAAATAGGATGAAAACCCTCTCCATCATGTACGTCCGATTTCATATGCAATTTTCTATCTCTCAAACTCGAGCATTTCACATCAATCAAAATCCTAGTGGCTGCTACCTTTAACCACACTCCCTCCTTCCCTCACTTGATCCTAACTTAAACATCGGAGGCCAATTGCAAGGCAACCCCTCTGGATCCTCTAATGTGTGTACTAATTTGATTCCGGCTACGACAAATGATCTCCACCTCATGTCCGATGAAACCAACATGTTCGGGCTCAACCTGTTGCTGGAATACTTTCAAGTTGATTCTGTTACCTTTCTTAAAGTACTTATTACAACTACCCACAGAAACTTCTCTTTGACTTCGTTTATGGTTCACTAGAACCGAAACTCTAGTGTCTATCTTCTGTTTACTGCTATCTCGTGGCCTGATTTAGGTCCCACAAGATTCTATGCATCAACAACAGTCAAAGGTTTCTAAGTAATTATGCTTGTGGTGCTTGAGTGGGGTTTGTGGTAGGTCTAGTTTCTCATTGATTTGATCAAATTTTGTATGACTAGTTTGTTTTGAGTTCCCGCATCATGTTTTAAATAGCTAGCATGCGCGGAACTATCTGATGGTTTGTGGCGACACCCGCCCCCACCAAAATTTGAAATGTATATATGTATGTATGTATAATTGTATGTATGTGTTTGTATGGATATATGTATATATATGTATTATGCCTCTCCACAGAAAATATTTATGCATTGGGACCCCACCAACCTAATGGCCTGGTTCCGCCACTGAGGATCGGTGATTCCTACACATGTTATGTGTACTTCTTTTTTGTGCTTCTTGTATATATTTTTATATATTATACCTTTACATTGGGTTTTCATTGAGATTTTTCTTCAAAAAACGGCTGATGTCAAATATGTGAAGGGTTTTGAGGAGGCTTCCATAAAGCATTTTCCCATCGTCAGCCCAAGGCTTAACAGACGTGTAAAGCAGAACAAGAAGAAAAATCATAAAAATCAAAATTTTACTAAAACCCCTATGGAAGAGAAAACCCTTTGAATGATATACACTCTAAGGAGAAGGACAAACCGACCCCGCAAAGATAGATATAAAATAAAACTGCTATTAATAAAGTTAAAAGCATACCTTTGTTTTTGCAGTTGTAAAAATAATTCCTTAGGGCGATGTCCCGAAGCGATGCAACATCTCGTCTTGAAGCGACCACTTGTCCCAGAAGATTTCACCTTAGCTGGAACCACTGCACCAAGCTTCGGATCAGATCCGAACTCCCTTCAGGTTTTGCTAGAACCTAAAAGAGGGAATAAAGAGGTATAAGAGGAACTAAAATTTTGGTCGCTTTTAGATCAAGGTTTCCTCACTTAACTAGTTAGAGCTCCCTTGATCAAGGCTTGGAAGGAGATGGACCCAATTTATAGGGTGAGCTGAGCCTTCGTTTCAGTAACACATCCGATGTGGTAGTAAAAAGAGAACACCTTTTGACTCAAGTTTTTTCCTTTTACGGGCGTAACTTTGAGCAATTGTTTCTCCCTCTCCAATAAACCTTAGAAGCCAAATGATATTTCATTTTTAAGAGCTTCATACGAAGATCGCATAGAAACTGACGTCACTAGTTTTTGAGATCGTTTGACCCTCGAAATTTGATGTCAAAGTTGACCCAAAAACTGTCCCAAAAAGGGCTGAGCCCACCTTAAGTTGCACTTGAGCCTTCCTCGAGCTGCACCTGAGCACATGATTGGGTATAGTCCGAGATTTGGCTCGTGCTATAGCCCGAGCAGCAGCTTAGGCTGGAAATGCCCAAGGGAATCGTGCCGGCAGCCTAAGCCCCAAGCTTAGGCTTAGCCTGAGCCAATGCTTAGGCTAGCCCAAGCCATAAGCCCGTGCTAGCCCAAATCTGTACTTGGGCCAAGGAAGCTGGGTCTAGGAATGTCCAAACACCGTTTTGGGTTTTCTATGCTTTTAAGAAAGGCTCGATTTTCACGTCACATCCTATGTGACCAAAATCCCCTTCATAACCAGTTTGCAGCCATTTTAGTTCCCATGCATCATATGCACATTTCTTTTATTACCTGTGTTACGCCTATTTGGCCGAAGCCCGAAAGACACGAGCCCAGAAACCCGACTGTCGATCAGAAGCCCATCTGCGCGATCAGGCCCGCCCGACAAGGCCCTATAGAGGACCCCGAATATCGATCCGACCCGGCCCCGATAACGCGCAAATCACTCGCCCACTCCAGCGATAACCGTTCCCCCAGGCCCGCTACCACTTAATGGCCGTTATGGGGAGGTGTTGAGATGGCGCAGGGAGCGGCGAGGAGGAGGCGGATTGAGGGGGCACGATTAGGGGCGGGCGAGGGACGTGGGTCGTGGGAAATCACGACGGGAGGACGATAAAAGGGCCAGAAGGACGACTGAACAGGGGACGGCATCTCAGGCAACTAAAACCTAAGGTACTCCATCAACGACCTAGTTCCCCCATTTCATCTCCTTCCTCCCCCGCTCGTGCCGGTAGACGTTGTTCCGTTCTCCTCTCGAGTCGAACCGTCTCCGCCGAGTCTCCTCTTTCAGATCATCGTCTGACTTAGGCATCGGAGGGGATTTGGCCGGAACCAAGGTCCGGCCCCCCTGACGAGTGCTCTCGTCTGCGCAGGAGGACGTCAGATCCACGGGCCGAGGCTTCCCCTCCGCCCCACGCCAGCCACGCATCAAGCAAGACGACCGAGGCTACCCCTCGTCGTCCGACCGCCCGAGGCCGAGCACGTCCGTCCGAGCTGAGGCTTCCACTCCGCTCACGAGGTGCCGAGGCTACCCCTTGCCATCCGACCGTCCGAGGCCGAGCGTCTCACACCGGGTCGAGGCTTCACCTCACCCCCCTCGTGGTCGAGGATCCAGACCCGGCCCAACCGACGTGCTCCAAGTCATCCGCAACTCCGATTCGCGTCGCGTCTGCACAGACTCGACGCACCCGAGGGACCCAAGTCGGCCCCTTGACCACGTTGACCGGACAGTCCGTGGTCAACGCTTTTGTAGTGAGAAAACACTCTGAAACATCTGGCGCCGTATGTGGGAAACGAACTATCCCAAGAAAAACAAACCACACCAGCAATGACACGGCTTCACCCATCACGTCGAAAGGAGAGCAAGGCCCAGACGCGAAGCGACAGGGCCCGCCATCGTTGGCAAGAGTGAGCCCGGGCCCAGCGCGAGGAGGATCGTGAGGAGAGGACCGAGAAACCCTCCCCGGCCCTACCGGTCGGGAGGCTGAGCGCGACTGTAGCAGCACGCAGGTCGGACGTAGCTTTGGTGGTGTCGGTGATCATCGACACAACCATGGTACGGCGGCTGCTCGTCGACACCGGCAGCTCCTGCGATGTCCTCTTCATGTCAACCCTGGAGAAGATGGGGCGGCGGAAGGAGGACTTACAACCTCGTTCGGGTCCCGTGGTAGGGTTCACGGGTCATTCCACCCCCATCATCAGCACGATCCACCTCCCGGTAACACTCGGAGGCCCACCAGACTCGGTGACCCTGGCGGTAGAATTCATCGTATTGGGGATCGGGTCGGAGTACAACGGAATCATCGGCCGACCCCTTCTCAACGCCATCGGCGCAGTTGTCTCGACCCTCCATCAGACTATCAAGTTTCGAACGCCCAGGGGGATGGGGCAGGTCGAAGGCGACACGGGGAGACCGAATACCTGCTACCAACTGGAGGAGGAAGGGCCCGAAGATCGTCTAGTCGACCGGATGGCTGCGCTCGACTTAAGGGGCGGGCCGAGACCCACCCCTGCGGAGGAACAAGAGCAGATCCCGGTCACGGACGTCGAGGGCAGGTTCGTCTCAATCGGGAGAGGGCTAAGCCACGACCTGAGGAGCCAACTGGTCGAGTGCCTGGAGGCGAACCTGGATGTCTTTGCTTGGTCACCAGAGGACATGCCCGGCGTAGATCCCCAGGTGATCGTCCACCAGATCAACGCCGACCCCAACTTCAAGCCGGTCAGGCAGAAGAAGCGGAACCTGGGAGGCGAGAAGATGAAGGCGGCCTCCGAGGAAGTAGAGCGTCTCCTCGACACCGGCTTCATACGAGAGGTCTGGTACCCGGAGTGGCTATCGAACGTGGTGATGGTCAGGAAACCCAACGGGAAGTGGCGAATGTGCGTGGACTTCAGTGACCTCAACAAAGCCTGTCCCAAGGACAGCTACCCCCTGCCATGCATTGACCACCTCGTGGACAACGCCTCGGGGTACGAGATGCTTAGCTTCATGGACGCCTACTCAGGGTACAATCAAGTCCAGATGGATCCCCGGGACGAAGAGATGACAGCCTTCACGACGGACCGGGGAACATACTGCTACAAGAAGATGCCCTTTGGCTTGAAGAACGCAGGGGCCACCTACCAGAGAATGGTCAACAAGGTTTTTTACTCCCAGATCAGGAGGAACCTGGAGGTCTACGTCGACGACATGCTTGTCAAGTCGAGAAAGCCGGATGACCATATCGCCGACCTTCGTGAAACCTTCGAGCGGTTGCGACGGCACAACATTCGACTCAACCCCACGAAGTGCACGTTCGGGGTAAGATCTGGCAAATTCTTGGGATTTATGATAACTAACTGTGGCATTGAAGCTAATCCTGACAACATCGAGGCACTGATCAACATGCGGGAGCCGACGACGATCAAAGAACTGCAGAGGCTGAATGGGCGCATCGCAGCCTTGGGGCGATTCCTAACCAAATCGGCAGAAAGATCGCTCCCCTTCTTCAAAGTTCTGAGGAAAGCGATCGCGGAACCGTCAGACAACAGGAAGGCGATACTATAGGACGAAGACTGCTCCAGGGCATTCGCGGATCTCAAGGAGTACCTCCGCAGCCCGCCTCTCCTGTCCAAGCCACGAGAAGGGGAGTCACTAAGCCTTTACTTGGCATGCGCGGAGGAAGCAGTGAGCTCGGTGTTGATCAGGGAAGACGGTGGGGTGTAGTGGCCGGTGTACTACACGAGCCGGATCTTGAAGGGGGCGGAGGTGCGGTACACGCCCATGGAGAAACTGGCGTACGCCCTCGTTCTCTCAGCACGAAGGCTCAGGCCCTATTTCCAAGCCCACACCATACTGGTCTTGACCGACTCACAACTGGAGCAGAATCTTAAGAGATTCGATCGAATGGGAAGGATGCTAAACTGGGGGGTGGAATTGAGCGAGTTCGACCTCCGATTCAAACCGCGCACGGCCATCAAAGGGCAGGCCTTGGCCGACTTCATCACTGAATGCACAACGGAAGGAGAACACCCCCCGGAGGAAGAAGGCCCAGCGACGGTAATTGCCCAACCCTTGTCTTTTCTTTCGGCTGACCACCTCCAGTCAGGAGTCCCAGGAGCATGGATAGTCCATGTGGACGGATCGGCCACACAGTCAGGAGGCGGGGCTGGGATCGCGATCCGATCTCCGGAAGGGAACATCGTGGAATACGCGTTGCGGTTCGAGTTTCTGGCCACCAACAACGTGGCGGAGTACGAAGCGATGATCAACGGCCAGAGGCTGGCCCTGGAGCTTGGAGCCGAGTCCGTGCGCCTCCTCAGCGACTCGAAGCTCATTGTCAACCAGCTTCTGGGGAGTTACGAGGCGCAGGAGGAAGCGATGCAGAGGTATCTCGCCGTCGCCAAAGCGGCGCTGTCCAGATTCAAAAACGTGGAAGTCTTGCATCTCCCGCGATCGGAGAACGCATGGGCGGACGCGTTGTTGAAGCTAGCCTCATCCTCGCCTAAGGAGCTGGGCCGCACCATCTACATGGAGAACCTGCAGTCCCCCAGCACGGAAGAGCGGGAGGTGATGGCGATCGACCAAGATCCCACTTGGATGGACCCGATCATACGGTACCTCACTCATGGGGAGGTGCCGACGGACTGGGACGAGCGTCGGACCCTGGAGAGGAAGGCGCTCTGATACGTGATCCATGAGGGGACGCTCTACCGGAGACGCTGGACGAAGGCGGATGTCCTCCCATACCTGAAATGCATCGGACCGTATGAAGCCGACTACGTCCTACGGGAGGTTCACGAAGGGATCTGCGGGAATCACCACGGGGTCAAGATGGTCGCACAGAAGATCTTGAGGCAGGGATACTACTGGCCGACCCTGGTCCAAGACACAACAAACTACGTCCAAAAGTGCCAAGAATGTCAGAGGTATGCCAACCACACCTCAACTCCCCCATCGGAGCTCATCCCAATCGTGAGTCCCATCCCCTTTGCAAAATGGGGGCTCGACATCCTCGGACCATTTAAGCCGGGCAAGGGGCAGCGGAAGTATCTGATTATGGCGGTGGACTACTTTACCAAGTGGATCGAGGCCGAACCATTGGCCACCATCACTTGGAAGAAGGCGAAAAGCTTCGTATGGAATTCCATCATCTCCAGATTCGGAGTGCCACGGGCCATCGTCACAGACAACGGGAAACAGTTCGACTCTGCGAGGTTCAAAGACTTTTGCACGGAATGGGGGATCAAGCTTCTCTTCGCCTCTGTAGCGCACCCCCAGACCAACGGAATGGCGGAAGCAGCCAACAAATGCATCATAGAGCCCCTCCGAAAGAAGGTGAAGGATGCCGAAGGAAACTGGCCAGAAGAGCTCCCCGGGATACTCTGGTCATACCGGACGACCCACAAGGAGGCCACCGGTGAAACCCCGTTCATGCTTGCCTACGGGGCCGAGAAGGTGGTACCGGTCGAATTGGGTGAAGAATCTATCCGCCTCAAATGCTTCGACGAGGACAGGAACTCGCAAGGTCTGGAGCTCGGTCTGGAGCTCCTCGGCGAGTGGCGGGAGCAAGCCCTGGCCACCATCATCCGCCAGAAGCAGAAGGTGGCCCGATACTACAATACTCGGGTCAGGGGAAGAAGCTTCCACCTTAGGGACCTGGTCCTCCGAAAAGCTGGCTTCAACCCGGATACTGCTGGCAAAGGGAAGCTCGCGGCTAAGTGGGAGGGACCCTACAAATTCATCGAGGTCCTCGGACCTGCAACCTACCGTCTAGCTAATTTGGAGGGGAGGATTCTCACTCACGCTTGGAATGCGGAACACTTACGCAAGTACTTTCAATAAGTGTATTGTTTTTTACGAAATAAATTTATTTAAGTTCGTTCCTTTCCAGAAAAGCAAAAAGATGTACAGAGAGACGCACGAAGAGGCCGAGGGGCATTCCCCTCCCTCATTCATCTCCAGGGGTACCCGTGGAGTCACAGGCGGGCTGTCCACTTGGGCCGCCCCCCACACTCCGTTCGCCGTCAGAGTGCATCCGGAGACCCTTGAAGTTGATTCCCGAGAGTGGGAACTTCTTCTGGATCTCGGATTGACAGCGGGCGAAGCCCTTCTCGAACGCCTCAGCCAAGGCGGACTCAACGAAAGAGGTGGCATACTCAGCCACGGCGTCTTGGGCGATCCGGGATGGATCGACCTCCTCAAGCCCACGCACCCGAGCCTCTAAGGTCTCGATCTGGCGTTGGTGCTCCGCCCTCTCCTTCTCGATCTCCCGGGATCTTTCGCCGAGTTGAGCAAGGAGAGCCCTCACCTGCTCCTCCTCCGCCTCCAGACGGTCGGGGAGCTCCGGGTCCACGGGGGCAGCAACGGAGACGGGGATCTTGTCGGCTCCCCCAGACGCGTCGGCATCTCCCAAAAGCTCAGAGACCCGCGCCTCGGCCTCTGACTTAGCAGTCAGAGCCAAGGCTCTCTCCCGGTCCGCCTCTTCCAAGGCAGAGGACAGCTCAGTAACGCGGGTCTCCAAGGACTTGACCCGCACTTCCTCCAACTGACCTGCCTCTTCTTCATCACCGTGGACCTCAAGATCTCGCCCGGCGTCGGACCTGGCCTTGGGAAGCGCCGCAAATTGGCGCCTTATCGAAAGACCCACCGAGGACAATTGCACCAAGGCAACAAAGGTAAGACAGCGAAAGCAGCTGCGGAGGATAAGCAGAGACACTCTACCTGTTGGCCGGCCTGAATCACGAAGGTGGCCAAGCAGTCACCTCTAACTCCATCCAGCACAGCCTGATCGGGAGGGAGGCAACTGTTCTCGGCCACTCGAGCGGCGACTCCGCGGCTCAAAAACACCGATTCCTTCTCCCCCACCGGGAAGCGTGGACGAAGAAGGCCTTCCCCCGACGAAGGAAACTCGCCTGAGTGGGAGCGGAACGCGCCTAGATATCGATCGTAGGCATCAGGGAGAGAACCGCCTGGGAGAGGCGAAGGGCCATCCCACGGCCAGGCAACCTCAACGGGGCCAGGTCGAAGCTGATCGGCAGGCGGCGGGACGTCAACTTCCCCGACCCCCTCACGGACCCTCTTGGAAGACCCCAACAAGGGGGTAGAGGGAGATGGCCCCTTCTTCCTTTTGGAGCCTACAGCCGAGGTCACGGCCCGCTGCTTCTTACGAACCTCCAGCACATGATCCCTCTTGCGCGGGTCCGGATCTGGGGCCAGCACGTGAGTGCTGGCGGGAGAAGGACCGAGAGGGAATCCACCTGCACCCAAAGAAGAAGTAAGAAGCCGAGAAGGGCTCGAGCAACCTCGAATGGCGAATACTCGGAGAGCTCACCCAAGGGCCACACCGTCTTGCGCAAGTTATGGTCACTGAAGAGGACGTCGATCGTCCGCTCCCTCGCAGGAATCGCCAGCAGGTCCTTCGCCGTCTGCAGCTCGGCGGCAGTCGACTCACCCAGATCGAGGATGACCGCGCCGGCCGCTCCCCACCGAACCGAAAAAGGTACACTCGACGGGAACGTGACAAATACATACTCCCCCTTCCAACGTTTCAGGGAACTCGACAACCCCAGCACCAGGGTCATCTTCGGGCGGGCGCTGATGTAAATCCACGCTCCCGATTGATGGTGACTCAAGCGGTAGAACTGAGCGAAGAGACGGAGAGAGGGCGCCACTCCCCTCAGCATGCAGACGACGACGAACCCGACGAGGAGCCCGACGGCATTGGGGCAGAATTGGCATAAACCCACGTTGTGGGCCTGAAGGAACTCGACGATAAAGGGATGTAGAGGGAAACGAAGCCCGAAGCTGAATCACTTCTCGTATATTCCAACCTCGTTAGGACCGGGAAGGCAGATCCGCTCGTCGGTGTTGGATCTGGATCCTAGCCTAGAGGGGGGGTGAATAGGCTAATAAAAAATTCTCGTGCAACCCACGAGAAATCACACGCAGTTAAAAGCACAACCAGAGTAATGAAAAGCAGACACAGAGTACACCGCAGATTTACCCTGGTTCGGTCGTCCCAACGACCTACTCCAGCCCCCAAAGCTAATACTAGATTGAATATTGCAATAGGTACAAAGTCACAAGTTAGAGCACGATCAGAGCACCCTCTACGCCTCTACACTCGCCAGACTCTCAGTACCCCACACACAGTGTTTCCTCTCACTATCAATCCTAGCAAAGCTTTCTACCATCTAGTCCCAAACTAGCTGGGTCCCACTTGTCTAGTCCCAACTAGACAAGTCCCAAAATAGTCCACAAAAATAGGTAAAGTTTCCCCTACAGAGAACGTTACACTAAAACATGAATAAAAGAGTTTAAGTGTTTAGAAATGCTCAGTGCGTGTCCGTGTAGGTGTCTCTATCAATCTGCACGTCGTCAGCTCCAATCTGACGCAAACGGTGTCTCAATCCGACTCCTGGATGTCAAGATATGCACTGGTCTGTGCACAAAGCAGTTTCAGTTCAATCCTCAATATATTGCAGTCTGTGCGCTCAGCAATGCTGTTTGATCTTGCGGTCGGTGCACAAAGCAGTTGCGTTCAAATATTATATTTAGGCGGCCTGTGCGCAAAGCAATTCCCTTTAATTAATTCCGCCACGTCAGCACGTAACTCCGCATTTTGATTTCGCTCGGGGACGCAAAATGATCGCTTCAAGATTCGTGCGCTCTTCTTCTCGCATCCGTTGATTCGATCGTTGATTCGTTCAGATGCGGCCACGTCAGCACGTAAAGATTTTCTCCGCCTCCGTTTGATTCCGTTTCTCCGCACTCACCACGTCAGCAGGCAAGATCATATCAGCACCGTCGATTGATTTGAAAAGCGATCTCAGCCGTCCGCTTTAAACTCAATCCATGCAGCGGTTCGCAGCGTAGGGCATCTTCGTCTTCGTCTTCGGCGGTGGCTTCGGGCAACGACTCAGTGGCGGTGTTGTGACGACGGCGATGCAGCAATGCTCGGTGACAAGCTCGAGGGTGGCGGCGACCTCGTGATGATGAAGAAAGCAGCAGCGACGTTGACGGTGGATGACGACGACGGCGTGTTCTTCGTGCAGCAGCGAGCAGCGTCGTTCTCTCGTTTCAGCGGTGGCGATGGCGTACAGCAGCGGCGGCGGCGCTTCGTCTTCTCCGACGACAGCGGCGTGTTCTTCTGTGGGGTAGCAGCGATGGCAGCTTTGTCTCCGACATGCAACGCTGTGGGTCTCCGAGCAGCAGGGCTTTTAGGCAACGGCGAGGCTTCGACAGCAGCGGCGCTTCCCGGTGGCTGCAGTTGTTTCAAGTGCTATCTTCTTCGGTGATCGTATGGCGGCTCAGCTCTTTCTGGCGATCAGCTCACGGTGACGAGATGTTCTCCGACGACCCAAAGGAAACCAATGATGTGCAGCAGCTTCGAATCGCTGCTTGGGCCTCGTCTTCACGCTCTTGACGGTGATGGCGGTGGTCTCGACTCCCTCATGCTTCGACTGCTCCGCCGTGCAACGGCGATCTCTTCGTTGGCGGCGTTTTCGTCTACGGCACGGTGACGACTCCTTCACACGAATCGAAGCTGGCAATGAAGGATAATGGCGACGAAGGATATGGCCGTTGCCTTCTCCCTCTTTGAGTTGGCTGCTTTGTATAAGATGTGGCCCTTTCTTTTGTTTTCGTTGGCTGCTCTCTCAACCCGTATGTAGCTTGAATAAGAATGGGTGTTTTAATGTGACAGACGCAACAGGTGAGGCTAGGGTTTTGGAGACTTTTGGTTGCCGCACTGCCCTTTTGATTTTATTGCCGCAAAACAAAAACTTGTAGCCCCTCTATTTTTGGTTGTATTGGCGTACTACATTGTAGCACCTCAACTAGGTTTTTATAGGCTGGGGCTAGGGTTTTGGGGAGAGTCCCTAAGAGATAGGGATTTTGTATTTTGGTTGGGATTTTAAATATTAAAGAATTGTTTTGGCTAAGGAATTTGAATAGGAGAAGGTTGGCTAGGATGAGGGCACAACCAACTAGGACTTTTGAAATTGGCTAGGGATAAGTTTGAATCAATCAAATTGGATTCTATTTGATCTTATAGCAATTCAAATGGGATTTGGAAGAATCAAATATTTGAGAATCATACTAGAAGATTTGATCAAGTCCATCTCAACCCATCTCATCCCATATTGGACCAGGTCCAAATGTCTTTGTGCACAAACACTCCATCTCTCCCAATTTGCTATACGAATAGCAAATCCGCCAAATATCGATAGTATATCATTTCGCCAAGCCAGAAACACACTGAGCACACACATTAGATATACCGACACGTTTGTCATCATCAAACCAAGTTCCTAGATCGTTGCTTCCAACAATCTCCCCCTTTGGTGATGACAAACCCACAAAATATTTGATCAATAGAAACGAGTGTGTGAAGTGTGTTGAAGGGTGTAATGCAATATAAATCATGAGATGAATATTCAAGCACTACAACATGGCATGCACAAACTGATAACAAATACAATAGCACGCAAACTGATAACAAATACAATAGCATGCTCCCTCTTCTCTCAAGCTCCCCCTTCAACAAATAGACATCGAATCAACAAATCCTTTTCTTTCTCCCCCTTTGTAATCACCAAAAGTGGATTAATGAAGGCACAAAAATATCCCATGCAAAAATAAATCATTATTAGAAGTAGCGTGCAATTTGAATGAGCATTCCAAATAATAGACAAGTCAAGTTCAAAGAATTTCATACCAAGACTTCTCCACCTTTGTGTAAGTGAAAAGATATAGACAATAAAGTGCAAGAGGAGATTCAATATCAGAAAATCAACCAAAAACAATCCACATTTTCCATTTTTCATGAATATCACTAGGATTGACTTTTCCCACCTCATCAAAGATGAGTTCAAGTTACCGAACCCCGAAACATAGCCTAAAAGGACTTTTAAATGTGGGGTGGCATTGCTTGACGAGTTATATACACCAACGCTAATGATTACCCATGTAGCACAAGTTGGATACTCGTGGGTTGTGTTTTAGCCATGAAGTGTATCCATTTTTCATACGGAGCAAATATCGTTTTTTTTCATTCTTTTGTGCTCAATTTTAATTCATGGCTAAACACATCATATCCCTTAGAAATTTCAGAAATTAATCATTCCTACATTCACTTTCCATTATTCTTCAAAAGAATCTCCAAAAACACTAAAAAGTCAAATATCGTGAAAGTGCAAATGTAGGTGTAGAAGTCAAATTTGAAACTTATGAGACATGTCATGGCTACTAAAAAGAATAATGTCATGTTCATGTAGCTACAACAATAATGAATTGACTTCTACAAGGGATAGAATTGATCATTCATACAATATCACTCAAGAGATTCAAAAGGGGATTCAATAAGCACACACTTTTTTTATTTTTGATTTTTCAATTTTTTTTTCAGAAATAAAAACATTAAAAATCATCCATGCAAGCACACAAAACAAAATAAATCAAGCACACAAAAAATCTATGAAGATATGTAATGCAATGCAAAGAGGGATAGAAAATTATACCTTCTCGTCGCTATTTGACGAAGGAGCTAAAAGAATGAAACATTGAATTTAACGCTCCTCGCCAAAACTCCATCACACCTACATGAAAGGTGTTAAGTGTGACCTTGGAATCCAACAAGGTCCACTAGTGTTAGCCAATATTGTTTTAGGAACCCACACTTGTTTAAACTTGATTTTAGTGTTCCTAAATTTACAATAGTATGAAGTATGGCCTACACTATCACAAGTAAAGCACTTTGCATATAAGTTCTTCGCAATAGACGGTGCATTGTGGAATTTCTTGAATTTTTGCTTTTAAACGTTTTTCAGACCAAAACCAAGTCCTCTTCTATTATTGCCATATAATTGATTCTCTAAAATAGTGTCCAACGATTGTTTTCCCGTAGAGAATTTCTTAATGGCCAATTCAAGATTAGAGACTTTGGTTTTCAACAATTTATTTTCTTCCACAAGCAATGTGCATTTACTTATAAAAGCTCTCTTGTTTTCCTCTTCCTTCTTTTCAAATTCAACCATTTTTCTTTTAAAATCATTATCCAACATGCAGAATTTATCATTAAGCTCTCTAATAACATAGTCTTTTTCAGTTTCGAGCTTAATCAAATCAAGTTTAAGCATGCTAATATTATTCATCAAGGAAGGGCAAGAGAGACAAGGTGCTTCATCATTAAAACTGGATTTTTCCTTTTTCAAAGTATCAATAGTAGAGTCACGAGCAACAATATCAATTTTGAGTTTTTCAATCTCTTTAGACATTTCATATTCAGATTATTGCATTTCAAAGTTTTCATTTTGGTAGTCATCTATAGTGGATTCAAGCTCTACTATTTTATCTTGCATTTCTTTACAAAGAGTAAGGAGTTCAGTTTTACTACCAGAAATTACCTCATCGTGTATTCCCATCAATGCCATGCATGAATGGGCTTCGTGTTCCTCCTCCTCGCTCTCAGCTTCGCTATCCATGTCCCAAGTAAGCACCTTGGATTTTCCCTTTTCTTTAGCTACCTGAGCTGTCTCATGTGGGCAATCCCTCATTCGATGTCCTCTTTTCATGCATTTAAAACAAGTCATTCTATTAGTAGTATTCTGATCATAATTTTGCTTAGAAGACTGGAAAAAGTTAGAGCGATTAAACCTGGGTGCCATTTCTGCTCTTCCTTGCTTGGTCTGGACAAACTTTCTGAAATTTCTGACCATTAGCGCTATGTCATCATCATCATCTTCACTTTCGTCAGCTTTCAGTGCAAGTGGCTTGGTAGCTTTCTCTTTTTCCTCAGGTTTCTCCCTTTCATCAATATTTTGCAATTCAAGCTCGTGGGACATTAAATTACCTATTAATTCCTCCACCTTCATCTGTGACAGATCTTTCGCTTCTTGGATGGCAGTGACTTTAGGCCTGAAAGAGCTTGACAGTGCTCTTAATATCTTTCTCACCTGCTTAAGGCTAGAATATGGCTTACCGAGCGAACTAGACTTGTAGACAATGTTGGTGAACCTCGCAAACATTTCTGATATCGTCTCTGATGGTAGCATGCGAAATCCCTCGTATTCCGTGCTCAGAAGTGCAAGTCTAGACTCCTTCACCTGTGACGTTCCCTCATGCGTCACCTCCAAAGTATGCCATATTTCCTGCGCAGTTAGACAATGTGAGATATGATTGAATTCAGATTTATCTAATGCACAAATAAGAGCATTCATAGCTTTAGCATTTAAAGAATAAAGCTTCCAATCATTATCATCCCACTTATCATCAGGTTTAGGCATCTCAGTATTTTCAATTTTGATAACAGGTGATTTATATCCTTTTTCAACAATTTGCCAAGCTTTATAATCAATAGAAATAAGATAGATATTCATACGATTTTTCCAGTAAGCATAATCTCCTCCATTAAATCTAGGTGGTCGGGAAATAGACTGACCCTCAGCAAAAGCACTATCAATGTGGTCCATGGTCAAACTAGGCTAGATCTACTAAACTGGCTTTGATACCACTTGTTGGATCTGGATCCTAGCCTAGAGGGGGGGTGAATAGGCTAATAAAAAATTCTCGTGCAACCCACGAGAAATCACACGCAGTTAAAAGCACAACCAGAGTAATGAAAAGCAGACACAGAGTACACCGCAGATTTACCCTGGTTCGGTCGTCCCAACGACCTACTCCAGCCCCCAAAGCTAATACTAGATTGAATAGTGCAATAGGTACAAAGTCACAAGTTAGAACACGCTCAGAGCACCCTCTACGCCTCTACACTCTCCAAACTCTCAGTACCCCACACACAGTGTTTCCTCTCACTATCAATCCTAGCAAAGCTTTCTACCATCTAGTCCCAAACTAGCTGGGTCCCACTTGTCTAGTCCCAACTAGACAAGTCCCAAAATAGTCCACAAAAATAGGTAAAGTTTCCCCTACAGAGAACGTTACACTAAAACACGAATAAAAGAGTTTAAGGGTTTAGAAATGCTCAGTTCGTGTCCGTGTAGGCGTCTCTATCAATCTGCACGTCGTCAGCTCCAATCTGACGCAAACGGTGTCTCAATCCGACTCCTGGATGTCAAGATATGCACTGGTCTGTGCACAAAGCAGTTTCAGTTCAATCCTCAATATATTGCAGTCTGTGCGCTCAGCAATGCTGTTTGATCTTGCGGTCGGTGCGCAAAGCAGTTGCGTTCAAATATTATATTTAGGCGGCCTGTGCGCAAAGCAATTCCCTTTAATTAATTCCGCCACGTCAGCACGTAACTCCGCATTTTGATTTCGCTCGGGGACGCAAAATGATCGCTTCAAGATTCGTGCGCTCTTCTTCTCGCAGCCGTTGATTCGATCGTTGATTCGTTCAGATGCGGCCACGTCAGCACGTAAAGATTTTCTCCGCCTCCGTTTGATTCCGTTTCTCCGCACTCGCCACGTCAGCAGGCAAGATCAGATCAGCACCGTCGATTGATTTGAAAAGCGATCTCAGCCATCCGCTTTAAACTCAATCCATGCAGCGGTTCGCAGCGTAGGGCATCTTCGTCTTCGTCTTCGGCGGTGGCTTCGGGCAACGACTCAGCGGCGGTGTTGTGACGACGGCGATGCAGCAACGCTCGGTGACAAGCTCGAGGGTGGCGGCGATCTCGTGATGATGAAGAAAGCAGCAGCGACGTTGACGGTGGATGACGACGACGGCGTGTTCTTCGTGCAGCGGCGAGCAGCGTCCTTCTCTCGTTTCAGCGGTGGCGATGGCGTACAGCAGCGGCGGCGGCGCTTCGTCTTCTCCGACGACAGCGGCGTGTTCTTCTGTGGGGCAGCAGCGATGGCAGCTTTGTCTCTGACGTGCAGCGCTGTGGGTCTCCGAGCAGCAGGGCTTCTAGGCAACGACGAGGCTTCGACAGCAGCGGCGCTTCCCGGTGGCTGCAGTTGTTTCAAGTGCTGTCTTCTTCGGTGATCGTGTGGCGGCTCAGCTCTTTCTGGCGATCAGCTCACGGTGACGAGATGTTCTCCGACGACCCAAAGGAAACCAATGATGTGCAGCAGCTTCGAATCGCTGCTTGGGCCTCGTCTTCATGCTCTTGACGGTGATGGCGGTGGTCTCGACTCCCTCGTGCTTCGACTGCTCCGCCGTGCGGCGGCGATCTCTTCGTTGGCGGCGTTTTCGTCTACGGCACGGTGACGACTCCTTCACACGAATCGAAGCTGGCGATGAAGGATAATGGCGACGAAGGATATGGCCGTTGCCTTCTCCCTCTTTGAGTTGGCTGCTTTGTATATGATGTGGCCCTTTCTTTTGTTTTCGTTGGCTGCTCTCTCAACCCCTATGTAGCTTGTATAAGAATGGGTGTTTTAATGTGACAAACGCAACAGGTGAGGCTAGGGTTTTGGAGACTTTTGGTTGCCGCACTGCCCTTTTGATTTTATTGCCGCAAAACAAAAACTTGTAGCCCCTCTATTTTTGGTTGTATTGCTGTACTACATTGTAGCACCTCAACTAGGTTTTTATAGGCTGTGGCTAGGGTTTTGGGGAGAGTCCCTAAGAGATAGGGATTTTGTATTTTGGTTGGGATTTTGAATGTTATAGAATTGTTTTGGCTAAGGAATTTGAATAGGAGAAGGTTGGCTAGGATGAGGGCACAACCAACTAGGACTTTTGAAATTGGCTAGGGATAAGTTTGAATCAGTCAAATTGGATTCTATTTGATCTTATAGCAATTCAAATGGGATTTGGAAGAATCAAATATTTGAGAATCATACTAGAAGATTTGATCAAGTCCATCTCAACCCATCTCATCCCATATTGGACCAGGTCCAAATGTCTTTGTGCACAAACACTCCATCTCTACCAATTTGCTATACGAATATCAAATCCGCCAAATATCGATAGTATATCATTTCGCCAAGCCTGAAACACACTGAGCACACACATTAGATATAACGACACGTTTGTCATCATCAAACCAAGTTCCTATATCGTTGCTTCCAACAGTCGGACCCGGGAGCGCGAGCTGAGTATGGCGGAAGCAGGTAGGCGGAGCGCATTCTCCTGATGGCGGTGGCGCAGACCGACGAAGGCCACGCTAAGACCTCTGGGGGCACCCCTGAAAGTTCACCCCCGTGCCGACGAATCGCCGAAGGAGGACTACCCACCAGGCCAGGAGTGGCGTCACGCTCCGGCCGACCCGAACCAGTGGCAGAGGAAGACGACATGGGGCAGAGCTCGGGCAGGATCGAGATCAACGCAAAGAAGAAAATGACGGGATCACGGCTCACAACCCACCCGGCTTCTCTATCTAAGACGACCTCGCGAGCGGTGGGGATAAACCCGCAGCTACACGTGGCAGCATCAGGGGACCGACGGCACTTCGGAACCCGCGCCTTAAAAGTGTCGAACGGACCAACTCATGATGACAACCAATAAATGAGTCGGCATCGACTGACGAGCCTGTCGAAATCGGCGGAAGTCACATCGGCCGAGCCGAACCGGCCGAGGCCGATCGACCCGACCAATGGGGGCAATTGTTACGCCTATTTGGCCGAAGCCCGAAAGACACGCGCCCAGAAACCCGACTGTCGATCAGAAGCCCATCTGCGCGATCAGGCCCGCCCGAAAAGGCCCTATAGAGGACCCCCGAATTGTAGGAATATGATGCCCTCAAGGCCATTTATTCCTGTGTGAATAGCACAAACATCTTGTTCGAAATAACAGTAAGCTGTTTGGTAATAATTTATCTAAGTTATATTGTAATGTAGTTAATATTAGATATCAACTTAGGTAAAGTCCTGAGACTTTATGCAAGGTCAAACGGGTATCGAGATGAGTATCTCGATCATGGAGAAACGTTTGACCGTCTGTAGCATAAGTCTGGAATGGTTCGTGGTCATAGATGTTTCGAGACAAGGATACCGAAACATCGGATAGACCATTGTGTCTTAGTCTTCACCGTTTAGCGGTGGCGATGATCTCATGATCGCTTGACTTGGCGAAGTCGAAGACGAGACACAGGTGCTCATTAGAATGAGTTCACTGAATGATCCACTAGAGTTATCACATGGTTATATTGACCAATCTGTCAGTGATATCTCTGAGTGATGATAGGATAGTTGGTCTTTTGACTTGAGGTCATTTTGACAGACCTGTGCGTGAACGGTGCCACTTAGATCAACTGACCTAGCTTCAAGGCAAGGCCTGTCGAAAGGTCTTTTGATTGGGTGTCACTTGAAACGTACGAGGCGAGTAATGACCAAGAGAGGATTCGTCTCTCCCGGTCAATGGGAGTTAGTGTCGTAGAGTTAGTTTGGTCTTTAGTAAAAACTCTGCGCAGAGTATGTTGGAAGAAGTCCAACATTAGTTGACTAAAGATCAATCGAAACTAACCGGAGTCAAGTTATTGGGGTTGACAGTTTAACCGTACCCCAGACTTGATCCGCACGACATAGTTAAGACGAAAAGACTATAACTACGGAATTCATCACGGAAACAGTCAGGGTGGTCCCGACAATACTCATGTCAATGAGTCAACCACATAATGATGATTCCTGAAGCAGGGACGGCAACCACTGCTAGTGGTCACTGCCGTATAGGGCTTCGAGCCCAACCTGTTGTAAGGGTCAGGCTGTAGGGTCTCACACAGAGTGCAACGCTTCGTCTAGTAATAGGTAGAAAATAGTTAGGGTGAATATTTGCATTTGATGCAAAAGAAGAAATAATTGCATTTGATGCAATATGGTAATTTAAGCTTAGATAGGGACTATTTTGCATTTGATGCAAAAGCGATTAAATGTGTATTAAATTGTTTAATATAATATTTAATAATATAAACGCAAGGAAAAGGTTACTGGTTAGACGGGTTCATCTTGCTCTTGACGCAGGTTCGAACCGCGTCAAAAACGGAGTTCAAACGAGCCCCAAAAGTCTATTTAAAGTGTTAAATAGAAAGCCCAAGAGAGGCTGTCAAAAATAAGCCCAGGCCCAAGGGAAGGGGGCCCGCTGACGCGTGCGTCAGCCTGCTGACGCAGGCTGACGCCAGCGTCAGCGGGCCCACCCGCTGACGCGTGCGAGACAACCCTGCGGGCCCGCATTTGATGCGGGCCCGCCCCGTTTCACGACAAAAGCCGCCCGCTTCCGCGGGCGGCAGCTGTGCACGCGACGCGTGCACAGCACGCGCCTCGCGGGCGCGTGCTGTGCACGCGCCGCGCTGTTAAGCACGCGCGTGTGCTGTGGGGCCCACATGATGGGCCCCACTTCGGGTTTCTTCAGCCCTAGGGCTGCGTGCTGCGTGCTTCGTGTGACGGCTGCAGTTTTGCGAAAATTGCTTCTTGGGCTGATCTTTGGACGGTCAATTGGAGGGTCAAACGAACTCCGATTGACGAACGGTTTTTTCCTATGCGTTCACCGTTGAACGCTTGTCGTATTGATAGGTTGTATCAATCCTGAAGCTCAACGGTGAGTGAGTTAAAATTCACAGAAGTTTGCACTTTGTGAAGTGCAAACTAACTTGATTTTAAATTAACTCATTGTTTAGTCCCACATCGGATTTTGAGAAAAGGGGAGAGTCCACCGCCTATATAAATAGGGGCCTCCCCCCTTTCTCAAATCTCGTCCCAAGCTCTAGATCTGAGCGGCTCTCGTAAATGTTGGAGCACGCTCGGATCTAAGCTTAAATAAATATTTCTCTTTCTCCCTAAATTTTCTGCCTTACTCCTGCGGGCTCTAGCAAAGCCACAAAGGAGTTCGGATTCTGGATCTGAAATCTTGGCGGAGGTTTCACTCGCGTGAAACTTTCTTCGGCGCGTGGTTGGCTCGGCGGCACGGGGATTGATCGCCTCGGGATGCGGAGCGGTTCGAGGAGCGGTTCGGGGAGCGGTTCAAAGGAGCGGCTCGGCGTGGGACGGGAGCAGCTCGGAAGACGGCGCGGAACATCTCGCCTGCTCCAGGGCTGAGATTCCGGGTATGTGGTTAAAGTATTTTTAGCATTAGTTTAGTTTAATCGCAGTAGGCTAGATCCTTTTTGGGATGGTCAGATCCATCCCAAGTCGGCATAGATCTTGGCATAGGGTCTTGGACCTTAGGGCTAAGTTAAAATAGTTTTAACTGTATGTTAATTAGTTAACATAGGTTTTTCTTCCGCTGCAAAATGTTTTTGTGTCTATGTTCCGTCCGACTTAGGACGGGACTAGAGTTTTTGTGCCCTAAGGGACCGCCAATTCCCTGCAGTGGTATCGGAGCCTAGGTTTGCGTAGTCGATCTAGGTACTGCGATTTGATTAAACGTGTTAATGCTTTTAAATACTTTCAAAAGTTTTTAAAGTTATGAGATAATATTTTAAAAATGTTTTAGATGTTCAAAAAATCTTTTTGATAAATTTTGAACATGGAAATTTTTTAAAATGACATTTTAAAATTTATGTGATAATTTTTAAAACCAATTTTAAATCTTTTAAAATTTATGCGATAAGTTTAAATTGCCTAAAATTTTTATTTGATAAATTTTTAAGCTTGAAAGTTTTTAAGATGATGTTTTAAATTTTATGAGATAATTTTAAAACTGATTTTAAAGATTAAAATTTTTATGCGATAAATTTTTTTTTAAGTAGCATGCAAATTTATGATTTTAAAATTAAGTTTTTATGAGATAAAAATAAAATAATTTCAAAATCATATTTTAAATTTAATTGTTAAATTTATGTTTGCATGCAAAAATTGTTTAAGCGATAAACTTAGTATATTTAAATGTTAAATAGTTGTGCACTATCTTTATGCGATAAATTAGTGTAGCTTTATTTTTATGGCTTGTTTATCTTGTCCCTTATTTGATAACACAAGACAACCCTTTAGGTTAGCCATTAAAAATGATTAAAATTTATTACTTAAATTTTAATGACATGCTATGTTTTAATAAATCATTAACAACAATATTAAGACCTAATTCCTGATTAGGGTAGTCCTTTAAATGAATTTTCAATTCTAAATGTTATAATTAATTTTCATTAAAGGACTTCGCTTCTAGCGTTGTTAATAAAATTTATTAAAATCCTGATAATGATTAGGGTAGCACATGAACCTTATAGTTGATAAGGACTTAATAAAAGTTATTAAACAAATCCTAAAAATTTTGAATTTAAGGATTCAACTAGTTGATAGGATTAATTAGTTGTTAATAAAAACTGTTTAGTCTATGGCATACATACAAAAATGACAAGCTTCATTCAATGGACCATGATCCAGTCAATGTGCTTGGCTAAGAGTTCTGGGTCAACCCTTGCTAGTCCAAGGGGTAGTGATCCTGGCTTAGTCAATTCCCTGGCTGTGTTCCGCTGGACCGCAATGTCGCGAATCATGATTGTATGACACCCTGGACTATATCTAAGTCAAATACGTTAATGATCTTTTTCAAGATTAGCCGTAGCCCTCCTTGTTTTAGGGGTTAGTAACTATAGGACCCGCGTTATAGTTGTTGAGATACACTCAAGCTGTAACCTGGCAATCTTATAGGAACCAACTTCTTAAATACATAAGATGAAATCTTGACTAACCCTAACCGTCGTCTCGTACCTCGAGCGCCGGCGTAAGTTAAGTCAACGATGTAGTCTGCCTAGATGTAGTCTAAGACCTGACCCAAACCGACGTGTCGTGCATACACCGAGCTGAGGGGCAAGTCAGGCTTGACATGAAAACAAGGGTCCGACTAGACTAGACATGGTGATTTGGATGAGCACACTCATGATCACGAATGGCTAGGGGCAAAAACCGATTAAGAGAGTCATATCCGATATGATCGATGAAGAGTCATCTTCCGATCGCAAAGTCAATCAACTTGTTGAGCTACACTCAAGGTTGTTTAGACTCAAGGTGATTGGAACTCTTACCCATTATTTTAATTCGATTAAATCGTTCGTTATTAAGCTTTAAAACGTTCGTAAAAATAGTGGGAGGATATAGATAGATAAAAGCCAATCTACCTGTATTTAATATTGAACATATGCTAAAACTAGGGCAAGATTATGTTTACCGAAAGAATCAATTGATAATATTGAAATTAGTTAATTGGTCATAAAGTTGATTAATTGAATATCAAGTTAAATTCTAATTGATGTAATCAAACTATATTCTCATTGACATTAAATGACCTTCTAAAAGAACAGACTTAAGAAATATGATTTCATTAAGTTCTGTGTCCAACAAATAAATTAACGCTACATGTCACTCGTCTCTATATGAGGCAGCTTGAACATATAGGACATTCAAAGTATGTTTCTCCCTACAACTTGTCGAGCTACCCTCAAGGTTGTATGGACAAGCAATTTTGATCCGCAAAGTTCGAAAATTCGATCAAACCGTTTGACTCGAATACGAGTGCATGAGCGGTGCAAGACTATGTATCCCAACCGGATCTTGAGACTAGCAACTTCTTGAGCTACACTCAAGATTGCAAAGCTCAAGCGTTTGGATACATAAGTTGCTTGCATAGCTATTTATTTATGTTGATATCTAAATATGATTTAGAAAAGGAAGAAGGCACTTCGGAAAGTCAATTGAGAAAGTTAGTTTAATTTATCATTAGTACATGCATAAGTAGGAGGAAATGAAAATGTGACATATTTTGATGTCACGATTTCAGAATAAATTGTTATACAAAAGACGTTTAACACATTTTGACGAATGTCGTCACATTGCTTCTGAAGTAATGTTTTGTGTTAAGTAATTTGTAAATAACTATATATATATTAAATGTTAATATATAAATACACAAGATAGTAGCAAACTTATATGGTAAAATTAGACTAGGCCGTATCAAGAGATTAAGCTTCACAAGTCACATAAAGAGGGGTCTGACCTCTCGTATTATGAAGTCTACGGACACTTGTGAGTCTTAGCCTCTTAGATACAATGGCCGAAACCCATCTGTGAGACAGTGGGAGAATGAGTTGTCGAACTTAGTCTCGTACATACTGATGTACCCGAGTCTATTTTTAACAAAATAAGTTATTCGTATGTTTTATTAAGACACGTGTTCTTGATGAAACACAAGTCTGATAAAATAAAGAACGAAATGACTAAAGTATTTAAACTGATTCGATTAGATCGAATGGTCAAATACTTAGCTAAATAAAATCTTGTGTAATTAAAAGAAAATGTGATTTTCTCTCAGATCAAGTCTGTTAACACATCGGTGTGTTAAAAGGTATGAATCACACTTAGTTAGACTTGGTGCGATCCATAAATAAGTGATTCTGAGTTAACTCCTCCCTCTGGGTTAAGTCCTAGATAGTAATACCTAAGTTTTGATAATGTTCTATGAGGACATTATCAATAAGATATTCATTAAATCAATCATCAGGAAGTTGTATATTTACTCAAATTTCGTAAGACGAAAAGTCGAGTTAAGACATCATAACTAATGATGACTTAGTCAACTTCTAGGATAAAATTCGGAGTAGTAACTCTGATTTAAAACTTGATGCAATCTGAAAAGGTCCGTGTGCGTAAATAAATTTGAGAATTTAGTTTACGTGTCCAAGGAAAATGTTTCCTCACTTTCTGCAAGTAAATCTTTAAGTTGAAAGATTGGTGCAGAAAGAAAATAGTGAAGTACAATCATGTTGGTCGAGAACGGTTTTTCATCCTAATTCCTATAAAACGGATTATGATGAAACCGGTTTCGCCAACAGATGTGTACAGATCTACTCGGACCAAAGCCGATGTAAAACGCTTAAGTTGACCATGAAATTTGCGCATTCACTTACAAGTTCGCTTTTCTAAATATGATTTAGACGAACCAACTTATATGAATTAGCCAGATAGTTTTCAAGGTCAGTGGGAGCGTATAAATTACATGCGAATCATCAAAGGGATGGAACATACATTTTGACAAAGTAATCAAAAGGTTTGATACTTTATCAAGAATAGATATGAGCCATTTAAAATGACCATTAACAAATTTAAAATTATTATCGTAAGGTACGATGAGCTGGATAAGATCCAAGTAAAATATTATGGATTCCGACAGACCAAATGAATTATTTGAATGAGATTCAAATGGATGGTCTGACATGAACATAGAAACCCCTTAAGTCTATAGAGTAGACGGTTTTAGCAGATCCACTCACGAAGGCTCTACCACATGAAGTCGGGAAAACTTATGTGTAAAAACGATATTAGATATCGAGATAAATGGGCCTGAGTGCAAGTGGGAGATGTAGGAATATGATGCCCTCAAGGCCATTTATTCCTGTGTGAATAGCACAAACATCTTGTTCGAAATAACAGTAAGCTGTTTGGTAATAATTTATCTAAGTTATATTGTAATGTAGTTAATATTAGATATCAACTTAGGTAAAGTCCTGAGACTTTATGCAAGGTCAAACGGGTATCGAGATGAGTATCTCGATCATGGAGAAACGTTTGACCGTCTGTAGCATAAGTCTGGAATGGTTCGTGGTCATAGATGTTTCGAGACAAGGATACCGAAACATCGGATAGACCATTGTGTCTTAGTCTTCACCGTTTAGCGGTGGCGATGATCTCATGATCGCTTGACTTGGCGAAGTCGAAGACGAGACACAGGTGCTCATTAGAATGAGTTCACTGAACGATCCACTAGAGTTATCACATGGTTATATTGACCAATCTGTCAGTGATATCTCTGAGTGATGATAGGATAGTTGGTCTTTTGACTTGAGGTCATTTTGACGGACCTGTGCGTGAACGGTGCCACTTAGATCAACTGACCTAGCTTCAAGGCAAGGCCTGTCGAAAGGTCTTTTGATTGGGTGTCACTTGAAACGTACGAGGCGAGTAATGACCAAGAGAGGATTCGTCTCTCCCGGTCAATGGGAGTTAGTGTCGTAGAGTTAGTTTGGTCTTTAGTAAAAACTCTGCGCAGAGTATGTTGGAAGGAGTCCAACATTAGTTGACTAAAGATCGATCGAAACTAACCGGAGTCAAGTTATTGGGGTTGACAGTTTAACCGTACCCCAGACTTGATCCGCACGACATAGTTAAGACGAAAAGACTATAACTATGGAATTCATCACGGAAACAGTCAGGGTGGTCCCGACAATACTCATGTCAATGAGTCAACCACATAATGATGATTCCTGAAGCAGGGACGGCAACCACTGCTAGTGGTCACTGCCGTATAGGGCTTCGAGCCCAACCTGTTGTAAGGGTCAGGCTGTAGGGTCTCACACAGAGTGCAACGCTTCGTCTAGTAATAGGTAGAAAATAGTTAGGGTGAATATTTGCATTTGATGCAAAAGAAGAAATAATTGCATTTGATGCAATATGGTAATTTAAGCTTAGATAGGGACTATTTTGCATTTGATGCAAAAGCGATTAAATGTGTATTAAATTGTTTAATATAATATTTAATAATATAAACGCAAGGAAAAGGTTACTGGTTAGACGGGTTCATCTTGCTCTTGACGCAGGTTCGAACTGCGTCAAAAACGGAGTTCAAACGAGCCCCAAAAGTCTATTTAAAGTGTTAAATAGAAAGCCCAAGAGAGGCTGTCAAAAATAAGCCCAGGCCCAAGGGAAGGGGGCCCGCTGACGCGTGCGTCAGCCTGCTGACGCAGGCTGACGCCAGCGTCAGCGGGCCCACCCGCTGACGCGTACGAGACAACCCTGCGGGCCCGCATTTGATGCGGGCCCGCCCCGTTTCACGACAAAAGCCGCCCGCTTCCGCGGGCGGCAGCTGTGCACGCGACGCGTGCACAGCACGCGCCTCGCGGGCGCGTGCTGTGCACGCGCCGCGCTGTTAAGCACGCGCGTGTGCTGTGGGGCCCACATGATGGGCCCCACTTCGGGTTTCTTCAGCCCTAGGGCTGCGTGCTGCGTGCTTCGTGTGACGGCTGCAGTTTTGCGAAAATTGCTTCTTGGGCTGATCTTTGGACGGTCAATTGGAGGGTCAAACGAACTCCGATTGACGAACGGTTTTTTCCTATGCGTTCACCGTTGAACGCTTGTCGTATTGATAGGTTGTATCAATCCTGAAGCTCAACGGTGAGTGAGTTAAAATTCACAGAAGTTTGCACTTTGTGAAGTGCAAACTAACTTGATTTTAAATTAACTCATTGTTTAGTCCCACATCGGATTTTGAGAAAAGGGGAGAGTCCACCGCCTATATAAATAGGGGCCTCCCCCCTTTCTCAAATCTCGTCCCAAGCTCTAGATCTGAGCGGCTCTCGTAAATGTTGGAGCACGCTCGGATCTAAGCTTAAATAAATATTTCTCTTTCTCCCTAAATTTTCTGCCTTACTCCTGCGGGCTCTAGCAAAGCCACAAAGGAGTTCGGATTCTGGATCTGAAATCTTGGCGGAGGTTTCACTCGCGTGAAACTTTCTTCGGCGCGTGGTTGGCTCGGCGGCACGGGGATTGATCGCCTCGGGATGCGGAGCGGTTCGGGGAGCGGTTCAAAGGAGCGGCTCGGCGTGGGACGGGAGCAGCTCGGAAGACGGCGCGGAACATCTCGCCTGCTCCAGGGCTGAGATTCCGGGTATGTGGTTAAAGTATTTTTAGCATTAGTTTAGTTTAATCGCAGTAGGCTAGATCCTTCTTGGGATGGTCAGATCCATCCCAAGTCGGCATAGATCTTGGCATAGGGTCTTGGACCTTAGGGCTAAGTTAAAATAGTTTTAACTGTATGTTAATTAGTTAACATAGGTTTTTCTTCCGCTGCAAAATGTTTTTGTGTCTATGTTCCGTCTGACTTAGGACGGGACTAGAGTTTTTGTGCCCTAAGGGACCGCCAATTCCCTGCACGAATATCGATCCGACCCGGCCCCGATAACGCACAAATCACTCGCCCACTCCAGCGATAACCGTTCCCCCAGGCCCGCTACCACTTAATGGCCGTTATGGGGAGGTGCTGAGATGGCGCAGGGAGCGGCGAGGAGGAGGCGGATTGAGGGGGCACGATTAGGGGCGGGCGAGGGACATGGGTCGTGGGAAATCACGACGGGAGGACGATAAAAGGGCCAGAAGGACGACTGAACAGGGGACGGCATCTCAGGTAACTAAAACCTAAGGTACTCCATCAACAACCTAGTTCCCCCATTTCATCTCCTTCCTCCCCCGCTCGTGCCGGTAGACGTTGTTCCGTTCTCCTCTCGAGTCGAACCGTCTCCGCCGAGTCTCCTCTTTCAGATCATCGTCTGACTTAGGCATCGGAGGGGATTTGGCCGGAACCAAAGTCCGGCCCCCCTGACGAGTGCTCTCGTCTGCGTAGGAGGACGTCAGATCCACGGGCCGAGGCTTCCCCTCCGCCCCACGCCGGCCACGCATCAAGCAAGACGACCGAGGTTACCCCTCGTCGTCCGACCGACCGAGGCCGAGCACGTCCGTCCAAGCCGAGGCTTCCACTCCGCTCACGAGGTGCCGAGGCTACCCCTCGCCATCCGACCGTCTGAGGCCGAGCGTCTCACACCGGGTCGAGGCTTCACCTCACCCCCCTCGTGGCCGAGGATCCAGACCCGGCCCAGCCGACGTGCTCCACGTCATTCGCAACTCCGATTCACGCCGCGTCTGCACAGACTCGACGCATCCGAGGGACCCAAGTCGGCCCCTTGACCACGTTGACCGGACAGTCCGCGGTCAACGCTTTTGTAGTGAGAAAACACTCTGAAACAACCTGGATGTGGATATCAGCCTTTGTGAGATCATACAACCTAACCATACTACATATGTGACTCTTAGCCCTTGACGACAGTGACCGCGAGCAGCAATTGTGTCCCTGCTTTGGTATCATCATTATGTGGTCTGCACCTTGACATGAGTACTGTTGGGACTACCACAGGATATGCCAATGATGAATTCCGCAGTTTTAATCCCTCTGTCGTCACTATGCCACTATGAAGTCTATGGTATGGTTGGCTGCCAACCCATAATAGCTTCGAGATTGATCAATATCGTTCGCTTAGCTTGTCTTTATTGGATCATATCCAATATACATTGGCCAAGGATTTTCGCTAAGGACCGTATTGATTCAGCGACACTACTCCCCTGCAACTGGAGATGTGAATCCTAGCTTAGCCACTACTCCCCTCGTACGCTTCAAGTGCCACCTAATCTAAGACCTTCCGACATACCTTGCCTCGAAGCTAGGTCAGAGATCAAAGTGACACTGTTCACGCACATGCTCGTATAATGATCTCAAGTCAAAGGACCATCTTGCCTATCAGCAATGAGAGCTACCATTGACAGTTTGGTATGTGCATTTCATGTAGCAGCTCTCATTAGGTTGTTCAGTAAACTCATTCTCAATAAGCACATGTGTCTCGTCTCTGATTACACCAAATCGAACGATCATGCGATCATCGCCACCAACCATTGGTGAAGATAGAGACACAATAGTCTAACTGATGTGTTAATGTCTTATCTCGATAGATCTACGACTACGAACAGTTTTAGACTCATGCTTCAGACGATCAAAACATTTCTCATGATCGCAATCCTCATCTCGATATATGTTTGAACTCACATTAAGTCTTGTTTCAGAGTGTTTTCTCACTACAAAGCGTTGACCGTGGAGAACCCGGTCAACGTGGTCAAGGGGCCCACTTTGGGTCCCTCGGGGGGCTTCGAATTGGTGTAGAAGGGGCGAGGGGAAGCCTCGGCCCTTGTTGAGATGCTCGGCCTCGGATAGACGCGCTCGGCCTCGGCTGAAAGGGGGTCGAGGAGTAGCCTCAGGCGCCCGGGTAGATGCACGGCCGACGGGAGGCGAGGGGAATCTCGGACCTGACTAAGACGCTCGGCCTCGGTGGGGCGTGCTCGGCCTCGGCAGGTTGACGGTGAGGGGAAGCCTCACTATCCAGTCGGATGAGGGGTCGGAGAGGGGCGAGGGGTAGCCTTGGCCCGTTGATCAGTTGTCCACCTGCGTAGACGAGAACGCTCGTCAGGGGGCCGGACCTTGGTTCAGGCCAAATCCCCTCCGATGCCTAAGTCAGATAGTGATCTGAGAAAGGAGGCCCGGCGGAGACGGTTCGACTCGTGAGGAGATCGTAACGGCGTCTCTCGGCGCGAGCGGGGGAGGAAGGAGATGAATTGGGGGAACGAGGTCGTTGATGGAGTACCTTCGGTTTTGTTACCTGAGATGCGGTCCCTTTCTTCGTCGTCTTCCCGGCCCTTTTGTAGAGCTCCCAGCGCGGTTGCCCCTGGCCCACGTCTCACGCCCGCCATCGATCGTGCCCCATCAGTCCCCCCTCGCCGCCGCCCTTTCCGCCATGCCAGCACCTTCCCATTATCGCCATTAGTGGTCGCGCGTCCGGGGGAGTGGTTTTCGCAGGAGTGGGCGAGTGACCAGCGGGTTATTGGGGTCGGGTCGGATCGACGTTCGAGAAGGTCCCTCATAGGGCCTTTGCTCAATGGGCTTTTGAGGATGCAGATGGGCTCTCGACCTGTGGTCGGGCTCCTGGGCTCGTGTCTTTTGGGTCTCGGTCAAATAGGCGTAACAATTGCCCCCATCGGTCGGGTTTGATCGGCCTCGGCCGGTTTGACTCGGCCGATGTGACTTCTGCCGATTTTGACAAGCTCTCCAGTCGATGCCGACTCATTTATTAGTCGTCATCATGAGTTGGCCCGTTCGATGTTTTTAAGGCGCGGGTTCCGAAGCGCCGTCAGCCTTCGGATGTTGCCACGTGTAGCGGCAAGCTTATCCCTGCCGTTCGCGGAGTCGTCTTAAGTGGAAAAGCCGAGGGATTCGTGAGCCACCATCCCGTCGCCTTTCTTCTTTGTGCTGATCCTCCTTCTGTCTGAGCTCTGCCCCATGTCGTCTTCCTCTGCTACGGGTTCGGTTCGGTCGGAGCACGATGCAGCTCCAGGTCTGGCGGGTGGCACTCCTTTGGTGATTAGTCAGCATGGGGATGATCCTTCAGGGGTTCCTTCTGAGGTCTTGGCGTGGCCTTCGTCAATCTGTGCCACCGCCATCGGGAGTATGCGCTCCTCCTACCTGCTTCCGCCCTACTCGGCTCGTGCCCCTGGGGCCGACGAGCGGATCTGCTCTCCTGGGCCCAATGAGGTCGGAATATATGAGAGGTGCTTTCACTTCGGGCTCTGTTTCCCGCTTCATCCTTTTATCGTGGAGTTCCTTCAGGCCCACAATGTGTGCTTGTGTCAATTCTGTCCCAACGCCGTCGGGATCCTCGTCGGGTTCGTTGTCGTCTGCATGCTGAAGGGTGTGGTGCCCTCTCTCCGCCTCTTTGCCCAGTTCTACCGCCTGAGCCTCCACCAATCGGGGGCGTGGATTTACATCAGCGCCCGCCCGAAGATGTCCCTGGTGCTGGGGTTGCCGAGCTCTCTGAAACGCTGGAAGGGGGAATACGTGTTCGTCACATTCCCCTCGAGCGTACACTTCCCGGCTCGGTGGGTGGCGGCCGGTGCCGTTGTTCTTAATCTGGGTGAGCCGACGGTCGCTGAGCAGCAGACGGCGAGGGACATGTTGGCAATTCCTCCGAGGGAGCGCTCGATCGACTTCCTCTTTAGTGACCTCAATTTGCGTAAGACGGTGTGGCCCCTAGGTAAGCTGCTCCGAGCGTTCGCCCCTCGAGGTCGCCCAGGTTCTGCTCTGTCTCTCATTTATTCTTTGAGTGCAGGTGGGTTCCCTCTCGGTCCTTCTCCTGCCAGCGCTCTCGTGCAGGCCCCAAACCCGGATCCGCGCAGAAGGGACCATGTGTTGGCGGTCCGGAAGAAGCAGCGGGTTGTGACCGCATCCGGAGGCTTGAAGCGAAAGAAGATGTCGTCTCCCTCTTTCCCCTTGCAGGGATCTCCCAAGAGGCTCCGTGAGGGGGTCGAGGGGGTCGACGTTCAGCCGACTGCTGACCGACCTCATCCTGCTCCCGTTGAGGTTGCTTGGCCGTGGGCCGGCCCTTCACCTCTTCCGGACGGCTCTCTCCCTGATGCTTACAGTCGGTATCTTGGGGCGTTCCGCTCTGCTCCTGGCGAGTTCCCTTCGTCAGGGGAGGGTCTTCTTTGTCCACGCTTTCCAGTGGGTGAGAAGGAGTCGGTGTTCTCGAGCCGCGGAGCCGCCGCTCGAGTGGCCGAGAACTGTTGTCTCCCTCCCGACCAGGCGGTGTTGGACGGAGTCAGAGGTGATTGCTTGGCTACCTTCGTGATCCAGGCTGGTCAATAGGTAGTGTGTCTCTGCTTGTCCCCCCGTTCTCCAGCTGTTTTTGCCATCTTACCTTCGTCGCTTTGGCACAGTTGTCCTCGGTGGGCCTCTCGATGAGGCGCCAATTCGCGGCTCTTCCCAAAGCCAAATCCGTGGCTGGGCTAGGCCCTGAGGTCCCTGGCGAGGAGGAGGAGGAAGCTGGTCAGTTGGCGGAAGCGCGGGTCCAATCCCTGAACTCCCGCATAACTGAGCTGTCCTCTGCCCTGGAGGCGGCGGATCGTGAGAGAGCTGTGGCTCTGGCCGCGAAGTCCGAGGCTGAGACGCGGCTCGCCTCTCTTTTAAAAGACGTCGACGCGTCTGGAGGGGTCAAGCAGGTCCACGGCCCGGCTGCTGCCTCCGAAGCCTCGGAGCTCTCCGATCGTCTGGATGCGGCGGAGGAGCAGGCGAGGGCCCTTGCTGCCCAACTAGGAGAGAAATCCCGGGAGATCGAGAAGGAGAGGGCGGAGCACCAACGCCAGGTAGAGACCCTAGAGGCTCGGCTGCGTGGGCTCGAGGAGTTGGATCCTGCCCGGATCGCTCAGGATGCCGTGGCGGAGTATGCCACCTCCTTTGTGGAGACCGCCTTATTGGAGGCGTACGAGAAGGGCTTCGCCCGGTGCCAGTCCGAGATCCAAGAGAAGTTCCCGCTCTCGGGGATCAACTTCGAGAAACTTCGGATGTACTCTGACGCCGTACGGAGTAAGGGGGGAGACCCTAGTGAGCCTCCAGCCTGTGGCTCCCCTGGCGCCCCCGGAGAAAAATGAGGGAGGGGAATGCCCCTCGACCTCTTCGTGTATCCTTCTGTATACCTTTTTGCTTTATCTGGAAGGGAATGAATTTAAAACAAATTTATTTCATAGGAAACGATACATCTATTGAAAGTACTTGTGTAAATATTCCGAATTCCAAGTGTGAGTGAGAACACTCCCTTCCATGTCGGCTAGTCGGTAGGCTGCGGGTCCGAGGACCTCGACGACTTTGTAGGGTCCCTCCCATCTAGCCGTGAGCTTCCCTTTGCTAGCGGTGTCGGTGGTGAAGCCCGCCTTCCAGAGGACCAGGTCCCCGAGGTGGAAGCTTCTCCCCCGCACCCGAGCGTTGTAGTATCGGGCCACCTTCTGCTTTTGGCGGACGATGGTGGCCAGTGACTGCTCCCGTCGCTCGTCGAGGAGCTCCAGGCTGAGCCCTAGGCCCTGCGAGTTCCGGTCTTCGTCAAAGTATTTGAGGCGAAGAGATTCTTCACCCAATTCGACCGGTACCACCGCCTCGGCCCCGTAGGTGAGCATGAAGGGGGTCTCGCCAGTAGCCTCCTTGTGGGTCGTCCGGTATGACCAGAGTATCCCGGGGAGCTCTTCCGGCCAGTTCCCTTCGGCGTCCTTCACTTTCTTCCGGAGGGGCTCTATGATACACTTGTTGGCCGCTTCTGCCATCCCGTTGGTTTGGGGGTGTGCTACCGAGGCAAAGAGGAGCTTGATTCCCCATTCCTCGTAAAAATCTTTAAACCCTGCTGAATCGAACTGCTTCCCGTTGTCTGTGACGATGGCCCGTGGTACTCCGAATCGGGAGATGATGGAATTCCACACGAAGCTTTTCGCTTTCTTCCACGTGATGGTTGCCAACGGCTCGGCCTCGATCCACTTGGTGAAGTAGTCCACTGCCACGATCAGGTGCTTCCGCTGCCCTCGTCCTGGCTTGAATGGTCCGAGGATGTCGAGCCCCCATTTCGCAAAGGGGAGGGGGCTCACGATGGGGATGAGCTCTGACAGAGGAGTCGAGATGTGGTGGGCGTACCTCTGGCATTCTTGGCATTTCTGCACGTAGCTTGTAGCATCTTTGGCCAAGGTCGGCCAGTAGTACCCATGCCTTAAGATCTTCTGCGCGACTATCTTGCCCCCGTGGTGATTCCCGCAGATCCCGTCGTGAACCTCCCGTAGGACGTAGTCAGCTTCTTGCGGTCCGATGCACTTCAGGTATGGGAGGACGTCCGTCTTGGTCCAGCGTCCCCGGTAGAGCGTCCCCTCATGGGTCACGTATCGGAGTGCTTTTCTCTCCAGGGTTCGGCGCTCATCCCCATCGGCCGGCACCTCTCCGTGGGTGAGGTATCGGATGATCGGGTCCATCCAGGTGGGCTCTTGGTCGATCGCCATCACCACGTGCTCCATCGTGCTGGGGGACGGCAGGTTCTCTACGTAGATGGTGCGGCCCAGCTCCTTTGGCGAGGACGAGGCCAGTTTTGACAACGCATCGGCCCGCGCATTCTCTGACCGTGGGAGGTGTAAGACCTCCACGTCCTTGAATTTGGACATCACCGCTCTGGCGACTGGGAGATATCTCTGCATCGCCTCCTCCCGTGCCTCGTAACTCCCTAAGAGTTGGTTGACAATGAGCTTCGAGTCGCTGAGGAGGCGGACGGACTCGGCCCCGAGCTCCAGGGCCAGCCTCAGGCCGTTGATCACAGCTTCGTATTCCGCCACGTTGTTCGTGGCCGGGAACTCGAACCGCAACGCGTATTCTGCGATGTTCCCCTCCGGAGATCGGATCGCAATCCCGGCCCCTCCTCCTGACTGCGTGGCCGACCCGTCCACATGAACTATCCACGCTCCTGGATCCTCTGGTTGAGAGTGGTCAGCCGAAAGAAAGGACAAGGGTTGAGCAGTTACCGTCCCGGGGCCTTCTCCCTCTGGGGGGTCATTTCCTTCCGTCGTGCATTCGGCGATGAAGTCGGCTAGGGCCTGTCCCTTGATGGCCGTGCGCGGTTTGAATCGGAGGTCGAACGCTCAGTTCCACTCCCCAGTTTAGCATCCTTCCCATTCGATCGAATCTCTTGAGGTTCTGTTCCAGCTGTGAGTCGGTCAGGATCAGTATGGTGTGGGCCTGGAAATAGGGTCGGAGCCTTCGCGCTGAGAGGACGAGGGCGTACGCCAGTTTCTCCATGGGCGAGTATCGCACCTCCGCCCCCTTCAAGATCTGGCTCGTGTAATATACCGGCCATTGCACCCCGCCGTCCTCCCGGACCAGCACCGAACTCACAGCTTCCTCCGCGCACCCAGGTAAAGGCTCAGCGACTCCCCTTCCCGGGGTTTGGACAGGAGAGGGGGGCTGCGGAGGTACTCTTTGAGGTCCCCGAACGCCCGGGAGCAGTCTTCGTCCCAGAGTATTGTCTTCCTATTGTTCGGAGGTTCCGTGATTGCTTTCCTCAGGACCTTGAAGAAGGGAAGCGATCTTTCCGCTGATTTGGAAAGGAATCGCCCCAGGGCTGCGATGCGCCCGTTCAGCCTCTGTAGCTCCTTGATCGTCGTCGGCTCGCACATGTTAACCAGCGCATCGATCTTGTCGGGATTAGCTTCAATACCACGATTAGTTATCATAAATCCCAAGAATTTGCCAGATCTTACCCCGAACGTGCATTTCGCGGGGTTGAGCCGAATGTGGTGTCGCCGCAACCGCTCGAAGGTCTCCCGCAAGTCGGCGATGTGGTCTTCCGGTCGCCTTGACTTGACAAGCATGTCGTCGACATAGACTTCTAGGTTCCTTCCGATCTGGGAGCTGAACACCTTGTTGACCATTCTCTGGTAGGTGGCCCCCGCGTTCTTCAAGCCAAAGGGCATCTTCCTGTAGCAGTAGGTTCCCCGGTCCGTCGTGAAGGCAGTCATCTCTTCGTCCCGGGGGTCCATCTGGACTTGATTGTACCCGGAGTAAGCGTCCATGAAGCTTAGCATCTCGTATCCCGAGGCGTTGTCCACCAGGTGGTCGATGCGCGGCAGGGGGTAGCTATCCTTGGGGCAGGCCTTGTTGAGGTCACTGAAGTCCACGCACATTCGCCACTTCCCATTGGGTTTTTTGACCATCACCACGTTCGACAGCCACTCCGGGTACCAGACTTCTCGTATGAAGCCGGCATCGAGGAGACGCTCCACTTCCTCGGAGGCTGCCTTCATCTTCTCGCCGCCCAGGTTACGCTTCTTCTGCCTAACCGGTTTGAAGTTGGGGTCGGCGTTGATCTGGTGGACGATCACCTGGGGGTCCACGCCGGGCATGTCTTCGGGCGACCAGGCGAAGATGTCCAGGTTCGCCTCCAGGCATTCGATCAGCTGATCCCTCAGGTCCGGGCTCAGCCCTCTCCCGATCGAGACGAACCGGCCCTCGATGTCCGTGACCGGGATTTGCTCCTGCTCCTCCGCAGGGGTGGGCCTGGGCCCACTCCTTAAGTCGAGTGCGGCCATCCGGTCAGCTAGTCGATCCTCGGGACCTTCCTCCGCCAGTTGATAGCAGGTATTCGGTCTCCCCGCGTCGCCTTCGACTTGCCCCATCCCCCCCGGCGTTCGGAACTTAATGGTCCGATGGAGGGTCGAGACCACCGCACCGACGGCGTTGAGTAGGGGTCGGCCGATGATCCCGTTGTATTCCGACCCGATCCCCAATACGATGAATTCCACCGCTAGGGTCACAGAGTCTGGTGTGTTTCCGAGCGTTACCGGGAGATGGATAGTGCCGATGATGGGGGTGGAGTGACCCGTGAATCCGACCACGGGACCCGAACGAGGTCGCAAGTCTTCTTTCTGCCGGCCCATCTTCTCCAGGGTTGACATAAATAGGACGTCGCAGGAGCTGCCGGTGTCGACAAGCAGCCGTCGCACTAAGGTAGTGTCTATGACCACTGATACCACCAAAGCCACGTCCGAGCTGCGTGCCGTTATGGGCGCACTCGGTCTCCCGACCGGTGGGGAAGGGGAGGGCATCCCGGCCCTTTCCCCACAACTCTCCTCGCGTCGGTCCCGTGCCCCTTCTTGGCAACGATGGCGGGCCCTGTCGCCCCGCGTCGGGGCCTCGCCCTTCTTTCGCCGAGAGGAGGGAGGCCGCGTCATCGCAGATGTGGTTTGTTTCTTCGTGGGACAGTTTTCGTTCCCACAGACGGCGCCAGATGTTTCAGAGTGTTTTCTCACTACAAAGCGTTGACCGTGGAGAACCAGGTCAACGTGGTCAAGGGGCCCACTTTGGGTCCCTCGGGGGGCTTTGAATTGGTGTAGAAGGGGCGAGGGGAAGCCTCGGCCCTTGTTGAGATGCTTGGCCTCGGATAGACGCGCTCGGCCTCGGCTGAAAGGGGGTCGAGGAGTAGCCTCAGGCGCCCGGGTAGATGCACGGCCGACGGGAGGCGAGGGGAATCTCGGACCTGACTAAGACGCTCGGCCTCGGTGGGGCGTGCTCGGCCTCGGCAGGTTGACGGTGAGGGGAAGCCTCACTATCCAGTCGGACGAGGGGTCGGAGAGGGGCGAGGGGTAGCCTCGGCCCGTTGATCAGTTGTCCACCTGCGTAGACGAGAACGCTCGTCAGGGGGACGGACCTTGGTTCCGGCCAAATCCCCTCCGATGCCTAAGTCAGGTAGTGATCTGAGAAAGGAGGCCCGGCGGAGACGGTTCGACTCGTGAGGAGATCGTAACGGCGTCTCTCGGCGCGAGCGGGGGAGGAAGGAGATGAATTGGGGGAACGAGGTCGTTGATGGAGTACCTTCGGTTTTGTTACCTGAGATGCGGTCCCTTTCTTCGTCGTCTTCCCGGCCCTTTTGTAGAGCTCCCAGCGCGGTTGCCCCTGGCCCACGTCTCACGCCCGCCATCGATCGTGCCCCATCAGTCCCCCCTCGCCGCCGCCCTTTCCGCCATGCCAGCACCTTCCCATTATCGCCATTAGTGGTCGCGCGTCCGGGGGAGTGGTTTTCGCAGGAGTGGGCGAGTGACCAGCGGGTTATTGGGGTCGGGTCGGATCGACGTTCGAGAAGGTCCCTCATAGGGCCTTTGCTCAATGGGCTTTTGAGGATGCAGATGGGCTCTCGACCTGTGGTCGGGCTCCTGGGCTCGTGTCTTTTGGGTCTCGGTCAAATAGGCGTAACAAGTCTCATGACTCTACAAAACAGTTATAAACATACTCAGATAAATGGTACCAAATAGCATACTATTATTTTGAACAAGATATTTCATTACAGATAATTTGGCCTGAGGGCATACATATCTCAACAATATCATAATTCAGGTGAAAATTGTAAAATTATGAGTTTCCTCGTATTTTTCTTCATACCAAAAAGTATTGTGACAACAAGTGGAGTTGTTGTTGGACCTAACCAACTGCAATCAACAAAAGCATTCCTCAAATCTTGTTTAGCCCACTTAACTCTCTTGAATAACAAGGCTGTAAACATCAAGGAAATATAATAAACAATTAACAAACCCAACAGCTACTTGTCTCTCTTAACAAATTGATACTCACCCATTCAAATCTAACCAAAGGGTCATAATAACATTAGCAAAATAGAATCACAGCTCATCAAAACTAAAAAGCAGCTGCCCAAAACACACCTCAACCTCAAATTAGCCAATTAATAAACAAATTACCCATCTAATAAACAATAAAAAAACCACTTCACTCTTAACTCAAAAATCCCCACCTTCATATATATCCCCTCCTCTCCCCATTCCCTTCATCCTCTTCTCAAATGACCATGGATTTGGACCTGCGCAACCTCGCCGCCGTCCGGGTCCTTGGCCGCGGGGCAATGGGCACTGTCTTCCTCGTCGTCGACCGCTCTCACCCCTCCTCCCCTCCCTTCGCCCTCAAAGTCATCGACAAGAACTCCCCTGCGTCCAAGCCCGACTCCGACCGCCGTGCCCAATGGGAGCTCTCCGTCCTCTCCCGCCTCTCCCACCCTTTCCTCCCTTCCCTCCTAGGCTCCGTCGACACCACCTCCTTCATCGCCTACGCCGTCCCCTTCTGCCCCGGCGGCGACCTCAACACCCTCCGCTACTCCCTCTCCGACCACATCTTCTCCCATTCCGCCATCCGCTTCTACCTCTCCGAGATCCTCGTCGCCCTGTCCCACCTCCACTCCCTCAACATCGTCTACCGAGATCTCAAGCCCGAAAACATCCTCCTCAAGTCCGACGGCCACGTGGTCCTCACCGACTTCGATCTCTCCCGACAGCTGAAGCCCTCCACCATATCCTCCATGCTGTCTTCTCCTCCATCCCCGCCGCCGACGCGCGCCATCGACCGCCCGACCCACCGGAGGAATCTGACCCGGATCATTTTCATGGCCGACAGCTATCTGAAGCACCTGACGAAGGCGAAGTCGGCGAGGGTGTCGCCGGTGAGCCGGCGGCGGTGCTCCGGCGGGTCGGCGGCGTTCGAGAAGTCGCACTCGTTCGTGGGGACGGAGGAGTACGTGGCTCCGGAGATCGTGAATGGCGACGGCCATGACTTCGGCGTTGACTTCTGGGCCCTCGGGATCCTGACGTACGAGATGGCGTTCGGGAGGACGCCGTTTAAGGGGAGCAACAGGAAGGAGACGTTCCGCAACGTTCTGATGAAGAATGTGGAGTTCGTCGGACGGCAGAGATCGGATCTCACGGACCTGATCGGACGGCTGCTGGCCAAGGATCCCGTCAAGCGGTTGGGGTACGCTGGAGGCGCGGAGGAGGTCAAGGATCATCCGTTCTTTAAAGGGGTGAGATGGGATATGCTCACCGATGTGAGCAGACCGCCGTACTTTGCCCAGCTGGAGGAGATCGAGGCGGCGGTGTGGGCACCGGAGGTTGACGGGAACGATGGCGGGTTCAGCATAACGGAATACTTCGAGAAGATTCGGACGCCGGTGACGGAGCCGTCAGAGACAACGTTACCGGAGTTCTAACGGCAGTCGAAATTTGTTTTTTCCCCTTTTCTTTTGAGAAAGGGGAGCTTTTCCCGGGGGTGTACAGGTGCGGGAAGCGGGAGAAACGGAAAGAGGACGTTGGTGAGGGGTACTTATGTAATTAGAGGGTAGTTCAAAGGGCATATTATTGCTTTGTCTGGCACGTGTGGCATGTCGCGCACACGTGTGGCAAAGCAAAGCATGGTGTAAGTTAGAAACGGCTGCAGGCACACGTATAAGAGGAGATAGCTGGAATGAGAGATCATGATCTATGTTTTATTTTATTGCTCAGTTGGTAAATTTTTTTTTAATTCTTACTAGCTACGTGATTTTAAATTATTGCGGGTTAATTTTTAGTAAATACGATTAAGTCTTTGATTAAAAGCCAAAGTTATGCCCATGCTGGGTGATTGGGAAACAAGTGGGGACAAAAAAGAGGTCATCTCCATGGCTTTAGATTGCGCAATGGTTGATGCAAAACAAAAACAAACAGGAAAAGGCTTGAAGATTCGAGTTTTCTTATATATATATTTCATGTCTTTCCATCAGTTACAGATCGAGATCTCAATCACTGCTCGGTATCGATCTATTTCGAGTCATAAATCATTACTCATCTCATATGTAGGCTTCAAGCTATTAACAGAGGACTCGGCTCCTAGATCCGAAACCTCAATTATTATTGTTACTGTGAAGAGCTTCACTGTTTCTACATGGAAATGCCAAAAATGTAGCCGGCCAAAAACAAATTAGTACGCGGAGTTTCTCCAGATTAACATGTTATCTTTGTTTTGTGGTGAAAAAAAAGTTGGATTTTTGTGGTGCTCTGGCCGATCTGCCCGAACACTACATTTGTCACCCAGCCTTGAAACCCTGAGCAGTGCCATTTTTATTATTCAAAATTTATTTTTGGTTGATTTTTTTGGGTTTGTGTTGTGAATGGATAATACCGAGTTGGTTAGTGAGCTTCAGCACGAAGAGAATAATCAATCAAGCATAATGATTAAACACAAAACCAAGCAACGACACAAAACTTGGTAACACAGTTCGGTATGCACACCTACATCTACGAGGCCACGCCCAGAAAGATTAGATTACTCCACTAAAATAAAAATAAATACAATCATTAATACCGGATTTCTATTAGGAGGAACAAACTCCCCCTCAATACAAACCGTGATGGGTGGTCTTTACCAAACCCATGGAGTAATCTATGCAAGCTCTCCTTGCATGCAAGATCCCCTGGCCAAACTGACCAGAATCAACTCCCTTGATTCCTATCTCGGCAGCCGTTAGCCTCACTTCCGGAGTTCCACCAAAACTTTCGCAAAAGTCGTAACCCTAGCCGCAAAACCATACGCGCCATAGGTATTCAGCTCCCACTCAATCTCGGAGTAGATAAGGTAGATTGCTCGATAAATCCCGTGCAGATCGACAACCCGCAAATTAAGGAAACACTTCAGGCAGGGGGTTCCTCAATAGCTTCCAAGATCTTTCAACCACTATTTGTGGGCTAATATCTCTCTCAACAGATTCTTCAATCAAATCTAAGAGATAACTACTTCCAAATGCATCTTCAGCGATTTTTCACCATAACATCATATAACAGAATACCTCGAAGAGACTGCAATAAGAACTGTAGTAATTCACCTTCAGTACTGCTGATGACCGTCATCCTTTTCAAAGTCTCCGAAACAACATGTTGGACCTCATGTAATGGCCTCTTTTCATAGTCATGTTTGACTATTGTGTGCGTGTGTTTTTACTTCGCTGATCCGGTTATTTTCGTCCGAGTATTCTTCGTCCGCACGTCGACGCGAGCACATCTTTATTTTTAGTTTTTGCCATGGCGTAACTATTGACCGAGTAACCATAACTAATTACCTTTAATTAAGAGTTAATTACTAATTAACTATTTGCTTCTAAATGATTTTAATCACTTTTAACTAAAAGTTAATTTCTAATTAACTTATTATTTTAACTAATTTATTTTTACTAAATCACTTTTCCTAAACTACCATTAGCATGTTACTTTTACCCTAAAACTATTCAATCCCCACCGAAATGTTGGTGAGATCCAACATCCAACAGCAAATCCTTTATCAACTCCCCTACCTCACAACGAACTCCTTAAATCTGTCTCCCTCCACGTCGTTTTTAAACCAAACCTACATGAGCAAAAAGCAGCAGCAACAACCATCCCTCTACCAAATCAGCTACCCCCCTCCACCAACAACCACAACATCAGCATCATATCAACCACCTCCCCTACACAGCAAACCGGCCATTCTCCCCCTTACAACCCAACACTTCATCATCCTCTCCTTCCACCAAGCAACTACAATCAAACCCATTTAACCATCCCTCTCCCCCATCCAAAATCTGCATCTGCCATCTCCTTACAACCCAAAACAAACCAGAAAACAAATCTGAGAAATCAAAATCCAAAAATCAAAGATAATCCCAAATCCAACCCCAAATCAATCCCCTTCCGTCAATCAGCGTCGCCTACACCGCGACCGTCGCATCGGACCATTGCCGCGCCCCGAAGCTGTTGCAGACCGCACATCGCCCTGTTCTATGCCATCCCGCCCTCGGATCGCGCGCCGCCGTTCCCCGATCCCGCGCGCCGCCTCGGGAAGCCGCCGCCACGCGATCGCCGCCCGCCGCCGCTCCGGATCCGCCCGACACCGCTTCAAAATCGCCACGCCTCGGAGCCATCAGCCCGTCGCCCGCCCGTACGCTGCTGCGCCGACCTCCGATCGTCGCCCCGACCGCCCGATCCGCCGCCTAGAAGCCCGATCGCCGCCGCGCCTTTCGCCCTTCGCCCCTGCGCTCGAAAAAGAAGAAGGAAAATAGAGACAGAGGGAGAGAAAAGAAGAGAAGGGGGAGAGATATTAAGTAAGTTTTTTTATTAAATATATTATTATTATTGTTATTATTATTATTATTAAGTTTTTAGGTTTAGTTATTAAGTTAAGATTGTTATAATTAAGGTTAAGTTATCATACTGTTAAATTATTAAATTATTGTTAGTAAGTTAATAAGAATAAGTTAAGTTATTATTTGTTATTTGTTATTATGTCTTAGTTAAGTTAAATTACAAGTTATTAATTAAGTTATTATATTAACTCATGTTAAGTTAATAGTAAGAGTTCAGTTATAAAGTTTAAGTTGTTAATTTTTCTATTAAGTTTAATAAGTTAAGTTAGCTATCACACTAGTTTAAGTTGTTAACAAATTTCTGTTATAGTGTTAGTTTAATTAAGTAAATAGTTAATGTTAGTGAACTAGTTCAAATATTTTAACTGATTGATAACCATTAAACTGATATCACAAATCTATGATGCAGATAAAACGTGCCTCACGTTACCACCACCCGGACACCCACACCCACACCCATGTCAAGGCAAGTATTTTTAGTAAATGAATTGCAAATCTGGCCGTTCAAACTTAGTGCTAATTTGATTCCAATGTGCGTGCCAACTTCTGGTAGCCAAATATTATGTTCCATTTTACTTATTGCCTTTTAATTTAATTGAACTGCTTTTACTACCTGCATATTAACAAGCTAAATTAATTTGGAAAAAGGAGTATGTTACCAACTTGTAACACATATGTGATATCCATCGAATACAGATGGGGTGAAACCATCGAATACAGATGTGGTGAAACTTGGTCGATGACTAGACAGTACACTTGGGTGGGGTTGGTCTATTGCAGTAGGGTTTGTGAATGTGTCTCGAACACGATTATGGCCCCTTCGATGGAGGCAAGCCATTTGGGAGCTTCACGGTAAACCCTGGTGATAAGGTGTATCGAGAACATTTCACCTATCCAGGCATGGACTTAGCACGAGCACAAATAATCAAATACTCAAATTACTACTGTTTTATTTTTTAAAACTGCAAACCCATGCATGCTTGCACTTTACTTTTCTGCACTTATTATTCATAACTGTATACTAACGCTCTTTTGTCCGTTATAGTTGTTTTTCGATTCATTACTTTAAATTTCTTGTCGAGCTTATCGTTGACATATATTTCAACGTGTTATAAAATATATGTTAGGTTCAAGCGGGGCATGACATGTTTTAATGGTGGCCCATGCAGGTCCTCTTGCACTCTGCGACACTTTAGGAATAGTATAAATATTATTACTAACTAGATCGTTTCGGTAAACTGGTACACAAATATTTACTTTGTTTGATTGCAACATGGCAGATCAACCCAACACTCGTAATGAAAATGGTGACGCCTACAACGAGATCATGGGACTCGTAAGAGAAATGATGGAACACCAAACTCGATTACTCTCTGCGCTCAGTCGTTTCGCTCCTCATCTGGTCGGGGATCCTGAAGATTGACGTCCCCTAGTTTTTAATCATGCAAGTGTGCAATAGGATTGGGGATACCAGATTTAAATATATATACCGCAAGCGCACGGTATTGTAGTGTGGCTTGGGGGTCGAACACAGGGAGGCGTGGTTGTGCTTGTGTCTAATAGGAACCGGTTCACCTGAGGGGTGAGCTAGCCCGAACGATCGATGGTTTATCACGGCATGTAATTACGGAGGATATACAATATAAAAGGAAACCTAGGACTTCGGTTTCCATCCTATCATGTGTTCTCGCTATTACGACCTACGGATAGGAAAACGATCGGAATTAGGGCATAGTGGTGAGACGTTACCTCTAAGAATGATACCAGCATCCCATGGGCCCGATATTCCGGTCGATGCCCAGGATGATACGCTGGACTACCCGGTTTCGGTCGATGGGCATTCCCATGTCCATTAACACCGACCAACTCTGGGAGCACTAAGCTCGCAACGAAAACTCACAACATCTAATCCCACCGTTCTCACGTGCTAGGATGTCTACGCTAAGGGCGTGAGCTGTGGCCAGGGAGTCAACCGCCAAGTTTATTTCCCCTTGGCCCTACGGTTAAAGGCGGTCTTTTTACCACCAATGACAATGAAACACCCCGCGTAACCATCTAAATTCCTAATCCCTATCGAAATCCTAGTCATATGGACGCATTAGGGAGAACCCACGAAGGGGTTTCCACCAAAATCCCATATTTGGGAACTACTCACAAATCATGGCTAAAAAGCAATCTAAATGAAAATCAACCGTAAAAATCATGATCAGGCGATTGAAATGAAGTAGTAGCAATGCTGTAAAGATAATATCAAAGTTTGAAAGCAATCAGAAGACTTACAAAAACGATAAAATTCCAGCCGTCACCGTACAATAAAAAAGACAAAAAATAACAACTCTCGTTTTCAGAAACCTAGGGCAACTATATATACAGATCGACATCACCCGATCGGTTGAAGCATCAACCGATCGGGTGAGCTGCTACACGTTTTGGCCGTCGGCTTCGAGAACTTCAACCGGACGCTGAGGAGAACGGGTGAAGCAAGCGGGTCATCGTTTGGAGGGATGCAGCATCAGATCACCCGATCGGTTGAGAATTCAACCGATTGGTTGGAAATATCCCCAAAATGACCGAGAGTTCCTTCGACTTGGCACGGTCAGCGAACCGTCAGTTGAGCCCTCCGGGTCGTCGCTTGGAAAATCAGCTACAGATGAACCGATCGGTTGAGATGTCACCCGATCGGTTGGAATTCAGCTCCAAATTGGCCGAAAGCTCTGTTGGATTGAACCTGTCGATGAAACGGTCGGTTGATTTTCTTCTCACTCCAGCCTCCTTCTGGGTCGGACACGCGTGCACCACACATAGGTTGGCTGTGTCCAACCAATCGGTTGAGAGCTGAAAAATAGAGATCTTCGTCGTTTGACCCCCTAGATCACACATTGCTACGGGGACTCATGATATCTTCGTTATATCTCCCCTATACTGGGGATCTCCTGCAAATACACAAAAACACCAAAAAGTGAAAGAAAACTAAAAATCCCAAGAAAATGGACACGGGACAACGGAACACAACGGAAAAACACAAAGAAGACGTGCATGGATATATAAAATATAAACACACGTCAAAATCCCCTAAGCTGAACCCTTCCTCGTCCTCGAGGAAGACAATGAGAGTAGGAGCTCGGAGGGAGAAAATAGAGAGAGAGAAAGAGAAGTCAAAATCCTAAATCGCCCGTCAGGGCCAACAAAATCAGACACGCCACACTAAACAAGTATACGACAAAACACATTACTAAACCAAGGAAATATGAGTCCAAACAAGTGTCGTGGGCCCACGCGGTGAAGCGCGAGTGAGTGTGGTCGCATGCTAGCAGACGGTGTCACTATCTACATTGCGCAATAAAGCTCCATATACACATATCCAAGGAAAGACCCAAATATCGATTCGATTTGAAATAAACGGTGAATATATAGCTCAAGCATGCATGAGAACAGAGTAAGAATCAAAACGTATCATGTGTCAGGGACTCCACAGCTAGGGACTAGGAAATCACCACACTATCGCCTAGATAATAGCTAGAAAGTTCCTATTCCAAATGTTTTCGAAAACGATGGAGGTTGAGAAGATGTGGAGTAGAATACTCGGTGCAAATTCTCGCCTTCCCTTTATTCTCGGTAGGTAGGGAAATATTCACACATGAATTTTTTTGGGTTTTGGATATATGAATTTTTTTTTTGGATTTTTGGCTATACATATATATATATATATTTTTTCTTTTTTCTTTTCTTTTCTTTTTGGGTTTTTCTTTTCTCTCTTTTTTTTGGATTTTTGGATTTTTGGATATATACATGTGTACTCTCCCAAGTGGGAGAACGGTACACGACGAGGGGATTTGAACCAAGTAAAATAAAAAAGAAATCAGATTCTAAACACTTGGGCAAGGGAGATTCTCTTCGCTAATCAGAGCATAGGCTAAATGGGTTATCTTAGTCCTAATTGTGGAATCCCGACACATGCGAATTGAAGTATACTATATAAATATATTCATGCATATAAAAGCAGACAGGAGAAGCAAATACCGCATATTCAAATCGAAGCATGATAATCTAGGGGTCATCCCAGGATATGTATATAAATCAAAATCACAAAGTAGAAGCACACTATAAGCTAGACACGACACACGACTCACAAAAAAGCAAAGTGGACCCACGATGCTTGACATGCAAGAGGACTCGGCTTCCTAGGATTAGTGAATGTGGTTGTCGAAGCCATGCTAGGTGTGTGTGTGTGTGTGATTCTGTGGCAATTCATCATATGGGGTCATCTCTAGGGGAGAGAGAACAAAAGATGAGAAGAAAAAAGAAAAACACGATGAAAATGACTCAAAAACGAAGAAAAAGGCACAAATGACGCACGAAGTGCGACTCCCCCAAGCTGAAACTTGCATTGCCCTCAATGCAATAAAAGTAAATACGGGAGGGCAATGAAAATGGGGGAATACGCACCGACACAGAGAGTGAAAAACAGGAAAAACACACATACGAAACTGAAAAATAAAGGAGGAAAAAGAAATATAGAAAATAAAAGATAGAAAATCACACCACACGACATATATAAACAAACACACCACAACGAAAGAACATGACAAAACACACAAAAAATCGACTTCCCCCAAGCTGGACATGACAATGCTAGCAATATGATATGGTTATGATGATGCAGAAATATGCTAGGGGGAAGTCAATCTGAGTCGCTGTCGGTAGAATGGTATGGAGAAGGTGAGGAGGGTGGTGAATAATGGAAGAAGGAATCCTCTGAGGACGAAGGAGAGGGTGTGCCGATAGGAGAAGGAGGGGCAACAGGTTGGATCACCGAAGGATCGAGATTAATTGGTGGATCGTGGTGGATAATGATGGCACCGGGTGAACCCACACACGGGTGCCAATCGGGAGGTTCCAAGGGTGTAAAGTGTACGAGTGTGGCATACCAAGGATCCGGGTAGAACTCCCATGGTAGATGTGAAATGCGAATGGGGAGGCGCTCGGGAGATGAGGGTGGGAGGATGGCAAAAGGAGTGCTGGCAGGACTATAGAGGTAGACTGCACGCTCCTCACCAAAGGGAGTTAGCATACCGATATCGATCAAGTAGTCACGATCGATACGGCTACGTCACGGACGAATAGGGAGGTGTGGCGGCAGCCTTAAAACACAGCTGACAATAAGAGTAATCATCCCACCACAGCAGATAGATCCAGAGGTTGCGCGGCTAACAGATAAGATCTCTCGTGTATGATCCAATGAGCGGTGTTTATAGGTAATGGGATACGTCCATGAATTCTGTTGTGGGACATGGCGTATAGAAAGAGGAGCTCATCCCGAGACATCGTGGAAACATCCACGCGGGAGAAGATGGTGTTGGCAAGGAAGCAATGGCGAAGCGGTAGCATGGATGTATGATGTAGGAGGCAAGAGCTACCGATGGAAAGGTGGTATACCAGGTGAACCGTTGCCAAACACCATCATCCCGAAAGTAAGAAAAGATATCAGACCGATCATGAGTTGAACATTCAACATGGCGATCGGGGTGAGGGAAATCCAAAATATTGTTAAGCTCGGCAAAGCTCATAGAAAAATTTCCATTAAAGGCACGGAAGGTGAAGCCACAATCGGACACTTCGAGGGAACTGAGGAACTCGAGTGTGAGATTCCTGTGTGTAAGAGCATGGGCACACAGAAGGAAGTCGCAACCAATGAAGAAAAAAAGTGTGCTGACACCCCTAAAGAGTCCAAGCGATTCGAGAGTGGGGGAATAGGTGAAAATAGTAGGCCGCATGGGGCGATGGAGGAGAGCGTGCAGACGCGCAGATTGCTCCTCAGAAATTGGGTCAATGCCCAGGTATGATTGGGGAAAAGGGCCGTGTAGGGGGTGTCTCCGTGAAGATGAGGCAATCTCTTTTCCATTTCCATACATGGTGATGACGTGGAGGGACAATGATGCAGCGGGGGTGTGTATGATGATGAGGAGGCAGATGAAGCAGATAGACACAAATTCAAGACATTGCATATAAGGAAATAAATATGAAGATTGGATAGAAATTACCCAACGATGATGCAAGTCCAAACTCCTGAAAGATTCCATGCCGTATAAGGGAACAATCTGGGGAGCCACCGCTCGCTGATCCGTCAAGGAAGAAAATTTTGAAAATGAGGGGTATGGTTAGGGTTTCGGCGAATTATGGGGAAATGTGGTCAATCGGAGGGATATTGATGGTGGGGGAGTAGGGGAAAAGGATGGGGGTGTGATCTCAGTGGTGGAGAGATCTATGGGGGAGATCAATTTGGAAGGTGAGGGGGAGGAACGTGTGAATTTGAAATGGGGGAGTCGGGTGAATGAGTTCGGGTGAGCCGTATGTATAAAAGCGTCGGTAAACCGATCGGGTGAAGGTTCACCCGATCGGTTGGGTAAATTTTCAAAATTCCTCGTCGGTCAGCAGCTACAGGTGAACTGATCGGGTGAGATCTCACCTGATCGGTTGACCGCTCCCCAAATTTTCCCGAGAGCACTGCGCTTTTCACCCGGACTTCCACCCGATCTCAGCCTCGGCTCAACCGATAGGTTGATTTACCCTCAAAAATTCCCGAGGGCTCTTCAGTGTCACCCGATCATCCACCTGGTCAGCCTTATATACCACCCGATCGGTTCACTATTGTGCTGACACAAGCCATCTTCAGACACGGTCCAACCGATCGGTTGATTCGTCACCCGACCGGTTGGAGATGATTTTCTGCACAATTTCAAAGATTAGCCTAAGTTTCTTGACGGAGACACCCATTGCTGGATTTATTCACTAAAAATTAGAAAAATGATCCTGAAAATAACGAAGAAAGTTTAGAACATGGGTTGCCTCCCATGAAGCGCTGTTGTTTAAAGTCGTTTGCTCGACTCCTCATTTAGTGGTCAATTTGGATCTGGAGGATTTGTAGATGAGACATCGGTCGTTGAGATTCCGACTGGGGAGATAACTGGTTCAATAATTGTATAATGTTTTAGGCGCTGCCCATTGACTTTGAACGGCTCATCTCTTCCCACTATCTTAATTGCCCCGTGCGGGAAGACCTTGGTGACGCGGAAGGGTCCCGACCACCTCGACTTGAGCTTTCCAGGAAAAATCCTCAGCCTCGAGTTGAACAGGAGAACTAAGTATCTTTCCTTAAATTCTTTCTTCAGAATGCGCTTATCGTGCCACCGTTTCAACTTTTCCTTGTAGATCCGGGCGTTTTCGTAGGCATTGAGCCGAATCTCGTCAAGCTCATTCAGTTGTAGCTGTCGGTGGCTTCCAACCTCATTGGTATCAAAATTCAGATTCTTGATGGCCCACCACACTTTGTGCTCCAATTCCACGGGCAAATGGCATGTTTTCCCGTAGACAAGACGATAGGGGGTTGTGCCGATCGGAGTCTTAACTGCAATCCTGTAAGCCCAGAGTGCGTCTGAAAGTTTCGATGACCAGTCATTCCTAGAGCTGGCCACCGTCTTCTCCAGTATGCTCTTGATCTCTCTGTTCGAAACTTCCACTTGGCCGCTTGTCTGTGGATGATAGGCACGTCCGATTTGGTGTTTCACCCGTACTTCTTCAAGAGAGCTTCGAATTTCTTCTCTATAAAGTGGCTCCCTCCGTCACTGATCAAAACTCGAGGCACACCGAATCTCGGGAAGATATTGTTTTTAAAGAATTTGGCAACAACCTGGGAATCATTAGTGGGGCTGGCTATCGCTTCCACCCACTTGGACACATAATCCACGTCTACCATGATATATTGATTCCCAGAGGACGAGGGGAACGGTCCCATGAAGTCTACTCCCCACACATCAAAGATCTCGACTTCTAAAATGTAGTGCTGAGGCATTTCGTTCCTTTTGGAGATGTTTCCTGTTCTCTGGCAGTTGTCGCAAGCCTGGACATAAGCGTATGTGTCCTTGAAAACAGTCGGCTAATAGAATCCACTCTGTAGGATCTTCGTCGTTGTCTTGTAAGCACTCGCATGGCCTCCACACTGCTGATCATGGCAATGCGAGATTATGGAGGTCGTCTCAGTTTCGGGAATGCACATTCGTATCACCCCATCGTTATAGGTCTTGTACAAATAGGGGTCGTCCCAATAGAATTTCCGGACCTTATGAAAGAATTTCTTCTTCTGCTGATACCTCACGTTGTGGGGGACGATGGCGCATGTCAAATAATTGGCGATATCGGCATACCATGGAGTTCAAGCGGAAGAGACAGAGAAGAGATGCTCGTCGGGGAGCGAGTCGTCAATGGGAGTAGCATCCGGATCGAGAGTTGGCATTCTGGACAAGTGATCGGCAACGACATTCCCCGCCCCCTTCTTGTCCTTGATCTCTAAGTCAAACTCCTGGAGGAGGAGAATCCACCTTATGAGCCGCGGCTTAGCCTCCTTCTTGCTTAAAAGGTATTTGAGTGCCACGTGATCCATGTGCACGATTACCTTGGCACCAATTAGATACTGCCGGAACTTGTCCATGGCGTAGATGACAGCTATCAATTCTTTCTCTGTGGTCGTATAGTTCCTTTGGGCCACGTCGAGGGTCTTGCTCGTATAGTATATAACATGTAGATTTTTATCCTTCCTCTGTCCCAAGACGGCCCCAACTGCATAATCGCTAGCATCACACATTAACTCGAATGGTAGACTCCAGTCCGGCGGCTGAATCACGGGTGCGGATATGAGAGCTTGCTTCAGAAGTCGGAAGGCTTCCATACACTCGTCGTCGAAGATGAAAGGCACATCCTTTACAAGGAGTTGAGTCAATGGCCTGGAAATCTTGGAGAAGTCCTTTATGAAGCGACGGTAGAATCCAGCGTGCCCTAAAAAACCACGGACTCCCCGAAGGTTAAGTGGAGGCGGAGGTTTTTCGATCACTTCTACCTTTGCCTTGTCTACCTTGATCCCCCTTAAAAGATGACGTGCCCCAATACAACTCCTTCTTGGACCATAAAATGGCATTTTTCCCAGTTCGGCACTAGTCCTTTATCCTGGCACCTTTCCAAGACTTTTGTCTGGTTGTAGAGGCACGAGTCAAACTCTGTTCAGTAGACGGAGAAGTCGTCCATGAAGACCTCCATTATATCCTGGGAGTAGTCGGAGAAGATTGCGGACATTAATATTTGAAATGTGGCCGGGGCGTTGCAAAGCCCAAACGGCATTCTCCTGTAGGCATACGTCCCAAAAGGACGAGTAAAAGTCGTCTTCTCCTGGTCATCATTATGGATGGGGATTTGCAGAAACCGGAGTATCCATCCATGAAACAGAAGTAGTTGTGCTTCGCCAGCCTCTCGAGCATCTGATCAATGAAGGGAAGAGGATAGTGATCCTTCATGGTGGCCTTGTTCAGTTTACGGTAGTCGATGCACATCCGGTACCCCGTGACGGTCCTAGTGGGTATGAGTTCATTTTTCTCGTTGCAAATTACCGTCATTCCTCCTTTCTTGGGTACAACGTGCACCGGGCTAACCCAGCGACTGTCGGAGATATGATATATAATCCCGGTATGTAGGAGTCTAATAATCTCCTTCTTGACCACCTCCATCATAATGTGATTCAGTCTTCGTTGTGGCTCAATTGAGGAGGCTTGCTCGTCTTCAAGCAGTATCCTATATGAGCAAAGCCCCAAGCTCACTCCCTTCAAATCTTCCATTGCATACCCGAAAACATTCTTAAATCTCTTTAAAACACCAATTAGTTTGGTCATCTGGTCTTCAGGCAGCGAGGAGTTCACTATGACTGCCAGCGTCGAATTCTCCCATAAATATTCATACTTTAGTCCCGGAGGTAACTCTTTCATCTCAACCTCTTGGGGTCCCGACGCGTATTTCTCAAGCTGAGTATCCTCCAGAGAAAGGACTTCCTCCTGGGTCTCCCGGAAGCCAGCATCCGGAACTTGACTTCCACCCGTGGTTTCACAAGACGAAGCTTCGCAAGGCAAAGAGGGAATAGGTGAGGAGGGCTTTGGGTCTTTCTCAGGTAAATGATGATGATCCAGGTAGAAGGCCTCAACGCGAAAACAAGTTTCAATAGTCGATAGTTCTCCACCACTACTTTCAGCTTCCTCACTGTCCCAAGATCCAGGGTGCTCTATAGATGTCTGCAAGGGATAAATTGATTCCGGTTCGACGTACTCGATGAACTCCGTCAGATAGTCCTCCGGGTGAAACTCCTCGTGGATGCATAATTCTTCCCCACCGATTTCAGAATGGGGTATGTCAATATACATTGCTTCATCTAGAGGAAAGAAAGTTGTCACGATTGAATGCTGCTACACATCATGATACATCCTCTGATTTTCTACAGCAGCTGACAGAAGGGACAGGATGTTCGAGGTGCTCAGAGATTCTTTCAAATTCCATGTCAAACAGCTGACGTGGTGCGAATGATCCCAGATATCGCCCGAAAAAGCACACAACATCCTTGTCACAGAGCAGAAAACATGTAGGCAAAGGAGAGATGGAGGACTGCACGGATAGAAAGCACGTCAATAGCACGGGTTGTATAAATGGGGAGGCGAGGAGCAGTGATGGTGCCAATTCTATACAACTAATATATACAATATGTCGAAGTAAAATAAAAAAGGTGTAGAATGCGAAAATTATCGCGAGATGAAGATGTGAGCTAGACACAAGGGTTCGATTGGTCCTAAAATTAACAAGCACGTTGCCTCCCCGGTAACAGCACCATAGAGCTTGACGTCCCCTAGTTTTTAATCATGCAAGTGTGCAATTGGATTGGAGATACTAGATTTAAATATTTATACCGTAAGAGCATGGTGTTTTAGTGTGGCTTGGGGGTAGAACACAGGGAGGCGTGGTTGTGCTTGTGTCTAATAGGAACCGGTTCACCCTACGGGTAAGCTAGCCCGAACAATCGATGGTTTGTCACGGAATGTAATTACGGAAGATAGACAATTTAAAAGAAAACCTAGGACTTCGTTTCCACCCTATTATGTGTTCTTACTATTACGACCTATGGATAGGAAAACGATCGGAATTAGGGTTTAGTGGTGAGACGTTGCCTCTAAGAGTGATACCAGCGTCCCATGGGCGCGATATTCCGGTCGATGCCCATGATGATACGCCGGACTACCCGGGTTCGGTCGATGGACATTCCCATGTCAATTAACACCGATCGACTCCGGGAGCACTAAGCTCGCAACGATAACTCCCAACATCTCATCCCACCGTTCTCACGTGCTAGGATTCAATGTCTACGCTAAGGGCGTGAGCTGTGGCTAGGGAGTCAACCGCCAAGTTTATTCCCCCTTGGCCCTACGGTCAAAGGCGATCTTTTTTCCATCGATGACAATGAAACACCCCGCGTAACCATCTAAATTTCTAATTCCTATCGAAATCCTAGTCATATGGATGCATTAGGGAGAACCCACGAAGGGGTTTCCACCAAAATCCCAGATTTGGGAACTACTCATAAATCATGGCTAAAAAGCAATCTAAATGAAAATCAAACGTAAAAATCATGATCATGCGATGGAAATGAAGTAGTAACAATGCTATAAAGATAATATCAAAGTTTGAAAGCAATCAGAAGACTTACAAAAACGATAAAATTCCAGCCGTCACCGTACAAGAAAAAAGACAGAAAAATAACAACTATCGTTTTCAGAAACTAGGGCAACTATATATACAGATCGACGTCACCCGATCGGTTGAAGCATCAACCGATCGGGTGAGCTGCTACACGTTTCGGCCGTCGGCTTCGAGAACTTCAACCGGACACTGAGGAGAACAGGTGAAGCAAGCAGGTCGTCGTTTGAAGGGATGCAGCATTAGGTCACCCGATCGGTTGAGAATTCAACTGATCAGTTTGAAATATCCCCAAAAATGGCCGAGAGTTCCGTCGACTTGGCACGGTCAGTGAACCATCGGTTGAGCCCTCCGGGTCGTCGCTTGGAAAATCAGCTACAGATGAACCGATTGGGTGAGATGTCACCCGATCGGTTGGAATTCAGCTCCAAATTGGCCGAAAGCTCTGTTGGATTGAACCGGTCGACGAACCGGTCGGTTGATTTTCTTCTCACTCCAGCCTCTGTCCGGGTCGGACACGCGTGCACCACCCGATCGGTTGGCTGTGTCCAACCGATGGGTTGAGAGCTGAAAAATAGCGATCTTCGTCGTTCGACCCCCTGGATCATGCGTGACTCCTCCTGTTGCTTCGGGGACTCATGATATCTTCGTTATATGTCCCCTACACTGGCGATCTACTGCCAATACACAAAAACACTAAAAAGTGAAAGAAAACTAAAAATACCAAGAAAATGGACACGGGACAAGGGAAAACAACGAAAAAACACAAAGAAGAGGTGCATGGATATATAAAATATAAACAAATGTCAAAGACCAAGTGTTCCAGTCCAGTTAAGGTTTAATCTACAATGCACAAGCACCAAGGACATCTGTCGATCTAACACCCGATGAGGAAATACTGGGAGCAGCACGTAACTACGAGGGTGTAGATAAACTTCGTGAGACAACCCAAGTTGGAGGGAGTAAGCATCCTGAGGAACTAATAAGAGACGCTCTTAGACCAATACAAACTGTCTTATTTAAAAGGTCTGCACCTCCAGTCAACAACCGATATCAGATGATGTGCCACCATTGTAACCAACAAGGGCATGTCAAGAAGGACTGTCAAGTGATGCTAAGGCAATGCCTGATATACGGAGCATCTGAACATGCTACCAGGGACTTCACTTGCCGCACCAACAAGCCAGCAACTACTCAGCATGGACTGCCCCTGGTTCCACAACAGAAGGCTTTTGCATTGGCGAAGCAGAACCAGCCGCGACGCCAGATTGTCACTATGACAGCCGCGGAGGCTGAGTCGAATGGACAAGTGATTTCAGGTATTACTTAAACCCTTCTTTTATAATGCTTATGATATATGCATGAGTTACTTATTTATCTTTTAGCTAAGATATTTCTATGTACTAGGTGTTGTATTGATAGTCTCTCATCCAGCCCTATCTCTTTTTGATTCGGGAGCCACTCACTGCATCATATCCCGAGGGTTTGTAGAGAAACATTCTATTCATGTTGACTCTCTACCAAATTGCTTGAGCATCACTACTGCGAGTGGGGTAGTGAAGACTTCCACTGGCTGCCGATCTTGCCTCATAGTGATTTGTGGACATGAGTTGTTCGCTGATTTTATGATAGTCGACATGTCAAACTTCGATGAGATATTCGGCATAGATTGGTTAGGAAATTTCTATGATACTATCGATTGTCACAACAAGAAAGTAGTGTTTGAAATCCCTAATCACAATGTGTTTGAATTCATGAGTGAAGATCGTTCACTTGGGCCTGTCAAGTTCCGGACCAAGCCGAACGAACTAATCATTGCATCGATGCAAGTTGAGCCCGAGAAACCTAGAGTGGTTCGAGACTTTACAGACGTATTTCTTAAAGATATTTCAGGATTACTGCATGATCGAGATCTGAAATTGTCTGTCGACCTTATGCCGAACACTCAACTTATTTCGAAGGCTCCTTATCGCATGACTCCTGCGGAACTGGAGGAACTTCGGAAATAACTCGACGACCTGTTGCAGAAGGGATTGGCTCATCCCAGCGTATCTCCTTGGGGTGCACCAGTTCTTTTGGTCAAGAAGAAGGATGGTTCGAGAAGGATGTGTGTGGACTACTGAGAACTGAATAAGGTACCATAAAGAACAAGTACCCGCTGACACGCATTGACGACATCTTCTATCAACTTGGCAGATCGCGAGTATTCTCAAAGCTGGATCTCCGAAGTGGTTATCATTAAGTGAAGGTTAGAAGTGTAGACATCACGAAGACAGCATTCCGGACCAAGTATGGGCACTATGAATTTGTAGTCATGCCATTCGGTGCGACTAATGCCCCAGCAGTATTCATGAACCTTATGAACTTGATCTTCTATGAGTTTTTGGATAAGTTCGTGGTGATATTCATCGACGGCATCTTGGTCTACTCGAAGGACGAGGAGGAGCATGCCGAGCATATACAGATTGTACTGGAGACCTTGCGACATCATCGGTTATACGCCAAGTTCAGCAAGTGTGATTTCTGGCTAGATCGAGTCGCCTTTCTTGGGCATGTGGTTATCTCTGTTGATCCGGAGAAGGTCATTTCAGTCAGGAACTGGCCAACTCCTCGATCAGCTACTGACATCAGGAGTTTCCTAGGATTGGCGGGTTATTACCGTCGATTATTAAGGATCTTCATCTGAACTTTTGGTGGCATGAAATGAAGAGAAGCATGGCTCGAAGTGTTGCTAAGTGCCTTGTGTGTCAGCAAGTGAAGGCTGAACATCATCGCATTGCTGGACTACTTCAACCCCTGCCGATTCCAGGGTGGAAATGGCAGCACATCACTGTGGATTTCGTGACTGGACTACCTCGGAGTACTACGAAGAATGATGCGATTTGGGTGATCGTTGACTGATTAACCAAATCAGCGCATTTCATAACCTTTTGAGTGAGACAATCTATGGAAATACTTGCTATGAAGTATATGGAGTTAATGATCTATCCTTTACCTTTAATACTTCCTACTAGTACACGTTGGGATGTGATCGATAATCGTGCAGGAGATTGTTCGATTGCATGGAGTTCTGGTGAGCATCGTCTCTGACTGAGACACTAGATTCACATCTCAGTTTTGGAAGAGTCTACAATCCAATTTGGGTACCAGTCTGAGTTTCAGTACTGCGTATCAACCGCAGACGGATGGCCAATCAGAGCGTACTATCCAGATATTGGAGGACATGTTGCAAGCTTGTATGATGTATTTCAAAGGCTCGTGGGAAGATCATCTACACCTGGTAGATTTTTCCTACAACAATAGCTACCAAGCCAGCATTGGCATGACCCCATTCGCAGCGCTCTATAGAAGAAAGTGTCGATCCCCGCTGAGTTGGGATGTCATTGGTGATCGAGAAGTATTGGGCCCGGAGATGATTGTTGAAACTGTGGGTGTAGTGCGTAACATCAGAGACAAGTTATGCATTACGCAAGACCGGTACAAGCATTGGGCTGATGCCAAGCATCGTCACTTGGGTTTTCAACCAGGAGATCATGTTTTCCTGAGGATATCTCCAAATCGAGGAGTGATACTTTTTGGGAGGCGAGGCAAGCTCAGTCCGAGGTTCGTTGGACCCTTTGATATGTTAAAGCGAGTTGGAGAGGTAGCTTATCGTCTAGCTCTACCATTGTCTTTGAAGGGAGTACATAATGTTTTCCATGTCTCCTAGCTGCGTCGTTATATCAGTGATCCTACGCATGTGGTTGATCATTCGGAGATCAAGGGGCGACCAGACCTTACCTATGAGTAGCAGCCAGTTCAGATTCTTGATCAACTTTAGAAGGCGCTCATGAACAAGGTCGTCGAACTCGTGAGAGTGATGTGGTGACATGACTCGCCAGGAGAATACACCTGGGAGCGAGAGGATGAGATGCGAGGACGTTACAACTACCTTTTTCCTGCATTGTAGAGAATTCCGAGGAACGAAATTATTCTAAGGAGGGTAGGATGTAATGGCCTGTTTTCCTACTCGTGTTTGACTGTTGTGTGCGTGTGTTTTTACTTCGTTGATCCGGTTAATTTCGTCCGAGTATTCTTCGTCCGCACGTCGACGCAAGCGCGTCTTTATTTTTAGTTTTTGCCATGGCGTAACTATTGACCGAGTAACCATAACTAATTAATTTTAATTAAGAGTTAATTACTAATTAACTATTTGCTACTAAATGATTTTAATCACTTTTAACTAAAATTTAATTTCTAATTAATTTATTATTTTAACTAATTTATTTTTACTAAATCACTTTTCCTAAACTACCATTATCATGTTACTTTTACCCTAAACCTATCCAATCCCCACCGAAATGTTGGTGAGATCCAACATCCAACAGCAGATCCTTTATCACCTCCCTTACATCACAACCAACTCCTTAAATCTGTCTCCCTCCACGTCGTTCTTAAACCAAACCTACAGGAACAAACAACAGCAACAACAACCATCCCTCCACCAAATCAGCTACCACCCTCCACCAACAACCACAGCAGCATCATCATATCAACCACCTCCTCCACACAACAAACCAGCCATTCTCCACCTTACAACCCAACACTTCATCATCCCCTCCTTCCACCAAGCAACTATAATCAAACCCATTTAACCATCCCTCTCCCCCATTCGAAATTTGCCTCCACCATCTCCTTACAACCCAAAACAAACTAGAAAACAAATCTGAGAAATCAAAATCCAAAAATCAATGATAATCCCAAATCAAACCCCAAATCAAACCCCTTCCGTCGATCAGCGTCGCCTACACCCTCGATCGTCGTCATCGGATCGTCTCCGCACCCCGAAGTTACTGCAAACCACGCGTCGCCCTGATCTGTGCCATCCTGCCCTTGGATCGCGCTCGCCGTTCCCCGATCCCACGTGCTGCCTCGGGAAGCCGCCGCCACGTGATCGCCCACGCTGTCGCTCTGGATCTGCCTGCCATCGCTTCGAAATCGCCGCTCCCTGAAGCCATCAGCCCGCCGCCCGCCCGTAATCGCTGCACCGACCTGCGATCGTTGCCCCGACCGCCCGATCCGTCGCCTGGAAGCCCGATCACCGCCGCCCCTTTCGCCCTTCGCCCCTGCGCTCGAAAAAAAGAAGGAAAATAGAGACAGAGGGAGAGAAACAAAGAGAAGGGGGGAGAGATATTAAGTAAGTTATTTTTTATTAAATATATTATTATTATTATTGTTATTTTTATTATTATTATTATTAAGGTTTTAGGTTTAGTTATTAAGTTAAGATTGTTATAATTAAGGTTAAGTTATCATACTGTTAAATTATTGTTAGTAAGTTAATAAGAATAAGTTATTATTTGTTATTTGTTATTAAGTCTTAGTTAAGTTAAATTACAAGTTATTAATTAAGTTATTATATTAACTCATGTTAAGTTAATAGTAAGAGTTCAGTTATAAAGTTTAAGTTGTTAATTTTTCTAGTGAGTTTAATAAGTTAGCTATCACACTAGTTTAAGTTGTTAACAAATTTCCGTTATAGTGTTAGTTTAATTAAGTAAATAGTTAATGTTAGGGAACTAGTTTAAATATTTTAACTGATTGATAACCATTAAACTGATATCACAAATCTATGATGCAGATAAAATGTGCCTAACGTTACCACCACCCGGACACCCACACCCACGTCAAGGCAAGTATTTTTAGTAAATGAATTGCAAATCTGGCCGTTCAAACTTAGTGCTAAATCTGATTCCAATGTGCGTGCCAACTTCTGGTAGCCAAATATTATGTTCCATTTTTCTTATTGTCTTTTAATTTAATTGAATTGCTTTTACTACCTGCATGCTAACAAGTTAAATTAATTTGGAAAAAGGAGTATGTTACCAACTTGTAACACATATGTAATATTCATCGAATACAGATGGGGTGAAACCATCGAATATAGATGGGGTGAAACTTGGTCGATGACTAGACAATACACTTGGGTGGGGTTGGTCCATTGCAGTAAGGTTTGTGAGTGTGTCTCGAACACGATTACGGCCCCTCCGATGGAGGCAAGCCATTTGGGAGCGTCACGGTAAACCCCGGTGATAAGGTGTATCGAGAACATTTCACCTACCCAGGCATGGACTTACCACAAGCACAAATAATCAAATACTCAACTTACAACTCTTTTACTTTTTAAAACTGCAAACCCATGCATGCTTGCACTTTACTTTTCTGCACTTATTATTCATAACTGTGTACTAACGCTCTTTTGTCCTTTATAGTTGTTTTTCGACTCATTACTTTAAATATCTTGTCGAGCTTATCGCTGACATATATTTCAATATGTTATGAAATATATGTTAGGTTCAGAGACAGAGTACCGTGAGGATACTACCTTTGAGGATCCCACTTTAGAGGTGGACCCCGCTGATCAGAGCTACGAAGACATTGAGATCCTCCCCGCGGAAGGCTAGAGCGGGACATTTATATTTCAGTTTAATATTTGTATTGTTATTTTCAGGTGTGTTTGCTTTCAGCAGATTATACGGCCAAGCTAGGCCTTAATTGCTTGTGTGTTTGCTTTGGACGCTGGTATTATAATGTAATGAATATTTGTGCTGTTTCTGAGATATTCGCGTACAGGGACATGCCTTCGCTAATTACGCATATTGTGCTTAAGTCAAAGAAGAAATTAAAAAATAAGTACCTCTTCTTTGCTTTAAGCACATGCAGACCCGCTCGCGTTCTCGCTCCCAAGTATACTGGGAAGTGGGGCGTGACACCTCATGTTGCAACATGACATTCAACATGTCATACAACATGGCCAATAAACTAAATCTCTCATTCCAAGATAATTAAGAGCTCCATAAGACTAAATAGATGCCACTAATGACAACACAGTCACACATCGTATGTGTTGGAAGTAGCGATCTATGATCTCTAGTTTGATGATAACAAATATGTACGAACTATTTAACGTGTGTGCTAAGTGTGTTTCATAAATGGCAAAGTAGTAAATCTACATTTGATGACTTAGTCAACGCGGTGGAGAAATTGTTATTCATATAGCAAATTGGAAGATGAAAAAATGGCTATTCATATTGCAACTTGGACTTGGTCAAATAGATGGTGACTATAGCTACAAATATTGGACCAAGTCAAATTGGAGAAGATGTTATTCATATCAATTTAAGATTGATTCATATCCCCATTGCCATTCTAATCCTATTCCAATATGGAAAGATATGTAGTATCTCTTTCAAATCTCCTTTGATTGGTTCAAATCAATTAAAGATCATATCAAATCTCCTATCCCATTTGAATCCAAAATCCTAATCCAATTAGTATTGCAATGTGATCTAATTCAAACCTATAGCTACATAAATTGAATTCCATAGCCATTCATATTCAAACTCCATATTCTAAGAGATTTATTCAAATCCTAATCAAACTAGGATTCCCTCCAATCTTCATCAAATATGGGATTTTAATTGATTCTATCATATCCCATCCTCTCCTATATAAACCTATATCCAAAGAGAGAGATTTTAAGAGAGGAAACCAATTAAATTCGGTCACAACCCTAGAGAAAACCTTCATGGCCGCAACTTTGCAAGGAGCTCGACGGACGATGCTAAAAAGTGCATAACTTTCTCCATAGAGCTCTGATTGACGAACCGTTTGCGCCAGGACGATCACAACTCAGTGCGGTTCTGATTTTAACCTCTGTATTATATCAGTGGTATTTATCTTAGCATGAGTTGTATTCTGAATAACTTCATATATTTCATCATCTCCTAGGCCAAAGTTCTTCATCTCCTCTAAGCCCTTTGACGCAAGCTACATCTCCAAGTTTCTCTCCACATCTCCTTGTGCCACTCCATAGCCCAAGAACACATCAAGGCCGCAACATCCAAGAAGAGAACCATAGCCGCTAGTTGCCATTGACGAGAAGAGAACCATAGCCGCAAGTTGCCATCGAAGAGGAGAGACCATAGCCGCAAGTTGCAGCACACAAACACCAAGAGGAGGTTGCTAAAACATCAAGGAAGGGTCTGCACATGGACTGCTAGAGTAAACAAGGGGCTGTCCATGCACTGCGGAGGGGGGGGGGGGGCTGCACACGCACTGCAGGGTTCTATCCACGCACTGTAGGTTCAGTCCACGCACTGCAGGGTTCAGTCCATGCACTGTTGGGTTCAGTCCATGCACTACCACTGCACCATCAAGATAGGGCCGCAATAATCAAAGAGGATTCAAGCGAAAGCGGCAACTTGAGTTGAAGATGAGACGAACATCTATATCTTGCCAGATGAGAGCTGGCCTGTGCCGATTGACGAAGACGACCACCGCTACATAAACTGAGCTTTCTAAACTCTTGTTTATTATTTTGTGTAGTAGTTAGTTAGATCTTCATAGAGAAAAGTTTACCACTTTTGTGTTCTTTTGTGACTTGTTTAGTCTGGGACTAAACAAGGGGATCTTGACGTGTTGTAGCAGTCAAGATACGCATTTACTAGGTTGATAGTGTTCTATACTTAGCTGAGTGTGGTATGTTCTAGGTAGGGAGTTGGAGCTAGGACCCCATTGTTGTATAAAAGGAACATATTAATGCTAGTAATTGCTTGGAGGCTAGAGTTGGTCGTTACTGTGACCAAACCAGGGTAAATCTGCTGCGTATTCTGTGCTTGCATCTTAATTTCTCTGCTTGTGATTTTAACTGTGTGTGATTTCTCGTGTGTTACACGAGAATATTTTTAGAAGCCTATTCACCCCCCTCTAGGTTAGGATCCAGATCCAACAAGTGGTATCAAAGCAGGTTAGAGGACCTCGTCTAGTCTAGTTATCATGAAAACCCCAAAGTTATTGTTTGCTCACGGCATGCCTATTGATCGTCCTTCTTTATTTAGTGGCCATGATTATATATACTGGAAGGCTAGGATGAAAACTTATTTACTATCCGTTGATGTTTGATACTTGGTACATTATTGATAGCGGATATTCTATACCTGAAAGTTGCTCCGTATGAAAAATATTATTGTGCACAAGAAGAAATGAAAAATATTATTGTACATTATTGTGCCATGAATAAAAATTGAGCTCAAGAAGAAATGAAAAATATATGAATATTGCTCCGTATGAAAAATGGATACAATTCTTGGCAAGTGCACTACCCACGAGTATTCAACCTAAGCTATATGGGTAATCTTTAGCGTTGGTGTATTCTACTCGTCAAGCAATGCCACCCCGACATCTAAGAGTCCTTATAGGCTATGTTTTAGGGTTAGGTACCTTGAATTCATTTATAATGAGGTGGGAAAAATCAATCCTAGGTGATATTCATGTTAAACGGAAAATGTGGATTGGTTTTGGTTGATGTTTTTGATTGAATCTCCCTTTGTACTTCAATGTTAAATTATCATACTTACACAATGGTGTTGAAGTCTAAATTATAATTTTCATTGAACTTGAAATGCCTACTCTATGAAAAATGACATCCAAGTGCTAATTATAATTTATAATACTTTGTTTTTGCATGTGATATTTGATTGACTTCATTTATACACTTTTGATGATAACAAAGGGGGTGAAAAGTTAAAAAAAGATTTGGTATTATTTGTTGAAGGGGGAGCACTAGAAATACATGTTCAAGGGGGAGCTTTGAAAATAGGGGGAGCAGGCTTAACACTAATGCTTGAACGTCTCATTGTATACATCATATGCATTATATCCTTCATCACACTTCACACACACATTTCTCATTGCTCAAATCGTTTATTGGTTTGTCATCATCAAAAGGGGGAGATTGTTGGAAGCAATGATCTAGGATCTCTAGTTTGATGATACATGTACGAACTATTTAACGTGTGTCAATGTGTGTGTGTGTGTGTGATTGATTCTATCATATTCAAACTCCATATCCTAAGAGATTTATACAAATTCTAATCAAACTAGGATTCCCTCCAATCTTCATCAAATATGGGATTCTAATTGATTCTATCATATCCCATCATCTTCTATATAAACCCATATTCAAAGAGAGAGATTTTGAGAGAGAGAGGAAACCAAAGAAATTTGGCCACAACCCTAGAGAAAACCTTCATGGCCACAACTTTGCAAGGATCTCTACGGACAACGCTAAAAAGTGCATAACTTTCTCCACAGAGCTCGGATTGACGAACCGTTTGCGCCAGGAGATCATAACCCAGTGCTCTACAACATGGTGATATTTTTTGATTTTAATCTCTATATTAAATCAGTGGTATTTATTTTAGCATCAGTTGTATTCTAAATAGCTTCATATATTTCATCATCTCCTAGGCCAAAGTTCTTCATCTCTTCCAAGACCTTGGACGCAAGCTACATCTCCAAGTTACTCTCTACATCTCCTTGTGCAACTCCATAGCCTAAGCACACATCAAGGCCGCAACATCCGAGAAGAGAACCATAACCGCAAGTTGCCATTGACGAGAAGAGAACCATAGCCGCAAGTTGCCATCGAAGAGGAGAGACCATAGCCGCAAGTTGCAACACCCAAACACCAAGAGGATGTTGCTAAAACATCAAGGAAGGGTCTGCACATGGACTGGTAGAGAAAACAAGGGGCTGTCCACGCACTGCGCAGGGGGAGGGGGGCAGTGCACGCACTGCAGGGTTCTGTCCACGCACTGCAGGTTCAGTCCACGCACTGCAGGGTTCTGTCCACACACTGTTGGGTTCAGTCCATGCACTGGCACTGTATCATTAAGATAAGGCCACAATAATCAAAGAGGATTCAAGCGAGATCGGCAACTTGAGTTGTAGACGAGACGAGACATCTATATCTTGCCGGACGAGAGCTGGCCTGTGCCGATTGACGAAGACGACCACCGCTACACAAACTGAGCTTTCTAAACTCCTGTTTATTATTTTGTGTAGTAGTTAGTTAGATCTTCGTAGAGAAAACTTTATCACTTTTGTGTTCTTTTGGGACTTGTTTAGTCTGGGACTAGACAAGAGGGTCTTGACGTGTTGTAGCAGTCAAGATACGCATTTACTATGTTGATAGTGTTCTGCACTTTGCTGAGTGTGGTACGTTCTAAGTGGGGAGTTGGAGCTAGGATCCCATTGTAGTTGCACAAAAGTAACATATTAATGCCAGTATTTGCTTGGGGGCTAAAGTAGGTCGTTGCTGCGACTGAACCAGGGTAAATCTGCTGCGTATTTTATGCTTGCGTCTTCTTTATTCTGCTTGTGATTTTAACTGTGTGTGATTTCTCGTGGGTTGCACGATAATATTTTTATTAGCCTATTCAACCCCCTCTAGGCTAGGATCCAGATCCAACAAGTGGTATCAGAGCAGGTTAGAGGATTTAGTCTAGTCTAGTTATCATGAAAACCCCAAAGTTAGTCTTTGCTCACGACATGCCTATTGATCGTACTCCTTTATTTAATGGCCATGATTATATATACTGGAAGGCTGTGATGAAAACTTATTTACTATCCGTTGATGTTGATACTTAGTACATTATTGATAACAGATATTCTATACCTGAAAGTAATCTAAATTTAAATGATAAAAATGTGTGTGCTATAAATGATAGAGCAATGAATATCTTTTTGTGTCGGTGGAGTAGAATAATATTTGATTTTATCTCACATTGTTCTTCTGCGCAGGATATATGGAGGATCTTGGAAATTTCATATGGAAGTGAGCAATCCCTCAGCTGCAATGAAAATAATCAAAAAGAAAGAAACACTCTTTTAACTAATTATGATGCTTCTCTTTGTGACAATACTAAGTGTAAAGTTATTTGTTTTAAATACAGGAAGCAGGGACACTTCGCTAGACATTGCCCAGAAGAAACAGCTGGTATCACAGAGATGAAAGGAAAAGCTGTAGTGCAAACATGGGACATGGATAATGGAGATGAGCTCGAGGAGAATGTAACACACTCCCCTCTGCTTGATGGCAAAACATAACGAGGTAAAATCTGGTAGTAAAGCTGAACTTCTAATTATCTGTAAAGCCATGCACGAGGAAATTGATGAGCTAGAACTTACTTTAAATGGCTATAGGAATACTAGCTTTAAATTACAAAAAAGAAAATTGTGACATTTTTGATGAAGTAGATATTCTTAAAGAGAAACTTGTTGCATGTAACGCTGAAATTATGTCACTAGAAAAAGAAAAAGCTTGCATGCCTGAAAAAGCTACTTGTCTTCTTGTCCTTCCTTATTGAACAATATTAGATTGCTTAAGCAATATTTAATTAAGCTCGAAATGGAAAAATATTATATGATTAAAGAGCTTAATGAAAAATTATGCATGTTTAATAACGAGCTGAAAAGAAAAATGTCTGAATTTGATAAGAAGGAAGAGAAAAACAAGAAAGCTTTTATAAGTAAATTTACTTTGCTTGTGGATGAGAATAAATTATTAAAATCCAAAGTTTCTAGTCTAGAATTGGCATTAAGAAAATTTTCAATTGGAAAACATTCGTTGGATACCATACTTGAAAATCAATTATATGGCAATAATAGAAGAGGGCTTGGATTTGGGTTGAAAAATGTTAAAAAGCCTAAATTTAAGAAATTCTACAATGTGCCTTCTATTGTGAAAAATATGCATGCAAAGTGCTTTACTTGTGATATTGTTGGTCACACATCCTTTTATTGTAAGTTTAGGAACACGAACACAAAGTTCAAACACGACTAACACTAGTGGACCTTGTTTGATTCCAAGGTCACTCTTAACACCTCTCATGTGTTGAGTATTGGACTCCCCGGATTTGGTTTTGGATGATGAGCAAACATAAATAATTCACGTACTAACAATTTGTGAGCACAGTTATGGAGATCGTCGCCAAATTCACGAGAACATTCAAAGCGACATCTCAAGACTTCTCAAAGCTCGTATTCTATGTCTAAAGCTTCGTTGAAGCTTTTGGACCGTTTTGGAAGTCATGAAGATTTGATCGACGCTCTCGAAGACCGTTCCTTAAGGTTTTATTTATAGTCTTTTAGCTTCGATCTATAGAATGTTAAGCCTTGAGTATATCTTACATTTCTATCTTCATAACGCTCCTATCTTAGCTCTAGGATCATTGTAGAAGTCCATTCTAACTTCCTCGAAGCATCGCGCTTCGATTCGGACTTCTTGTGCATTTTAGTTGGTTCAAGAAGAAGAACTGACCGACTAGATGGTGATCTAGTCGGTCGACAAAGCTTCTTGGACCGACTAGTTTATTTCCTTAATTTCATGCACTTTACTGTTTACAGTTAGTCGGTCTACGTTGACTCACCGACCAACTAGTTTGTGAACTAGTCGGTCAGTGATGCTTCTTTGACCGACTAGTTGAGCTTTACTGTACATGCTAATTTTCTCCTGAGCTACTGTTTATCGTTAGTCGGTCTAAGAACGTTCGGTGACCGACTAGTTGATAATCTAGTCGGTCAACATTTGTTCTTGGACCGACTAAATCAATTTGTATTCAGACTATTTGCTTTTAACTCTTAGTCGGTCTGAGTTCACTGACCGACCGACTAGTTGTGAAACTAGTCGGTCAAACAGTCTTCTTGGACTGACTAGATTTCTAGGTCTGAAATTCAATCTCTTCACTGTTCTTCACTTAGTCGGTCCATGTTGTTTGACTGACCGACTAGTTGATGAACTAGTCGGTCAGTGGTTGTTCTTTGACCGACTAACTGCTTCAGATTTCTAACCGTTGGGATTTGACCTAACTCGTTTTTATGGGACCCTATAAATACGAAGCTTGGTCATTTCTCTAGGAAAAAGGAGCTGCTATTAAGAGATTCATTGTGATTGAAAGAGTTAGAGATTCTCACTCATTTCCAAAGCTCTCTCCCTCACAAGAAATCCATTCTCTCACTTTCTAGATCTAGAATCCATCTTGAGAGAAGTTTGTTCTTGGTGAGCCCTTCAAGCTCTAGCTTGATTCAAGTCTCCAAATCACTCCTAGGCACCCATTGTTGGTCATTTCTTTGGTGCTAGGTCTTGGTGACTTCATCTTCCTCAAATCCCTCCTTGCACCTATTTGGTAAGAATACTCAAGGTATAGGATTTTGTGGTAAGATTGTTTATTTCATTATAAACTCGTTTATATTGCTTATTGATTCTCTCGGTTGTGATCCCGGGTTGTGGGATTCACTATTGCCATTGCATGTATGATTTGATCTTGTGAAGGTTTTTCACAAGATATCATAGTGGAAATCTTGGGTTAGGGTTTCTAACCTAAGTATCCGGAGGGGATCCGGGTGGTTGGGACGTAGGATCACCGGGAACAAGTCGGGGAGACTTGGGTGGATCCGAACCCAGTAACATTCTATTGTTAGCATTGTTTATTTTGTTGTTGTCATCAATTTAAGCTTCCGCAAATTGATTTGGTAGTTGTTTGCAAGATAATTAGGAATTGTACTCCTTGTTATTTTTAAAGTACTATTCACCCCCCCTCTAGTACTTGTGCAGTAGCTTGTAGGGCATTACATTTGGTATCAGAGCCAGATACTTAGCTATGTCTGCCAACGACAACAAGACCGTTCGTCCACCTACGGATTATGGATCCTTCAGGAACCGTGAAGGATCGTCTTCGGTCATGGAAGGACATTCCTTGACTAGACCTCCATTCTTCAACGGCGTCAATTATGGATATTGGAAATGCCGGATGGAAACGTTCCTCCGGAGCGCCTCCTTGTGGAGAATTACCATGTCGGAGTACAATGTGCCTACCGAAGAAGATTTCGACAAGTGGACTATCGCGGAGGTCGCCGCGGAGATTGCAAATGCCAAAGCAATGAATGCTTTACAATGTGCATTGGAACCTGAAGATTTTAATAAGATATGCACATGTAAGAGTGCATATCAAATTTGGAATTCGTTCCTCATTTTGCATGAAGGAACGAGTCGGGTAAGAGATTCTAAACTCGTGGTAGTCAATAGAGATTACGAATTGTTTCATATGGAACATGGAGAAAAGATGAAGGAGTATTATGCTCGCTTCGTCGACATAATGAATGAGTTGGAAGCTCTCGGCAAAACCTACACCCAAAAGGAGAAGTGTTCGAAGCTTATCGAAGGACTTCCTTCTTCTTGGGAGAAACGTACCTTCGCCATCGAGGAAGGTAATGACATGAATAAGTATACCGTAGTTCAATTGATGGGTACTTTGATGTCATATGAGGTACGCAAAGATAGCAAGGTGAAGTTACAAGAAAAGATGAAGTCCTATTTGAACCAAGACGTGCCTAAGAAAAAGGCGATTGCATTCAAGGCGGCTTCATCCACCTCTACCGATGATGAGGACTCGGAAGAAGAAATGGACATGGAATCCATTGCACTCATGGCAAAGAAGTTCAATCGCTTCTTCCGAAAGGGTAACTTCAAACAAAAATCTAAATTTACTTCTACTAACGCCTCTCCACCTTTGTGCTTTAAATGCAATAAGCCAGGACACATCAAAGCGGATTGTCCTCAAAACAAGCAAAAGGAGAAGTGGAAGGCGCCGAAGTTCGACAAGTCCAAGAAGTACAAAAAGGGGTATAAAAAGGGACTTGTCGGAGCAACATTCACCGACTCCGAGGATTCCTCAAGCGGAGAGTCGGACGATGAGAAAGTGGAGCAAGCGCACATGTGCTTCATGGCAAGAGAGGAGCATGATCAAGGATCTTCCTCTTCCGATGATAGCAACAACGAAGGCGATGAGGTAACAATGAGTGACCTTAGGAATGCTAATTCTCAATTATGTTCTAAGTATACTAAATTAGTAAATAGATATACTAAAGTAAAAGATGACTTAGCTATCATTCAAACCTCGCCTAAAACTATCATCACCAACAACGACACCGTTGTTGAAGAGTTGAAGAATGAGATTGTTAATCTCAAGACTCAACTTGAACATGTTAGCATTGAGGATCCGGAAGAACATAAGATAGAGGATTTGACTTCTCAAAACTCGACGTTGAGTGTTGAGAATGAGAATCTTAAATCTCGTGTTTATGTGCTCACATCGCAAGTATCTACTTTGGATACTTCCTTGCGTTCTCTCACCAAGAAATATGAGAACACATTAGGCCGAATTAATAAATTCAATAAGGGTAAGAACCATTTGGATAAAATCCTAAGTGACTTACTTCCGGCCAATCACCACATTGGCTTGGGGTATACGATGGGAAGTTCATCCAAATCGGCCACTACTTTTGTTAGGCCAACTTCCGGTGCTTCGACGAGTGGTAGCAAACACTCTATTGGTAGTTCATCTATCAATGGTGCTTCCACCTCGTCCACACCCTCTTTCGGAAAGAAACCCACTTTGGGTGGACCTCCAAAGAAGGGGCATGCTTATATGTACACAAATACCATGCCACGTAGGAGCACACGTCCAACTCCACCGGCTCACACATATGATGATTTCTATGCTACACGTTCACGGGCACGTGCACACCATGTGAGACACCCTCACGCATGTGTTCCTCCACATGCATATGTTCACCCACATCATCGTATGAATAACTATCCGCATGCACCATTCCATCATGTTCCTTATGCCTATCCACGACATGCATCACGTAGAAACCAACAACGCATGCATGCACCCAATAGGATGAGGGCTCCCAAGATTTTCACTATTTGGAGCCCAAAGGACACAAGCATGGATGAAAAACAAGTTTACATGAATGCTTATTTTTCGGATGTTGTGCATAGTAGAAATTATGTGGGGAAGTCTAAGTCCAATTGGACTTGGCTTCCAAAGGTCTAACCTTTGAGGACCCAATGACCTTGGGTACCATGATATGAAATTTTCTATCTTTAGGTACTCAAGGAAAAGAAAAAGAAAAGGAGCAACAAATTTAAATTTAGCTCCAAGGGGAATTGGATTCTCAATAGCGGGTGTTCAAAACACATGACGGGTGACGCTCAATTGCTCTCCGGAGTAGTTCCCATTGCAAATGGAAACCGCGTCGTATTTGGAGGCAACGAGAGCGGAACCATCGTCGGTGTTGGTAAAGTGGGTAACCCGTCTAAACCCTTAATTAGTGATGTTTATCTAGTTAATGGTTTAAACCATAATCTTATTTCAATAAGCCAACTTTGTGACAAAGGTTACAAAGTTAGCTTTGCGAAAGGATTGTGTTATATTTTGAATGATAATAATGATTTATTATTTTCCGGCACACGCCATAAAGATATCTATATTTTGGATCTTCCTAAGTCATATGAACAATGTCTCGTTGCCAACACAAGTGAACAACACTTATGGCATCGACGCTTTGGACATGTGAACTTTGGAACACTTTATAAGCTTTTAAAATTAAATTCCATTAAAGGTTTTCCGAAGCTCGTTTTTGAAAAGAAAAGTTTTTGTGATTCTTGTCAACGTGGCAAGCTTCCTAAATCTTCATTTAAACCTAAGAAAAGCATTTCTACTAAACGGTCACTAGAGCTATTACATCTAGATTTATTTGGGCCAACTAGAGTTGCTTCCTTAGAAAATGCAAGATATGGACTTGTCATCGTCGATGATTATTCTAGATTTACATGGGTATTTTTCTTATGTAATAAAAATGAAGCTTTTGAAAACTTCACAATATTTGTGAAGAAAGTACAAAATCTCATCGGAACCACCATTGTCACTATTCGTAGTGATCATGGGGGTGAATTTGAGAATGAGTCTTTCTCAAATTTTTGTGATGATCTTGGAATTACTCACACGTTTTCTTTCCCTCGTGCACCTCCTCAAAATGGTGTTGTTGAGAGGAAGAATAGAACGCTTGTGGAGTGTGCTCGCACTATGCTCGAAGATAGTCAACTTGGTTATCAATTTTGGGCGGAAGCGGTACACACCGCTTGTTATGTGTTTAATAGAATACTTTTGAGGCCCGGCACCAAACAAACTTGCTATGAATTGTTGTTTGGTAGATTGCCTCATATTAAACATTTTCGTGTTTTCGGCGCAAAATGTTTTATTAAAAACACATATGATAATTTGGACAAGTTTGATCCGAGATCGGATGAGGGGATATTTGTTGGGTATTCCTCTCGTAGCAAAGCCTACCGGATATACAACAAAAGATCCTCTACGATCGAGAAATCACTACATGTCTCTTTTAATGAGAATGTTACTACTTCTAGAATTTCAAATGATGATGATTCTATGGATGTTTTATGTGATTCGTTTGAAAATTCTAAGTCTATTGATTCAATTGATTCTATTGATACTAACCCGACTAATGAAGTTGTTGAGAATGTACCTAGTGCTCAAGGTATTCCCAAGCGGCTTCATACCGTTCGCGACCATCCCTATGAGCAAGTCATTGGCAATATTCAAGATAGAGTCAAGACGAGATCGCAAGTCCACCACTTCACCAATTGTGCCTTTGCCTCATCGATAGAGCCAAAGAATATAGTTGAAGCGTGCGAAGATAGTGCTTGGATCCTTGCCATGGGGGAGGAACTCATTCAATTCGAGAGGAATGAGGTATGGGAGCTTGTTCCTTTGCCATTGAAGAACCACACCGTCATAGGGACAAAGTGGATCTTCAAGAACAAAACCGACGAAAACCAAGTCGTCGTTCGGAACAAAGCTCGGTTAGTAGCTCAAGGCTATCGACAAGAGGAAGGTATCGATTTCGAAGAATCCTTCGCTCCGGTAGCTAGATTAGAATCAATTAGACTATTATTGTCTTTTGCATGCCATAAAAATTTTAAATTATTTCAAATGGATGTTAAAAGTGCATTTTTAAACGGAGATGTCGTTGAGGAAGTTTACGTTTCTCAACCTCCGGGCTTCATAAATGAAAAATTTCCAAATCATGTTTTTAAACTAAAGAAAGCTCTTTATGGTTTGAGACAAGCTCCTCGAGCTTGGTATGATCGCCTAAAGAATTTTCTTTTGGATTTGAATTTTAAAATGGGCGAAGCCGATTCTACACTTTTTGTTAAGCATGCGAATAATGATATTTTATTAGTTCAAATTTATGTTGACGATATCATTTTCAGTGCTACTAACTTCACTCTTTGCGAAGAGTTTTCTAATGTTATGAAGGAATAATTTGAGATGAGCCACATGGGCGAACTCAAATATTTCTTAGGTCTCCAAATTCGCCAATTGAACGATGCAATCTTCATCCACCAAACGAAATACACGGTGGAGTTGCTAAAGCGATTTGGAATGGAGAATGCCTCCGGGAAAAAGACTCCTATGAGCACTACAACGCATCTTGATAAAGATACGGGCGGAAAAGAGGTAGACATTCGTCTATATCGAGGTATGATAGGTAGTTTACTTTATCTTACCGCAAGTAGGCCCGATATTATGTTTGCCATTTGCATTTATGCTCGTTATCAGTCTCAACCTAAGGATTCTCACTTAGTAGCGGTAAAACGTATTTTTCGCTATCTAAGTTACACTTTATATTTTGGATTACTTTATCCGTAATCTAGCACATATGAGTTGGTCTCATATAGTGACGCTGATTATGCGGGATGCAAATCCGACAGGAAGAGTACTAGTGGCACTTGCCATTTTCTAGGAAATTACCATGTCTCTTGGTTTTCCAAGAAGCAAAATTCGGTATCACTTTCAACCACCGAGGCGGAATACATTGCCGCCGGTGCCGCTTGTGCCCAGGTTCTTTGGATGAGACACACACTGAAGGATTTTGGTATTCATTGTGATACTAGCCATATCATGGTGGATAACCAAAGTGCTATTTGTCTTTCAAAGAATCCGATGCACCATTCCCGATCTAAACACATAGATGTCCGACACCACTTTTTAGATGATCATGTTGCTAAAAAGGACATCATTTTAGTGTACGTTGAAACCCAAAAGCAAATCGCCAATATTTTCACGAAACCCCTAAAGGAGGACTCCTTTGTGCGGTTGCGTCGAGAATTGGGGATTATGGGTGAATCCGAGATATAGGATTCATGTTTCATTCAATTATCTTGCATGCTATTATATTTCGCAATATTTCGTCATGCTAGACTTATTGAATTTTTCGGGATTTTATGTGATATGTTTGAATTTTTGCTCGAATTCATATTTGAATGTCGTATTTGAGATTTCGATGTTTTATGGGGTAGTTTAGATGACTTATGAGAGGGTTAAGATGTTTCGTCCAAGTGTTTTGTGGAGATATCTTATTTATCAACTTTTGGACTCTTCTAGTCGGTTTCAGTTCATCAGCCAACCGACTAAATGCACATCTAGTCGGTCAGCTAGTGAACTCAGACCGACTAGTTCAAGCTTTGAACTTTCCTTTGTCATTGACTTCTTTTAGTCGGTCACAGTTCACTTACCGACCGACTAGATTGAAAACTAGTCGGTCAGTTATTGAACTGTGACCGACTAACTCTAGCCCTAAAATTTTCGATTTGCCTCTGTTTCGACTTAGTCGGTTTAAGCTCATTGACCGACCGACTAGATCGTAATCTAGTCGGTCAGTGCTTGAACTATGACCGACTAAGTGCTCAAGGGCAGTCACGTCTTTTCACGATTTCGACCGACTTATACTCATTCTATCCGATTGTTTCTCTTTTTACTCGGTCTCCTTCGTTTCTCCAACTCGAAAACCCCAAGCCCAGCTCGTGACCCTTCAACTTCCGTCGATCTCCGGCGCCTTTTCCGACCATCCGCCTCAGTCGATCACCCTCCCCTAGGTATATCTCCTCCTCCTAGGTCGTTTTCAACTTCTAGGGCTTCATTTCATCTCCTAGGGCTTCATTCTCTTCGGATTAGGGTTTTTGAACTGAAATCTTGGGTTTGATCAATTGTTTTTTCGCTTTCAGCTGTTAGGGTTGTCTCGATTCTTTGTACTCGTAGTGCCACAATCATGGCAAAGACGAGGATCCCTATCACTTCATCTGGGGCGTCCCCCATGACCGTAGAGCCTTCTAACCATAGGAATCCGTCTAAGCCCAAGCGCCGTGCTAAATCTACCCAAGCTTCTCCGTCTTCGCCTCCTCTGAAGAAGCAGAGGACGGTGACCGTCAAACCCGGTAAACTGTCTAAGTCTAGAAAGCCTATACTCCACACTCCCTCTACTCCTCCTGATTCCGATACTGAGTTTTGACCCGAGGATGAGTCTGGCCATAGGAAACCCACTCCTCCACTTTGTCCTAGGACTCGACAGCCTAAGGGAAAGTGCCCAATGCCAGCTGGTGGTGTTGACATATCGTTGTGTCGCGACGACCCTTTGTGTCTAGCGGCCTACAACCGTATTGAACACTGCCCGATGCTATTGGAGCACTATGTTCAGTTTTCAGATTTCCTTGGCTTAGCTGATCTCCTATCCTATAATGGGCTCCTTGACTACCTTCGCTTCGACCCTAAGGCGAACCCTCGACCCTATCCTCGCCTGGTCAAATTATTCTATGCAAATCGTGTCCGGGGCCACTACGATGAGAGTCACTCCATCGAGACTACTGTCTTGGGAACTCCTATAGTTCTCATGGCAGAAATCTTGGGGGAGGTGCTTGGTTGTTCGTCGTCTGGTCTCCTCCCGTCGGACATTTCTGTTGATGATATCTCCTCCTTGGATCAGTCTGTTCTATCTGATATCTTCCATGTGATCCCTCCTGCCTTCATTGGTGTTCCTTCAAAGTCGTTTAAGCCAAATGCATGGGTGCTCAATCTCATTCTGAAGTCGTGCTTGCTTCCCAAGTACGGCTCATCTTCTCTGCCATCCCAGCCGTTCCTCAAGTTGATTTACGCTCTATTCTTGGGTTGCGAGATTAATTGGGCTCGCGTTATACTCGATAAGATGGACTCTTTCGAGTGTATTCGCAAGACCACTAAATCTACGCATATCCCTTACCCGTGTCTGTTGACCTTGGTATTCCGTCATTTCCGTGACCCTCTGCCTCCTGACGATGAGCGTCCTCTTGGTCCTCCACTGAATGTGACGGCCGTAAAGAAATCTCTTGCGGCACTCAGTCACGTGCAGCGGACGACTCCTTCTGCTTCTCAGGGCACTACTTCTACAGCTGCTGCTTCTCGTCCTCCCACCACACTTGATGATGTCGTTCGGTTACTTCGTCGTCACGAGTCTCGTTTGGCTCGTACCGAGGAGGTAGTTTGCCGTATGGCTAGTTTGATGGGTGTTCAGCTTCCTCCTTCTTTTTCTGAGGATGAGGAGATGGATGATGAGGATATCGATGAGCTTGTCACCTCCTTTGCTCGTGGTGCTGAGGCCATTGCTGCTGCTGCTACCACATTTGCTCCTGGAGCTGCCACCTCTTCCGGTGCTCCAGAAACTTCTACACCAGTGGATCAGACTTCTGATGCTGCTGCTGCTCCCTCTGACGACCCTGCTCCTGATTTGCCTGCTGATGTTCCTGTTGATACCCCAGCCGTTGAGCCAGTCGTCGTTGTTTCCACTCCTGCCCCGACGATCCCTTCTGTTGACACGCCTCTCCTTCCAGCGGAGCCTGAGTCCACTCCCTCGACTGGACCCACGGAGACTGCTGATCCGGCCACTTCCTCGTGATCTTCTGTTTCGAGGCCTCTCCTATGATCTTTGGATGATGCATCTTATTGAGAGTGTTTTGGGTTAGGATGGAGTGTTGGCGTTGTTTTGATGTGTTTTGATATGTTGGATGTCGGTGTACTTGTTGTACTTTCATTCTGTAGGATGGTTGATGATGATGGTTCGATGACGTATGTTGTATTTTTTGATGTTGATATAGATGTTGCACTTGATATGATGTAGTCGATGTGATTTTTGGATGTACTCATGGTATTCATATATATATATACACATCGATGTTCTCTTTGTTTTACTTCGTCGTGCACATTTAATATTCATTCAATGTCTATGATATGTGAATTCGTCGCTCGACGCTTAAAAACTTGGTTAAATAGATTATATTTCTATGATTGTATAGAATTGTTTTCCATGCACAAATTTAACCAAGCATATTGAGTATTGGAGGGTATGTTCCTTTATTCAATAAATGAATTTATATTTGGTATTTTGATGATTTTAATTTTCGCTTTTCGATAATGGATAATTTGGCACACTTTGATTTGATTTCATCTCTTTTCCCTTGGTGTCAATTAGGTCCATCGTCAATATCTAAGACTCCCGATGTTTGATTTTCCTTATCCTAGTTGTTGTCGTTGTATGCCCCCCATTTTTTGGGATAATGCCAAAGGGGGAGAGATAAAGATAATGATTAGGGCAAATGAAAATTTAATTCAATTTCCAAGAATCTAATTTGAGATGTTAGATTCAGGGGGAGTTAAGATATATATAAGGATTTTCAAAATCCGATATTTCAAAATTCGATTCTCATTATATATCTTACTCGTCTGATTGATGCAATCTATATATATTCAATTTGGAATTAACGTGTCATCAATACAGGGGGAGTAAGTATTTTACATTTGAATCATTATTTTTGATTATTATTTATGTTGGTTTGTCATCACCAAAAAGGGGGAGAATGTTGAGTATTGGACTCCCCGGATTTGGTTTTGGATGATGAGCAAACATAAATAATTCATGTACTAACAATTTATGAGCGCAGTTACGGAGATCGTTGCCAAATTCACGAGAACATTCAAAGCGACATCTCAAGACTTCTCAAAGCTCGTATTCTATGCCTAAAGCTTCGTTGAAGCTTTTGGACCGTTTTGGAAGTCATGAAGATTTGATCGACGCTCTCGAAGACCGTTCCTTAAGGTTTTATTTATAGTCTTTTAGCTTCGATCTATAGAATGTTAAGCCTTGAGTATATCTTACATTTCTATCTTCATAACGCTCCTATCTTAGCTCTAGGATCATTGTAGAAGTCCATTCTAACTTCCTCGAAGCATCGCGCTTCGATTCGGACTTCTTGTGCATGTTAGTTGGTTCAAGAAGAAGAACTGACCGACTAGATGGTGATCTAGTCGGTCGGCAAAGCTTCTTGGACCGACTAGTTTGTTTCCTTAATTTCATGCACTTTACTGTTTACAGTTAGTCGGTCTACGTTGACTCACCGACCGACTAGTTTGTGAACTAGTCGGTCAGTGATGCTTCTTTGACCGACTAGTTGAGGTTTACTGTACATGCTAATTTTCTCCTGAGCTACTGTTTATCGTTAGTCGGTCTAAGAACGTTCGGTGACCGACTAGTTGATAATCTAGTCGGTCAACATTTGTTCTTGGACCGACTAAATCAATTTGTATTCAGACTATTTGCTTTTGACTCTTAGTCGGTCTGAGTTCACTGACCGACCGACTAGTTGTGAAACTAGTCGGTCAGACAGTCTTCTTTGACCGACTAGATTTCTAGGTCTGAAATTCAATCTCTTCACTGTTCTTCACTTAGTCGGTCCATGTTGTTTGACTGACCGACTAGTTGATGAACTAGTCGGTCAGTGGTTGTTCTTTGACCGACTAACTGCTTTAGATTTCTAACCGTTGGGATTTGACCTAACTCGTTTTTATGGGACCCTATAAATACGAAGCTTGGTCATTTCTCTAGGAAAAAGGAGCTGCTATTAAGAGATTCATTGTGATTGAAAGAGTTAGAGATTCTCACTCATTTCCAAAGCTCTCTCCCTCACAAGAAATCCATTCTCTCACTTTCTAGATCTAGAATCCATCTTGAGAGAAGTTTGTTCTTGGTGAGCCCTTCAAGCTCTAGCTTGATTCAAGTCTCCAAATCACTCCTAGGCACCCATTGCTGGTCATTTCTTTGGTGCTAGGTCTTGGTGACTTCATCTTCCTCAAATCCCTCCTTGCACCTATTTGGTAAGAATACTCAAGGTATAGGATTTTGTGGTAAGATTGTTTATTTCATTATAAACTCGTTTATATTGCTTATTGATTCTCTCGGTTGTGATCCCGGGTTGTGGGATTCACTATTGCCATTGCATGTATGATTTGATCTTGTGAAGGTTTTTCACAAGATATCATAGTGGAAATCTTGGGTTAGGGTTTATAACCTAAGTATCCGGAGGGGATCCGGGTGGTTGGGACGTAGGATCACCGGGAACAAGTCGGGGAGACTTGGGTGGATCCGAACCCAGTAACATTCTATTGTTAGCATTGTTTATTTTGTTGTTGTCATCAATTTAAGCTTCCGCAAATTGATTTGGTAGTTGTTTGCAAGATAATTAGGAATTGTACTCCTTGTTATTTTTAAAGTACTATTCACCCCCCTCTAGTACTTGTGTAGTAGCTTGTAGGGCATTACATCATGTAGGTGTGGTGGAGATTTGGCGAGGTGTAATGAATTGAAAGTTTCATTCTTTAGCTCCTTAGTCAAATGGCGACGCGAAGGTATATCTTTCCCCTCTTTGCATTCATTGCATACTTTCATAGATTTTGTGTGTGCTTGATTTAAGTTTTGTTGTTGTACTTATTTGTTTGCTTTTTAGGTTTGTTTTAGTTCTTTATAAAATGAAAAAAATGAAAAAAATGGTGCTTAATGAATACCTCCTTATGAATCTTTATAAGTGGTATTATTGAATGTTTTTTATAACCTTGTAGAAATCATTGTATTATTATTATAGCTACATGTGCATATCAGAATCTATTTAGTAGCCATGACATTCTTTATGAAATGATTAATTTGATTTCTACACCTATATGCTCACTTCCTCGAATATTAAACGTGTTGTATTTTTGGAGATTCTTTTTATGATTATTGGAAAGTGAACGTAGGATGAATAAAAACTGAATAGTGTAAGGGATATGATGTGTATTGCCATGAATAAAAATTGAACACAAAAAGAAATGAAAAATATATGAATATTGCTGATACAATTCATGGCAAGTACACTACCCACGAGTATCCAACCTAAGCTATATGGGTAATCTTTAGCGTTGGTGTATTCTACTCGTCAAGCAATGCCACCCTGACATCTAAGAGTCCTTATAGGCTATGTTTTGGGGTTTGGTACCTTGAACTCATTTTTAATGATGTGGAAAAAAAATCAATCCTAGGTGATATTCATGTTAAATGGAAAATGTGGATTGGTTTTGGTTGATGTTTTTGATTGATTCTCCCTTTGTATTTCAATGTTTAATTATCACACTTACACAATGGTGTTGAAGTCTAAATTATAATTTTCATTGAACTTGAATTGCCTACTCTATGAAAAATGACATGCAGTGCTAGTTATAATTTATAATACTTTATTTTTGCATGTGATATTTAATTGACTTCATTTATACGCTTTTGTTGATAACAAAGGGGGAGAAAAGTTGAAAAAAGATTTGGTATTATTTGTTGAAGGGGGAGTACTAGAAATACATGTTCAATGGGGAGCTTGAAAATAGGGGGAGCAGGCTTAACACTAATGCTTGAACGTCTCATTGTATACATCATATGCATTACATCCTTCATTACACTTCACACACACATTTCTTATTGCTCAAATCTTTTTTGGGTTGTCATCATCAAAAGGGGGTGATTGTTGGAAACACCGATCTAGGATCTCTAGTTTGATGATAACAAACATATACGAACTATTTAACGTGTGTGCTAAGTGTGTTTCAGGAATGGCAAAGTAGTAAATCTACATTTGATGAATTAGTCAACGCTGTGGAGAAATTGCTATGCATATAGCAAATTGGAAGATGGCGAAATGGCTATTAATATAGCAACTTGGACTTGATCAAAGAGTGTCACGCCCCGCTTCCCAGTATACTTGGGGGCGAGAACGCGAGCGGGTCCGCATGTGCTTAAAGCAAAGAAGAGGTACTTATTATTTTTTCTCCCTTATTTGACTTAAGCACACTAAGCGTGGTTTTAGCGAAGGCAGGTCCCTGCACGCGAATTTCTCAGAAATAGCACAAATATTTATTACATTACAATACCAGCGTCCAAAGTAAACACATAAACAATTAAGGCCTAGCATGGCCGTACAATCTGTTGAAAATAAACACACCTGAAAATAATAATACAAATAATAAACTGAAATATAAATGTCCCGCTTTAGTCTTCTGCAAGGAGGATCTCAGTGTCTTCGTAGCTCTGGTCAGCGGGGTCCACCTCTAAAGTGGGATCCTCAAAGGTAGGGTCCTCAAGGTACTCTGTCTCTGAACCTAACATATATTTCATAACACGTTGAAATATATGTCAGCGATAAGCTCGGCAAGATATTTAAAGTAATGAAATGAGGAACAATTATAAAAGGACAAAAGAGCGTTTGTACACAGTTATGAATAATAAGTACAGAAAAGTAAAGTACAACCATGTATGAGTATTTTTGCAGTTAAAAGTAAAGTAAAACAGTTATATGTTGAGTATTTGATTGTTTGTGCTCGTGATAAGTCCATGCCTGGGTAGGTGAAATGTTCTCGATACACCTTATCACCGGTGTTTTTACCGTGACGCTCCATATAATGGCTGCCTCCACCGGAGGGGCTGTAATCGTGTTCGAGACACACTCACAAATCCTACTGCAATGGACCAACCCCACCCAAAGTGTACCGCCATATACTGGAACACGAGCCAGACTAGTCATATGTGACCCTACTAGAACACGAGCCAGACTAGTCACACATGACCTGCCGGGAGTAGCCAACTCGGCTTTTTGAGTATGTTTATTTACTGATTGAGTTTCACCCCATCTGTGGTCGATGGTTTCACCCCGTCTGTATTAGGCGGTTATCACATATGTGTAGTAACATACTCGTCTTTTCCAAATTTGTTTATCTTGTTAACATGCGAAAAGCAATAGCAAACCCGTTAAGTAAAAAGAGCAATAAGTAAAGTGAAACATAATGTCCGGCTACTAGAATTTGTCAAACATCTTGAAACCAGGTTTGATGCTAAGTTTTAAAGACCAGGTTTGCAATTCATTCTACACATGTTTCCGAGGGTCGTGACGCACCCTCTGTTCCGTTTGGGTTCAATTTAATAACAAGTAAAGAAAGTTACTCTTAAAATGGATAAACATTAATAAAACGTCCATCTACTAAATAAATGCAACATGTGCGTTAAGAGTATGTTAAAATGGTATGTTACACTAATTTAAGCAGGTGTTCCAAATTTAATTACAATAAATACTTGCCTTGACGTGGGTGTGGGTGTCCAGATAGTGGTAATGTGAGGCACGTTTTATCTGCATCAATAGATTCGTAAATTAGATTAAAGGTTACTAATCAGTTAAAATATGTTAAACTTAGCTCGCTAACATTAACTATTTGCCCAATTGTTATTATAGCGAGATCTGTTAACAACTTAAACTTTTTAACTATACTTTTACTATTAACTTAACATGAGTTAATATAATAACTTAAGTAGCAACTTGTAATTTAACTTAACTAGGACTTAATAACAAATAACAATTAATAACTTTAACTTATGCTCATTATCTTACTACAATAATTAACAGTATGATAACTTAACAATTTTAACTTAATAACAAAACTTAATAATAATAATGATGATAATAGTAATAAATAAATAAATAATAAAAACTACTTACATTTAAACCCCCCTTCTCATTTACTGCCCCCCCTTCAGCTCTCTCATTCTCTCTTCCCCTTCTTCGTTTTTTTTCTTTTCTTTTTTTGTTAACGCAGGGGAGCGGACGGCAAATGGGGCGGGGCGACGTCGGATCTGGGCTCGAGGCGGCGGGCACAGAGCGGCGCATGCAGATTCGGGCGGCGGGCGGCAGGCACGGGGCGGAGCAGGTGGATGGCGGGCGATTTCCAGGGCTCGGTGACGAGATCCGGGCGGTCGGGGCGACGATAGAGCTCCGGCGGCGATGGATCGACGGTGTGACGGCGCTGCAAAGGAGGCCGACGGCACTCTGAGGTCGACGGGGCGATCTGAGGCGGTCAGGGGCTGCTGTGGCCTCTCTAAGACGGTGGCGACGCTTCGAGGCGGTGGTGGCATTTCCACGGAGGTCGGGATCTGGAGTCAGGGCGGAGATTGGGGAGTGTGGCAGCGGCGATGGGGTCCGAGGCACGTCGGGGCGGTGTTGTTGAAGGCAGCACGACGGTCGAGATCTGGAAACGGCCTGAGAACGGCGACGAAGTGCTCCCGAGGGCGGCACGCGATCTGAAGAGGGTGGTTGGGGGTTCCAAATTTGGGGTTGATTGGGTTGATTTGTGATTGTCTTGTGGCTGATTTTGATTTTGGACTTGTAGGGGTTGGGTTGCTGATTTGTTGTGTGGAGGAGGAGATGGTGATGCTGGTGATGGTTGTTGGGGAGGTTTGGTGGTAGAGAATGGTGATGACGGTGGGATGTGTGATGGGTCTGTTGCTGCTGGGTGTTGGCTTGGTTTGTTTGGTTGTCGTTCTCTGTAGATTTGTTTTAAGGACGATGAGAGGAGACAAAATGAATAGGGTGGTTGGTTGATGGTAGGGGGGTTGAAGCCTGATGTCGGATCTCACCAACATACTGGTGAGATTTAAATTGGGTAGGGTTAGTTAGGATAAGGGTAATTGTTAATAGTAATATAGTAAAGTAATTTAGTGAAAGTAATTTAGTAAAATGACTTAGTTAAAAAAATAATAAGTTAATTAATTAACTTGTAATTAGTGATTTAAACATTTACTAGCAATTAGTTAATTAGAGATTAACTCTTAATTAAAGAAATTAGTAATTTAATGATTGATGTTAAAAATAATTATGATTTGCAGATGAAAATTACGCTACGACAAACTGAAAACGACGTCGACGAATGAACGAAGAATCACTCGGACGAAAATAACTGAATCAACGAAGTAAAAACATATGCATACAACAGTAAAACACGACTAGGAAAACAGGCTGTTACATCCTACCCTCCTTAGAATAATTCCGTCCTCAGAATTTAAGGGGATCGATAATCGCCTAAGCAATTTAAACGATCGACCGGAAGGCTTGACGAACGACCCAATATAGTGAAACAAGTTGTTAATAACATGAAAATATATGTGATATCACGGCATCAAGAAAACAAGAGATGATGTCATATATGAATACATACTATTGACATCACTATAACTTTCGTAACTAGTTTCGAAACCCATCATCATGGTTACTTTCGATTTATCAAGTAGTCAAAATATAAAGTAATGGCATTACTTGAAAATGATAGTTATGATGATGATGACATCTGTTCGAACTTATGAACCGGAGGTGATAAATCAGTAGCAAGCTATTTTAAACACACCAAAAAGATGAACATAACGTCTAAATTTTCAACTCATATAAATGATGACTACATGGTCTTAATCATGTAAATCATCGCCATAGCATACATAAACGTAAGGGCTAAACCTAGTGTATCCACGTGTTTACAACTTAACCAGCCGAACACAAAGGACTTCATCTGCCATGCTACTAAGTTACAAGCCAATATCCAGATCAACACTAATAGGCAGATATAAAGCCAAATCTCGAGGGTCAAGATCATCGCTACCACTTCTTCCAACAATCTCAATAACATCCAACAAGAAGTCAACATCCTAGCCGTCTCCCAAATCTGAGCACAAGACCGACATCCTACTTCAACACCTAAGGCCAAAAGCAAGCCAATACTCAATTCCAATGATACTGCTGGCTAATACCATTGGTCGACATCTACGATTATCACCATCAGCCCTAAGTAATTCAACGACCAAAAACTCACGAACCAACAAACACGAGCGGCCCTAAGAAGGAATCGAAGCGGGGCAGCTCGAGGGGGAAGAACCAGAAAAAGGAGCTCCAAATAATGCCAAGAGCGGCGGGTTCCCAATATTCCGACCACACGACAATAGCGAGGGTGACGACGAGGGCTGTCGCTAAGCCCAACAATCCCCAGAGTCGTTGATGGGCCATCGGCGGTTGTTGATCCAAAGCGGTGAGATGCGACGGTTGCGTCTGCGCGATGTGGCGGGGGCCTCCGGGATGGGGTGGAGCTTTGGTTGAGGCCAGAGGAGCTCGGGCGAGAGGGGCGAGGTGGAGGTGATGTTGGGGCGAAGGGGGGACCGTGGGATGGCTTGGTGAGGAAGGAGAGGGGGTTTAAAAAAAGGAAAAAGGGGTGAGGGTTTAAAGGGGGTGCCGAAAGTCATGATAGGGTAGGAAAGGGTAGGCTAGGTTAGGCGGAAACGTGGCTCGAGGAGGAGAATGAAGACAAAAAGGCAATAATGAGGGGCAGGTGGTAGGTGGGAAAAGAATTCAAACCCATGGAAAAGCCGGGTACAAGATGAAAGTAGGGTTAGAACAGAAATACGACCTCAAGAAGATGAAAAGACGCAACAGCCTACACTTGCACGTCACGTTTGACTAGTCTCAGGATCTCCGACACCATCCTTCTTCTTGACCAAAAGAACTGGCGCACTCCAAGGAGATACTCTGGGATGAATCAATCCCTTCTACAACAGGTCGTCGAGTTGTTTCCGAAGTTCCTCTAGTTCAGCAGGAGCCATGCGATAAGGAGCCTTCGAAATAGGTTGTGTGTTCGGTATAAGGTCAATAGTAAATTCTAGAGCTCGATCAGTCGGTAATTCCAAAATATCTTCAGAAAATACGTCTGCAAAGTCTCGAACCACTCAGGTCTCTCGGGCTCAACATGCATCGATGCAATGATTAGTTTGTTCGGCTTGGCCCAAAACTCGATAGGCCCAAGTGAACGGTCTCCGCTCATGAAATCAAAAACAGGGTGATTAGAGATTTCAAATACTACTTTCTTTTTGTGACAATCGATAGTAGCGTAGAAATTTCCTAACCAATCCATGCCGAATATCGCATCGAAGTTGGACATGTCGACTATCATAAAATCTGCGAACAACTCGTGTCCACAAATCACAATAGGGCAAGATCGACAGCCAGAAAAAGTCCTCACTACTCCACTCGCAGTAGTGATGCTCAGGCGATTTAGTAGAGAGTTAACATGAATAGAATGTTTCTCTACAAATCCTCGGGATATGAAGCAGTGAGTGGCTCCCGAATCGAAAAGGGTTAGGGCTGGATAAGAGCTATCAATACAACACCTAGTACACAGGAAATATCTTAGCAAAGATAAGCAAATAACACATGCATATAATATAAGCATTAAAAGAAGAGTTTAAGTAATACCTGCAATCACTTGCTCATCCATCGCGGCTGTCATGGTGAGAATCTGACGTCTCGGCTGGTTCTGTCTCTCCTGTGCAAAAGCCTTCTGTGGTGGTGCCAGAGGTCCATGCTGAGTAGGTCCATGAGCTCCACGTTGAACGGTCCCAGAAGGTCCAGCAGTCATCGGTTTGTTGGTGCGACGAGGGCAGTCTCTAGTAGCATGTGCAGATGCTCCACATATCATGCATAGATTCAGCAGCTCTCTACAGTCCTTCATGACATGACCCCTGTGCTTGCAGTGGAAGCACGCTAGCTGGGGTCGATGGTTGGCTGAGGCAGCATGCCTCTTGAATTGTGCAGTTTGAGTAGGTCGGAGGTTTCCCCTGGGTGGCTCCGGTGGACGCCTACTTCCTCTAATCTGAAGTGCCTTCTTACGATTCACAATAATTTCATGCTTCTTAGCAGCATCCAACACTTCCTGATGTGTAGTCGGATTTGCCAAAGACATTGATCCTTGAATGTCCAGGTCTAGCCCCTGGAGGAACTGATAAGCACAGTCTTCGGGATCTTCCACCAGATGTGGGGCAAATCGACTAAGCATCGAAAATTCTGCCTCGTATTCGTCAACAGTCATGTTGCCTTGTTCTAGGTTGACGAAACGTTGTTGCAGTTCCCTCTTGGCTGATCGAGGAAAATACTGAGCGTCGAAACGCTCTCGAAACATGGTCCAGTTGATGGGCTTAAAAAGACGAGCTTCCTCATTGTCCCACCAGTTCCGGGCATTTCCAGTCAGCTGTTTCTTGGCAATCTCTACCCAGCCTGCCTGGTCAATGCGGGAAAGACTCAGGTCTTCTTCTGTGGTACGGGCCCATTCTTCTGCTGCTAACGGGCCTTCTCTCTCAGAAAAGCTCTTCGGGAAAAGCTCCCGAAATTGCTTCGCTCCAGGCTCAGCTCGAGGTGGGGGTGGTGCAGGGGGTGCAGGGGGTGTAAGCTGCTGACCCTGCCGAATCAGCTATTATTGAGTCTCCAACATTCCTCTCATGATATTCATGAGTCCAAGGAGGTCGGGAGTATCGTTGCCGTTAGTCCCATTCCCGTTGCGAGTGTTCGGTCTTCCTGCCATGCAGCAAGATAAACAAGTTAAACATTTTTATACAAAGTTATTCAAACCATCTGGTCAGTAATGATGTTCACACTACTTCTGAAGTACGTCGTAGAAAGGAGAGAAGAGACCTGCGTGGGCCACCACTAAAACCTGTCACATCCCGCTTCCCAGTATACTTGGGGGCGAGAACGCTAGCGGGTCTGCATGTGCTTAAAGGAAAGAAGAGGTACTTATTATTTTTTTATCCCTTCTTTGACTTAAGCACACAAAGCATGGTTTTAGCGAAGGCAGGTCCCTGCACGCGAATCTTCACAAGAAACAGCACAAATATTTATTACATTTCAATACCAGCATCCAAAGTAAACACATAAACAATTTAGGCCTAGCATGGCCGTACAATCTGTTGAAAATAAACACACCTGAAAATAATAATACAAATAATAAACTGAAATATAAATGTCCCGCTTTAGTCTTCTGCAAGGAGGATCTCAGTGTCTTCGTAGCTCTGGTCAGCGGGGTCCACCTCTAAAGTGGGATCCTCAAAGGTAGGGTCCTCAAGGTACTCTGTCTCTGAACCTAACATATATTTCATAACACGTTGAAATATATGTCAGTGATAAGCTCGGCAAGATATTTAAAGTAATGAAATGAGGAACAATTATAAAAGGACAAAAGAGCGTTAGTATATAGTTATGAATAATAAGTACAGAAAAGTAAAGTACAAGCATGCATGGGTATTTTTGCAGTTAAAAGTAAAGTAAAACAGTTGTATGTTGAGTATTTGATTGTTTGTGCTCGTGATAAGTCCATGACTGGGTAGGTGAAATGTTCTCGATACACCTTATCACTGGTGGTTTTACCGTGACGCTCCACACAATGGCTGCCTCCACCGGAGGGGCTGTAACCGTGTTCGAGACACACTCACAAATCCTATTGCAATGGACCAACCCCACCCAAAGTGTACCGCCATATACTGGAACACAAGCCAGACTAGTCATATGTGACCCTACTGGAACACGAGCCAGACTAATCACACATGACCTGACGGGAGTAGCCAACTCGGCTTTTTGAGTATGTTTATTTACTGATTGAGTTTCACCACATCTGTAGTCGATGGTTTCACCCCGTCTGTATTAGACGGTTATCACATATGTGTAGTAACATACTCGTCTTTTCCAAATTTGTTTATCTTGTTAACATGCGAAAAGCAATAGCAGACCCGTTAAGTAAAAAGAGCAATAAGTAAAGTGAAACATAATGTCCGTCTACTAGAATTTGTCAAACATCTTGAAACCAGGTTTGATGCTAATTTTTAAAAACCAGGTTTGCAATTCATTCTACACATGTTTCCGAGGGTCGTGACACACCCTCTGTTCCGTTTGGGTTCAATTTAATAACAAGTAAAGAAAGTTACTCTTAAAATGGATAAACATTGATAAAACATCCATCTACTCAATAAATGCAACATGTGCGTTAAGAGTATGTTAAAATGGTATGTTACACTAATTTAAGTAGGTGTTCCAAATTTAATTACAATAAATACTTGCCTTGACGTGGGTGTGGGTGTCCAGATAGTGGTAATGTGAGGCACGTTTTATCTGCATCAATAGATTCATAAATTAGATTAAAGGTTACTAATCAGTTAAAATATGTTAAACTTAGCTCGCTAACATTAACTATTTACCCAATTGTTATTATAACAAGATCTGTTAACAACTTAAACTTTTTAACTAAACTTTTACTATTAACTTAACATGAGTTAATATAATAACTTAAGTAGCAACTTGTAATTTAACTTAACTAGGACTTAATAACAAATAACAATTAATAACTTTAACTTATACTCATTATCTCTACAATAATTAACAGTATGATAACTTAACAATTTTAACTTAATAACCAAACTTAATAATAATAATAATGATAATAGTAATAAATAAATAAATAATAAAAACTACTTACATTTAAACCCCCCTTCTCATTTGCTACCCCCCTTCAGCTCTCTCGTTCTCTCTTCCCCTTCTTCGTTTTTTCTTTTTTTTAACGCAGGGGTGTAGACGGCAAATGGGGCGGGGCGACGGCGGATCTGGGCTCGGGGCGGTGGGCACAGAGCGGCGCATGTGGATTTGGGCGGCGGGCGGAGGGCACGGGGCGGAGCAGGCGGATGTCGGGTGATTTCCAGGGCTCGGCGACGAGATCCGGGCAGTCAAGGCGACGATAGAGCTCCGACGGCGATGGATCGACGGTGTGGCGGCGCTGCAAAGGAGGCCGGCGGCACTTTGAGGTCAGCGGGGCGATCTGAGGCGGTCGGTGGCAGCTGCGGCCTCTCGAATACGGTGGCGACACTTCGAGGCGGTGGCGGCGTTTCCACGGTGGTCGGGATCTGGAGTCGGGGCGGAGATTGGGGAGTGTGGCAGCGACGATGGGGTCCTGGCACGTCGGGGCGGTGTTCTTGAAGGCAGCACGGCGGTCGAGATCTGGAAATGGCCTGAGAACGGCAACGAAGTGCTCCCGAGGGCGGCACACGATCTGAAGAGGGTGGTTGGGGGTTCCAAATTTGGGGTTGATTGGGTTGATTTGTGATTGTCTTGTGGCTGATTTTGATTTTGGACTTGTAGGGGTTGGGTTGCTGATTTGTTGTGTGGAGGAGGAGATGGTGATGCTGGTGATGGTTGCTGTGGAGGTTTGGTGGTAGAGAATGGTGATGACGGTGGGATGTGTGATGGGTCTGTTGCTGCTGGGTGTTGGCTTGGTTTGTTTGGTTGTCGTTCTTTGTAGATTTGTTTTAAGGACGATGAGAGGAGACAAAATGAATAGGGTGGTTGGTTGATGGTAGGGGGGTTGAAGCCTGATGTCGAATCTCACCAACATACTGGTGAGATTTAAATTGGGTAGGGTTAGTTAGGATAAGGGTAATTGTTAATAGTAATATAGTAAAGTAATTTAGTGAAAGTAATTTAGTAAAATGACTTAGTTAAAAAAATAATAAGTTAATTAATTAACTTGTAATTAGTGATTTAAACATTTACTAGCAATTAGTTAATTAGAGATTAACTCTTAATTAAAGAAATTAGTAATTTAATGATTGATTTTAAAAATAATTACGATTTGCAGATGAAAATTACGCTACAGCAAACAGAAAACGACGTCGACGCATGAACGAAGAATCACTCGGATGAAAATAACTGAATCAACGAAGTAAAAACATACGCACACAACAGTAAAACACGACTAGGGAAACAGGCCGTTACAAAGAGATGGTGACTATAGATACAAATATTGGACCAAGTCAAATTGGAGAGGATCTTATTCATATCAATTTAAGATTGATTCATATCCCCATTGCCATTCTAATCCTATTCCAATATGGAAAGATATGGAGTATCTCTTTTAAATCTCCTTTGATTGATTCAAATCAATTAAAGATCCTATCAAATCTCCTATCCAATTTGAATCCAAAATCCTAATCCAATTAGTATTGCAATGAGATCTAATTCAAATCCTATAGCTACACAAATTGAATTCCGTAGCCATTCTTATTCAAACTACATATCCTAAGAGATTTATTCAAATCCTAATCAAACTAGGATTTCCTCCAATCTTTAGTAAATATGGGATTCTAATTGATTATATCATATCACATTCTCTCCTTTATAAACCCATATTCAAAGAGAGATTTTGAGAGAGAGGAAACCAAAGAAATTTGGCCACAACCCGAGAGAAAACCTTCATGGCCGCAACTTTGCAAGGAGCTCGACGGACGACGCTAAAAAGTGTATAACTTTCTCCATAGAGCTCGGATTGACGAACCGTTTGCGCTAGAACGATCACAACTCAGTGCTCTACAACATGGTGATATATTTCTGATTTTAATCTCTGTATTAAAACTGTGGTATTTATTTTAGCATGAGTTGTATTCTGAATAGTTTCATATATTTCATCATCTCCTAGGCCAAAGTTCTTCATCTCCTCCAAGCCCTTGGATGCAAGCAATGTAATGGTCGCTTTCCGACCTTATGAGTTTCTACGTGTACGTATGTTTTTCGTACGTGTATTTTATTTGGCTATTTCTTGGATTGGTATATACGATGTGATATGATGTTGTGACCGTAAGGGAGTGTAGAATTTTATAGTAATTTTTGGGAACGTCATTTCATGGCTCATTTTGTCACAAAACAGCTTTAAGTGGAAGGGCGTTTTGGTCTTTTGGTTTTAACACTCAGTTCTTGATTTCATAATAATTTTCGGTAGGATTGGCACGCGACCAGACCCGTAGCCCTGTACTTCTCGTCTCTGCGATTGTCCCGGTATTTTCGAAATATTTTTTCGATGCCCGTAGCGAAACTTATCCCCTAATCCATTTCCAACCCTTGATTTACCCCTAATCTATTTGAATTTCAAATTAAATCCAAATCCTAATCAATCCCTAATTATACTCATACGTATCAAGGGAAGATGTTCTGCCACTATAGGCACTTTCCCTTTTCCCTAAGTACACTCCTACTATCTCTATCTCTCTCTCCCAACTAACCAATATTCTATAGCCAAATAGCAATTAGAATTCATTTTATAACCCAACCTCTCACGTGAACACCTAAGTTAAAACTTTCTCACAGCCGCCGCATAAAACCCCGAGCGTTCTCTCGCTCTCAACTCGCCGCCGACCGATCTCCTTCACTGTCGGCCCCCTCCACGGAGACACCCCCTCACCACCGGTCACCATGCCCCCTTCCGTTGTCCTCGCCCGTCAACCGGCCCCCGTCGACGGCCTTTTGGCAGCAGCGGCAACAGCAATAGCCCGAAGCTGCTCTGTGTTTTTCCGGCGTCGCCCGCCCGTCAGTCACCGCCCGATCACCTGCGAGATCCCCCTTACTGCCTCAGATTGTCGGAGGGCTCTTCCCCAGCCTCCAGCACCATCGGAGCCCCTCCAACATTCCCGTTGCTCACTGCTCCTCTTGGCAGCCACCCCCAAGGCCGCCCCCTCCGCTCGGTTGTCGCCCCGATCAACCCTGGCAGCCCCCTCGACTCCCGACATCGACCAGTGATCCTGACGTCCCCTTCGCTTGCTCTTTCACCTTCCTCTTTGCTGTCCGCTCTTTCCGTAGCCGTTGGATGCCTTCACGACGCCCCTCGCTCGCAGATCAGCCCGTGCTTGCTGTTTCGCCTTCCCGAATCATTGCCATTCTCGCCTTCATTTCCGTAGGTCTATCCGTTACCGCAGAGAGACATTTCTTTGCCGTGCTGTTCAGATCTGTCACCGTTCAGACTCTACTTCCATTCTATGTCAAACGCCGGAGAGGTTGGTTTCCCTAACACGTAGCGAACCCACACAGTGCTCATCAAAACCTAAAATAAAATCAGCAACATAATTTAACTAAAGTTAATTTCAGCATCTGTAAAATGTTTCCCACCATAGGAAAGATCGATGAACGGACTAATTTTCTGTGCACATAGGGTAGACGTCGATTTTGACTGAACAAAACATCAAACACGTGACTTTTTGACTGTTAGGATAGTCCCGCCACTTTTAGAAACAAACCGTAATAGGTTTGACAAAAAGCACGATCTGACATCGCCATGCTCCTATTTCAGACGGACCATCACCAACGCGACGCTTCGACGGGATGCTCCGGACAGACGACGCACTCGCCATCGCAGGCAAGTGTACTCACTTGTACATTCGGCCGTGTTTAGGCTATAGACTTTTAGAATTGTTAAAACGTAAACAAAGAGAATCAGACGTGAAATAATAGCGTCCGGGACCCTGCTTGATAGCTTAGACTTGACGACGAAGTCTAAGCGCAACAACAACAACAATTGACACCTTAGGGTTTTCCTGCGTGTGTGGACCCCCTAGAATAACAATCCCTTGCGTGTCATGTCATGTCCTATTACACAAAAAGCCTCCAGACGTTTTGGATGCTCTCCACGCGAGAGTGATCCTTGTTACACAAAAAGCCTCCGGGTGTTTTGGATGCTCTCCACGCGAGAGTGATCCCTGTTACACAAAAAGCCTCTGGGCATTTCGGATGCTCTCCCAATGAGAGTGATCCATGTATTATCTTGTCTTAAGCAATTGGCTTGGGTAAGGTTGAGCGGTCGCTCATGGAGAGGGTCTGATTCCCCTCGAACCGTAAGGTGTGAACCCTTCGAGTCACACATGTCTTGTCCCATCTTGTCTTGTCCCGCATAGGTTAGTCCCGTAGTCGGTAGCACACGCTACGACTACTGCTTGACGTGTTTATTTTCCCTGCTCCGTTTACTTTCTATAACTGCCATGTATAACCTGAGCAAGTTAATCAACCAGTAAAATGTTGCTTCAAATTATAGTACACTTGTAGTAGAGTCTAACATTTTATTGTAGACTTTACGTGACGTATAGTTCCTTTTCTCTTGGGTGCTGTACGTCAGGTGTTGAGCCGGAGTACGTTGACGAGGCGGACTTGCCAGAGTACATGTAGCCCGAGGACGTCGACCCAGAGTACTTCCCTGAGGAGGACCAGAGCTAGAGGTTCTTCACGTTGTCGTTCCAGAGTTTTACTGCTTTTTAGTTGGGTGCATAGTGCCGTTTACTTTCTATCTAGGTTGGGTGCTTGCACCAGTAGTTTACTTTCAGTTATTGTAGCCGTGTCAGGCTTTTTGTTTAGACTCTTAGTACTTTCTGGATGTTGGTTTGGAATAAAATGAATGTTTCTTTTTTTGTACTTTTGTTGTTCTGTACTTTTCTGCAGGGACCTGTTCTTTCGTCTTGGAGTACCACACAGACGCTTATTGGGTCTTAGCCTCACAGCTCCGGCCTAAGCGGGCCTTAGTCACGCTTCGCCTCCGTTGTTTTGGGAAGCGGGGCGTGACAGGTTTTAGTGGTGGCCCATGCAGGTCCTACCCTTTATACATTCGGAACGATAAAAGTATTAACATTCATTTTTATTATCCAGTAATATGTACGAGTCTAAATTGTGTCTTTCTTGTCAATAAGATGGCAGGACGACGTGTCACCCGATCCGGAAGCTCAGGCGATGGAGTTCCGAAAGATCAGGGCGGTGAGTTCCGCCAGTTTCTGGGCGTGATGAGAGAGATGCTGGACGTACAGCATCAGTTGGTTCAGCAGTCCCACCGTGCTACCCAAGCTCCTCCAGCTGCACCACCACCACCTCCGCCTGCCCCTCGAGCTGCTCTGGGAGTGAAGCAGTTCAATGAGCTTCATCCGAGGACATTTTCTAGGAAGAAAGGGCCGTTGGGTGCTGATGAGTGGATTCAGAGCACAGAGGAGAAGCTGGTAGCTGTGAAGATCCTTGATGATACCCGAGTTGAGATAACAAAGATGCAGCTGATCGAGAATGCTAGGAATTGGTGGCACATTGAGGAGAGGCGCCTGCAGAAGCCAGTGGAGTGGAAGACCTTCAAGTCGATGTTCAAGGAGAAGTATTTTCCCAAGGCTGCAAAGAGGGAGCTTTTGAGCCGATTTGTGGATCTGAAGCAAGGGTGTCACGCCCCGCTTCCCTAAAATGGAGGCGAGACGTGAGAAGGTCCGCACAGATGTGGAGCTGTGAAGCCACACGCCTGATAAGCGTCAATAATTTAAATGCAGGTTCCTGTAACCACGAACAGAACAAACATAATAACATAAGAGAGACAGAAATAAAATCTCAAATCTCAAAATTGTCCAACATTAAAATAAGTTCAACATCCAAAAAAGCCACCAGGCTAAAGGAAAGAGTCTAAAGGCCCAGAACAAGGCCAACAAGGACAAACATAAACAGAGTATTCGTGCTACGGACCGACAACAAAAACAGTCTAAAACGAAGAACACAAGCAGCCTCTACGACTAATCGCCCGTGTCCTCGTACTCCTCAATGAATGCAGGCTCTGACTCAGCGTCAGCAAACACCACGTCCTCCGCAGCACTCTCGGGCTCGGGATCTAACACGTGTCATCCAAAAGAGTAAAGGTGCACATGTCAGCAAGTCTAACAAGACTTGAGCAAGGAAACGAAAGTGAAGGCAACTAGCAACCTAGCAGTTCTAGTATGATGCATAACATGGAAAGTATAGTATGGAGGTGACAAGTAAAGGAAAGTACAAGTAGCAAGTAGCAAGTATGGCATGGATAACAAGTTTTACAAGTAAAAACACGGACAAGTACAAGTCAAGTAGTTCACGTCAAGTAAACACGTCAAGTGAACACGTCAAGTAAACAAGTTGTGCACAGAGATTTCGTCCGCTGGCTAGAGTGGCTGATCAGGCCAACTCGTAAGCTCAGGTGACCGCTTATCCCTACACCTCCATGTGTATCGAGCCAGGGCATTACCCCCAAAAACGGAATGCTCGCTTCTGGATCACGACCCAGGAAGTGTATTTGGCATAGGGTTGTGCCCGCTAAAAAGCAGGTGCCTAGCCTGGCCTAGGGTTATACCCGCAACGCAAGTGCCTAGCCGGAAACAAGTAGTTCGGGCATTGGCTATCGACCAACACACGTGGCCCGCTTCTGGAACACGAGCCAGGAAACACAAGTATTGTAGCGGGTGCCACGAATGCAACGTTCAACATGGATGACATGGCATGGCATGTAGTAAGGCGTACAGATAAGGAATTAAACATGGCAGTTTAATATGCATAAACAACAAGTTAAAAGGGTTGGATCTAGCTTCGTTGTCAAGCTAGATCAATTGAGGTGACGGATCTAGTTTCGTTGTCAAACTAGATCAAATGGGCGTCTAGGTAGCTATCATTTCACTGTCTAGTCTCTTTTATGCTACAACAAGCAAATGGCCTAAGGCATGGCCTAAAACCCTAAGTGGCAAGTTTCACTTGCCTAGCACCGAGGATGACGATCAACGAGGCACGTCACAAAATGTTAGCTACGGGGATGAGATCACTGCCATGGCAAAATAACATTAGAACAACATCCAACCTAGTTTTATTAGGGTTTATCAAAAATCACAAAACGGGTTATGAGAATATTAAAGGATTGATTCACTACCGTATTGGAGCGGAGGAACGATGCCGAGCAAGCACGGCGACGGAAGAACGATCCGGGAAACTATGGCTCAGATCTGGAAATGGGGAGAAAATATGGAGAAATGGGATTTTGTGTGGTTTTGGGGGTTGGAGGTGGCCTAAGGCATGGTGGCCGGCCTAAATGGAGAGGGAGAGGGGCTCTTGAGGAAGGAGGAATGGCTAGAGGAAGGTTGGGGGAGATCAGAGGTCAAGGGGGAAAGAAAATGGCCAAGAGAAGAGAAAGAAAGAAAAGAAACGAAGGGGGGTTTAAATAGGAAACAAGCCGGTGGCTGGGCAAACCCTAGGTTTACGACAGCAGTTAGTCGGTCAAAGAAGAGTTGTTGACCGACTAGTTCGAGAACTAGTCGGTCGGTAGACCAACTGTGACCGACTAAAATCAAACCGTAACTCAGGTCGTCAAATTGGTCAATGAATTAGTCGGTTAAAGAACAATGGCTGATCGACTAGTTTGCAACCTAGTCGGTCGAAAGACGTTCTTAGACCGACTAACGATAAACAGTAACTTAGGTGAAATTTATCAAAGGAACAGTCGGTCTGAGAGCAAGTTCTGACCGACTTGTTTCACATCTAGTAGGTCGGTGGTTGTTCTTAGACCGACTAAGAGTAAACAGTAACTTCTGAGTTTTTGATTCAATGAACTAGTCGGTCCCAGTAGAGTTCCTGACCGACTAGATCTCAATCTAGTCGGTTGGTCCCCCTACTTGAACCAACTAACGTGCACGAAAAGTGCCGAAATGAAGCGCGAAGATTCGCGAAGATCTCTATAAATTCTAAGATCACTCTAACTCTAAAATATGAGTGATATGAAGCTCGTCATAAGTGACTTACTCCAAGATCAACGATTCTAAAGAAGAGACTAGAAAATCACGACGAAACGAACAAAAACGAAAGCTACAGAGACGAAAACCACACATAAGGAGAAAATCCTCCAAAACATATATCTAATATAGATATTCCAAATACATGAAAAACCAGTCGTTACATCCTCCCCAACTTAAGAAAAATTCCGTCATCGGAATTTCCCAACACTCACGTGTCCGGGAACAAAAGTGGGTAGCGCTCTCGCATCTCATCCTCATTCTCCCAAGTAGACTATCCTGGCGAGCCGTGTCGCCACATCACCCTCACAAGATTGACAACCTTGTTCCGGAGCGACTTCTGACGCCTGTCCAAAATCTGCACTGGCTGCTGGTCATACGTCATATCAGGGCGAACGGTAATCTCCGAGAAATCCACAGCATGAGATGGATCGCTAATGTAACGACGAAGCTGCGACACATGGAAAATATTGTGAACTCCTTCCAAAGATGGCGGCAAGACTAAGCGGTAGGCTACCTCGCCAACTCTCTCCAGAATGTCAAACGGTCCAATGTATCGCGGGCTCAACTTCCTTCGCTTCCCAAAGCGAATCACACCACGATTCGGGGAAATCTTCAAGAACACATGGTCGCCAGGCTGAAACTCCAAAGGACGGCGTTTAGCATCCGCCCAATGCTTAAAACGGTCCTGAGCAATCCTCAGCCTCTCCCGAATGTTCCTGACAACATCCACGGCCTCCACAATCATCTCAGGTCCCAACAGCTCCCGATCACCAACGTCATCCCAACTCAATAGCGATCGACATTTCCTCCCATAAAGCGCGGCGAAAGGTGCCATGCCAATGCTTGCCTGGAAGCTGTTGTTGTAAGAGAACTCCACCAGATGTAGATGGTCCTCCCACGAACCCTTGAAATCCAACATGCACGCCCTCAGCATGTCCTCCAAGATCTGAATCGTCCGCTCGGACTGGCCATCTGTCTGCGGATGGTACGCCGTGCTGAAACTCAGACGCGTACCCAAACTCTTCTGCAAACTCTGCCAGAACTGAGATGTGAACCTCGTGTCTCTGTCCGACACGATACTTACAGGGACTCCGTGAAGTTGTACGATCTCTTGCACAATTCACGTTACATCACTATCTAAACTGGGAAAAGGAAACAGAAACGGAGAGTAAAAGAATTCACCTCCATGTATCTCCTCGCTAGCGCCCCAGTGGACTGTCCTACTCGGAATGGAATAAAGTACGCGGATTTGGTCAATCGGTCTATGATCACCCAAATCGCGTCATTCTGCTTCGGACTCCGAGGTAGTCCAGTCACGAAATCCATAGTGATATGTTGCCACTTCCACTCCGGAATCGGAAGCGGTTGTAGCAACCCTACCGTACGCTGATGCTCCGCCTTCACTTGCTGGCAAACCAAACACTTGGCTACACTCCGAGCCACACTCCTCTTCATACCATGCCACCAATAGTTCAGACGAAGATCCTTGTACATCTTGGTCCCACCAGGATGCACAGAATACGGCGAACTGTGTGCCTCCACCAACAACTCCTCTATGATATCCCTAGCTGGCACACACAACCTGGCTCCATATCTCAGCGAGCCATCCTCATGAATCAAAAAGTCAGTCCGCAGACCGGCTTCCACCTGCTCCTGAATCTTCACCAGCTTCGGATCTCCAGCCTGGCCAGCCTTGATCCTTTCCACAATCGACGACTGAATCTGCATACTCATCAACGAAGAAGCCTCCCCAGGAAGAACAATCTCAAATCCGGACTCGCAAAAATCTTGCTACAATCTCCACTGCGAGGTCAACAACATCACCGCTGGAAGCCTACTCAGCGCATCAGGAACCACATTCACCTTACCAGGGTGATATTGCAAATCAATCTCATAATCTGCCATGAGCTCCAACCATCGACGCTGTCGCATGTTGAGCTCCTTCTGACTAAAAATATACTTCAAGCTTTTATGATCGGTGAAGATCTTCACTTTCTCACTCAGCAGGAAGTGCCTCCAAATCTTGAGCGCAAACACGACAGCAGCCAACTCCAAGTCATGCGTCGGGTAATTCTTCTCATGAGTCCTGAGCTGACGCGAAGCATATGCCACAACATGCCCGTGCTGATGCAACACACAACCGAGACCCTTGCCAGAAGCATCACAAAAGATCTCGAATCCACCGATGCGATCATGCACAACAAGAATAGGGGCAGTCGTCAATCTCTCCCTCAGAACACCGAAGGCATTCTCACAATCACCCGACCAAACAAAAGGTACATCCTTCCGCGTCAATCTGGTCATCGGCTCAGCAATACGAGAAAAGTCCTTAATGAAGCGCCGATAGTAACCAGCAAGCCCAAGGAAACTCCGGATCTCAGACGCTGACTGCGGAACAGGCCACTCTCTGATGGCCCTGATCTTCTCGGGATCCACTGAAATTCCATCGACTGACACCACATGCCCCAGAAAAGCAACTCTGTCCAGCCAAAACTCGCACTTCGAAAACTTAGCATACAAACGATGCTTCCTCAAAATCTCCAACACCGTCCTCAAGTGCGAGGCATGCTCCTCCTCCGAACTTGAATAGATCAGAATGTCGTCAATGAAGATAACGACAAACTTATCCAAAAAGTCATAGAAAATCAGATTCATCAGATTCATGAAAACTGCGGGTGCATTGGTTACACCGAAAGGCATAACCACAAACTCGTAGTGTCCGTACTTCGTCCTGAACGCTGTCTTCGGAACATCTTCCTTCTTCACCTTCAGCTGATGATAACCACTCCTCAGATCCAACTTCGAAAACACCCTCGAACCTCCAAGCTGATCAAAAATATCATCGATGCGAGGCAATGTGTATTTATTCTTGATGGTCACCGCATTCAGCTCCCGATAGTCCACGCACATGCGACGTGAACCATCCTTCTTCTTCACCAGCAGCACCGGTGCTCCCCACGGAGACACACTAGGATTGATATAACCCTTCTGCAAAAGCTCATCCAGCTGCTTCCGCAATTCCTCTAACTCAGCGGGAGCCATACGATATGGCGCCTTCGAAATCGGCTCCGCTCCCGGAATAAGATCAATCGAAAATTTGAGAGCTCGATCGGGTGGCAACCCAGACATCTCCTCGGGGAAGACGTCATTGAAGTCCCGCACTACCACTGGCCTCTCCAGCTCCATCTGCATAGCCACAATCTCCACCGGCCTGGCCCGAAACCTGACCGGACCGAGCGAACTGCTACCTCGGCTGAACTCAAATACTGGATGCCCGGGAATCTCGAACACCACCTTCTTCCTCCGACAGTCGATCGTAGCATAGAAGCTCGTAAGCCAATCCATCCCAAGGACCCCATCGTAGTTATTGATGTCGTGGACAATGAAATCAGCGTAAAGCTCATGTCCACAGACCACCAACGAGCAAGAATTTCAACCACGATGCACCGAGATCACGCCATTTCCCGTAACGATATTAGAACTCTTGGAAAGAGGGGACGTCGACAAAGAATGCTTCTCCACGAAGCTCCGAGAAATAATGCACATCGATGCACCCGAGTCAAAGAGGACTCGTGCAGGAAATGTGCAAACCAAAACCACACCTACAAACAGTCTAACAATCAAGCCCTAGTCTAGCAAACAATCATGTGCAAGAAACCAAACAAAATCTAACAATCAAAACTAGCTAGGAAAGCAACAGTTAGATTAAGGATTACCTGCGATAACCTCATCCACAGCCTAGCTCTCCACAGCGGTCATCAGAAAAGCCTGCCTCCTCGGCTGAAAAGCCTGCCGAAAGGCATATCTTTGTGGAACAAGAGCTACTCCACGTCCAGCAGGAACAGACGCTCTCTGCTGCAACAACTGTGCTGCAACAGGTGCCTTCCAAGGCTGCTTCGACCTCGGACAATCCTTCATGGTATGGGTAGGATCTCCACAGACAACACACTGGCCCAGGAATCTCCTACACTGATCTTTTATATGCCCGGTCTTGCCGCAGAAATGGCAAGTCTTCTGAATAGGCCCTCCTGGCCTCTGAAACTGAGCTAGCTGGTTAGGCTTGAAACTAAGCCTAACCACTGCTCTGGCCTGCTACATAGGCCTCTTCCCAGCTCCAGCAACATGTCCCCTCCTCTGACTCAGGTTCAGCTCCTGTCTCCTCGCAGCCACCAGAACCTTCTGATAAGAGTCCAGATCAGAGGAAGACACAAAACTCTGAAGCTCCAAAGCAAGTCCCTGCAGGAACCTCTGAGCCCTCTCATCAGCATCCTGCACCATCTTCGGTGCGAACCGACTCAGCCTAGTGAACTCTTGGTGGTACTGGTCCACCGTCAAGCTCCCTTGCTTCAGCTCAATAAAGTGCTGCAGCATCTCCTTCCTGGCATCCTTCGGAAAGAACTCTTCCTCAAACATGGACTTAAAGGTAGCCCAAGCTATCGGCTCCACCAACATCTTCTCTTCCGCATCCCACCAGTTCCGAGCATTATCCTTGAGCTGCCTCTTCGCCAGATCAACCCATCCAGCTGGGCTGATCTTCGCCATCTTCAAATTATCCTTTATGTTCCGAATCCACTCATCGGCAGCTAGAGGACCCTCAGACCCATCAAAATAAGCGGGACCCAGCTCCCGAAATTGCTTCGCTCCCGGCTCGGAGCGAGGGGAATCCTGAACTGCCCGAGCACCCCGAACAACTGGAGCATTCTAGACTTGCAGGAGCACACCCTGTTGCACCTGCATCATCTGAAGCATCATCTGCATCATCTCCCCATTGGTGGGCTCCCGCTCAGGCTCCTCGTCATGAGGGGGCGCGCTACCACAACCATGGGTAAATCGCCTTCCTGCCATCTAATGACGTAGAAAACGAAACAGATTAGACTCATAACTTATGACTCGGATGTCAAACTTAGTTTATTGGACATTCTAATATTATTATTATTATTCCGATAATCGCAGTTACAGAAGAGACCTGCATGGGCCACCAACAAAACCTGTCACGCCTCGCTTCCCTAAAATGGAGGCGAGATGTGAGAAGGTCCGCACAGACGTGGAGCTGTGAAGCCACACGCCTGATAAGCGTTAATAATTTAAATGCAGGTCCCTGTAACCACGAACAGAACAAACATAATAACACAAGAGAGACAGAAATAAAATCTCAAATCTCAAAATTGTCCAACATTAAAATAAGTTTAACATCCAGAAAAGCCACCAGGCTAAAGGAAAGAGTCTAAAGGCCCAGAACAAGGCCAACAAGGACAAACATAAATAGAGTATTCGTGCTACGCACCGACAACAAAAACAGTCTAAAACGAAGAACACAAGCAGCCTCTACGACTGATCGCCCGTGTCCTCATACTCCTCAACGAACGCAGGCTCTGACTCAGCGTCAGTAAACACCACGTCCTCCGTAGCACTCTCAGGCTCGGGATCTAACATGTGTCACCCAAAAGAGTAAAGGGGCACATGTCAGCAAGTCTAACAAGACTTGAGCAAGGAAACGAAAGTGAAGGCAACTAGCAACCTAGCAGTTCTAGTATGATGCATAACATGGCAAGTATAGTATGGAAGTGACAAGTAAAGGGAAGTACAAGTAGCAAGTAGCAAGTATGGCATGGATAACAAGTTTTACAAGTAAAAACATGAACAAGTACAAGTCAAGTAGTTCACGTCAAGTAAACACGTCAAGTGAACACGTCAAGTAAACAAGTTATGCACAGAGATTTCGTCTGCTGGCTAGAGTGGCTGATCGGGCCAAATCGTAAGCTCAGGTGACCGCTTATCCCTAACCCTCCATGTGTATCGAGCCAGGGCATTACCCCCGAACACGGAATGCTCGCTTCTGGATCACGAGCCAGGAAGTGTATTTGGCATAGGGTTGTGCCCGCTAAAAAGCAGGTGCCTAGCCTGGCCTAGGGTTATGCCCGCAACGCAGGTGCCTAGCCAGAAACAAGTAGTTCAGGCATTGGCTATCGACCAACACACGTGGCCCGCTTCTGGAACACAAGCCAGGAAACACAAGTATTGTAGCGTATGCCACGAATGCGACGTTCAACATGGATGACATGGCATGGCATGTAGTAAGGCGTACAGATAAGGAATTAAACATGGCAGTTTAATATGCATAAACAATAAGTTAAAAGGGTTGGATCTAGATTCGTTGTCAAGCTAGATCAATTGAGGTGACGGATCTAGTTTCGTTGTCAAACTAGATCAAATAGGCGTCTAGGCAGCTATCATTTCACTGTCTAGTCTCTTTTACGCTACAACAAGCAAATGGCCTAAGGCATGGCCTAAAACCCTAAGTGGCAAGTTTCACTTGCCTAGCACCGAGGATGACAATCAACGAGGCACGTCACAAAATGTTAGCTACGGGGATGAGATCGCTGCCATGGCAAAACAACATTAGAACAACATCCAACCTAGTTTTATTAGGGTTTATCAAAAATCACAAAACGAGTTATGAGAATATTAAAGGATCGATTCACTACCGTATTGGAGCAGAGGAACGATGCCGAGCAAGCACGGCGACGGAAGAACGATCCGGGAAACTATGGCTCAGATCTGGAAATGGGGAGAAAATATGGAGAAATGGGATTTTGTGGGGTTTTGGGGGTTGGAGGTGGCCTAGGGCATGGTGGCTGGCCTAAATGGAGAGGGAGAGGGGCTCTTGAGGAAGGAGGAATGGCTAGAGGAAGGTTGGGGGAGATCAGAGGTCAAGGGGGAAAGAAAATGGCCAAGAGAAGAGAAAGAAAGAAAAGAAACGAAGGGGGGTTTAAATAGGAAACAAGCCGGTGGCTGGGCAAACCCTAGGTTTACGACAGCAGTTAGTCAGTCAAAGAAGAGTTGTTGACTGACTAGTTCGAGAACTAGTCGGTCGGTAGACCAACTGTGACCGACTAAAATCAAACAGTAACTCAGTTCGTCAAATTGGTCAATGAATTAGTCGGTTAAAGAACAATGGCTGACCGACTAGTTTTCAACCTAGTCGGTCGAAAGACGTTCTTAGACCGACTAACGATAAACAGTAACTTAGGTGAAATTTATCAAAGGAACTAGTCGGTCTGAGAGCAAGTTCTGACCGACTTGTTTCACATCTAGTCGGTCGGTGGTTGTTCTTAGACCGACTAAGAGTAAACAATAACTTCTGCGTTTTTGATTCAATGAACTAGTCGGTCCCAGTAGAGTTCCTGACTGACTAGATCTCAATCTAGTCGGTTGGTCCCCCTACTTGAACCAACTAACGTGCACGAAAAGTGCCGAAATGAAGCGCGAAGCTTCGGGAAGATCTCTATAACTTCTAAGATCACTCTAACTCTAAAATATAAGTGATATGAAGCTCGTCATGAGTGACTTACTCTAAGATCAACGATTCTAAGGAAGAGACTAGAAAATCACGACGAAACGAACGAAAACAAAAGTTATGGAGACGAAAACCACACATAAGGAGAAAATCCTCCAAAACATATATATAATATAGATAATACAAATACATGAAAAACCAATCGTTACAAAGGGGACATGTCCGTCGATGAGTACGAGGCAGAGTTCTAGATGCTGAGTCGTTTTGCCCCTCATATGGTGAAGAAGGAGGAGAACCGAGCTGATCGGTTCAGTCAAGGACTGCGTCTGAAGATTCAGGCTTCCATGTCCTCAGCAGATTTTTCGACCATGGGAGCTGTGCTGAATGCCGCCAGGAATCATGAGATCATATCACATCTACTTGACCCTCCAGCTGGTGAGGAAAGCGACCTATGGAGCAGTACCGGCCACCTGCTAGGCCAGCTATGAGACCAGTTCAGACAGTGCCTTTCAAGAGGCCTAGAGCACCTGTGCAGAGTCAGAGCAAGGGACCGTGTCATTACTGCAGGAAGCCAGGGCACGTTCAGATCGCTTGCAAGAAGAAGCTGGGATTGTGCTTGGTGTGTAGGGATGCTTCCCACACTACTATAGATTACCCGAGAGCGTGCCATGTTGGAGTTGGAGCGCCAGTTCCACTGCAGAGTCGATCGAATGCCCCAGTTCAGAGAGGAGCTGCTGTCCGTGGACCACCCTTGGCACCACAGAGGTAGATGTTTCAGCGGGCAGCGCAACCCCAGAGGCCGGCTTACACCATGACATCCGTGGAGGCTGAAGGTGTGGATGGAGTTATTGCAGGTATTCCTCTTCAGTTCTAGTCTTACATTTCTTAGTTTAGACCTTATTGTTTAGCACTTGTTTGTTGCCTTGTTAGTTAGAGTAGTTTTGTTTGACCTTAGTTCCTTTATATCTTAGGCACCATTTTAGTGTCCTCTCACCCAGCCTTGGCCTTGTTCGACTCCGGTGCATCCATGTGCATCATATCCTGGAGGTTTGTAACAAGGCACTCTATTCCCACCCATACACTTCCAAAGTGTTGGGACATCACCACAGGGAATGGTGTGGTGACAGTGAATCTGGGTTGTCGATCGATCCCATTGGTGGTCAGTGGACACGAACTTTTTGCAGATTTCATTGTCCATGACCTACCGCACTTCGATGTCATCCTTGGCATCGATTGGCTGGGAGACTTCCATGCCTCGATCTAATGGCACGACAAGAAGGTGGTATTCCGGATTCCAGGCCATCTGGAGTTCGAGTTCTGTAGCGGAGATGAGTCGCTTGGGCCCATCAGATTTTGTCCAAGCCGGAGGTACCTGTTGTTGCTGCTATGCAGATGGAGATCAGTCAATCAGTAGTCGTCAGAGATTTCGACGCATTTTTTCGGAGGATATCTCAGGTTTGTCGCCCGACAGAGCTTTAGAATTTGGTATTGATCTTATGCCGGGAGCACAACCGATATCGAAGGCACCATACCGTATGGCTCCGGCTGAGCTTGAGAAGCTACGAAAGCAATTGGATGAGTTACTACAGAAGGGTTTCATCCACCCTAGTGTGTCACCGTGGGGTGCACCGGTCTTGCTAGTGAAGAAGAAGGATGGGTCCCGCAGGATATGAGTGGACTATTGAGGGCTGAATACTGTCACGGTGAAGAATAAGTATCCGCTGCTTCGGTCTTGCTAGTGAAGAAGAAGGATGGGTCCCGCAGGATATGCGTGGACTATCGAGGGCTGAATGCTGTCACGGTGAAGAATAAGTATCCGCTGCCGTGCATCAATAACATTTTTGATCAGCTTAGAGGTTCGAGAGTTTTCTCAAAGTTGGACTTGAGGAGCAGGTACCATCAGCTGAAGGTGAAGAAGGATGATATTCCGAAGACAGCCTTCCGGACGAAGTACAGACATTATGAGTTCATGGTTATGCTGTTCGATGTGACTAACTCTCCAGCTGTGTTCATGAATTTAATGAACTTAATTTTCTACGACTTTCTGATAAGTTTGTCGTTTTCTTTATAGACGACATCTTTATTTACTCAAAGTCTGAGGAGGAGCACGTCTGTCATCTGAGGACAGCGTTGGAGACGCTGAGACGTCATAAGCTGTATGCCAAGTATAGCAAGTACGAGTTCTGGCTAGATAGAGTCGCATTCTTGGGACACGAGTGTCTGGTGATGGCATATCTGTGGATTTAGAAAAGGTCAGAGCAGTCAGAGATTGGCCGACTCCGCAGTCAGCGTCAGATATCAGGAGCTTCAATGGCTTAGCCGACTATTATCGGCGGTTCATCAAGGATTTCTCGAGGATTTCAGAGCTGATGATGAAGCTGACGGGGAAGGATATGGAGTTCCAGTGGGCAGATGCTTGTGAGGAGGTCTTCAGTATCTTGAAGACGAGGTTGACCACATCACTGATTTTGGCGGTACCGGATCGGAGCGAAGGATTCGAAGTATATTATGATACATCAGGGAAGGGCATTGGATGCGTTTTGCATCAGCATGGCCACATGGTCGTGTACGCTTCTTGTCAGTTGAGGGCCCACGAGAAGAATTACCCGACGCACGATCTGGAGTTGGCAGTGGTAATATTTGAGCTGAAGATCTGGATGCACTTCTTGCTGAGTGAGAGCATGAAGATTTTCACCGATCACAAAAGCTTGAAGTACATCTTTACGTAAAAGGAGCTCAACATGCGTTAGAGACAATGGTTGGAGCTTATGGCTGATTACGAGATAGATCCGCAGTATCACCTGGGGAAGGTGAATGTAGTGCCAGACGCTTTGAGTAGACTTCCTACTGCGATGACGCATACTGCCGATTGGAGGATACAGTAGGAGCTGAGAGAGATGGATTTAGAGGTCGTCCTACCTGGTGTGGTTCTCTCATTCATGAATTTACAGATTCAGTCCATGATCGTGGATCGTATTAAGGCAGCACATGCATGAGATCCGAAGCTGCAGAGAATCATGAGTCAGGTTGAAGCTGGACTTCGAACGGAGTTCGTGATTCATGAGGATGGTTGATTCGGGTTCAATATTACATATTTAACCCCCCATTTAGCCCTATGTTGTGCTCATGTGATGCTACATTGTTCTCTAATTCATACGTATTTTCTACACATTTATTTATTAGAGAAAACACACTATTTGAGCACAAAACATCATTTAACGACGCATTTCTGCACATTTTATATTTTTCCTAGCTTAGTCTCGATCGCACGATTCCAACGACTATTTATTTGTATTTTTCTGAGATCTGCGCTAATTACTGTGTATTTTTGAATGCAGAATACAATTTAAATGAGGAAATACGCTCGAAAATACGGAAATACGGTCGGCAACCAATCAGATGCTGCCACGTGTCTGCAATCCAGCGGTTCCCGCCAGATCGCATGGCGGGCAGGCGTTGATGCGTGGAAATTCAGTCGCCGTTGGATTAAGATCCAACGGCTTGCAACGAATCCAAACGAATTCGTTTTCGACGGGCGACGTGGCTACTCATTGGCCGTCCGATTGTAATCCAACGAACGATCACGGCCACTGCTGCGATACGAAGTGGCGACGTTACGACCGTTCGATCGTAATCGAACGACCGCGATCGGCCCGAAGCGGCGAAACGACGTGCAGCGTAGGGGGACACGTGGCGTTATCCGGACCGATCAGCTTCGATCGAACGTTGAGAATCAAATACGAATTCGAATCAAATTCGAATTCACGGGCGATGACGCGGCTCAATCTAGGTCGCGCGATCTTGATCGGGCGGTCGACATTCCTCCTCATCTGCGGATCGGATCGAGAACGGATCGGGCTGCGCACGAATTTTAAAGGACACGTGGCTTGTCCACAATCAATCCAGCACGGATGTGCGGCCAGCATTCAACCCGCTCGTGGATCGGGTTTGGGTTTGATGCGGGTGCGGATAGTGAACCCAATAAGCTTCTTAAACCCGCAATGCCTATTATATAAGCGTATTTAGGGTTTTTGAGCGTATACAAGCAGATTTTGGCGTATTTTGAGCGTATTGGAAACTCTAGGAGCCGTATTTCGCCACCACAAAATTCTGTAAAATTCCAGAGGCTGTTCTTATTATTTTCAGAGAGTTTTGAGGCTTAGCTTGGAGATTTGGTGATATATTTCTAAACTTCTACCCCGTATTTGATGCTTTTCTAGTGTATTTTGCTATTAGATCAATATATTTTGCGATGAACCTTGATTATTCTTGCATTATGAGTAGCTAAAACTTATTTGTGCATGTTATGGAGTAGTTAGGGGATGTGATTTGTGTTAGATTGGTTGAATATCGTCGTGCTTAATCGTTAAACGTCGTTAAAGTTGTAATCTTTGGTATTAATTCGTCATTTTCATCTTCCAAAAGAAGTGATTGAGTTGATGATCGCCCCAAAAGGGTGAGTTTTGATCTCCCCAAAAGGGAGTTTCATACCGTAGTTTTGATCTCTCCAAAAGAGAGTTTCATATCGTATTATAACTTTAGCGACGATCTTATTGAATATTGTGCTTGAACCCCCAAAAGGGCATCTTCCGATGAATTACTCCCAAAAGGAGATTCATTGAGTTATATTGGATATTTTCCGGTGAATTGCTCTCAAAAAGAGAATTCATTGTGTTATATTCATCAACCAAATTAATACGAATCATTGATCCTAACGAACCCATACCATGTGCATACTTTTTATAGATATTTTCAGACACGAATTTCCTTGTTTATATTGTTCACGTATTCACATCACCATCACCGTCATCATTGTTGAAGTGGTTAGTTTCTTTTCGTTGGATTTCTATTTGATTTGAGCTGTGGTTGCAACAGATTTCCTCCTGAGGATTCGACATCTGGACTCCCAGATTATATTACTTGTACGGACTCTTGCACTTGAGAGAGAGCACCTTTCCGGTCCCACCAAGTTCTTGGCACCGTTGCCGGGGAGGAATGGTTTGTTACCACTGTTTATTTCATTTAGAGGACCTTCGGTGAGATCTTTCCACTTTACTGTACATAAACTTTTGTTTTTTTTATTTTTATTTTGTAACAATGGAGTATATGAATTTCTATTGCACAAACAATCTGTATGATGCAAGATATGCTAATGCACACAAACATAGAATGGAGAAGCTCAAAATTGTTAATTTTAATCAAACTGACTGTGAAACTTTCTTTCAGGCCTGGAGGAGGTTCACAGACATTATATCGAGCTATCCGCAGCATGGGTACACAAAGAACGAGCTTATGGAGTTCTTCCTCGATGGACTACAACCCCAGCTGCAGGAATTCCTTGGAGTAATGACCCCGACAGAGGCGTGGGAATACATGGAGTCTCTGCAAGAAAATGAAGAAACCATGGAAGAAACTTCAGAGTGCGATTCAACGGAGCCTTCGTGCCTTGATCAAGAAGAGCAAAGCGTAGACGTACCTTTGCAATTCTTGAAAGAGGAAGTTTACTTGACTATTCAGACACAGGAGGCCACATCCCATCAATTCAAAGAGAATTTCTTTGCTCGGAGTCGGCAGATTCAGAAATCTATTGAAAATCATAATTTGATTGCCACTTGCTTAGAAGAAAATAATTCTTTTGAAATTCAACTTCAAGAATCTAATACGAGTTTATCTTCTATTGCAGGGAAATCGAGCAAGCCATGTCACGTTGAGGGCACAAATGAAAATATCCACATGGCAGAAAGTGTGTGCAAAAGAGAGGACGAGCTAGCAATTTTGGATGAACGAGAGGAGGAGACAGCTAGGGACAAGGGTTTTGAGATTATCGCCATGGAGTCAGAACCATGCCCTCCTCCAGTTTTGTCCCAAAATTATTTACCCCTCTCCCCATTGACCGAGCATCGTACCGAGAGTAGTGCATATCTTTCAGGGAGTAGTCGTCAACTTGCTTTAATTTCTTTAACTTATTTTGATGACTACGTTTGGAATAATTTTATTGCGAAGAATATTAAACTAATTTGGACTGACATAACTCATCTATTGCAGGACAGTGGTAAACAAGTTGTAGAGATGCTTGGAGTTGTGTTGCTGGGGTCCAATTTAGCTTTTAGAGGAAAATTACTCACCGAGGATCGCAAGGAGCAAATTGAACAACTTCCTACACCATCAAAGATTCGGGATCCACCATTTGATCACGGTGTGTTCTTTCCAGTAGTGTAGTTTTTAAATGCTTTCTAGGTTGCTTGCTTGAATAAACTCGTACCTCTTCCGACATTGAGGACACTGTCCATCTTTAGTTGGGGGGTGTGTATGAGACCTTAGGATTTTTTTGAGAAGAATAAAGCACCAAATCTCATCATTTTAAAACTCCTTCACATGCCTCAAATGCGGATGATTATACATTAATTGTGTTCTAAAAATTGTTTGTGGCTTAAGTTAATTATTTTCCTTCATGGAATTACCGTTAATATGCTATTTATGAAAATTTTCAATTGCCATGATTAATATCTCGAAATAGTTTGAATTTATTTCATGCATGCTAATGTGATGAAAAAGCTTAAGTATACACGATTTATTAGAAAAGTTTTCAAGTTGAAGAGGAATGTGGCCATGGTTATTAATGTTTATGATCGAAAATATGGGTGTTGAGTTGCTTACAAAAGAAAAAAAGAAAGAAAGAAAAGAAAAGAAAAAAGAATGAAAAATGAATGATGAAAAATGAATGAATAAGTATGTCACTAAAATTAATAACTTGGTTGGCTCGAGTAGTACAGTCCGAGGGGTCCTTTTTGGCCTAATGCCCTATTATCGTCTGATTTGGGAGCCATTGACAGGAAACTCACTCATTTGATGGAGCGATCCAAGTTATACATTTTTCTGCGAATGTTGCTTGATGCGCGTTACGCAGAACTAATAAAAGAAAAGAAATGGTGAATATACTAAGCAACTACAATACCCATGTCTTGAATGATTGTTTTGATAGGACAATTCCTTGGAAACATGAAAACTAGTATATAACGACGTGTTATACTTTCGCTTGCGCAAAACGATGCTTGTATGTTATTTATTCATACTAAATTAGAGAAAATATCATGTGATTGATTTTGTTCATGGATGTGTATATTGATGGTCAAGATCATGTTGGAATGCGTATTATTGAGCCATGCCATGAGCAATTTGAAAGAATTTATTGTTTTATTAATCATCCGTATTAATCGCTCTTTTTGCTAGAGACTAGCAAATCGCTAGTTGGGGGGTGTGATTCGGGTTCAATATTACATATTTAACCCCCCATTTAGCCCTATGTTGTGCTCATGTGATGTTACATTGTTCTCTAATTCATACGTATTTTCTACACATTTATTTATTAGAGAAAACACACTATTTGAGCACAAAACAGCATTTAACGACGCATTTCTGCACATTTTATATTTTTCCTAGCTTGGTCTCGATCGCACGATTCCAACGACTATTTATTTGTATTTTTCTGAGATATGCGCTAATTACTGTGTATTTTTGAATGCAGAATACAATTTAAATGGGGAAATACGCTCGAAAATACGGAAATACGGTCGGCAACCAATCAGATGCTGCCACGTGTCTACAATCCAGCGGTTCCTGCCATATCGCACAGCGGGCAGGCGTTGATGCGTGGAAATTCAGTCGCCGTTGGATTAAGATCCAACGGCATGCAACGAATCCAAACGAATTCGTTTTCGACAGGCGACGTGGCTACTCGTTGGCCGTCCGATTGTAATCCAACGAACGATCGTGGCCGCTGCTCGAGTGAAGCAGCTTACTCCACCGAGTAAAGTTGATACGATGACATCTGCTAGCCTGAGTGCCATAATGTAGTCGGTCGAGTGGTAATTTCCAGTCGGCCGAGTAAGAACTCTACTCGCCCAAGTGGAGTTAGAAATACTGAATAAATCGAAGCCAACTCTCTGACTTTTTGAAGATGTGCAGTGGATCCTACTCGGCTGAGTAGGAAGTCCACTCGACCGAGTGAGAAATTCTACTCGGCCGAGTGGCATGAGCGCCAGAATGCCGAATTCTCTGTCTGTTCTGTAGATTTGGCACTCGACCGAATGAGATTCTCACTCGGCCGAGTAGCGCCGACAGTCTGTTTGGAAAACTGGGTTTTGAGCCGCGCAGGGGCAGTTTTGTCTAGATTTTTTTATGTTTTTGTAACGACTGATTTTCATGAATCTGGATTTAATATAATATAATATATGTTTTGGTGGATTTTCTCCTCTTGTATGGTTTTCGTCTCCGTAGATTTCATTTTCGATCGATTCGTCGTATTTTCTCGCTTCTTCCTTAGGATCGTCGATTTCGAAGTATGTCACTCGTGACGGACTTCATAACGGTCGTATCAAACTGTTAGATCAAGCCTAGGAGTCTTAGGAATCGATCCCGGAGTTCCGCGCTCCGTATCGGTACTTTTGGTGCTCATTAGCCGGTGTAAGAAGGGCCACCGACCGACTAGATGACGATCCAGTCGGTCAGCAATCCTTCTTGGACCGACTAGTTAGCTTTCTAAATTTCTCAGGAGTTACTGTTTATCGTTAGTCGGTCTAAGAACGTTAGTTGACCGACTAGGTTGCAAACTAGTCTGTCAGCAATGCTTCTTGAACCGACTAACTTATCATCTTATTTTTGTATTAGCTACTGTTTACTCTTAGTCGGTCTAAGAACGTTCATCGACCGACTAGTTGCTAAACTAGTCGGTCAGTTCTTGTTCATGGACCGACTAACTCTAGAATCCTATTTTCGTTCAGGAGTTACTGTTTGCACTTAGTCGGTCAGCGTTGGTCGACCGACCGACTAGTTGCCAAACTAGTCGGTCAGTGGTTGCTCTTTGACCGACTAACCAGTGTTAAAACCCTAATTTCTGGGCAGCCGCCAGCCCAACCTATTTATACCCATCCCAAACGACTTCTTCTTCTCCAACACGACCCAAAACCCTAAAATCTTCCCCCTTCAGCCCCCATCTTCCTCCAAGCTTCATTTCTTCATTCCAAGCCTCAAATCCATCATCCAAACCATCCCTTCACTCCATCCACCTCTCATCTTCCCCAAATCTCCATCAAAACCCATCAAAATCTCCAAAATCCCCCAAAACCCTAGTTTCCCCAAACTTCTCCATTTGCTTCCAGATCTGATCCTAGGGTTCCCCGGAGTGTTTCTTCCGCCTCCTCTCGGTAAGAAATCGATCTACCGTTGTTTTCATATCCTATTGTAATTTTTATAAAACCCTAATAAAATACTTGTGTTTTGATGATTGTTCCCCATAACAGCGATTCCCCGTAAGCTAGCATCCGCGGAAACGAACTTTCATAACCGTCATCCCCGGTGATAGGCAAGTGAAACTTGCCTCTTTTGATTTGGGCCATTGTCTTAGGCCATTTACCATGCTTTAGCGTAAAAGAGACTAGACGGTGAAAGGATAGCCGTCTAGACGCCATTGACCTAGCTTGACAACGAAGCTTGGTCCGTCACCCACATCATATTCATATGTCACGTTTACTTCAAATTAACGGTACGCGAATATGTTCATGTCATTGCATTTTGCCTGTCACGTTTAAATTCCATTAACGGTACGTAATTATCTGTTCATGGCATTGCATAGTGATTACTTATCGTGACTGCGTAGCACACGCTACCATACTATGTTTCCTGGCTCGTGTTCCAGAAGCGAGCCATGTAGTTGCTAACCCCAACGCTCGGATACCGGCTAGGTGCACCCCTATGCCATACACACACTTATTTTCCTGGCTCGTGACCAGAAGCGAGCATAATGAGTTGCTAACCACAACGCTCGACACATGTGGGTGGGGTAAGAGATAAGCGGACTGAGCCCGAGTTGGCTTGATCAGCCACTCCGGCCAGCAGGTGAAATCTCTAGTGTTTAAGTGATTGATAGTGATAGAGATAAGCGGACTGAGCCACGAGCTGGCCAGCAGGTGGACTCTCTATGCACTAAGTGATAAGTGTTAAGTGATAAGTGATAAGTGATAAGTGATAAGTGATTAGTGAATTGGTAGCTTTTGCTACATCGTGAGTGCTTGCCTCTCTTTTAAATTGTTGCATCATATTCAACTGCCATGCCATTGTTTAACATTGAAATGCTAGGTTGTTAGTCACTTTCAGTTTCCTTGCCCAAGTCTTTTTAGACTTGCTGACATGTGCCCCTTTCTCTTTTGGGTGACGCATGTTAGACCTGGAGCCTGAGTTGCTTGCTGAGGGTGAGGTGTTTGCGGACGCCGAGCTTGCGCCCGTGTTGGACGGGGAGTACGTGGACACTGGGGACCAGTCCTAGTGTCCTCGTTGTGCTTTACTTTTGTTTAGACAATTGTTTTGTTATCGGTGCGTAGCACCTATACTTTGTTGTTGTCGTTGCTTTTGTTGGCCTTGTTCTGGGCCTTTAGACTCTTTTCTTTTAGCCTGGTGGCTTTTCTGTGATGTTGAATATTTTTGTGGACAAACTTTGGGATTGGTATTTCATATCCGTCTCATATTATTATTATTGTTGTTGTTTCGATTGCAATTACAGGGACCTGCTTATACTAAATTGACGCTTATCGGGTTTGGGGCTTCACCGCTCCACTCCCGTGCGGACCTTTTCACGTCTCGCCTCCATTTTAGGGAAGCGGGTCGTGACATGTTTTAGTGGTGGCCCATGCAGGTCATCTGTAACTGCGATTATCGGGATAACAATAATAATGCAAGATTGTCCAACGAATAAGTTCGACATCTGAGCCCTAAGCTGTGAGTCTAATTGTTTCGTTTTCTGCGTCATTAGATGGCAGGAAGGCGAATCACCCGTGGTGGTGGTAGTGGTGCGCCCCCTCATGACGAGGAGCCTGAGCGGGAGCCCACTAATGGAGAGATGATGCGGATGATGTTGCAGATGATGCAAGTTCAGCAGGGTGTGCTCCTGCAGGTACAGAATGCTCCGGCGACTCGAGCTGCTCGGGTGGTGGAAGCCCCTCGCCCTGAGCCCGGGGCGAAGCAGTTCAGAGAGCTGGGTCCTGCATATTTTGATGGAACCGAAGGTCCACTAGCTGCTGATGAATGGATGAGGAATATCAAGGACAATCTGAAGATGTCCAAGGTCAACGAAGTAAGTTGGGTTGACTTGGCGAAGCGCCAGCTGAAGGATAATGCTCGGAATTGGTGGGATGCTGAAGAGAAGATGTTGGTGGAGCCGATCGTCTGGGCTACCTTCAAGGCCAGATTTGATGGTGAGTTCTTCCCGAAGGCTGCCAGGGAAGAGATGCTGCAGCGTTTTATCGATCTGAAGCAGGGGAACTCGTCGGTGGACATGTACCACCAGGAGTTCTTGAGGCTGAGTCGGTTTGCACCGAAGATGGTGCAGGACGCTGAGGAGAGAGCTCAGAGGTTCCTGCAGGGACTCGCTTTGGAGCTCCAGAGTTTTGTGACCTCCTCTGATCGGGAATCTTATCAGAAGGTTCTAGTAGCAGCCAAGTGGCAGGAGCTGCTCGTGAACCAGAGGAAGGGGTCTGTAGTTGGTGCTGGGAGGAGGCCTGTGGAGCAGGCGAGAGCTGTGGTTAGACCTGGATTCAGGCTGAACCAGCCTGCTCAGTTTAAGAGGCCAGGAGGGCCCGTTCGGAGGACTTGCAATTTCTGTGGCAGGGAGGGCCATATCAAGGAATCATGTAGGAAGTTTTTGGGGCAATGTATTGCCTGTGGAGATCCCGCCCATGTTATCCGGGAGTGCCCGAGGTTGAAGCAACCTTGGAGGACACCTATTGCTGCCCCGCCGTTGCAGCAGAGAGCCCCGATGCCCGCTGGTCGTGGGGTGCCCCTCATTCCGCAGAAGCAGGCTTTTCAGCAGGCCGCTCCGCCGAGGAGGCAGGCATTTCTGATGACCGAGGAGGAGGTTTTGGCCATGGATGAGGTCATTGCAGGTAACTTTCAATCTAGTTGTTCCTTCCCTAATTAATTGATTGTTAAATTATGTGAATGCTTGTGTATGGTGTTGCTAGAGTAAGATTTGATTGATTAGACTGTTTGTTAGGTGTGGTTTTGGTTTGCACGTTCCCTGCCCGAGTCCTCTTTGACTCTGGTGCATCGATGTGCATTTTGGCCCAGAGCTTCGTGGAGAAGCATTCCTTGTCGACGTCCCCTCTCTCCAAGAGTTGGAACATCGTTACAGGGAATGGAGTAGTCACGGTGCATCGTGGATGCAGTCCTTGCTCTGTGGTGGTTTGTGGACATGAGCTTTATGCTGATTTTATTGTCCACAACATCACCAACTACGATGCGGTCTTTGGGATGGATTGGCTTGCGAGCTTCTATGCTACGATCGACTGCAGGAGGAAGAAGGTGGTGTTCGAGATTCCCGGACATCCAGTGTTCGAGTTCAGTCGTGGTAGCAGTTCGCTTGGTCCTGTCAGATTTCGGGCCAGGCCGGTGGAGGCTGTGACTATGCAGATGGAGTTGGAGTGGCCAGCTGTGGTGCGTGATTTTGGCGACGTCTTCCCCGAGGAGATGTCTGGTTTGCCGCCTGATCGAGCTCTGGAATTTTCTATTGATCTCGTTCCAGGTGCGCAGCCGATTTCGAAGGCGCCGTATCGTATGGCACCTGCAGAGTTGGAAGAGTTGCGAAAGCAGTTGGATGAGATGTTGCAGAAGGGTTATATTAATCCTAGCGTGTCTCCGTGGGGAGCACCGGTGTTGCTGGTTAAGAAGAAGGATGGTTCGCGTCGCATGTGCGTGGACTATCGGGAGTTGAATGCGGTGACCATTAAGAATAAATACCCGTTGCCTCGCATCGATGATATTTTTGATCAGCTTGGAGGTTCGAGGATGTTTTCTAAATTGGATTTGAGGAGTGGTTACCATCAGTTGAAGGTGAAGAAGGATGATGTTCCGAAGACAGCGTTCAGGACGAAGTATGGACACTATGAGTTTGTGGTTATGCCCTTCGGCGTAACTAACGCGCCCGCAGTTTTCATGAATCTGATGAACCTGATTTTCTACGACTTTTTGGATAAGTTTGTCGTTATCTTCATCGACGACATTCTGATCTATTCGAAGTCGGAGGAAGAGCATGCCTCGCACTTGAGGACGGTATTGGAGATTTTGAGGAAGCATCGGTTGTATGCTAAGTTTTCGAAGTGTGAGTTTTGGCTGGATAGAGTTGCTTTTCTCGGGCATGTGGTGACTGGAGATGGTATTTCAGTGGATCCCGAGAAGATTAGGGCCATCAGGGAGTGGCCTGTTCCGTCGTCTGCGTCTGAGATTCGGAGTTTTCTCGGACTTGCTGGTTATTATCGGCGATTCATTAGGGACTTTTCTCGTATTGCTGAGCCGATGACCAGGTTGACGCGGAAGGATGTTGCTTATGTTTGGTCGGTTGATTGTGAGAGTGCTTTTGGTATTCTGAAGGAGAGGTTGACGAGTGCCCCTATTCTTGTTGTGCCTGATCGCAGAGGTGGATTTGAGATCTTTTGCGATGCTTCTGGCAAGGGTCTCGGTTGTGTATTGCATCAGCACGGGCATGTTGTGGCGTATGCGTCTCGTCAGCTTAAGGTTCATGAGAAGAACTATCCGACGCATGATTTGGAGTTGGCTGCCGTTGTGTTTGCTCTTAAGATTTGGAGGCACTTCTTGCTGAGTGAGAAAGTGAAGATTTTCACCGATCACAAAAGCTTGAAGTACATTTTCACTCAGAAGGAGCTCAACATGCGATAGCGTCGATGGTTGGAGCTTATGGCGGATTATGATATTGATTTGCAGTATCACCCTGGCAAGGTGAATGTGGTTCCGGATGCTTTGAGTAGGCTGCCAGCGGTGATGATTTTGACCTCGCAGTGGAGATTGCAGCAGGATTTTTGCGAGTCTGGTGTGGAGATTGTTCTTCCTGGGGAGGCTTCTTCGTTGATGTACATGCAGGTACAGTCGACGATCGTGGATCGGGTTAAGGCTGGCCAGGCTGAGGATCCGAAGCTGGTGAGGATTCGGGAGCAGGTGGAAGCCGGTCTGCGGACTGACTTCATGATTCATGAGGATGGCTCGCTGAGGTTTGGAGCCAGGTTGTGTGTGACTGCTGGGGATATCAGAGAGGAGCTGATGGTGGAGGCACACAGTTCGCCGTATTCTGTGCATCCTGGTGGCACCAAGATGTACCAGGATCTTCGCCTGAATTTTTGGTGGCATGGTATGAAGAGGAGCGTGGCTCGGAGTGTAGCCAAGTGCTTGGTTTGTCAGCAGGTGAAGGCGGAGCATCAGCGTACGGCCGGGTTGCTACAACCGCTTCTGATTCCGGAGTGGAAGTGGCAACACATCACTATGGATTTCGTGACTGGACTACCTCGGAGTCCGAAGCAGAATGACGCGATTTGGGTAATCGTGGATCGGTTGACCAAATCTGCGCACTTTATTCCGTTCCGAGTGGGCCAGTCCATTGAGGCGCTAGCAAGGAGATATATGGAGGTAAAATTCTTTTACTCTACGTTTTTATTTCCTTTTCCTAGTTTAGATAGTGATGTAACGTGAATCGTGCAGGAGGTTGTGCGACTTCATGGAGTCCCCGTGAGTATCGTGTCTGACAGAGACACGAGGTTCACATCTCAGTTTTGGCAGAGTTTGCAGAAGAGCTTGGGTACGCGTCTGAGTTTCAGCACGGCATACCATCCGCAGACGGATGGCCAGTCCGAGAGGACGATTCAGATTTTGGAAGACATGCCGAGGGCGTGCATGTTGGATTTCAAGGGTTCGTGGGAGGACCATCTACATTTGGTGGAGTTCTCTTACAACAACAGCTTCCAGGCGAGTATTGGCATGGCGCCATTCGCCGCACTTTATGGGAGGAAATGTCGATCGCCATTGAGTTGGGATGACGTTGGTGATCGGGAGTTGTTGGGACCTGAGATGATCGTGGAGGCCGTGGATATCGTCAGGAATATTCGGGAGAGGTTGAGAATTGCTCAGGACCGTTTTAAGCACTGGGCGGATGCTAAACGTCGTCCTTTGGAGTTTCAGCCGGGCGACCATGTGTTCTTGAAGATTTCCCCAAATCGTGGTGTGATTCGTTTTGGGAAGCGTGGGAAGTTGAGCCCGCGATACATTGGACCGTTTGACGTTTTGGAGAGAGTTGGCGAGGTAGCTTATCGCTTGGCCTTGCCGCCGTCTTTAGAAGGAGTTCACGATGTTTTCCATGTGTCACAGCTTCGTCGATACATTAGCGATCCGTCTCATGCGGTGGATTTTTCGGAGATTACCGTTCGCCCCGATATGACGTATGACCAGCATCCAGTGCAGATTCTGGAAAGGCGTCAGAAATCGCTTCGAAACAAGATTGTCAATCTTGTGAGGGTGATGTGGCGACACGGTTCACCTGGAGAGTCTACTTGGGAGAATGAGGATGAGATGCGAGAGCGTTTCCCACTTTTGTTTCCGGACTCGTGAGTTTTTGGGAATTCCGAGGACGGAATTTTTCTTAAGTTGGGGAGGATGTAACGACTACTTTTCATGAATCTGGATTTAATATAATATAATATATGTTTTGGTGGATTTTCTCCTCTTGTGTGGTTTTCGTCTCCGTAGATTTCATTTTCGATCGATTCGTCGTATTTTCTCGCTTCTTCCTTAGGATCATCGATTTCGAAGTATGTCACTCGTGACGGACTTCATAACGGTCGTATCAAACTGTTAGATCAAGCCTAGGAGTCTTAGGAATCGATCCCGGAGTTCCGCGCTCCGTATCGGTACTTTCGGTGCTCATTAGCCGGTGTAAGAAGGGCCACCGACCGACTAGATGACGATCCAGTCGGTCGGCAATCCTTCTTGGACCGACTAGTTAGCTTTCTAAATTTCTCAGGAGTTACTGTTTATCGTTAGTCGGTCTAAGAACGTTGGTTGACCGACTAGGTTGCAAACTAGTCGGTCAGCAATGCTTCTTGAACCGACTAACTTATCATCTTATTTTTGTATCAACTACTGTTTACTCTTAGTCGGTCTAAGAACGTTCATCGACCGACTAGTTGCTAAACTAGTCGGTCAGTACTTGTTCATGGACCGACTAACTCTAGAATCCTATTTTCGTTCAGGAGTTACTGTTTGCACTTAGTCGGTCAGCGTTGGTCGACCGACCGACTAGTTGCCAAACTAGTCGGTCAGTGGTTGCTCTTTGACCGACTAACCAGTGTTAAAACCCTAATTTCTGGGCAGCCGCCAGCCCAACCTATTTATACCCACCCCAAACGACTTCTTCTTCTCCAACACGACCCAAAACCCTAAAATCTTCCCCCTTCAGCCCCCATCTTCCTCCAAGCTTCATTTCTTCATTTCAAGCCTCAAATCCATCATCCAAACCATCCCTTCACTCCATCCACCTCTCATCTTCCCCAAATCTCCATCAAAACCCATCAAAATCCCCAAAATCCCCCAAAACCCTAGTTTCCCCAAACTTCTCCATTTGCTTCCAGATCTGATCCTAGGGTTCCCCGGAGTGTTTCTTCCGCCTCCTCTCGGTAAGAAATCGATCTACCGTTGTTTTCATATCCTATTGTAATTTTTATAAAACCCTAATAAAATACTTGTGTTTTGATGATTGTTCCCCATAACAGCGATTCCCCGTAAGCTAGCATCCGCGGAAACGAACTTTCGTAACCGTCATCCCCGGTGATAGGCAAGTGAAACTTGCCTCTTTTGATTTGGGCCATTGTCTTAGGCCATTTACCATGCTTTAGCGTAAAAGAGACTAGACGGTGAAAGGATAGCCGTCTAGACGCCATTGACCTAGCTTGACAACGAAGCTTGGTCTGTCACCCCCATCATATTCATATGTCACGTTTACTTCAAATTAACGGTACGCGAATATGTTCATGTCATTGCATTTTTCCTGTCACGTTTAAATTCCATTAACGGTACGCAATTATCTGTTCATGGCATTGCATAGTGATTACTTATCGTGACTGCGTAGCACACGCTACCATACTATGTTTCCTGGCTCGTGTTCCAGAAGCGAGCCATGTAGTTGCTAACCCCAACGCTCGGATACCGGCTAGGTGCACCCCTATGCCATACACACACTTATTTTCCTGGCTCGTGACCAGAAGCGAGCATAATGAGTTGCTAACCACAACGCTCGACACATGTGGGTGGGGTAAGAGATAAGCGGACTGAGCCCGAGTTGGCTTGATCAGCCACTCCGGCCAGCAGGTGAAATCTCTAGTGTTTAAGTGATTGATAGTGATAGAGATAAGCGGACTGAGCCACGAGCTGGCCAGCAGGTGGACTCTCTATGCACTAAGTGATAAGTGTTAAGTGATAAGTGTTAAGTGATAAGTGTTAAGTGATAAGTGATAAGTGATTAGTGAATTGGTAGCTTTTGCTACATCGTGAGTGCTTGCCTCTCTTTTAAATTGTTGCATCATATTCAACTGCCATGCCATTGTTTAACATTGAAATGCTAGGTTGTTAGTCACTTTCAGTTTCCTTACCCAAGTCTTTTTAGACTTGCTGACATGTGCCCCTTTCTCTTTTGGGTGACGCATGTTAGACCTGGAGCCTGAGTTGCTTGCTGAGGGTGAGGTGTTTGCGGACGCCGAGCTTGCGCCCGTGTTGGACGGGGAGTACGTGGACACTGGGGACCAGTCCTAGTATCCTCGTTGTGCTTTACTTTTGTTTAGACAATTGTTTTGTTATCGGTGCGTAGCACCTATACTTTGTTGTTGTCGTTGCTTTTGTTGGCCTTGTTCTGGGCCTTTAGACTCTTTTCTTTTAGCCTGGTGGCTTTTCTGTGATGTTGAATATTTTTGTGGACAAACTTTGGGATTGGTATTTCATATCCGTCTCATATTATTATTATTGTTGTTGTTTCGATTGCAATTACAGGGACCTGCTTATACTAAATTGACGCTTATCGGGTTTGGGGCTTCATCGCTCCACTCCCGTGCGGACCTTTTCACGTCTCGCCTCCATTTTAGGGAAGCGGGTCGTGACAGGTTTTAGGCTTGTATTTAAGACCAGTTTTATCTCCAGCCCAAGGGAGACTCATTGATATAATTTTAATTAGTTTTAAATTTTAGAAAATATTTTGTGTTGGGAGAGATTGAAGAATCAGATCTGGTTTTTTATTATTGAAGCTTATTAATTTGGCTTGTCTTGATCTCTTGAAAGCTTCGATTTTTATGCAGTATTTCTTGTTAGATCTTAATTGTATGATGAATTCTATTATTAATCTTTCTTCTTGTGATATCTAGCATGAATTGTGAGTAATGCTTTTGCTATAGGGCAAAGGGATGAACCATATGTGTCTAATGTTTGATTTGTGAGATCTATGAATTTCTATGATATTAGGTTTGTTAGAAAGGTTAGGTCTTGATTAATTTAATAGATAAGAATTTCTCTTGGATTTTGAGAGCTCGACAGAGGATCTTGATCGAAGGAAAGCCCTAGATATTTGATTTAGGAGTACAATCGAAATTTCCTAGACTTGGTGCGCGAAAGCGACCAAAGCTAGCATTTTTATTGTTCTCTTATACTCATATTCGTTGCACGATGGTGAACGAGTACAAACTATCACGATCTAGAACCGACCTCAATTTGTGCGACAGCGAGCTTGAGTTGGGATTGGATATAATTGCTGATCTTAAGGCTAGTGGTTTAGATTAGGCTTGTGCGACAGCGAGGCTCTAGTTTAGATTACTATAGACTTGCGTAGCGCGATAGCGTGCACAGTTCTCCAAGTAGTTGCGACAAGTTCACATTAAAACAAGTTTAATTGCATGGTAATTCATAACTCACATTGATCAAATAAAAAATCCGTTGTGGAATTCCTATCCCTAGATGTTTTTATTATATTGAATTTGCATTGATATTCGAACGACTGTGACACCAACCATTCCCAAACATTTTTTCACCAAGTAGCTTAGTAGATAAAGTAGAGTACCATCATTAGTCCTCCATGTGATCCGATACCAGCTTGCCAATTAACCGTACGCTTGCGGTAAAGCTACATCCTTCTCCGGATGTGTGTCCAGAATGCGATCAAGTTTTTTGCGCCGACCGGGGAGGCGACGTTATTTTATTTTCTTTACTTAGCTATTTTTCTTTACTTTTTTTATTTTTATCTTTATTTCTCTTTTTTTCCTCTATTGCGCTAACAAATCTTTCTAGTTTCTCCCTCTTTTGTGCATGTACGCGAGATCGGTGGCATCCAACAAAGATATATTATTTGATCCTGAGATCGAGCACACGGCAAGGAAACTGAGAGCAAAAAAGAGATCAATTCTAGAGGAGAACCAAATGGCAGATGAAACTAGAGATGAGCGATTACGACAGACTGCTAGGCTTGTCTCCATCCGGGATAGGCTTACCCCGAACAATTCGGCTACTACATCTTTCATATTTATGCCGGAGTTGGCGGCTAACAAGAACTTTGCATTGAAGTGGTGGCTTATTGTGCTGATGCAACAAGACCCCTTCCATGGGAATTCTCAAGACTGCATTATCTTCTACAAATGTTCTTGGCAAAGTGCGCCACTTTTCAGATGTCGAATGTGCCGGTGGATGCTATCCGATTCGTCTCTTCCCATTCACTCTTCGTGACAAAGCTTTATATTGGCTAAAGACACAAGCTCATGGGACATTCACTACTTGGGACGAGCTAGCAAGTGCATTCGTCAACAAATTTTACTTGCCATCCAAGACAGTGAAGATAAGAAACTCTTTGATGTCCTTCAAACAAGGGTCCCAAGAGTCTTTATATAAAGCGTGGGAGCGGTTTAAAGATCTTCAACATCAATGCCCCCACCATAGCATCGATGATTGGGAGCATGTGCATAGTTTTTATAATGGATTACGGTCGGACACAAAGATGATAATTGATGCCATGGCTAATGGAGATATATTATCAAAAACGTCGGATGATGCCACAACATTGCTAGAGGAGATGGCCTCCAACAATCAACAATGGGCTGATGAGAGTGGTCAATCATCATCATCATCGAAGCTGACAAGTATCTATGAAGCAAAGGCAGTGGCGGAGTTGACCACGAAGTTTGACTCTCTCTCCAAGGTTGTGGAGAGGATTGAAAAGAGGATGTGCAAGCCATATGGAGTGCCCAATGCATCGACATCTGGAGGGAGCATGAGTGATTGGTAAGACCAAGGCCAAGTCATGTTTGTTGGAGGCGAGCAAAATGACGGAGGCATAGAGCAAGTGCAATACGTTGTCGGTGGGGGTAACAACGGTTATTGGGTGAACTCAGCTACTAAGGGTCACCCCGGATTTTCTTTTGGCAACAATGAGGGAGTCTTGACTCCTCATCAACAACCACCATCTCAACAACAACAAGCCTGGCCTTCTCAACAACAACAACCATATCAACAAAGGCTGACCCTAGAACAACAATATCAACCAAGGCAACAAGCGGGGCCTTATAGACCCACCCGAATATAACCAAGGATGGAGGCCACAAAACCCTCTATCGGCACCACCAAGATCCCATCATGAAGCTAGAGTTGAGGATTCCAAGGCCGAGCAAAAGAAGATCAACGCAAAATTGACGGCAGGCCAAGATAGCCTCAATACAATCGTGGATAAATTTGCGGAGCAAATAACTTTGCTCAACAAGGCTAAACAATAATTGCTAGCTCAACCAGAGCAAAAACCGAGGAGCAACACCGGCCACATCAATGCGGTTGTGGCGGTGACTACTAGATGCGGGAAGGATACCACTCCAGCTATGGTTCAAGCTAAAAGCCCAAGGGAGAAAATTCCTGTTGAAAAAGAGAAAATTAGTGAAGAAGAGAGCCCCATGGTGGCCAACAATGGCGAAAATCTGAAGTGGATGAGCCAGGAAAGGAGCGAACATATATGCCACCGTTTTTGTTTTCACAACGGTTGGCGAAGGCTAAAATGGAGAAGAAGTTCGCCAAATTTTCGGAGTAATTGTGAGCGATTAGCTTGAACATCCCGTTCTTGGATGCGATAATTAAAATCCCGACGTATGCCAAGTTCCTCAAGGACTTGATCACGAGAAAATAGTGAACGGAGAAGATCATGCTAGTCGAGCAAGGTACTTGGTTCATCAACAAGGAGAAGTTGCCAAAGAAAATTAAAGACCCCGAAATCTTTTGGATTCCATGCACTATTGGCGGAGTCCCCATCCAAAAAGCTTTGGTAGACTTGGGAGCGAGCGTGAGCCTCATGCCGCTCACTATGTTTAAGAAGCTCAACTCGGGGACCGACCTCAAAGCCACCGATATGAAGATCCAACTCGTCGATGGGTGAATTACTAGACCGGTGGGGATTGCCATGAACGTGCCACTTCAAATACCAGGAGGTCTTTATGTGCCATGCGACTTCGTCGTCATGGACATAAAAGAAAAGGGCGATACATCTCTTATACTGGGACGCCCCTTCCTAGCTACCATAGGAGTCATAGTAGATGTAAGGGAGGGAACGTTGTCTCTCAATGTTGGCAACATAGCGGTTGAATTCCACCTTTCATGGGAAATGAAGCAAAGACCTTGGCCGAAATAAGTAGGCTATGTGGGCCTCCTAGATGAGGTCATAGATGAAGCCATGCCTTATGCCGCTGGAGCATTGCACACTGAGAGCCTTGATGGAGTACAAAATACCGAGGACGGCACCCCAATTAGAGAACCACCAGATCCTCTCATCGAGGAAGTGACCAAGCCCACCAATGAAGAGAAGAACGACGCTGCCGTCGTGAGGATTAAAGAGCTCTGCAAGCTATCTACGGTTAATCAAAGGGAGAAAGCGCCACCGGCAAACACACCTCAATCGCCAGGAAAGAAGAAAGATACCAAGAACGCAAGCTTGGGGGAGTCATCTCTCAACACTATTAGAGAGGAGGCACACACTGGGGAGGCCAAAGAAGAACAAGCGCTACATCTAAACCCAAGTGGTCTCCCTGGGAAGTTTGACATGTGCATCTCCTATGCTTCGAACATCACATGCTAAATTCTAAATCTTAAGGGGTCGAGCTCAAGACCGTAAACGAGCGCTTATCGGGAGGCAACCCGACGTTTTATCTTAGTTTTATCTTAGTTGAATTTCAATTTTTATTTTCGTTTTAGAATTTTTAGAGGGTCAAGAGTCTTAGGAAAAATTCTGACAACGGTCAATGTTTTTCATTGTAGGAAGAAGATGTGAGGAAACCATCCAATGGAGGGTAGCCATGGTAATGAAGAGCAGCTCCAGGGATGTGCTTGAATGCTTTAGGAAGGAAGAAACTAACGGGAGAGGAAGAAACAAAAAGCGTCGCAAAAAGAGAGTAGGGAGTTGAAGCAGAGAGCCTACTCGGTCGAGTGATATAGTCACTCGGCCGAGTGGAGAAGCCACTCGCTCGAGTGACACACTTACATGGAAGTCTCTAAAACGCCCTCTCTGGAAATTATTTACCACTCAGCCGAGTGGCTTTGTTAATCGACCGAGTGAATTCCATGTCTGAAACCTTAAATTTATGCTCTACAAGGTCTATATACGCCCGATTACTTAGTCCACCCACCCGATTGACTCATCCCACTCGACCGAGTTGTAGACTATGACAGAACTATCAAAAACACGCACATTGTTTCCAATTCCTCACTCGACCTAGTAGAACGTACTACTCAGCTGAGTCATACCCCAGCCTGCCTCTCAAGAGCCTGCACCTCTGCCACCTCTGCTCCCACCACATAGAGGTGATGGCGCTGCACCACCAGTTTAGGCACGTACTCTTGATGCATGCCATAATTTTGCTCCACCTCTCACCTAATCATTTTGCCATCATTTTGCTGGCACATATGTTTTGATCACATTTTGTAGGGCACTATATATATCAGTTTGGGGGAGAGTACATATTTCTGGGTCACATTTTATATCCATTTTGCATATGCCATTTACCATCAGCATCCATCATTTCCATGCTTGTTGCACTCATCATTCGCATATACCATGCCACATTTTACTTTCTTTATTTTCCTTTTATTTCACATCATGCATGAATCAACACCCACCCACCACTGTCTTATATGTCCTAGTGTCGCACTTAGCACATTGAGGACAATGTGCAGTTTAGCTTGGGGGAGTAAGTGTACACATGCACTTTTTATTTTCTTCATTTTTATCTTTATTTTTCACCTTTCTTTATTTTTCAATTATTTTCACTCACTTTTTTTCATTTTTTTTCTTGACATGCATCATGGTTTCTTACTTTTGGAGTGAGTTGCACATGTATAATTAGTTTTTTATTTCTATCTTTATATCTTTTACCTTTTTTGGCTAGAAATGAATTCCCTATGACGACTATATCTTGGAGTTTACTTTGCTTTTATGCACGTATTCTCTTGCCATGCTATCGTTTTTTCATTTCCGATTTCATATGCGACACATTTTCATGCATTTGAGAATAAGAACTTCCATCATTTATTACGTGATTATGAATGAAATTTTAGCGTTAACTGAGTCTCGAAATTATTATTGTATACTCTTTGTAGAAAACACACCAAGCTGCACGCATTGATTACCTACACTTGGAACACTGCCTTACATATCTATTATCACTTATTCTTGCATGAAATATGTATTAAACTTCCAGGTTGAATGAATGGTTGCCATTCAGTGTTCTAAAAATCGGCCTGGGCGGCCGCCTAGGCGGCGCCTAGGCGCTAGGCGGCCAGTAAACGCCCCGATTATGGTCTGGGCGGTCAATCTGGGCGTTTTGGGATTAATCGGCTGCCTAAGCGTTCTGGGCGGTGTCTGGACGCTCTGGGCGGTTCCTGGGCGGTTCCTAGGCGGTTTCTGGGCGGTTTCTGGGCGTTTTTGGTAAATTGCTTAATTGCACAAGAGTATCTTTTAAATTTTATTTTGTTGCACACAAATACTCTAAAGTAGGTAAACTGGATTTGATTTAGTATGTATTAAATATTTGATGTATTTTAAATAATATATATATTTATATTTATATATAAACATAAATATATTATATAAAAATAAATAAAATAATTAAAAACTGCAAATCCGCCTAGGCCGATTAATCCCCGATTAATGCTCTGGGCGCTAGGCGCTAGCAATCCGAACGCCTAGCGCCTAGCGTTTTTTACAACCTTGTTGCCATTTGATATGGTTAGATTAGTTTACTTTTTGCAATCAAACTGAGTAGATTACATTACCCTGTTGAAGTTGTTATGCACATATGAAAGGAGTGAACCAAGTGTTATATATATTTATTTCTCCACATATCTTTAACATCATTTCTATACTTAGAGTCATTGGTAAATCTTCCCTAGGTGAATCCTATATTTGCATCTTTCCCTTTGCTAAAAAGTATAAGCTCCACGAACCCCAAAAAACCTCAAAAAATAAAACAACAAAATAAAAAAAAGGAGAAAGATAAAGAGAGAAAAGAAAAATAAAAAGGAAGTCCATTTGTATATACAAAACCCCTTCTTTCCTCTTTCTTCATCATTTTCCTCTTATTCATTTGGAGCTACAAAAATATGGGAAAAGGTCGTATTTTTATATTTGATGCCACCACGCTTATAGATAAGCTTGGGGGAGGGGATCCAATGACGTGTGCGAGAGTGACTACCTATATGTGCATGACAACCTAAGCTAGGTAATTTTTGATACTTAGGTAGACTACTTAAAGTATAACGATGTCTATGAATTGAAAATTGGCATGAACTTCATGAAAACCATCTTTTTCTATTCTTATTGCCTTGAAATGTGAGATATCTCTTATGCTCCAAGTAGAAAGTGATCAATTGAAAAGTGTGTGATATATGATTATGTATATTATTTTATATGCCTTAGACAATGTTGACTCTAAAATGATTTTATATGTCATATGATTTTCGATGTTCCTAGTTCTTTTATCAAATGCACATATATGAAATGATATCTAAGTAAAAAGCCTCAGCATGTTTATATTGATTATTTGTATTATTTGAGTATGCAACTCCAATTTCTGAGAGAATGATCTAGCACCTTAACCTCTTCATCTTCTTTTCCTTTCATTCCTTTTTCTTTATTTTTATTCGCCAAGTCCATCCTTTTACTTATCTTCCTCGAGGACGAATAAGAGGTAAGCTTGGGAGATTTTGATATGCTCATATTTTACATTTTATTTCTGAAAATTTTCATGTCATTTCGATTGCTCATATCGTGTTTTTCATGATTATACGACAATATTTCGATACTTTTCACTATTTCTTGGTTTTCGTCTGATTTCAGGAGATATGGAGAAATCGGGAGCAATCTGGAGCCTAGAGCACTTGCACGCGTACTGGAGTGTCACCCACGATCGTATCAGAGAGCTAATGACACTAGAGGATGAGTGGAAGAATCGACAAGGAAGTGAGGAAGAGAAGAACAGGGTTTAGAAACAGGCCACTCGGCCGAGTGATGCAGCTCACTCGATCGAGTGAAGCAGCTTACTCAGCCGAGTGAAGCAGCTTACTAGGTCGAGTAAAGCTGATACGACGACATCTGCCAGCCTGAGTGCCATAATGTACTCGGCCGAGTGGTAATTTCACTCGGCCGAGTAAGAACTCTACTCGCCTGAGTAGATTCAGAAATTCTGAAGAAATCGAAGCCAACTCTTTGACTTTTTGAAGATCTGCAGTGGTTCCTACTCAGCCGAGTAGGAAGTCCACTCGACCGAGTGAGAAATTCTACTCGGCCGAGTGGCATAAGTGCCAGAATGGTAAATTCTCTATCTGTTCTACAGATTTGGCCCTCGGCCGAGTAAGTTTCTCACTCGGCCGAGTAGCACCGACAGTCTGTTTGGAAAACTAGGGGTTTGAGCTGCGCAGGGGCAGTTTTGTCTGGATTTTTTGGGTTTTTGGACATGTATTTAAGCCCAATTTTATCTCCAGCCCAAGGTAGGCTCCTTGATATAATTTTAATTAGTTTTAAATTGTAGAAAAGCTTTTGTATTCGGAGAGATTGAGGAATCAGATCTTGATTTTTATTATTGAGCTTCTTAATTTGGTTTTTCTTAATGTCACGCCCCGCTTCCCATTATACTTGGGGCGAGAACGTGAGCGGGTCCGCATGTGCTTAAAGCAAAGAAGAGGTACTTTTTTTTCTTTCTCCTTTGTCTTAAGCACACTAAGCGTGATTTAGCGAAGGCAGGTCCCTGCACGCGAATCTTCACAAGCAGCACAATCATTCATTACATAACAATACTAGCGTCCAAAGCAAACACACATGTAATTTAGGCCTAGCATGGCCGTACAAACTGCTGAAAGCAAACACACCTGAAAATAAAATACAAACAATACTGAAATGTAAGTGTCCCGCTCTAGTCTTCCGCAGGGATGATCTCAGTGTCCTCGTAACTCTGGTCAGCGGGGTCAACCTCTAAGATGGGATCCTCAAGAGTAGTGTCCTCTGGGTACTCTGTCTCTAAACCTAACATATATTTCAAAACACGTTGAAATAAATGTCAGCGATAAGCTCGGCAAGATATTTAAAGTAATTAAACCATGGAACAACTATAAGGAACAAAAAGCGTTAGTACACAGTTATGAATAATAAGTGCAGGAAGTAAAGTGCAAGCATGCATGCGTCTTGCAGTTTTAAAAGTAAAGCAGTTTTAAATTGAGTATTTGTGCTCGTGATAAGTCCATGTCTGAGAAAGTAATGTTCTCGATACACCCTATCATCGGGGGCTTACCGTGACGCTTCTTGCCATTCCAACCTGGAATATGGTCAAGCTGCTTACCTCCGTTAGTGTGGTTTTGGAGGTAGCCGTAAGGTGTTCAAGCAACAATTACAGACTCCACTACAAGAACCAACCCCACCCAAGTGTTCTGTTTAGTCATTGACCAAGTTTCACCCCATCTGTATTCGATGGCTTTACCCCCATCTGTATTCGATGGCTATCACATATGTGTTTGCAACACACTTGTTTTTCCCAATTAAATTCGTTTGTTAACATGCAGAGAATAAAAGCAGTCCAATTAAGTCAAAGAGGCAATAAATAAGGTGGAACATGATATTCGGTTCCAGAATTTGACAAACACAGCAAATTTAGCAATAAGTTTGAACGGCCAGGTTTGCAGTTCATTTACTCAAATACTTGCCTTGACTCGGGTGTGGGTGTCCAGGTGGTGGTGATGCGAGGTACGTTTTATCTGCGTCAAATAGGCTAGTGGTCAACAACTATTAAGATAAATTACACTAACTTACTAAAAAGGTAACAGTGACTTAGGAGAATTAATATTAAGCTTAACTTAACTATTTTTATCTTAACTTAATAATTTTAACTTAAATTAACTACTCTTATAAATCACTATCCTTTATACTAATCTTATAACATTTTATAATAATAAACTTATAACAATAATAATAATAATAATAATAATTAATATAAAAAAACTTACTTAATTAAATTTCCTCCCCCCTCTCTGTTCTCTCTCGTTTTCCCTCTGTTCTCTTTTTTTTCCTTTTTTTTCGTTTCACGTTGCAGGCGAAGGGCGAAAGGGGGCGGCGGCTTCGGGGGTCGGACGGCGATGCACGGCCTCGTGGGGCGGCGGATCGGGCTCGGGGCGCGAGAGGCTGCTCCGGAGACGGTGCGAGGCGGCGGATCTGAGGGCGGACGGCGAGATCGGGGGCGGGCGATGCACGGCGATTCGAGGTGGCTTCGGGGCGGCGCGGATCGCGGCAGCGGCCTGGGCGGCCGGCGATCAGCAGCACGCGGCGGCTGCGAGCTGGGGATGCATAGCGGCGGAGCGCGGCGATCGACGGCGCGCGGCTTCGGGGTGCAGGCGGATCCAGATCTGGGGCGTGCGACGATGGCGAGGGCTTGTGCTTCGGGGAGGCGGTTGTCGGATCTGGATTCACGGCTTCGCGAAGACAGCGGCGGCGTTTACCCGTGAGCTTGGCGGCTTCGACAAGATCGGAGCGTCGACGCGTGCAATCTGAAGGAGGGTGATGCTGGGGGTTTGATTTGGGATTTTTGGTCTCGATATCTGTTTTGGTTTGATTTTGGGTTGTATGGAGATTGTGGGGGGTGGATGATTGTTGTTTGTATGGTGGAAGGGATTGATGGTGTTGCTGGGTTGCTGTAGGTGGAGGAGATGGTGCTGTTGGTGGATGGTGGTGGTGGCTGGTTGTGTTTGTTGCCGTTTGTAACGCCCCGCTTCCCAAAAGACACCGGAAGCGAGAACGTTACACGGCCCGCTTGAACTGGAGCGGTGAAGCTCGAGTTCAATAAGCGTCTGTGATAAAAACACAGAAAAGGGTCCTTGCATTTGCGTATCAGAACAACCAGAAAACATTTCATTAAATTAAATGGGCACTTCCAGAATTGTTCGTACAGAAAATAAAACAACAGGGCCTCAGCATGGCCAAAGGAAACTACAACCAAACACTAATCCTACTACAAGGAACTAAACTAAAACTTAAAGCAATGACGGAAAAGAGACTATAGTCTTCTGCAGAAAACGTCTCGACGTCTTCGACAACTCTGGATCTCTAAGTCAGGTGGTACTCAAGCTCTGAACCTGATATACATCCACAACCATGAATGTATGTCAGTTAGGGGTCTGCAAGAAAGAGTTAGCATCCCAAGGCGAAGTATATAACAAGTATATGAAATTTAGAAGCATCATTAAATTTAAAAGAAACGACTACAGCAATTAACATTTAACAATTACAGAGCAGAAAGAAACAATGTTAGCATGCAGTTCTAGTCGATGGCAAGTTTAAGTTAGATTCTCAAAGTTTGTTAGCATTTCAATATTCACGAAGACCAAGTTAGCGTTACAATGACCATGTCAAGAATTCACATCTAATCTAGGGTTCTCGCCTTTAGGTCGTGATGAGAAGGTCGTTCCTCTCACGGGGGCTTACCGTGATTGACACTAACTCACCGCGTCGGGTGGTGTTCTTGAGGAGAGTACCTTTCATACGCCCAGTGGCCGCTCAACCCTAACCCCACCCAAAAGTTTTGCCGGGACACGAGCCGGCCTAGTCGACTCACACGACATCACGATATCACGATACCGCCTTCAAGGCGCATGATTTCACGATGTCCATAATGTTAATCATGTCAAGACTCGCTGAATTTCATTGTTGACAATATTAAAGTTTTATGGTGACAGTTCTGCAAAGCGGAAACGGGTCGAACGACCGTTTCCGTAATTTCAAATAATGACGATTTTGTCCTTTTTGTTCAACTTGCTACAGAAACAATTTCTTTCCCTAGTTTTTTAAATTGGGGATATATCATATGATATACCGTTGGATCCCAATTTTCGTCCTAGTCATTATGGTGTCAGTTTTGCACGTCATTTCACGTCTACTTTTGAGTTACACAGCAAAACATGAAGGCGGCGTAAACGTGCCGAAACTTCTAAAAATCATAACAAATTATATACTTGCCTGTTTTTGGCGTTCTTGGTGTCATTGGAAACGTCTCGACGGGTACTACTCTACAGTGATGATGGTCCACTGGTTCGAGGGGAAACACGAATATATCTGCTTCATTAAATTTACGGTATAGAGTTAAAAGTCTTAAATCAACAAAGTTAATTATAGTTAATATTTCTCCACCATATATACACATATATAGCTAATCACTAACATGCATGGTACTGTTCTTACATGATATATATATACTACATTCCAAACTGACTTCATACATTCATGGGGTACGTTCCCTATGCAACCAAACAAACACTGCCCCCTATCATAACACTGTTTAGAAAATCATAGGTATACTATAACATCTTAACACGTTCAGTTCTAGACCAACTTTAATATTAACATATATAAAATGTGACACATGCTAACACACACATATATATTTAAATCTCAGGATCTACTTTTGAAAGGAAGGACCAAGCTTTTGCATAGTTAAATAATACAAATAATAACATGTTGCATAATTTTATATAGCTATATAAATATTATATATGCAAGCTAGGGTACTGTTTGCACGTCAGCCTTACAACTCAATTGTTTCATGCTGCTATATAGGGTCATATGGTTCTGCTAACAAAGAAGGCCCTATTATAACTTACTATAGATGTGCATGGGTAACCTATTGCATTCACTCACTTAGATATACCACATATATGTAGCACCGTCCACAAAACTTAACACACAAAACTTACATGACGTTGGCGGTTGCTTCACGCTGTTATAGCGGTTGGTTTCGAAGAAACAGATGCACCGGTGATGTATGAAGGCGTCGGGGTTGGGTTGCGAGAGTTCTGGGCCGCCGGATTAAGCGTGGCAACAGCGAGGAGCAGGTCACGGCCTGTGTGAGAGGAGCAGCTGCTCTCGGCCGGCGTGCGTTAGCGTGGCCTGGCGTCGGGGTTGATGCTGCCGTGGCGAGGGGAAGAGGAAGGCTCGGCGGCCGGAGTTTGGGGAGGAGGGGGAGGAGCAAGGCGAGCTGAGAGGTGATAGCCGCCGGCAGCCTGGATGCGTTGGTTGCGTCGAGTGGAAGGAGGAGGAAGGGGGTGTTGCGGGTTCTGCGATGGAGGCGTGGTGTTGGGAGCTCGATGGCCTGGAGCTAGATAGGGCACCGGCGGCTGAAGTTTGCAGGGAGAAGATAGAAATAGGAACTAGGGTTTATTTTATAATAGATAGGGTTTTATAAATAAAGGAAAGGAGTAGGGTTGGTAGCCTGTGCTTGAGTGGTTTCAATTCCAAGGACCAGCTTGCTAGGGCTCAAGTTGCACATGAGTCTAGGCTAGGTTGTGTTATGATAGTAAGCCTAGGTTTTATTAATATTATTGTTATATGTGCCTTGGTTCATTGGCTGTTGCTAGTTGGTGTGGGGGATTTGAAGTTGACAGTATGTGAGGATGTAGCCTAGGTTTCTATTTAAAATAGGTTGGTTGTTTGCTCACGTTAGCCTTAGGGTTTATTTGAAAAAAATGTTGCGGCTGTAGCATGGTTAGGGTTTTAGAATAGTAGGCCTAGGTTAGTGTCCTATAGTCTTAGGTTTCTTATCAAATAGAAGAGAAATGACCTGTTAATTGCGTGTTGGCATGGTTAGGCCTAAGTCTTATTAGGATATGATGAAAATAGGAAGGGTTCAAGGAGAAATTAAGAGGAATTATAATAGGAAGGAAATAGTAATGGAAATGATTTAAAAGTTAATTGAAGAATTAAGGAAGTTAATAAGAATTAATGGGTTTTTACAAGGAAACTATTTGAAATTCGAAATCAAATTTTAAAAGTTATTAGTTGGAAATTATTAAAAAAAAGTGGTACAAAAAGATACTAGTAATAATAATAACAACAATAATAATAAGTTACTCAAGTGTCACAAAAAATAATAATAATAACAATGATAATAATAAACAACTAAGAATAAAATTAACTAGGGCTAAATATAAAGACATGAATAATTACGGATACGGACCAAAAATACACTAGAGGAATACAAATAATATCATCAAAAGACTGGTCGTTACACCGTTGGTTATCTTGACTGTTTTCTCTGCAGTCGTTTTAAGAACGATGAGAGGAGACAAAAATGAATAGGGTGGTTGGTTGATGGTAGGGTGTTGAAGCCTGATGTCGGATCTCACCTATCTACTGGTAAGAATTAATTAAGGTAGGGTTAGGGTAACATAGTAAAGTAACTTAGTGAAAGTAATTTAGTAAAAAGACTTAGTTAAAATAACAATAAGTTAATTATAAATTAACTTGTAATTAGCGATTACTAGTAATTAATTAATTAGAGATTAATTCTTAATTAAAAGTAATTAATAATTAACTTAAAATAATTACGATTCGTAGATGAAAATTACGCTACGGTAAACTGAAAACGACGACGCGCTCGCGTCGACGTGCGGACAAGAATACTCGGACAAAAATAACTGAATCAACCAAGTAAAACACTCGCACACAACAGTCAAACATGAATAGAAAAACATGCCGTTACATCCTACCCTCCTTAGAATAATTCCGTCCCCGGAATTCTCTACAGAGCAGGGAAGAGGTAGGGGTAACGTCCTCGCATCTCATCCTCTCGCTCCCAGGTGGATTCTCCTGGCGAGTCATGTCGCCACATCACTCTCACGAGTTCGACGACCTTATTCCTGAGCGCCTTCTGACGTCGATCAAGAATCTGAACAGGCCGCTGCTCATAGGTAAGGTCTGGTCGCACCGTGATCTCGAAATGATCGACCACATGAGTAGGATCACTGATGTAACGACGCAGCTGGGAGACATGGAAAACATTATGTACTCCCTCCAATGATGGCGGTAGAGCTAGACGATATGCCACTTCTCCAACTCGCTCTAACACATCAAAGGGTCCAACGAACCTTGGACTAAGCTTGCCTCGCCTCCCAAAACGTATCACTCCTCGGTTCGGGGATATCTTTAGGAAAACATGATCTCCTGGTTGAAACTCCAAGTGGCGACGCTTGGCATCAGCCCAATGCTTGTACCGGTCTTGCGCAACACGTAACTTGTCTCTGATGTTACACACTACACCCACTGTTTCAATAATCATCTCTGGGCCCAATAATTCTCGATCACCAATGTCATCCCAACTCAGCGTGGATCGACACTTCCTTCCATAGAGTGCTGCGAATGGGGCCATGCCAATGCTGGCTTGGTAGCTATTGTTGTAGGAAAACTCCACCAGGTGTAGATGGTCTTCCTACGAACCTTTGAAATCCAGCATACAAGCTCGATGCATGTCCTCCAATATCTGGATGGTATGCTCTGATTGGCCATCCGTCTGCGGGTGATACGCAGTGCTGAAACTCAGACTGATACCCAAATTGCATTGCAGACTCTTCCAAAACTGAGAAGTGAATCTAGTGTCCCGGTCAGAGACGATGCTCACCGGAACACCATGCAATCGAACAATCTCCTGCACGATTATCGATCACATCACAATGTATACTAGAAGGAGTGTTAAAGGTAAAGAATAGATCATTACCTCCATATACTTCTTAGCAAGTATTTCCGTAGATTGTCCCACTCAAAAGGGTATGAAATGTGCTGATTTGGTTAATCGGTCAACGATCACCCAAATCGCATCATTCTGCTTAGTACTCCGAGGTAGTCCAGTCACAAAATCCATAGTGATGTGCTCCCATTTCCACTCTGGAATCGACAGGGGTTGAAGTAGTCCAGCTATGCGATGATGTTCAGCCTTCACTTGCTGACACACAAGGCACTTAGCAACACTTCGAGCCACACTTCTCTTCATTCCATGCCACCAAAAGTTTAGACGAAGATCCTTGTACATTTTGGTGCCACCCGGATGAATAGAGTAGGAAGAGCTATGAGCTTCCTTCATCAACTCCTCTATGATATCACCTGAAGGTACGCAGATCATACTGCCGTATCTCAGGGAACCATCCTCATGAATCAGAAAATCCGTCCGTAGTCCAGCAATGAATTGCTCTCGGATCTTCCGTAACTTCGCATCTCCAGTCTGAGCAGCTTTGATTCGATCTACGATAGTAGACTGAATTTGCATATTCATCAATGATGCAGAAGTCCCGGATAAAATAACTTCAACCTCCATCTCTCGTATAGCCTGCTGAAGTCTCCATTGAGCTGAAAGAGTCATGATCGCTGGTAATCTGCTCAATGCGTCAGGTACGACATTCACCTTCACTGGATGATACTGGAGGTCGATGTCGTAATCAGCCATAAGCTCTAACCATCTGTGTTGTCTCATATTGAGCTCCTTCTGAGAGAAAATATACTGTAGGCTCTTGTGGTCGGTGTAGATCTTGACTTGCTCGCTCAAAAGAAAATGCCTCCAAATCTTCATAGCAAAGATGACAACAGCCAACTCCAGGTCGTGAGTTGGATAATTCTTCTCGTGAATCTTCAACTGTCGAGAAGCATAGGCGACCACATGATCATGCTGATGCAGGACACATCCAAGTCCCTTACCAGATGCGTCACAAAAGACCTCAAATCATCCAGTCCTGTCTGGTATAGCTAACACTGGTGCAGTCGTCAATTTAGCCTTCAGTATTCCAAACGCCTGCTCACAAGAATCTGATAATACATACTTGACATCCTTCCTCGTCAGGCGAGTCATAGGCTCGGCAATTTTCGAGAAGTCCTTGATGAATCGACGGTAATAACCTGCCAATCCTAAGAAACTCCTGATGTCGGTAGCTGATCAAGGAGTCGGCCAGTTCCTGACTGAAATGACCTTCTCCGGATCAACAGAGATACCGTCTCCTGATACCACATGCCCAAGAAAGGCGACTCGGTCTAGCCAGAAATCACACTTACTGAACTTGGCATATAACCGATGATGTCGTAATGTCTCCAGTACAATCCGCAGATGCTCGGCATGCTCTTCTTCATCCTTCGAGTAGACCAAGATGTCGTCGATGAAGATCACCATGAACTTATCCAAGAACTCATAGAAGATCAAGTTCATGAGGTTCATGAATACTGCTGGGGCGTTAGTCACACCGAATGGCATGACTACAAATTCATAGTGCCCATAGTTGGTCCTGAACGCCGTCTTCGGGATGTCTTCACTTCTGACCTTCACTTGATGATAACCACTTCGGAGATCCAGCTTCGAGAATACTCGCGATCCGCCAAGTTGATCGAAGATGTCGTCAATTCGCGGCAGCGGGTACTTGTTCTTTGTGGTTACCTTATTCAGTTCTCTGTAGTCAACACACATCCTTCTCGAACCATCCTTCTTCTTGACCAGAAGAATTGGCGCACCCCAAGGAGATACGCTGGGATGAATCAATCCCTTCTGCAATAGGTCGTCAAGTTGTTTCCAAAGTTCCTCCAGTTCCGCAGGAGCCATGCGATAAGGAGCCTGCGAAATAGGTTGTGTTTTCGGTATAAGGTCGATAGTAAATTCCAGAGCCCGATCAGGCGGTAATCCTAAAATATCTTCAGGAAATACGTCTGCAAAGTCTTGAACCACTCTAGGTCTCTCGGGCTCAACCTGCATCGATGCAATGATTAGTTCGTTCGGCTTGGCTCGAAACTTGATAGGCCCAAGTGAACGGTCTCCGCTCATGAATTCAAACACAGGGTGATCAGGGATTTCAAACACTACTTTCTTGTTGTGACAATCGATAGTAGCGTAGAAATTTCCTAACCAATCCATGCCGAATATCGCATCGAAGTTGGACATGTCGACTATCATAAAATCTGCGAACAACTCGTGTCCACAAATCACAATAGAGCAAGATCGACAGCCAGAAGAAGTCCTCACTACTCCACTCGCAGTAGTGATGCTCAAGTTATTCGGTAGAGGGTCGACATGAATAGAATGTCTCTTTTCAAATCCTCAGGATACGAAGCAGTGAGTGGCTCCAGAATCAAAAAGGGATATGGCTGGATGGGAGGCTATCAATACCACACCTAGTGCATAGGAAATATCTCAGCAAAAGATAAACAAGTAACAAATGCATATAATATAAGCATTATAAAAGGAGGGTTCAAGTAATACCTGATATCACTTGCTCATCCGTCTCAGCCTCCGCGGTTGTCATGGTGAAAATCTGACGTCTCGGCTGGTTCTGCCTCGCCTGTGCAAAAACCTTCTTTTATGGGGTCAGAGGTGGTCCGTGCTGAGTAGGTCCAGCAGCTCCACGCTGAACGGTCCCAGAAGGTCCAGCAGTCATCGGCTTGTTGGTGCGACGAGGGCAGTCTCTGGTAGCATGTGCAGATGCTCCACATATCATGCATAGATTCAGCAGCTCTCTGCAGTCTTTCTTGACATGACCCGTGCGCTTGCAGTGGAAGCACACCAGCTGGGGTCGATTGTTGGTGGGGCAGCAAGCCTCTTGAACTGTGCAGTTTGAGTAGGTCGGAGGTTTCCCCTGGGTGGCTCCGGTGGACGCCTACTTCCTCCAATCTGAAGTGCCTTCTTGCGATTCACATTAATTCCATGCTTCTTAGCAGCATCTAACACTTCCTGATGTGTAGTCAGATTTACAGAAGACATTGATCCTTGAATGTCCAGGTCTAGCCCCTGGAGGAACTGATATGCACAGTCTTCGGGATCTTCCACCAGATGTGGGGCAAATCGACTAAGCATCGAAAATTCTGCCTCGTATTCGTCAACAGTCATGTTGCCTTGTTCCATGTTGACGAAACGTTGTTGTAGTTCCCTCTTGGCTGATCGAGGAAAATACTGAGCGTCAAAATGCTCTCGAAACATGGTTCAGTTGATTGGCTTGATAAGACGAGCTTCCTCATTGTCCCACCAGTTTCGGGCATTTCCAGTCATCTGTTTCTTGGCAATCTCTACCCAGCCTGCCTGGTCAATGCGGGCAAGACTCAGGTCTTCAGCTGTGGTTCGGGCCCATTCTTCTGCTGCTAACGGGCCTTCCCTCCCAGAGAAGCTCTTCGGGAACAGCTCCCGAAATTGCTTCGCTCCGGTCTCAGCTCGAGGTGGGGGTGGTGCAGGTGGTGCAGGGGGTGCAAGCTGTTGACCCTGTCGAATCAGCTGTTATTGAGTCTCCAACATTCCTCGCATGATATTCATGAGTCCAAGGAGGTCGGGAGTATCATTCCCGCTAGTCCCATTCCCGTTGCGAGTGTTCGGTCTTCCTGCCATGCTGCAAGATAAACAAGTTAAACATTTTTGTACAAAGTTATTCAAACCATCTGGTCAGTAATGATGTTCACACTGCTTCTGAAGTACTTCGCAGAAAGGAGAGCAGAGACCTGCATGGGCCACCACTAAAACCTGTCACGCCCCGCTTCCCATTATACTTGAGGCGAGAACGTGAGCGGGTCTGCATGTGCTTAAAGAAAAGAAGAGGTACTTTTTTTTTCTTTCTCCTTTGTCTTAAGCACACTAAGCGTGATTTAGCGAAGGCAGGTCCCTGCACGCGAATCTTCACAAGCAGCACAATCATTCATTACATTACAATACTAGCGTCCAAAGCAAACACACATGTAATTTAGACCTAGCATGGCCGTACAAACTGCTGAAAGCAAACACACCTGAAAATAAAATACAAACAATACTGAAATGTAAGTGTCCCGCTCTAGTCTTCCGCAGTGATGATCTCAGTGTCCTCGTAACTCTGGTCAGCGGGGTCAACCTCTAAGATGGGATCCTCAAGAGTAGTGTCCTCTGGGTACTCTGTCTCTAAACCTAACATATATTTCAAAACACGTTGAAATAAATGTCAGCGATAAGCTCGGCAAGATATTTAAAGTAATTAAACCATGGAACAACTATAAGGAACAAAAAGCGTTAGTACACAGTTATGAATAATAAGTGCAGGAAGTAAAGTGCAAGCATGCATGCGTCTTGCAGTTTTAAAAGTAAAGCAGTTTTAAATTGAGTATTTGTGCTCGTGATAAGTCCATGTCTGAGAAAGTAATGTTCTCGATACACCCTATCATCGGGGGCTTACCGTGACGCTTCTTGCCATTCCAACCTGGAATATGGTCAAGCTGCTTACCTCCGTTAGTGTGGTTTTGGAGGTAGCCGTAAGGTGTTCAAGCAACAATTACAGACTCCACTACAAGAACCAACCCCACCCAAGTGTTCTGTTTAGTCATTGACCAAGTTTCACCCCATCTGTATTCGATGGCTTTACCCCCATCTGTATTCGATGGCTATCACATATGTGTTTGCAACACACTTGTTTTTCCCAATTAAATTCGTTTGTTAACATGCAGAGAATAAAAGCAGTCCAATTAAGTCAAAGAGGCAATAAATAAGGTGGAACATGATATTCGGTTCCAGAATTTGACAAACACAGCAAATTTAGCAATAAGTTTGAACGGCCAGGTTTGCAGTTCATTTACTCAAATACTTGCCTTGACTCGGGTGTGGGTGTCCAGGTGGTGGTGATGCGAGGTACGTTTTATCTGCGTCAAATAGGCTAGTGGTCAACAACTATTAAGATAAATTACACTAACTTACTAAAAAGGTAACAGTGACTTAGGAGAATTAATATTAAGCTTAACTTAACTATTTTTATCTTAACTTAATAATTTTAACTTAAATTAACTACTCTTATAAATCACTATCCTTTATACTAATCTTATAACATTTTATAATAATAAACTTATAACAATAATAATAATAATAATAATAATTAATATAAAAAAACTTACTTAATTAAATTTCCTCCCCCCTCTCTGTTCTCTCTCGTTTTCCCTCTGTTCTCTTTTTTTTCCTTTTTTTTCGTTTCACGTTGCAGGCGAAGGGCGAAAGGGGGCGGCGGCTTCGGGGGTCGGACGGCGATGCACGGCCTCGTGGGGCGGCGGATCGGGCTCGGGGCGCGAGAGGCTGCTCCGGAGACGGTGCGAGGCGGCGGATCTGAGGGCGGACGGCGAGATCGGGGGCGGGCGATGCACGGCGATTCGAGGTGGCTTCGGGGCGGCGCGGATCGCGGCAGCGGCCTGGGCGGCCGGCGATCAGCAGCACGCGGCGGCTGCGAGCTGGGGATGCATAGCGGCGGAGCGCGGCGATCGACGGCGCGCGGCTTCGGGGTGCAGGCGGATCCAGATCTGGGGCGTGCGACGATGGCGAGGGCTTGTGCTTCGGGGAGGCGGTTGTCGGATCTGGATTCACGGCTTCGCGAAGACAGCGGCGGCGTTTACCCGTGAGCTTGGCGGCTTCGACAAGATCGGAGCGTCGACGCGTGCAATCTGAAGGAGGGTGATGCTGGGGGTTTGATTTGGGATTTGTGGTCTCGATATCTGTTTTGGTTTGATTTTGGGTTGTATGGAGATTGTGGGGGGTGGATGATTGTTGTTTGTATGGTGGAAGGGATTGATGGTGTTGCTGGGTTGCTGAAGGTGGAGGAGATGGTGCTGTTGGTGGATGGTGGTGGTGGCTGGTTGTGTTTGTTGTCATTGGTTATCTTGACTATTTTCTCTGCAGTCGTTTTAAGAACGATGAGAGGAGACAAAAATGAATAGGGTGGTTGGTTGATGGTAGGGGGTTGAAGCCTGATGTCGGATCTCACCTATCTACTGGTGAGAATTAATTAAGGTAGGGTTAGGGTAACATAGTAAAGTAACTTAGTGAAAGTAATTTAGTAAAAAGACTTAGTTAAAATAACAATAAGTTAATTATAAATTAACTTGTAATTAGCGATTACTTGTAATTAATTAATTAGAGATTAATTCTTAATTAAAAGTAATTAATAATTAACTTAAAATAATTACGATTCGTAGATGAAAATTACGCTACGGTAAACTGAAAACGACGACGCGCTCGCGTCGACGTGCGGACAAGAATACTCGGACGAAAATAACTGAATCAACCAAGTAAAACACTCACACACAACAGTCAAACATGAATAGAAAAACAGGCCATTACACTTAATCTCTTGAAAGCTTTGATTTTTATGCTATTTTTCTTGTTAGATCATAATTGCATGATGAATTCTATTATTAATATTGCTTCTATTGCGATCTATAGCAAGAATTGTGAGTAATTCCTTTGCTCTAGGGCAAAGGGATGCACCCTATGGGTCTAATGTTTGATTTGTGAGATCTATGCATTGCTATGACATTAGACTTGTTAGAAAGGTTAGGTTTTGGTTAATTTACTACGGATAGATAGGGATTTCTCTTGGATCTTGAGAGCTCGACAGAGTATCTTGATCCAATGAAAGCCCTAGATATTCGATTCAGGATTACAATTGAAATTTCCTTGACTTGGTGCGTGACAATGACTAAAACTAGCATTTTTATTGTTCCCCAATACTCATATTCGTTGCACGACGGTGAACGAGTACGAACTATCACGATCTAGATCCGAACTCAAGTTACACGACGACAACCTTGAGTTGGGATTGGACATAATTGCCGATCTTAAGGCTAGTGGTTTAGATTAGGCTTGCGTGATAGCGAGGCTCTAATTTAGATTGTTGTAGACTTGCATATCGTGACAACGTGCACCGGTTTTCCAATTAGTTATGGCAAGTTCACCTTACACTAAGTTTAATTGCATGGTAATTCATAGCTCATATTGATTACATTGGAAATCTGTTGTGGAGATTCCCTAACCTTAGACGTTTTTATTATATTGAATTTGCATTGATATTCGAACGATTGTGACACCAACCATTCCCAAACAATTTTTCACCAAGTAGCTTATTAGATAAAGTAGAGTATCGTCATTAGTCCTCCATGTGATTCGATACCTGCTTGCCACTTAACCATACGCTTGCGGTAAAGCTACGTTGTTTTTGGGTGTATATCCGAGCGCGAACACCCACCTCCATCTCCCACACCACTCGCACTTGAGACTCCACCTGTGAGATTTCCCATTCCCACATCCACACCTCCACCACAACCACCTCAGGGCCTGTCGAACACATATATTATTATGTTCAAGGATGATGTTTATCGCGATAAATTCGTGACCATAGCGAGGTGGCCCATCATCCCCACCCGGTTTGCAGACATTTCAACCCTGGAGTGTTTTGGGTTACTAGAGGGGGTGCGTAGGATTTACCAAAACTTTGATTAGGGGTATTTCTTAGAGATGAAGACCACCATATATGTTTGCTTTATCTACGAGGCACTGAGTCAATCTTTAGAATAGACCAAAGCATCATGTTCAGGCTTCTGAACCGTGACGTGGAGGTGACCCACGCCATGATTTGCAACTTCGTTCGTTGGCCTCACATCCCCGACCCCGCTATAGCCTACGCACCAGGCACGTACACGTACACTTTTGTTCTTGATCTCTTCTAGGCAAGAATTGCTGGCTTGCCGCATTTCAACCCCAGCAGGGCGAAATTATCTTCCATTATTCACTCGTGCCTTTGATTTGCTCATTGCCACCTCGCTATGAACATCTTCTACAAGCCCGAGCCTGGTACCGTCTCTGCTGCAAAGATTTTCCAACTTTGTGGGATGACCAGGACCCTTAGATGTCATGATGATAGATCTCTCCACCCTCACCTCCAATCAGACACAGCCCGATGGTTATGTGACCGCCTACTTTTCGCTGATGTCACCTCTATGGAGATTTGTTGTGGCTGTTTCTTCATCTTCCTAGCACTCATGTTATTGATCGATCTTCCAGCTGATCTTGTGGTAGCGAACGTGCCCACAACCTTGACGCTTAACGTGCTTACACGCATGCATAACATCCAGCCTCATAGTCGCTACCACTGGGTCCACCTTTTAGGTCCTGGACGTGAACTACATATGATCCTCTCTTGCCCTGATTTGACTCGCATTGAGCCCATTCAATGGATTGGCTCCTTCCTGGCATACCCATTCCACCTATTCACGAGCTTGAGCCTAGAGAGGCTGCTGTGGAGGGTGATGACAATTGGGTATTTAGTTCTGATGAGGAGCCTGAGAGAGTTGATGCCCCTACCACTTCTGCCCTAGTAGAGATCTCCTCTATCCCTACTTCTATCAGTGCTCCTACTACCACACCCACTACCACACCAGCTGAGAGTTTCGGGGTAGTTTTCACATCTGTCCCCGAAAGAACTACACCATCTTCTTCACTTCCTGCTTCTGAGGGCATTTTTGTTTCTGTTGCTCCCGAACCTACTATTGAGCATATTTCTAATGAGCAAATCTTTGCCGAGCCCACTGATTCTGCTACCCTTACCTCTACCCCATCTGCACCGGTGGACTCAGTCCCCTATCAATCCTATCACTTCCGAGTCCATACATATAGTATCTGCACTTCCTTCTACGAGCATTCCTATCCTTACCATTGCCATGTTCACTGAGAGCGTCGTGATATCTATCACCACATCTATTGCCATGACGTCTATACCTATTGATATTCCTATTCTGACCACATCTGCCCCCGATCTTACTTCTATGCATGTTTCCACTTCTTCTGAGTCTCTCATAGGTCATCCTCTCCCGAGTTTGTTCTTGGACCTCGTACAGCACATGCACGAACACATATAGAGATGGGTGAGCCTAGTCATGCACGTCAGCCAGGTATATCCTGCAGCTCTTACGCACGCCAGTCAGCAGTAGAGACTAAGGTTGCTGGGCTGAGGCGTGACTTCACAACCTTCACCCGGACAGTCGCTACCCACCATGAGTCAGTCGGCGGGATATTATGTAGATTCTAGCGATCCTTTCAGCACGAGGTGCACCACCTTCCACCATCACCGGTTTCTCCTTCTGCTCCTCCCATACCACATATTGTACCACCTCCAGCATCCTTTGTACCACCATCAGATGCTACATCTGCTCCATAGCAGTAGGACCCATCACCACCCCAGAGGGTAGTACTGCTGTCTGAATTGTCTTTTTTCTCTTGTTATCCCCTCTTATTTTTGGTACCCATCTGTCCACATGGGGCCCAGTGTCGTATAGCTTGGGGGAGAACCCATCATATTCCACTGCATTCATCCCATTATCATATGTATGCTTGTTTTGAATTAGGCATTAGGACCATACATTGTCATTAGTCAGATTTTCCTTTTATTTTTCTCTTCCTAGGATTTATTTTTATCCATCCCACCCACCCACCACTAGCATCACCTTCCTTCTTTCACGCATGTTCTCAGCAGTGAGGACACAGTTGTGTTTAGCATGGTGGATGAGCGCTATCACTTTTTATATATTTATTTCTTATTTTGCACTTTTTCGCTTTACTTTTCCTTCCTTTTTCACCCAAGTTTTCCTTTTTCAAGCATGATATATTTTTTATTTTGTGTGCATGCATGCGTGTTTTCATTTTATGTTCTCTATTTGCTTCTTTCTTTTACCATGATGAATTCTCTGTGATGTTGTCTCTTTTGCTTTCACCGCTGTCATGATGCTTACTTTCCATGCCATGCTACTTAGAGTTATTTCATGATCTTGCTCCTCATAAGTACTTGCAAATACATTTCTTTTGATGATCTCTCTAAGTAAATGCATGAAACTTATTAAAACTGAATGTGTAAAGTAGTGTTTAATATACTTTCATTGGAAACACATCAAAATTCACGCATCACTAGCATATCTAAATCCATGCTATTATCTCATATTCGAATCTCTTATTGCATGCTTGATTTGTTTGAAAAACTTTACTACTAGACTTCACTGCTTATTGATGTGATTAGGAATACCCATGCTTATATATGAGTTTAGTTGATGTATTATCTTACCGAACTGTTAGTGCACACTTTCGAGTGAACCGAGAGTTATATCTATTCCTTCTCCACAAATACCTTATACTCTTTACATGTCACTTGATTTTCTTCCCCAATGCTATCTTTATTACATCCATTCCCAAAACCCATACAAAAGTAAAGATTGCTCCAAAAAGTTCAAAAAGCCAAAAAGGAGCCAAAAATAAAAATATATAAATCCCATCGCTTCTACAAAAATCCATAAATAAAAAGAAGAAACAAAAGTTTCAAAAATGAAAGAAAAATTAAAAATTTCATTACTTGGAGCAATTCATATACATTTGGGAAAACCAAAACAAAAACTCATATCCCACAAAAATTTCTTTTGATGTGACGCTTAAATTCAAGCTTGGGGGAGAAATCTTTTGACCAAATAGGTGAGCATGACATTAGAGTGAAATTGTGCACGAACGGGAAAGTTCGATAATCCTGAAACTTGGCGAAACAATTGAGTTATGAGGACTTCCTATGATTTGATATGAGTATGTGCATTTCTTGACTTTTATTTCATTCTCTATTGCATGCTTGGTGTGAAATTTCCATGCTTCTGTTATGGCTTTTGATTGAAAAGTGTGTTGCAAATGTTGTGTATATTCGACGCTATGTGGCGCTTGATGTGGATTTAAGCCAATTGTATGAACTCTAGAGAGATCTCTTTTATTCATTCATAACTCTCAAGTACTTCATTATCAACGATATGAAATCTCTGTAGTAGCATGTGAGCTATTTTTTGAGTCGTTGTGATGTGCGGTGAATGGCATGAGATTTGAGAAAATAATCTAGCGACCCACACCTCTTTGCATTCTTTTCCATTTTCATATTTTTACTCCCTGGTGACCCTCCTATTCGTCTTCCTCGAGGATGAGTAAGTGGTAAGCTTGGGAATTTTGATGTGTCCATATTTTCTATACTTTTACTGCATGATTTAATAGAATTTTCGTCGTCCAAAGTTCACTTTTCTATTCTTTATCGCACATTAAATGATATATTTGATTCTCGTTGAGATTAGTGGATTTTCCGGAACTTTGGAGAGATTCAGAGCAAATCGAAGATATTGACACATCCGAGATATCCGGAGCATCAATGGCAGGGACTACTTGGTGCTAGACGAGGTGGAGAAGGAAATTGGAGGAGAAGATGAAGAAGGAAGAAGGAGAGAGCAAGAGAATGAGAGCTCCAAGCCCTGTCAGCTTTTCCAGGTGCTCAGCCGAGTGAACTAAGATCACTTGGTCGGAGCAGATACAGCCAAAGAGCAACTCCAGCCTCCTTCCAGCGTTTGAGTTTCAATGGTCGCTCGGACCGAGCAGTCGAGCTACTCGATCGAGCTAACTTGATGGCATCACAACGTTTCCAAGGCAAAGGAGGACCCCTGAGCTCGACCGAGCAGCTTCGCTTCTCGACCGAGCTAATCAAGAGATAGAGTGACACTTTGAAGCCTTTTCAACCTTCTACAGCTCACCCGAGTAGACCGAGTCGCTCGGCAAAGCAGCTTCACTACTCGGTCGAGCTAATCGATAGGTCGAGCAAAGATTTGAGCAAAGCATTATCCCCTGTAGCTCGACCGAGTGGGATATCCACTCGGTCTACGCAACTTATCTTCCCAGTGCAAGATCGAAATGCCAGTTGAGCGACAGTGCCCTACTCAGACCGAGTGGCATCGCCGCTCAGTCGAGTAGGGTGACGCGACAGACACGAGTTGTGTCGAAGTTGGGCTTTTGGCAGATTTTTGTATGGTCAAACCCCCTTGTATATAAACCTATTTTGATTCCTAGGTTAGAGAGCTTGCTTATTTTTTAGTTTAGAGTTTAGTAGAGAGTTTTGAGACGTCGTTATTTCCTTCGAAGAACCAAGCCTGGATTTTGTTATTGCTTTGTATTGGAATCTCATAGATCTTAATTTTTTGGAGTTTATTTCTTACTCCTCATTGTTTGGTGATGATTTCTTTTCTCTCTCTCGTTGTTTTGAGGATTATTATTGTTAGGATGTCTTGTGTTATCGATATTATTGTCTCTATTTGTATTCCCATGAATCGTGAGTAGTTATTTATAGGTCTAATGGATGAGCCCTATGATCTTATGATTTAGATGTAAAGTTGTGATTTTTATATTGGGTTGGTGAATAAAGGATGTGATTTAATTGATCTAGCCAAGTTTGTTGCAATCTTATTTAGGGTTTGTGATCCACGATAGTGGAAAACATTGTATATATTATCATATAAGCTTAATTAGGTTCATTAGGAAATTCAATTAGGGTTCGTGATACACGATAGTGGCACGAACTCTGATGGTTTCCACCGACGCCCTTATTACCAATTTATGATCTACGATAGCAGCATCAATGAGAGCCATTAAATAACAGATCGAAGCTCTAATCCACGATGGTGGCATTAGTGGAGATTGAGAACAATTGTCAATCGTAATGCACGGATCACGTGCAAGGCCATCCACGATGGTGGAGCTAAGCACGAGATACATTAAATGAGTAGTACTACGAATTCCACATTTGAGATGCGACAATCTCTCCCTATAAACCCAATCCAACTTAGAAATTATAACCTAGCATCGACATATGACGATCCTAATGGTGATTCCTAGCGCCTTAATTTCCATTATATTGATATTACTGATGGCTCCGGGACGTAACCCAAAAGAACGGTTGTAGTTTTACCGCAAGTGCACGGTGTAGCAGCGAGCGGGTTATCGAACACAGGGAGGACGAATGAACGTGCTTGTTTCGATCAACCTGGCTATTTAAGAAGAGAGAAATTTGCCTTTGGCGATCCTGTCACAATCGTCAGACAAAGTACGGAAATAACAAATCAAATAAAGAACGTCTAGGGAATGGGGAATTCCCGCTACTCACCGTATTCCGTAAAAGTGGTTCATTGGTATCAAAGTTGCTAGAATAAGATTTTGGATGAACTAGTTGCAACTGAATGTAGAACCAAGCTCACGCTCTCGCGCTGTTGCCGGTCTATAGCTATCCTAAGCTCGGGTCCAATCTCTTGCAAACCCTAGCCTAGGGAAGCTAGCATTAGGATAAACATCATCGTTCAATCGCGCACCGAGCCCAATCTCTTGCAAACTCGGTCCACGACCTAGTTTGGGATAGTTCCTACCCGTCCAATCTCTTACAAACGGGTATTGGCGCGGAATTGGAACCGGAAACCCTAGTGTCGGTCCAATCTCTTGCAAACCGATACTACGGAAATTCGATTCCAACCCAATTCGGATTTCTAGGGTTTCATATCGAATTGGGATCCAATCTCTTGCAAATCCCAATCGATGTGAATTCCTAGCCATCCGTAGTAAATTGATCCCAATCTAATCCCTAATATCAATTCTAACAAAATTCCTAACAATTCATCACAATTATGGAATAGGGCTTGTAGGGTTCATCCCCACGCCCCAAGACGTGGCGACTACTCACAATTCATAGCAAGATCACAAAAATAATCAATGAAATAAGCAATATAATTCATCACAATTATGCAATAAAAATAGAAATTTTAGAGAAGAGAAAAGCAAACCAATGGAGTTCTTCAATTAATCCAACAAAGATCCAATTTTGACTCCTCTCCAATCACAAGAATAAAACTAAAAAGCTAATCTAAAAAAACTGCAAAAAATCTAAGAGAGAGGCTATTCAAAACTAGGGTAAAAACAGGGGTTAAATAGCCACCAAAATCGTCCAAAAACTGTGACCAAAATACCCCTGCGCAGCCTGTTTTCCGCAATTTTCGCTACAGGCAGCGCGTCGCACTCGGCCGAGTGACAAAAGTCGCTCGGCCGAGTGAAAACCCTGTAATTTTCCAGTAAGTATCGATCTTCAGGGGTCTTCACTTCGGGGGCGGCTCGGCCGAGTGAGTTGTCGTCACTCGGCCGATGGCTTCATGGTACTCGGGCGGACGGGATTATCCACTCGGCCGAGTGGGTCTTCTGAAGCTCAGGCAGCCGAAAAACAGTAACTTGGCGATTTTTGAAGGGCTTCGTCTGGGCGCCACTCGGGCGAACGGGGTCTCGTCACTCGGCCGATGTGGTCTCCGTCGCTCGGCCGAGTGCACGTATGAATCGTGTCTGATCTGGTCGGCCGAGAGGTGTCTCGCTGGTCGGCCGAGTGACTCCTTCACTCGGCCGAGTGGGACACAAAAAATGCCCAGATTGCTTATTTTGGCCTCCTTGTCGCTCCTGCGACGTCCGTTCTTCTTCCGCTCCTCTCCAACAGCAAAATACCCCTCGGGGAGGTCGTCGGTGACCGTCTGGAGTAAGCGCATCTCGAGATCACTCCAAATCGCGCCAAATCACCTGAAATGCGACAAAAACAACAAATCGTGAAAAGCATCGCAATATCGTCGATATATCGTGAAAACCATGATTTGGGCGATCTAAATGGCATGCAAACATGCGGGAAAAAGGTGTAAAATAAGGAGTGATCAAAATCCCCCAAGCTTGCCTCTTACTCGTCCTCGAGGAAGATAAGTAAAAGGCGAACCCGATGGATTCGGAAAACGAAAACGGCGAAAAATGAAGAATGAAAAACGGAGAAGAATGAAAAACGATATAAAAATAAAGAAGAAAGAAAGAAGCGAAGAGGTAGGCTGCTAGATCATTTTCTCAGGACGTGGGTTCCACTTACTCATATAGCATGCACTGAATGAAAAACACATGTCAGAGAATTTTATTTTGATATCATAGTATAATAGTGCAAATAGAAATAGAAAACCCACGAACAACAATATAATCATGAAAAACGGAATAATTTTATAATTAACATCGTCTGAATCATTTAAAGCGGTATACAAACCACAGATCACACACTTTTCAATTGAATGCTTTCTATCAGGAGTATAAGAGTATCACACTATAGAATAGAGAGAATAGAAAAGTATGGATTTCATGAAATGAGTGCTAGGCTTAGATTTCTGGATTTCGTAAAGCTAGAAATAATCTCACCGAGTATAGAATATTACTTAGCCTAGGTTGTCATGCAACGTCAAGTAGTCACTCTCTCACACATCAATGGATCCCCTCCCCCAAGCTTATCTATAAGCGTGGTGGCATAAAAATATTTACATCCCCATTCTTATAAAGCTCCAAAAGCAATGAAGAGAGAAGAGAAAGAAAGAAAGTGAGATGGGATCTTTTATTGAGGATTTTTCCTCTTTTCTTTTTTTCTCTTTTTTTTTCTTTTTGTTTTTTTTGATGCAAAAGCATATATACACAACGATCCCAACTCGAAGAGAGATAATGATATACAAGAATATTTTCTCTTTTTTTATTTTCTGAATAAGAAATTTGGAGCTAGAAATTAATAGCGGGGGAAATGCCATATAATAGAATCGCTAAGGGGAGATTCACCAATGATTTTAAAAGTAGAGAAATGATGTTCAAGATTTGTGGAGAAAGAAATAAATATATCACTCGGTTCGCTCTATAAGACATGCACGACAACTTCAGCAGGGTAATCTAATCTACTCAGTTTCGATCACAAAAAAGCTAACTAATCCAAATTTATCATAGCTAACATCATTCAATCATCCTGAAGTGAAATGTACAGTTCATGCATATAGAAGTGATATAGCAAAAGAAATCAGTACTCCAGATATAGGCATTCAATGCGTGAATCTTGGTGTGTTTTCTGTGATAGCATACATATGAATATTCAGACTCAGCTAATAATAAAATTTCATCCATTTTCATGTGGAAAAAGTGTGGGTTACTATCTCTAGATGCAAGGCAAGTCATAGCATATGATATCAGAAATAAAATCTAAGACATGACAAATAAAGCATGCATATAGAATAAGCTAACTCCACGTCATCATCATCACAGAAAAGTCATCTCTAGCATGAGATGAAAAAGAAAGAAATAAAGATAAAGGGATAATAGAACTATTTACAATGCGGCACAAAAAAAAAGAAAAACGTGATGCATGGCAAAATAAAAGAAAAATGATGAAAATAAGTGCAAAAGCGGAAAATGGCGTGAAAAACTAAAAATAAAGGTGGCAAACTGAAAAAGAACGTGAGAACTCACTCCCCCAAGCTAAATGGCACAGTGTCATCAATGTGCAAAGTGTGGCACACCGAGAGACAAGTAAAGTGAGGGGCAAGTGAGGATGCATGCATGATGGGGAAAAAGGAAAATAAACGAAAAATAAAGAAACAAAAAATATGATGCGGACATGATGCATGCACAGATAGGAGTGATACAGATATATAAGTGTGTCACCAAAAACTCTCCCTCTCTCCCAAAAAAGATATATAAGGATACGATCTGAATGAGAAACCCAAAATAAGTGAGGGGAGGGGGTGGACAAAAATGCAACAGGACCCAGCAGAAACGGGCAGCACAACGGCAGGAATAATCGATGGCATCAAGGGTGCCTAAGAAGGTGGTGCTGCGCCGTCTCCGTCCTGAGGCGGAAGTGGTGGCGGTGGCTGGACAGGCCGCTGAGCGGGTGTGGGTGTGGAAGTGGTAGCAGGCTGAGTGTGTGTGGAAGTGTGGGTGGGAACCTGCTGGGTGGGTGGTGGTACGCGGGGGAGACGCTCCAGGACCTGGGTAAGACAGTAGTGAATCTGGGTGATCAGGTCAAAGCGGCTAGCCATCGCAGAGACGGTGGAGGACAAGGTCCTAAGGTCGCCTCTGAGGCCACTCACCGCCCCCTCTAGAGCACGAATGCTCTGAAGTACAGTGTCGGGGGGAGGTGGTGCAGAGGGACGCACCGGTCGGGGCTGTGCAGGGCGGGGCTGGCGTACTCGGGTCGCGTATGTGACGGGCTCAGCGGGGAAGGGAACGAAAGGTGCTGCGCTCGCAAATGTGGGCCTGGCCTCAGTGTGAGGCCGGGGCACCGGCTGGTGAGAAGTGGAGGCAACAGCAGCGAAAGAAGAATGAAAAAGTGGCAGCGAGGCGGCCAGAGAGGTCAGTGGCACAGAAGTGTGGACATACGCCACGACACTCTCGGAAAATACAGCAGCAGTGGCAACAGAGGGCTCTCCGCACTCAACTACAGTCGGCGGGCGCTCGGGTGGGGCAAAAGAAACAGGCTCAGCAGACAGAGGGCCAGTGGGGGTGGTGACAGCCGCGAGAGTGGTGGAGGTGGGCTCAGCTAAGGTACTCCCGACACCGACAGAGGTGGGGACAGAGGTGTCAGGAGCAGCGGAAACATCAGGGATAGGCTGAGGGGCCACAGGGTCAACAGGTGCGGCAGGCTCGGCGGGGGCGACAGGGTCTGCGGGGGCAGCGTGGGCAGCGTGGGCCTGCTCGGCCTCCTCGGCCTCGAGCACATAAGCAGCGGGGATGAGAACATCCATCGCAGGGAGCCAGTCAATGTGGGCTGGTGCAATCTGAGTCCGAGCTGGGCTCGGAAGAATCATGTAATCGGCACAGTAAGGGCCGTGCAACCAGACCCAGTGACGCTCACCGTGCGGACGAAGCATCTTCATCCGGGCCATAACATCGATCGACAAAGAAGTGGGGCCCGGTACTCGTCGCAAGTCGTCAGGGAAGTCCTCGCCGGTCATAAGGGCAAGCAAGGTGATCAGGCCACCGCAGCATATCGGTGAGCGAGCGCCCACCGATACAATGATGCGGTCCAAAAACCAAGCCGCGACATCAATCACGACGGCGGGGACTAGCTCATCGCCATCCCTAGATAGAGCTCTGGGACGTGTCATCGCGTTGAGCATGTAGAGCTCCGGCGTAGACATTGTGCCCGGCTCATATCTGGCCAAAAAGGTCGTCGCCATAAGGCGCTGAGCAATGCGGAGGCAGGGATGGACAATGGCCGAGGCCTTGGCCCTACTAGGGTCAAAGGCGGCGTGAAGACCCGTAATCCAGGCCCAGAAGGCACCAGCGTCGAAGGAAGGTGGGGGGATATGGGTCGGGCCGTAACCGCGATCGGCTCCGGGGACAGCGGGCCACGAGAAAAATGCTCTCATCATATCGAGAGTGACCTGGCACTCTCGGTCCATGAACCGAAACGAGCATCCCTCGTTGGTCCGGGCGATCGAACTAAGAATCTCAAGTGTCGGGCGGGTGAACGTGTCCGCTGACACCTGGAAGAAATCTCGCCAGCCCACGTTGTCGTACAACGTGAGCATCCCCTCTAGTACCCCCAGGCGTCCTAGGTCGGCAAGGTGTGCAAACCTGGAGGGTACGATCGAGCGCTCGGAGATACGCTCGAAGACGGCGCGGTGTGCGTCGTCTCAGAACGTAATCCCGAGCGGCCCGACCAGTGGAGCCGGAGGTGGTGGCTGTGGAGCGGCGGGGAGTGGCTGTACGGGCTGTGCGGGCTGTGCGGTGTGTGTGGGTGCTGCAGGCTGTGCGGGGTGTGCGGGGCCTGCAGGCTGTGCGGGGTGTGCGGGGCCTGCAGGCTGTGCTGGGTGGATGGGGTGTGTGGGAGAAGGTGGAGGAGAGTCCTCCAACTCGTGGGAGGGTCCGGCATCATCCGACCGCTTCCGCTTGGCGGAAGCTCTCTTCGACCGTGGCCGTGTCCGGGGAGGCATATCGGCCCCGAGCGCGCGCCGAAAAGTGTAAAAAGTGCGGCGTGTGCTAAAGAATGGAAGGAGTATACCCAGACACGCCGCGAGTGCAAGATAATGGAAGCGTGCGAATTCAGCGCCTCCGCGAAGCCCAAATCAGTCCGTAGAAGCTCCCCTGGGCTCCCCTAAGCTCCCATAAACAACCTGCGCATGAAATGGCGATATCAGCGGGTAATATTCAAAACGTATGGAGCATTAGGGGTATAATAGATAGATATAGAAATTGATTAGGGTTTGGGGTTCGTTTAATACATGGATCCTCGAAAAATATACAAAAAGAGGAGAAAAAGGGCGAGTCAGGCGATACCGGAGGTGGTCGGAGCGGCGGCCGCCGACGGCGACTCGGGCGAGGCGCGGGCGGTGCTCGGCCGACGGTGGCTGGCCGAGCGGCGGCGCGGCGGTGGTCGACCGGGCGAGTGAGGGCGCGAGCGAGAGAGGGTCAGGCGAGGGAGCTGAGGGGTCGGGCGAATTTGGGATTTTGCGTTTCGAAAAACGTGCCCCCCCTCGGCCCCTTATATAATAAAAGTTACGACTCGGCCGAGTGACTAGGTCACTCGGCCGAGTGGGATGAAATGAAATACCCTCCTCGCTTACGCTACGGCCGAGTGGCTTTGCCAGCCTCGGCCGAGTGGAGTAAGTCCATTCGGCCGAGTGGCTCAAGCTACTCGGCAAGATTCGCCCTAGGAGCGTATCTGTTTTACTCGGCCGAGTGAATATATGTACTCGGCCGAGTAGCATTTATACTGAAATCAGGAAAATAAACAGAGAGTTGGGTACAGCAGACTTCCCTCGTTCGTGAGCGGCTCGGCCGGACGAACTTGTGTACTCGGCCGAGTGACTAGTATACTCGGCCGAGTGAGCCTTGTGTTCTGCTGTTTGTCTTCGTTTGGGCTCTAAACTCCGTCTTTCTTCCTCCAGTCGATTTCATCTTACTCCTAAGAATCGAGCGTCTTCCTGGGGCGCTCCTCGTCGTCTCGTTCATCCTCCTCATTATGGATTTACCTATCTCCTCTCCTGTCAAGAAAAATAGGACCCGTTATCACAAAATTTTTGGGCGAACGACTCAAAACACTAAAAATTTCTAAAACAAAAATAAAGAAAAAGTGAAAATAAAGCGATAACCGTCGGGTTGCCTCCCGACAAGCGCTCGTTTAAGGTCGTGAGCTCGACCCCCTATGATTTTCAATTAATGCGGGATGTTCGGTGCATATGAGATGCACCCATCAAACTTTCCGGGGAGAACGCTTGGATTCGGAAGTTGTGGCGGCGCGTTCTCCCGCGGTGGTTTCTCGTCTCGAATTGTGTTGGGGGGAGGCTCCCCCAAGCTAGCGTTTTCTCCGGTCAACGGCTTCATCGGTGACGCCGATTTTTGTAGCGGCGGAGCTTTCTTCGGAGACTTTTGATTCGAGAGCTTGCAGAGCTCTCGAATCCTTGCGACATCAGCGTCGCCTTCATCATTTTCAGCGGAGAGGTCGGGGGAATCGTCTATCTTCTCATCTTGGCCTAAATCCGGGCCTTCATCAAAATCCTCATCGAAAAGAGCGCCTATCGAGTGGGGGATCGCCTCTTCTATCACCTCATCAAGGAGGTCCATGTAGTCAAGTTCCTCGTGGTAAGGCATGTGTTTCATGGCCTTAGGAATGTGAAGCTCCACCTCGATGTTGCCGACGTTCAAAGTTAGGGTACCTTCTCGCACGTCGACAATCACTCCGGCGGTGGTGAGGAACGGGCGTCCAAGTATCAATGAAGTATCTCCCTCCTCCTTAACGTCCATGATCACGAAGTCACATGGCAAGCATATTCCCCCTGGGACTTGTAGCGGGATGTCCTCGGCTATCCCTACCGGCCTTGTTATTCGCCCATCGGCCAATTGTATCCGCATGTCGGTAGGTTTCAACTTTGTCCCGGTGTTTAGCCTTAAGAACATGGAGAGAGGCATGAGGCTCACACTAGCCCCTAGATCTACCAACGCCTTTTGAAGAGAGACGCCGCCCAAGGTGCAAGGAATCCGAAAACTCCCCGGGTCTTTAAATTTGGCCAGCTCCTTCTCTCTCTTGGTGAACCAAGAGCCCTCCTCGGCTAGCATAATCTTCTCCTTCCTCTTTCTCCCCGAAATCAAGTCCTTTAAGAATTTAGCATATGTGGGGATCTCCACGATGGCGTCGAGGAAGGGAATGTTGAGGCTAACTCCTCTAAGATACTCGAGAAACTTTGCGAGCCTTTTCTCCATTTTCGCTCTAGCAAGCCTTTGGGGAAATGGGACCGGTGGCATGAAGCACCTTTCCTCAATCAATTGCTCTGCTCTAGATTTCTCCTTTTCTTGTGGCTCTTTCTCCTTATCATCTTCAACTACCGGCTCAATTGGCTCCAAGCTTTCCTCCACGGGCTCCTCGGTAGGAATCATAGCGGGGGAGGTATCCTTCCCGCCTCTAGTAGTAACAGCAACTACGGCATTGATGTGGCCGGTGTTGCCCCGTGGGTTTTGCTCGGGTTGCGCCGACAATCGTTGAGTTTTCCGATTGAGCAACGCCAATTGCTCCGATATTTGAGCCACAACGGTATTAAGAGAGTCTTGCCCCGCCTTCAAGGTAGCATTGACCTTATTTTGCTCGACCATAAACGCCTCCACTCTAGCTTCGAAGTCGGATCGTTGTTGAGCTTGTGGAGGGTTTTGATTTTGATTCCTCCACCCTTGGTTGTATCCGGGCGGCCTATATGGTGGAACTTGTTGCTTCGGTTGGAAATTTTGTTGTGGAGGCCCCCTCGGCGGATAGTGTTGTTGTTGGGGTGGTGGTGGTCGAGCTTGTTGAGGTGGTTGTTGTGGCGGGTTCAAAGCTCCTTCATTGTTGGCGTAAGAGAATCCAGGATGATTTCTTGTGGCCGGATTGGCCCAATATCCTTGGTTCCCCGCGACATATTGTACTTGCTCCAAGGATCCTTCTCCTTGCTCTCCTCCCACATACATGGCTTGAGATTGGTCTTGCCAATCACACATTTGGTTCGTTGGAGCGGAGGTGGAAGGGGTTCCTTGGGGCTCCGTGATAAACTTCTCCAGTCTCTCCACTACCTTGTGGAGAGAATCAAACTTGCTTGTAAGCTCCGCTAAGGCCTTCGCCTCATAGATACTAGTTGGCTTTAAGGAGGACGTAGAGTGTCCTCGCTCATCGCCCCATTGTTGGTTGTTTGAGGCCATCTCCTCAATTAGGGCCGTAGCTTCCTCGGGAGTCTTTGACAAGATAGCACCATTCGCCGCGGCATCAATAATTTGTTTGGTCCCCGGTTGGAGACCGTTGTAGAAGCTATGAACTAGCTCCCAATCTTCTATGCTATGGTGCGGGCATTGATGCTGTAGATCCTTAAAACGCTCCCAAGCCTCATAGAGCGTCTCTTGGGGTCCTTGCTTGAAGGACATGAGAGCGCTCCGGATCTTCACCGTCTTGGATGGCGGATAGAACTTATCAATGAATGCACTTGCCAACTCGTCCCAAGAGGTGAAGACTCTGTCAGCCTGCGTCCTCAACCAATAGAGTGCCTTGTCCTTTAGCGTGAAGGGGAAGAGACGCAGTCTGATGGCATCGATGGAGACCCCCGACATCTGAAATGTGGCGCACTTCGACAAGAACAATTGGATGTGGTAGTGAGGATTTTCATGGGGATTCCCATGAAATGGATCCTGCTGCATCAGAACCACTAGTCCAGTCTTTAGCTCGAAGTTCTTGTCAGCCGCCAACTCCGGCACGGCAATGGATGAGGTCGTAGAAGAGGTCTTAGGCCGAAGCCTATCTCGAATAGAAATTATCCTCGCCATCCTTGCCGCTAATTGGTCCGCAGTTTCCGGGTTGGTCATAAACCGCCCTTCTGGATTTTGTCTCCTTTCAGCTCTGAGTCTCCGCGCGGTACGTTCGATCTCGGGATCAAATAATATAGCTTCAGGGTCCGCCGTAGATCTCGTGTACATGCACAGGGAAAACAGAGTTTCAAAGAAATGATTAGTACCGTGGAAGGGTTAGGTAAAAATGAAGGAATGGAAATAATAATAATAATAATAAAAAGGAAATAGCTAGGGTGGTAAGATCAAACGCAATCGCCTCCCCGGCAACGGCGCCAAAAACTTGATCGCTCCGGGACGTAACCCAAAAGAACGGTTGTAGTTTTACCGTAAGTGCACGGTGTAGCAGCGAGCGGGTTATCGAACACAGGGAGGACGAATGACCGTGCTTGTTCCGATCAACCTGGCTATTTAAGAAGAGAGAAATTTGCCTTTGGCGATCCTGTTACAATCGTCAGACAAAGTACGGAAATAACAAATCAAATAAAGAACGTCTAGGGAATGGGGAATTCCCGCTACTCACCGTATTCCGTAAAAGTGGTTCATTAGTATCAAAGTTGCTAGAATAAGATTTTGGATGAACTAGTTGCAACTGAATGTAGAACCAAGCTCACGCTCTCGCGCTGTTGCCGGTCTATAGCTATCCTAAGCTCGGGTCCAATCTCTTGCAAACCCTAGCCTAGGGAAGCTAGCATTAGGATCAACATCATCGTTCAATCGCGCACCGAGCCCAATCTCTTGCAAACTCGGTCCACGACCTAGTTTGGGATAGTTCCTACCCGTCCAATCTCTTGCAAACAGGTATTGGCGCGGAATTGGAACCGGAAACCCTAGTGTCAGTCCAATCTCTTGCAAACCGATACTACGGAAATTCGATTCCAACCCAATTTGGATTTCTAGGGTTTCATATCGAATTGGGATCCAATATCTTGCAAATCCCAATCGATGTGAATTCCTAGCCATCCATAGTAAATTGATCCCAATCTAATCCCTAATAGCAATTCTAACAAAATTCCTAACAATTCATCACAATTATGGAATAGGGCTTGTAGGGTTCATCCCCACGCCCCAAGACGTGGCGACTACTCACAATTCATAGCAAGATCACAAAAATAATCAATGAAATAAGCAATAGAATTCATCACAATTATGCAATAAAAATAGAAATTTTAGAGAAGAGAAAAGCAAACCAATGTAGTTCTTCAATTAATCCAACAAAGATCCAATTTTGTCTCCTCTCCAATCACAAGAATAAAACTAAAAAGCTAATCTAAAAAAAACTGCAAAAAATCTAAGAGAGAGGCTCTTCAAAACTAGGGTAAAAACAGGGGTTAAATAGCCCCCAAAATCGTCCAAAAACTGTGAACAAAATACCCCTGCGCAGCCTGTTTTTCGCAATTTTCGCTACAGGCAGCGCGTCGCACTCGGCCGAGTGACAAAAGTCGCTCGACCGAGTGAAAACCCTGTAATTTTCCAGTAAGTATCGATCTTCAGGGGTCTTCACTTCGGGGGCGGCTCGGCCGAGTGAGTTGTCGTCACTCGGCCGATGGCTTCATGGTACTCGGGCGGACGGGATTATCCACTCGGCCGAGTGGGTCTTCTGAAGCTCAGGCAGCCGAAAAACAGTAACTTGGCGATTTTTGAAGGGCTTCGTCTGGGCGCCACTCGGGCGGACGGGGTCTCGTCACTCGGCCGATGTGGTCTCCGTCGCTCGGCCGAGTGCACGTATGAATCGTGTCTGATCTGGTCGGCCGAGCGGTGTCTCACTGGTCGGCCGAGTGACTCCTTCACTCGGCCGAGTGGGACACAAAAAATGCCCAGATTGCTTATTTTGGCCTCCTCGTCGCTCCTGCGACGTCCGTTCTTCTTCCGCTCCTCTCCAACAGCAAAATACCCCTCGGGGAGGTCGTCGGTGACCGTCTGGAGTAAGCGCATCTCGAGATCACTCCAAATCGCGCCAAATCACCTGAAATGCGACAAAAACAACAAATCGTGAAAAGCATCGCAATATCGTCGATATATCGTGAAAAACATGATTTGGGCGATCTAAATGGCATGCAAACATACGGGAAAAAGGTGTAAAATAAGGAGTGATCAATTACTTGTGGGATATAAACTGTGATAACCCCTCTTGGTTACACACATAGCTGACAAGATCGTACAACTCTGAAATAAATCCCAAGACATTAACCAATCGCCTTCCTGTGGGACCAGCAGCTTTTTATATTACAAAGCATCAACATCGTGCAGTTGCGTACTCGACCAACTCGTAACTCCAGTGCTCGACTGAACTGATCTAATTAGCTGGAAGCTGCCTCAATCGACAACCCCATGAATCAAGAATCCCAGAACTATGCCCCGTAGCTCTCTCACTACAAAAATAATGTAAAACAAAATTACAAGGCTCAAATCGCGTTACACCACAAAAATATTAATGAAAAAGTTCAGAGTTCTCAGTTAGTGGCGTCGATGTGTCCTTGTCAGTATGCTCGTAGAACGCTCCAAAATGGTTCTGATAGTTCGTCAATCAGATGTCTGTGCTGAAAGATATGGCTGAAAGATATGGCTTCATGAACTTGCAGGGTTCTTTTTACAATTTTCTGGTTCTTCGAGACTGTTCTGCAAAAACCTGCTTCGCAAATATGTGCTTCTCTCAGCCATGTTGTCTATGCGTAGCTTGTCTCAATCAATTTGTTGGCCCTTTGATGCTTGCGTCGGCATGCCCTTTTGAAGCTATTGCAACAAAAACCAAAAGCAAAGTGAGAAGATAATTTAATTAAAAGAACATACACACTAACCTTTTGACTTGTATTTAATGCACATGGAGCACTTAATTGATTTGCTGCAAAAAGTTGGAGATGCATCAAGCCACAAATTTTTTTATGTCCCTGCCAAAACAAAACACAAGAAAAAGAAAGGCATATTAAAGGATTCAATTGTTTTTAATATCCTTCATCTCCTTCTTTCTTCCCTTTCTCCCTTCCTCTCCTTCTTTCTTCTCTCCCCCCTCCCGCCCGTTCTTTTCTCGTTTGAAGCTGCAATAATTTTGGGAGGGGTTGTGCTGGGATTCTCTGCAGAACAAAGCAACTGTGCGCTGGATTCCTTGTAGAACAAAGCAAAACCAAAATGAAGAAAAAAATTAGTTAAATAACCTTGTTTTCTCAAATCCCCTCTCTTTTCTCTCTTTATTTTTTATGCCTTTCTCTCTCTTTGTTCACCCAGCAGCCGCCATTTTTTTGGGAGGGGACGTTTTGTATGGTCGTCTTCATATGTATATATGCATACGAAAAAAACCTAGCATCATGATAATTACAATTTTACCCCTGTGTCACGACCCGCTCCCTAAAATGGAGGCGAGACGTGAGAAGGTCCGCACGGGAGAGGAGCTGTGAAGCCCCAAACCCGATAAGCGTCAATTTAGTATAAGCAGGTCCCTGTAATCGCAAAAGGAACAACAATAATAATAGCAAGAGACGGATATAAATTTCCAATCTCAGAGTTCGTCCACAAAATATTCAACATCACAGAAAAGCCACCAGGCTAAAAGAAAAGAGTCCAAGGCCCAGAACAAGGCCAACAAAATATAACACAAACATAACAGAGTATCAACTAGGTGCCACGCACCGACAACAAAGCAGTCTAACAAAAGTAGCTGAGCGACGACACTAAGACTGATCCCCAGTGTCAATGTAGTCCTCGGTCAACGCGGGCCCTGACTCAGCGTCAGCGAACACCACGTCCTCCGCAAGTAACTCAGGCTCGGGCTCTAACATGTGTCACCCAAAAGAGAAACGGGGCACATGTCAGCAAGTCGAAAGACTTGTGCAAGGAAACTGGAATAAAGGTAAACTAGCAACCTAGCAGTTATAGTATGATGTATGGCATGGTAAGTATAGTATGGAAGTGACAAGTAAGGTACAAGTAGCCAGTATCGAGTATGTCATGGACAACGAGTTTTACAAGTAGAACATGGACAAGTACACGTGGTAAGTGTGACAAGTATAGTCAAGTACAAGTACAAGGGATCACCCACACATGGATGCCCTATTGCCCGCAGGCTGTAGTCAAGTATCAAGTACAAGGGATCACTCAACGAGTGCCCTTTGCCCGCAATCTGTGTTGAGCTCGTCTTCTGGAACACGAGCCAGAAAGTGGATTTAACAAGTATGGCGTAGGGGTGCACCTAGCCGGAACAAGTAGCACTAGTATGTAGCGATGCTACGCAATCACGATGAGTATTCAAGCATGCAATGACATGAGCAGATAATTCGCGTACCGTTAATTAAATTAAACGTGACAGGCCAAATGCAATGACATGAACATATTCGCGTACCGTTTATTTAAATTAAACATGGCAGTTAAAATGCAATGGCAGTTAAGGATGCATGGATGACATGAACAGTTAATACGCGTACCATTTAGGAAAGTAAACGTGACATACAAGCATGATGAAAGTGACGGACTAAGCTTCGTTGTCAAGCTAGGTCAATGGCGTCTAAACGGCTATCCTTTCACCGTCTAGTCTCTTTTACGCTAAAGCAAGGTAAATGGCCTAAAACATGGCCCAAATCAAGAGATGCAAGTTTCACTTGCCAGATACCGGGATCGACGAGCAATGAAGATCGTCGCACAAGCTAACTACGGAATGATTCACTGTTATGGCAAAACAATTATTAGCACAATGATCCTAAATAGGTTTCTTATTAGAACCCTAATCATCTAACCATCCATTTTATTAGGGTTTCACAATGTCAATGTGGGTTATGCTAAAATTAAAGGAATCGAGTATTACCGCGTAGGGAACTGAAGAATAACGCCGAGCAACTACGGCGACGGAAGAAACGCTCCGGGGAACCTAGGGTTCAGATCTGAAAATGATTGGAGAAGCTTGGAGAGATAGGGTTTTGGGGGATTTTTGGGGGTTTGATGGAGATTTGGGGAAGATGAGAGGTGGAATGAGTGGATGGAGGGTTTGGATGATGGAGGATGAGCTTGGATGAAGGAAATAGGGTTTGAGGGAGATGGGGGCTCAAAGGGGGAAGAAATTAGGGTTTTAGGTCGTGAGGGAGGAGAAGAAAACGATTGGGTTGGGTATTTATAGGCTAGGCTGGCGGCTGCCCAGAAATTAGGGTTTTAACACAGACTAGTCGGTCAAAGAACAACCACTGACCGACTAGTTTGGCAACTAGTCGGTCGGTCGACCAACTCAGACCGACTAAGTGTAAACAGTAACTCCTGAACGAAAATAGGATTTAGAGTTAGTCGGTCCATGAACAAGTACTGACCGACTAGTTTAGCAACTAGTCGGTCGATGAACGTTCTTAGACCGACTAAGAGTAAACAGTAACTGATACAAAAATAATTTGATGAGTTAGTCGGTTCAAGAAGCATTGCTGACCGACTAGTTTGCAACCTAGTCGGTCAACCAACGTTCTTAGACCGACTAACGATAAACAGTAACTCCTGAGAAATTTAGAAAGCTAACTAGTCGGTCCAAGAAGGATTGCCGACCGACTGGATCGTCATCTAGTCGGTCGGTGGCCCTTCTTACACCGGCTAATGAGCACAGAAAAGTACCGATACGGAGCGCGGGGCCCCGGGATCGATTCCTAAGACTCCTAGGCTTGATCTAATAGTTAGATACGACCGTTATGAAGTCCGTCACGAGTGACACACTTCGAAATCGACGATCCTAAGGAAGAAGCGAGAAAATACGACGAATCGATCGAAAATGAAATCTACGGAGACGAAAACCACACAAGAGGAGAAAATCCACCAAAACACATATTATATTATATTATAATCAGATACAAGAAAAGCAGTCGTTACATCCTCCCCAACTTAAGAAAAATTCCGTCCTCGGAATTTCCAAAAACTCACGAGTCCGGAAACAAAGGTGGGAAACGCTCTCGCATCTCATCCTCATTCTCCCAAGTAGACTCTCCAGGTGAACCGTGTCGCCACATCACCCTCACAAGATTGACAATCTGGTTTCGAAGCGATTTCTGACGCCTGTCCAGAATTTGCACTGGATGCTGGTCATACGTCATATCGGGGCGAACGGTAATCTCCGAAAAATCCACCGCATGAGATGGATCGCTAATGTATCGACGAAGCTGCGACACATGGAAAACATTGTGAACCCCTTCCAAAGATGGCGGCAAGGCCAAGCGATAAGCTACCTCGCCAACCCTCTCCAAAACGTCAAATGGTCCAATGTATCGCGGGCTCAACTTCCCACGCTTCCCAAAACGAATCACACCACGATTCGGGGAAATCTTCAAAAACACATGGTCGCCCGGCTGAAACTCCAAAGGACGACGTTTAGCATCCGCCCAATGCTTAAAACGGTCCTGAGCAATTCTCAACCTCTCCAGAATATTCCTGACAATATCCACGGCCTCCACGATCATCTCAGGTCCCAACAACTCCCGATCTCCAACGTCATCCCAACTCAATGGCGATCGATATTTCCTCCCATAAAGAGCGGCGAAAGGCGCCATGCCAATACTCGCCTGGAAGCTGTTGTTGTAGGAAAACTCTACCAGATGTAGATGGTCCTCCCACGAACCCTTGAAATCCAACATGCACGCCCTCAGCATGTCTTCCAAAATCTGAATCGTCCTCTCGGACTGGCCATCCGTCTGCGGATGGTACGCCGTGCTGAAACTCAGACGCGTACCCAAGCTCTTCTGTAAACTCTGCCAGAACTGAGATGTGAACCTCGTGTCTCTGTCAGACACGATACTCACGAGGACTCCATGAAGTCGCACAACTTCCTGCACGATTCACGTTACATCACTATCCAAACTAGGAAAAGGAAATAAAAACGGAGAGTAAAAAGAATTTTACCTCCATATATCTCCTTGCTAGCGCCTCAGTGGACTGTCCTACTCGGAACGGAATAAAGTGCGCAGATTTGGTCAATCGATCTAGGATCACCCAAATCGCGTCATTCTGCTTCGGACTCCGAGGTAGTCCAGTCACGAAGTCCATAGTGATGTGCTGCCACTTCCACTCCGGAATCGGAAGCGGTTGTAGTAACCCGGCCGTACGCTGATGCTCCGCCTTCACTTGCTGGCAAACCAAGCACTTGGCTACACTCCGAGCCACGCTCCTCTTCATACCATGCCACCAATAATTCAGACGAAGATCCTGGTACATCTTGGTGCCACCAGGATGCACAGAATACGGCGAACTGTGTGCCTCCACCATCAGCTCCTCTCTGATATCCCCAGCTGGCACACACAACCTGGCTCCAAACCTCAGCGAGCCATCCTCATGAATCAAAAAGTCAGTCCGCAAACCGGCTTCCACCATCTCCCGAATCCTCACCAGCTTCGGATCCTCAGCCTGGCCAGCCTTAATCCGATCCACGATCGTCGACTGTACATGCATGTACATCAACGAAGAAGCCTCCCCAGGAAGAACAATCTCCACACCAGACTCGCAAAAATCCTGCTGCAATCTCCACTGCGAGGTCAAAATCATCACCGCTGGAAGCCTACTCAAAGCATCAGGAACCACATTCACCTTGCCAGGGTGATACTGCAAATCAATCTCATAATCCGCCATAAGCTCCAACCATCGACGCTGTCGCATGTTGAGCTCCTTCTGAGTGAAAATATACTTCAAGCTTTTGTGATCGGTGAAAATCTTCACTTTCTCACTCAGCAAGAAGTGCCTCCAAATCTTAAGAGCAAACACAACGGCAGCCAACTCCAAATCATGCGTCGGGTAATTCTTCTCATGAACCTTAAGCTGACGAGACGCATACGCCACAACGTGTCCGTGCTGATGCAACACGCAACCGAGACCCTTGCCAGAAGCATCGCAAAAGATCTCAAATCCACCGCTGCGATCAGGCACGACAAGAATAGGGACAGTCGTCAACCTCTCCTTCAGAGTACCAAAAGCACTCTCACAATCACCCGACCAAACAAAAGCAACATCCTTCCGCGTCAACCTGGTCATCGGCTCAGCAATACGAGAAAAGTCCTTGATAAATCGCCGATAATAACCAGCAAGCCCGAGGAAACTCCGAATCTCAGACGCAGACGACGGAACAGGCCACTCCCTGATGGCCCGAATCTTCTCGGGATCCACAGAAATCCCATCTCCAGTCACCACATGACCGAGAAAAGCAACTCGATCCAGCCAAAACTCGCACTTCGAAAACTTAGCATACAACCGATGCTTCCTCAAGATCTCCAACACCGTCCTCAAGTGCAAGGCATGCTCTTCCTCCGACTTCGAATATATCAGAATGTCGTCAATAAAGATAACGACAAACTTATCCAAAAAGTCGTAGAAAATCAGGTTCATCAGATTCATGAAAACTGCGGGCGTGTTAGTTACGCCGAAGGGCATAACCACAAACTCATAGTGTCCATACTTCGTCCTGAACGCTGTTTTCGGAACATCATCCCTCTTCACCTTCAACTGATGGTAACCACTCCTCAAATCCAACTTTGAAAACACCCTCGAACCTCCAAGCTGATCAAAAATATCATCGATGCGAGGCAACGGGTATTTATTCTTAATGGTTACCGCATTCAATCCCCGATAGTCCACGCACATGCGACGCGAACCATCCTTCTTCTTAACCAACAACACCGGTGCTCCCCACAGAGACACGCTAGGATTAATATAACCCTTCAGCAACAGCTCATCCAACTGCTTCCGCAACTCTTCCAACTCTGCAGGTGCCATACGATACGGCGCCTTCGAAATCGGCTGCGCACCTGGAACAAGATCAATAGAAAACTCCAAAGCTCGATCAGGCGGCAATCCAGACATCTCCTCGGGGAAGAAGTCGCCAAAATCACGCACCACAGCTGGCCACTCCAGCTCCATCTGCATAGCCACAGCCTCCACCGGCCTGGCCCGAAATCTGACAGGACCAAGCGAACTGCTACCACGACTGAACTCAAACACTTGATGTCCGAGGATCTCGAACACCACCTTCTTCCGTCGACAGTCGATCGTAGCATAGAAGCTCGCAAGCCAATCCATCCCAAGGACCGCATCGTAGTTGATGATGTCGTGGACAATGAAATCAGCACAAAGCTCACGTCCACAAACCACCAACGGGCAAGAATTGCACCCACGATGCACCGAGACTACACCGTTCCCTGTGACGATATTCCAACTCTTAGGAAGAGAGGACGTCGACAAGGAATGCTTCTCCACGAAGCTCCGGGCCAAAATGCACATCGATGCACCAGAGTCAAAGAGGACTCGCGCAGGGAACATGCAAACCAAAACCACACCTAACAAGCAATTAACAATCAAATCCTAGTCTAGCAAACAATCATGAGCAAGCACCCAATATAATCAAAGATCAAACTAACTAAGGAAGATAATTAGCTAGAATGAGCGTTACCTGTAATAACCTCATCCACGGCCATGCTCTCCTCCTCAGTCATTAGGAAGGCCTGCCCTCTCGGCGGAACAGCCTGCCGAAAGGCCTGTCTCTGTGGAACGAGGGGCGCTCCACGTCCAACGGGCACAGGAGCTCGCTGCTGCAACGGCTGTGCTGCAATAGGAGCCCGCCAAGGCTGCCTCGACTTCGGACACTCCCGGATGGTGTGGGCAGGATCTCCGCAGACAATGCACTGCCCTAGAAACCTCCTACACTGATCCCTGAGGTGTCCAGTCTTGCCACAGAAATGGCAAGTCTTCAGAATAGGCCCTCTTGGCCTCTTGAACTGCACCGGATGACTAGGCTTGAAACCAGGCCTAACCACTGCCCTGGCCTGCTCCATAAGCCTCTTCCCAGCTCCGGAAACAAGTCCCTTCCTCTGATTCAAATTTAACTCTTGCCGCCTCGCAGCAATCAGAACCTTCTGATATGTCTCCAAGTCAGAAGAGGTCACAAAGCTCTGAAGCTCCAAGGCAAGTCCCTGGAGAAATCGCTGAGCTTTCTCATCGGCATCCTGCACCATCTTAGGTGCAAACCGACTGAGCCTCGTGAACTCCTGGTGGTACTGATCCACCGACAAGCTCCCCTGCTTCAGATCTATAAAGCGCTGCAGCATCACCTGCCTAGCAGCCTTCGGGAAGAATTCTCCATCGAATCTGGACTTGAAGGTAGCCCAGACGATCGGCTCTACCAGCATCTTCTCTTCAGCATCCCACCAATTCCTGGCGTTGTCCTTCAGCTGCCTCTTAGCCAGATCAACCCATCCAGCCGGGTTAATCTTCGCCATCGCCAAGTTATCCTCAATGTTCCTTATCCACTCGTCGGCAGCCAGAGGACCCTCAGATCCATCAAAATATGCGGGACCCAGCTCCCGAAATTGCTTCGCTCCCGGCTCGGAGTGAGGGACATCCGGAAGAGCCCGGGCAGCTCGAGCAGGTGGGGCATTCTGGACGTGCAGGAGCACGCCCTGCTGCACCTGCATCATCTGGATCATCATCCGTATCATCTCACCGCTGGTGGGTTCCCGCTCAGGCTCCTCATCATGAGGGGGCGCACCACTACCTCCACCACGGGTGAATCGCCTTCCTGCCATCTAGTGACACAGAAAAACGAAACAGATTAGACCCATAGCTTATGACTCGGATATCGAATTCATTCGTTGGACAATCTAATATCATTACTGTTATCCCTGATAATCGCAGTTACAGAGGACCTGCATGGGCCACCACTAAAACCTGTCACGACCCGCTCCCTAAAATGGAGGCGAGACGTGAGAAGGTCCGCACGGGAGAGAAGCTGTGAAGCCCCAAACCCGATAAGCGTCAATTTAGTATAAGCAGGTCCCTGTAATCGCAAAAGGAACAACAATAATAATAGCAAGAGACGGATATAAATTTCCAATCTCAGAGTTCGTCCACAAAATATTCAACATCACAGAAAAGCCATCAGGCTAAAAGAAAAGAGTCCAAGGCCCAGAACAAGGCCAACAAAATATAACACAAACATAACAGAGTATCAACTAGGTGCCACGCACCGACAACAAAGCAGTCTAACAAAAGTAGCTGAGCGACGACACTAAGACTGATCCCCAGTGTCAATGTAGTCCTCGGTCAACGCGGGCCCTGACTCATCGTCAGCGAACACCACGTCCTCCGTAAGTAACTCAGGCTCGGGCTCTAACATGTGTCACCCAAAAGAGAAACGGGGCACATGTCAGCAAGTCGAAAGACTTGTGCAAGGAAACTGGAATAAAGGTAAACTAGCAACCTAGCAGTTATAGTATGATGTATGGCATGGTAAGTATAGTATGGAAGTGACAAGTAAGGTACAAGTAGCCAGTATCGAGTATGTCATGGACAACGAGTTTTACAAGTAGAACACGGACAAGTACAAGTGGTAAGTGTGACAAGTATAGTCAAGTACAAGTACAAGGGATCACCCACACATGGATGCCCTATTGCCCGCAGGCTGTAGTCAAGTATCAAGTACAAGGGATCACTCAACGAGTGCCCTTTGCCCGCAGGCTGTGTTGAGCTCGTCTTCTGGAACACGAGCCAGAAAGTGGATTTAACAAGTATGGCGTAGGGGTGCACCTAGCCGGAACAAGTAGCACTAGTATGTAGCGATGCTACGCAATCACGATGAGTATTCAAGCATGCAATGACATGAGCAGATAATTCGCGTACCGTTAATTAAATTAAACGTGACAGGCCAAATGCAATGACATGAACATATTTGCGTACCGTTTATTTAAATTAAACATGGCAGTTAAAATGCAATGGCAGTTAAGGATGCATGGATGACATGAACAGTTAATACGCGTATCATTTAGGAAAGTAAACGTGACATACAAGCATGATGAAAGTGACGGACCAAGCTTCGTTGTCAAGCTAGGTCAATGGCGTCTAAACGGCTATCCTTTCACCGTCTAGTCTCTTTTACGCTAAAGCAAGGTAAATGGCCTAAAACATGGCCCAAATCAAGAGATGCAAGTTTCACTTGCCAGATACCGGGATCGACGAGCAATGAAGATCGTCGCACAAGCTAACTACGGAATGATTCACTGTTATGGCAAAACAATTATTAGCACAATGATCCTAAATAGGTTTCTTATTAGAACCCTAATCATCTAACCATCCATTTTATTAGGGTTTCACAATGTCAATGTGGGTTATGCTAAAATTAAAGGAATCGAGTATTACCGCGTAGGGAACGGAAGAATAACGCCGAGCAACTACGGCGACGGAAGAAACGCTCCGGGGAACCTAGGGTTCAGATCTGAAAATGATTGGAGAAGCTTGGAGAGATAGGGTTTTGGGGGATTTTTGGGGGTTTGATGGAGATTTGGGGAAGATGAGAGGTGGAATGAGTGGATGGAGGGTTTGGATGATGGAGAATGAGCTTGGATGAAGGAAATAGGGTTTGAGGGAGATGGGGGCTCAAAGGGGGAAGAAATTAGGGTTTTAGGTCGTGAGGGAGGAGAAGAAAACGATTGGGTTGGGTATTTATAGGCTAGGCTGGCGGCTGCCTAGAAATTAGGGTTTTAACACAGACTAGTCGGTCAAAGAACAACCACTGACCGACTAGTTTGGCAACTAGTCGGTCGGTCGACCAACTCAGACCGACTAAGTGTAAACAGTAACTCCTGAACGAAAATAGGATTTAGAGTTAGTCGGTCCATGAACAAGTACTGACCAACTAGTTTAGCAACTAGTCGGTCGATGAACGTTCTTAGACCGACTAAGAGTAAACAGTAACTGATACAAAAATAATTTGATGAGTTAGTCGGTTCAAGAAGCATTGCTGACCGACTAGTTTGCAACCTAGTCGGTCAACCAACGTTCTTAGACCGACTAACGATAAACAGTAACTCCTGAGAAATTTAGAAAGCTAACTAGTCGGTCCAAGAAGGATTGCCGACCGACTGGATCGTCATCTAGTCGGTCGGTGGCCCTTCTTACACCGGCTAATGAGCACAGAAAAGTACCGATACGGAGCGCGGGGCCCCGGGATCGATTCCTAAGACTCCTAGGCTTGATCTAATAGTTAGATACGACCGTTATGAAGTCCGTCACGAGTGACACACTTCGAAATCGACGATCCTAAGGAAGAAGCGAGAAAATACAACGAATCGATCGAAAATGAAATCTACGGAGACGAAAACCACACAAGAGGAGAAAATCCACCAAAACACATATTATATTATATTATAATCAGATACAAGAAAAGCAGTCGTTACACCCTGTAACTCATAGTTCACCTATTTTAGTCGTTTTAGAAGATTTTTCAAAGCCAAAAATTTCTTTGAATTCGTGTTTATCTTCTTAATGACCCATAGTCATAGTTGATGCTCAATAACTTCGTGAAAATGACCAAATTGCCCTTTATGCCCATAGTTCCTTTTATCTCCAAAATGACCAAAATACCCTTAGCTCTCCATTGTCTAGTTTTGACCTAAAATCACTTAACAAACAGATCAAAATAGTTCATGAAGGTGGGTTATCATCAAACAAGAAATCTTAGACCGTTATTTCCAACAATCTCCCCCTTTTGATGATGACAAACCGCAATTAAGATTTGATCAATAAAAGCTCAAAAAAATATCATCATGTGTTGTGTTTGTGATGTGTGATCATGCATGTCAGTGAGATATAGTTATATGAAAATAGCTTCCCCTATTAACTTGCTTCCCCTATCAGTATGCATCACCATGAATCAAATCATAATATTCTCTCCCCCTTTTGTTATCATCAAAAGAACACACAAGGTAAAAATACCATATGCCATATAGAAAATAAAGCATTATTAAACAAGACATACGTTTACAGTAAGACACTCATGAATAATCAATCGATATCCAATACTTCATAACTATGATTTAAACAATCTTCAAGCGCATGTGATGAGCAAAGGTTAAGGTCATTGGGAGGAGTAATTATGAAAGTCAACCGTTCAAACCAACTATCCAGATTTGTATGTACTTCTACATGAATTGTATTTTCCCATCTCATGAGTCATGAGTTCAAAGTACCATCCCTGGAAGGACTCTTAGATGAGGGGCGGCATTGCTTGACGGACATAACACCGACACTAAAAATATAATCTATATCATAAGTCAGATGCGCGGGTTGTATCATAGCCATAGAGTGTATCCATTTTACATATGAAGCTCGTTTATTTTTCTTTTCATAATATTTTTCTTTTTCTTTTCAACATATTTTTATTTTTCATGAGCTTTGTTTTTCATCCAAGGCATGACACTACGTATCCCTACAAGTAACATACTTTACATTTTTAATTAACCTTCGCACACTTTCCAATATTCATGAAAATAACACCATATAATAATATCAATTGATAACGTGAATGTGTAAGGTGAAGATGTAGAAATCTAGTTATTCGTTATCGAACATGCCTTAACTATTCATAAAGTCAATCTGTAACGACTGGTTTTTGTATGATTGGATTATCAGTGTGTTTTGCTTGTGATGGTGGGTTCTCTCCTTGTGTGGTTTCCATTTCCATAGTTCTCGCTTTCATTCATCTCGTTGAGATTTCCTAGCTTTCGTTTTCATTCCTTTTGATGTGATCTTCTAGCTTCTTCCTTAGAATCATTGAACTCGGAGTAAGTCACTCGTGACGAGCTTCCTATTGATCATATCTTAGCGATAGGTTGATCCTAGAAACCTTAGAATTCATCCCGGACCTTCGCGCTCCATTTCGAGACTTTTCGTGCACGTTAGTTGGTTCAAGAAGATCAACCGACCGACTAGATTCCAATCTAGTCGGTCAGGAAATCAACTGGAACCGACTAGTTCATTCAATCAATTATTCAGGAGTTACTGTTTATCGTTAGTCGGTCTAAGAACAACCACCGACCGACTAGATGTGAAACTAGTCGGTCAGAACTTGTTCTTTAACCGACTAGTTCCTTTGATTAATTTCCCCTAAGTTACTGTTTATCTTTAGTCGGTCTGAGAACATCTTTCGACCGACTAGATTGTAATCTAGTCGGTCAGCCATTGTTCTTCAACCGACTAGTTCATTGATCATCTTCCCAGCCGAATTACTGTTTACTCTTAGTCGGTCTGCGTTGATCAACCGACCGACTAGTTCCCAAGCTAGTCGGTCACCAATCCTTCTTTGACCGACTAATCAGCCCAGGAAACCCTAGTTTTGCCCTAGCCGCCACACTTTTCTATAAATACGCCCCAAACGTTTTCTTCTTCTTCCTCATCACCCCAAACCCTAATTTCTCCCCCATTGAGCCCCCTTCTTCCCCAAACCATTGATCCTTCATCCCAAGCTCATCCATCATCATCCAAACCCTAATTTCACATATCCTACATCTCTTCAACCTCAAACCCTCATCAAATCCCAAAAGCCTCATCCAAACCCATTTCTCCAGATTTTCCCCATTTCCAGATCTGAGCCGGATCGTTCTTCCGTCGCCGTAGTTCTCGGCGTCGTTCCTCCGCTTCTTCACGGGTAGTATTCTTCCTTTAATAATCTCATAACCCACACTTGATATTTGTGAAACCCTAATAAAATGGATCATTAGAAATCGTAGGGTTCAATTGTGAATACGGATTAGTTACCATTCTAATGTTGTTTTTCCATGACAGTGATCCATTCCCGTAGATAACAAATTTGTGTGATGTGCCTTCGTTGATCGTTCTCCTCGGTGCCAGGCAAGTGAAACTTGCATCTCTTGATTTGGGCCATGTCTTAGGCCATTTCCTTGCTTTAGCGTAAAAGAGACTAGACGGTGAAAGGATAGCCGTCTAAACGCCATTGACCTAGCTTGGCAACGAAGCTTGGTCCGTCACCCTCATCATGCTTGTATGTCACGTTTAATTTCAAATAATGGTACGTGTATTATCTGTGCATGTCATCCATGCATCTTTAAACTGTCATGTTTAATTACAATTAACGGTACGCGAATATTGTTCATGTCATTGCATTTTGCCTGTCATGTCTAATTTCAATAAACGGTATGCGAATATTGTTCATGTCATTGCATTTTGCCTGTCACGTTTAATTACAATTAACGGTACACGAATATCTGTTCATGTCATTGCATTTCGCCTGCCATGTCTAAATTCAATTAACGGTACGTGAATATCTGCTCATGTCATTGCATGTTGAACACTCATCGTGATTGCGTAGCATCGTTACATATTAGTGTTACTTGTTACCGGCTAGGCACCCACCTTGCGTGGGCACAATCATATGCCAAATACACTTTCTGGCTCGTGTTCCAGAAGACGAGCTCAACACAGCCTGCGGGCAATAGGGCACTCGTTGAGTGATCCCTTGTACTTGATGCGTGAACACAGCCTGCGGGCAATAGGGCACTCTCTGAGTGATCCCCTGTACATGACTACAGCCTGCGGGCAATAGGGCATCCATGTGTGGGTGATCCCTTCTACTTGTACTTGTTACTTGACATTACATGTCACAACTACCACTTGTTACTTGCTACTTGTACTTCACTTGTTACTTCCATACTATACTAGCCATGTCATGCATCATACTATAACTGCTAGGATGTTAGTTACCTTTCTTTCAGTTTCCTTGCACAAGTCTTTTTAGACTTGCTGACATGTGCCCCTCTCTCTTTTGGGTGTCACATGTTAGACTCAGAGCCAAAGCTTGTTGCAGAGGACGTTGTGTTTGCTGCGGAGGAGTCTTGTGGACACCGGTGACTTTGTTGAGTTTCCTTTATGTTTTAGGATTCCTGTTAGTTGTCGGTGCGTGGCACCTTTGTTTTGTATGTTATATTTTATAGGCCATGTTGGGCCTTAGACTCTTTTTCCTTTAGCCTGGTGGCTTTTCTACGATATTGTAATTTATTCAATGGATATTCAGAGATTTCTCTTTTGTCTCTTTCCTTTATTATTATTGTTGTTTCGTTTGCGTTGCAAGGACCTGCCATATGATAATTTATACGCTTATCAGACTTGGAGTTTCACAGCTTCAAGTCTGAGCGGACCTACTCACGTCTCGCCTCCACATTTTTGGGAAGCGGGGCGTGACAGGTTTTATTGGTGGCCCATGCAGGTCCATTTGCAAATGTGAACTATCGGAACAATGATAATAATTATGGAATGTCCATTAAATAAATTAGAACATCCAATTTATAAGCCTTAAGTCTAGTTTTTTAGCGTTCCCATGCCTTAGGTAGCTGGTAGACGTGTTAGGGCATCTGTCTCAGCTTAGTAGGAACCCATTAGATCAGGACCCTAGCTAGACTTAGATAGACGTCTGTGCTTGCTAGTTATGAATCCTTGATTGTTAGCTAGACTCCATGTTAGTGATTTGTTTGATTGTCTTAAGAGTTACCTTATTGGTTCCTGTCTAGCTCTGGCCATGATAGACTCCTAGGATTTCTTTAGCCGTTCGCTTGGGTTCATCGATTTCGGGCCCAACGGAACATGACCTTGATTCTCTTAGAACCTTCCCTGAGGCCTCTGATATACTCTAGCCATTAAGAAGCCTTAGTGATTAGTTTTCCTAGGCCTTTAGTCGACCCGATGATTAGAACCCTTTAATTCAATCTTTCCTGGTCACTACACTTCGGTGTTACTGATCGTAGATTTTCACCGTAGTTTCTTGAATCGTAATTTAGGTGCATTCATCGCACAACCACATTCCTTGCTCTCGATTCACATGATCACCTCATTACAATTATCGTTGACCTTTCAAATCTTTTTCGTTACAAATCATGATTCTTCCAAAGTCATTTTTGTATTCTTTCCTTATTTAAAGATTTCACTCAACTTAAATTTTGTTTTAAACTTCTTTTGTATATTTCCCTTACTCCCGATTGAGCTAAAAGTTATTCTTAGATTTTGAAAAACTATTTGGCCGTAATTTTAAATTACTATCTTGTAACCATTTTCTAACCTATATCTTCGCTTCTCGATCTCAAAACTTTACTACTATTTCGATAATTCGATATACCACTTTTTCTAAATTGCGAAATTCATTTTAGCTGTTTACCGTACGTGCTTTAAAATACTTCTACAAGATAAATAGAATTCCAAATATCTTATGAATATATTCTAATTATAAGTTTGTCGTACCGTACTTCAAAAGTCTTTATACCAACCCGTTCCTTTAGCAAATCCTTGTTTCCCCCAAAGGTATTTTCGATTTTTCCTCTATCGCTAAGTTTAAATTTCGTTTTAAACCCGCTACGTATATACTTAAATTTCTCACTTTTCGATTGAGTCAAAAATTCCTTGTAGATTTCGGAGCCTAATGGTTGTAATTATAATTGCTATCTCATAACCATTTTCTAATCTATATTTTCGCATTTCGGTTTAAGGACTCTATTACTATTTTGAAAAATTCGACATACCATTTTTCTAACTATGAGGTCCATTTTAATCGCATATCATACATAATTTAAAATCTCTTCCAAGATAAATAGAGCTTCAATTGTTTTCATATATCAGTACTAGGTTCATTATACTCGTACTTTAAGATCTTGTATAAATCAGTTGTTTGGCAAATCCGAGTCCCTCTAAAAAGTATTTTAAATGTTATTTAATTGGAATCTTCTCTTCAGTTTTAAAACTTGGAAGCATTTAGCATGGGCCTAAATTTTCACTCTATGGTTGATCGGATTTCATTCTTTGAATTTCGAAATTTTGCCGGAATATTATATTAAGCTACTGCCGTATAATGTTTACGAACCTCTCCGTTGCAAATCTTGAATTTTCCGAAAGTATCTTTCCGACTTCCTTTTTCCTAAGTTTAAATTTGTTCGGAACTTTAAAATGTGTATACTTATACCTCATGTTCTTTCGTTGACTTAAATTTATTTTTGAATTTCGAAGGTTTTGACGAGATTTGATTACTATTTTATGATGTTCTTCCAGCCTTTACTTTCATACCTATTTAAATATCTCGTCCCTTTCCAATATGTCAATTTAATTCTGAGCGTGTTTCTAATTTTTCCCAAACTCGATTTATAAAGTTTTTTCTTTCTTATTTATGCCGTTCAAATGATTCGTCACGCTCCCTTAATATACCTTCCAAGTCACACATGATTTTAGCTTTTAACAAACCAAGGATATGTTCAACATTTTCTCTATTACAATTTTTGGAAAATTACGTTTTCATAACTTTTCATGATCTAGACCCTCCGTAATCTGGTTTTAAGGCTTATTTACAAATTTTGATAATTTCATTACTAAAGGAATTATTATCTTTCCGTTCTCCAAACATACTTTAGAATAAATTCTAACTAAATAGAATTTCAAATATTTTCATATGCATGCTAGGCTCGTTAGCCCGTATGTTAAGATCTTTGTGTAAAACGATTTCTTTTGGCAAATCCTGGTTACACTAAAGGGTAGTTTCAATATTGATTATTTAAGCTTTTCCTGGCTTAACGACTTTGAAAGCATTTAACCTGAGTTTAAATTCTTCAGTTAGTTTAATTTCATTTCAAACTTTGCAAACGTTATTAAATTACTACCGTGTAATATTTTCCTAAACTACGACCTTAATATTCGTGTAAATGATTTACTTCCTTTTATAATGATTTTATATAAACCAATAAACCGTTTTCTCCTATCATGTATATTCGACTCAAACTCGTTTTCAAACAACTTGTTTATCGACCTCTAAATAATTTTATACAAACGAGGACTCCGACTTTTTGAAGTACAACGGTCTTCGAATTCACGTATTTTAACTTATGTTGTTTACACTACCTTCTTTACGTATTCCTTAAGGGTATCATTGCATCATCTTTCCACCTAAACATTCACAGTCTTACCCTGATTCCCCTAACCAAATTTGGCTCCTTATCTTCGTCCTAGCTGAACCCATGTTTTTCGATCTTTCTATTCGTCATGATCTAGGTTCGGTTCTTTCCTATTGTCTAGCCCATAGAGCTTGTCGTTGCCTGTGTCAACCTTGTTATAGTTTGGTGGGCCCATTAGTAAAGTGGTTATGTCGTCGTAGTGTCAATTTCGTGGTGTGTATATAGTGGTATGGGTGTCGGCATTTGTATGTTGTGTGTAGGTAATTTTCTGCTTGAGTATGATGTGGTATACGTATGATAACAGAATGATAATTTTGATTGGTACTACTTGTTTTATGAGATGTCGTATGCGTGTATATCGGGAGGTATACCCGACTATTGCATCTCTTAAACTTGTACGTAGTGGATGTGTTGATATGGTAATTATAAATGGATGGATATGGTGTGAAAATATGTGATACGTGGATGTGTATGCCTTGGAGTGGTATTGGTGTGTGTATGGATACTGTGTTACGCATATAAATGTCCGGCTATGATTTGAGTCTCACTCAAGCTTGAGTGGGTATACTCTATGTACTTTGGTATAATTGTATGTGGTGGTGAATAGTGACGGATGATGTATGTATGGTGTTTGAGTTGTTTGTGCTTGGTTGTGTTACGCACACGATTGTGGGTGGCTATACCAATATATAGTTATATGACTATATGTGAGGTGAAAATATGGTGAAATATTTGCATGCATTTGAATGACTAAATAAATGTGAAATTATGTTCAAATAAGAGAGGCTTGGTTATTTTCTTATAGTAAGTAATAAGTGTTTATTGTTGTATAAATATATTGACTATATATATGTGATTGAAATACGTGTATGAAATTGATTGACTATAATAAGTATGAGTGTACTATGTGCGTGAAAATATGTGTGTAGTGGTAGAAATATTTGATTTCTAGTGCATATATATAAGCACTCGAAATGAAAGTACTTGGTTGAATTTATGATGTGATATTGGTTGAGGGTAGTTACCAGAGCGACTATATATATGTTAGAAAGTCCGAGGACGGACTTTATTCTAAGGTGGGTAGGATGTAACGACTGGTTTTTGTATGATTGGATTATCAGTGTGTTTTGCTTGTGATGGTGGGTTCTCTCCTTGTGTGGTTTCCATTTCCATAGTTCTCGCTTTCATTCATCTCGTTGAGATTTCCTAGCTTTCGTTTTCATTCCTTTTGATGTGATCTTCTAGCTTCTTCCTTAGAATCATTGAACTCGGAGTAAGTCACTCGTGACGAGCTTCATATCGATCATATCTTAGTGATAGGTTGATCCTAGAAACCTTATAATTCATCCCGGACCTTCGCGCTCCATTTCGAGACTTTTCGTGCATGTTAGTTGGTTCAAGAAGATCAACCGACCGACTAGATTCCAATCTAGTCGGTCAGGAAATCAACTGGAACCGACTAGTTCATTCAATCAATTATTCAGGAGTTACTGTTTATCGTTAGTCGGTCTAAGAACAACCACCGACCGACTAGATGTGAAACTAGTCGGTCAGAACTTGTTCTTTAACCGACTAGTTCCTTTGATTAATTTCCCCTAAGTTACTGTTTATCTTTAGTCGGTCTGAGAACATCTTTCGACCGACTAGATTGTAATCTAGTCGGTCAGCCATTGTTCTTCAATCGACTAGTTCATTGATCATCTTCCCATCCGAATTACTGTTTACTCTTAGTCGGTCTGCGTTGATCAATCGACCGACTAGTTCCTAAGCTAGTCGGTCACCAATCCTTCTTTGACCGACTAATCAGCCCAGGAAACCCTAGTTTTGCCCTAGCCGCCACACTTTTCTATAAATACGCCCCAAACGTTTTCTTCTTCTTCCTCATCACCCCAAACCCTAATTTCTCCCCCATTGAGCCCCCTTCTTCCCCAAACCATTGATCCTTCATCCCAAGCTCATCCATCATCATCCAAACCCTCATTTCACATATCCTACCTCTCTTCAACCTCAAACCCTCTTCAAATCCCCAAAAGCCTCATCCAAACCCATTTCTCCAGATTTTCCCCATTTCCAGATCTGAGCCGGATCGTTCTTCCGTCGCCGTAGTTCTCGGCGTCGTTCCTCCGCTTCTTCACAGGTAGTATTCTTCCTTTAATAATCTCATAACCCACACTTGATATTTGTGAAACCCTAATAAAATGAATCATTAGAAATCGTAGGGTTCAATTGTGAATACGGATTAGTTACCATTCTAATGTTGTTTTTCCATGATAGTGATCCATTCCCGTAGATAACAAATTTGTGTGATGTGCCTTCGTTGATCGTTCTCCTCGGTGCCAGGCAAGTGAAACATGCATCTCTTGATTTGGGCCATGTCTTAGGCCATTTTCTTGCTTTAGCGTAAAAGAGACTAGACGGTGAAAGGATAGCCGTCTAGACACCATTGACCTAGCTTGACAACGAAGCTTGGTCCGTCAGCCTCATCATGCTTGTATGTCACGTTTAATTTCAAATAACGGTACGCGTATTATCTGTGCATGTCATCCATGCATCTTTAAACTGTCATGTTTAATTACAATTAACGGTACGCGAATATTGTTCATGTCATTGCATTTTGCTTGTCATGTCTAATTTCAATAAACGGTATGCGAATATTGTTCATGTCATTGCATTTTTCCTGTCACGTTTAATTACAATTAACGGTACGCGAATATCTGTTCATGTCATTGCATTTCGCCTGCCATGTCTAAATTCAATTAACGGTACGTGAATATCTGCTCATGTCATTGCATGTTGAACACTCATCGTGATTGTGTAGCATCGTTACATATTAGTGTTACTTGTTACCGGCTAGGCACCCACCTTGCGTGGGCACAATCATATGCCAAATACACTTTCTGGCTCGTGTTCCAGAAGACGAGCTCAACACAGCCTGCGGGCAATAGGGCACTCGTTGAGTGATCCCTTGTACTTGATGCGTGAACACAGCCTGCGGGCAATATGGCACTCTCTGAGTGATCCCTTGTATATGACTACAGCCTGCGGGCAATAGGGCATCCATGTGTGGGTGATCCCTTGTACTTGTACTTGTTACTTGACATTACATGTCACAACTACCACTTGTTACTTGCTACTTGTACTTCACTTGTTACTTCCATACTATACTAGCCATGTCATGCATCATACTATAACTGCTAGGATGTTAGTGTTGGATATTGGACTCCCCGGATTTGGTTTTGGATGATGAACAAACATAAATATATCGTGAACTAACACTTTGTGAGCGCAGTTATGGAGATCATCGCCAAATTCATATGAATATCAATTACGACGTCTCAAGACTTCTCAAAGCACGTGATCATATGCCTAAAGCTTCGTTGAAGCTTATGGACCATTTTAGAAGTCATGAAGATTCGATTGAAGCTATTGAAGACGGTATCGTCAAGTTTTATTTATAGTCTTTAAGCTTCTTTCGTAGAATGTTAAGCCTTGAGTAGGTCTTACGGTTTAAATCTTCATAACGCTCATATCTTAGCTCTAGGATCTTAGTAGAAGTCCATACAATCTTTCCCGAAGCTTCGCGCTTCGATTCGCGACTTCTTGTGCATGTTAGTTGGTTCAAGAAGAAGAACTGACCGACTAGATGGTGATCTAGTCGGTCGGCAAAGCTTCCTGGACCGACTAGTTTCTGTCAGTCAATTCTAAGCTCTTTACTATTTACAGTTAGTCGGTCTAAGTTGACTCACCGACCGACTAGTTTGTAAACTAGTCGGTCAGTGATGCTTCTGTGACCGACTAGTTGAGCTTTCCCTGTACATGCACATTTGAGCCTGAGCTACTGTTTATCATTAGTCGGTCTGTGTTCATTGATCGACCGACTATATTCTTGGACCGACTAAGTCTATTTGTGCTCAGACTTCAGTTTTATCTGTTAGTCGGTCTCAGTTGAGTAACCGACCGACTAGTTGTGAAACTAGTCGGTCAGCTACTCTTCTTGGACCGACTAGTTCCTTTAGTCTGTGCTTCAACCTTTTGGCTGTTCTTCCATTAGTCGGTATACGTTAATTGACCGACCGACTAGTTGATGAACTAGTCGGTCGGTGGTTGTTCTTTGACCGACTAGTTGGGTTCAGAAAAGAGCCGTTGGAGCATTAATTGAAACGTTTTTCTTTCTCTCTCTCCTCTAACCTATATATACTTGATGGGCTGCATTCATTGCAGTCAAGGCTGATATTATTGCAAGTTTAGAGATCAAGAGAAATCATTCCAAGCTCATTCAAAGCTCTTTCATTCCATTCAATAATCTCTCCTCACTCTTACTTCCAAAGAGAGATTCATTGAGTGTGAAGCCTTCCAAGCCAAGTGCTTGATTCTAGGTCACCAACATCCCCATAGCTCTCTATCGCTGATCTACATCTTGGAGCTAGGGTTTGGTGCCACTTCTTCTTCCTCAAAATCATCCTTGCCCTAATTCGTAAGCATTACTCAAGGCATATGTATTTTGTCGGTAAGAAGTTATATTTCATTTCAATTTCATATTGTAAGTTTCACTCTCGGTTGTGAGAGTGTGGTTGTGATCCCGGGTTGTGGGAGTCACAAATTACTTTGTGTATGATTTGACTTGTGGAGGTTTTTTCACAAGTATTTCATAGTGGAAATCTTGAGTTAGGGTTTCTAACTCAAGTATCCGGAGGGGATCCGGGTGGTTGGGACGTAGGATCACCGGGAACAAGTCGGGGAGACTTGGGTGGATCCGAACCCAGTAAAATCGTTGTTTGCGATTGTTTCTTTGTTGTCTAACATTTACATTTCCGCATTTTCCGCATTGTTTGGTAGAGTTTGCAAGTAATTAGGAATTAGCCTCTTAATTATTTTAAAGTACTATTCACCCCCCCTCTAGTACTTGTGCAGTAGCTTAGCAGGGCATTACAGTTAGTTACCTTTCTTTCAGTTTCCTTGCACAAGTCTTTTTAGACTTGCTGACATGTGCCCCTCTCTCTTTTGGGTGTCATATGATAGACTCAGAGCCAAAGCTTGTTGCAGAGGACGTTGTGTTTGCTGCGGAGGAGTCTTGTGGACACCGGTGACTTTGTTGAGTTTCCTTTATGTTTTAGGATTCCTGTTAGTTGTCGGTGCGTGGCACCTTTGTTTTGTATGTTATATTTTGTAGGCCACGTTGGGCCTTAGACTCTTTTTCCTTTAGCCTGGTGGCTTTTCTGCGATATTGTAATTTATTCAATGGATATTCAGAGATTTCTCTTTTGTCTCTTTCCTTTATTATTATTGTTGTTTCGTTTGCGTTGCAAGGACCTGCCATATGATAATTTATACGCTTATCAGACTTGGAGTTTCACAGCTTCAAGTCTGAGCGGACCTACTCACGTCTCGCCTCCACATTTTTGGGAAGCGGGGCGTAACACAATCATGCAATCATAGTCAAAACAATAATACTAGAATTCTGTACATAATATGATTTTCATTCAAAGTGGCTTTTTCCAATGAACAAAAGAAAGATATTCCTTAAGCTCAATTTTTCATAATTTTATCTTTTCAATTTTTTATTCTTGTATTAATTTCACCTTTTCACTTTTTTCTTTTTCTATTTTTCTAACACAAAAAAATCACACAATGAAAAAAAAGGAAAATCACACCCAAGAAAAAACTAAAAAAGCGCACCAAAAAAATATGGAAAAAACATACCAATATATTCTATGAAGGTAAACAATAAGCTCAAATAAGCAATCATAGCTTCACGTCACCATTTGGCCAAGGAACTCCATAGAAATCCAAAGTCAATACCATGGTTCCTATTTCCTCTATCTTACGACCTATAAGAAAGATGTTATGTGTGACCTAGTAACTCATATAGGTCCACCAATGTTAGTAAAAGTGACTTTAGGAACCCGAATTTATTCAAACTTGTTGTTCTTGTTCCTATTCCAACAATGATTAGAAGTATGTCCAATTTTACCACATCTAATGCATCTAGAAAAGACAACTTTTCCCTTACCAAAAAGATTGTTCTAATGTTCTTTTTTTTCAAAACCAAGTACTTTTCTATTGTTTGCAAAGAGTTGATTATTAAGAAGAATCTTCAATGACTTATCACTAATTGCAAACTTTTTACGCATGTTTCAAGCAATTGGACTTTTGATTTTAAAAACAAATTCTCATTTACAAGCATAGAAGAAAAGGTTCTATCATCTTTTTCTTTTATGTCTTTATTTAAGGCATCACAATCTTTTCCAAGCTTTTCATTTCGGTTTTTATACTATGCAAAACTTTTTCTAAAATCTAGCAATTATCACAAGTCTTTTTAAGCAATTGTTTATTTTCTGATTTTAATTTCATGATTTAATTCTCTAAAATTTCAACTTTTTCAGTCAAGTGATCACATAATCTAACTAAATCTTTATAAGAGAGTTCAGGTACCATATCGCTTGAATTCTCATTGCTAGAATATGTGTGTGCTATCAAACAAAGATTTGACACTACATGGCTTTCGCCATCATCACTGTCATCATCCTATGTAGTCACCAAAGAATTATTCTTTTCATTTGCTTTCGGCAATTGTAGCAAATCACCTCATTGATTCATGATAAATATTACATATTTAGCCCCTCATTTAGCCCCAATTTGTGCATATATGGTACTTATTTGGTCTCTAATATGATCGTATTTTGAATACCCTTAATCATTAGAGCTAACTCTCATTTTATGCACAAAACGTCAATTTATTAAGTATTTTTGCCCTTTTTATATTTTTCGTGAGAAGATCTCAATTTCACGATTCCAACGACTATTTATTAGTATTTTTTTGAGATCTGTGCTTATTTCTGTGATTTATTGAATGCAGAATACCGTTTTAAGGGGTGAAATACGAGGAAATACGATGTAAATACGCCGTATATATGTCGTCTGTGCTTCACAGGCAGACGCATGTCATGATCCCACGCACTCCTACTCAGATCAGACGGCAACGGAGAATGGATGACGCGGCACATTCGTCATCGTCGATCTCAGATCGAACGGCTCGCATCCGCATTCAAACAGAGCAAAGAAGGCAGCAGCCCCTGTCCACGTGGCGCGATCTCATCAAGAGCCCGCTCAAATGGACGGTCGAGATGCGAAGCGGAGCGAACTCGAAGGCAGCGGCAAAGCGGGCGATGTGGAGCGCTATGGGTCGTTGGATTATGATCCAACGACGTGGACCATCCCCACCTGATTTCGAAATCGAAGCGTGAGTTACATACTCCAGCGGGTGACGTGGCCGTTTTACAACCACACGATTGAAGATCCAACGGCCGAGAAACGAAGCCGCATGAATTACATATGGCAGGTCGATGTGGCATGCTCACGGCCGCATGATCCCAGATCCAATGGCCAGGGTTCAATACGAGGCATTTTCGAATAGGCGGAAATTTACGAGCGACATGGCCTCATCGTCACCATTGCTTGAAGATCGAACGGACGAGATCGTCTCCAAGCTGGGTTCAGAGAGCGGAGTAGATGTGAGCGCGTATGAGCTCAGATCCCATAAGTAGGGCCACGCGTCATCCCCACACGCGATCCCTCACGGATCGAATGGCCCAGATTTGCTCCGAGCGGGTTGCGGGTTTTGAAGCGGATTTTAGAGGAATTTGAGCGAATTTTTAATCATATGCAACCGACCTAATAACCGTATAAATACCCAAGATTCCAGAAGGTATAGACACAAGTTTTGAGCGTATTTTGAGCGTATTGGTGGGGCTACAGAGCGTATTTTCGTGGGATGTTCTGGGGCTGTGAAAACAGATATCAGTGGCTCTTGCAGAAGAATTTTAGAGGCTTTTTGAGGAGTTTTGGTGATAGACATCTCAAATTTACTCTTGTATTTCATGTATTTAGCATATATTTTGACGTTTTGATCACCTATTTGCTAATGAAACTGAGTTTTCTCCTCTCCATGCATGGGTAGTGCGATCATGTGTTGGTTGTGATGTAATTAAGGCTATGGATCATTGATTTTGTTGTCTTTTCGCCCTATATACATGTTATAATCACGTATTTCATTGATTTCTACGTATAATCTAATTGAGTATGTTAATCGGAGACGTGTGCAGGCTTAATTGAATATGACCTGAGTAAAACTTATTCATGATGCGATCTGAGAGGATGTATCGTGGCCCGAGAGGGCACTTGTGCGTATTTTCCTTATGAAATCGACGTTATACGTGATTACATTTTGGCACTCTTGCTTACGCGCTTTATTGACATACCTTCTGACATTCTCATACCCTAGCCGGATGAGACGTTGAGTTATAGAAAAGATATTCAAAATAATCGATTGCAGAACCCTTAACGAAATCACAACCGACACATGCTCCTCTTATTGGCTCTTTATATCGACATTCCGTACTTGTTTTAGTCTTAATTTCTTGTTTACTTAAAACCATTATCACAGTTATCTCGCCTTCAAGAGGTGGTAGTTTTTCATTGTTTTATTAATATTTAGAAACTGATTCTTTTGGTTTACAGGTCGACTGTCCCGTGGATTCGATACCTGACTCTCCAGGTTTACTACTTGATCGATCTCCTACACTTGGGAGTAGCACTCACACATTTTGAGCCGAGTCAAGTTTTTGGCGTCGTTGTCGCGGACAACGGTATTTGTGATCCATATTTTCAGTTTCTCTCGAGGAATATTAGGGAGATCTTTCCATCTTTTACTTGGATTTTTATTTTCTTTCTATTACATAAAAACACAAAAAAATATAAAATCATAAAAACAAAAACATCCTTTTCTGCTTGTTTATGTGTCATAGGTCTCCTACTTCACATAGATTAGTACGAACAGAAAACATGGCTAATAATGATGATGGAACACGTATCACACCACCTACACAAGAAAGGCCTTTATTTGAAATTTATATGTCACCTAGGGTGGTGTCTGATTCATGCATAACTCTACCTGTGGATGCTCACAATTTTAATCTGAAGCCAGGTGTAATTCAACTCTTACCATCTTACCATGGCATTGAAAATGATAACCCTTATTTGCATGTCAGAAATTTTGAAGAAGTATGCTCGACACAGTTGGATGGAAAAATTAGCTCTGATTCTGGTAATCTTAAACTATTTCCATTCTCGCTGAAAGATAAAGCAAAACATTGGTTTAATTCTTTGCCACTTAGATCTATCTCTACTTGGCTACAATTGCAAACTGAGTTTCTCAAAAATTCTTTTTTTTGCAGAGAACTCGTGCCTTGAAGCGACAGATCATGTCCTTTTCACAGAAGGAGAGGGAGTCGTACGAGCAAGCATGGGAGAGATTCAAGGATCTTCTGATTGCTTGCCCACACCATGTATACGACAAAGGCCATGCTATTGGGTTCTTTTACGACGGCCTGCAGCTGAAAACTAAGCAATACATTGAGATGATGTGCAACGGTGAGTTCTTTTAGAAAACTCCTACAGAGGCATGGGAGTACATGGAGACCATAACAGAGCATGCGAGGAGATGGGAGTCTACTTCAGAGTTTGACATATCAGAGCCACTTCTACCATCTAAAGGAGGCATGCACTCATTAAAGCCAGACGATGCAATAAGAGTGCAGGTGGATGCATTGCTGACATAGAGGCTACAAGGCCTAGACTTGAGAGCAGCAAAAGCAGTCGAAGCTGGACCGTTTTGTGCCATTTGTGAACAGCCCACTCATAACACGCCTGTTTGCCCCGCGATCCCTGCTATAAAATGACCATAAGGAACCCACAAACTGAAGTGAATTGGGTGTCCAATCAAGGGGTAAATTCGAACACTTTCAACTCTTCTTGGAAGAATCACCCAAATTTGAGATAGGGACCACGTCAGCCGGCGCAACAGACGACCACTCCTTATTAACATCTAAATCATGCGAGCAATCAAGGAAAGAAGTAGCAGAGCACTGATATCACTGCCGTACTTCAGCAAATGATGCAGATACAAAATCAACAACAACAACATCTTCATTAGCAGTACCAGCAGCAGTTTCAGCAGCTTAACGAAAACTTTTCTAAAATTGCTGCATCTTTAGAAAAATGTACTTTACCAGCTTAATCTGTTGCAAATCCTAATATAAATTCCTCTTCTTTTTCAGGTGACAATGTAAAAACATGCAAGGTGGTGACTACTTTGCTTAGCAGACGAGAAATAGAAAAGCCAGAACCACCTAGGCTTGAACAAATCGTTGAGGAGAAAGAGGATGAGCATATACCACAAAAGCTGCAAGAGGAGGAGAAAAGCCTAGAAAAAGGGGAGGTCAAAGAAAAAGAGGTTAAACCATATACACCTCCAGCTCCATTTCCACAGAGGCTAGCACCACCATCGAAAGATAAGTATCAGGCAGAAATTAGGGACATCTTCAAACAGGTAAAAATTAATATTCACTTGCTTGATGCGATAAACCAAGTGCCCGCATATGCTAAATTTTTAAAGGACTTATGCACTATGAAACAGAAGGTAATGTGAAAAAGAAAGCTTTTCTCACGAAACAGGTAAGTGCCATAGTTCAACATAACTCTCCACCCAAATATAAAGAATCAGGTTCCCCTACTATTCCATGCACTATATGAACTAAGAGCTTTGGAAATGCTTTACTTGATTTGGGTTCTAGTGTGAATATTTTACCTTACTCTATTTTCTTGAACATAGGTTTTGGAGAGCTGAAACTAACGCCAGTGGTGCTACAGTTAGCAGACAGATCAATGAAAGTTCCAAGAGGTTGTGTGGAGGATGTTTTGGTTCAGGTGGACAAGTTCTAATACCCCGTGGATTTCATCGTCCTAGACATACTTGGACCACCTTCTAGTAACATCACTCCTGTCATTTTGGGACGTCCATTCTTAGCTACATGCAATGCCGTAATCAATTGCAGGGATGGATAATTGAAGATAATGTTTGGTAACATGAAGCTTGAATTAAATATCTTTAAATCATGTAAGTTGCCAACAGGTGTTGAAAGTGTTGATGAGGTATGCTTTATTGAAAATTTGAGTGAAGACTAATTTGAGGATGAGTATGAATGTGACTCTAATTATATATTATTACAATTTAATGATATTAATGAGTCTTATTTTGTTCAGGGCACTCCTGAAAAATCAAGGGAAGCATGGACACCGAGATTTAAACCATTGCCAGCTGGGCTGCCACCACAACTACCCTCTGACGTGGAGCATCCAAAGCTTGAGCTGAAACCATTACCGTACTACTTGAAGTATGCTTTCCTTGGAAAAGATGAGACTTTCCCCGTGGTAATATCCTCCAAACTTACACTTGAACAGGAACACTCATTGCTTGATGTATTTAAGGAACATAAAGGGGGCCATTCGATGGTCCATTGCAGACATCAAAGGTATAAAACCCTTAACTTGTATACATCATATTTATCTTGAGGATGATTCAAAACCTATGCGTGAAATGCAACGTCGGTTGAACCCGACGTTAAAAGAAGTGGTAAAAGGTGAGGTTCTTAAATTACTTGATGCTGGTATTATTTATCCTATCTCTGATAGCAAGTGGGTTAGTCCAACTCAAGTTGTACCTAAGAAATTTGGTTTAACTGTGGTAAAGAATGAAAATAATGAACTCATACCTATGCGAACCACCACTGGATAGAGAATGTGTATTGATTATAGGAAGCTTAATTCAATAACAAGAAAAGACTACTTTCCTTTGCCTTTCCTAGATCAAATTTTAGAAAGAGTAGCTGGTAATGAATATTATTGTTTCTAGATGTCTACTCAGGTTATTATCAGATAGAGATTGCTATAGAGGACCAAGAGAAAACCACTTTCACTTGTCCCTTTGGAACTTTTGCATTTTGGAGGATGCCATTTGGTCTATGCAATGCAATTGCTACTTTTCAACATTGCACGTTAAGCATATTCAGTGATATGGTTGAAAAGATAGTAGAAGTATTTATGGATGATTTCTCTGTATATGGCACTTCTTTTGAAAATTGTTTATCTAACTTGGCCCTTATTTTGTGCAGGTGTAAAGAGAATAACTTGCTACTCAATTGGAAAAAGTGCCACTTCATGACTATGGAAGGTTTGGTACTTGGTCACTTTGTTTCTAAAGCAGGTATTCAAGTGAATAGGGCGAAAGTTGAAGTTATAGAGAAGTTGCCAACACCAAAAAGCGTCAGAGATATTCGTTCCTTCTTGTGACATGCAGGATTTTATAGACGCTTCATAAAGGATTTCAACGCTATCTCTCGACCTCTTTACCATATATTAACTTCGAATTCTGAATTTATTTGGACGCAAGAGTGTCAAAATTCTTTTGAAAAACTGAAATCCTTACTTGTCTCATCGCCTTTTTTGCAGGTTCCAGATTGGACTCTTCCTTTCGAGATTATGTGTGATGCGAGTGATTACGCAGTGGGGGCGGTTCTTGGGTAAAAGAAAGAAAATTCCATTATGTGATTTACTATGCATGTAAGACCATGAACGATGCTCAAAGAAATTACACGACAACGGAAAAGGAACTACTTGCGGTGCTATTTGGTTGGACAAGTTCAGGAGCTACATTTTGGTATCGCCTATTGTCGTCTATACGGACCACTCTACACTCAAATATTTATTATCTAAAAGGATGCAAAGCCTAGACTTATACGATGGATTCTTCTTTTGCAGGAGTTCAACATCACGATATGAGACAAGAAGGGAGTGGAGAATCATGTTGCAGACCACCTCTCTCGATTAACGGTAGGCACAGAGTCATCAGATACACCATTGGGAGATTCCTTCCCCGATGAGCAACTTTTCGCCGTCTCTACTCTACCATGGTATGCGAACATAGTAAATTACTTGGTGACAGGTAGAACTCCATCACATTGGTCCTCTCTTGGTTTTAAACGTTTCAAACATAAGGTAAAATCTTTCTGCTTTGATGATCCTTATCTCTTTAAATATTGTGGAGACCAAATTGTGAGACGATGTATACCCGATCATGAGATTAGTAGTGTTTTACAATTTTGCCATGATGGGATATGTGAAGAACATTTTTGTGCTCATAAAACTGTTGCGCAAATTTTACAAAGTGGATTTTTCTGGCCCACCATGTTTAAAGATGCATATGCTTATTGTAAATCATGTGTGCGTTGTCAACAGTTGGGGGGAATCACAAAAAGAAATATGATCCCATTGAATCCCATGTTAGAAATAGAAATATTTGATTGTTAGGGGATTGATTTTATGGGACCTTTTTCACCATCATTTGGTTTTGTTTTCATACTCGTTGCAATTGATTATGTTTCTAAATGGGTGGAGGCTATTCCTTGCAGGTCTAATGACGCATCCATTGTGCGAAAATTCTTGAAAGAAAATATTTTCACGCGGTTTGGAGTGTCGAAGGCCATTATTAGTGATGGAGGTTCCTAGTTTTGCAATAGGCTCTTCGCAAATCTAATGAAGAAGTTTGGGGTGACGCATAAAGTTTCAACTCCATACCATCCCCAAACGAATAGACAAGCTGAACTTGCAAATAGAGATATCAAGAATATCCTTAAGAAAACGATGAATCCCATGCGCAAAGATTGGAGTCTTCGCTTGCCGGAAGCCTTATGGGCCTACAAGATGGCATACAAGACTATTCTAGGGATGTCTCCTTACCGTTTGGTTTATGGAAAAAAATTGTCATCTCCCCGTTGAATTAGAACATAAATCTTATTGGCTATTAAAAGATTAATTTGCTTGATGACTCATCGAGTGATTCTCGTAAATTGCAAATCTTGGAGCTTAAGGACTTACAGAGGGAGGTATATGAAAATGCAAAACTGGCGAAGGAACGAATGAAAGTTGTGCATGACGAGACGATCCTACGGAAAGAATTCAAGCTTGGGGACAAAGTTCTTCTTTATAACTCACGGTTGCATATATTTCCAGGGAAGCTATGTTCCAAGTGATTGTGCCCATTTCATGTCAAACAATTTTTTCCACATGGAGCGGTAATTGTGGTAAATGAAAAGGATGGATGCGAGTTCAAAGTCAATGGCCACGACTGAAACACTTTCAAGAACTTTGGACCAATGAGGATTCAACCATGGAGCTTACGGATCCACCTTCAGGTGGCACTTAAACCGGTGTGTTCTTTCATTACTCAGTAGTAGTAGATTTTCTTTTCTTTATTTTATACTTTTTTTAGGAATTGTGCCTTTAGTATGCTTTTTTCAACATTGAGGACAATGTTTGTCTTTAAGTTGGGGGGAGTGTATAAGATTTTTTGTTCGGATTTTTATTATCTTAGCTTTTCTATTAAAAAAGAGAATAAATCACGATCACTCATCTTCTAACCATCATTTAAGCCCTCTTAAAATGTCACTTTATCAGATGTTTGTGTATCAATGACATTCTCAAAATTGTTTATGGCTTGATATCATTGTTTTTCTCTTCATGGAATTAACCATTAATATGCCCTTTATGAAAATTTTCAAAGTTCACGACTAATATCTCGAAATGGTTTGAATTAATTCCATGCAAGTCGTTGTGATGCATATGTTTAAAGTGGACACGATTGATAGGAATAAGTTTCTTTTTGAAGAGGATTGTGACTATGAATATTTGCAGAAACGTGAGTCTACTGAATGGGTGTGAGTTGCCAATAAAAAAATAAAAAATAAAAAAATGAGAAAAAGAATAAAGTGCATCGTTCCCTTGAGTTCAATAAGTAGCCGGGTTTTCGTGCCTCAGGAAGCATTGGAGATTCGCGTCGAAAGATGGATGTATGGGGAGTGCACTCAAAAAGAGAGAGAATAAAACATAGATGATTCGAGTTATTAAGTTCGAGGGGCTCTTCTAAGCCTAATGCCCAAAGGTCGTCTGATCTAGAAGTCATTAACGGAAAGCTCGATACATGGATCATTCTAAGTCAAAAAGAAAGAAAGAAAAATGGCAAACTCAACACCCATGAATTAGATGATCGTTAAATAATGCTGATTCCTTGAAAATTAGAAAGTTATGAATTGATGTTGTGCTGTACTTTTTGTCTATGCAAAACGATGTTTGTATGTTATGTATTTAAACTAGATTAGAGAAAATGACATGGACTTGATCCCATTCATAGCTGTGTATATTCGTGGTAAATATTATGATGGAAAGTGCATTATTGAGCCAAGCCCTGGACAATTGGAAGGACGTAATGTTTTCTAAATATCTGATTTAGTTGCTCTTTTTGCTAGAGACTAGCAAAACGCTAGTTGGGGGGTGTGATTCATAGTAAATATTACATATTTAGCTCCTCATTTAGCCCCATTTTGTGCATATATGGTACTTATTTGGTCTCTTATTAGGTCGTATTTTGAATGCCCTTAATCATTAGAGCTAACTCTCATTTTATGCACAAAATGAAAATATATTAAGTACTTCTGCCCTTTTTTATTTTTCATGAGAAGATCTCGATCTTACAATTCTAACAACTATTTATTTGTATTTTTCTGATATCTGTGCTAATTTCTTTAATTTATGGAATGTAGAATACCATTTAAGGGGTGAAATACGAGGAAATACGACGTAAATATGCCGTATATACGTCACCCGCACTTCACAGGCGGACGTGTGGCAAGATCACACGCACTCCCGCTCAGATCAGACAGCATCAAAGAATGGGTGACGCGGCACATTCGTCACCATCGATCTCAGATTGAACGGCTTGCATCCGCGTTCGAACGGAGCAAAGAAGGCAGCAGCCCATGTCCACATGGCACGATCTCATCGAGAGCCCGCTCTAATGGATGGTCGAGATGCGAAGCGGAGCGAAACCGAAGGTAGTGGCGAAGCGGGCGACATGGAGCGCTATGGGTCGTTGGATTATGATCCAACGGCATAGACCATCCCCGCCTGATTTTGAAATCGAAGCGTGAGTTACATACTCCAGTGGGCAATGTGGCCATTTTACAACCACATAATCGAAGATCCAACGGCCAAGAAACGAAGCTGTGTAAATTACATATGCTGTAGGTCGACGTGGCGTGCTCATGGCCGCACGATCCCAGATCCCATGGCCAGGGTTCAAAACAAGGCGTTTTCGAAGAGGCGGAAATTTACGAGCGACGTGGCCTCATGGTCACTATTGCTTGAAGATCCAATGGACGAGATCTTTTCCGAGCTGGGTTCGGAGAGCGGAGCGGATGCGGGTGAGCACAAGCTCAGATCCGATAAGAAGGTCCACACGTCATCCCCACACGCGATCCCGCACGGATCGAACGGCCCAAATTTGCTTCGAGCGGGCTGCGGGTTATGAAGCGGATTTTAGAGGAATTTGAGCGAATGTTTAGCATCTGCAACCGACATAATAACCCTATAAATACCCTAGTATTCCAGAGGGTATATACACCAGTTTTAAGCGTATTGGATGGGCTACAGAGCGTATTTTCGTGAGATTTTCTGGGGCTTTGAAAACGGAGATCAGAGGCTCTTGCAGAAGAATTTCAAAGGCGTTTTGAGGAGTTTTGGTGATAGAAATCTAAACTTTTCTCTTGTATTTCACATATTTAGCATGTATTTGATCATGTATTTCCTAATGAAACTGAGTTTTCTCCTCTCCATGCTTGGCTAGTGCCCTCATGTATTGGTTGTGATGTAGTTAAGGCTATGTGATCATTAATTTTGTTGTCTTTTCTCCCTATATACATGTTATAATCGCATATTTCATCGTTTTCTACGTATAATCTAAGTGAGTATGTTAATCGGTGACGTGTGCATGATTAATTGAATATGATCTGAGTAAGACTTAATCGTGATGCGATCCGAGAGGATGTATCGTGACTGAGAGGGCACTTGTGCGTATTTTCCAAATGAAATCGACGTTATACGTGATTACTTTTTGGCACTCTTGCTTACGCGCTTTATTGACATACCTTCCGACGTTCTCATACCCTAGCCGGATGAGACGTTGAGTTATAGAAAAGATATTCAAAATTATCGATTGTAGAAACCTTAACGAAATCACAACCGACATATGCTCTTCTTATTGGCTCTTTATATCGACTCTCCGTACTTGTTTTAGTCTTAATTTCTCGTTTACATAAAACCATTATCACAATTATCTCACCTTCAAGAGGTGGCAGTTTTTCATCATTTTATTAATATTTAGAAACTGATTCTTTTGGTTTATAGGTCGATTGTCCCGTGGATTCGATACCTGACTCCCCAGGTTTACTACTTGATCGATCTCCTACACTTCAGAGTAGCACTTACATATTTTGAGACGAGTCACTCATCCTCTGATTCATCATCGTTAGAAGAATACTTGCTCTTTTTCTTGTCATCCTTTAGGCGTGGGCAATTATATTTGATATGTCTAGGTCTCTTGCAATTATGACAAATAATTTCATCATCAGAATCATCAGAAATATTTTTAGACCTAGAAAAATTATATTTATTTAAAATAAATTTCCTTCCTTGTCTAGTCTTCAAATATTTCTTGAAGCCTTTTACCATCAGTGCTATGTCATCATCGCTATTATGTCAGATCGTCAATGCAATGGACTTCTTCTTTGGTTCTGTGGCATCTTGAATATCTCTTGCTTCCATCGCCTTAAGTTCAAGCTCATATGACATCAAGTTTCTGATAAGCACCTCCATGATATATGTGCTAAGATCTTTAAATTCCTGAATTGTAGTAACTTTGGCCAGAAAGCTCATTGGTATTATTCCCAAAATCTTGCTCAACAAATCTTTATTTGAATAGAATTTTCCAAGAACCATGGAGTTATAGATGCGGGCACTGAATCTTGTGTATATCTCCTTGATCTTCCCGTCATTCGCCATTCTGAAGCTCTTGTATGCTTGGTTTAGCAAAGTGAGTCAATTTTATTTCACCTGTGATGTTCCTTTATGGTTAACCTCTAGAGTATGCCAGATCTCCTTAGCTGTAGCACAATGGAAAACACGATTATATTCAGTTTTATCCAAGGCCCAAATAAGAGCATTCATAACTTTCATTCAAAGTATATAAGTTTTTATCATTAGCATCCTACTTGTCTTTAGCCTTAGGAACATCTACTCCCTCTACTTCAACTGTAAGAGGTGTGAATCCAAATTCTACAATATCCCAAACATCGTAGTCAACGGAACTTAAATAGATTTTTATGCAAGCTTTCCAATATGCATAATCAGTTCTGTTAAATAATGGTGTCCTACCTACAGACTATCCCTCATCAAAAGCACCATCTAAAGTACCCATGTCTGTGTGTGCAACTCTAACCTCTAGGTCTGAAACTGGTCAACCTCTCTATGATACCACTTGTAGGAATTAAAATTATACCTTGGGGGTGAACATGGTGATCGACAAATGAAAAAACGTGCAACACACATGCAGATAAAAACACAGAAATCGCAACCAATCGCAGATAACACTAGATATACACTGGTTCGATCAAACCTCGACATACTCCAGCAAGCCCCAAAATCCACTAATAGATCAATCAGTCTCAACACGCCTACAGACACTCAATTCTCGCAAGTCCTAGATCCACGCTCACAAGATATATAGACTCGCAACTCCCATGCTCGACTGACTAATACAACTAGCTAGACTCTGTCTCAATCCATAACCTAGTGAATCACAAATCTTAGAGCTACAATGTCACGCCCCGGTTCCCAAAATGGACGGAAGCGAAACGTGACGAGGCCCGCTTAGGCCAGAGCTTTAGAAGCTCGGACCCAATAAGCGTCTGTAGAGGTACCATTTTAAAATTTCCAGGTTCTTTCATTTATAAAGTTTAGGAACAACAAAAGTACAGAAAGGAAATGGCATTCATTTATATAGAGATATAATATCCAACTGGTACGAAGTCTAAAAAGGATGCCTAAGCATGGCAACAGCCTAACTAAAAGCAAACTAAAAGCAGTAACCTCTGAAAGTGACAGCTAAAAAGACCTCAAGGTCTGGTCCTTGTCAGGTACGTACTCTGATAACGACGTCCTCGGCTCCACATACTGCAGCGAGTCTGCCTCGTCCACGATCTCTGGCTGAACACCTGACGTACAGCACCAAAAGAAGGAACTGTACGTCAGGTCAGGTCTACAAAAAGGGTTAGACCAAACTGCAAGTGTATTAACTTTTTAGACAACGTTTTACTGGTTGTTTAGCATGCTGGGGTTACAACAAGTACAAGAGAAGTAACGTAGCAGGAAAGTAAAGCGCAACAAGTAGTAGTTGTAGCGTGTACTACCAACTACGGGACTAGCCTACAGGTGTCAGGACAAGACATGACGTGACGGAAGCAAGGCAGGACAAGACAAGTGAGACACGAAAAGGGTTCATGCCTTACGGTTCGAGGGGGATCAGACCCTCTTGCCGTGCGCACGCTCAACCCAACCCCAAACCCCAAGACAAGACAAGACATGACACCAGTACAAGGGATCACTCACTCTAGCTTGGCGAGTGCCCTATTGCCCGCAGGCTGAGAATCCGTACAAGGGATCACTCTCTCTAGCTTGGAGAGTGCCATATTGCCCTCGGGCTGTGTAACAGTACAAGGGATCACTCTCTCAACTTGGAGAGTGCCCTATTGCCCGCAGGCTGTGAATCAGTACAAGGGATCACTCGGCGAGTGCCCTATTGCCCAGCGGGCTGTGCAAGACGGGACGTGACATGACACGACAGGAAGGGTTATTCTAGGGTGTCCACACACACGCACACACATAATAGCCCTACATCATCAAAAGTTGTTGTTGTCAGGCTCAGACTTCGTCGTCAAGTCTGAGCCGTCAGGAGTCGTCCCAGACGCTATCATTTGACGTCCGGTTCTATACATTCACAGTCTAACAGTTCTAGCAACCTAAGACCAAAGCACGGTCAAAAACGCAAGTGGGTACACTTACCTGCGATGGCGAGTGTGTCGTCCTCTCGAAGCGTCTCGTCCAAGCGTCTCGTCCGCAGTAGTCCGTCTGAACCGGAGTTTGCTGTAAATTGGATGCCGGGTCTGATCAGGGAACTCCTCAGCTTCAGATCTGGTCCTCGCATGTCTCTCCAAAAGTTCGAACTTGCGACGAAGGCCTACGACGTGTCGCAACGTCGTAGACGGCAAATCCGCGAAGTAGCACGTCCAAGTGGGGCCCACAGCAGTGCTAGGGGTCCAAGGGGGCCCACAACACCTCAGGAGCACTTGGGGGGCCCACCACAGAAGTTGGTGTGGGAGAAACCAACTTGCGACGAAGTTCTGTCGGTCGGGCTTGGTCGGTTCGGAGAATTCACTCGGTCAGACCGAGGGGAGCTCTCGGTCGTGCAAGCTGCGATGCGGGGGAGGTCGGCACAGCGTCGGTGCGAGGGAATTTGTCGGTCAGACCGACAGATCCCGTCGGTCGTGCGCTGCGGGTGCGGGCGAAGAGATGGGGGCGATGCAGCGGGGCGGCGTCTCGGTCAGACCGACAAGGCGGGTCGGTCGGGCGTTGGCGATGCGGAGCGGAGCGGTGCGGGCGGCTGTGCGAGGAAGTCTCTTGGTCAGACCGAGAGAGAGCCTCGGTCGGAGCGGGGTGTGGAGCGGGGTGCGATGCAGCGGGCTGTGCAAGCGGCGATGCGGGGGCTAGCTCCGGTCGTGCACGGGGATGTGCGGGGGTGAGCTCCGGTCGTGCGCTGTGCGATCGTCGCAACGTTGCGACGAACGTCGGGAAGGTGTTTTTGACGACTAGGGTTTGTGTAATGCGAAAATAATTTATCCTAGGGCTAATATAAATAGGTTAGAACTAGGGTTAGGGTTAGGGTTTAATAAAAACGTAATTATATAATTAAAATAATTAATATAATTTAAAATTACTCTCCTCTCCCTCACGCAAGATGGGTGCGGCCAAAAATTCTGAAACTTGGTTTAAAAATTCTTTAATACGTTATTATAATATAGGAATTTTATTGTAATTAAAACCCTTATAAAAATAGGTTTTAAAATTATTTAAAACTTTCAAAAAATGGAAAATAGGCCAAATTAAGTCCAAAAATTGTAAAATAATTCTGGGGTGTTCGGGACAACTAAGGAAAGTCAGCGGAGAAGACGGCTCTAAATTTCGATGTCGAGAGATGAAACTAAAATTCGAAACGTCTCGTGTCAAAACAGAAAGTCGCGACATCGCGTCAAATAAGTTAGTATCGCGGAAGAACGACTCGAGATATGTCGTTCCAAAGTCGTTCCGCAATTTAATACTTTCAGAGACGATCACGACGACATATCACACAAAAACGTTCAAAAACAAATAAGGTCTAAAATAAACACGTGCACGATCAAAAGCACGTGCACGAAGAAGGCACGATAGAAACAGGCCGTTACACTCTACCCACCTTAGAAATGATTCCGCCCTAGGAATCACTCACACTAATAATAATATTACCCATATAACCTTATACCCGTAACTATCATATCTACTCATAAAGATTTCTAATCCTGTAACTTCGAACAACGTTCCTCAATAATCCATCCTAGTCCATTTCTTCACTGGGCAAAGCCACGACTAAACTCTCTTCCTAATACTTAACTATAGACCCATCACTACTGCTCAAATTCCCAACTCCAAGTCCTCACAAAAAAATAATAATCATCTTCTCGATAATATCTTTTAAATTTCTCAATCTCCTCCCAATGTTAATCAATCTCCAAGAAAAAATGAGATTCTAGTCAACTACCAATCCAAGGCAAAAACTTTGTCTGTCTTATAATACCTTCACCAATTAGCAATCGTCGTGTCTTCAATACTTTCTCGTCATATCTCCCCATAAATTCATCCACCAAATAATTTGATCTGTCAGAATTACCCCTCATCCTACTTACTATAACTAATCCCAACCAATATTAAGTCCGGCTACCTAAACATCCATTAATCTCGTCACGTCGTGTTACTCCCAATGTCTTCTCACGTCAACTCAACAATCAAGTCTCGATGCTATTAAAAGCTCTACTCCATCTCATGATCACCCTAACTCCTATCATACTCTGTAGCCATCCCTGTCTACCATTCGTCTAAGCCTCAAGTCTGATGAGTCATCATCTCCTCGCATATAATCTCATTCAAACAGAATTCTCCATTGAGTCCACCACACTTCGGTTTTATAAATAAGTCTTTGGACAGTCCATTCTTTTCATCCAACAGATATTCTAATCCATCATCCTCGTGTTCCAAAATCAATTAATCATTGCTATAATAAATCTCATCTCACTCCAAGCCTACCCACAAACAAATTCCTATAACGATAATAGCTAGGCCCAATTAATATGACAACCATAAACACGAAAATTTTTTTTAAGGGAGAAAGAAGAGAAGAGAAAGAGAGACTTAAGGCCAAAGAAATATTTTAAAACATTTGGGAAAAAACGTGTGGTGTTGCGGTAATGGATGAGGGAGGTCAAGTGATTTGTGATCTTGTGAGCTAGGTTTAAAACTTTAAAGATTTGGTTTAAAGAAAACAAAGTTTTTTTTTTGATACATTCACATACAACCAAGATAAACCATTCATTAAAACTAAAACTAAGTCTACGGATCTGCCTGGATGATGCCATTCATATACAGATGGTAGAATTTTTAAAATTTTGGAAAAGTAAGACGAAGGAAGGATGGGTAGGGTGGAATAACGATTGTTTTGCACATGAAAATAAGTTTACACAAAGATTTTGAAATGTGGTCATGAGGAACATAGAACAAATATAATAATAACAATAAAATAATTGAAGTCCCCCTAGTTTAGAAAATATATCTATATATATATATTTTAAAAAAAGTATGCACAGTAAGTGATTTAGAAATAGATCTTGTAGCCCAGAAAATATAAATTGAATTATTAAAAATGTCAACACGGTTTTAAAAATGTAAATATGAAAGATACCGATTTGAAATAATTTCCAGATAATAACTTGAAAGTCGACGACCAAGGAGATTTCAAAATCTAAGAAGGAACTTTCAATCGAAAAGCAATAAATTTTAAATATATATAATAAAGGGTTTTCAAGGAAGTTAAACCGAGCGAAGAATTTAATAATGGGTTTCGAAAACAAGAAATAGAAGAAATAAAAGTAGGATGAGGTAGCGATTGTTTTGCAAATGAAAATGAATTCAAACAAAAATTCTTGAAGTATGAGCACGACGAACATAGGGATGTTTATATGTAAAGAAATTTAAAATCCCCCCTTTGCTTTAGAAAAATATTCTAAAGTACGTACGTAAATGGTAAAAAAAATAAATAAATAAATTTCGTAGGTTAGAAAAATGATATATTGAATTCCCGAAATGGTAACAAAGTTTTAAAACTAAAATACGATGGATACTGATTCGAAAATAAGTACGAGGTCGTAACTTAAAACTTTTAAGACCGAAAGGTTTCAAAATTTACGAAAGAATTTTTTTTTAACTCAACCGAAAGTAAGAAATTTTAAATAATTAATAAAAGTTTTCAAAGAAGTCAAATTGGGCGGAGAATTTAATAATGAATTTCGAAAATACTTTTAAAGGAAGTAGGTTTTGGGAAAGGGGAAATTTTGAAAATAAATACAAGATAGTAGAAATATATTGTGTAGTTTATAAAAGTAATATATATATTTTGGAAACAAGGCAAATAATGCGAGATATTGACTTAAAACATTTACGTCCAAGAAAGCTCCAAGTCAATTAAAAGTTTTAACTCGATCCAAAACAACAAATTTTAAATATATAATATAGGGGTTTTCAAAGAAACCAAGCTAGAGCGAAAACTTAACAAGGAAAGTCGAAAATAATTTTGGAGGAGGTAGAATTGGTCAAGGAAGGGATTCGAAGGATCGATGATGATCGTCAGGAAACGATCACGAGAATCGAGAGAAAGGAAAAATGATCGCATGAAGATTACACGTAAGATATGAATCGTGAAGAGCTACGATGGGACTCTATGGTCGATAGCACAAAAATTTACAAGGATCAGAGGGATGCTAGAGGACAAGGGTTCTAATCATCGGGTCGTCTAAAGATTTAGGATAACTCAGCTCTAAGACTTCCTAATGAGCTAGAATATAATCAGGATCTAAAGAGAAAGTTCCTAAGAGAATCGAGGTTACATTCTGCTGGGCCCGAAGTCTATGGAGTTGGGCGAGCGACTAACTAAAAGAAGGACTCTAAATATCTAATACGATCAGGATCAAATGGGGATGCTAAAATAGTCTAGGACGAGGACGACTAAATCTTAACCAAGGCATTCGACTATCAACCTGGGACGTCCACCTAAGTCTTCCTACTATCTAAGACTGGGAAACTAATTCAGACTTGTACGTGGATATCAAATGAATGCGGTACTTTTATTGTTCCGAACTTTTGCATGACCTGCATGGGCCACCACTAAAACCTGTCACGCCCCGCTTCCCAAAATGGACGGAAGAGAAACGTGACGAGGCCCGCTTAGGCCAGAGCTTTAGAAGCTCGGACCCAATAAGCGTCTGTAGAGGTACCATTTTAAAATTTCCAGGTTCTTGCATTTATAAAGTTTAGGAACAACAAAAGTACAGAAAGGAAATGGCATTCATTTATATAGAGATATAATATCCAACTGGTACTGTAACGACCACTTTTCGTTGTACGTTTTTCGTGCACGTGCTTTTGACCGTGCACGTGTTTGTTTTAGACTTTGTTCGTTGCGAACACTTTCGTGTGATATGCCGTTGTGAACGTCTCTGAGAGTATTAAATAGTGGCACTAAATTGGAACGACGTTTCTCGAGTCGTTTTCCCATAATTTAAACTTACTCGATGAGACGTGACGATTCTCGCTCTTGACGGGAGACGTTTCTATTTTTAGTTTCGTCGTCCGACGTCGAAATTGAGATCCGTCTTCTTAGTTAGCTCACATTCATCATCACGATCACCTCGATATTTATTTTATAATTTTTGGAATTTATTTGACCACTTTTATATTTTTAACAAGTTTTATATTATTTTTAATAATTAATTTATAAATTATTTTCGGCCAAATAAAATTTATTTGAGTTTTTAACGTTTTAAAGAATTTTTGAGGAAATTTCCAGCTCATTTGGACCAAGTCAAATCCTTGGGTGAGTTGGAGAAGTTGAATTTCAAATTTTAAATTATTTTAAACTTCTAATCCTATTAGATTTAGCCCTAGACCAAGTCAACTCATATATACTATATAAACAACCTCTAGGAAGACATATTTTCGCAAGAAATTAGCCCTAGCCTCTTCCAAAACCCAAATTTGACGTTGCGACGAATCGTCGCAACGTTGCAGCCGTCGCCTGTGCACGACCGAAGATTTCCGCTCCGTTCCCTCGGTCTGACCGAGGCCACCGCCCGCACCAAGCAAGCCCCGCACCCCGCTGCTGTCGCCACCCCACTCCTCGCTCCGACCGAGGACATCTCTCGCTCTGACCGAGAGATTTCCCCGCCTCCGCTCCGCTCCGCAACGTTGCAACCCCCGCACCGACCGACGCTCCCGCCCGCACCGACCGAAGCGTTCCCCCGCATCGCCCGCTCCCCCGCTCCGTTGCAACGTCACAGCCCCGCTCTCCAAGCGCCTGACCGACTCCCCCCATCGATCTGACCGAGGAATCTCCCCGTACCCGCGCTGCTGCACGCCCCCAATCGTCGCACAGCGCCGTTCCTAGTGTCTGACCGAGAGAATCTCTCGCAGCGGCTCGGTCTGACCGAGCGACGTTCGTCGCAACCCCGCATCCGTCGCACCGCTTGCCACCGTGGGCCCCCCCAAGTTCTCCGGAGGTATTGTGGGTCCCCCAAAGGTCCCTAGGACTACTGTGGGCCCCACCTAGGTGCGTTCTCTTCGACGACTTGCCTCGTACGACGTCGTCGCACGTCGTAGCCCGTCGTCGCACGTGCGAGCTTTGGAATCTGGAATCGTCGCCCCGGTTGATGCTCTGAATTTTCCAGCGAGGAAACTATATTGGAATCTGGACTTGGAGCGCGATCTTTTATTCCAACCCCCGGCGTCGCTACCCGACGCCGGTGTAGCTTTCGCGTCGTGTTGAGGTAACATTTTGCACCCCTAGGACCCCCAACCAAATTGCATGCTAATCAAGACTAAAATCAGTATTTTTAAAGTATTTTAAATGTTTTAAATTCACTAATCAAGATTAATAATATGGACTTTAGGCCGGTGGACTTGTGCACGTAGGATAATTGTGATTTTTGGACTCATTGGACGGTGTGCTCAGACGTCGTACTTGCAGGCAAGTGAAACTTGCCAACTCTTTTGTAGGGCCATGTTTTTAGGCCACTTCCTTGTTCCTAGCGTAAAAGAGACTAGTCAGTGAAATGATAGCTGGCTAGACGCCTACTTGATCTAGTTTGACAACGAAACTAGATCCGTCACCTAATTGATCTAGCTTGACAACGAAGCTAGATCCAACCCTTTAAACTTGTTGTTCATGCATTTTAAACTGTCACGTTTACTTTCCTTAAACTGTACGTACTTTTAACTGCCATGCATTGCATCTTACTTGTCATCCAAATTGATTGTTGCATCGTAGCACACGCTACAAAATACTTGTACAAATCCGTGTTTCCGTGTTCCTGGCTAGGTGCACCCCTAGGCCATACTTGTTAAAAACACTTCCTGGCTCGTGATCCAGAAGCGAGCATTCCAAGTTCGGGGGTAAGGCCCTGGCTCGACACACGTGGAGGGGTAGGGATAAATGTTCTCTTGAGCTTAGGAGTGGCCTGATCAGCCCTCTAGCCAAAAGACGGAATCTCTGTGCACGAGGTGCTTACTTTTCTTGTCTTGTACTTGTCTTGTGAATGTCATGCCATGCTCGTACTTTACTTCGCTTTACTTTACCTGTTGCACTCATTACTTTAACTGCCATGTCATTGCATCATGCTAGAACTTTTAGGTTGCTTTTACTTGTACTTTCAGTTTCCTTGCACAAGTCTCTTGTAGACTTGCTGACATGTGCCCCTTGCTCTTTTGGGTGTCACATGTTAGACCCTGAGCCAGAGACCGTTGCTGAGTACGTGATGCCTTGCTGACGCTGAGTCTAAGTCCATGATTGCACAGGAGGATTTTGGTGGACACCGGTGACCATTCTTTGAGTCTTTGTTGAGCTTTATTTTGTTTTAGGCCTTTTGTTTGTTATTGGTGCGTAGCACCGTCGTTTGTACTTTGTACTTTTGTTGGCCATGTTTGGGCCTTTAGTCTCTTTTTCTTTTAGCCTGGTGGCTTTCTGCGATGTTGGAATTTATATTTATGGATATTCTGAGATTATTCTTTTGTCTCATTTCATTATTATTATCTTGTTTCGCTCGCGTTGCAAGGACCTACAGTTTTAAATTTGATTGACGCTTATCGGACTTGCAGCTTTGTAGCTTCAGGTCTGAGCGGACGTTCTCACGCTTCGCCTCCATATTTTTGGGAAGCGGGGCGTGACAGGTTTTGTTGGTGGCCCATGCAGGTCCAGTCTTGCAATTGCAAATTAACGAAACAACGATAATAACGGAATGTCCATTAAATAAATTGCAACATCCGAGTCAGAAGCCCTGAATCTAGTCATTTCCCTATGTCCCTAGGTGGTAGAGACTTAGTTAGACGTCTGTGCTTGCTAGTTAAGGGCCTCTGTTGGTTAGTTAGACTCCATGTCAGCCATTGATTCAATCTTCGTAGGAGTTACCTTAGTGGTCCTTGTTTACCCTTGACCATATTAGACTTCTAGGATTTTCCTTTGGTCGTTCGCTTGGGTTCATCGATTTCGGACCAAGCTGAACGCATTTCGTTTCCGTCTAGCTCCTTAGAAAGTCTTAGCGCTTAGTTCTTAATCTTTAGTTGGTTGACCGTAGGAGTTTCCCCGTAGATCCTTCAGATTCATATCCTAGGCGTATGTATGTTTGGATCATCGAACCAAATTCCTTGCCTCGATTCACGAGATCGCCCCGTGACGATCGTCGTCAATTTTCAAACATCGCCATTGCAAAACTTGAACCTTCTGGAAGTATTTTTCCAATCTTCTCTTCCACTAAGTTTAATTTTGTTCAAAATTTTAATATACCTATATTTCATCCTCCTTCATTGATTTAAATTTTTAAAACGTTTGTCGAAATTTTTGAATACTAGCTTATGGTATTTTCCCAGCCTATATTTTTCATACTTATGTAAATGTGTCGTTCTTTCACATATTAGTTTTACTTTTGCCCTGCCCAATTCGATTTATAATTTTCCCTCTCATTTGTGTTATTCGAATGATACGTCGTGTTTACCTTAATATACTTTCAAGACATATGGAATTTCAGCTTTCAGCAAGTTAGACTTGCTCGTCGTTTTCGCTACTTCAGATTTTTGCAAAATTACTATTTTCATAGCATCTTCCTGCTTTAGACCCTCCCTGATTTGATTTTAAAGATTTGCTATTCGATCTTGGTAATTCTTATGCTAAGTTACTATTATTTTCTTTCCGCTCACCATACACGCTTTTAGAAAAAAAAAATTTCTAAACAAAATCGAATTTTAATTATTTTATATCCGTGCCAGACTTGTTGAGCTCGTATATTAAGAACCTTGCGTAAATCAGTATTTTTTTCATTTTTGGCAAACCCTGGTTCTCTAAAAGCAGTTTCAAATTGATCATTTTAAAATTTTCCATAGCCTAAAGTTTTGAAGCATTTAACATGAGTTTAGATTCTTCTGTTACTTGATTTCATTCTTTGACTTTCAAAAACTTTTGACAACATTGTATTAAATTACTAACGTATAAGATTTCTAAAACCTCGTCCTTAATATTCGTGTAAATGATTTTACTTCCTTTTACATTGATTTTATATAAACCAATAAAACATTTTCTCTTATTATGAATATTCGACTCAAACTTATTTCAACTCGCTTTATCGATCTTCAAATATTTTATACAGATGAGGAATTCCAATTTTTTTGAAGTACAACAGTTTTCAATTTTGCGTATTTTAGCTTATGCTATTTACCCTATTTTCTTTTCCCCCTCCTATATAAGTATCTCTACATCTCCCTTTTTCCCTCAACCTAAACACCACCATTGAGTTAATGTTTCGTCTAACCAAGCTGCCCCCTTGTACTCGTCCTATCTGAATTCGTGCTTATCAATCCTTTCCTCGTCACGCTTTCGCTCTCGACCTCTCTATTGCTTAGGCTTTAGTGTCCGTCAATGTCTGTGTCAACCCTTAATTGTTAGAAGGCCCTTGGACCTTGTGAGGTAGTCGTAGTGCACGTACCTAAGTTGTGTACGTGGGCTTGAATGAGAATTCCCATAGTATATTGATGCTGCCTATTGAGTGATATATATTTATACTCGGAGTTATTCGTGATGGTATGAAGTTGTTGTGTGTTAGTAGTTATAGATTTTTGCGAGGATAGCTATACTATACTAGGGTTGCATGTGTATATAAGAGTTAGCGTTGAAATATCTAAGTTGTGTATGTAGTAAGAGATACTTATAATGGTTGAAATAAAATGATTGGTAAAGCTATGTGTATGTTAGTAGTGATAATAATAAGAGTACGTATGGTTAAGAGAGTAGGCTTATTGAGTGACCTATATACTAGTACGAGTGAGTATGTGCTCGTAGGTAGATATATATGGTGCTTATATGTAAGTAGTTATGTTTTGTTGCCTGAGTATATAAGTGATATGCATATGGTAGTAGGATTATAATTTTGATTGGTAATGCTTGCTGTTCGGGATGTTGCATGCGTGCATGCCGTGAGGTATACACGACTATTGCACATCTTAATTATGTACGTATGGATGTGTTAGTATACTAATTATAGGTAGTAGGCTATGGTATGAATATATGTGTTACATGTGTGTGGCTATACGATGAATACGTATGCATGTATTAGGGAGTGTATTATAAATATGTGGGTGCTGATGTCTGTAATGTTATTAGTATGGTATATAAAATGATTTAAATATGTGAGTATTGCCTGACTAAATATTAAGTGTGATTGATTTATGGAATGTATATGGTTGTATTGGTAGATGTATATATATGGGAGTGGTATCGGTATAGGTATAAATGTCGTGTTACGTATATAGAATATTATGATATATGTATTGAGTCTCACTCAAGCTTGAGTGGGTATACTCTAAGTATAGTGAATGTATGCCTGAAGTTTGAATATAGCGATGTTTGATGTATGTATAGTGATAGGAGTGTTTGTGCCTGGTTGTGTTACGCACATGATTGTGGGTCGCTACACCAGTATATAGTTATAGGTGTTGGTTTTGTGGTATAGCTAATTACTAAGGACTTGCCCGTGTGAACATATGTGTACTAGCTAAACTAGGTGTGCAGATGTACTAGTAATGTAATGGTATGATTGGTATGTGTAAATGAAATGTTAGCGTGTATGGGTGTGCACCATGCACGGGTAAATATGTGCTTAGTTATAGGTTTTGATGACTATGATATATGTGGCGTGTCGTAAATACAGTTATAGGACCGTATGCGATGAGAATATATGGTGAACTATTTGCATGCATTGAATGACTATATAATGAGTGAAATATGGTAGTAGTGAATATATATTAGATATAGTAAAAATTTGACTTAAAATGGTATGGTGTGACTGCTTATGTGGATATGCTTAGTATTGGATGTATACTAGGAAATATTAGAGGGTAGTATACCCTTGATGTTTGTGCATATGTAGCTACATATAGGTAGAGCAATGATTGTATTGGCTAAGTGTGAGACTATCCTTATATGAGTATCTGAACTATTGTTTTGTGAATAGTAGTATATAAGGGATGTATGTTTATATATATTTGATTGAAATACGTGTATGAGTCTGACTGACTATGATAGGTATAAGTGTATACGTATGTGAATGTATATATATACGTGTTGGTAGTGTTAATGTTTGACTACTTAGTGCATATATAAGCACTTGTAATGACTATACCTAGTTTGAAGTATAAAGTGACATGATTGGGTTAGTTACTAGAGCGACTAGCTATATTAGAAAGTCCGAGGACGGACTTTATTCTAAGGTGGGGAGGATGTAACGACCACTTTTCGTTGTACGTTTTTCGTGCACGTGCTTTTGGCCGTGCACGTGTTTGTTTTAGACTTTGTTCGTTGCGAACACTTTCGTGTGATATGCCGTTGTGAACGTCTCTGAGAGTATTAAATAGTGGCACTAAATTGGAACGACGTTTCTCGAGTCGTTTTCCCACAATTTAAACTTACTCGATGAGACGTGACGATTCTCGCTCTTGACGGGAGACGTTTCTATTTTTAGTTTCGTCGTCCGACGTCGAAATTGAGATCCGTCTTCTTAGTTAGCTCACATTCGTCATCACGATCACCCCGATATTTATTTTATAATTTTTGGAGTTTATTTGACCACTTTTATATTTTTAACAAGTTTTATATTATTTTTAATAATTAATTTATAAAATATTTTCGGCCAAATAAAATTTATTTGAGTTTTAAACATTTTAAAGAATTTTTGAGGAAATTTCCAGCTCATTTGGACCAAGTCAAATCCTTGGGTGAGTTGGAGAAGTTGAATTTCAAATTTTAAATTATTTTAAACTTCTAATCCTATTAGATTTAGCCCTAGACCAAGTCAACTCATATATACTATATAAACAACCTCTAGGAAGACATATTTTCGCAAGAAATTAGCCCTAGCCTCTTCCAAAACCCAAATTTGACGTTGCGACGAATCGTCGCAACGTTGCAGCCGTCGCCTGTGCACGACCGAAGATTTCCGCTCCGTTCCCTCGGTCTGACCGAGGCCACCGCCCGCACCAAGCAAGCCCCGCACCCCGCTGATGTCGCCACCCCACTCCTCGCTCCGACCGAGGACATCTCTCGCTCTGACCGAGAGATTTCCCCGCCTCCGCTCCGCTCCGCAACGTTGCAACGCCCGCACCGACCGACGCTCCCGCCCTCACCGACCGAAGCGCTCCCCCGCATCGCCCGCTCCCCCGCTCCGTTGCAACGTCACAGCCCCGCTCTCCAAGCGCCTGACCGACTCCCCCCATCGATCTGACCGAGGAATCTCCCCGCACCCGCGCTGCTGCACGCCCCCAATCGTCGCACAGCGCCGTTCCTAGTGTCTGACCGAGAGAATCTCTCGCAGCGGCTCGGTCTGACCGAGCGACGTTCGTCGCAACCCCGCATCCGTCGCACCGCTTGCCACCGTGGGCCCCCCCAAGTTCTCCGGAGGTATTGTGGGTCCCCCAAAGGTCCCTAGGACTACTGTGGGCCCCACCTAGGTGCGTTCTCTTCGACGACTTGCCTCGTACGACGTCGTCGCACGTCGTAGCCCGTCGTCACACGTGCGAGCTTTGGAATCTGGAATCGTCGCCCCGGTTGATGCTCTGAATTTTCCAACGAGGAAACTATATTGGAATCTGGACTTGGAGCGTGATCTTTTATTCCAACCCCCGGCGTCGCTACCCGACGCCGGTGTAGCTTTCGCGTCGTGTTGAGGTAACGTTTTGCACCCCTAGGACCCCCAACCAAATTGCATGCTAATCAAGACTAAAATCAGTATTTTTAAAGTATTTTAAATGTTTTAAATTCACTAATCAAGATTAATAATATGGACTTTAGGCCGGTGGACTTGTGCACGTAGGATAATTGTGATTTTTGGACTCATTGGATGGTGTGCTCAGACGTCGTACTTGCAGGCAAGTGAAACTTGCCAACTCTTGTGTAGGGCCATGTTTTTAGGCCACTTCCTTGTTCCTAGCGTAAAAGAGACTAGTCAGTGAAATGATAGCTGGCTAGACGCCTACTTGATCTAGTTTGACAACGAAACTAGATCCGTCACCTAATTGATCTAGCTTGACAACGAAGCTAGATCCAACCCTTTAAACTTGTTGTTCATGCATACTAAACTGTCACGTTTACTTTCCTTAAACTGTACGTACTTTTAACTGCCATGCATTGCATCTTACTTGTCATCCAAATTGATTGTTGCATCGTAGCACACGCTACAAAATACTTGTACAAATCCGTGTTTCCGTGTTCTTGGCTAGGTGCACCCCTAGGCCATACTTGTTAAAAACACTTCCTGGCTCGTGATCCAGAAGCGAGCATTCCAAGTTCGGGGGTAAGGCCCTGGCTCGACACACGTGGAGGGGTAGGGATAAACGTTCGCTTGAGCTTAGGAGTGGCCTGATCAGCCCTCTAGCCAAAAGACGGAATCTCTGTGCACGAGGTGCTTACTTTTCTTGTCTTGTACTTGTCTTGTGAATGTCATGCCATGCTCGTACTTTACTTCGCTTTACTTTACCTGTTGCACTCATTACTTTAACTGCCATGTCATTGCATCATGCTAGAACTTTTAGGTTGCTTTTACTTGTACTTTCAGTTTCCTTGCACAAGTCTCTTGTAGACTTGCTGACATGTGCCCCTTGCTCTTTTGGGTGTCACATGTTAGACCCTGAGCCAGAGACCGTTGCTGAGTACGTGATGCCTTGCTGACGCTGAGTCTGAGTCCATGATTGCACATGAGGATTTTGGTGGACACCGGTGACCATTCTTTGAGTCTTTGTTGAGCTTTATTTTGTTTTAGGCCTTTTGTTTGTTATTGGTGCGTAGCACCGTCGTTTGTACTTTGTACTTTTGTTGGCCATGTTTGGGCCTTTAGTCTCTTTTTCTTTTAGCCTGGTGGCTTTCTGCGATGTTGGAATTTATATTTATGGATATTCTGAGATTATTCTTTTGTCTCATTTCATTATTATTATCTTGTTTCGCTCGCGTTGCAAGGACCTGCAGTTTTAAATTTGATTGACGCTTATCGGACTTGCAGCTTTGTAGCTTCAGGTCTGAGCAGACCTTCTCACGCTTCGCCTCCATATTTTTGGGAAGCGGGGCGTGACAGGGACGAAGTCTAAAAAGGATGCCTAAGCATGGCAACAGCCTAACTAAAAGCAAACTTAAAGCAGTAACCTCTGAAAGTGACGGCTAAAAAGACCTCAAGGTCTGGTCCTTGTCAGGTACGTACTCTGATGACGACGTCCTCGGCTCCACATACTGCAGCGAGTCTGCCTCGTCCACGATCTCTGGCTGAACACCTGACGTACAGCACCAAAAGAAGGAACTGTACGTCAGGTCAGGTCTACAAAAAGGGTTAGACCAAACTGCAAGTGTATCAACTTTTTAGACAACGTTTTACTGGTTGTTTAGCATGCTGGGGTTACAACAAGTACAAGAGAAGTAACGTAGCAGGAAAGTAAAGCGCAACAAGTAGTAGTTGTAGCGTGTGCTACCAACTACGGGACTAGCCTACAGGTGTCAGGACAAGACGTGACGTGACGGAAGCAAGGCAGGACAAGACAAGTGAGACACGAAAAGGGTTCACGCCTTACGGTTCGAGGGGGATCAGACCCTCTTGCCGTGCGCACGCTCAACCCAACCCCAAACCCCAAGACAAGACAAGACATGACACCAGTACAAGGGATCACTCGCTCTAGCTTGGCGAGTGCCCTATTGCCCGCAGGCTGAGAATCCGTACAAGGGATCACTCTCTCTAGCTTGGAGAGTGCCCTATTGCCCTCGGGCTGTGTAACAGTACAAGGGATCACTCTCTCAACTTGGAGAGTGCCCTATTGCCCGCAGGCTGTGAATCAGTACAAGGGATCACTCGGCGAGTGCCCTATTGCCCAGCGGGCTGTGCAAGACGGGACGTGACATGACACGACAGGAAGGGTTATTCTAGGGTGTCCACACACACGCACACACATGGTAGCCCTACAGCATCAAAAGTTGTTGTTGTTAGGCTCAGACTTCGTCGTCAAGTCTGAGCCATCAGGAGTCGTCCCGGACGCTATCATTTCACGTCCGGTTCTATACATTCACAGTCTAACAGTTCTAGCAACCTAAGACCAAAGCACGGTCAAAAACGCAGGTGGGTACACTTGCCTGCGATGGCGAGTGTGTCGTCCTCTCGAAGCGTCTCGTCCAAGCGTCTCGTCCAAGCGTCTCGTCCGCAGTAGTCCGTCTGAACCGGAGTTTGTTGTAAATTGGATGTCGGGTCTGATCGGGGAACTCCTTAGCTTTAGATCTGGTCCTCGCACGTCTCTCCAAAAGTTCGAACTTGCGACGAAGGCCTACGACGTGTCGCAACGTCGTAGACGGCAAATCCGTGAAGTAGCACGTCCAAGTGGGGACCACAGCAGTGCTAGGGGTCCAAGGGGGCCCACAACACCTCAGGAGCACTTGGGGGGCCCACCACAGAAGTTGGTGTGGGAGAAACCAACTTGCGACGAAGTTCTGTCGGTCGGGCTTGGTCGGTGCGGAGAGTTCTCTCGGTCAGACCGAGGGGAGCTCTCGGTCGTGCAAGCTGCGATGCGGGGGAGGTCGGCACAGCGTCGGTGCGAGGGAATTTGTCGGTCAGACCGACAGATCCCATCGGTCGTGCGCTGCGGGTGCGGGCGAAGCGATGGGGGCGATGCAGCGGGGCGGCGTCTCGGTCAGACCGACAAGGCGGGTCGGTCGGGCGTTGGCGATGCGGAGCGGAGCGGTGCGGGCGGCTGTGCGAGGAAGTCTCTTGGTCAGACCGAGAGAGAGCCTCGGTCGGAGCGGGGTGCGGAGCGGGGTGCGATGCAGCGGGCTGTGCAAGCGGCGATGCGGGGGCTTGCTCCGGTCGTGCACGGGGATGTGCGGGGGTGAGCTCCGGTCGTGCGCTGTGTGATCGTCGCAACGTTGCGACGAACGTCGGGAAGGTGTTTTTGACGGCTAGGGTTTGTGTAATGCGAAAATAATTTATCCTAGGGCTAATATAAATAGGTTAGAACTAGGGTTAGGGTTAGGGTTTAATAGAAACGTAATTATATAATTAAAATAATTAATATAATTTAAAATTACTCTCCTCTCCCTCACGCAAGATGGGTGCGGCCAAAAATTCTGAAACTTGGTCTAAAAATTCTTTAATACGTTATTATAATATAGGAATTTTATTGTAATTAAAACCCTTATAAAAATAGGTTTTAAAATTATTTAAAACTTTCAAAAAAATGGAAAATAGGTCAAATTAAGTCCAAAAATTGTAAAATAATTCTGGGGTGTTCGGGACAACTAAAGAAAGTCAGCGGAGAAGACGGCTCTAAATTTCGATGTCGAGAGATGAAACTAAAATTCGAAACGTCTCGCGTCCAAACAGAAAGTCGTGACGTCGCGTCAAATAAGTTAGTATCGCGGAAGAACGACTCGAGATATGTCGTTCCAAAGTCGTTCCGCAATTTAATACTTTCAGAGACGATCACGATGACATATCACACAAAAACGTTCAAAAACAAATAAGGTCTAAAATAAACACGTGCACGATCAAAAACACGTGCACGAAGAAGGCACGATAGAAACAGGCCGTTACATACAACCCTGTAGCTCTCTCACCACAAAAATCATGTAAAACAAAAAATACAAGCACCAAATCACGATACACTACAAGAATATTATTAATAAAGTTTAGAGCGCTTAGTTTGTGGCGTCGCTTTGTCATCATCAGTCTGCTCGTGGATAGCTCCAAAGTGGTTCTGATCGATCTTCAATTGGATGTCTATGCTGAAAGATATGGCTTCATGAACTTGAGTGTCCTTTTTGCAATATTCTGATTCTTCAGGACTGTTCTACAAAAACCTGCTTCACAAATATATGCTTCTATCGGCCTTGATTTTTGTGCTTAGCTTGTCTCAATCAATTTGTAGTCCCTTTGATGGTTGCATCAGCATGCCCTTTTGGAGCTCCTGCAACAAAAACCAAAAGCAAAGTGAGGAGATAATTTAACTAAAATAACACACACTAACCTTTTTGATGAAATTATAAAAGCGGAAAATAGACGACTGATAGAAGAAGATGAAGAGTATCACATGTATAATAGTAATTTACACAATGAGAGAAATCTAGATTTATTAACAAACATTGATTGCAGATCTTGGCAGTATTCGGTGCAATCCACCTGCTCACTATCTGATGGATGTAACAATGATGGCTGTCGGATATTGTGGAGATTTGGTTGACTTCATTGATTTGCTTGATATTTCATTGATTGCGGATCTTGGTGTTGAGTATTGGTGTTTCATACCAATCTTATTTTGATGATGATCATAACATTATGTTGTTGCTAATGACTCTTTTGTTTTAGTCTCATAGTTTCATTTCAAGAATATCTTTCTTGGAGACTAAACATTTGGTGTAAGGATGGACATCAAGTGGAGAAGGACCAAAGCTTGGACTCAAGGAGTGCCAAAACTTGGAGATGATGGGGAGCATCAAGGCATCAAGTTTGAAGACATAGACTCTAAGGAAAGCAATGTAATCCATGTAATATTTCATTTATTGCTTTCTCTCTCATTTGAGTCTAGGTTAATGTAATGCCTTGATAGATGGTCTACTCATACATGCACATGCATTTAACCATCTTAGTGAGCCTTAGGATTATCATAGAATCCAACCCAATAGGCTCATCTTGACGAAAGACTCATTTGGAGTCTTTGGTTCTCCATCAGTTGCATGCTGAAGGACTCACAGTCAACTGGGTGATTTCCAGTCACCTGTCGATCCTTTTACAGTCGACTGTGATGCAGGCTCAAGTCAACATTTCTATTGACTCTACTTAAGCTTTTCGCATCAGTCGACGGATGCTTAGTTTACAGTCGCCTGTAGATTTACAGTCACCTGTGAATCGGTCAATAATCGTCTGAGTATCATAAGTGCATATACTGCTTCTCTATGTTTTTCTCTATCTCCTGCAGCAGACGACTGATGAAGGATTTACAGTCGCCTGGCTATTTCACAGTCGACTGTATACTTGTCATCAGTCTCCTGTAGGCTTATCTGGAGAAAGAGTGCAGCTCTCTGTTTATTCTATTTCCTGCAACAGTCGCCTGCTAAAGGTTTTACAGGCGCATGTCCTATTAACAGTCGACTGTACTGACTTCATCAGTCGTCTGTCATGGCTCAGATTATAGCCGTTGGATATTTTCTAGCCATTGGACAGTCGACTGTCATTTGCTCATCAGACGACTGTCAGTGTCGTTTTCACCCAGTTTCTAGCCGTTGCAGCATTGTGCTTTTGGCTGTTTCCTTGGGTTCTGAGGGTTATTATAGGGTTCATATATATATATGGGTGTGGTGAGTTTATTAGAGTTTCTTGATGCTATTGAAAATCATAAGAGTTTAATAAGCCACTCTCAAACTCTCTTATTTCCCTCTTTAAGCTCGCATTCCTCTTCATGCATTGAAATCCAGCTCAAGGGAAATCATCCAAGTGCTTTCAAGCAAATCTCAGCACTTGGAGATCCTCTTCCACGCCTTGCATTCATCTATAAGTAAGCATCTCAAGGCTTAGGTAAGAGTATTTATTTTACTTGGTGTTTCTTGTTTCTCTAATTCTCTTTGAGGGAATTAGTCTTTCTCTCTTTGTGGGAGTTTATCTCTTAGTGGGAATAACTCTCTTTGTGGGAGTAACTCTCTTAGTGGGAGTTTGGTGTCCTAGTGTAGGGCTAACCCTAATTCTCTGAGTGGGAGTTAGTACTTCTCTAGGTGGGAGTTTGACCCTTGTGTAGGGTTGGTTGGGTCCTTGTGTAGGGCAAAATCCTCTTGGTGAGGTATCCACTTTGTGGGATTTGTATTCACTTCTCTTTGTGGAAATATAGTGAATATTGGTGTGGCTGGACGTTCCCAAGTTTTGGGGAATCAGTGTAAAATATTGTGTTTGTGTTTAGATTGATTGTGTCAATTATTTCCTCTTGCATTTATTATTCCGCATTTGCAAGTTTAATTTTAATTGGACAATTTATTGCCATTACACTATTCACCCCCCTTTAGTGTGTTGTTGTTAGTATTGCAAGGGTAAGGCGATCCTTACAATTGGTACCAGAGCGAGGTTATAGCATAATGCAACGATAGCATTCAATGCATCATCTGCGTCTTATGAAGCAGGTCCTTCAATCGTTCGAACCCCGCTCTTCAACGGAACCAACTGCCCAAGTTGGAAGATCAGGATGATGATCTACATGGAGGGTCAAGACCTATGGGACATCCCGGAGGTACCATTTGAGAAGCACACTACACCTGTGGCTTCAAGGACAAAGGCGGAGAAGGACTCGATCAAGTTCAATGCGATGGCTATGAATGCATTCCATTGCACCCTCTTAGCAAATGAGTTCAACCGCCTCTCCATGTGCAAAACAGCCAACGAAATTTTGCATACTTTGGAGATATGTCATGAAGGGACTACAAAGGTAAATAAATCTAAACAAACTGTGTTTAGATCTAAATATGAAATGTTTAAGATGCATGAAGGAGAAAGCATTTCAGAAATGTTCACAATGTTCACAGATATCGTGAATGCTTAGGAGGGACTTGGGAAGACAATTTCCCAAGAGGATTGTGTAGAGAAGATCCTTGACTCTTTCACACCTCATTGATAGTCAAAGGCCAACGGAATTTTGGAGTCATATGCCACGTCCAAATACACCGTTGAGGAGTGCATTGGAAATCTCATGGCGTATAAAGTAAAGCTTCAACACAAGAAGGAGATTCAACCATCGAAGCCCGAGAAGCTGGAGAAGCACAAGGGGGTTGCATTCCATGCCAAGGAGGAGCCAATCAAGTGGAGGAAGAAATTCCATCGAGAAGCTCCTACTGAAGAAGATGAGCTAGACGAAGCAAGTGGAGAAAAAATTGAGGATCTTGCCGAGTAATTCAAGGCATTCCTCACGTGCAAGCAAGGTAAGTCTTTGTCAAAGTTTGCCTCCAATTCTAACAAGGTTCCTACTTGTTATACTTGCAGTGGAAAAGGTCACTTATCCACCGAATGCCCTTCCAAACCCAACAAAGAAACTTACAATGGTAACGGGAAGAAGCATTGGAAAAGGAAGTCCAAGTCCAAAAACCACAAGAAAGGACTTGTCGGGACATTTGATGATTCAAGTGAGGATACATCAAGTAACGAAGAAGAGGATGCAAAGGAGGATGCTCACGCATGCTTTGTAGCAACTGATGTTCATACACAAATCCCCTCTGGCTCAAATGAAGATGAGTTGGAAGCATGGCTCAACTCCTATAAGGAATCGTGCCTCATGGCAATCGGGGAGAAGTCATCATCAAGCTCTATCAAGGATGAAGTTGATGATGAGATTGAGGAGAAGATCTCATACGAGGAGCTTGAATATCGTTTCGGTATGGTTTCCGAAAATGCTAGTAAGTGCATCAACTCTTACAATAAATTAAAAGCAAAATATAAGATTGCTAAGAGTAGATTGCATGACCTAGAAATTGCTAGTGTAATCCATGATGAAATGCATGATTGTGAAACTAGTGAGAGAGACACACTTCTCTCTCAAGTTAAGGAATTGAGCTTGTCTAATGATAATCTTATTACTCAAAACCTTAGCTTAGAAACTCGCATTCAACAACTTACGTTAAAATGTGAAGAGGAATCCAGTAAGCTCAAAAGCTTTGTGTATTCTACGGATTCACTCCACGATTTGCTTGAAAAACAACTTTCGACAAATCATAGAGGAGGTTTGGGATATATTCAAAATGTGGTACCCAAACCCACCTCTAATTCCTCTTATGGTGCTAATACAAGAAATATTGCTAAAGCACCTAAGAAGAATCACCATGCTTTCTTGTGTAACAATAACACCAACAAGAAGCATGTAAATCACGTGGTAATAAAAAGAATGAAAACTCATCATTTTTTGCTAAGAAGCAAAATCCTCATTCTTTGCATGCCAAGAAATTCGTTTCTACACCGAAGCATGCCACATCCACCCCTCTTGCAAAGGCAAAATCTTTGCCTATGAAATCCTTGAGTTTATGGCTTCCCATTAAGGTTAGTGTGCAAGAGAGGGATGTTACATCAACTCTTTAGTGAGGGATGTGATCACCTCATGTGATTACATTAGGAAATAAAACTCCTCTTGGGTTTGGTTCCCTAATGTTTAGGTTCCTCACCCATATGCATATTGCATGTGTATTGTGCTTAATTGTTTATCTTTAGCATGCCCATTGTTTGTGTGTGTTTCATGATTTTGAAAGTGTTTTGAAATCTATTTTTTTATGAAAAGGGGAATCTTGGGGGATATATTGACATACATGCATTTATTGATCCATATGTATGTCAATGGGAGGGTTTATATGTATATGTTTAAAATATCTTAAAACATATTTTTGTAATGCCCTGCTAAGCTACTGTACAAGTACTAGAGGGGGGGTGAATAGTACTTTAAAATAATTAAGAGGATAATTCCTAATTATCTTGCAATCTCTACCTATAATGCGGAAATGTAAATATTAGACAACAAAGAAAAACAATCGCAAACAAGCAATTTAACGGGTTCGGATGCACCCAAGTCTCCCCGACTTGTTCCCGGTGATCCTACGTCCCAAACACCCGGATCCCCTCCGGATACTTGAGTTAGAAACCCTAACTCAAGATTTCCACTATGAAATACTTGTGAAAAACCTTCACAAGTCAAATCATACACAAATGAAATTGTGACTCCCACAACCCGGGATCACAAACAAACTCTCACAACCGAGAGTGAAACACTTACAATATCGAAAGTAAATGAAATAGAAATGCTTACCACAAAATACCTATGCCTTGAGTAAACTTATGAATTAGGGCAAAGATGATTTTGGGGAAGATGAAGAGGCACCAAACCCTAGCTCCAAGATGTAGATCAGCGATGGAGAGCTATGAGGTTGTTGGTGACCTAGAATCAAGCACTTGGCTTAGAAGGCTCACAATCAATGAATCTCTCTTTTGAAATAAGAGTGAGAAGAGATTCAAGATTGGAAAGAAAGAGCTTTGAATGAGGAATGAATGCTTTCTCTTTGATCTCTAAACTTCTCTTAATATCAGCCTTGAGTGCAATGAATGCAACACACCAAGTATTTATAGGTTAAAGGAAAGAGAGAGAGAAAAATGTTTCAATTAAAGCTCCAACGGCTTTATTCTGAACCAAACTAGTCCGTCAAAGAACAACCGCTGACCGACTAGTTCATCAACTAGTCGGTCGGTCAATCAACATGAACCGACTAAGAGGTGAACAGTGAATTGGTCGAAGTTCAGACTAATAAAACTAGTCGGTCAAAGAACACTTGCCAACCGACTAGTTTCACAACTAGTCGGTCGATGAGTGAACTTAGACCGACTAAGAGATAAAACAAATAGTCTGAGAACAAATTGAATTAGTCGGTCCAAGAACAAATGTTGATCGACTAGTTCATCAACTAGTCGGTCGCCAAATGTACATAGACCGACTAACGATAAATAGAAGGTCAGGCTCAAAAATGGAAGTTCAACTAGTCGGTCAAAGAAGGATTCTTAACCGACTAGTTTCACAACTAGTCTGTCAGTGAACCTTCTTTGACCGAGTAACTGTAAACAGTAACTGAGCTAGAAATTGAGAAGGCAAACTAGTCGGTCCAAGAAGCTTTGCCGACCGACTAGATCACCATCTAGTCGGTTGGTTCTTCTTCTTGAACAAACTAACATGCACAAGAAGTCGCGAATCGAAGCGCGAAGCTTTGGGAAAGTTCGTATGGACTTCTACTAAGATCCTAGATCTAAGACATGAACGGTATGAAGATAAAAACGTAAGTCCTACTCAAGGCTTAACATTCTACGAAAACGAAGCTAAAAGACAATAAATAAACTTGACGAACCGTCTTCAAAAGCTTCGATCGAATCTTCATGACTTCTAAAATGGTCCATAAGCTTCAACGAAGCTTTAGGCTCACGATCACGTGCTTTGTGAAGTCTCGAGACGTCGCTTATGATGTTCATATGAGTTTGGCGACGATCTCCATAACTGCGCTCACAAAGAGTTAGTTCACGATATATTTATGTTTGTTCATCATCCAAAACCAAATCCGGGGAGTCCAATATCCAACATTCTCCCCCTTTTTGGTGATGACAAACCAACATAAATAATAATAAAAAATAATGATTCAACTGTAATGTACTTACTCCCCCTGCATTGATGACACGTTAGTTCCAAAATATATATTAATCATACACATCAAGCAGACGAGTAAAGTATAAAATGAGAATCGATTATTGAAATATCGGATTTGAAAATCCATTTATATCTCTTAACTCCCCTTGAATCTAACATATCAAATTAGATTCTTAGAAAAATGCTCTAAATTATCATTTAGCTCATCGTCATTATTATATCTCTCCCCCTTTGCACTACAACAAAAATGGTCATTTACAACTTCTAAAAAAAGTTGTAATAGGGATAAGACAACTTTTTAACAAACGTTGTAATATGCGAAGTTGTAATAGGGTCGGCTCCTTCGACCACTTTTTCTGCATGTTGTAAGCAAAGGTTGTAATAGATAAGTATTACAACTTTTTTGAAACGTTGTCTAAAATTCTATTACAACTTTTCACAAACGTTGTCATAGATAAGTATTACCACTTTTTTGAAAAGTTGTGTAAACTTCTATTACAACTTTTCACAAACGTTGTCATAGATAAATATTACAACTCTTTTTAAAAGTTGTGTCAACTTTTATTACAACTGTTATAGAAGGTTGTATAAAGAGATATTACAACTTTTGACAAACGTTGTAATAAAAGGTTGTGTAAACTACTATTACAACTGTTATAGAAGGTTGTATAAAGAGATATTACAACGTGTGACAAACGTTGTAATAAAAGGTTGTGTAAACTACTATTACAACTTTGATAGAAGGTTGTATAAATAGCTATTACAACGTGTAATAAACGTTGTAAAATATTCTATTACAACCGTTAATAAAAGTTGTGTATACTTTTATTACAACTTTTATACAAGGTTATAACTTTTAGACAAGGTTGTGTAAAGAGATATGACAACTTTTCGAAAATGTTGTGTACACTATTATTACAACGTTTATAAAAGGTTGTATAAAGCAATATTACAACGTTCTTTAAAGGTTATGTAAACGGCTATTACAACCTTTAGAAAAGGTTGTACAAACTTCTATTACAACTGTTTTAAATAGTTGTGAAAAACTCTATTACAACTTTTATAAAACGTTGCATACAAAGCACAAAATTAAAAAAAATATACACGATTGCAGCTTGCAGCTGTTCGAAATAATCAAACGAATACACGCAGATGGAGAGCTTCTCTGCATTCTTTTATGACACTGAACAATATAGACAATATAGACAATACAAGAGAGTTTCAAATACAAGACAGATGTTCCATGAAAAAAAAACAGAAAACACAACACAACGAATTTTAATAATATAGACAGTAGCTTCAAGACCCATGAGACACAACACTACGGCCTACAGTGTATTTTGCTTCCAGCTCCAGTCGTCAACCAAATTCATGTTAAATAAGGATGTTAAATCAGAATAAATCTTCAGCGGCACGCGAGGCCAGCATCCATCATGACTACCCGACTGGAGGTCGAACATAGGAATAGTACTCCACTGGAAAACGCCACCTATTTTTAACCAAAGAGACGTTATAGTACCTATGATGATCAAACAATTATCCAGTGAATTTGGATGTCGACATGCAAATGGATTGCTTACCATTTTCTCGGATATCTGAGAAGCCAAGCTCTTACCCCCAAAGACAGCCGCTGTGGTGCATAATGCTTGTCATCTGCACAAAAAATACTAAACATCAACAAGAAATATGGAGTATCCCCAACAAAAAATGAAGATGAGCAAGGTTTGTTCATACAAAATTCCACCAAGGACGACGCCAAAAGGGTTTTGCTTTGAGGCCAACCTGATTGTAGCAATCTGAAGAAGTAATGATAAACAAAGATCATAATCAGTGCCACCAAGATGTACTCAAAATTTTAACATGTACTACTATAAGACTGGAGAAACCAATCTGAAACATACAAAACGACAGAAATTTTTCATATCTAAATGATCTATGGGATGGATTTGCAAGTCACATGTCCATCTGCATAATTTGGGATTCGATGAGAACCTAATGTTCCGTTGATCTCTGGCATGTCTCCCACATTCATTCCAGCACCTTTGGTTCTGCTAACTGTCTTTTGCTAGCTGTTCTCAGTATCACATACAAACGAGATTCCTTGTCGCCGTTTAGGTAACCAACACTGTGATGCAGCGAACAGTGAATGCATATGGACTTGTAGGTTGTTGGACGTTGTAACTTCGTTTCTCCTTGGCTGTTGTCCACAACATACTGTAAGTTGCAATTAGTCTTCCCTTAATAAAACCTTCACATAGTGTATTTCATGTGGCCATCAACTGCCTTATTCACATGAAAACAGTAACTGAAGCAGATCAACTGCCTTGGATTGCACACAGAGAAGATGCAAATAGGAAGGTCTTGGCCACCTGAATGCCTTGTGAGTATACATTGTTTCATCAAGAATGATAAGAGAAGTGGGAGATTAGATTGAGGTTGATCATGTGGGGAGTGGTGGACTTGATCTTTTACAGCAGCCAACTCCTTGATCCTTTTGTCAGTAATAATTTGTTATTGTTTATCATGCTACTATCCTTTTTATTATTATTGGTACTTGACAAGCCATTGTTTTTAAGTATCATCTCTCTTTCTTTTCTTTTGTATTGTACTGGTTTGGATTTCTATGCTTTATCCTCGCGAAGTCTACATGGTTCCAAATACAATGCTGGCACGTCTCAGCATTTCAGCCACAAAAAACTTAGCTTGATTTGAAGAAACTTCAAGACTCGGATTATGTTGTCTTACCAAATGCAAATTACTGAGAATTTTCAATTCACATTGTGTGGGGACAGAGTCTTGATCCGTTTTGGTGTGTGTCATTTTCAATTCAAATTATACAGATGAATATTCCAACATACGAATGGAGCAACACATATGTTCGTATGACCTTTAGTAGATAAATAATGTATTTTGTTATATGTTGATGCACATTCGAATTTAACATTTCTCAAAATGACTTATAGTAGCATTATTAGTTAATAGCAGAAAATTGATCTCAAAATGCAAAATAATTGGTTTTATGGTTTTTAATTTTTGTATTTTATGATATTTTTTAAAAAGAAATTATAGTACAAATTATCAATAGTTTGGAAAGATAGACAAACAAGGCATTTTATGCATGTCCACATCATCATTCACCGCAATAAGATCCATCATGTGAGATGAGTCGGTAAGCACAATGTTATGCATGAGCTCAATATGAAACGAAACAAGTGTATTCTACAATGTTCTCACTAATCTAAGTCGTTTCTTGAAAATCTGATCACATGAAGAGATCAGGTGCATGATAAGTTAATCATTATAACAAATTTACATCAGATGATGTCATTTGGTGATTGGAGAACATGATAAATGGTGTAGGATATTATTTAAAAGAGGATATGCTAGCAACAGAACCCAAAAAGCTTCACATGTTTACGAGATTCATGCAAAATTATCAAGTTGAGATCGACAAGTCGTACCTTGTGACTTCGCTTGAGGGATCGTAAACAGTCTCTCATGCGCTCTGCCTTTGTAGCAGGTCTGATTGGTAATGAGCACTGGAAACAAAAATTCCAAGTTCTATCATAACATCTTCAACCTCAGAGCCTTAAGACATTCAATTCAATCTCACCTTTTTCTCCTCCACTGGTGATGCAGGTTTAGCAAGTGCTGGTTCGTTGGGAGGCAATCCAAGTTTCCGCCTCCTCTCCGCCTGAAATGCAAGTAATAACCCTGAATGTTATTGCCGGTAGGCTTCTATGAATTTCAATGTGCCAAAGATTTTTGGAAATTTTAGATATGAGATAGCATGCACAAACACCTGTAATTGTATGTAAAGATATTAAGTTATATACATAAATTTATTCGACAAATCTTCAGTGACTGTCTGTGCTAACTTCCTATTTTTCAAATCTTTCATATAAAATGTAAGACATAATCGGGTGTAAGGACATCTCTATCAAGGTAAACCCAATTTTACTCAGCCGGAAGCGCTGACATAATCGGGTTTGTGTGTTTGTGTATGTTTCCTTTGTGTGTGTGTGTGTGTGTGTGTGTGTGTGGTGTAACATCGTAATATCATAAATTATGTAATGACTGTAAACAAAATAAATAACTAAAATGAAATCAAGACCTTGTCCTCTTCCAAGCGCTGACGAATTTTCTCTCTTGCTCTCCTCCCTTCCTCTTTCTCTGCCTTTCTCAATGCCACTATCCTGTACATGAAAGAGGTTTGTTTCTTATCCCAAAAGATCCACGTATGAGCAGCACAGCACTCGCAGGAAGTATGAAAAGTATAACACACAAACATAATACTTAAACTTGGTTAGATCATAAACAAACCGTTTTCTTTCATTTTCTTCTTCAATTCGCTTTGCTTCTAAAGGCTCTTTACCAATACGTATTCTTTCCTATGTAAGATACAACAATTATGACATCGGACGAGAAGTACATCAGACTGTTGAACAGCTTCAGGATGGAGGCTGAGATGCAGATTGCTTGTAATATATCAGTACAACTGCATATGCTCTTCAATGTTGCAAATTCATGATACATAAACAAGAGACTAAAAAGGGCAAGGAGCTGTTGTAAAATATCCAACAATTCTGAAAATGAATAAAATGAGTTTGTTGACCACCGCTACATGCATGAAACTAGAATAACTTGTGTATAGAAGAAAAGCTAGTGAAATCTTCTGTTGAGATCATTTCCCATTCATGCAACATAATAAATTAACAAATTGAGACAAATGTATGCAGGTGTATTAAGTGTCTACTTGTTTGGTGGAAAAATATGCAAGTGTACACACAGGATGAGAATATATATGTAGGTAGAGTATGGATAGGCTGTAAAATGAAAATCACTTACAGAAATCACCCGTAACAAGCATTTCATGAGCCAATGTCTGGGACGTGTAAGATGTAATCATGATAAATCACAAATACAAGAAACCTGGAGTAAGATGCATGAACCATAATGGTTTAAGGTACACAACACAACAAAGAGAATTCCAACTTTTGATAACATGGCTGAAGCTTGCCTGCCAACCAGATTGCTTGTACATAAGGATTTCTTATCCATTTGTTCATTGATTTGTTGGTCTAATAAAAACAGATCATTGCTTCGTGCATTCGAAGCAAAAATAAAAAATAAAACAATTTGTGCAGTGGGATTGTGGGATTGTGGGAGAGCCCAAATCCAATTTCAATACAGCCATGTTATCAAAAAAGAAGCAATCATCAAATTATAATAATGCAAAAAAGGTCAAGTTCATGGCCTTCTTCAGTAAATCAAATGAATATCCAGGTACCTTTCTTACAACAACATAGTCTACAGACAAGTTAAGCTCCACATCTGACTCAGCCTGATATGAATGTATAACCTACAGAATGCAACAGAAAAGAATAAATAGAGAACAAGGGATCTAAATGATACTTGAGTTGAACCATTGATAAGCTACTAACCATTGAATTAGACGCATGCATGACATCCTTCTAAGTGATCTCCTTTCCCTCCTCCTTTATCCGGGCTTGGGACCGGCAATACAATAATTAAATTGCATTGGCGGAGTTACAAGTGGTTTTTACCTAAATATACATGAACATTCAAAATAAGATGAAAGAAAGTCTTAGCAAAGTTTCAAAACATAAAAAATACGAAGCGCAACAAGTTTTAATCCATGACAAACGACCAAAAAACCAAAAGTCCAAAAGATAACCCACAAGCATGCATTAATCAAAAGAGATAAAGTATTTGAGCCAAGCAACAGTTGTTCCAACAGCTTGTTGGATAGTAGACATCTCCGAATTGGCCCGGTATAAAGGAGCTTGAGGTTCCAACGCCACGTCGACCCAAACCTTCCAAACATTCTCTCCAAGTGGAACATGGTGCACCAAAGCATTAGGATCAGTTGATGCAAGTGTCCCTTCTGCAACAACCTTCTTTTCCCAATTCAGTAACTTGCATTTTTTTGTTGGAACATCTTCAGTAGGCATTTGAGTAGGCATTTGAGTAGGCATTTGAATATGCGTATTACTGTTTGCGAAGTTATTATCATGTTGCGACTGAAACAAAGCAAAAGAGAAGCTTTTTAATCAACTTATTTATTTTTGAGATAATGACTTAAAATTAGCTACCTGAGGCGTATTAGCACGAGGAGTTAATGGCTCTGCCCCGACATTTGATCTTCCTGCCATAGTCTGTAAGAAGGTGTAATATTAGATATGCACCTGGTAATTCCTAAGCATGTATTTTAATTGATTAATAAATAGTTAATTAACTTATAACTTACTGCCATGAATAAATCAGACAACTCTTGTAATTTAGTCGTCAAGCCAGTAACTTGGTTTTCCAATGCACATACTTTCTTTGAATTACACATACGAACACCCAACTGAGATGGTGTAACCCCAAAACATAGTCCTCTTACTCTACCATTGCGTTCACGCCCGAATGTCTTCGCCACACCATCTTCACTCAATCATACCGTTCCTTGCGAACTTTGAGTGCTGCTATGCTCTTTTATCTTAGTCTATAATTTAAAAAAAGGATCCAATTAGTTTTCCAAGTTTTATCCAAAATAAATTAACATAGTTCAATACACATCCTTACTATGCACTCCGCAACATAAGAATTTGGTGGTTCTCCATTTTTCTTGGTGTGTCCTTTGCACCACAACTCGTCTCTGTCGATCTCTAATCCACTCTCCTTTTTTTGCAAAATACGTATGAAATTAATAATGATAGACATCATATCTGGACAGTTTGCAATTTTTATTTAAATTTCTTACCATGTCCTCTGCCAATCTTGCATACCCCTTTCTACTCATGGTGTGAGGAATATTATTCTTCGATCTAATGGCTTTGAATTTTTTGCTCTTCAACTACATATGAGAAATTGACATATTAAAAGTAGGTATAATACAAGAAAGGGAAATTAAAGTTGTACTCTTTGAAACTTAAGTAACTACCTCAAACTCATCTGAGGTTTTCTCCTTGATAAAATCACTCCACTCTTGATCACTTTTTATATTATCGGGTCTTAGCATGGCTAACTTGTTGGCACATTGAGGACCCAAGGATGCATGTCTGATAGCTGAAACTAATCTTGACTTGGACTCTTTCCATCGTGCGCCCATCATCTTAAGCAATAAAACCTTGTCCAGATCATCCAACTTGAATCTTGTCTGTACAACACAAGATATACAATTAAAATTATATATGTTAATATGTACATCATATATAAGATTCATTTAAATGAAAGAGATATTTAAAATAACCTTTATACATGTCCACAAATCATCCTTCAATAGATCGCCAACTTTCTTCCAACTCCTAATGTTAAAAGGAATCATCTCCCTTGCTAAAGCACCAACATAAGATGACAAGAATACTGAACTTGAACCTACAGGTTGCCCTTTATCATTGAATTCAACTTCAGCCCTTTCACTCGGTGTCAAAGATAATGATTTCATCATTGTTTTCCCCCTTTTATTCCTTTCTGGCAATTGCTCTTCTTGTTGAGAGGAATGATGGGAGGGATTGGATGAATTTGTGGGGAAAGCAGAATGTTGGGGATTGTTAGGATGTCCGAGAGTGGTGACATGTGGGTGGAGGGGTAAATTATGGGGAATGATGGGAGGAGTGTTGGATTCCCCGTTCGAAATTCTAACACCACCACTCTTCTCGTTAATAGTAAGAGCTACTTCAGCAAGACGCATTCTCTTTGATCTTCTCTTCCCTTCCTTTGAGCTCTGTTAATTTAAATATATATGTTATGCACAACATGATATGATATCAATGAAGATACAAGTAGAACAAATGTAAACTGAACTAATACACAAATTTGAAAGATAACATAATCCCAAACTAAAATTCACCTTGCCACATAATAAACATTGTTGCAGATAATGTAAACTAAAATTAATCCCCTCTTAAAGGAAAGCATCTGAGTCGTTATCAGCATTCATGAGTTTTTATTTCCTTTTCAAAAACAAAAAAATCTTTTTTCATCCATGAATCACATCACTGCACTTTAGGGCATGGGCCTAAGCACTCAATTCAATACACAGCAAGTGAGAAAGAGGGAGAGGGGGGTATAAATACAATGCATGCTGAGGGATAGACAAGATGAAAGATGAGGGAGAGGGTGCAGGGCCCCCTTAACGGAACATGCCAATTCTGTGAAGGGCTAAGCCCTGAATTATTGTAGGGGGAGGAGAGCCGGTTTTGTGACAGACAGGGTCAGGCCTTGTCATGGCTTGAAGATACTCATTTCTTTGTTCAGGTAGAGAAAATATGTTGGTGGATATCATGACTTGGATATGTATGTTGCTGGATTATACACTAACCCCGAGTTTTCTCATTAAATATTTGGATTGGAATAATCATAAACAAGAGATAAAGATAACCAAATGGTGTCTTTGCTTGACCCTTTTTCTTGTTGCCAAACAGTGAAACATAAACATGGACTATGGCACAATCCGTTAATCTTTCTCAGTTCATCTCAAACTAATTACAGTTGCGCCACAGTTGAACCCTTACTTGGATGGAGAAGGAAAAGTACATGGAAAAGATTGTTCTATGAAACACGCATCAAAGTATCCCTAAATGTATAGCAAGCATTGTTTTTCCCTTTCACAAATACAGTTTCTCTGTATTTGAACTAATAAGATCTCTCTCGTCATGGAGATAAAAACCAGCCCTTTACATAGATAATTGAACCGAATGCAATTTGTTGCAGATTTTCTGTGCGAATCTGAACCGTGCACAATTTATGAACTCAAAACCAAGTTGGACATGGCATCTAAGTGCCTTTATCCGAAATCCAAACCAGTTACATGTGGGTCATATAATTACATCATTGCATATAATGAAAATTCCAGCCTTGACTTATACTAGAAAATCATATGAAAATATATAAAACTGAATACAAATCAAGCTAGGGGCCAAAAATTGATGGGAAAATATATAAAACTGAATACACAATCTCCTACAAGAATAGACATCAACTAAACATATCATTCGAAAGCCCAAAATTGATGGGACAAAAATTGATCACGCTTGTCCTTTTTATATAACCAACACATAATTACCTCTGCTTGATCCCGTCCGTCCTTTCGCCCGTCCTTACCCATTGATGCCACAAGTTCAATTTTCTTTTAAGTGAGCCACCTGGAAAAAAATATACATATACAACATCAATGAAATAGGTGGTATCAAATCACAATATAAAAAGAATGTATAAATGATATATAATAATGCCATCTTTTGATTGATGTTAATGTTAAGCACAATAAAATCAAAAGTTGTACCAATAAGCCATCACAGTCCTTCCTTATGTAACTTTCATCCCCGTTATCGACCTCTCTATCGTCCAGTAATGACTGTTTACTAGTTGATTCTTTCTCGTCGTCATATTTAACCAATTCAAGAAACCCTCTTGGGGGTGCTCTCAACACAACATACCAATTTGAAGACATACTTTCTCTAGAAAAGAACACTTGTATAGCCTGTGTTGCTAAGATGTAAGGGTCGCTTGCAAACTGGTTTTGAAATTGGTGTAAATTGACTAATGTAAATCCATCTTCAAGCTTAACTCCGCGATGCATATTTGCCCAATCACACTTAAATATAGCAACTTGAAATAGTCGATAATCCAGCAAAAGAATTTCACGCAAGACCCCATAATAGACTACTTTCTCAATGGACCCGTCTACAAGAATAGTACTCGCCTCAATGGAAACACCACTATTTTGTGTCGACTTCTCACAGTCTTTCGTATGAAAGCGTCGGCCATTAATAATATAACCAGTATATGAAGTTACTTGCAAGCTAGGCCCATAAGAAAGCCATTTTATTGTCTCGCTAACATTGGACTCGTCCCTTTCAACCTTAACCTGTAAGAGTATATTGTTATGCATAAGGACTTGAAATGAGAATATGTATTTGATATATCAAAATTAATCATCTACGAAAAAGAAGATATAACCCTTACAACCTTGTTTTCAAACCAATCACCAAAAGTCTCTGAATGCAGCATTGAAAGTTCCACGTCATCTCTTAACGATCGAGGGTGCAAACGTTTCAGCTCCTCTTTGTGCATTCTATATACAGTAATGTACAAATCAAAATACAAGTAAAATCTAATTCATGCATACATATAATAAACGAGCTGAACTTATACTTACTCTATATATGGCTCCACTTCCTCTGTATTAAACAACACATATCGATGAGCAGCATTTTTTTCCTCCCGAGTAACTAAAATAGGTTTTCCTTTGGAAATAGGTCGCCCCTCGAGTATGGAATCACTTTGATGAACTTCATTCCGATTTTTCCTTTCTCCAATTTTGGATGCCCCTTTAATATACCCACCACAATACTTCATGCATTCTTCAGCAACATAACGCTCAGCTATGCACCCTTCAGGTCGTGCATGATTTTTAACATACCCCTTCAGTGTTTGCATATACCTATAACCAAGAGTTAAACATAAATACTTTCTTAAGTGCATACATGATTGACTAATTTAAGTACCCATAATAAATCTTACCTCTCAAATGGATACATCCAACGATATTGCACCGGCCCACAAGTTCTTGCTTCTCTCCCTAAATGCATCGTCAAGTGAATCATGACGTCAAAAAAAGAAGGAGAAAAGAATCTCTCCAGATCGCATATTGTTACTGCGACCTGATTCTCCAAAACTTCTAATTTATCTCTATCAAGCACTCTTTGGCATATGTCATTATAAAACGAACATAGTCGTAGTAGTGCATTCCTTGTCCCTACTGGTAGAAGTCCTCTCAATGCCACAGACAATAGTTGTTGCATCAAAACATGATAATCATGGGACTTGAGACTTGAAATCTTGTCTTCTTTTGCAAAACAACTCCTAATATTTGAGCTATATCCATCAGGTACCTTCAAATTTCTCATTATATAGTAAAATGTCTCTTTCTCTTGATCAGTTAAGGTGCATGGAGCGGCTGGAAGTAATACTTTACTTCCCATGTCTATGGGATGCAATTTCTTCCTGATACCCATTGCTTCCAAATCTTTGCGTGAATTAATTCCATCTTTTGATTTTCCTTTGATATCGAGCAATGTACCAAGAATACTCTCACCCACATTTTTCTCCACATGCATTACATCCAAATTGTGACGCACAGGGAGTGACTAAGAAAATCATAAAAACACATAATTAGAAATTATCTAATTAACAATGAGCTATTAATTACTAGACATGGGTTGAAAAGAAATAAAAAATTTGCAACTAGCTAACTTACCTTCCAATAAGGCAAATCAAAAAAAATGGACTTCTTCTTCCACACTTGAGTTCCTTTTTCCTTCACATCTCCTCTTTTCCTTTTCCTTGTGCCTTTCCCTTTCACTTTTCCTCTTTGTGTTTCTTTCCCCACTCATTACAAATATCATTGACATCTTCGAGGACTTGAGAACCTGTTTGTATTGGTGGACTTTGTTTGCTCTCTATGGTCCCATCAAACAAGTTTTTCTGTTTACGATATTCGTGATTAGGTGCAAGGAATCGCCTGTGGCCCAAGTATGCACATTTCTTACTAAAAGGTAGCCATATTGAGCAGGTATGAACACCACAGACAGGGCATGCTTTCTTACCCTTTATAGTACATCCTGCTAAATTACCATAAGCTGGAAAATCATTGATGGTCCACATCAAAATAGCCTTCATTTTGAACTCGCTACGACTATAGGCATCATACACCTTTACCCCTTCCACCCACAATTTTTTCAAATCATCAATAAGTGGCTCTAAATACACATCAATATCATTTCCGGGTTGGCGTGGACCAGAAATTAACAACGATAGCATCATATTATCTTTGTGCATACATAGCCACGGCGGAAAGTTGTAAGCAACAAGCATCACTGGCCAACAACTATATGTAGAGTTCCATTCACCAAAGGGATTAAATCCATCAGTTGCAAGGCCAAGCCTTAAATTTTGTGGGTCAGCGGCAAACTCAGGATACATTCTATCAATTGTGGCCCATTGAGAAGAATCTGCTGGATGTCGCAATTTATTATCCTCGCTCTTATGATTGTAATGCCATCTTAGTTGTTCTGCTGTTTCTGGGTCCCTAAACATTCTTTTCAGCCTTGGTATGATTGGAAAGTATCTAGCAACCTTTACAGGTATTTTTGTCTGCTTTCCATCTTCATTTGCCTTGTTCCCTTTCCAACGAGACTTGCCGCATTTAGGGCAAGAGTCACTATGTGCATTGTCTTTTGTAAATAGACAACAATCATTTGCACATGCATGGATCCGAGTATAGCCTAAACCAAATATTTTAAGCAACTTCTTTGTTGCATATGTTGAATCAGGAAGTGTGTTTTCCTTGGGCAACATATCATTCAGAAGTTTAAGAAGTTCCGTAAATGCTGTGTCAGATATACCATTCCGAGCTTTGTGTTTATACAAAAGAATTGTTGCCGGCAACTTTGTGTAGCTTTCACAACCAGTGTATAGAGGAATATCAACATCTTCCAACATTTCCTTAACCCCGTCCCCATGTCTCTCATTTGTATGATCTTCAACCTCATCGTCACCAATTTGTGCATCTAAGAACATCCTATATGTATCCGTCACTTCAGCAGCTTTATTTTGTGAAGGACGTGCTTCCCCATGATAAATCCATACATCATATGTTGGATCAATTCCAAAAAAAATCAAGTGTGACACAACATCCCTAGGCGAAAACCAGATAAGGTTCCTACATTTACAGCACGGGCACCTAATTTTTTCTGGATTCCCCTCTCTTTCTGCATGCCTGAATATAAAATTTCGAGCGGCTTGCTTATAGTCTTCTGTCATTCTAGAAAAAACATAAATGTATTAATAATCAGACCCTAATGGTTATAACTATGAACTAATAAACTAAATTTACAAAACATTGGTAGGTTGACCCATGCTTTGTCCATCGTGATAAAAGCCCTCTTATGTTTGAACCTAAGGAGAAAACATCTTGCACAAGTTATAAGGATGTCATTATAATGGAGATAATTTGTACCACGATATATCCAATAGGTAAACAATGAATGAAGAAAAAGATTGTGAAATTATACACGAAGATGAGATGCAAAATACTGAAAGAAAAAGATATATACAATGGTAAATAAGAATTAAATGCAAAATTAATGGACACCGTAATATTTAAGAAGGAACAAAAAAGTGACTGAATAAATTATAGAACCACTCTCATACTAACGAAACTCAACCTTTCATATTCAAAAGGTGTAATATAATTGTTTCAATAGATAGAATTTATTTCAGATCATGACAGTAGATTCCTAACAAGTATACAACAGCAAAATCTGCCAACGCTAATCCAATCGAAGCATGTCAATTTATTTTAGCATGCGGCTATACTTAATGAAACTTCTTTCGGAACTTCGACTCGAATCCGCTGGATTTTCTTCAAATTTTGGTGCAGGAAATTTTGTGGGCCATCTACGACCAGTAAGGGTCCTATTGCTGATGTGTGAGACATGTCCTGTTAAACCTTTCCACATAATATTGTCGTTATCTCACACCAGTCCATGCATGCATGCTTTCCAAAGTAGCCTTTTGAGGGAAAAGCTTGCATTGCATAGGAACTAAACTTTTAGAACCATGCATTCTTATTGTAGAAACATCATGAAAATATGATGCACGATACAACAATAAACACATTGAGTTAATAGAGAATAGAATTACCTTTTCTGTAACAAACCAAACATAGATGAGAAGGGTGGAGGACGGGGGCATAATACAATATAACTGAGTTTCAAACAAATTTAAGCTTATTTTAAAAACAATAGAACTAACTTTTTTGTGGACCACTGTATGCATCAAGATCGCCCAGCAACACCTCCAACACCCACCTACCCAAAAAAAGAACAAATACTGGTCATATCATGTCCACAAATTTAACTGAAATTAACAATATATGATTCTTCTTTTTCCCCCTTTATATCTACTTCTAATTTAACTGAAATTAACAAAATTAGACCAATCCAAATTTTAGTTACATTAAAGTATTATTTCATCAAATCAACAAAACCTTCATGTCAACGTATACAACATATAAATAATAATCAATGGCCATCTAAGCCTCTCATCACAACCCATTAGATGTATTCAAAAAATCCTTTCAAAAATTTTAAGAGAATGAAATCAGAAAGGAACACGAATTTGACAGACCGAGACCCAGATACTGAATTTGGTGATGTTTCAAGATTCAAACAGCATGTAAATTATATTTGCCAGCCAAATTTTCATCAGAATACATGAAAATTTTGAATTTGCGGCCTCCATTGGCACCCTTGAATTTTTCATAGATATCAATGCAAATAAATAACAACAAAGTTCTGATAAATGGCAATGAAAATTCATTTTGATCAATTTATAAGCGTCCTGATAAATTTTTGTCTTCGTGTGCAAAAAAAGGCAAAACGCAGCCAGGTGATGTTTCAAAATTCAACCCGCATGTAAATTATATTTGCTACTCAGATGTTCAATCGGAATATATGAAAATTTTGAAGTTTTCTCACTGACCCAGAAGAAGACATTCATAATGAGAGTAGAGCTTGGAGATCCTCACCGACTGTGGTCTTCAGGTCGACGACGATGGTCTTTAGGTCGACGGCGGCGGCCTTCCTGTCTGCGACGGAGGCGTTCAAGGCCAAGGATCGATCACCGTGACGGGAAGAGGGTTTTGGGGGGAGAGGGTTTTCTTCGACTGATCGATTTTTTCTTTTAACCCATCTGAATTCTTTAGGGTTTACTTTTAACAGTTGCGGCGGCAAAATTTTTGGGGGAGAGGGAAAAAATTTGGGGGAGAGGGAAAAAATTTGGGGGAGGAATATACCAGTGGCGGGTTAGGGTTGGGTTGGGGGGCGAGGGCTCGGGGGCTCGTGGGCTCGGGGGCGATGACATCAGAGATCAACGACTCAGGGCTCGGGGGCTCGGGGGCTTTGCGGCGATGGCTTGTGGGCCATGGCTCGTGGGCTCGTGGCAACGACATCAGGGCTCGTGGGCTCGTGTCTACTTAACCCCGCTTTATTTAGTCTGAATTATTGTTTAGTTTTTCTAGTCTCCATGTTTTACAAGCAACGTGTGACAGCACTTTGTGTCAACTAACATCTAAACAAGCAGTGTCCACATATGTCATGCTTTTAAAAAATTTGCCCGTGAATAATGCACCATCAAACGTCACGTATTCTAATTTGCACACGTCAAGCCACTAATTATCTCTGGGGTAATTTTTTACTTAAAGTCAATTGGCCATTTGTTTATACCGAGTAAAGCATGCGTTTAGTAAACTAATTTGCCAGCATCACTACAGCAGTGACATTTAAATGAGTTACAACCCAATTGTTATTGGATTTCTTCTTGATGTTCGGAAACGTCTAATTGTTATTGGAATTTCAAAATATTTTCTATATCATGGATCACATAGTACATCACCCACTATAATATGTTCTCTCTCTTTCTTGACAGCTGTGTTCTCAAATATGTGATTAGCTTAGCGTGTTGGCTCTTGTTTGAGAGTCCATTACTTAGCCTCGTACTGTATATAATTGAAATTGCATGATTGTATAGCTTGTGTCTAACGGTGACAATTCATCTCAAGCATGAGGTTGCAAAATTGTATAATACCATCCATGTAGGCATCGATGGATTGGTGGTAATAATATATGTCATCGAGGTTATTTGCTAGGTGAAAATGATTGAGATAGTTAGGAAAAGCAATAAGATCTTAGACATTTAAACAAGAACATATATGTATGAAGGAAAATACTAAAGTTGGTTAATAGATATTGAAATGGAAATAAAATCCCTAATCTACTTGTATGTGTACATGTAACTCCAATTTTTACCTTTTACAACTATCCATCAAAAAGTTGTAATAAACATTTTTTACAACTTTTAAATAAAAAAAGTTGTGGTGTCAAAATTACCATTTACAACTATTCACACAAAAAAGTTGTAATATCCATTTTTAACAACTATCCATAGAAAAAGGTTGTCGTAAATTTTTTTTACAACTTTCACAGAAAACAAAGTTGTAGTTTTCAAATTAACATTTACAACAATTCACGAAAAAAAGTTGTAATAACCATTTTTTACAACTATCCGCAAAAAAAAACGTTGTAATAAACATTTTTTACAATTTTCAGAACAAAAAAGGTTGTAATAAACACTTATTACAACTATCAAAGTGGAAACGTTGTCTCATAAAAGTTGTAAATGACTAGTTTTGTTGTAGTGTTGGCATTAGCAAAAAGAGTGGGAGGAGATCAACGACAACAACAATGGCTTCAAATAAAAAGCACGGGAGTCGTAGAATACGACCACGGTCCAAATGACACCAAAGGAAAATACGAATTAAATCAAAGCGTGTCAATGAGACCAAAGTCGAAAGTCGATAAATAAAATCATCAAAACTCAAATTAATTTAACGAATTGAGTTATGGAATATACTCTCCAATATCAACATTCTTGGTTAATTTAGTGCATAGAAAACAATTCTATGTTTCCATAGAAATAATTTCTATTTAACCAAGTTATTATCGTCGAGCGACGAAATCAAACATCAGAGACATAAATAAAATATATAATGTGCACAAGAGAATGAAATGTTAACATTGATGTATATATATATAAAGCATGAGTACATCAAGCTGATACATCAACAACATACATAAGCGATCCAACGATCGAAGCACAAAATACATCATATCACACAGCTGATATCTGAGTATCACAAAACATACAAAAATCTCAAAACATAATATGAGATACATCAAAATACATCAAAACATCAAAATGTCATAACCACCCACACTATCCTACCCAACTCTCTCAAACTAGATCTATCATCCAAAGTGCACTAGGAGAGTCCTCAGAGAAGCTCAGGAGGAACCGCAGGATCTGCAGCAACAGCAGGCTCTGCAGCAGGAGTGGTCACTGAAATGGCAGGTGTCTCAACAGGAGCGACGTGAGTGAAAATCTCTGGCACGACAGAAGTGGTGATCTCTGGAGCAGCAACGGTAGTGGCCTCGGGAACACTAGAAGAAGTATCCACCGCAGGTATGGTGGCACCAGGTGTGCTCTCGGGGTCACCAGCAGAAGAAGAAGCAGCACCAGAAGTGCCCTCAGGGGCACGAGCAGCAGCAGCACGAGCAAGCTCATCGATCTCATCCTCATCCAACTCATCCTCGTCAGAAACTGACGGAGGGATCTCAATGCCCAAACGAGAGGCGATACGAGCAAGTATCTCCTCAGTATGAGCATAACGAGACTCCATACGTCTCACGGAACGAGCGAGCTCATCAAGAGTGGTAGAGGGATCAGGAGCAGCTGAGGCAGAAGCAGATGCTGAAGCAGAGGGGGTCGTCCTCTGAACGTGACGAAGCGCCGCAAGAGACTTCTTGACGGCCGTCGCATTCAGAGGGGGACCGAGGGGACGCTCATCGTCAGGGGGCAGAGGGACACGAAAGTGGCGAAAGACAAGTGTCAGAAGGCCGGGATAAGGGAGGTGAGCAGATTTCGTGGACTTTCGGACACACTCGAAAGAATCCATCTTATCGAGTATGATCCTAGCCCAGTTAATCTCGATCCCCATGAAAATGGCATAGATGAGCTTCAGGAATGGCTGGGATGGCAAGGAAGATGAGCCGTACTTAGGAAGTAAGCACGACTTCAAGATCAGATTAAGCACCCAAGCATTCGGCTTGAAGGACTTCGAGGGAACGCCAATCATGGCATGGGGAATCTCATGAAAGATCTCGGCGAGCATCACCTGATCAAGCTCAGAGATGTCGTCGATAGAAATATCAGACGGAAGAAGGCCAGACGAGGAGACACCTAACAACTCTCCTAAGATTTCTGCCGTGCGGACTATCGGAGTCCCCAAGACAGTAGTCTCAATCGAGTGGGTCTCATCGTACTGACCACGAACCCTATTGGCATAGAAAAGTTTGACAAGGTGAGGGTATGGGTGTGGGTTCGACTTGTGGTCATATCGAAGATAATCGATAAGACCGCTAGACGAAAGAAGATCAGTGAGGCCTGGGAAGTCTAAAAACTGTACGAAATGCTCCAATAGCAGCGGACAGTGTTCGATACGGTTGTAAGCTGCGAGACACATAGGGTCATCGTGACACAACGAGATATCGACACCGCCAACCGGCATCGGAGCCTTTCCCTTAGGCTTACGTGTACTAGAGCGGGGTCGAGAGCTAGACGTAGGTTCCCTAGGAGGGTGTGAAGGATCCCTATGGGTCTCGGTCTCGGGTATGTACTCGGTGTCGGAATCCGAAGCACCGGGAGGAGTTGGAGCACGGAAAGACACTGGCTTAGGCTTGGGCTGAGATTGGGCTCAGGGCTTCGCTGTCGCCGTCCTCTTACGCTTAAGAGGAGGCGAAGACGAAGAAGGTTGGGTGGTCTTCGATCGGCGTTTGGGTGGGGTTCGTTTGGATTGCGGGGGGTCCGAGGGTGGCGAATCGACAGTCATAGGCGATGGACCAGTGGGATCGATCGGAATACGTGTTCTCGCCATAAGCGAAGCAAGACACGACGCAATCAAACGAGAAATCTAAAACCCTAGAAACCCTAAACAACCCTAGCCGAAACCCTAGAAGAGAAATTGAAAGGGAATAGATAGAAACCCTAACCCTAGAATCTGAACGAGATGATAGGAAGATACCCTTGGGGAGATCGATGTAAAAACGACCGGAGTTTGGTCGAAAAACGATCAGACATGACGGATGAGGGAGGAGGAAGACCAAGGGGCTCGGGGGATTTTTGAGCTGGAGGAAGAAAACGATCGACTAGACATGAATTTAGTCAAATAGAAAGAGTTTAAGTCGATCGGGAGCTCAAAAGACGCAACTGTCCCTGAGCACTTAGTTGGTCAGAGTTCAAGCACTGACCGACTAGATGACCATCTAGTCGGTCGGCCAATGAGCTTGAACCGACTAAGTGCAAACAGAAACTGAAGCCAAATTTAGGGCTTGAATTAGTCGGTCTGAGTTCATTAACTGACCGACTAGATGATGATCTAGTCGGTCGGTCAATGAACATGAACCGACTAACAGAGTTCAAAAATTTTAGAATAAGAAATTTTGAGTTTTCTCCTAATCGCACTTCGACGAAACATCGTAATACTCTCATTAAACATTATACTACCCCAATAAACATCGAAAATCTGAAATTTGACGTTTACGAACAAATCGAGCATAAATTCCGAAAATTTAACTAAAAATCCAGAAAATTCCAATAAATCTAGCATGTGCAAATATAATGAAATTGAATAGCATGCAAGATTATTGAACATATGAATCCTAAATCTCAGATTCACCCATAATCCCCAATTCTCGACGTAACCGCACAAAGGAGTCTTCCTTTAGGGGTTTCATGAAAATGCGATTTGCTTCTGGGTTTCAACGTACACTAATATGATGTCCTTTTTAGCAACATGATCATCTAAGAAATGGTGTCGGACATCTATGTGTTTAGAACGGGAATGGTGTATCGGATTCTTATAGAGACAAATTGCACTTTGGTTGTCCACCATGATATGGCAAGTATCACAGTTTATACCAAAGTCCTTAAGTGTGTGTCTCATCCAAAGAACTTGAGCACACGCGGCACCGGCGGCAATATATTCCGCCTTGGTGGTTGAAAGTGATACGGAATTCTGCTTCTTGGAAAACCAAGAGACAAGAGAATTTCCTATAAAATGGCAAGTGCCACTAGTACTTTTCCTGTCGGATTTGCATCCCGCATAATCTGCGTCACTATATGAAATTAACTCATACGTGCTAGATTTTGGATAAAGTAATCAAAAATCAAGTGTGTAACTTAAATAACGAAAAATACGCTTTACCGCTACTAAGTGTGACTACTTAGGTTGAGACTAATAACGAGCACAAACACATATGGCAAACATATTATCGGGCCTACTTGCGGTAAGATATAGTAAACTACCTATCATACCTCGATATAGACGAATGTCTACATCTTTTCCGCCCGCATCTTTATCAAGATGTGTAGTCGTGCTCATTGGAGTCTTCTTCCCGGAGGCATTCTCCATTCTAAATCTCTTTAGCAACTCCACCGTGTACTTGGTTTGGTGGATGAAGATTGCATTATTCATTTGGCGAATTTGGAGACCTAAGAAATACTTGAGCTCACCCATATGGCTCATCTTAAATTGATCCTTCATCACATTAGAAAACTCTTCGCAAAGAGTGAAGTTAGTAGCACCGAAAATGATATCATCAACATATATTTGAACTAAAATTATATCATTATTCGAGTACTTAACAAATAATGTGGAATCAACTTCTCTCATTTTAAAACCTAAATCCAAAAGAAAATTCTTTAAATGGTCATACCAAGCTCGAGGAGCTTGTCTCAAACCGTAAAGTGCTTTCTTAAGTTTGAAAACATGATTTGGAAATTTTTCATTTATAAAACCCGGAGGTTGAGAAACATAAACTTCCTCAACAACATCTCCGTTTAAAAACGCACTTTTAACATCCATTTGAAATAATTTAAAATCCTTATGGCATGCAAAAGATAACAATAACCTAATTGATTCTAATCTAGCTACCGGAGCAAAGGATTCTTCGAAATCAATACCTTCCTCTTGCCGATAGACTTGAGCTACTAATCGAGCTTTGTTCCGGACGACGATTTGGTTTTCGTTGGTCTTGTTCTTGAAGATCCACTTTGTCCCTATGACGGTGTGGTTCTTCGATGGCAATGGAACAAGCTCCCAAACCTCATTCCTCTCGAATTGAATGAGTTCCTCTTCCATGGCAAGGATCCAAGCGATACCTTCGCACGCTTCATTAATATTCTTTGGCTCAATCGAGGAGGCAAGGCACAAGTGAAGTAGTTCACTTGTGATCTCGTCTTGACACTATCATGAATATTACCAATGACTTGCTCATGAAGATGGTCATGAACGGTATGAAGCCGTTTGGGAATTCCCTGATCACTAGGAACATTATCAAAAACTTCATTATTCAGGTTAGTATCAATAGAATCAATAGAATTAATAGAGTTAGAATTACCAATTGAATCACATAAGACATCCATGGAGTCATCATCATTAGTAATTCTAGTTGGAACAAATCCTTCATTAAATGAAACATGAAGTGATTCCTCGATTGTTGAGGTTCGTTTGTTGTATATCCGGTAGGCTTTGCTACGGGAGGAATATCCAACAAATATTCCCTCATCGGATCTTGGATCGAATTTGTCCAAACTACCATACATGTTTTTAATAAAACATTTTGAACCAAAAACTCGAAAATGTTTAACTTGAGGCAACCTACCAAACAACAATTCATAGCAAGTTTGTTTAGTGTCGGGCCTCAAAAGTATTCTATTAAACACATAGCAAGCGGTGTGTACCGCTTCCGCCCAAAATTGATGGCCAAGTTGGCTATCATCAAGCATAGTGCGAGCACACTCCACTAGCGTCCTATTCTTTCTCTCAACAACACCATTTTGAGGAGGTGCGCGAGGGAATGAAAAGGTGTGTGTAATACCAACTTCATCACAAAATGTCTCAACTCATTCTTAAATTCCCCTCCATGATCACTACAAATAGTGACAATGGTGGTTCCAATGAGATTTTGTACTTTTTTGACCAATATTGTGAAGTTTTCAAAGGCATCATTTTTATTACTTAATGAAAATACCCAAGTAAACCTAGAAAAGTCATCAACGATGACAAGTCCATATCGTGCATTTCCTAATGAAGCAATTCTAATTGGCCCAAATAAATCTAGATGTAATAGCTCTAGTGGCCGCTTAGAAGAAATGCTTTTCTTAGGTTTAAAAGACGATTTTGGAAGCTTGCCTCGTTGACACGAGTCACAAAAGCTTTTCTTTTGAAAGACAAGCTTAGGGAAGCCTCTAATAGAATTTAACTTGGAAAGCTTAAAAAGTGTTCCAAAGTTCACATGACCAAAACGTCGATGCCATAAGTGTTGTTCACTTGTGTTGGCAATGAGACATTGTTCATGTGATCTTGGAAGATGTAGGATATATATATCCTTATGGCGTGTACCGGAAAACAATAATTCATTATTATCTTTTCTTAAAATATGGCACATTCCTTCCGCAAAGCTAACTTTGTAACCTCTGTCACAAAGTTGGCTTATTGAAATGAGATTGTGGTTTAATCCTTTAACAAGGTAAACATCATTTATAAGAGGTTTAGAAGGATTGCCCACTTTACCAACACCTATGATGGTTCCGCTCTCGTTTCCTCCAAAGACTACCCGGTTCCCATTTGCAATGGGCACCACTCCGGAGAGCAATTGAGCGTCACCCGTCATGTGTTTTGAACACCCGCTATCGAGTATCCAATTCCTCTTGGAGCTAAATTTAAATTTGTTGCTCCGTTTATTTTTTTTGAGTACCTAAAGATAGAAAATATCGTATCATGGTACCCAAGGTCATTGGGTCCAAAAGATTAAACCTTTGGAAGCCAAGTCCAATTGGACTTAGACTTCCCCACATAATTATCATTATCCACTACATTCATAAAATAAGCATTCATGTAAACTTGTTTTTCATCCATGCTTGTGTCCTTGGGGCTCCAAATGGTGTAGATTTTGGGAGCCCTAATCCTATTGGGAGCATGCATGCGTTGTTGATTTCTACGTGATGCATGTCGTGGATAGGCATAAGAAACATGAAGAAATGGTGCATGTGGATAATTATTCATACGATGATGTGGGTGAACATATGCATGTGGGGGAACATGTGCGTGAGGGTGTCTCACATGGTGTGCACATGCCCGTGGATGTGGTGCCTAGAAATCATCATATGTGTGAGCATGTGGAGTAGGACGTGTGTTCCTACGTGGTATGGTATTTGTGTACATGTAGGCATGACCCTTCTTTGGAGGTCCACCCAAAGTGGGTTTCTTTCCAAATGAAGGTGTGTACGAGGTGGAAGCACCATTGGTATATGAACTACCAATAGAGTGTTTCCTACCACTCGTTGATGCATCGGAAGTTGGCCTAACAAAGGTAGTGGCCGCTTTGGATGAATTTCCCATCGTATACCCCAAGCCAATGTGGTGATTGGCCGGGAGTAAGTCATTTAGGATTTTATCCAAATGGTCCTTACCCTTATTGAATTTATTAATTCAGCCCAATGTGCATTCATATTTCTCGGTAAGAGAACGCATAGAAGCATCCAAAGTGGATACTTGCGACGTAAGCACATAAACACGAGATTTGAGATTTTCATTCTCAATACTCAAAGTCGAGTTTTGAGAAGTCAAATCCGCTATCTTGTGTTCTTCCGGATCCTCAATGCTAACATGTTCAAGTTGAGTCTTGAGATTTACAATCTCATTTTTCAACTCTTCAACAACGGTGTCGTTGTTGGTGATGATAGTTTTAGGCGAGGTTTGGATGCTAGCTAAATCATCTTTTAACTTAGTATATCTATTTACTAATTTAGTGTATTTAGACCATAATTGCTCATTAGCATTTCTAAGGCCATCTATGGTTACCTCATCGCCTTCGTTATCGCTATCATCAGAAGAGGAATCTTTATCTTGCTCCTCTCTAGCCATGAAGCACATGTGTGCTTGCTCCACTTGCTCATCGTCTGACTCTCCGCTTGAGGAGTCCTCGAAGTCAGTGAATGTCCCGACAAGCCCCTTTTTGTACCCTTTCTTGTACTTCTTGGACTTGTCAAACTTCGGCACCTTCGACTTCTCCTTTTGCTTATTTTGAGGACAATCCTCTTTCATATGTCCTGGCTTGTTGCATTTGAAACACAAAGGAGAGGAGGCGTTAGTAGAACTAAACTTCGATTTGTTTTTGAAGTTACCTTTTCGGAAGAACCGGTTGAACTTCTTTGCCATGAGAGCCATGGACTCCAAGTCCAACTCGTCTTCCGAGTTATCATCATCGGTCGATGTGGATGTGGATGGAGCGGCCTTGAAAGCAATAGCCTTTTTCTTTGGCTCGTCTTGCTTTAGGTAGGACTTCATCTTGTCCTGCAACTTCAACTTGCTATCCTTGAGTACCTCATATGACATTAAGGTACCAATTAGTTGAACAACTGTATAGGTTTTCATGTCATTACCTTCCTTGATGGCGAAGGTCCGTTTCTCCCAACAAGAAGGAAGTCCATCGATGATCTTCGAGACTTTCTCCTTTTGGGTGTAGGTCTTACCGAGAGCCTCCAACTCGTTTGTGATGTCGACGAAGCGAGCATAATACTCCTTCATATTCTCACCCTATAGCATATGAAATAACTCGTAATCTTTATTAACTACAACGAGTTTAGAGTCTCTTACCCTACTTGTCCCTTCATGCAATATGAGGAGGGAGTTCCATATTTGATATGCACTCTTACATGTGTATATCTTGTTGAAGTCCTCGGGCTCCAAGGCACATTGCAAGGCATTCATTGCCTTGGCATTGCTTACCTCCACGGCGATCTCCGCAGGAGTTCACTTCTCGAAATCTTCTTCGACGGGCTCGACATACTCCTTCATCGTGGCCCTCCACAATGAAGCACTCTGGAGGAACGTTTCCATCCGGCATTTCCAGTACTCGTAGTTGGTATCGTTGAAGAAGGGAGGCCTCGTCGAGGAGTGTCCTTCCATTACCGAAGATGCTCCTTCACGGTTCTTGAAGGTGCTATAGTCGGAAGGTGGACGAACGGTCTTGTTGTCGTTGGCAGACATAGCTATAGACTTGGCTTTGATACCAAATGTAATGCCCTGCTAAGCTACTGCACAAGTACTAGAGGGGGGGGGGTGAATAGTACTTTAAAATAATTAAGAGGATAATTCCTAATTATCTTGCAATCTCTACCAATAATGCGGAAATGCGAAAATGTAAATATTAGACAACAAAGAAAAACAATCGCAAAAAAGCAATTTAATGGGTTCGGATCCACCCAAGTCTCCCCGACTTGTTCCCGGTGATCCTACGTCCCAAACACCCGGATCCCCTCCGGATACTTGTGTTAGAAACCCTAACTCAAGATTTCCACTATGAAATACTTGTGAAAAACCTTCACAAGTCAAATCATACACAAATGAAATTGTGACTCCCACAACCCGGGATCACAAAAAAACTCTCACAACCGAGAGTGAAACACTTACAATATCGAAAGTAAATGAAATAGAAATGCTTACCACAAAATACCTATGCCTTGAGTAAACTTACGAATTAGGGCAAAGATGATTTTGGGGAAGATGAAGAGGCACCAAACCCTAGCTCCAAGATGTAGATCAGCGATGGAGAGCTATGAGGTTGTTGGTGACCTAGAATCAAGCACTTGGCTTGGAAGGCTCACAATCAATGAATCTCTCTTTTGAAATAAGAGTGAGAAGAGATTCAAGATTGGAAAGAAAGAGCTTTGAATGAGGAATGAATGCTTTCTCTTTGATCTCTAAACTTCTCTTAATATCAGCCTTGAGTGCAATGAATGCAGCACACCAAGTATTTATAGGTTAGAGGAAAGAGAGAGAGAAAAATGTTTCAATTAAAGCTCCAACGGCTCTATTCTGAACCAAACTAGTCGGTCAAAGAACAACCGCTGACCGACTAGTTCATCAACTAGTCGGTCGGTCAATCAACATGAACCGACTAAGAGGTGAACAGTGAATATGTCGAAGTTCAGACTAATAGAACTAGTCGGTCAAAGAACACTTGCCAACCGACTAGTTTCACAACTAGTCGGTCGGTGAGTGAACTTAGACCGACTAAGAGATAAAACAAATAGTCTGAGAACAAATTGAATTAGTCAGTCCAAGAACAAATGTTGACCGACTAGTTCATCAACTAGTCGGTCGCCAAATGTACATAGACTGACTAACGATAAACAGTAGCTCAGGCTCAAAAATGGAAGTTTAACTAGTCGGTCCAAGAAGGATTCTTAACCGACTAGTTTCACAACTAGTCGGTCAGTGAAACTTCTTTGACCGACTAACTGTAAATAGTAACTGAGCTAGAAATTGAGAAGGCAAACTAGTCGGTCCAAGAAGCTTTGCCGACCGACTAGATCACCATCTAGTCGGTTGGTTCTTCTTCTTGAACCAACTAACATACACAAGAAGTCGCGAATCGAAGCGCGAAGCTTCGGGAAAGTTCGTATGGACTTCTACAAAGATCCTAGATCTAAGACATGAGTGTTATGAATATAAAAACGTAAGACCTACTCACGGCTTAACATTCTACGAAAACGAAGCTAGAAGACAATAAATAAACTTGACGAACCGTCTTCAAAAGCTTCGATCGAATCTTCATGACTTCTAAAATGGTCCATAAGCTTCAACGAAGCTTTAGGCTCACGATCACGTGCTTTGAGAAGTCTCAAGACGTCGCTTATGATGTTCATATGAGTTTGGCGACGATCTCCATAACTGCGCTCACAAAGAGTTAGTTCACGATATATTTATGTTTGTTCATCATCCAAAACCAAATCTGGGGAGTCAAATATCCAAAAAATTTGACTCTCATTTAGGGGGGTGTGTGTGATAATTGTTTACTGTTGGTTATTTTTGGTCTCCAACCAAACCCCTTAGATATTGCCAACATGTTTTATGTTATATTCCTTTTGGTAATGTCATTGTGTATCATTGAAGCTTGATCCTTCCATATCTATTGCTTTGATACACTTTAGGCACATGGTTCTATTATATGTATATCAATTAGTAAAGAGAACTATTTTCCAAGATTCTTTTTCTACAATTGGTATTTACCTCAATTATTAGAGATTGTTAATCTTCTTCTTTACAATTGATCCTAGAAGTCAAAATTTGACCATTTCTATGATCTAGGGGGAGCATGGGATAGTGATAGATACCCACTAAATTTTTAAATTTGGTATCATACATCTCCTTATATCTTGCATATTGTCACATCTTTGATTAAGATGACAAAGGGGGATATTTATGATGTCCACCTTTTTGACGATGTCAAGGGGGAGACATATATGCATTATGTAAATATAATTCTTGTATTTCATACATATGCATATGGGAAGAGGTATATCTCAGAGGAGAGATATATGGGATTGTATAAACCATTTATGTTTACATGATATTGTCTATTGCAATCGGTTTATGTAATACATGCCTATTATATGTCACCATGACTTCATTTGGTATATTGAGTATTTACAATTGTGTATCTCATTATATAATTGGTGAATATAAGTAAGGGGAGCTCATTAGCATTGTGCTTTATTTCTTTGTGTTTTACATAGTGTACATCATCATCAAAAAGGGGGGGATTGTTGAGTATTGGTGTTTCATACCAATCTTATTTTGATGATGATCACAACATTATGTTGTTGCTAATGACTCTCTTGTTTTAGTCTCATAGTTTCAAGTCAAGAATATCTTTCTTGGAGACTTAACACTTGGTGCAAGGATGGGCATTAAGTGGAGAAGGGCCAAAGCTTGGACTCAAGGAGTGCCAAAGCTTGGAGATGATGGGGAGCATCAAGGCATCAAGATTGAATACATAGACTCTAAGAAAAGCAACGTAATCCATGTAATATTTCCTTTATTGCTTTCTCTCTCATTTGAGTCTAGGTTAATGTAATGCCTTGATAGATGGTCTACTCATACATGCACATGCATTTAACCATCTTAGTGAGCCTTATGATTATCATATAATCTAACCCAATAGGCTCATCTTGACCAAAGACTCATTTGGAGTATTTAGTTCTCCATTAGTTGCATGCTGAAGGACTCAAAGTCAACTGGGTGATTTCCAGTCACCTGTCGATCCTTTTACAGTCGAATGTGATGCAGGCTCAAGTCAACATTTCTATTGACTCTACTTAAACTTTTCGCATCAGTCGACTGATGCTCAGTTTACAGTCGCCTGTAGATTTACAGTCGCCTGTGAATTGGTCAACAGTCGTCTGAGTAGCGTAAGTGCATATACTCATTCTCTCTGTTTTTCTCCATCTCCTGCAGCAGACGACTAATGAAGGATTTACAGTCTCCTGGCTATTTCGTAATCGACTGTATACTTGTCATCAGTCGACTATAGGCTTATCTGGAGAAAGAGTGCAGCTCTCTGTTTATTCCATTCCTCGTAGTAGTCGCCTGCTGAATGTTTTACAGGCGCTTGTCCTGTTAACAGTCGACTGTATTGACTTCATCAGTCATCTGTCGTGGCTCAGATTATAGCCGTTGGATATTTTCAAGCCGTTGGACAGTCGACTGTCATTTGTTCACCAGTCGACTGTTAGTGCCGTTTTCGCCCAGTTTCAATCCGTTGCAGCATTGTGCTTTTGGCTGTTTCCCTGGGTTCTGAGGGTTGATATAGGGTTCCTATATATATGGGTGTGCTGAGTTCATTAGAGTTTCTTGATGCTATTGAAAATCATAAGAGTTTAATAAGCTACTCTCAAACTCTCTCATTTCCCTTTTTGAGCTCTCATTCCTCTTCATGCATTGAAGTCCAGCTCAAGGAAAATCATCCAAGTGCTTTCAAGCAAATCTCAACACTTGGAGATCCTCTTCCATGCCTTGCATTCATCTATGAGTAAGCATCTTAAGGCATAGGTAAGAGTATTTATTTTACTTGGTGTTTCTTGTTTCACTAATTCTCTTTGTGGGAATTAGTCTTTCTCTCTTTGTGGGAGTTTATCTCTTAGTGGGAATAACTCTCTTTGTGGGAGTAACTCTCTTAGTGGGAGTTTGGTGTCCTAGTGTAGGGCTAACCCTAATTCTCTGAGTGGGAGTTAGTAATTCTCTAGGTGGGAGTGTGACCCCTATGTACGGTTGGTTGGGTCCTTGTGTAGGGCAAAATCCTCTTGGTGAGGTATCCCCTTTGTGGGATTTGTATTCACTTCTCTTTATGGAAATATAGTGAATATTGGTGTGGCTAGATGTTCCCAAGGTTTGGGAAACCAGGGTAAAATCTTGTGTTTGCGTTTGGATTGATTGTGTCAATTATTTCCTCTTGCATTTATTATTCCGCATTTGCAAGTTTAATTTTAATTGGACAATTTATTGCCATTACACTATTCACCCCCCTAGTGTGTTGTTATTAGTATTGCAAGGGTAGGGCGATCCTTACACTTGACAAGATACGGTGCAATGCACCTGGTCACTATCTAATGGATGTGACGATGATGGCCGCCAGATATTGTGGGGATTTGGTTGACTTTCTTGATTTGCTTGATATTCCATTGATTGTAGATCTTGGCAAGATTCGGTGCAATGCACCAGGTCATTATCTGATGGACGTGACACTGATGGCTGCCAGATATTGTGGAGATTTGGTTGACTTGCTTGATATTCCTTATACGTCCCCGGAAACTGATCGACAGAAATGACGAATAGTTTGGCACGAAGAAACTCGAAACGATCCGCAGGAAGACTTTTGGTTAAGATGTCAGCTGGGTTGTCTTCAGTGGAAATATGTTGTACATGAAGAATGCCCGAAGTTACTTGTTCTCTGATGAAATGGTAGTCAACGGTGAAGTCCTTTGTCCAAGAATGGAAGATCGGATTGGAAAAGAGTGAGATTGCCGACTTATTATCACACCAGACAAGAGAATTTTCATGAAGAGTGATATGAGGCTCGGAGAAGAGGAGTTGCAGCCATATTAGTTCTTTGGCGGTGAGAGACAGAGATCGATACTCCGATTCTGTCGAGCTGTAGGTGACGGATGATTGTTTCTTAGCACTCCAGGTAATGGGACACTTGCCGAGGAAAACACAGAAGCCATTGATAGATTGCCAATCTGTTGGGTCACCCGCCCAGTCGGTATCAGAAAAGGCGATGAGTGAAAGAGGGCCAGGGCGAAGAAGGATGCCATGAGTTGAAGTGCCCCGAAGGTTGCGAAGGATGCGCATTGCAGCAGTATGATGAGAAGCTCGAGGGGCATGGAGGAACTGACACACCTGGTTGACGGCAAATGAAATATCTGGACGCATTAAAGTAAGATATTGGAGGGTGCTGACAATGCTGCGATAGAAAGATCCATCGAAAAGGAGAGGATCTGACTCAGGGGTGGGTCGCTTGGATGAGACGGGAGTACGACTTGGCTTACAGTCGGGGAGGCCAGTCTTCTGGATGAGTTCCTTAGTGTACTTGGTTTGATGCACAAAACAACCTGTCGAATTGCGATGTATTTCTAAGCCCAAGAAATAAGAAAGCTCGCCAAGGTCCTTCAGAGTAAATTCATCGGCCAATTTGGTGATGAATTGACGAATGAAGTCGGGAGATGAGCCTGAGATAATAATATCATCGACGTAAAGAAGGAGGACTGTGCGATGATAACCGACAAGGTGAATGAATAGAGAGGAGTCGGCAGTGCTTGGAAGGAACCCTTGTGCTTGGAGAAAATGAGAGAAGCGAGCAAACCACTGGCGTGGGGCTTGCTTCAGGCCGTACAGGGCTTTTCGAAGCTTACAGACGTGGCTTGGGAAAGAGTGATCCTCAAAGCCAGGTGGATGTGTCATATAAAGATCTTCCTCTATGATCCCATGGAGGAAGGAATTGGAAACATCAAGCTGTCGGATAGGCCAGCCAAAGTGGAAAGCAAGTGAGATAAGAAGACGCATGGTTCCATGTTTCACCACTGGACTGAATGTCTCGGCATAATCAACTCCTTCTTTCTGGTGAAAGCCTTTGGCGATGAGACGAGATTTGTAACGAGCAATGGAGCCGTCAGCATTGCGCTTGATGTGGTATACCCATTTGTAGCAAATAATGTTGGCAAAGGGCAGGCGAGGAATATGCTCCCATGTGTCTTACTGACGAAGGGCAGCGAACTCCTCCTGCATAGTTGTGGCCCATTCAGATGATTTAGCAGTGGCTTTGTATGATAGTGGTTCCTCAGAGGAAAGATGAGTATGTAAGTTGAGAGGTTGGCGAGGTTTACTGATGCCTGCTTTCAAGTGGGTGATCATAGGGTGAGTGGACTCAACATGGATAGTGGTGGGTGGCTCGTGTGGAGGATTTACTAGGAGATAAGAGTGTGTATGAGTCGTGTGATTGTGGATAGCCGAGCAATGGGGAGTCGGATGGAGAGTTTGGCTCGGTGGGTCGGAACAATGGGCGGTTGATGGGCGGGGAGAGGTGAAAGCTGAGAGGGAGAGTCTGCAGGCCATGGAAGATGGTCCGCTTGCTGAAGAGGAGATTGTGGGTGGGGCGGAATAACTCGGGGATGAGTCAGAGGTATATGTGTTGGTGTAGGGAGTAACCCGGGAAGAGGATAAACTGGAGGTGGGTGGATATGAGTCAGAGGAGGTGGATTATTGGTCGAGTGAGGGGGGTAATGGGTCGGAGGAGGACAACAATGAATCGGAGGTGGTGGATTAGAGGAATGGTTGAAGAATGGGAATGTTGCCTCTTCGAACTTTATATGGCGACTGTTGTAAATCCTCTGAGTGGAGAGTTCCATGCATTTGTAGGCCTTTATATTTTTGGCATGTCTGAGAAAGACACATGGATGCGATCGAGCTTCAAGGTTGTTGGGTTCATACGGGCGTAGGCGGGGATAGCACAGACAGCCGAAATTGCGTAGCCAGTTGTAGTCGGGAAGCCTGTGATGGAGAATCTCAAACGGAGACCTGTTGTGGAGATTTATGGAAGGAAATCAGTTGATGAGATACACCGCCGTCATTGCCGTATCAGGCCAATACTTGGTAGGCATGTACACTGTTAAAAGAAGGGCAACAGTTGTGTCAATGATATGCCTATGTTTTTTGTCGGCGACACCATTTTGCTCTGGTGTGTAAGGAGCCGAAATCTGATGTATGATCCCGAGTTGGCGAAATTGGGAAGAAATTAATTATTGCAATATTCACCCCCGCCATCAGATCGAAAAATCTTTATTTTTGTGTTGAACTACCGTTCAGCCAAAATTTGAAATTGTTGAAAGGTAGCAAGCACATCAGATTTGTGAATTAAAGGATATAGATAAATATAACGAGAGTAGTCATCAATGAACTAACATAATAGCGATATCCTTTATTAGATAGAACAGGGTCAAGGCCCCATATATCAGAGTGAACTAAGGAGAGAGGAGAATCCGTTGTAGAGGTAGATAGAGGAAAGGGAAGTCTATGACTTGCTCATAGAGCATTGAGAACAAGGTGTTTGTGGAGAAAGCTTGAGAGACATCACTGAAGCAACTTTAGACACGATGAGAGGAGTTGGATGACCAAGGCGGGAGTGCCAAATCGAGCCCGAAGAGGAAGAAGTGTGGAGTGCTTCGGGATTTGAGAGGAGCAGGTAGAGACCATTCTTATTTGGACCCTTGAAAATTTGGCGGCCAGTAGTGGCATCCTGCACAATAAATCCAGAAGATGAAAATTGAATCGTGCAGTTATTATCACGAGCAAATTTATAAACAGAAAGGAGGTTCTTGGAGAATTGAGGAGCATGTAGGATGCCTTTGAGATGAATGGAAAAATAAGGAGAAGAAATAGAGGCAGTGCCAATGTTGGCAATAGTTGAACTGGAGCCAGTGACAACTAGGATTTGTTTGTTACCATCATACGATGTCACCGTTTCCAGTTGAGATGAGCCGAACGTGACATGATCCGTAGCACCAGTGTCAAGGTACCATTCACCACTTCCATATGTGGTCGGATTAGAGATATGTGCCTCTGACTTGTTAAGATGTGGCTCTGTCTTTTTGAGGTGGTCAGCGAGCCGAAAGCAGTCAAGTGTGTGATGAGTCGTGCTGGAGCACACTTGACATAGGATGTAGCAGCCAGAGTCATCAGTCAACACTCGATGCTTGGATGCATCTGACCGATGAAATGACCCGATCGGCTTGCCTGTCGAGTGAAGGGGACGACTCGGTTCGCTTGTCGAGTTAAACGGTCGGTGCGGCTTACCTCCCGAGTAAGACGATCAGGTCGAACTGGGTGTGGAGCTATGATATTGATTTTGCGGTCGAAAATCACCTCGGTTCATCAAGCTGGGGTGACCCCTATGATCTCGATTGTCACGCCGACCAGGGTTTGAGAAAAGGGCAGAGGTGTTGGTTGAGGTAGGAGCAGAGGTCGGCTTACGCTGCAGTTGCATGTTGGCCTCTGATCACTCCGTATTTTACACCTTTTTTCCGCATGTTTGCATGCCATTTAGATCGCTCAAATCATGCTTTTCACGATTTATCGACGATATTACGATACTTTTCACGATTTGTTGTTTTTGTCGTATTTCAGGAGATTTGGAGCGATTTGGAGTGATTCCGAGATACACCTACTCCGGAGTGTCACTGACAAGGTTGTAAAAAACGCTAGGCGCTAGGCGTTCGGATTGCTAGCGCCCAGCGCCCAGAGCATTAATCGGGGATTAATCGGGGATTAATCGGCCTAGGCGGATTTGCAGTTTTTAATTATTTTATTTATTTTTATATAATATATTTATGTTTATATATAAATATATATATATATATATATTATTTAAAATACATCAAATATTTAATACATACTAAATCAAATCAAGTTTACCTACTTTAGAGTATTTGTGTGCAACAAAATAAAATTTAAAAGATACTCTTGTGCAATTAAGCTATTTACCAAAAACGCCCAAAAACCGCCCAGAAACCGCCTAGGAACCGCCCAGGAACCGCCTAGGAACCGCCCAGAGCGCCCAGACACCGCCCAGAACGCTTAGGCGGCCGATTAATCCCAAAAACGCCCAGATTGACCGCCCAGGCCATAATCGGGGCGTTTACTGGCCGCCTAGCGCCTAGGCGCCGCCTAGGCGGCCGCCCAGGCCGATTTTTAGAACACTGGTCACTGACGACTTCCCCGAGGGGTATTTTGCTATTGGAGAGGAGCGGAAGAAGAAAGAACGTTGTAGGAGCGACGAGGAGGCAAAAATACGCAATTTGGGCATCTTCAGCATCTCACTCGGCCGAGTGAAGGAGTCACTCGGCCGACCAACGAGACCCCGCTCGGCCGGCCAGATCGGACACGCTCCAAGCGTGAACTCGACCGAGCATCAGAAGCCACATCGGTCGAGTGACGTATCCCGTCCGCCCGAGTGGCACTCAGACGACACCCATCAAAAACTCCCGACTTACTGTTTTTCGTCAGTCTGAGCATCAGAAGACCCACTCGGCCGAGTGGCAATTGCCGACCGCCCGAGTGAAGATAAGCCCATCGGCCGATCGACGACAACTCCCTCGGCCGAGTGACCCCCGAAGTGAAGACCCCCAAGACCCCAGACTTACTGGAAATTCTCAGGGTCTCTCACTCGGCTGAGCGACTTCTGTCACTCGGCCGAGTGAGCACTGCTGCCTGTAGTGGAAATCACGATTTTGGAGCTACGCAGGGGCAGTTTGGTCACGAATTTTTGGGCAGTTTTGGGGGGGTATTTAACCACAGATTCTAACCTAGTTTAGGGGGCTTTTTATTGCTTTTGGCAGCCTTTTTAGATTAGAATTTTTAGAGTTTTATTCTTGTGATTGGAGAGGAGAGAAAAGTGTTATTTTGTTGGATTCTTGGAGAGCTACATTGGTTTATCTCCCTCTTCATTAAAAATCTTATTTTTATTGCTATTTTGAATATTGCCATGAATTCTATTGCTATTTCAATTAATTATTCTTCCATTTGTGATATGATTTGTGAGTAGTCTTAACGTCTTAGGGCGTGGGGATGAACCCTACGAGCCCAATTTCCGATTTGTGATGATTTGGTAGAACTATTGCTAGAATTGCTATTAGGGTTAGTTTGGGATTGATATAACACAGATAGCTAGGTGTTCATACCGATTGGGATTTGCAAGAGATTGGATCCCAATTCGATAGGAAACCCTAGAAATCCGAATTGGGTTGGAATTGAGTTCCCAAAGTATCGGTTTGCAAGAGATTGGACCGATACTAGGAGTCTCGGTTGCAATTCTATACCAATACCCGTTTGCAAGAGATTGGACGGGTAGGAACTATCCCAACCTAGGTCGTAGCCCAAGTTTGCACGAGAGTGGGCTCGGGATGCGATTGAACGATGACGTTGATCCTAATGCTAGCTTGCCTAGGCTAGGGTTTGTAAGAGAATAGGCCCGAGCCTAGGTTTGCTATAGACCGGCAACAGCGCGAGAGCGTGAGCTAGGTTTTACATTCAGTTGCAACTAGTTCATCCGACATTCTACCCTAGCAATTATGAAACCGATTAATCACAATGACGAGATACGGTGTGTAGCGGGGATTTCCTATTCCCTAGGCGTCTTTATTTGATTTTATATCTCTTTACATTATTTGACGATTGTGACAACATCGCCGAAAGGCAAATTCCTACTTTTCTGTCCCTAAAGCCAGGTTGTTTGGAGAAGGCACTGTCAGACGTCCTCCCTGTGTTCGATACTCGCTCGTCGCTACACCGTGCGCTTGCAGTAAAACTACACGGTCGCTCTTTAGGGTGTACGCCCGGGCGCGATCAAGTTTTGGCGCCGTTGCCGGGGAGGCGATTGTGTTTGATTCTACCACCCTAGCTATTTCTTTCTTTTTATTTTATTTCTTTATTTTTTTATCTAACCCTTCCATTGTGCTAATCACTTCTTTGAAACTTTGTTTTCCCGTGCATGTACACGAGATCCACAACGGGCCCCATAGATATATTGTTTGATCCTGAGATCGAGCGTACATTGCGGAGAATCAGGGCGGAGAGGAGACCCGATACTGAAGGGAGGTTTATGAACGTTCGGGAGACGCCTAAAGAGTTAGCGGCAAGAATGGCGAGGATTATTTCCATTCGAGATAGGCTCTGGCCTAAGACTTCCTCCACAACCTCGTCCATAGCCATGCCGGAGTTGGCAGCCGACAAGAATTTTGAGTTGAAGACCGGACTTGTGGTTCTGATGCAGCATGATCCATTTCATGGGAATGCCCATGAAAATCCCCACTACCACATCCAGCTCTTCCTATCAAAGTTCTCCACCTTCCAGATGCCGGGCGTCACCCTAGATGCCATCAGACTGCGCCTCTTCCCCTTCACACTAAAGGATAAAGCTCTTTATTGGTTGAGGACACAGGTTGAAGGAGTCTTTACCACATGGGATGAGTTGGCGAGCGCGTTTATCGACAAGTTCTATCCGCCCTCCAAGACGGTAAAGATTAGGAGTGCTCTCATGTCCTTCAAGCAATGACATCAAGAGACACTCTACGAGGCATGGGAGCGCTTCAAAGACCTGCAGCATCAGTGCCCCCACCATAGCATTGAAGATTGGGAGCTCGTCCATAGCTTCTACAATGGTCTCCAACCGGGGACCAAGCAGATTATTGATGCCGCGGCAAATGGGGCCATCCTATCGAAGACTCCCGACGAAGCTACGGCCTTAATTGAGGAGATGGCCTCAAACAATCAACAATGGGGTGATGAGCGAGGACACTCTTCGTCCTCCTTGAAGCCATCTAGCATCTACGAGGCCAAGGCCGTGGCGGAGCTGACCAACAAGTTCGATTCTCTCCACAAGGTGGTGGAGAGACTGGAGAAATATATCACAGAGCCCCAAGGAGCCCCTTCCACATCCACACCAACGAGTCAAATGTGTGATTGGCAAGACCAATCCCAAGCTATGTATTTGGGAGGAGAACAAGGAGAGGGATCCTTGGAGCAAGTTCAATACGTCGCGGGGAACCAAGGATATTGGGCCAATCCGGCCGCTAGAAACCATCCCGGTTTCTCCTATGCAAACAATGATGGAGCATTGAACCCCCCGCAACAACCACCTTACCAAGCTCGACAACAACAACAACAACAACAACAACAACATTATCCACCAAGGGGGCTTCCGCAACAAAATTTCCAACCAAAGCAACAAGTGGGGCCCTATAGGCCGCCCGGATACAATCAAGGGTGGAGAAATCCAAACCCTCCACAAGCTCAACAACGTTCCGACTTTGAAGCTAGAGTGGAGGAGTTTATGGTCGAGCAGAAGAAGACTAATGCTTCCTTGAAGGCGAGCCACGATTCCCTTGCGACCGTTGTAGGCCAAATCTCGGAGCAACTTGCGTTGCTAAATCGAAATAGTCAACAGTTGCCGGCTCAAACTGAGCAAAATCCACGGGGCACCATCGGGCATATCAACGACGTGGTTGCATTTACTACGAGAGGCGGGAAGGACACCACCCCCGTCATGATTGCTACCGAGGAGCCCGTGGTGGAGAGAGTAGAGCCAAGTGAACCGGTCATTGAAGTTGAGAGAGAGAAAGAGCCACAAGGGGAAGAAAATTCAAGAGCGGAGCAGCTGATTGAAGAGAGGCGTTTCATGCCACCGATCCCATTCCCTCAGAGGCTTGCTAGAGCAAAGATGGAGAAGCGACTAGCCAAGTTTCTCAAGTATTTGAGGGGGGTAAGACTCAATATCCCCTTCCTCGACGCTATCGTGGAAATCCCGACATACGCCAAGTTCCTAAAAGATTTGATTACGGGAAGAAAGAGGAAGGAGAAAATCATGCTCGCTGAGGAGGGGTCTTGGTTCACCAAGAGAGACAAGGAGCCCGCCAAATTCAAAGACCTGGGGAGTTTCCGAATTCCTTGTACCTTAGGCGGCGTCCCTTTACAAAAGGCGTTAGTGGACTTAGGGGCTAGTGTTAGCCTCATGCCTCTCTCTATGTTCCGAAGACTAAACACCGGCACAGAATTGAAGCCTACCGACATGCGGATACAACTAGCAGATGGTCGGATCATAAGGCCGGTAGGGATCGCAGAGGATATCCCGTTACAAGTCCCGGGAGGCATATGTTTGCCATGCGACTTTGTGATCATGGATGTCAAGGAGGAGGGCGATACGTCGCTAATACTTGGACGCCCGTTCCTCGCCACTGCCGGTGTCATTGTCGACGTACGTGAAGGGACTCTAACATTGAACGTCGGCAACATCGAGGTGGAGCTTCATATACCCAAGGCAATGAAACACATGCCTTACCATGAGGAGCTGGACTATATGGACCTCCTTGACGAGGTCATTGAGGAGGCGATCCCCCATTCCATTGGCGTAATATTCGAGGAAGACTTTGAGGAAGGGCCGGACTTGGGCCAAGAAGAAAAGATGAATGACTCCCCCGATCTCTCCATGGAAATTGATGAAGGCGACGCTGATGTTGCCCGAATACGAGAGCTCTGCAAGCTCTCAAAGATGAAGTCTCCGAAGAAAGCTCCACCGATACGGAAATCGGTGTCACCAGTGAAGCCGAGGCCCGGAGCAAGCACTAGCTTGGGGGAGCCACCCCCCAACACTACCCGAGACAAAGGAGCACTGAGGAAGAACACGCCGCCGCAACATCCAAATCCCAGCGTTCTTCCAAATAAATTCGACGGGTGCATCTCATATGCACCCAATATCCCGCATTAATTTGAAAATCCAAGGGGGTCGAGCTCAAGACCTTAAACGAGCACTTGTCGGGAGGCAACCCGACGGTTATCGCTTTATTTTTTACTTTGTTCTTTATTTTTGTTTTAGAAATTATTAGTGTTTTGAGTCGTTTGCCTGAAAATTTCGTGATAACGGGTCCTATTTTTCTTTGACAGGAGAGGAGAAAGGGATATCTATAATTAGGAGGATGAACAAGGCGACGAGGAGAGCTCCAGGAATGCGCTCGATGCTTAGGAGGAGGATGAAATCGACTGGAGGAAGAAAAACAGAGATTAGAGCCCAAACGGAGCCAAACAGCAGAAAACAGGATTCACTCGGCCGAGTACACTAGCCACTCGGCCGAGCACATAAGCTCGTCCGCCCGAGTGAAACTGATGTATTTTACACCTTTTGATCACTCCGTATTTTACACCTTTTTTCTGCATGTTTGCATGCCATTTAGATCGCTCAAATCATGCTTTTCACGATTTATCGACGATATTGCGATACTTTTCACGATTTGTTGTTTTTGTCGTATTTCAGGAGATTTGGAGCGATTTGGAGTGACTCCGAGATACACCTACTCCGGAGTGTCATCGACGACTTCCCCGAGGGGTATTTTGCTATTATAGAGGAGCGGAAGAAGAAAGAACGTCGTAGGAGCGACGAGGAGGCAAAAATAAGCAATTTGGGCATCTTCAGCATCTCACTCGACCGAGTGAAGGAGTCACTCTGCCAACCAACGAGACCCCGCTCGGCCGGCCAGATCGGACACGCTCCAAGCGTGCACTCAGCCGAGCATCAGAAGCCGCATCGGCCGAGTGACGTATCCCGTCCGCCCGAGTGGCACTCAGACGACACCCATCAAAAACTCCCGACTTACTGTTTTTCGTCAGTTTGAGCATCAAAAGACCCACTCGGCCGAGTGGCAATTGCCGACCGCCCGAGTGAAGATAAGCCCATCGGCCGATCGACGACAACTCCCTCGGCCGAGTGACCCCCGAAGTGAAGACCCCCAAGACCCCAGACTTACTGGAAATTCTCAGGCTCTCTCACTCGGCCGAGCAACTTCTGTCACTCGGCCGAGTGAGCAGCGCTGCCTGTAGCGGAAATCACGATTTTGGAGCTACGCAGGGGCAGTTTGGTCACGAATTTTTGGGCAGTTTTGGGGGGTATTTAACCCCAGATTATAACCTAGTTTAGGGGGCTTTTTTATTGCTTTTGGCGGCTTTTTTATTGCTTTTGGCAGCCTTTTTAGATTAGACTTTTTAGAGTTTTATTCTTGTGATTGGAGAGGAGAGAAAAGTGTTATTTTGTTGGATTCTTGGAGAGCTACATTGGTTTGTCTCCCTCTTCATTAAAAATCTTATTTTTATTGCTATTTTGAATATTGCCATGAATTCTATTGCTATTTCAATTAATTATTCTTCCATTTGTGATATGATTTGTGAGTAGTCTTAACGTCTTAGGGCATGGGGATGAACCCTATGAGCCCAATTTCTGATTTGTGATGATTTGGTAGAACTATTGCTAGAATTGCTATTAGGGTTAGTTTGGGATTGATATAACACGGATAGCTAGGTGTTCATACCGATTGGGATTTGCAAGAGATTGGATCCCAATTCGATAGGAAACCCTAGAAATCCGAATTGGGTTGGAATTGAGTTCCCGAAGTATCAGTTTGCAAGAGATTGGACCGATACTAGGAGTCTCGGTTGCAATTCTATACCAATACCCGTTTGCAAGAGATTGGACAGGTAGGAACTATCCAAACCTAAGTCGTAGCCCGAGTTTGCATGAGAGTGGGCTCAGGATGCGATTGAACGATGACGTTGATCCTAATGCTAGCTTGCCTTGGCTAGGGTTTGCAAGAGATTGGGCCCGAGCCTAGGTTTTCTATAGACCGGCAACAGCGCGAGAGCGTGAGCTAGGTTTTACATTCAGTTGCAACTAGTTCATCCGATATTCTACCCTAGCAATTGTGAAACCGATTAATCACAATGAAGAGATTCGGTGAGTAGCGGGGATTCCCTATTCCCTAGGCGTCTTTATTTGATTTTATATCTCTTTACATTATTTGACGATTGTGACAACATCGCCTAAAGGCAAATTCCTACTTTTCTGTCCCTATAGCCAGGTTGTTCGGAGAAGGCACTGTCATACGTCCTCCCTGTGTTCGATACCTGCTCGCCGCTACACCGTGCGCTTGCGGTAAAACTACACGGTCGCTCTTTAGGGTGTACGCCCGGGCGCGATCAGCCTCCTCGGCATGGAGACTATTCCACAGTTCTTCAACAGTATATGATTTTTCGTGGTTTCTGGCCATGATGCGAAAAGAGTTGTAGGAGAAGGAGATGCCATGAAGAATTTATCGGACAACATGCCGAGTTGTGACAGTGTCGGGCCATACAATGAACAATTGATCGTAGATCGATCTAGATTGGTCGCCATGGGTTTGTCTTCCATGGTGAGAGAATTTAACTTTTCTTGAAGTAACTCGATGTTCCCTTCAGAGAGAAAGGCATATCGCGTCTCCAATTTTGACCATAGTAGATGTGAGGAGGAAACACCGAGAATGACGCTGAGAGCAGAGGTGGAAAGGGTTGCTTGGATGCAAATACGTAAATGTTGATCAGTGATCAACCATTGTTGGAACATATGATTTTGAATTGGAGGAAGAGGGAATGAATCAGTGGAGGTAGGATCTGGAATAGTAGGAGAGTGAGAAGGATTCGATCCATCAATGTAGTCGAGGAAACCGTGAGCGTTGAGGACACCCACAACTTGCGATCGCCATAGAATGTAATTTCTGGAATCGAGGCGAGTGGTGATAAGAGTGGGAAATTTTGAAATAAGAAATTTTAGGTTGGGAGAGATCGGATCCATCTGAGAAGGATAAATGTTTTTGATAAGAGAAGTTGGTTTGGAATTTTAGGAAGAGGACAAAGGATCAGAATGCTGTGAAGCAGAAAAGCTCCGATACCATGATGAAATTATAAAAGCAGAAAATAGACGACTGATAGAAGATGATGAAGAAAACCCAACTTTACTTTTTATTTTTCATGATGTGTTTAAATATACAGAGTATCACGGGTATAATAGTAATTTACACGATGAGAGAAATCTAGATTTATTGACAAACATCGATTGCGGATCTTGGCAATATTCGGTGCAATATACGGAGTATCTTCCCCCTTTCTTTTCTGCTTTTCTCCTTCAACAGGAACCTGCCTCATTGCTTATGCACACATTTGTTCTTAACTCTTGAATAGTCGCATGTATCACATTTCACTGGCCCCTGTATTGTCACCCAGACGCTTGTACTTCTGTCAATAGGCGCCTGCCATCTCTTACTTCGAAATTTTTCTTTACATCACACATGCACCCGTCTATTTGCCTACAGGCGCATGTGCTCCTTCTGTCTCGTTTTGTGAGTCAAATCACGACCGTTCGATTTTCATCAAATGGTCAGAATTTGAATGAGTGTTTTTCCCAATTCGATAAAAACCTAATTTCCTCATCTCCTCCCTATTTCTCTTCGATTCAACAGATCATCTTCTTCCCCAAAGTTTGATAATTAGGGTTTCACCTTTACAGTCAATTTCGCCAGCTATTCTCATTTGATCGGCCATTGATCTTTAACTTCATCAAGATCTTCGACTCCTCCTCCTTCTAGGTAACCGATTTGAACTCTTTTCACATCAATTCGTGTCCCAGGGCTAGGTTCATTTCTATTGCAGTTTAATGGGTCCTAAGCCTGTGTCATCTCCTACTAAGTCCATATCTGTCAAAAAACCTAGGGCAAAGCAGCCTAGGGCTCCTAAAATTGCTCCAAACCCTAAGTCTACTCCGACAAAAGCTCGTACTAAGCGGGCTAGGTTACATACTCCTGTACTTTCTTCTCCATCCAATTTTGAAGACTCTTGGGCTAGTGAAGATGTTTCCCTAGCCCGTAAGCTCAAACAAACTTCAACTGCTACAGCTTGATCCTAAACTCACCCTGAAACCGCTTCTTCTCCTTCAATTATAGTTTCTGCCACTCTACCTATTTGTCAAGATGATATTTATCTAGGGATGTTTAATGCCCTACTTAATGTCAAAATTCTTGTATATGGAGACTTTCAGGATGAGAATCTATCTCAACTCATGACAAATACAAATCTGATTGATCTCTTTCGATATTCACCCACTGCCTCACCAAAACCATATCATATGCTTATCAAGATTTTCAATGCTAATCACATTCATGGTGAGTACAACACCACTGGGGTTATTGACTCTTTTATACAAGGAATCCCCATCAAGCTTGACTCCAAGCTCCTAAGAACCATTCTAGGTATTACTTCATCAGGGGCTCTTCCTTCAGATATCAACATTGCTAAGATTCTAGAGCTTGTTCAAGCCATTCTGCAAGACATATTCAAAAAAGTTCCATCTAGACTAACTTCTGGAGTCAAGACTAGCATATTCACTAAGCGTGGTTGGGCAGTCCACCATGTAGTGAAATCCAACATTCTTCCCAAGTCTGGCTCTTCTGATCACCCTCCCATGATATCCTGAAGTGTATGTATGCCATCCATTCTATGATGTTTGTGAATTGGTCTAGGGTCATTCTAGATAAGATGTACTCTGTAGAGATCACTCCTACTGTTTCACACCTACCCTATAGCTGCATCCTAACTCTTATCTTCAGACATTTCAAAATTAATCTTGAGTCATATGAGTCTGTCCCTCTTGGTACTCTTTTGGATGAATCTACAAACCTGAAGTCTTCTTCAGCTCTGCAGGTTGTATCCACTAAGAGTAAAGCAGCTACTTAGCCCTCCTCTTCAGTGCCACCTGTTGATACTACCATTCCATCATTAACATGTGCTCCATCTACTCAGGACCCATTCTTTATTTAGCTTGATAGGAAGGTGAATTTGATCTTAGAGATGCTCAGATCTTCTATGGTGCATCATGGTATACCCCTGCCATCCACTCTCCAGTCCCTGATGCACCACACTGAGGCTACCACATCTACAACTAATCCTCCTATTGGTGACACTGAGATTCCTCATGTCATCACTCCTACAGCTGAGACCACTGATGCTGCTACTACTACCTCTTCAGAGCTGGAGACACATGACTTATCAGTGAAGATGAGAGCTCCACAGACCACCTCCATAGCTCTTGAAGCATCAACCATCATCACCCAGCTAGATGCTTGATGCTTGTTGGAGATTTCTTACCCGAGGTCTTAGTTTTGTTTTTGTTAGCGTTTGAGAGTCTAGGTGATGTTTTGGTGTTAGATTGTGAGCTTGGATAGTTGTTGGCGATGTAGTGTTATTTGGTATTTTGTATGTATGACTGATTGATTGTACTTCATTTTGGGTTGTACTTGTAGTTGGTTTTTGTTCCAACTAGCATGTACTTGAAGTATGATCTTTTGCTATATGATGTATGGAGTTGGTATCATGTTTTTGTTTCTCACTCAATGTTGCCATTGGACTTCTCTTCCTCTAGTCAACTATGAATTTGATGATTTTGATTAGTATTTTTTTGATATACCTTCATGTATTCCAGTTTTTCATTTGGTATCACATTAAATACCTTTCAAACTCTTTATACTCCCATGTTGTTTTTTCTTTTATTTAGCACTAATTGTTGTTGTTTCTCTACTCCCACTTTTTGGATAATGCCATAGGGGGAGAGAAATAAACAAACTCACAATTTTGGTGCTAATTAAAAGCTAAATATTATCTTGAATTTAATATTGATATATCCTTAGATTCTGGGTGAGTAAGATATAATGAATTTGGATTCAAAAATCCTAAATTCAAAAACTTTGAATTTATTCCATACACTCTCTATGCATGTATGTGTCACTTATATCATACACTATCTTTAATTGATTATTTGATGCACATATCTTTATTGTCTAACTAGATTGGCATCTATGTATGGGGAGTAAGTATTTCTTAAGCACAATTATATATTTTTGTTTATGATTGTTTGTCATCACTAAAAAGAGGGAGAATTTTGAGTATTGACTTCTTCATACTTGGTTTTGATGATGCACAAACATAAATACTTGTGACCAATCCCTTCCATGCAGTTAAGTCATTGCCAAATCTAATCATGAAGATCAATTGCAATGAATGACAATTAAGCTCAATCAAGTTCGATCAATATCAATCAAAGCTCAAAGAGATGATTGAGTGATCAAGACAAAGAGAGAAGACTCAACAACTTCAAGTTCAATCAAGAGAAAGAAAAGAAGCTAAAATTCTTTGTAAATCTTTTTGTTCTTTTATTTCATTCTCTTAGATTGTATCATTGAAGTAAAGTTAACTTGGAGCGCACACACATTCCTCACATTATCCTAGGAATCCCTTAGAAATATTTTCCTAGTACCTTTGATCATAAAACCCTTACCTGGGTAATTTGGGTGCTTGATAGGCGACTGCAAAACATTAGTCAGGCACATGTCTGTGTTACAGGCGCTTTTGTTTTGTTCAATAATCGCCTTTAACACATATATTTTAGTTAGGGGTTTTGTGTTTTCATACTTCACATATCATGGATGACTGCCATACAAAGTACATAGGCCTGTCTTTCTTGCAGGCACATGTGCACTGTTACTCATTCGCATGTATCCTTTTCCCCAAAAACCCCATTTAGCATGTTATGCAATTGTGCATTTACAGGCATTGCATGTTGGTTTTACAAGTGCCTGCTCATGGTATATGTGCATGTCCATTCCACTACAGTCGCATGTCCATCCTTATCCAAAGATCTCATTTTAACAAATTATGCACTTGTGTATCTTCAGGCGATGTACGTTGGTTTTACATGGGCCTGTCCATGGCACAATCGCATGTCTGTTCCACTACAGTCGCATGTCCATCCTTGCCCAAAGATCTCATTTTTTCAAGTTACACACTTGTGTATTTTCAGGCACCTATGTATACCACATCAGTCGCCTGTCCTAGTTTACCCAAATCCTTGAGTTTGTGCACTTACACACTTCTACCTTTAAGGAACATGCCTTTGGTTTCACATGTGCCTTCATGTTTATACATGTGCATGTCTAACCTTAAGCAGTCGACTGTCCTCGTGGAAAGTTACCGTAATGATTCTCGCCTACCCTCTGACAATGTTCAGCAGATGCCTGCTCGGGCTTTTACATGTGCCTGTCCTAGCTGTAAATTTATCTGTTTAGCCTTTTTCCAACGAGATCTCTTATGGGTTTTGAGTAATTGACTAGGGTTTTTGGGCAAGCCTATAAGAACCTTTATTACTGTTTCATTGTAGATCTCTTAGATACTCCAACATCTCTCTTGGAACTAAGGCTCTCTCATTTTCATTCCAAAGCCCTAAAATCTCTAAAGTCTACAATCTTTTCTCTAAATCTTAGCTTGTCTTCCAACTAGAAACAACTCTCATCATCTAGCTTTCGTGAAGACAAGAGTAAGGGCTTTTCTCTCTTCTACGAAGAGGATCTACACACTCCACTCTTGCCTCACTTCAAGTTCTACACTTCAAGGCATACGAGTTTGTAAGTGTGATATCATATTTCATTATATATTTCTTTTGTTGATTTTCTCTCGGTTATGAGAGGATATTTGCTTGTTCCTGGTTTGTGGGAGATAATGACATTAGTAGTTGTATTGCTTACACTTGTAGGGTATCTACAAGTGGGTTTATTCGAAGCTCAAGGTAGGGTTCTATCTTGAGTAGCCGGGTGGACTCACAGGTGGTAGGGATGTATGATTACCGGGAACAAGTCTAGTTTGACTTGGGTAATCCGAACCCTTGAATGTATTGTGTTTGGTTTGTTCTAATTGATGTTACTATGTTTTTCTTATAATTGTTTGGTTAAGATTTCAATTAGACGTAAATTCCTCTTTAATTTTAAAAACACTATTTGTAATGACTGGTTTTTGTCTATGTATTGTCTATTATATATATATTGTGGTTGTTCTCTTCCTTGTGTGTTTTTCCCCTGTTGGACATTTTCTTTCAGTTCTTTCTGATCTTCTACTTTCCGTTGCATATCATGATGGGCTTGGAGTAAGTATTTTTACGATGAGCTTCATAGCATCCATATATTAGAGCTAGGTTGATCTTAGAAGCCATAGGAATCTTTCCCGAAGCTTCGCGCTTCAATTCGAGACTTTTCATGACTCTTAGTTGGTTCAAGAAGGAGAACCAACCGACTAGATTGCAATCTAGTCGGTCGGCAACTCTTCAGGAACCGACTAGTTCATCTTGATTATTTCAGCTGAGTTACTGTTTCTCCTTAGTCGGTCTAAGCACATTCATCGACCGACTAGTTGTGAAACTAGTCGGTTAGAACCTGTTCTCAGACCGACTAATTCAGAGTTCTTTCTGTCAGCCGAGTTACTGTTTACAGTTAGTCGGTCAAAGAACGACTATCGACCGACTAGTTGAGAAACTAGTCTGTTAGAGTTTCTTCTCAGACCGACTAACTCTCAGTACTTATTTTCTATCATATTCAACCCTTAGTCGGTCAATGAACATTCATCGACCGACTAATTCCCAAACTAGTCGGTTGACGAGCCTTCACAGACCGACTAAATCTGTCTATCCTGTATTGACCCTGTTCACTGTTTGCCTTTTAGTCGGTAACCGTTGGATGACCGACCGAGTAGTTCCCAAACTAATCGGTCGACCACTCTTCACTGACCGACTAATTTACACAGAAACTTAGGTTAAGTTACAGCCGTCGCTTGTTTTTTTCTATTTAAACTCGATATTTCTTTCACTTCTTCCATCACTTTTCCTAGCCGACCTTCTTCCCCAAGCATCCCCCATCTTCCTCTTGCCTTACCTCCTCCTCCCGTGCTCCCTCTCACCCTCATTGCGCCGGCAACCACCCTACAGGCCGCTGGCTGACTCTAAAACCCCCCAATTCTCCTTTTCTCCAGTTATTCCCCTTCATTCTCCCATCTCCAGATCCGTAATATCTCAGCCGCCAGCAGATCTCTTCAGCCGTAGTTTTCCCGGGATCGCTTCTTTCGTTGCCGTGCTAGATCGGATTTGGCGACGGCAATCCGGATACGTCGAGATCCTCTCCTACCTGCAGATTCGTAGGCGTCTTTGATCGTCGATTGTTCCGCTTCATATACGGTTAGTGATCTACCCTTAATCTTTCCATAACCCACACTATAAATTTAGAAAACCTAATAAAAATGGATTACTAGACGTTGTCGGATTCCACTACAAATCCGGATTAGATCATCCAATTCTGATTTTCTGTTTTGCCATAACAGTGACCCATCCCCGTAGAATAGCGATTTTTGAGACGACTCTCGTCGATTAACAACCTCGGTACCATGCAAGTGAAACTTGCCAACCTTGTTTTAGGCCATGCTTTAGGCCATTTCCTTGGTTTTAGCGTAAAAGAGACTAGACCGTGAAATGATAGCGGTCTAGGCGCAATTTCAAGTTCTAGCTTGACAACGAAGCTAGAACTGCCTTTTGTCATGTCATGTCATGCATTTGCCTATAACGTTTAATTTCTCTAACGGTACGCATTTCTATTTAAATATGTGTCATGCATTTGCATTTTTACATGTCATTTGATTTGCATGTTGCATCGTAGCACACGCTACAAAATACTTGTACAATCTTTGTTTCCGGCTAGGCACCTGCTATGCGGGCATAACCCTACGCCATACTTGTTAAAACACTTCCTGGCTCGTGATCCAGAAGCAGGCCACATGTGTTGGTTGAAAACCAAAGCCCGATACACATGGAGGGGTAGGGATAAGCTATCACTTGAGTGTAAGAGTTGGCCCGTACAGCCACTCTAGCCAAAAGGCGTAATCCCTGTGCACGACGTGCTACTAGACTAGGACATTCCTTGTGAATGTTTACTTGTGTCCATGTCATGTTATTTGTTTCTATGCCATGTTCTTATCTGCCATGTTATCATACATGCCATGTCATAACTGCTGTTTACTTTACTTGCTGCACTCATTATATAAATGCCATGTCATACCATACCTTAGAATTGCTAGGTTGCCTTTGATTTTCTACTAGTTTCCTTGCACAAAGTCTTGTAGACTTTGCTGACATGTGCCCCTTCTCTTTGGGTGTCGCATGTTAATTGCTGAGCCAGAGACCGTAGTTGAGGGCGACAAGTTCGTGGAGTTCGTGCCTGATTCCATAGCTGATGTTGAGTACGAGGACACCGGTGACCAGTCTTAGTTCCCTCCGCAGTTTCTTTGTTAGTTGTTGTAGCTTGGTGGTGAGTAGCACCATCTTGTTAGTTGCTTTCCTTGTTGGCCATGTTGGGCCTTTTTAGACTCTTTTGTTAGCCTGGTGGTTTTTCTGGTGGTTGTTGAACTTTTATTTGGACATTTGAGATTGATAATTTATTATTCGTCTCTTTCTATTATTCTTGTCTTTGTTCCGTTTCACATTACAGGGATCTGCATGGTATTTCTAGACTCTTTACAGGCTGGAGCCTCACAGCTCCCAGCCTGAGCGGGCCTCGTCACGCCTCGCCTCCATTTTAGGGAAGCGGGTCGTGACAAGTTTTGTTGGTGGCCCATGCAGGTCAACACTCTGTAACTGTGACTTAATCGGAACAACGATAAGAATTATAGAATGTCCGATAAATAATTTCGACACCCGAGTCATAGGCTGAGAGTCTGATTATTTCGTTTCTGTGTCATTACATGGTAGGAAGACAGAATACCCGAGCTGCTGGTGGTGTGCCCCCTCGTGTCGAGGAGCCAGACCGAGAGCCCTCCAACGGGGAGATTATGCAGATGATGCATCAGATGATGCAGGTGCAGCAGGGCATGCTTCAGAATGCCCAGAATGTTCCGATTGCTCGGGGAGCGCGTCCAGTCCAGAATGTCCCTCGCTCCGAGCCAGGAGCGAAGTAGTTTTGGGAGCTGGGCCCCACTTACTTTGATGGGATCGAAGGACCTCTAGCTGCTGATGAGTGGATCAGGAATATGGAGGACAACCTGAAGATGTTGAAGGTCGACCCGGCTGGATGGGTTGACTTGGTGAAGAGGCAGCTTAGAGATAATGCTCGGAACTGGTGGGATGCAGAGGAGGAGATGCTGGTGAAGCCGATATCTTGGGCTACTTTCAAGTCCAGATTCGATGAGGAGTACTTTCCGAAGGCTGCCAGGAGGGAGATGGCGCAGTGCTTCATCGACCTGAAGCAGGGGAGCATGACGGTGGACCAGTACCACCAGGAATTCACCAGGCTGAGCCGTTTCGCACCGAAGAAGGTGCAGGATGCTGATGAGAGGGCCCAGAGGTTTCTGCAGGGGCTCTCTTTGGATCTTCAGAGCTTTGTGTCTTCTTCTGATTTGGAGTCCTATCAGAAGGTTCTGATTTCAGCGATGAGGCAGGAGCTGATTGTGAACCAGAAGAGAGGATGTGTTTCTGGAGCTGGGAAGAGGCCTGTGGAGCAGGCCAGGGCAGTGATGAGACCAGGGTTCAGGCCCAATCAGCCGGTACAGTTCAAGAGGCCAGGAGGACATCCTACTCCGAAGACTTGCCTTTTCTGTGTCAAGATTGGGCATGTCAAGGATCAATGCCGAAAGATGTTGGGACAGTGCTTGGTTTGTGGTGATCCAGCGCATGTCATGAGGGACTGCCCGAAGTCCAAGCAGCCTTGGAAGGGACCTGTTACAGCTCAGCCGTTGTAGCAGAGGGCACCTATACCTGATGGACATGGAGCGCCTCTCGTTCCACAGAAACAGGCCTTTTAGCAGGCCATGCAGCTGAGGAGGCAGGCTTTCCTGATTACTGCAGTTGAGACTGAGGCTGTGGATGAGGTTATTGCAGGTAACCCTCAGTCTAGTTGTTTCTTTTCTTAGTTAGCCTTGTTTGTTGGAATTTGTTTGGCTGCTTGTTATGTTTGCTAGAATAGGATTTGATTGTTAGATTGCTTGTTAGGTGTGATTTTGGTTTGCACATTTCCTGCACGAGTCCTCTTCGACTCTGGTGCATCGATGTGCATTATTTCCCGGAGCTTCGTGGAGAAGCATTCCTTGTCGACTTCCCCTCTTCCCAAGAGTTGGGATATCGTTACAGGAAATGGTGTGATCTCAATGCATCGTGGTTGCAATTCTTGCCCTTTGGTGGTATGTGGACATGAGCACTACGCTGATTTCATCGTCCACGACATCATCAAATATGATGCTGTCCTTGGGATGGACTGGCTTGGGAGTTTCTATGCCACGATCGATTGCCAGAGGAATAAGGTGGTGTTTGAGATTCCAGGCCATCTGGTGTTCCAGTACATCCGTGGCAGCAGTTCGCTTGGTTCGGTCAGGTTTCGGGCCAAGCCGGTGGAGATCGTTGCTATGCAGATGGAGCAGTGTAGACCAGCGATGGTGCGTGACTTCGACGACGTCTTCCCCGAGGAGATGTCTGGATTGCCGCCCGATCGAGCTCTCGAGTTTTCGATCGATCTTATTCTGGGAGCGCAGCCTATCTCGAAGGCACCCTATCGCATGGCACCAACAGAATTGGAAGAATTGCGGAAGCATCTGTACGAACTCCTTCAGAAGGGTTACATTCATCCCAATGTGTCTCCGTGGGGAGCACCGGTCTTGCTGGTGAAGAAGAAGGACGGTTCGCGTCGCATGTGTGTGGACTACCGGGAGTTGAATGCGGTGACCGTCAAGAATCGATATCCGTTGCCTCGTATAGATGACATCTTTGATCAGCTTGGAGGATCGAGGGTATTCTCTAAGTTGGACCTGAGGAGTGGTTATCATCAGCTGAAGGTGAGGAAGGAAGATGTTCCGAAGACAGCATTCAGGACGAAGTATGGACACTACGCGTTCGTGGTTATGCCTTTCGGTGTAACCAACGCACCCGCAGTTTTTATGAACATGATGAATCTGATCTTCTATGACTTTTTAGACAAGTTTTTCGTTATCTTCATTGATGACATTCTGATATACTCAAAGTCAGAGGAGGAGCATGCATCGCACTTAAGGACATTGTTGGAGATCTTGAGGAAGCATCGGTTGTATACTAAGTATTCCAAGTGCAAGTTTTGGCTGGACAGAGTTTCTTTTCTCAGGCATGTGGTGTCAGGAGATGGTATTTCAGTGGACCCCGAGAAGATCAAGGCTATCAGGGGGTGGCCTGTTCCGCAGTCAGCATCGGAGATCAGGAGTTTCCTTGGATTGGCTGGTTATTACCGGCGGTTCATTAAGGACTTCTCCCGTATTGTCGAGCTGATGACCAGACTGACGCGGAAAGATGTACCATTTGTTTGGTCCTATGGCTGTGAGGAGGCTTTTGGTGTTCTGAAGAAGAGTCTGACGACTGCCCCTGTTCTTGCTGTGCCTGATCGGAATGGAGGATTCGAGATCTTTTGTGATGCTTCCGGTAAGGGTCTCGGTTGTGTATTGCATCAGCATGGGCACGTGGTTGGCGACGGTAATCCGGATACGTCAAGATCCTCTCCTACCTGCATATTCGTAGGCGTCTTTGATCGTCGATTCTTTCGCTTCATATACGGTTAGTGATCTACCCTTAATCTTTCCATAACCCACACTATAAATTTAGAAAATCTAATAAAAATGGATTACTAGACGTTGTAGGATTCCACTAAAAATCCGGATTAGATCATCCAATTCTGATTTTCTGTTTTGCCATAACAGTGACCCATCCTCGTAGAATAGTGATTTTTGAGACGACTCTCGTCGATCAACAACCTCAGTACCATGCAAGTGAAACTTGCCAACCTTGTTTTAGGCCATGCTTTAGGCCATTTCCTTGCTTTTAGCGTAAAAGAGACTAGACCGTGAAATGATAGCGGTCTAGGCGCAATTTCAAGTTCTAGCTTGACAACAAAGCTAGAACTGCCTTTTGTCATGTCATGTCATGCATTTGCCTGTCACGTTTAATTTCTCTAACGGTACGCATTTCTATTTAAATATCTGTCATGCATTTGCATTTTTACATGTCATCTGATTTGCATGTTGCATCGTAGCACACGCTACAAAATACTTGTACAATCCTTGTTTCCGGCTAGGCACCTGCTATGCGGGCATAACCCTACGCCATACTTGTTAAAACACCTACTGGCTCGTGATCCAGAAGCGGGCCACATATGTTGGTTGAAAACCAAAGCCTGATACACGTGGAGGGGTAGGGATAAGCGATCACTTGAGTGTAAGAGTTGGCCCGTACAGCCACTCTAGCCAAAAGGCGTAATCCCTGTGCACGACGTGCTACTAGACTAGGACATTCCTTGTGAATGTTTACTTGTGTCCATGTCATGTTATTTGTTTCTATGCCATGTTCTTATCTGCCATGTTATCATACATGCCATGTCATAACTGCTGTTTACTTTACTTGCTGCACTCATTATATAAATGTCATGTCATACCATACCTTAGAATTGCTAGGTTGCCTTTGCTTTTCTACTAGTTTCCTTGCACAAAGTCTTGTAGACTTTGCTGACATGTGCCCCTTCTCTTTGGGTGTCGCATGTTAATTGCTGAGCCAGAGACCGTAGTTGAGGGCGACAAGTTCGTGGAGTTCGTGCCTGATTCCATAGCTGATGTTGAGTACGAGGACACCGGTGACCAGTCTTAGTTCCCTCCGCAGTTTCTTTGTTAGTTTTTGTAGCTTGGCGGTGAGTAGCACCATCTTGTTAGTTGCTTTCCTTGTTGGCCATATTGGGCCTTTTTAGACTCTTTTGTTAGCCTGGTGGCTTTTCTGGTGGTTGTTGAACTTTTATTTGGACATTTGAGATTGATAATTTATTATTCGTCTCTTTCTATTATTCTTGTCTTTGTTCCGTTTCACATTACAGGGATCTACGTGGTATTTCTAGACGATTTACAGGCTGGAGCCTCACAGCTCCCAGCCTGAGCGGGCCTTGTCACGCCTCGCCTCCATTTTAGGGAAGCAGGTCGTGACACTATTCAACCCACCTTCTAGTGTTTGCCTCATCGTACAAGGTCCTTACAATTTCCAACTGCACATGGGATGGAGAAGCTTTCTGGATCTTTTAGTTTTTCAACCATCTTCCTCAGTAGAATGGCTCTACGCTCCACCGATAATATGACTTTCTCCCTCTTGCCTTTCTTTGGGAGGATGTCCTTCAGAAATTTGGCATAGAATGGGATTTCGGAGAAAGCATCGAGGAACGGGAAGGTGATATTCAGCTTCCTCAGTATGTCGAAACACCTCTCGTATTTTTCTTCCAACTTGGCCTTTGCCAACCTTGACGGAAAGGGGACTTTGGGGATGTAGACTCTCGTGGATTCCCCTGAAGTGCCTCCCTCTTTTCTCTCAACACTCTTCTCCCTTAATGGCTCAGATGATGGAGCTTCCTCACTCTCGTTTTCAGTCTCAACATTCACTTGGGGCTCTTTCTCAACTGCATCTTCCTCTTCCACACTAGGCATGGTGGGTCCTTCTCTCTGCCTCACACTACTCAAGGTGATGGCATTGACATGTCCTCGAGGGTTTGGTTCAGATTGTCCCGGCAGTGACCCATATGTCCTCGCAATCTGTGAAAACTTTTGCACCATTTGTGCCACTTGGGTCTCCACCCTTTTGGAGTGTGGATAGTTATTGGGTGGTGGAGATAAGCTGTTGAATAAAAGACTAAAAGTACTCATTTCTTTTTTTTTGCAAAGTAAGTTAGTATCTATATTAGATATCAAAAGAAGTTACAACGTGGTTAGTGAATGAATACAAGGCTAAATGGCTAGGGGATAGGACACAGGCGTCACCACCCTAGAACATAGAGACTAGTAAACATAAACATAACCACCAAACATATCTAGAATAGAATTACACCACAAATCAAAGTCACATGTCAGATACAGCTGAACCACGGCTGCACCAGAGGATGCTTCAGTTAAATGCATCAAGCTGGCAGCTGCAAAGCAATTTAAATACACTGGCCGCTGGCATCATGGCCGCAGGAAACAAGGCTGCTGCACATGGGGGAATTGCTCCTGGCCGTTTGCACCCTGGCCGAAAAGCTCACCCCAGATTACACCACAACAAGGAAACCGCAAGTATCATGAAGCCCGCGTGCAACAATTTAACTACTGCACATGGAACAACAGCAGGAATGCTTTTTGTAGAGCTTGCACAGGAAGGTTCACTCCAGGCAAGAATCACCAGAAGAAAGCCTTATCAACCTGCAACATAAATATCCCAATTTTCCAAAGCCGTGATTGCCTCGACCTCAGCATCCTGCACATTGCGTAGGGCAATACGAACGTCAGCGGAAATTTCATCAAACAGAGCCGTCTTGGGCCTCCTAATGTTTTCGAACACCCTTCTGTTGCATTCACGCCACAAGTGCCAGACCACTGCGCCAAGCATAGTTTTTGCAAGCAATCCTAGCATGCCTCTCTTCTCAAATTTCACCAAGAAGAAGGAACCTAGCACCGGTAGTGAAAGCACAGTAGGTCCCTTCACCCCTAGTTTGAGTAAGGCTCGGTGCATGATATAATTGGTGTAGGAGCAGTCGAAGTAAAGGTGGTTCACAGTTTCTGGGCAGTCAAACGTACATAGTTCGCAGAAATTAGAGCTTAGAGTACACCATTTTTCCATGCGTTCCTTAGTTAGAAGCTTGTCCTTGAATGCGCGGAGAAGCGTGATGGACATTTTGGGGATGCATTTACTGAACCATATAATATTCTAGAAAAGGAATGGGGTACCTTTGTCTCGCACAATGTCCCATGCATCTTTGAATTTAAAGTCTGAACCCTGCTTCCATTCCCAGGTATCGGCACCTACAGACAAGGTAACTTGTTGAAGCAATGGTTTGAGAATATCAATTTCCTCATCACCAATCCAAGAAGAACCTTCCCAATAGTTACTAACTCGCCTCCTACTAGCCCCATTTGGAATCCCATAAATGTTTTTGAGAGGACCGCAAGGGAGCCAGTTGTCATGCCAGAAAAGAGTGTCGTTCCCATCTCGAACCTTCCTCGTAATAATCTTTTGTGAAAAATTTCTGCAGTGGAGAAGGAACTTCCACGTTCCCGAGTGTGAGACCTCCCCTTTTGCCTCATAGAATGTAGCAGCATCCTTATATTTGTCCCGCATATACTCCGCCCAAAGGCCCCTAGACTTTAGAAATCTCAATGTCAGCTTAATCCCAGATGCAAGGTTCAGGTCTGTAAGTAATCTTAATCCTATCCCTCCTTCCTCCTTAGGCCTGCAAGAGTCTTTCCAAGCCCAACCTTTTGTTGAACCCCAAATAAAATTCCTACACATTGATGTAAGTGTACACAAGACAGTGGAAGGAACTTTATAAACCTGGACCCAAAAATTAATCATGCCATAAATAACAGATCTTACCAGTTCAATACGACCAGCTATAGATAATGTGGTGGAAGTCCAACCACACAGCCGTTTCCTACACTTATCAATGAGACGACTGTACATATGTGTTTTGGGGTATTTGGATGACAATGGAAGTCCCAAGTAAGTAGTGATAGTGTTTGCGTGTTTAGCACCCAAGTAATCCGCCAGGCATCCAGGGGTTTTAACACCTTTGCTAAACATAGATATACTCTTACTCCAGTTGATCTCCAGACCACTGAAATTCCTAAAGTCCTCCAGCAAAGTCTTAAGGCCACTAAGGGATTTTTGGTTTGCTCGACAGAAAACCAACAGGTCGTCTGCAAATAACAGATGTGATGTGGAGCCTGTTCGTCTCATAGGTTGGATGGACCCTTTTGTAATAGCCTTAGCAAGGAGGAGGGAGAAAGTTTCCATGATAATGACAAATAGGTAGGGAGAAAGAGGATCCCCTTGCCTAATCCCTCTATTTCCTCCAAAGTATCCAACAGGAGAGCCATTAACCATAACAGAGAAGGAGGCAGTAGAAATGCATTCCTTTATCCAACTGATGAACATATACCCAAATCCCATCTGATGCAGCATAAAGTACATAAACTCTCTGTTCACGCTGTCAAAAGCCTTTCTAAGGTCAAGTTTCAAACACGCTCTGGCCCCCATAAGATTGCTGAAGTCTCTGATCTGCTCATGGGCCAGCAAGGTACAGTCTGATAGCAATCTCCACTGAAGGAAAGCTGACTGATTTGGAGATACTAAGTCATGAATAATTCTCCTAAGCCTGTTGCAAATGATCTTAGAAATAATCTTATAAATTACATTGCAACAAGCAATAGGCCTGTAGTCCCCTAGAGCTGAAGCATTAGAACTTTTTGGGACAAGAGTAAGGAAAGTGTGATTAACCTGGAGTAGTAAGGGAGATGATTTGAAAAAAGATTGAACTGCATGAACTACATCAGATCCAAAATCTGCCAATTGTGCTGGAAGACGAAACCACTGAATCCATCCGGCCCCGGAGATTTGGAAGGACCTATCTAATAGACTGCCTCTTTAATTTCTTCTAGAGTAATTCTCCTCTCTAGCCACCTAGCTGTTTCCTGTTTAATCTTCTGTTTGAGCACAAGATTAGGGAACACATTCCAGTAATGGTTTTGATTGTATAAGCACTCATAGAAATTTGCGGCCTCAGATTAATATCATCAAAGGATTTACTCTGAACCCCATTAACATTCACCAAGTGCATAAGATTATTGCGGCCTTGCCTAGATCTCATAGCATTGTAGAAAAAACTTGTGTTTCTATCACCGAGGTCCAACCATTCCTGTCTACTTTTCTGTCGAAGCATCTCCTCTTCCATACCAAGCAGATTAGCAAGCTCATTAGCTAAAGAATGTTCACTCTCCTGGAGCAAAGGGTCATAATGAATCCCATTCTGATGTCTTAAGGCTTCAAGCTGATTTCTACAGATAAGAATAGGATCTCTAGCTTGGTGCTCCTTAGCCCACCTTCTTAACTCAAATTTAACCTGCTTCAGCTTTCTAGTCAAACAGAACATAGGGGTTCCTCTAAAACTTATAGCCCACATAGAATCCATTATGTCGCTATACCCAGGCAAGTTTATCCAGTGATTGAAAAATTTGAATGGTTTAGGGTCCGAATGTACCTGGGAGTGTAGATGGACGACCATAGGGGAGTGATCACTGGTTTGGGGGTCCAAATAATCAAAGAAGGAGTCTGGAAGCTTGTTAACCCATTCACCATTGCAATGCACCCTATCCAGTTGTGCAGAGATACAGCCTTTACCCCTTCGTTTATTACACCAGCTCAATCGAGCTCCAGTACTTTTGAGAGTCTGCAATTGACAGTCAGACAAGCAGTTATTGAATTCATAAAGTTTGGAAGCCTCCACTCTGTGCCCACCAATTTTATCTTTAGCATACAAGATGCAATTAAAATCCCCGCCTACCATCCACGGATCAGTACCCACTTTTGCTGCATCCCCCTTCAGCTGCTCCCATAAATCCCTCCTTTCAGATGCTCTGTTGCTTCCATATACAGCAGTAAATACAGAAACAAACCCCCCCACATTTTCACACCGAACAGTAATATGTTGCACTGAAGAAGAGATAATACTTGCTTCCCAAACAAGGTGATCGAGGCCCATAAGTATGCTTCCGCCTCCATGGATATGGAAATTGTTAAAAGTGTACCAACTCTTTGGGATGCAAGATTTTAATGGTATCAGAATTTAATTTAGTCTCCAGGAGGAAAATTGCTGTCTGGATAATCTTCCTAATCCTATCCCTGAGGTCCCTACGCCTCACAACAGTGTTCAACCCGCGTGTATTCCAAATCAAGACAGACATTAGATAACAGGAGATAGTAGACGAATGTGACCCCTACTTGTGCCTGCTACTCCGGCGGGTTGTCGTGACGGGTCGTGGAGTAGACTGTAATTTCCCCTTTGATCCTTCAATATCATTCAGCATTTCAATGTGCTCTGCGTACCATTCTGGGTTTTCATAAGTTGGTACCACAGGTAGGGTGTCATTTAAGCTTTCAGAAGCAAAGGAGGGAGAAATGAGTTGATTGCCTGAAGGGTCCTGGCATACAGCTAGTTGAGGAATGCTTGAAGATTCATGAACCTTGGATTCGGAATCCTGAACCACAGGAGACGCAATATGAGGGAAACCGGCTGCACTCTTATGATGATGAACCCTCCTCTGGGTTGAAGTTAGTACTGGCTCTCCAGTAGAAGTTCCGATATCAAAATGAACACCCTTGCTCTTTGGCTTAAGACTGAGAATTATCTTCACCAAGCTAGCAAAACATTTAAAATTTCCCTTAGACCGTAATGCACTTTCTTCCAGACACTGAATAGGCCCCTTCAGTCCTGTACTCACAGTTGGTGATACCATGTTAGCACTTTGGGATGCAGGTTGTAAGATAGTCCTCCTTTCATACCCTGGTAATTTGGAGAAGGCACAACATTATCAATGCTAGAGCTCTGACCATGCTCAAGAATATTAACATGGAGTGATTCTAGTACAATTTCCTTGCCCTTATCTTTTTTCGCCAAAGGACACTGCAGGTTAGAATGTCCAAAACAAACACAATGACCGCAACGAGGTGTCTCAGCCTTATACTTGACATGAAAGGATTGGATAGACCCATCATCCAGTTCCACATCAACCGATCTTGGTAGGGGCTTCTTGGCGTCAACCTCAACCAAGCATCTTGCGTAGGTTATTCTCTCTAGATTTGCTGTAGCTCGGTCCAAGCACAATGGATTGCCCACCACAGAAGCCATGATGTTTAGCACCTCCATATTCCACATATTAACGGGAAGGCCATAGATTTACATCCAGACTGGCACATCAGTAAGAATATCTCGATCGTGACGAAGAGAAGGACTCCATTGTTTTAGCATTACCAGGCGACCATCAAATAGCCAAGGGCCACCATGAAGGACCCTATCGCAGTCTTCGCCGCTATCAAATTTAAAGTAGAAAAAACCATTTTCCTTGCTATAAATTTGCACCCTCCTCTTGGGCTTCCACAGCCGCTCCATCCAGGATAGAATCTATTCATACATAGGGGTGTCACCCAATACATACCCAACGAGAGTGGACTTCCAATGTTCAGCCCCCTTCTCTAAAAGCGAATTTGACACCCTAGCAACACAGGACCCATCCTGCCTGAATTTTGGCTTGACAAAATTCATGCCAACAGCATCCCCATAAGAGCGCCGATTGGCACAGACCTCCGACCAACTAAGTTTGGCAGCTGAAGGATTTATAAAAATTTGATTAGTACTTGACACAGGCCTCTGGGGCAAATCACCGAACACCTCATCAGCAACAACTCTCCCTGACTTCAGATTGGGTTGCCCCGTTAGCCTCTTTGCTGGGTAACCAGTCCTCATACGGCCATGAAGGGAGGTCTTGAATCCGCCTCGAGGGAAGACTCGCTGAAGGGAAGGCGGGAGCGTCGCCACCTCCCTCCGCCTCCTATTAACAACTTGCCATCCCTCACCATCATCCACTCCAGATTTAGCTGTCCTATCACTGCCGACTCCGGAAACCCTATTACTCTGTCCCCTTTTAGTGCCTCCAATACTGCCAATGTCCTCTCCAAGATCTCTCCGTTGAACAGTCCGTAGTGAGCCGTTAGGAGCCCCTTGAACCAGATTCGCATCATTGGTAGAAGCCGCCACCCACCACTGGTTATTGGTAATAGCCTCCGCCCGTAGTGAGCCTTCATTGGCAGCCGGTGGTAAAGCCGCCGCCCGCTGGTCGCCATCCCCTAGGGTTGTCATTTTTTATCATATATATATATATATACATGTAAAAAAAGTACTCATTTCACTTCCCCTACGTAAGATATGATTTTCTATTAGTATTTCTAAATTGGATTTAGAAGAGGATGGCATATGGGCATGTGGCCCTTGATTAAATTTTTCATTAGTCTTGAGGCAGCACATGGAACTGTTGGGGGTGCTGTGGGTATGGAGGTTGAGGCTGCAACCCAAGGCTCCTATAAGAGAAGTTTGAGTGGGTTTTCAACCCCTAGTTGAAGGTGTTGGAGTAAGGGTTATTAGGCTGCCTTGTGTTATTGTTGTAAAGAGCATTCTCCTGCTCAATCGTTATTCCCGGTGGTGTTGCAAGAGTGGATGAGCATTCAATACTTGGATGTCCCTGCACACCACATACTTCACATAAAGTCGTCGTAGGAAGATTAGCAGCACCGATTCCCAACATAGAAAGATGTTTTGTTAATGCATCAAATTTTGAAGAAAGCATGGAACAAAGTCTAATTCATACTTACCTCCTCTCTTGGTGGTAGCTCTCTCATTGCTCCATAAATAGTTGTTGGTGGCCATGTCCTCCAACAACTTCTTGGCTTCCTCAAGACTCCTACTCATTATCGCCCCATTAGTGATGACGTCGATGCTCATCTTCACTTCTTGTGAAAGCCGGTTGTAAAATGTTTGGATCAGGAGCCAGCCCGACAATCCATGATGCGGGCAATGTCTTTACATATCCTTGAATCTCTCCCATGCTTCATACAACTATTCTTTGTCAAGTTGGGAGAACGAGGTAATTTTGTTGCGCATCTTCAGGGTCTTTCTTGGAGAGAAAGCTTAGTTAGAAAAACACGTGATAGACTATCCCAAGTCATAAAAGTTTTAGGATTATGGCTTCTAAGACAATCCCTCACCTTATCCTTTAGAGAGAAAGGGAAGAGTCTTATCCTAATGGCATCGTTGGTGACGCCATTCATCATACATCTCCTCCAGAAAAGTTTTCAGATGGTCGTTGGGGGTTTCCATAGGTGATCTCCCAAATTGGTCCTACTGGACTCAGCTGATCAACGAGGGTTTCAATTCGAAGTTGTTGTCATCCACTGATGGCCTTGTAATACTCGACGTTGACCCATTAAAGGGCTTGGCGAATTTCAGAAGGGACATACCAGGAGGTGGACTGTCAAGTAGAAGTGGCGACAGTGGATTGTGAATTTCTTTCGCCATTGATTCTGGTGCAAAATTCCTTTTTCTTTCAGCGTTGCACCAGCGTGTGGTCGCTTCAATCTCAGGGTCTAGAGAAAGAAAATCCTCGATACCATGTGATCTCCTATAAAGGCACAAAAGGGCAAAACCAAAAGAAAACGTCAAAATCACCAAAAATCAATATCACAAGAAAATAAAAAGGAAAAGAAAAAGTGCATAGTCTGGCAACAAAGATAGAAACTAATATCAAGTCGTGCCTACGTAGCAACGGTGCCAGAAACTTGTTCGTGTCTCAAAATGTATACCGCAAGCGCATGGTGAGGTTCTAGCGTTATACATGTCGTCCACAAGGATTCAGTTGTTTAATACTAGTTTCTCCCTAAGTTCGTTTGCTATGCGATCGTTAAGAGGCTAGAAGTAGAATAATGAGATAGAATATCAAATCAGAAAAGCTCTAGGACCTAGGTATCCACACCAGCAGCTTGGATGTTGATTGGCTTGTGGGGATCGACCGACCCTCAAGTGGCTTGTACGTCGATAGATCGAGGCTATGAAGATCTGGAGCGACCCTCACAGGAGATTGAGACTCGACGATCTACACCACAAAGAAACATTAGGGGGGTCGGATCTGGGTCCCGACCAAAATCACCTCTGATGCTTAAGTTAGTACAGGAACTTAAGTAAGAGAGTGAGCTTGGAGCAGTAGAGATCGACCCATGGAGGTTTATCTCAGGTTTGACGTCGCAAGCTCTTTAGTGGAAGAAATATATGCTGAAAGAGTAGAGTCTATGTATTAGATCTCATACCTTGGGAATTGGAACCTTTCTAGTATTTATAGACCCCTTGGGTCCTTTTAGTGGTGTTAGGGAGATAACGGTCACCCCATTATGGTGCCATGATCTTTCCTCTTTAATAGGAGGGAACATTTCCCACGTTTTCGCTTTATGAGGCCGTCTTCAATCCCACGTTTGAGTGATGGGAGTGCAACGGGCGGCTGGCTGGAGGGCTTTGACCGAGTCGATATTGGGCTTCTCTCGTGGGCCCTGTGGGCCTTAGTCACTCGTTGGTCAAGTCATCTCAATTGGTTAGACCATTGCCCAAGATGATCGAGGGTAAGCCATCAAATCATGTTAGGAGTAGACCACTACGTTCGGTGGCAAGGAAGCGATTCCCTCGACTCACGGCTGACGTCACACTGGGGTCATTCAGTGGAAAAGTGGTGGCCCCCTCGACTTACAGCTGACGATGCATCAGGGTCATTCAGTAGCGAATAGGTGGCCCTATGACTTATGGCTGACGACGCGAGAGGGTCGTTTAGTGGTAAAGGGGTGGCCCTTTGACTTACGACTGATGATGTGAAAGGGGTCGTTCAGTGGCAAAGGGGTGGCCCCTTCGACTTACAGCTGACAACACGAGAAGGTCGTTCAATGGCAAAGGTGTGGCTACTTGACTTACGCCTGATGACGTGAGAGAGTCATTCAGTGGCGAAGGGGTGGCCCTTCGACTCATGGCTAACGATGCAAGAGGGGTCGTTCAGTGGCAAAGGGGTGGCCCCTTCGACTTATGGTTGACGATACGGGAAGGTTGTTCAGTGGCAAAAGGATGGCCCATTCGACTTACGGCTGACGACATGAGAAGGGGTCATTCAGTAGCGAAGGGGTGGCCCCTCCAACTTACGAATGCCAACACGAGAAGGGGTTTTTCAGTGGCAAAGGGTGGCCCCTTTGACTTACGGCTGACGACACGAGAGGGTCGTTCAGTGGCAAAGGGGTGGCCCCTTCGACCTATGGCTAACAACGTGAAATGGTTCGTTCAGTGGCGAGGGGGTGGCCCCTTTGACTTACAGCTGACGACAAGATAAGGGGTCGTTCAGTGGCAAATGGGTGGCCCCTTTGACTTACGGCTGACGATGCGAGAGACAGAATGTCGTTCAGTGGCTAAGGGGTGGCCCTTCGACTTACGGCTGACGACGCGAGAGAATTTTTGCATGAGTTTCATCAATATGAATTCAGCTTATCCAGGCTTCTTCAGGGATCTGATCCTTGTAGTATGGAGCATGATGTGATAACTTTCATGAAATTCATGAATACATGGTTTGGAAAAGGATGCAAAACATTACTTGATGACTAAACATGCTTTATTGAAAGGAATAAAAATAAAAGGCGTACATGTGTTTCCGAACTTCCTTGGGGTTGCTTTTATCCCGCGCCTTTTTTATTCGACCCTAAGCTTAGTAGCTTGCTAGTCGAACACCTTGGTGATAGGCAATCCGGTCATCCTACCCTTCTACTTCGAGGGTCCCTCCTTGCTAGGTTGATCGTTGGTTGGGTTTTAGGATGTCCACGGTTGACCAGTGCATTGATCTCCTTTTGAGAGTTCAATAGTCATTGGTATCGTGCCCGTAGTCATTGTGGTACTTGTGGAATTTGAGATCATCTCTCTTCTCATATTTGCCCTTCCTGCTTGATTCTTGGACCAGCTGTTCCCGTGGGGCATAAGCTAGGACCTCCGTCTTGGTTGCGCTTGGCCTTGCATAAGTAGGGTGATCCTTGCTTCGATGTCTCCTCTCTCTTGGTCTCTTGCATCGAGATTTCGGGCGAGGGGTCCCCTGAGTTGGGTTCTCTTGCCTGATGTCTACACGGCGGGTGGGAGTGCCTTTTCCAGTAATTCCAGTTGATTCCTCCACTTCTTCAAAGATGGCAAACCGATCCGTTATGTTGAACATCTCAACAAGGTTGTTAAGGGGGAACTGATGGAGCGGCCTTCATAGGTGTTTGTTCTGCACCTCTTGAGTGAGCGCCGCCATGACAGTTACATCCGACGTCTCCTCTACATCGAGTCTTTCGTCGTTGAATCGTTGGACGAAGGCTCGGATTGACTCATTCTTGTTCTGCTTGAGCGAGAAGGCGTGGGAGGACTTCTTCTTCGGAAGTCGACCCACGATGAATTGCTTGCAGAACAGATCAGCCAATTTGTCGAATGACCCAATGCAGCTATTGGGTAATCCTTCGTACCAACCTTCCGCACTCTTAAATATGGTGGCATGGAAAGCTCGAAACAGGTACGGCTCTTTAGCCCTGTGAAGAAGCATTACATTCAAGTATTTGCAAATGTGCGACCACTGGTCGCCTCTCCATCGTATCTGGCAAGGCGGGGAGCTTGAACTTTAGGTGAGAAGGTGAGGAAGTGATGTTATCCTTCAGCGGGGTCTGCCGAAGCATGCATTGGATGAGCAAGGATCACCTTTTGCCACCTTGCATGTAAGTAGCTCCCGAAGATCGGTTTGGGATCTCATCTCCCCTCCTTTGCCCACGTACAAGATTGAAAGGGTTATAAACGGGGGGAGCCCGTATATTACCTGGTCAAGGATATTGCGAGTCGCTTCCTAATAGTGGGAAGGACCAGGTACTGCCTAGAAATCGAAGGACTGGTTGTCAATCCCCATCTTGCCATATTGGTGAGATGTGGGGGTTGTATTGTGCAGGGTGATATCTTGCCGATCCGCTCTCCGATCTCCTTGACCCTCGAGCAAAGGTGTGCCTCTAGTCGGTGTCAGAGTCAGGTTTGGAGGCGATAGTTGCTCATTTGCGAGCGAAGGATCTCCCATACTTTGGCGTATCAGGGTTGCCAAAACACCGAGCCTCTTGTCGACCCACTCTGCGAATTGGTCGAATTGCTTCTGGGTCACCTTAGGCTCTTTGGTGGCCTTCACAGGTCACTTTGACGGGGACTTAAAGTCTGAAGCATCCTCCACCAGGACACTGATTGGTTTTTGTTTCTCCTTCAGACCTTGGATCGGTCTGATGTTTCTAGGTCCAGCTGACATAGCTTTTTGATCGCTTCGAGATGTCGAACTGGTTAACTAGTTTCCCACAGACGGTGTCGAACTGTTAATGCCAAAAATGATCGAGACATAGCAGACGTGGACCCGTCGAGATGAGTCAGAGCCTCGTCAGCGAGTGAAATGGGACCCAATGTTAGAATAACCAGGGTCGGATGATGGATGTTGATTGGCTTGTGGTGCTCGATTGACCCTTGAGCGGCTTGTACATCGATAGATCAAGGTTGGGAAGCTCTGGAGGGACCCCCATAGGAGATTGAGACTCGACATTCTACACAACAAAGAAACGTTAAGGGGTCAGATCTGGGTCCCGGCCCAAATCCCCTCCGATGCTTAAGTTAGTACATGAACTTAAGGAAGAGGGGGAGCTTGGAGCAGCTGAGATCGACCTACAAAGGTTCGTCTCAGATCTGACGTCACAAGATTTTTAGTGGAAGAAATATATGCTGAAAGAGTAGAGTCTACGTATTAGATCTAATACCTTGGGAATTGGGACCTTTCTAGTATTTATAGACCCCTTGGGTCCTTTTAGTGACGATGGGGAGATAACGGTCACCCCATTAAGGTGCCATGATCTTCCCTCTTTAATAGGAGGGAACGTTTCCCACGTTTCTGCTATTTATGAGGCCACCTTCAATCCCACGTTTGAATGATGGGAGTATAGCAGGCGACCGACTGGAGGGCTGTGACCGAGTCGATATCGGGCTTCTCTCGTGGTCTCTGTGGGACATAGTCACTCGTTGGTCGAGTCATCTCGAGTGCCGGCCCAATGATTCAACAGCCATAGTAATATAGATTTATAGGAAAAATCAATCAACCAATCCACAATAACAATGAATCAATGTAAACTAATTTCTATTCAAGATTTAGAACTAGAATCCAAAAAGAACAAACAGAACAATAAAAGTTACACAGGAATAAGGATTAAGCACACCTGACAAAAACTCAAAAAGCTCCGAAAATGTTTGTAAAAAGCGTCCTTCTTCGTAAATGAGGAAGAAAACTAGTTATACCCCCGAAAAGTACCCAAACGACCTAAACCCACACCCTGGCAGCACCCAAAAAACCTAGGGGGGCCCCATTAGACGCGACCTCGTCGATGCAGTCATTTCACTAGAGTGCGTAAGTTGGGGCCCTATTTTTCTTAAGCGATGCGACTGCGTGGATTGGCCATGCGACCGCGTCTTTTCACGTTCAGATCCTCCATCTTCTCATCGAAACGGTCACGTAAAGTGACCCTTTGGCTTCAGCAGCTGTAACGACTGCTTTTCATGTATCTGGATTTAATATAATATAATATATGTTTTGGTGGATTTTCTCCTCTTGTGTGGTTTTCGTCTCCGTAGATTTCATTTTCGATCGATTCGTCGTATTTTCTCGTTTCTTCCTTAGGATTGTCGATTTCGAAGTATGTCACTCGTGACGGACTTCATAACGGTCGTATCTAACTGTTAGATCAAGCCTAGGAGTCTTAGAAATCTATCACGGGGCTCCGCGCTCCGTATCGGAACTTTTGGTGCTCATTAGCCGGTGTAAGAAGGGCCACCGACCGACTAGATGACGATCCAGTCGGTCGGCAATCCTTCTTGGACCGACTAGTTGGCCTTCTAAAATTATTCAGGAGTTACTGTTTATCGTTAGTCGGTCTAAGAACGTTGGTTGACTGACTAGGTTGCAAACTAGTCGGTCGGCAATGCTTCTTTAACCGACTAACTCATCATCTTATTTTTGTATCAGCTACTGTTTACTCTTAGTCGGTCTAAGAACGTTCATCGACCGACTAGATGCTAAACTAGTCGGTCAGTATTTGTTCATGGACCGACTAACTCTAAAATCCTATTTTCGTTCAGGAGTTACTGTTTGCACTTAGTCGGTCTGCGTTGGTCGACCGACCGACTAGTTGCCAAACTAGTCGGTCAGTGGTTGCTCTTTGACCGACTAACCAGTGTTAAACCCCTAATTTCTGGGCAGCCGCCAGCCCATCCTATTTAAACCCAACCCAATCGTTTTCATCTTCCCCAACACGACCCAAAACCCTAAAATCTTCCCCCTTGAGCCCCCATCTTCCCCCAAGCTTCATTTCTTCATTCCAAGCCCTAAATCCATCATCCAAACCATCCATTCACTATATCTACCTCTCATCTTCCCTAAAATCTCACCAAAACCCATCAAAATCCCCAAATCCACCAAAACCCTAGTTTTCCCAAACTTCTCCAATCTTTTCCAGATCTGATCCTAGGGTTCTCCGGAGCGTCTCTTCCATCTCCTCTCGGTAAGAAATCGATCTACCGTTGTTTTCATAGTCTATTGGTATTTTTATGAAACCCTAATAAATTTCATGTTGTTTGATGGTTGTTCCCCCATAACAGTGATTTCCCCATAGATTGGCATCCGTGTGACGAAGTAGTCGCCATCCCCGGTGCTAGGCAAGTGAAACTTGCATCTCTTGATTTGGGCCATGTCTTAGGCCATTTACCTTGCTTTAGCGTAAAAGAGACTAGACGGTGAAAGGATAGCCGTTTAGACGCCATTGACCTAGCTTGACAACGAAGCTTGGTCCGTCACTTTCATCATGCTTGTATGTCACGTTTACTTTCCCGTAACGGTACGCAAATTAATTGTTCATGTCATCCATGCATCTCTAACTGCCATGTTTAATTTAAATAAGCGGTACGCGAATATTGTTCATGCCATTGCATTTTGCCTGTCATGTCTAATTTCAATAAACGGTACGCGAATATTGTTCATGCCATTGCATTTTGCCTGTCATGTCTAATTTCAATAAACGGTACGCGAATATTGTTCATGCCATTGCATTTTGCCTGTCACGTTTAAATACAATTAACGGTACGCGCATTAACTGCTCATGTCATTGCATGCTTGAATACTCATCGTGATTGCGTAGCATCGCTACATACTAGTGCTACTTGTTCTGGCTAGGTGCACCCCTACGCCATACTTATCAAATACACTTTCTGGCTCGTGTTCCAGAAGACGAGCTCATCACAGCCTGCGGGCAATAGGGCACTCGTTGAGTGACCCCTTGTACTTGATACTTGAACACAGCCTGCGGGCAATAGGGCACTCGTCGAGTGATCCCTTGTACCTTACTTGTTACTTGACATTACATGTCACCCCTACCACTTGATACTTGCCACTTGTACTCTCCTTTACCTTACTGGTTACCACCGTACTTTACTTGCCATGCACCATGTTTTAATTGCTAGGTTGCTAGTTTACCATTATTCCCGTTTCCTTGCACAAGTCTTTCGACTTGTGATCGCTCCGGATATACACCCAAAGAACGGTTGTAGTTTTACCGCAAGTGCACGGTGTAGCAGCGAGCGGGTATCGAACACAGGGAGGACGAATGACTGTGCTTGCTCCGAATCAACCTGGCTATTTGAGAACAGAGAAAATTGCCTTGGGTGATCCTGTCACAATCGTCAGACAAACGTGCGAAATATCAAATCAAATAAAGAACGTCTAGGGAATGGGGAATTCCCGCTACTCACCGTATTTCATAAATGTGGTTCGTCGGTATCAAAATTGCTAGAATGAGAATTCGGATGAACTAGTTGCAACTGAATGTAGAACCAAGCTCACGCTCTCGTGCTGTTGCCGGTCTATAGCTATCCTAGGTTTGGGTCCAATCTCTTACAAACCCTAGCCTAGGGAAGCTAGCATTAGGATCAACATCATCGTCCAATTGCGCACCGAGCCCAATCTCTTGCAAACTCGATCCACAATCTAAATTAGGATAATTCCTACCCGTCCAATCTCTTGCAAACGGGTATTGGCATGGAATTGCAATCAGAAATCCTGGTATCGGTCCAATCTCTTGCAAACCGATACTTCGAAAATCCGACTCCAACCCAATTCGGATTTCTAGGGCTTCCTATCAAATTGGGATCCAATCTCTTACAAATCCCAATTGATATGAATTCCTAGCTATCCGTAGTAAATCGATCCCAATCTAATCCCTAATAGCAATTCTAGCTCAATTTCTACCAATTCATTACAAATAGGAAATAGGGCTTGTAGGGTTCATCCCCACGCCCCAAGACGTGGAGACTACTCACAAATCATAGCAATAGCACAAAAATAATCAATGAAATAAGCAATAGAATTCATCGCAAATATTGAGATAAACAATAAAAATAGGATTTTTAGGGAAGAGAGATGCAAACCAATGGAGTTCTTCAATTTAATCCAACAAAAATCCAAGTTTTTCCTCTTCTCCAATCACAATAATAAAGCTAAAAAATAATCTAAAAAGCTGCAAAAATTCTAAGAGATGGCTCTCCAAACTAGGGTAAAAACAAGGCTTAAATAGCCCCAAAAATCGTCCAAAAATCGTGACCAAAATACCCATGCACAGCCTGTATTCCGCAGTTTTCGCTACAGGCAGCGCATCGCACTCGGCCGAGTGACAAAAGTCGCTCGGCCGAGTGAAAACCCTGCAATTTTCCAGAAAGTCGGGGCTTTCAGGGGTCTTCAGTTCGGAGGCGGCTCGGCCGAGTGAGTTGTCGTTACTCGGCCGATGACTTCACTGCACTCGGGCGGACGGGATTCTCCACTCGGCCGAGTGGGTCTTCTGAAGTTCAGGCAGCCGAAAAATAGAAACTTCGATGTTTTGGAAGGGCTTCGTCTGGGCGCCACTCGGGCGGACGTGGTATCGTCACTCGGCCGAGTGGGTCTTCTGTGCTCGGCCGAGTGCACATGTAACTCGTGTCTGAACTGGTCGGCCGAGCAGTGTCTCGCTGGTCGGCCGAGTGGCTCCTCCACTCGGCCGAGTGGGACACAAAGAATGCCCAATCTGCTTGTTTTGGCCTCCTCGTCGCTCCTGCGACGTCCATTCTTCTTCCGCTCCTCTCCAACAGCAAAATACCCCTCGGGGAGGTCGTTGGTGACCGTCTAGAGTAAGCGCATCTCGGGATCACTCCAAATCGCGCCAAATCACCTGAAATGCGACAAAAACAACAAATCGTGAAAAGCATCGCAATATCGTCGATATATCGTGAAAAACATGATTTGGGCGATCCAAATGGCATGCAAACATGCGGAAAAAAGGTGTAAAATAAGGAGTGATCAAAATCCCCCAAGCTTGCCTCTTACTCGTCCTCGAGGAAGATAAGTAAAAGGCGAACCCGGTGGATTCTGAAAACGAAAACGGCGAAAAACGGAGAAATGAAAAAAAAACGAAGAAGAATGAAAACGAAGTGAAAATAAAGAAGAGAGAAAGAAGCGAAGAGGTAGGATGCTAGATCATTTTCTCAGGACATGGGTTTCACTTACTCTTATAGCATGCACCGAATGAAAAACTCATGTCAAAGGATTTTATTTTGATATCATAGTATAATAATGCAAATAGAGATAGAAAACCCACGAAAAACGATATAATCATGAAAAACGGAATAATTTTAAAATTAACGTCGTCTGAATCATTTAAAGCGGTATACAAATCACAGATCACACACTTTTCAATTGAACGCTTTCTATCTGGAGTATAAGAGTATCACACTATAGAGTAGAGAGAATAGAAAAGTATGGATTTCATGAAATGAACGCTAGGCTTAGATTTCTGGATTTCGTAAAACTAAAAATAATCTCACCGAGTATAGAATATTACTTAGCCTAGGTTGTCGTGCAATGTCAAGTAGTCACACTCTCACACATCAATGGATCCCCTCCCCCAAGCTTATCTATAAGCGTGGTGGCATAAAAAACATTTACATCCCCATTTTTATATATAGCTCCAAAAGCAACGAAAAGAAAGAAGAAAGAAAGAAGGTGAGATGGGATCTTTTATTGAGGATTTTTTTTTTCTTTTTTTTTCTTTTGTTTTTTTTTCTTTGCAATAAGCAAATATATACACAACGATCCCAACTCAGAGAGAGATAATGATGTACAAGAATGTTTTTCTCTCTCTTTTTTTTAGAATAAGAGATTTGGAGCTAGAAATTAGTAGCGGGGGAAAATGCCATAAAATAGAATCACTAAGGGGAGATTCACCAATGATTTTAAAAGTAGAGAAATGATGTTCAAGATTTGTGGAGAAAGAAATAAATATAACTCTCGGTTCACTCTATAAGACATGCACGACAACTTCAGCAGGGTAATCTAATCTACTCAGTTTCGATCACAAAAAAACTAACTAATCCAGATATATCATAGCTAACATCATTCAATCGTCCTGAAGTGAAGTGTACAATTCATGCATATAGAAGTGATATAGGAAAAGAAAGTCAGTACTCCAGATATAAGCATTCAATGCGTGAATCTTGGTGAGTTTTCTGTGATAGCATACATATGAATACTCAGACTTAGCTAATAACAAAATTACATCCATTTTCATGCGGAAAAAGGTGTGGGTTACTATTCTAAATGCAAAGCAAGTCATAGCATCTGATATCTGAAATAAAACCTAAGACATGACAAATATAGCATGCATATAGAATAAGCTAAATCCAACGTCATCATCATCACAGAAAAGTCATCTCTAGCATGAGATGAAAAAGAAATAAAGATAAATGGAAAATAGAAACTATGCAGTGCGGCACACAGGAAAATAGGAAAAACGTGATGCATGGCAAAATAAAAGAAAAATGATGAAAAATAAGTGCAAAAGCGAAAAAATGGTGTGAAAAACTAAAAATAAAGGTGGCAAATCGAAAAAGAACGTGAGAACTCACTCCCCCAAGCTAAATGGCACAGTGTCCTCAATGTGCAAAGTGTGGCACACCGAGAGACAAGCAATGGGAGGGGCAAGTGAGGATGCATGCATGGAAAAATGAAAAGAAAAAGGTAAAATAAAGAAATGAAAATATGATGCGGACATGATGCATGCACAGATAGGAGCGATACATAGATATAAGTGTCACCAAAAACTCTCCCTCTCTCCCAGAATAGATATAAAAAGATATGATCAAAAAGAGAATACCATAATAATAAGTGAGGGGAGGGGGGGTGGACAAAAAGTGCAACAGGACCCAGCAGAAACGGGCATCACAACGGCAGGAATGGATCAAGGCATCAAGGGTGCCTAGGAAGGTGGTGCTGCGCCGTCTCCGTCCTGAGGCGGAGGTGGTGGTGGTGGTGGTGTAGGCTGCTGAGCTGGGGTGGGCGTGGAAGTGGAAGCAGGTCTAGTGTGTGTGGAAGTGTGTGTGGGAACCTACTGGGTGGGTGGGGGTACGCGTGGGAGACGCTCCGAGACCTGTGTAAGGCAGTAGTGGATCTGGGGGATCAGCTCGAAGCGTCCAGCCATCGCAGAGACGGTGGAGGACAGGGTCCTAAGGTCACCTCTAAGACCACTCACCGCCAACTCAAGAGCACGTATGCTCTGCAGTACAGTGTCGGGCGGGGGTGGTGCAGAGGGACGCACCGGTCTAGGCTGTGCAGGGCGAGGCTGGCGTACGCGAGTGGAGTATGTAACGGGCTCAGCAGGGAAGGGGACAAAAGGTGTCGCGCCTGCAAATGTGGGCCTGGCCTCAGTGTGAGGCCAGGGCACCGGCTGGTGGGAAGTGGAGGCAGCGGCAGCGAAAGAAGTGTGCAAAGGTGGCAACGAGGCGGCCAGAGAGGTCAGTGGCACAGAAGTGTGGACAGACGCCACGACACTCTCGGAAAATACAGCGGGGGTGGAGACAGAGGTAACTACCGCTGGGGCGGAACTGTGTGGACCAAAAGGCGCAACCCCAGCGGAGATCATGCTAGCCATGGTCTCCACGACCGTGGCAAACGAGGGCTCTCCACTCTCGACAAAGGTCGGTGGGCGCTCGGGGAGTGCGGAGCAAAGAGGCTCCACGGACAGAGGGCCAGAGGTGGCAGTGGGAGTGGTGGGGACAGCCTCGGAAGTGGTGACAGTGGTGGGAGTGGGCTCAGCAAAAGTACTCTCGACACCGACAGCGGTGTCAGGAGCAGCGAAAACATCTGGTATGTGCTGAGGGGCCACTGGGTCAACAGGGTCGGCGGCAGGCTCGGCAGGGTGTGCAGCAGGGTCTGCGGGGGCAGCCTGGGCAGCGTGGGCAGCGTGGGCCTCCTCGGCCTCCTCGGCCTCGAGCACGTAGGCGGCGGGGATGAGAACATCCATCGCCGGGAGCCAGTCGACGTGGGCTGGTGCAATCTGAGTCCGAGCAGGGCTCGGGAGAATCATGTAGTCGGCACCGTAAGGGCAGTGCAACCAGACCCAGTGACGCTCACCATGCGGACGAAGCATCTTCATCCGGGCCATAACGTCTATCGACAGAGAAGTGGGGCCCGGGACGCGTCGCAAGTCGTCAGGTAGGTCCTCGCCGGTCATCATGGTAAGCAGGGTGATCAGACCGCCGCAGCAGATCGGTGAGCGAGCGCCCACCGATACAATGATGCGGTCTAAAAACCAAGCCGCAATGTCGATCACGACGGCGGGGACAAGCTCGTGTCCATCCCTAGATAGAGCTCTGGGACGCGTCATCGCATAGAGCATGTAGAGCTCTGGCGTAGACATCGTGCCCGGCTCATATCTGGCCAAAAAGGTGGTCGCCATGAGGCGCTGGGCAATGCGTAGGCAGGGGTGGACAATGGCCGAGGCCTTGGCCCTACTAGGGTCAAAGGCGGCGTGGTGGCCTGTAATCCGGGCCCAGAAGGCACCGACGTCGAAGGAAGGTGGGGGGATATGGGTGGGGTCGTAACCGCGATCGGCTCCGGGGATGACGGGCCACGAGAAGAATGCTCTCATCATATCGAGAGTGACCTGGCACTCTCGATCCATGAACCAGAATGAGCATCCATCATCGGTCCGGGCGATCGAACTCAAAACCTCAAGTGTCGGGCGGGTAAAAGTATCCGCCGACACCTGCAGAAAATCTCGCCAGCCCACGTTGTCGTACAACGTGAGCATCCCCTCTAGTACCCCCAGGCGTCCTAGGTCAGCGAGGTGTGCAAACCTGGAGGGTACGATTGAGCGCTGGGAGATACGCTCAAAGACGACGCGATGTGCGTCGTCTCGGAATGTAATCCCGAGCGGCCCGACCAGTGGAGCCGGTGGTGGTGGCTGTGGGTCGGCGGGGAGAGGCTGTGCGGGCTGTGGGTGCACTGCAGGCTGTGCGGGGTGTGCGGGGCCTGCAGGCTGTGCTGGGTGTGCGGGGTGTGTGGGGGACGGTGGAGGAGAGTCCTCCAACTCGTGGGAGGGGCCGGCATCATCCGACCGCTTCCGCTTGGCGGAAGCTCTCTTCGACCGCGGCCGTGTCCGGGGCGGCATATCGGCCCCGAGCGCGCGCCGAAAAACGTGAAAAGTGTGGCGTGTGCAAAAAGAATGGAAAGAGTATTCCCAAACACGCCGCGAGTGCTAAGCAGTGGAAGCGTGCGAAGTCCGCGCCTCCACGAAGTCCAAAACAGCCCGTAGAAGCTCCCCTGAGCTCCCCTAAGCTCCAAAAAGCAACCTCGTTCGTGAGTGGCTCGGTCGGACGAACTTGTGTACTCGGCCGAGTGACTAGTATACTCGGCCGAGTGAGCCTTGTGTTCTGCTGTTTGTCTTCGTTTTGGCTCTAAACTCCGTCTTTCTTCCTCCAATCGATTTCATCTTCCTCCTAAGCGTCGAGCGCCTTCTTGGGGCGCTCCTCGTCGACTCATTCATCCTCCTCATGATGGATCTACCTATCTCCTCTCCTGTCAAGAAAAATAGGACCCGTTATCACAAAATTTTTGGGCGAACGACTCAAAACACCAAAAATTTCTAAAACAAAAATAAAGAAAAAGTAAAAATAAAGCAAAAACCGTCGGGTTGCCTCCCGACAAGCGCTCGCTTAAGGTCGTGAGCTCGACCCCCCTATAATTTTCAATCAATGCGGGATGTTTGGTGCATATGAGATGCACCCATCAAAATTTCCGGGGAGCGCGCTTGGATTTGGATGTGGCGGCGGCGCGTTCTCCCTCGGTGGTCTCCTATCTCGAATAGTGTTGGGGGGAGGCTCCCCCAAGCTAGCATTTGCTCCGGTCAACGGCTTTGCCGGTGGTGCCGATTTCCGTGCTGGCGGAGCTTTCTTTGGAGACTTTAGTTTCGAGAGCTTGCAGAGCTCTCGAATCCTTGCGACATCAGCGTCGCCTTCATCTTCTTCAGCGGAGAAGTCGGGGGAATCATCTTTATTCTCTTCATGGCCTAAATCCGGGCCTTCTTCAAATTCTTCATCAAAAAGAGCGCCAATTGAGTGAGGAATCGCCTCCTCTATCACCTCATCAAGGAGGTCCATGTAGTCAAGTTCCTCGTGATAAGGCATATGCTTCATAGCCTTAGGAATGTGGAGCTCCACCTCGATGTTTCCGACGTTTAAGGTTAAGGTACCTTCGCGCACGTCGACGATGACTCCGGCGGTGGCGAGGAACGGGCGTCCAAGTATCAATGAGGTGTCTCCCTCCTCCTTAACGTCCATGATCACAAAGTCACATGGCAAGCATATTCCACCCGGGACTTGAAGCGGTATGTCTTCGGCGATCCCCACCGGCCTTGTTATCCGTCCATCGCCTAATTGAATGCGCATGTCGTTGGGTTTCAACTTTGTCTCGGTGTTTAGCTTTAAGAACATGGAGAGGGGCATGAGGCTCACACTAGCCCCAAGATCAACCAACGCCTTTTGAAGAGGAACGCCGCCCAAGGTGCAAGGAATCCGAAAACTCCCCGGATCTTTGAATTTTGCCGGCTCCTTCTCTCTCTTGGTGAACCAAGAGCCCTCCTCGGCTAGCATGATCTTCTCCTTCCTTTTCCTCCCCGAAATCAAGTCCTTCAAAAATTTAGCATACGTGGGGATCTCGACGATGGCGTCAAGGAAGGGGATGTTAAGGCTAACTCCTCTTAGGTACTCGAGAAATTTCGCTAGCCTTTTCTCCATTTTCGCTCTAGCGAGCCTTTGGGGGAATGGGACCGGTGGCATGAAGCGCCTTTCCTCAATTAATTGCTCCGCCCTAGATTTCTCCTTGTCTTGTGGCTCCTTCTCCTTTTCAACTTCAACTATCGGCTCAATCGGCTCCAAGCTTTCCTCCACGGCCTCCTCGGTAGGAATCATAGCGGGGGTGGTGTCCTTCCCGCCTCTAGTAGTAACGGCGACTACGTCGTTGATGTGGTCGGTGTTGCCCCGTGGGTTTTGCTCCGGTTGCGCCGGTAATCGTTGAGTGTTCCGATTGAGCAACGCTAATTGCTCCGATATTTGAGCCACTACGGTATTAAGAGAGTCTTGCCCCGCCTTCAAAGTGGCATTCACCTTATTTTGCTCGACCATGAACGCCTCCACTCTAGTTTCGAAATCGGACCGTTGTGGAGCTTGCGGAGGGTTTTGATTTTGATTCCTCCACCCTTGGTTGTAACCGGGCGGCCTATAAGGTGGAACTTGTTGCTTCGGTTGAAAGTTTTGTTGAGTAGGCCCCCTCGGTGGATAGTTTTGTTGTTGGGGTGGTGGTGGTCGAGCTTGTTGAGGTAGTGGTTGTGGCGGGTTCAAAGCTCCTTCATTGTTGGCATAGGAGAATCCCGGATGATTTCTTGCGGCCGGATTGGACCAATACCCTTGGTTCCCCGCAACATATTGTACTTGCTCCAAGGATCATTCTCCTTGCTCTCCTCCCGAGTACATGGCTTGAGATTGGTCTTGCCAATCACACATTTGGTTGGTTGGAGCGGAGGTGGAAGGGCTTCCTTGGGGCTCCGTGATGAACTTCTCCAATCTCTCCACCACCTTGTGGAGAGAATCAAATTTGCTCGTGAGCTCCGCTACGGCCTTCGCCTCGTAGATGCTAGTTGGCTTTAAGGAGGACGTGGAGTGTCCTCGCTCATCGCCCCATTGTTGGTTATTTGAGGCCATCTCCTCAATTAGGGCCGTAGCTTCTTCGGGAGTCTTTGATAAGATTGCACCATTCACCGCGGCATCAATAATTTGTTTGGTCCCCGGTTGGAGACCGTTGTAGAAGCTATGAACTAGCTCCCAATCTTCTATACTGTGGTGCGGGCATTGATGCTGCAAATCCTTAAAACGCTCCCAAGCTTCATAGAGCGTCTCCTGTGGTCCTTGCTTGAAGGACATGAGAGCGCTCCGGATCTTCACCGTCTTGGATGGCGGATAGAATTTGTCAATAAATGCACCCGCCAACTCGTCCCAAGTGGTGAAGACTCCGTCCGCCTGCGTCCTCAACCAATAGAGTGCCTTGTCCTTAAGCGTGAAGGGGAAGAGACGCAGTCTGATAGCATCGATGGAGACCCCCGGCATCTGGAATGTGGCGCACTTTGACAAGAATAATTGGATGTGGTAGTGGGGGTTCTCATGGGCGTTCCCATGAAATGGGTCTTGTTGCATCAAAACCACCAATCCAGTCTTTAGCTCGAAGTTCTTGTCAGCCGCCAACTGCGGCACGGCAATGGACGAGGTAGTAGAAGAGGTCTTAGGCCGAAGCCTATCGCGAATAGAAATTATCCTCGCCATCCTTACCGCCAATTCTTCAGGAGTTTTCGGGTTGGTCATATACGTCCCTTCCGGATCTTGTCTTCTTTCCGCTCTAAGTCTCCGCGCGGTACGTTCGATCTCGGGATCAAATAATAAAGCTTCAGGGTCCGCCGTAGATCTCGTGTACATGCATAGGGGAAACAGAGTTTCAAAGAAATGGTTAGCACCGTGGAAGGGTTAGGTAAGAAATAAGAAATATAAATAATGATAATTGTAATAAAAAAAGAATAGCTAGGGTGAGAAAGAATCAAACGCAATCGCCTCCCCGGCAACGGCGCCAAAAACTTGATCGCTCCGGATATACACCCAAAGAACGGTTGTAGTTTTACCGCAAGTGCACGGTGTAGCAGCGAGCAGGTATCGAACACAGGGAGGACGAATGACTATGCTTGCTCTGAATTAACCTGGCTATTTGAGAACAGAGAAAATTGCCTTGGGCGATCCTGTCACAATCGTCAGACAAACGTGCGAAATATCAAATCAAATAAAGAACGTCTAGGGAATGGGGAATTCCCGCTACTCACCGTATTTCATAAATGTGGTTCATCGGTATCAAAATTGCTAGAATGAGAATTCGGATGAACTAGTTGCAACTGAATGTAGAACCAAGCTCACGCTCTCGCGCTGTTGCTGGTCTATAGCTATCCTAGGTTTGGGTCCAATCTCTTGCAAACCCTAGCCTAGGGAAGCTAGCATTAGGATCAACATCATCGTCCAATTGTGCACCGAGCCCAATCTCTTGCAAACTCGGTCCACAATCTAAATTAGGATAATTCCTACCCGTCCAATCTCTTGCAAACGGGTATTGGCATGGAATTGCAATCGAAAATCCTGGTATCGGTCCAATCTCTTGCAAACCGATACTTCGAAAATCCGACTCCAACCCAATTCGGATTTCTAGGGCTTCCTATCAAATTGGGATCCAATCTCTTGCAAATCCCAATTGATATGAATTCCTAGCTATCCGTAGTAAATCGATCCCAATCTAATCCCTAATAGCAATTCTAGCTCAATTTCTACCAATTCATCACAAATAGGAAATAGGGCTTGTAGGGTTCATCCCCACGCCCCAAGACGTGGAGACTACTCACAAATCATAGCAATAGCACAAAAATAATCAATGAAATAAGCAATAGAATTCATCGCAAATATTGAGATAAACAATAAAAATAGGATTTTTAGGGAAGAGAGATGCAAACCAATGGAGTTCTTCAATTTAATCCAACAAAAATCCAAGTTTTTCCTCTTCTCCAATCACAATAATAAAGCTAAAAAGTAATCTAAAAAGCTGCAAAAAATCTAAGAGATGGCTCTCCAAACTAGGGTAAAAACAGGGCTTAAATAGCCCCAAAAATCGTCCAAAAATTGTGACCAAAATACCCCTGCACAGCCTGTTTTCCGCAGTTTTCGCTACAGGCAGCGCATCGCACTCGGCCGAGTGACAAAAGTCGCTCGGCCGAGTGAAAACCCTGCAATTTTCCAGAAAGTCGGGGCTTTCAGGGGTCTTCAGTTCGGAGGCGGCTCGGCCGAGTGAGTTGTCGTCACTCGGCCGATGACTTCACTGCACTCGGGCGGACGGGATTCTCCACTCGGCCGAGTGGGTCTTCTGAAGTTCAGGCAGCCGAAAAATAGAAACTTCGATGTTTTGGAAGGGCTTCGTCTGGGCGCCACTCGGGCGGACGTGGTATCGTCACTCGGCCGAGTGGGTCTTCGGTGCTCGGCCGAGTGCACAGGTAACTCGTGTCTGAACTGGTCGGCCGAGCAGTGTCTCGCTGGTCGGCCGAGTGGCTCCTCCAATCGGCCGAGTGGGACACAAAGAATTCCCAATCTGCTTGTTTTGGCCTCCTCGTCGCTCTTGCGACGTCCATTCTTCTTCCGCTCCTCTCCAACAGCAAAATACCCCTCGGGGAGATCGTTGGTGACCGTCTAGAGTAAGCGCATCTTGGGATCACTCCAAATCACGCCAAATCACCTGAAATGCGACAAAAACAACAAATCGTGAAAAGCATCGCAATATCGTCGATATATCGTGAAAAACATGATTTGGGCGATCCAAATGGCATGCAAACATGCGGAAAAAAGGTGTAAAATAAGGAGTGATCAACTTGCTGACATGTGCCCCTTTACTCTTTTGGGTGACACATGTTAGAGCCCGAGCCTGAGTTACTTACTGAGGACGAGGTGTTTGCTGACGCCGAGCCCGAGCTTGTGTTTGACGGGGAGTACGTGGACACTGGGGACCAGTCCTAGTGTCTACGTTGTGTTTTACTTTTGTTAGACAGTTGTTTTGTTATCGGTGCGTAGCACCTATACTTGTTGTTGTTGTTGCTTTTGTTGGCCTTGTTCTGGGCCTTTAGACTCTTCTCTTTTAGCCTGGTGGCTTTTCTGGATGTTGAACTTATTTTCTTGTTGGACAATGTATGAGGTGTGAGATTTTGTTTCAGTCTCTCCTTGTGTTATTATCGTTATTCTGCTGTGGTTACAGGGACCTGCTTATGTATTATTGACGCTTATCGGGTTTGGGGCTTCACAGCTCCACTCTCGTGCGGACCTTTTCACGTCTCGCCTCCATTTTAGGGAAGCGGGTCGTGACAGGTTTTGTTGGTGGCCCATGCAGGTCCTTCTGTAACTGCAATTTTTGAAATAGCGATAATAATATTAGAATGTCCAATAAATTAAGTTCGACGTCCGAGTCATAAGCTATGAGTCTAATCTGATTCGTTTTCTGTGTCACTAGATGGCAGGAAGACGTTTCACCCGTGGTGGGGGTAGTGGCGTGGTCCCTCATGATGAGGAGCCTGAGCGGGAACCCACCAGCGGTGAGATGATGCGGATGATGCTCCAGATGATGCAAGTTCAGCAGGGCGTGCTTCTGCAAGTCCAGAATGCTCCACTTGCTCGAGCTGCCCGGGCTCTTCCGGATGCCCCTCGCTCTGAGCCGGGAGCGAAGCAATTTCGGGAGCTGGGTCCCGCATATTTTGATGGTTCTGAGGGTCCTCTGGCTGCCGACGAGTGGATAAGGAACGTTGAGGATAACTTGGCAATGGCGAAGATTAACCCGGCTGGATGGGTTGATCTGGCTAAGAGGCAGCTGAAGGACAACGCCAGGAATTGGTGGGATGCAGAAGAGAAGATGTTGGTGCAGCCGATAGCTTAGGCTACCTTCAAGGCCAGATTTGAGGGTGAGTTCTTCCCGAAAGCTGCCAGGGAGGAGATGCTGCAGCGTTTTATCGATTTGAAGCAAGGGAACTCGTCGGTGGACATGTATCACCAAGAGTTCATGAGGCTGAGTCGGTTTGCACCAAAGATGGTGCAGGACGCTGAGGAGAAGGCTCAGAGGTTCCTGCAGGGGCTTGCTTCGGAGCTCCAGAGTTTTGTGACCTCCTCTGACCGGGAATCTTATCAGAAGGTTCTGGTCGCTGCCAAGAGGCAGGAGCTGCTTGTGAACCAAAGGAGGGGGTCTATTGTTGGTGCTGGGAAGAGGCCTGTGGAACAGGCGAGAGCTGTGGTTAGACCTGGATTCAGGCCTAATCAGTCCGCTCAGTTTAAGAGGCCAGGAGGGCCTATTCTGAAGTCTTGCCATTTCTGCGGCAAGCCTGGCCATATCAAGGATCAGTGTCGGAAGTTTTTGGGCCTGTGTCTGGTTTGTGGAGATGCTTCCCATGTCGCGAAGGATTGTCGGCATGCGGGTCCGCTGCGGAGGGCTCCTGTTGCAGCTCAGCCGTTGCAGCAGCAAGCGTCTGTTCCTGCTGGTCGTGGAGCAGCTCTTGTTCCGCAGAGGCAGGCTTTTCAGCAGGCTGTTCCGTCGAGGAGGCAGGCTTTTCTGATGACCGCTGCGGAGAGCGAGGCTGTGGATGAGGTTATCGCAGGTAATCCTCAATCTAGCTGTTACTTTCCTAGCTGGTTATGATTGTTAGATTATGTTGTTTGCTTGAACATGGTTGTTTGCTAGACTAGGGTTTGATTGTTAATTGCTTGTTAGGTGTGGTTTTGGTGTGCACATTTCCTGCACGAGTCCTCTTTGACTCTGGTGCATCGATGTGCATTATTTCTCTGAGCTTCGTGGAGAGGCATTCCTTGTCGACGTCCCCTCTTCCAAAGAGTTGGAATATCGTTACAGGGAATGGCGTGGTCTCGGTGCATCGTGGTTGCAATTCTTGCTCGTTGGTGGTCTGTGGACATGAGCTTTTCGCTGATTTCATTGTCCACGACATCATCAACTATGATGCAGTTCTTGGGATGGATTGGCTTGCGAGCTTCTATGCTACGATCGACTGTCGGAGAAAGAAGGTGGTGTTCGAGATTCCTGGACATCCAGTATTTGAGTTCAGTCGTGGTAGCAGTTCGCTTGGTCCTGTCAGATTTCGGTCCAGGCCGGTGGAGGCTGTGGCTATGCAGATGGAGCTGGAGTGGCCAGCTGTGGTGCGAGATTTTGGCGACGTCTTCCCCGAGGAGATGTCTGGTTTGCCGCCTGATCGAGCTCTGGAATTTTCTATCGATCTTGTTCCAGGTGCGCAGCCGATTTCGAAGGCGCCGTATCGTATGGCACCTGCAGAATTGGAGGAGTTACGGAAGCAGTTGGATGAGCTTTTGCAGAAGGGTTATATTAATCCTAGCGTGTCTCCGTGGGGAGCACCGGTGCTGTTGGTTAAGAAGAAGGATGGTTCACGTCGCATGTGCGTGGACTATCGGGAGTTGAATGCGGTGACCATTAAGAATAAATACACGTTGCCTCGCATCGATGATTTTTTTGATCAGCTTGGAGGTTCGAGGGTGTTTTCAAAATTGGATCTGAGGAGTGGTTACCATCAGTTGAAGGTGAAGAAGGGAGATGTTCCGAAGACAGCATTCAGGACGAAGTATGGACACTATGAGTTCGTGGTTATGCCTTTCGGCGTAACTAACGCGCCCGCAGTTTTCATGAATCTGATGAACCTAATTTTCTACGACTTTTTGGATAAGTTTGTCGTTATCTTTATTGACGACATTCTGATCTATTCGAAGTCAGAGGAAGATCATGCCTCGCACTTAAGGACGTTGTTGGAGATTTTGAGGAAGCATCGGTTGTATGCTAAGTTTTCGAAGTGCGAGTTTTGGTTGGATAGAGTTGCTTTTCTCGGGCATGTGGTGACTGGAGATGGTATTTCAGTGGATCCCGAGAAGATTAGGGCCATCAGGGAGTGGCCTGTTCCGTCGTCTGCGTCTGAGATTCGGAGTTTCCTTGGACTTGCTGGTTATTATCGGCGATTCATTAAGGACTTTTCTCGTATTGCTGAGCCGATGACCAGGTTGACGCGGAAGGATGTTGCTTTTGTTTGGTCGGGTGATTGTGAGAGTGCTTTTGGTGTTCTGAAGGAGAGGTTGACGACTGCCCCTATTCTTGTCGTGCCTGATCGCAGCGGTGGATTTGAGATCTTTTGCGATGCTTCTGGCAAGGGTCTCGGTTGTGTGTTGCATCAGCATGGGCATGTTGTGGCGTATGCGTCTCGTCAGCATAAGGTTCATGAGAAGAATTACCCGACGCATGATTTGGAGTTGGCTGCCGTTGTGTTTGCTCTTAAGATTTGGAGGCACTTCCTGCTGAGTGAGAAAGTGAAGATTTTCACCGATCACAAAAGCTTGAAGTACATTTTCACTCAGAAGGAGCTCAACATGCGACAGCGTCGATGGTTGGAGCTTATGGCAGATTATGATATTGATTTGCAGTTTCACCCTGGCAAGGTGAATGTGGTTCCGGATGCTTTGAGTAGGCTTCCGGCGGTGATGGTTTTGACCTCGCAGTGGAGATTGCAGCAGGATTTTTGCGAGTCTGGTGTGGAGATTGTTCTTCCTGGTGAGGCTTCTTCGTTGATGTACATGCAGGTACAGTCGACGATCGTGGATCGGATTATGGCTGGCCAGGCCGAGGATCCGAGGCTGGTGGAGATTCGGGAGCAGGTGGAAGCCGGTCTGCGGACTGACTTTTTGATTCATGAGGATGGCTCGCTGAGGTTTGGAGCCAGGTTGTGTGTGCCAGCTGGGGATATCAGAGAGGAGCTGATGGTGGAGGCACACAGTTCGCCGTATTCTGTGCATCCTGGTGGCACCAAGATGTACCAGGATCTTCGTCTGAATTATTGGTGGCATGGTATGAAGAGGAGCGTGGCTCGGAGTGTAGCCAAGTGCTTGGTTTGCCAGCAAGTGAAGGCGGAGCATCAGCGTACGGCCGGGTTGCTACAACCGCTTCCGATTCCGGAGTGGAAGTGGCAACACATCACTATGGATTTCGTGACTGGACTACCTCGGAGTCCGAAGCAGAATGACGCGATTTGGGTGATCGTAGATCGATTGACCAAATCTGCGCACTTTATCCCGTTCTGAGTGGGACAGTCCACTGAGACGCTAGCGAGGAGATATATGGAGGTAAAATTCTTTTACTCTCCGTTTTTATTTCCTTTTTCCTAGTGTGGATAGTGATGTAACGTGAATCGTGCAGGAGGTTGTGCGTATTCATGGAGTCCCTGTGAGTATCGTGTCTGACAGAGACACGAGGTTCACATCTCAGTTTTGGCAGAGTTTGCAGAAGAGCTTGGGTACGCGTCTGAGTTTCAGTACGGCGTACCATCCGCAGACAGATGGCCAGTCCGAGAGGACGATTCAGATTTTGGAAGACATGCTGAGGGCGTGCATGTTGGATTTCAAGGGTTCGTGGGAGGACCATCTACATTTGGTGGAGTTTTCCTACAACAACAGCTTCCAGGCGAGTATTGGCATGGCGCCTTTCGCCGCTCTTTATGGGAGGAAATGTCGATCGCCATTGAGTTGGGATGACGTTGGTGATCGGGAGTTGTTGGGACCTGAGATGATCGTGGAGGCCGTGGATATCGTCAGGAATATTCGGGAGAGGTTGAGGATTGCTCAGGACCGTTTTAAGCATTGGGCGGATGCTAAATGTCGTCCTTTGGAGTTTCAGCCGGGCGACCATGTGTTCTTGAAGATTTCCCCGAATCGTGGTGTGATTCGTTTCGGGAAGCGTGGAAAGTTGAGCCCGCGATACATTGGACCGTTTGACATTTTGGAGAGGGTTGGCGAGGTAGCTTATCGCTTAGCCTTGCCGCCATCTTTGGAAGGAGTTCACAATGTTTTCCATGTGTCGCAGCTTATACATTAGCGATCCGTCTCATGCGGTAGATTTTTCGGAGATTACCGTTCGCCCCGATTTGACGTATGACCAGCATCCAGTGCAGATTCTGGACAGGCGTCAGAAATCGCTTCGGAACAAGATTGTCAATCTTGTGAGGGTGATGTGGCGACACGGTTCACCTGGAGAGTCTACTTGGGAGAATGAGGATGAGATGCGAGAGCGTTTCCCACTTTTGTTTCCGGACTCGTGAGTATTTGGAAATTCCGAGGACGGAATTTTTCTTAAGTTGGGGAGGATGTAACGACTGCTTTTCATGTATCTGGATTTAATATAATATAATATATGTTTTGGTGGATTTTCTCCTCTTGTGTGGTTTTCGTCTCCGTAGATTTCATTTTCGATCGATTCGTCGTATTTTCTCGTTTCTTCCTTAGGATTGTCGATTTCGAAGTCTGTCACTCGTGACGGACTTCATAACGGTCATATCTAACTGTTAGATCAAGCCTAGGATTCTTAGAAATCGATCACGGGGCCCCGCGCTCCGTATCGGAACTTTTGGTGCTCATTAGCCGGTGTAAGAAGGGCCACCGACCGACTAGATGACGATCCAGTCGGTCGGCAATCCTTCTTGGACCGACTAGTTGGCCTTCTAAAATTATTCAGGAGTTACTGTTTATCGTAAGTCGGTCTAAGAACGTTGGTTGACCGACTAGGTTGCAAACTAGTCGGTCGGCAATGCTTCTTTAACCGACTAACTCATCATCTTATTTTTGTATCAGCTACTGTTTACTCTTAGTCGGTCTAAGAACGTTCATCGACCGACTAGATGCTAAACTAGTCGGTCAGTATTTGTTCATGGACCGACTAACTCTAAAATCCTATTTTCGTTCAGGAGTTACTGTTTGCACTTAGTCGGTCTGGGTTGGTCGACCGACTGACTAGTTGCCAAACTAGTCGGTCAGTGGTTGCTCTTTGACCGACTAACCAGTGTTAAACCCCTAATTTCTGGGCAGCCGCCAGCCCATCCTATTTAAACCCAACCCAATCGTTTTCATCTTCCCCAACACGACCCAAAACCCTAAAATCTTCCCCCTTGAGCCCCCATCTTCCCCCAAGCTTCATTTCTTCATTCCAAGCCCTAAATCCATCATCCAAACCATCCATTCACTCTATCTACCTCTCATCTTCCCTAAAATCTCACCAAAACCCATCAAAATCCCCAAATCCCCCAAAACCATAGTTTTCCCAAACTTCTCCAATCTTTTCCAGATCTGATCCTAGGGTTCCCCGGAGCGTCTCTTCCGTCTCCTCTCGGTAAGAAATCGATCTACCGTTGTTTTCATAGTCTATTGGTGTTGGATATGGAAGACGTTTGTACACCCTTGTGGGGGATGTACGAGGGAATATGGACCTCGAACGTCGCGTACACGAAGTCGTGTACAAAGGGAATCTGTTCCCTTGCGGAGAGGATCTCTGGATGAGTGGGAAAGTCACATTATATATGCATAAGTGCATGCGACATATGGCTTATAAAGGGGGAATATCTTAAGCTTATGTTGTACCATGCATATGGTACAACTTAAGCTTATAATGTGCCATGTATCATGGTACACCTTAATTAAGTTGTTCCAAAGGAACAACTTACCCTAAAATAACTACCTTGGGGGCTATAAATAAGACCCAAGGGTAGGCCATTTCTTACACCTTTTGCATGAAATTCATGCATGCATCTTCTTCCTAGCGAAGCTCTGCAGAAATCCTTTCTCTTCCTCTATCCAAGTTCTTAATCTAAAATAGAGATTTAGATTGTGGATTAGTAGCCTTACTCCGTTCGTGAGAAGACTCGATCCGTCGTGGCGAACCCGAAGGCAAAGTTCCGAGACTACCGTTCCGCATACGCAAGCGTAAGTCTCCACTTTAATTATCGATCCTAACTCTGTTTTAGCAGGATCCAACATTGGTATCGGAGCCATATGGGTTCGCCCCGGTCAAACCACCACCCCGTCGAAACTATGAACGAGTCGTTGTCTTTTTCACGAATGGGTCTCCTACTATTACGGATATAGTAGGAACGCTTCGTGACGGAGAGAACGCAGCGGTTGTTCTTTTCACGTTAGGGTCTCCTATCATTACGGATATGGTAGGAACTCTCCGTGACGGGAAGAACCGACCGTTCACATAGTAAGTTATTTTTCATTTTTGGCACACGGCCATTAGGAAATAACTAATTTCTCGACGAACGGGTGCTTCATCGACGAACGGGTGCTTCATCGAGGAAGATGATGGTAGTTACTTCCATCGGGTAAGAGGAAATTTGGTGCATGTGCACCATGGCCAAATGGGCTATGAAGGCCATGCACCCCCCCTCCTCAAGCGGAGGGGGTTGGCTACGGCCAATAACCACCGGCGACCACCCCATCAAGGGGGAGGAATAAGTGCGGCAACCCCATTCAAAGGGGGTGGCCGGCCATGGCCAAAGGGGCCATGGCCGGCCAACGCCGAATGGCCTTGGCCATGACCGGCCATGGCCAAGCCATGGCCGGCCTTGGCCAAGGCCTGCCTGCCAGGCCGGCCCTGGTAGTGGCCAGGGCTGGCCCTGGCCGGCCTGCCGGCCCTGGCAGTGGCCAGGGCCGGCACCCTGGCCTCAGGCCAGGGCCTGGTCGAGGCCAGGGCAGGAGCCCTGGCCCCGGCCAGCGGCCAGGCCGCCCTGACAGAGGCCAGGGCAGCGCCCTGGCCTCAGGCAAGGGCCTGGCCGGCCCTGGCCGAGGGGGCCAGGGCCCTCTGGCCGGCCAGGGCAGAGGCCCTGGCCAGCCCTTGGCCAAGCCCCGGCCAGGGCAGAGGCCCTGGCCGGGAAGAAGTTGCGTTCGAAAATTGGTCGACCAATTTTGTGTTTTTGGTCGACCAATCTGGCAGAAGGTCTGAGTCGACTGCAAACTTGCCTACTGACCCATACGGGGTGACAAAAGGCATTGGCCAAACTCGAATGTGTCGATTAGCCCATACGGGGCTAACCACAGTGCCGACTAGTTCATACGGAACTAACGTTTTTAATGAAGTTTTTTTAATTGGGCTCTACTCCTTGAAGATTAGCCATAGTGCTCTACTTCATGCGAGATTAGCCATGTCATTGTGCTCTACTCTACGGAGATTAGCCAATGTACTTGTGACGTTGTGCTCTACTCTACGGAGACTAGCCAACGTGCTTTCAAATTTTTGGAAAAGGATGTTTTTCAAATAGGTTATGTCCCGTCCTTAAATCGGGATAGCGCAATTTAGAATTCCAAGTCCTACCACGATCCGGCCATGGTTATCTAACCCATGGGTGTGTAGAACAGGTCTCGTGGCTTGGCAATTGTTGCGTTAAAATTCTTTGCGCTAATTCTCACCTATTCTATTTTGAAAGATATGTTTTTCAAAGTAATTTTCCGCTGCTAATACCATACGGGTATTATTTCTGATTTCTTTTTACTTAAGATAAGTAAGAGGGATACTTTGAAAGTTACTTCTAGATGGTAGTTGGGAACGTAGTGAACTTCTCGATTCTAGAGTAACATTTCAACGCATCCAAGGAACTTATCAAGTGTTTAAAGAATCGAAACTTTATGCATTGAATTTTGATCGTGTTTTTTCATTTTCTTTGCAGTTTTTTGAATCGAATATGTCTACCGCTTCTAAGAATATTGTCGCAGAGCTTAACAAAGGTGAAAAGCTCAACGGCGACAATTATAAACTTTGGTCAATTAAAATCCAATATGTTTTGGAGGAGCAAGATGTGCTCGAAACACTCCAAAACATAATGGTAGAACCTGAGTTGGGCAATACGGCCCAACACAAGAGGGACCGGGAAGCTTATGACACTTGGACTCGAAAGAACAAAATAGCACGCATTACGTTACTGTCCGCGATGGACAATGACATAATGCGTCTATTTCGGGAATTCGATCTACCCAAAGACATATGGTCTGAGCTAGAAGTAAAGTTTGGTGGAACTTCGGTTACCAAACTCCGCTCCTTGAATATTCAATTTGATTCGTACAAGATGCGGCGAGATCATTCTATGAAAAAGCATCTCCGCCACATGGCGAATCTAATATCTGAATTAAAGGATGCGGGTGTTACGCTGTCTGACGAACAGCAGATCCAAGCAGTCATTCGTTCACTCCCAGATAGCTGGGATAACATGAAAATGCACCTCACTCATAATGAGTGCATTAAAACTTTAAGCGATGTTTCGAAACACCTCGAACTCGAGGAAGAGCGGATTCAAGCCGCAAAACCAAGTGCAGAAGTGCACGTGGCCGCTAGTTCCTCACATGGAGGAAATAAGCGGAAACGCTTAAGGTTTGTGAACGAACGAAAGCAAGAACCGGAAACCTCAAAGAAGACTAAGAACAAAAAGTGGCAAAAGAATGTGCACTCAAAGAAGAAAAACTTGAAGAAGATCAAGTGCTTTAAGTGCAACAAGTACGGTCACTTCGCCCGTAAGTGTACGGATGGAAGTGATAAGGTAACTTGTAGGGCTAGTTACATATGTGTTTCTAGTTCCATGTTTCTTGCTGAATCTAACTATTTTTGGTTGATTGATTCAGGGGCCACAGACCACGTTGCGAAGGACAGAAGGTTCTTCGTAGAGTATCGAAGGATAACTCAAGGAACAAAGTGGATATACGTCGGCAACAACACTCGTGTTGAAGTCAAAGGCGTCGGAACATGTAAGCTAGTTCTCGACAACGGCCGGACATTATTATTGCACGACGTCCTCTTTGCTCCAGATATTAGAAGAAATATCGTATCCGTGGTCATGTTAATGTCTTTAGATTATGAGTGGAGGTTCTATAAACAATCTGTTGACCTTGTTTGTAATAATTCTTTGATTGGTTCTGGTAATGTTTGTAATGGATTAATTGTATTAAACACAATGTATGATGATTCTTCTTCCATTAATGAAAGTTTTCATTTGACAAATGCTTCTAACTCTAATTCTGAGATCATTTGTTGGCATGCAAGACTTGGTCATATTGGACCAACTAGAATGGATAGACTTGCCAAAAGTGGCTTGCTATCTAATGTTTCAAAAGTTGAAATGTCGACTTGCGAACATTGTCTTGTAGGGAAAACTTGTCGCAAGCCGTTTGGAACTGGCACAAGGGCCGAAGTTCCATTACAGCTTATCCATTCGGACATTTGCGGTCCAATGAATGTTAAGACAAGACGCGGGAAGTCCTATTTCATCACATTCATTGATGACTTCACCCGTTTCGGACATATCTATTTGATATCCCACAAAAGTGAAGCTTTGGCTTGCTTTAAAAACTATATGAGTTTAGTGGAGAATCAATTAGATCGCAAGATTAAGGTTTTGCAAACCGATAGGGGCGGTGAATATCAATCAATAAGTTTTAAGGAACTTTGTGATGAAAAAGGCATAGTTCATCAAATAACTATGCCTTATACTCCGCAACAAAACGGTGTTGCGGAAAGAAAAAATAGGACATTGATGGAAATGGTCCGATCAATGATGTCTCAGGCAAATTTGCCTATCACCTTTTGGGGTGACGCATTATTGACGGCAGCATTCATCTTAAACCGTGTACCCTCGAAGTCGGTAAGTTCTACTCCTTATGAGTTGTGGAACAATAGAACTCCAGACTTAAACATTCTAAAACCTTGGGGTTGTGCCGCTTACGCACATTTATCCTCTCACAAATATGGCAAACTTGGGCCACGTGGGAGGAAGTGTATCTTCATCCGATACGCTGAAAACTCCAAAGGATATGTTTTCGTCGGTCAAGAGGACAATGGGGGTCTTATAGAATTCGAATCGAGGGATGTTGTCTTCTTGGAAAATGAGTTTCCAAGACAGGGTGAGATAAGTCAAGACTTATCCTTGTTTGAGACTTGGGATCAAGAAAGATCGGAACGTTCGAGTGGGAGAATTCTTGGTGAAGAAGAAAATACGTTTCAAACTTCACCAATGGATGATACGAACGATACCAATCCTATTCCGAGTGGGAGTGATATTATTCCAAGTGGGAGTGATGTCATTCCAAGTGGGAGTGATCAAACTCAAACAAGACGTAGTAATCGAACGAGGCTAACACCTCTGAGATTTGAGGATGAATTTCCTCAAAAATTCATGACATTACTACAAGATGATGACGAACCTGCAAATTTCAAACAGGCCGTCACATGCCCTGCTAAACATAAATGGATAGCGGCAATGGAAGAAGAACTTCAATCCATGAAAACAAACCAAGTCTGGGACTTGGTTGATTTACCTAAGGGACGTAGAGCCATTGGGAACAAGTGGGTTCTCAAAATCAAGCATAAGGCTGATGGCTCCATCGAGAAATATAAAGCTCGCCTTGTTGCGAAAGGTTTCACGCAACAGGAAGGAATAGACTACGAAGAGACTTTCTCTCCTGTCGTGCGTTTTACCTCGATTCGCTTAATTCTGGCAATGGTGGCTTGTTTGGACCTCGAATTACATCAGATGGATGTAAAGACTACCTTTCTTAACGGAGAACTAGATGAGGAGATCTACATGGAACAACCAAACGGGTTAGTACAAGAAGAAAACAAACATAAGGTTTGTAAACTTCGTAAATCCATATATGGTCTTAAACAATCCTCAAGGCAGTGGTATATGCGCTTTCAAGAAGTTGTTTTGTCGTATGGATTCTCCATGCTCAACGAAGACAACTGCGTATATATTAAGAGGATTAAAAACAAGTATGTAATTATGTCTCTTTATGTAGATGACATACTTATAGCCGGAAATGATAAGCGTCTTGTCGTGGATATCAAAGCTTGGCTTTCATCCGTCTTTGAGATGAAAGACATGGGTGAAGCTGCATATATCCTTGGGGTTAAGATCTCAAGGAATCGTTCCAAGAAAATTCTTTCTCTCTCTCAAGAGACATATATAAAGAAAGTTTTGGAACGGTTTAATATGCAGGACTGCAAGCCAATTGATACTCCAATAAGCAAAGGAGAGGGTCTATGTTTGGAAATGTGTCCCAAAGATCCAAAAGAAAGGAAAGCTATGGAAAAAGTTCCATACTCCAGTGCTGTCGGGAGTCTGATGTACGCTATGATGTGTACCAGACCAGACATTTGCTATGGTGTTGGTATGGTAAGCCATTACCAATCCAACCCAGGACAGGCACACTGGAAAGCGGTGAAGAGGATATTAAGGTACCTCAAAGGGACTGCGGACTATGCGTTATGCTATCAAGGCAATACCTTGAGACTCGAAGGCTATACCGATGCTGATTGGGCGGGTGATCTCGACGAGCGAAGATCTACCTCAGGCTTTGTTTACTTGCTCGGGAATGGTGCAATATCCTGGAGCAGCAAGAAGCAAACCTGCATTGCCCTATCAACAATGGAAGCAGAATTCGTAGCATTCAGCATGGCGGTCCAAGAAGCTGTTTGGCTTAGGAAATTCTTAGACAGGCTGACGAATGCCACTGACTCAAGCACTGTTCCTATATACAGTGATAGTCAAGCTTCGATTGCCTACGTCAAAGATCCTAAATTTCATTGTAAGACCAAACACATTGACATTCGATTCAAGTTTGCAAAAGACTATGACAAACGGAAGGAAGTAGACATTGGATACATATCCACGCATGAGATGTTAGTGGATCCCCTTACGAAGGCGATCCCCAGAGATGTGTTCTACAAACACTTATCATCTATGGGAATGCGTAGGTGCTGAGCTGTATCTTGTAATATTTCCCATGTCTATAGAAGATCAAAGTTTAATAAAAGAAAGAAGTTCTTTTATATATTGCATACAAGTTTCTTACAAATAATTTTATGTACATTTGTGTTTAAGTCTCAGCTATTTTATTGTGTGTATGTCGGACAGATTAAGGTTGGCTCTCTCACATGAGCAACCGCCTTATCTTATCAGATGGATAAGATAGAGATGAGACTAGTTTAAAGTCAAAATCATTAAATGATTTAGAGTCATGACTTAAACAAGATAGTCGAATGAAAGATCTGCATCATATGGATGCTTACAAAAGATCTGAGATCTGTATCACAAGGATATTTGAAAGAGATCTCGTAGGATTTTTTAAAATCCTATCTGTCTTATGCAGGATGAGAGTCCGTGAATATTTCACGAGTAGTAAGGGGACTCAAAAAGATAGGCACAGTGGTGTCTGATCTTTTCATCCGTACAACATCATTAATACATACTCTCCCTGGGAAAGGAGTGATGTTGTAATACGTGTTCATACCACGTATGCATTTCGACCACTGAGTTAGTAGCAATAGTGTTTGCTATTATGTGAGACTCAAAGGCCATACGGGTCTTAACTCTTACCCTCAAGGACTCCAATTGGTTCCTTTAGATTTGACGAGATGATCGCTATCTTAGCGTGTTACTAATGGGCTATGGTAATTCGGCTCGGCGGGGCACGTTAGAAAAGCGAATCAAGTCAAGATCAGAAGGTTCGCAAGAAGAGGAAGATTGATTTCATATTCGCATTTGGACTTTAGTGATTCAAAGCTGGCCAGCCAATTGTAATCCAGATGGGATTCAATTGTTGAATATAAAGTACAAGAAATGTGAAGAAATAATCTAGGGTAAAGCATGCGTTGAACTACTCAACTTTGCACCTTCGAGATCGTTGTGTATCTCTAACAAGTGCACAACAACAGACTCTACGCGCATGACGGTCGCACGGTCTATTTCTCGGTATGATAGATGAAAGAACTAAGGGAAAGATGTTCTCTTACAATCCCCTCAAGTGTGAGTGGGAGATGTTGGATATGGAAGACGTTTGTACACCCTTGTGGGGGATGTACGAGGGAATACGGACCTCGAACGTCGCGTACACGAAGTCGTGTACAAAGGGAATCTGTTCCCTTGCGGAGAGGATCTCTGGATGAGTGGGAAAGTCGTATTATATATGCATAAGTGCATGCGACATATGGCTTATAAAGGGGGAATATCTTAAGCTTATGTTGTACCATGCATATGGTACAACTTAAGCTTATAATGTGCCATGTATCATGGTACACCTTAATTAAGTTGTTCCAAAGGGACAACTTACCCTAAAATAACTACCTTGGGGGCTATAAATAAGACCCAAGGGTAGGCCATTTCTTACACCTTTTGCATGAAATTCATGCATGCATCTTCTTCATAGCGAAGCTCTGCAGAAATCCTTTCTCTTCCTCTATCCAAGTTCTTAATCTAAAATAGAGATTTAGATTGTGGATTAGTAGCCTTACTCCGTTCGTGAGAAGACTCGATCCGTCGTGGCGAACCCGAAGGCAAAGTTCCGAGACTACCGTTCCGCATACGCAAGCGTAAGTCTCCACTTTAATTATCGATCCTAACTCTGTTTTGGCAGGATCCAACAATTGGTATTTTTATGAAACCCTAATAAATTTCATGTTGTTTGATGGTTGTTCCCCCATAACAGTGATTTCCCTATAGATTGGCATCCGTGTGACGAAGTAGTCGCCATCCCCGGTGCTAGGCAAGTGAAACTTGCATCTCTTGATTTGGGCCATGTCTTTGGCCATTTACCTTGCTTTAGCGTAAAAGAGACTAGACGGTGAAAGGATAGCCGTTTAGACGCCATTGACCTAGCTTGACAACGAAGCTTGGTCCGTCACTTTCATCATGCTTGTATGTCACGTTTACTTTCCCGTAACGGTACGCAAATTAACTGTTCATGTCATCCATGCATCTCTAACTGCCATGTTTAATTTAAATAAGCGGTACGCGAATATTGTTCATGCCATTGCATTTTGCCTGTCATGTCTAATTTCAATAAACGGTACGCGAATATTGTTCATGCCATTGCATTTTGCCTGTCATGTCTAATTTCAATAAACGGTACTCGAATATTGTTCATGCCATTGCATTTTTCCTGTCACGTTTAAATACAACTAACGGTACGCGCATTAACTGCTCATGTCATTGCATGCTTGAATACTCATCGTGATTGCGTAGCATCGCTACATACTAGTGCTACTTGTTCTGGCTAGGTGCACCCCTACGCCATACTTATCAAATACACTTTCTGGCTAGTGTTCCAGAAGACGAGCTCATCACAGCCTGCGGGCAATAGAGCACTCGTTGAGTGACCCCTTGTACTTGATACTTGAACACAGCCTGCGGGCAATAGGGCACTCGTCGAGTGATCCCTTGTACCTTACTTGTTACTTGACATTACATGTCACCCCTACCACTTGATACTTGCCACTTGTACTCTCCTTTACCTTACTTGTTACCACCGTACTTTACTTGCCATGCACCATGTTTTAATTGCTAGGTTGCTACTTTACCATTATTCCCGTTTCCTTGCAAAAGTCTTTCGACTTGCTGACATGTGCCCCTTTACTCTTTTGGGTGACACATGTTAGAGCCCGAGCCTGAGTTACTTGCTGAGGACGAGGTGTTTGCTGACGCCGAGCCCGAGCTTGTGTTTGACGGGGAGTACGTGGACACTGGGGACCAGTCCTAGTGTCTTCGTTGTGTTTTACTTTTGTTAGACAGTTGTTTTGTTATCGGTGCGTAGCACCTATACTTGTTGTTGTTGTTGCTTTTGTTGGCCTTGTTCTGGGCCTTTAGACTCTTCTCTTTTAGCCTGGTGGCTTTTCTGGATGTTGAACTTATTTTCTTGTTGGACAATGTATGAGGTGTGAGATTTTATTTCAGTCTCTCCTTGTGTTATTATCGTTATTCTGCTGTGGTTACAGGGACCTGCTTATGTATTATTGACGCTTATCGGGTTTGGGGCTTCACAGCTCCACTCTCGTGCGGACCTTTTCACGTCTCGTCTCCATTTTAGGGAAGCGGGTCGTGACAGCAGCTCTTGATATGACGCAATGACGTCATTCACCAAACGATCGCATCGAATTTGAATTCATTCTCTTCAGCTCTTCAGCGATGCGACCATTTGGATTGTTTGACGCGATCGCGTCGAATGTGATTTGCAGCTGTTTGGGGTGTCCTGGTGACGTGGTCGCATGGATATACCATGCGGTTGCGTGTGTCTTCTACTCCTTCCCCTTGTGCACTTTAAGCTCCCGATCATTGCTTTATTCGCACTTTTTTGCCTTTTCCACGCTCTATGGTTCTAAATTCATTCACTTTCATCTGAAATGAATATGATGGAACCTAAAAGTAAAAATAATACAAAAATAGTCAAAATTGAGTGGAACGATGGATAAAATGATATGAAATGCATTTGAAATGAGCATGAAATATATATATATATATAAACCACTTATCAGTGAGCTAAGAAAATTTTTCGTTACAAAAGTGGGATTTTCCATCACTTATCATGGCTTTAGGTATTCCATAACGTAAGAAGATATTTTCTTTGATAAACTTCGTCATGGTGGAACCCTCGTTGTTTCTACATGCTATGGCTTCCACCCACTTGGATACATAGTCAACGACTACTAAAATATATATGTGCCCAAATGAAATGAGAAATGTTCACATGAAGTTTATCCCCCAAAAATCAAAAATTTCAATTTCAAGTATGGGGTTTAAAGGCATCAAATTACATTTGGTAATCCCCCCAACTTCTGGCAAGATTCACATGATTTACAATAAGTATATGTGCCATTAAACATGGTAGGCCAATAAAATCCACTTTATAATATCTTGGCTACCAATTTGTTTACCGAAAAATGCCACCTACATGCACCATCATGATTAAACTGTAAAACACTATTTATCTCGTCAGTTGGTACACATCTCCTAACGATTTGATCACTAGAATAATTATATAAGTATGGATCATTGAAGAAAAAAGATTTTATCTCATGTTTAAACCTCTTCAAGTCCATGGGTGACTAATGATTAGGAACCTTACCTGACGCCAAATAGTTCACAATGTCAGCATACCATGGTAAGGTGGATGCAGCAAATAACTGTTCATTCGGGAAGGAGTCTTGGATGGGTGCGTCGATAGAATCATTTCCTAATGTCAATCTTGATATGTGGTCTGCCACCAAGTACTCCACACCCCTTTTGTCCTTAATAGCCACGTTGAACTCCTACAAAAACAAAATCAAATGAATAAGTCGCTGTTTAGCATCCTTTTTTGATAACAAATATTTAAGTACAGAGTGATTGGTGTAAATTAAAATTAATGCCCCTAGGATGTAGCTCTGAAATTTTTCCAATGCGAACACTACGGTAAGCAACTCCTTCTCAGTGGTTGTATAGTTCCGTTGGGCTTCATGCAGGCTCCAGTTGGTCAGCCCTTTTTTGAAGGCCGCCATGGCAAGCTCATCTTCGCATCACGCCACGCTAAGCCTTTCCTCCTAGAAATGATGCAAAAACTTTCGGATCATTTCCCCTTATTTCTGGGTTATCAAAAATAGATAGTCCGCGGGTTTCTTCCTTCTCTGTCCCACCCTGAGCTGGCAGAACTTATGTGATAGGTCGTCGAAGAATTCGACGGAGCAGGTGGGCAGGCCATTGACCACTCTAATGCCGACTTTTTAGAGTCATTTGGAAGCCCCGGCATAGGAGTGGATCATCTGTGCCTTGAATCTACATTGCCCCTCTATATCGTTGCACATGTTTGAGGGGATCGCCCGCACCATCATACAGTTCAAGCTGAGGAAGCTTGAACCTATGAGGTATTGATATGCTCCTATTTTGCATGAATTATCGCATATTTTCATGACGCATTTCACCCTCAATACCCCCATTTTATATGCTTTTACACTATTATTTGAAACAATATGACATTCGCAGCGTTTATGCCCATTTTAGGGATTTGGAGCGATATTGAAACAATTTGGAGTTAATGAGACGATCGAAGATGTGAGAGCACCTAGAAGACTGAAGATGACATGCCTGAGGTGCCAAAGAAGAAGACGAGAGGAGGCGAAGAGAGGGAAAGATGAGAAGCTCAGGCCATCTTTAGTTTCCCAGGCGACTCGACCGAGTAGCAACAGCTACTCGGCCGAGCTAAGATGCAGAGTTAGCATGGAAACGACCACGACCTACTCATCCGAGTAGGGGGCTACTCGATCGAGCACGAAGGCTACTCGACCGAGCACGAAGGCTACTCGGTCGAGTAAGGCAAGCGCTCAGATTTTCAAATAGCCTCTCACTCTTTTGATATCTGCTATCATTCTAGTTGGCAAAGTATTTTTGTCATATTGTTAATGGATAGTAGACTTCATAATGGTTCCAACACCGATAAGAACGCGCCAATCAGAGGTTGGATGAAATCTGGGGAATTTCTACAAGTTGACGCTGCAGTGCTGAAATCACCTACTCGACCGAGTAATGTGTTCTACTCGACCGAGCAGCTCACTTACTCGACCCGAGTCGTTATCAAATAGAGCAGTGTTTTGGAGAAAGTTCTGATCTAATGTAGCTCAACTGAGTAGGGGGGCAACTCGATCGAGCACACTGGGCCCAGAACTTAAGTTACAACCAGAGTTTATTTTGGGAACGAATTTCAGAGGGTTTCTTAGATTATTTGCTAGGGTTTTGAGGGAACTATATGTTGGATCTGGATCTTAGCCTAGAGGGGGGTGAATAGGCTAATAAAAATTCTCGTTCAACCCACGAGAAATCCCACGCAGTTATAAGCACAGATAATGTAATAAAATAGCAATCACAGAGTACGCACAGATATACCCTGGTTCGGTCGTCCCCACGACCTACTCCAGCCCCCGAAAGCAACTACTAGATAGATATGTAATCAAGTACATCTACAATGAGTCAAGATCCCAAATCTACTCTCACCTAGCTCGTACGTGTTGGATATGGATGACGTTTGTACACCCTTGTAGGGGATGTACGAGGGAATACGGACCTCGAACGTCGCGTACACGAAGTCGTGTGCAAAGGGAATCTGTTCCCTTGCGGAGAGGATCTCTAGATTAGTGGGAAAGTCGCATTTTATGTGCATAAGTGCATGCGACATATGGCTAATAAAGGGGGAATATCTTAAGCTTATGTTGTACCATGCATATGGTACAACTTAAGCTTATAATGTGCCATGTATGATGGTACACTTTAGTTAAATTGTTCCAAATGAACAATTACTCCTAAAATAACTATCTTGGGGGCTATAAATAAGACCCAAGGCTTAGCAATTTCCTTACACTTTTGCATGGCATTCTTGCCTTGCATTTCATTCTAGCGAAGCTCTGCAGAAATCCTTCCTCTCTCTTTATCCAAGTTCTTAATCTAAAAGTAGAGATTTAGATTGTGGATTTAGTAGCCTTACTCCGTTCGTGAGAAGACTCGATCCGTCGTGGTGAATCCGAAGGCGAAGTTCCGAGACTACCGTGCCGCATACGCAAGAGTAAGTCTCAACTTCAATTATCGATCCTAACGCTGTTTTGACAGGATCCAACATTGGTATCATAGCCATACGGGTTCGCCCCGGTCAAACCGCCGCCCCGTCGAACCAATGAATGAGGCGTTGTCTTTTTCACGAATGGGTATCCGACCATTACGGATATGGTAGGAACGCTTCGTGACGGAGAGAACACAGCGGTTGTTCTTTTCACGTTAGGGTCTTCTGTCATTACGGATATGGCAGGAACTCTCCGTGACGGGAAGAACCGACCATTCACGTAGTATGTTATTTTTCATTTTTGGCACACGGCCATTAGAAAATAACTACTTTCTCGACGAACGGGTGCTTCATCGACGAACGGGTGCTTCATCGAGGAAGAAGATGGTGGCTATTCCCATCGGGGAAGATGACTTTTGGTGCATGAAATCTATGGCCATATGGGCAATGGAGGTAATGCATTCCCCCTCCCCATGTGGAGGGGGTTGGCTACGGCCAATAACAATGAAAACCACCGCGACCACCCCATCAAGGGGGAGGAGTGCATGCGGCCACCCCATGAAGGGGGGAGACCGGCAATGGCCAAAGGGCCATGGCCGGTCAAGGCCAATAAGCCATGGCCGGTCGCGGCCAGGGCCAGGGAGCCCTGGCCGCGGCCTGGCCATGGCCAGGGCCCTGGCCCTGGCCGCAGCCAGGCCACGGCCAGGCCGCCCTGGCAGAGGCTAGGGCAGGGGCCCTGGCCTCAGGCCAGGGCCTGGCCACCCTGGCCGAGGCCAGGGCAGGGGCCCTGGCCCCGGCCATGGCCTGGCCGGCCCCGGCCCTGGCAGAGGCCAGGGCCTGGCCAGCCCTGGCCTCGGCCAGGGCCTGGCCGAGGGCCGGCCTGGTCGGCACTGGTCGGGAGAAGTTTCAGACCATTATTATTGGTCGACCAATTCGGGTGTTTTGGTCGACCAATTCGGCAAAAGGCTTTGGTCGAACACGAATGTGCCGACTAGCCCATACGGGGCTAACGACAGTCGTCTGCTCTTATTTTATAAAGTTTTTTTTCTTGTGCTTTACTCCTTGAAGATTATCCTTAGTGCTCTACTTCATTCGAGATTAGCCATGTTATTGTGCTCTACTCTACGGAGATTAGCCAATGTACTTATGACATTGTGCTCTACTCTACGGAGATTAGCCAATGTATTTCAAATTTTTTGAAAAAGATGTTTTCAAATAGGTTATGTCCCGTCCTTAATCGGGATAGCGCAATTTAGAATTTCAAGTCCTACCACGATCCGGCCATGATTATCTAACCCATGGGTGTGTAGAACAGGTCTCGTGGCTTGGCAATTGTTGCGCTAAAATTCTTTGCGCAAACTCTCACCTATTCCATTTTGAAAGATATGTTTTTCAAAAGTATTTTTCCACTGCTGGTACCATACGGGTATCATTTCTGATTTCTTTTTACATGAGATAAGTAAGAGGGATACTTTGAAAGTTACTTCTAGATGGTAGTTGGGAACGTAGTGAACTTCTCGATTCTAGAGTAACATTTCAGCTTATCCAAGGAACTTATCAAGTGTTTAAAGAATCGAAACTTTATGCATAGAATTTTGATTGTGGTTTTCATTTTCTTTGCAGTTTTTTGATTCGAATATGTCTACCGCTTCTAAGAACATTGTCGCCGAGCTTAACAAAGGTGAGAAGCTCAACGGCGACAATTATAAACTTTGGTCAATAAAAATCCAATATGTTTTGGAGGAGCAAGATGTGCTTGAAACACTCCAAAACGTAATGGAAGAACCTGAGTTGGGCAACACGGCCCAACACAAGAGGGACCGCGAAGCTTATGAGACTTGGACTCGAAAGAACAAAATAGCACGTATTACGTTACTGTCCGCGATGGACAATGACATAATGCGTCTATTTCGGGAATTCGACCTAGCCAAAGACATATGGTCTGTGCTAGAAATAAAGTTTGGTGGAACATCGGTCACCAAACTCCGCTCCTTAAATATTCAATTTGATTCGTACAAAATGCGGCGAGATCAATCTATGAAAAAGCATCTCCGCCACATGGCGAATCTCATAGCTGAATTGAAGGATGCGGGTCTTACGCTGTCTGACGAACAGCAGATCCAAGCAGTCATTCGTTCACTCCCAGATAGTTGGGATAACATGAAAATGCACCTCACTCATAATGAGTGCATTAAAACTTTAAGCGATGTATCCAAACACCTCGAACTCGAGGAAGAGCGGATTCAAGCCGCAAAACCTAGTGCCGAAGTGCACATGGCCGATAGTTCCTCACATGGAGGAAAGAAGCGGAAGGATAAATGCTTAAGGTTCATGAACGAATGAAAGCAAGAACCGGAAACCTCAAAGAAGACTAAGAACAAAAATTGGCAAAAGAATGTGCACTCAAAGAAGAAAAACTTGAAGAAGATCAAGTGCTTTAAGTGCAACAAGTACGGTCACTTCGCCCGTACGTGTACGAATGGAAGTGATAAGGTAACTTGTAGGGCTAGTTACATATGTGTTTCTAGTTCCATGTTTCTTGCTGAATCTAACTATTTTTGGTTAATTGATTCAGGGGCCACAGACCACGTTGCGAAGGACAGAAGGTTCTTCGTAGAGTATCGAAGGATAACTCAAGGAACAAAGTGGATATACATCGGCAACAACAATCGTGTTGAAGTCAAGGGCGTCGGAACATGCAAGCTAGTTCTCGACAACGGCCGGACTCTATTATTACACGACGTCCTCTTTGCTCCAAATATTCGAAGGAATATCGTATCCGTGGTCATGTTAATGTCTTTAGGTTATGAATGGAGGTTCTATAAACAAAATGTTGACCTTGTTTGTAATAGTTCTTTAGCTGGGTCGGGTAATGTTTGTAATGGATTGATAGTTTTAAACACTATGTATGATGATTCTCCTTCTATTAATGAAAGTTTCCATTTGACAAATGCTTCTAATTCTAAATCTGAGATCATTTGTTGGCATGCAAGACTTGGTCACATTGGACCAACTAGAATGGATAGACTTGCCAAAAGTGGCTTGCTATCTAATGTTTCAAAAGTTGAAATATCAACTTGCGAACATTGTCTTGTAGGGAAAACTTGTCGCAAGCCGTTTGGAACTGGCACAAGGGCCGAAGTTCCATTACAGCTTATCCATTCGGACATTTGCGGTCCAATGAATGTTAAGACAAGACACGGGAAGTCCTATTTCATCACCTTCATTGATGACTTCACCCGTTTCGGTCACATTTATTTGATTTCCCACAAACATGAAGCTTTATCTTGCTTCAAAAACTATATGAGTTTAGTGGAAAATCAACTAGATCGCAAGATAAAGGTCTTGCGAACCGATCGGGGTGGAGAATATCAATCAACGAGTTTTAAGGAACTCTGTGATGAAAAAGGCATAGTTCATCAAATAACTATGACTTATACTCCGCAACAAAACGGTGTTGCGGAAAGAAGAAATAGGACATTGATGGAAATGGTCCGATCAATGATGTCTCAGGCAAATTTGCCCATCACCTTTTGGGGTGATGCATTATTGACGACAGCATTCATCTTAAACCGTGTACCCTCGAAGTCGGTAAGTTCTACTCCTTATGAGTTGTGGAACAATAGAACTCCAGACTTAAGCATTCTAAAACCTTGGGGTTGTGCCTCTTACGCACATTTATCCTCTCACAAATACGGCAAACTTGGGCCACGTGGGAGGAAGTGTATCTTCATCTGATATGCTGAAAACTCCAAAGGATATGTTTTCATCGGTCAAGAGGACAATGGGGGTCTAATAGAATTCGAATCGAGGAATGTTGTCTTCTTAGAAAACGAGTTTTCAAGACAGGGTGAGATAAGTCAAGACTTATCCTTGTTTGAGACTTGGGATCAAGAAGGATCGGAACGTTCGAGTGGGAGAATTCTTGGTGAAGAGTAAAATGACCATCATACTTCACCTATGGATGATACGAACGATACCAATCCTATTTCGAGTGGGAGTGATGTTATTCCAAGTGGGAGTGATGTCATTCCAAGTGGGAGTGATCAAACTCAAACAAGACGTAGTAATCGAACGAGGCTAACACCTCTGAGATTTGAGGATGAATTTCCTCAAACATTCATGACATTACTACAAGAAGATGACGAACCTGCAAATTTCAAACAGGCCGTCACATGCCCTGCTAAAGATAAATGGATAGCGGCGATGGAAGAAGAACTTCAATCCATGAAAACAAACCAAGTCTGGGACTTGGTTGATTTACCTAAGGGACGTAGAGCCATTGGGAACAAGTGGGTTCTCAAAATCAAGCATAAGGCTGATGGCTCCATCGAGAAATATAAAGCTCGCCTTGTTGCGAAAGGTTTCACGCAACAGGAAGGAATAGACTATGAAGAGACTTTCTCTCCTGTCGTGCGTTTTACCTCCATTCGCTTAATTCTGGCAATTGTGGCTTGTTTAGACCTCGAGTTACATCAGATGGATGTAAAGACTGCTTTTCTTAACGGAGAACTAGATGAGGAGATCTACATGGAACAACCAAACGGGTTCGTACAAGAAGAAAACAAACATAATGTTTGTAAACTTCGTAAATCCATATATGGTCTTAAACAATCCTCAAGGCAGTGGTATATACGCTTTCAAGAAGTAGTTTTGTCGTATGGTTTCTCCATGCTCGACGAAGACAACTGCGTATACATTAAGAGGATTAAGAACAAGTATGTAATTATGTCTCTTTATGTAGATGACATACTTATAGCCGGAAATGATAAGCGTCTTATCATGGATATCAAAGCTTGGCTTTCATCCGTCTTTGAGATGAAAGACATGGGTGAAGCTGCATATATCCTTGGGGTTAAGATCTCAAGGAATCGTTCCAAGAAACTTCTTTGTCTCTCTCAAGAAACATATTTAAAGAAAGTTTTAGAATGGTTTAATATGCAGGACTGCAAGCCAATTGATACTCCAATAAGCAAAGGCGAGGGTCTATGTTTGGAAATGTGTCCCAAAGATCCAAAAGAAAAGAAAGCTATGGAAAAGGTTCCATACTCCAGTGCTGTCGGGAGTCTGATGTACGCCATGATGTTTATCAGACCGGACATTTGATATGCTGTTGGTATGGTAAGCTGTTACCAATCCAACCCAGGACAGGCACACTGGAAAGCGGTGAAGAGGATATTAAGGTACCTCAAAGGGACTGCGGACTATGCGTTGTGCTATGAAGGAAATACCTTGAGACTCGAAGGCTATACCGATGCTGATTGGGCAGGGGATCTCGACGAGCGAAGATCTACCTCAGGCTTTGTTTTCTTGCTCGGGAATGGTGCAATATCCTGGAGCAGCAAGAAGCAAACCTGCATCGCCCTATCAACCATGGAAGCCGAATTTGTAGCATTCAGCATGGCGGTCCAAGAAGCTGTTTGGCTTAGGAAATTCTTAGACAGGCTGACGGATGCCACTGACTCGAGCACTGTTCCTATATACAGTGATAGTCAAGCTTCGATTGCCTATGTCAAAGATCCTAAATTTCATTGTAAGACCAAACACATTGATATTCGATTCAAGTTTGCGAAGGACTATGACAAACGGAAGGAAGTAGACATAGGATACATATCCACGCATAAGATGATAGCGGATCCCCTTACTAAGGCGATCCCCAGAGATGTGTTCTTCAAACACTTATCATCTATGGGAATGCGTAGGTGATGAGCTGTATCATGTAATATTTCCCATGTCTATAGAAGATCAAAGTTTAATAAAAAGAAGAAGTCTTTTTTATATTGCATACAAGTTTCTTACACATGATTTTATATACATTTGTGTTTAAGTCTCAGCTATTTTATTGTGTGTATGTCGGACAGATTAAGGTTGGCTCTCTCACATGAGCAACCTCCTTATCTTATCAGATGGATAAGATAGAGATGAGACTAGTTTAAAGTCAAAATCATTAGACAAATGATTTAGAGTCATGACTTAAACAAGATAGTCGAATGAAAGATCTGCATCATATGGATGCTTACAAAAGATCTGAGATCTGTATCACAAGGATATTTAAAAGAGATCTCATAGGATTTTTTAAATCCTATCTGTCTTATGCAGGATGAGAGTCCGGGAATATTTCATGGGTAGTAAAGGGACTCAAAAGATAGGCACTGTGGTGTCTGATATTTCATCCGTACAACATCATTAAGACATACTCTCCCTGGGAAAGGAGTGATGTTGTAATACGTGTTCATACCACGTATGCATTTCGACCACTGAGTTAGTAGCAATAGTGTTTGTTATTATGTGAGACTCAAAGGCCATACTGGTCTTAACTCTTACCCTCAAGGACTCCAATTGGTTCCTTTAGATTTGACGAGATGATCGCTATCTTAGCGTGTTGCTAATGGGCTATGATAATTCGGCTCGGCGGGGCACGTTATAAAAGCGAATCAAGTCAAGATCAGAAGGTTCGCAAGAAGAGGAAGATTGATTTCATATTCGCATTTGGACTTTAATGATTCAAAGCTGGCCAGCCAATTGTGATCCAGATGGGATTCAATTGTTGAATATAAAGTATAAGAAATGTGAAGAAATAATCTAGGGTAAAGCATGCGTTGAACTACTCAACTTTGCACCTTCGAGGTCGTTGTGTATCTCTAACAAGTGCACAATAACAGACTCTACACGCATGACGGTCGCACGGTCTATTTCTCGGTATGATAGATGAAAGAACTAAGAGAAAGATGTTCTCTTACAATCCCCTCAAGTGTGAGTGGGAGATGTTGGATATGGATGACGTTTGTACACCCTTGTAGGGGATGTACGAGGGAATACGGACCTCGAACGTCGCGTACACGAAGTCGTGTGCAAAGGGAATCTGTTCCCTTGCGGAGAGGATCTCTAGATTAGTGGGAAAGTCGCATTTTATGTGCATAAGTGCATGCGACATATGGCTAATAAAGGGGGAATATCTTAAGCTTATGTTGTACCATGCATATGGTACAACTTAAGCTTATAATGTGCCATGTATGATGGTACACTTTAGTTAAATTGTTCCAAATGAACAATTACTCCTAAAATAACTACCTTGGGGGCTATAAATAAGACCCAAGGCTTAGCCATTTCCTTACACTTTTGCATGGCATTCTTGCCTTGCATTTCATTCTAGCGAAGCTCTGTAGAAATCCTTCCTCTCTCTTTATCCAAGTTCTTAATCTAAAAGTAGAGATTTAGATTGTGGATTTAGTAGCCTTACTCCGTTCGTGAGAAGACTCGACCCGTCGTGGCAAATCCGAAGGCGAAGTTCCGACTACCGTGCCGCATACGCAAGCGTAAGTCTCAACTTCAATTATCGATCTTAACGCTATTTTGACAGGTCCAACAGTACGCATACCACGTGCTCTACACTCTCAATCTAGTCAGATGCTCTCCCTCCGTGACGACTCCCAAAGTCGTCAGGTCCCCAAAAATTAACACAAAGAGGTAAAGTTTCCCCTACAGAGCTCGATACACAAATACACAAATATAAAGAGTTAAGAGTTTAGAAATGCTCAGTTCGCGTCTGTGTAGCGTCTCTGTCAATCAGCACGGCATCAGCTTCAGTCTGGTGCAAACGGTGTCTCGATCTGACTCCTGGATGTTAAGTTATAACCCAAAAAGAACTCTGGTCTATGCGTATAGCAATCCAATTCAAAACACTTATTAACTTGGTCTGTGCACACAGCAACCCTACTTAACCACGTCAGCAGCGATTTCCTTCTTCTCCGTTTCACTTACTTATGCGGGATCTCCACGTCAGCATGTTCTTCTGTTCTTCGAAGCCGCTTGAAAATATTAGCGTGGCCTTCGACTCCGCCGACCCTGATCGACTCTGACTTCAACTCCGACGGCGGCGACCTCTCATCCGATGGCGTACGGCAGCGACGTCGACTCGACTTCTCACCTAGAGCTTCGACGATAGACTTAAGGCATCGATGATCTTCGACAGCGGCCTCGTCTGCTTTGACTCGACGACGGCAGCAACAGCGTGGGCTTCAATCGTACTGCTTGGTGACGAGGGCTTTGAAGACGGCAACGACAGCTCCTCTCGGCGACTAGATGGATGGTCTCCGACTTCACCTCAACTTCGGTGGCGAGGCGACTTCAGTAGTCGGCGAGAATGATCGACTTCGACTCCGAGTCGACTTTGACAGCAGCACCTACTTCGCCTGTGATCTCGTACGGTGGAGGATTGTGACTCGACTCCAGCAGCGTGCTTCGACAATGGCAGCAGCTCTCCTTCTATGACGGTGGAGGCGACAACTCCGACTAGCCGCGGTAAACGCTTCAACTTCGATGCTTGAACGGCAACATGCAACGCTTGCAACATGATGATGAAACAATTGAAGAGGAGAGCCTTTTAATTGGCTTGCGGTAATGGCAGGGTGTTTGGTGCAAAAACAGAGGATCCTCTTTCTTTTGCTTTTTCTAGGGCTTTTTCAGGAGGAGGCTCTTTAAAAGATTATAGTAAAAGTTTTGTTGGCCTTTTGTTTGCTTGCTGTTGCGTGAGGCTAGGGTTAGCTAAAGTTTTCGTGCCCGCTTTTTATTGATGAAACCCTGCTCTTTTTCCCTTGAAGCAAAACATGGTTTATATAGGTTACGTAAGGGGTTTATTTTTGTGCGGCTTAGGGATTTGCTAGGGATGAGGGAGAATCCCTACAATCTAGAAGATTGGGTATGGTGAAGGTTTTAATTTGAATAGGATTGGAGAGATTGGATATCTCCTCTCAATTTGAAATACAAATTTGGCTAGGAATAACAAAAGTGATGTTGTTCAATCTCAACTAGATTTGATATGAGTTGTCATCCCATTTTTCTCCCATCTTTGACCAAGTCCAAATTGTATGTGTGTAGTAATTTCCACTAGCTCTTTGACCAAGTCACTGAGGGGTATCAATGTTGTAAAAACGTTCCCGGAGGAGTGTGCATAGAAATTTGTCTAACACATCAAAACATTCACCAAAACGTCCTCGACATTTCTGCAAGCACTTAGCACACACATCAAAACGTTCACCAATGTTTGTCATCATCAAACAATAAGTCCTAGATCGTTGTATCCAACACTATATATATGTATTGTAGCTGTCATTAGAGGGGTTGGATCTTATTTCCTTAGGAGTTTGTGGAGACTTTCTTTTGGGAGTTAGGCTATGCCCTAGGCCCCTCCCTTGTATCAAGATAAGTATTTTTGTTCTCTTTAATTCTATTTTAGTTCTCCTGATTGATTGCTTATTGAATATCTCTTTGATGCGGCAATGAAGTTTTCTGTCGTTCTTATATATATATTGCTATGATATAGGAGTAGACTTTTCTACTGCTAATGGATTAGACCATGGATTTTAGGGTTTAGATGTAAAGTTAGGATTTTTAGGTTGCATTGGTTAAGAAGGGACGTATTTTGGTTGATCTTGCAAAGTTTGTAGGAGAACTCGTACTGAGATCGTGCCCATGGTCGGTGGAATCGATTGGCATAAGGATTATCCTATAGACTTAATTAGGGAGTTAGTAGATTCAATTAGGGCTCATGACCATGCCCAGCTCGTTCCTTGATGGGATCCACCGTCGAACTATGTTACTAATTGACGGCTACCGCCTTTGCCTCAATGAGAGCCCCAAATACATCGAAACTCTAACCTACAAGAGTGGCGTGAGTTGAGATCATTCTGACCATGAGGGTGTTATGAATATTGTCGATTCTTAATGCACGGATCGTGTGTGCCTGTCGCGAGAGCGGGGTTAATGCGATACGTTAGATTCATGGTGCTTAGAGGCATGAATTTCACATCTTAAATGCAACAATCCCTAATAAAGCCAATGCAACATAAGAGTCTTAGCCTAGCATCGATATCTGACGATCATATTGGTGAGTCCTAAAGCCCTAGTCTTGTATTCCTTTCTTTGTGGAGTTCCTTGTTTGTAACATTGAGTGACACGACTTTTGCATCCATTACCATCATGACACTCCACAATCCACATCCACCAATAATCCGCAAGTCTGACTTAACCTAGGAGTAGATAGGTAGTATAGCACCGCTTCCCTGTGTTCGATACCCGCTTGCCACTATACCGTGTCCTTGTGGTAAAACGATATCATTTCAGAGTTAATTTTGGGCAGATCAAGTTTATGGTGTCATTGCCGGGGAGGCGTTTTGACATATTATCTATATATCATGATTAGGTTGATTAGACTGTGAAAAAAAGAAATAAAAAGAGATTTTTTCCCACCCCCTGCTATTATTACTATTTTTATCTCTCTTTGTACCATTGATGTCTTTTTCCGGTTGCTCATTTCTATGATTGTTCATGTTCTATTTATTTGATGATGTAGGAAAGTTGCACTCCAATGACCCAAGCATTTAGCACAATCGTCAGCTTTTCCCAAGATGACAGAGAGAGTCTCTACCAAGCTTAGGGAAGGTACAAAGACCTATATGTCAGTCACCATATCATGCATTCAATGATGAAGATCTATTTTGTCACATCACTAGAGGGCTAAAGGGTCCCTTACGTGAGTTTATTCGGAGGATGCACGTGGAAAAGTTCAATGATCTGCAGTTGGCAACAGTCTGGGAACAAATGATAGATGAGGCTCGATCTACCGGTTCGCTAACCATTATAGCAGATGATGTGTCCATATTTTCTATCTTTTCATAGCATCATTTTATTGCATTTCATGCCATATCCGCATCCAAATCCCACATTTTCCTACGATACTGCAATTCTAACGCCATATTCGAGTTTCGTAGAGTTTTGTGGATTTTCAGGTATTTTGAAGCGATTCGGGACCACTTTTGGATATGGACACATCCATCATGCCCGTGAGCCCGTTGGCAAAGCTCTACAGGAGTTCGCCGACGTTTGAAAGCCTATGGGAGGACTGGAGGAGATTGCCAGGGGTAGAGGAGAAGCTGCAAGAAGATTTGGATCTTTCCCAGGTGACTCGACCGAGCAGAGTAGGCTGCTCGGTCGAGCTGATACACGAGACGCAGTTGATACGCAACTTGCTCGACCGAGCAGTGTGGTGCTCGGTCAAGAAACTTCTATTTTTTGAAGGTCCACCATCAACATCCTGCTCGACCGAGCAAGACTTATGTAACCAAGTTAGTCGGCGACTCGACCGAGCAAGGCTTACTCGGGCCGAGTAGACAGAATGACACTTTTTGAAGGAGCCTGATCCACTGACAGACACGACTGAGCAGTGGGCTACTCGACCGAGCAACCCAACCGAGCAAGGTTCTGCTCGACCGAGTCATTGACTCGATGACGACAATGCGGGATAATTTTGGAATTTTTCGTGGGCCTGTCTGGATGCGCTGAGGGAGAGTGAAGTGCAGATCTGGGGGAAGAAATTAGGGAGCAGAGTTTTTGTATGTTTTTGAATTATGTTTGAGGGGGGAGGAGATTGGAAAAGAATTGTAGATCTGAACCTAGTTTTCTTTGATATTTGAATTAATTTTTGGAGAAAATTTACGTGCTATTATTCATGCATCCTGGAATCTGTTGAATCTCTTTGGATTCTTATTGGATACTGTTCTTTCTCGCCTTCGGTACGTAAGTTATTCATTTCTCACTTGATTCATTTGCTACAATGTTTTCTTTGATAAAAATCGTATTTTTATTTGTCAAAATCATCATGTGTGAGTAGTTTCCTCTAGGGTTGATCGGTTAGCCCTAAGCAATTAGGATAGAGATGTAGATATGGATCTCTAGGTTGTATTGGGAATATAGGGGAGTATTTCAGTTGATCCATCTGAATCCCTTGGATAACTCGTACTGAGATCAAGCCCACGATCGGTGGAATTGATGAGCCTAAGGAGTATCCTTGGGATTCAAATAGGAAAATTAGTGGATCCCTCAAGGCACGAGCCGGGCATGGTCACGAGCCTTGGTAGAATCTACAAATTTCCCTATTTGAATCCCAATGATACTCCTTAAGCTCATCAATTCCACCGACCGTGGGCATGATCTCAGTACGAGTTATCCTAGGGATTCGGATGGATCAACCGAAATACTCCCCTTTATTCCTAATACAACCTAGAAATTCAGATCTACATCTCTATCCTAGTGTCTTAGGGCTAACCCATCAACCCTAGCGGAGACTACTCACACATGATGATTTTGACAAATAAAAATACTATATTTATCAAAGAAAACATTGTAGCAAATGAATCAAGTGAGAAATGAATTACCTATGTACCAAAGGCGAGAAAGAACAATAGCCAATAATAATCCAAAGAGATTCAACAGATTCCAGGCAGGAATAATAGCACGTAAATTTTCTCCCAAAAATTAATTCAAATATCAAAGAAAACTAGGTTTAGATCTACAATTCTTTTCCAATCTCATCTCCACCTCAAACGTAATTCAAAACATACAAAAACTCAGCTCCCTAATTTCGTCGCCCAGATTCGCACTTCACTCTCCCTCAACGCATCCAGACGGGCCCACGAAAAATTCCAAAATTAGCCCGCATTGTCGTCGATCGAGTCAGTGACTCGGTCGAGCAGAAGCTTGCTCGGTCGGGTTGCTTGGTCGGGCAGCCCGCTTGCTTGGTCGATTTTTTCAGTGGATCAGGCCACTTCAAAAAGTGTCATTCTGTCTGCTCGGCCCGAGTAAGCCTTTCTCGGTCAAGTCGCCAGCTGACTCGGTTGCATAAATCTTGCTCGGTCGAGCAGGATGTTGATGGCGGACCTTCTAAAAATAGAAGTTTCTCGACCGAGCACCATACTTCTCAGTCGAGCAAGTTGCGTATCAGCTGTGTCTCGTGTATCAGCTCGACCGAGCAGCCTACCCTGATCAGTCGAGTCGCCTAGGAAAAATCCAGATCTTCTTGCAGTTTCTCCTCTACTACTGGCAATCTCCTCCACTCCTCACATAGGCTTCCAAAACTCGACGAACTCCTGTAGATCTTTGCCAACGGGCTCATGGGCATGTTGGATGTGTCCATATCCAAAAGTGATCCCGAATCGCTCCAAAATCCCTGAAAATCCACAAAACTCTACGAAACTCGAATATGGCATTAGAATTGCAGTATTGTAGGAAAATGTGGGATTTGGATGTGGATATGGCATTAAATTGTTGAGTATTGGTGTTTCATACCAATCTTATTTTGATGATGATCACAACATTATGTTGTTGCTAATGACTCTCTTGTTTTAGTCTCACAGTTAAATACCTAGAATATCTTTCTTGGAGACTAATCACTTGGTGCAAGGATGTACATCAAGTGGAGAAGTGCCAAAGCTTGGAGATGATGGAGAGAAATCAAGGCATCAAGATTGAAGACTTAGACTCTAAGAAAAGCAATGTAATCCATGTAATATTTACTTTATTGCTTTCTCTATCTTTTAAGTCTAGGTTAATGTAATGCCTTGTTAGATGGTTTACTCATTCATGCATACGCATTTAGCCATCTTAGTGAGCCTTAGAATTATTATAGAATCCAACCCAATTGGTTTACTTTGTCCAAAGACTCATTTGGAGTCTCTGGCTTTCCATCAGTCACCGGCTGAAGGGTTTACAGTCGACTGGGTGATTTCCAGTCACCGTCGATTCTTCTACAGTCGACTGATATGCACAGCTCAAGTCAACATTTCAATTGACTCAAACTTGAGCTTTACGCACAGTCGACTGCTGCTCAGTTTACAGTCGCATGTATATTTACAGTCGCCTGGAAATTGGCCAACAGTCGTCTGAGTAGCGTAAGTGAAATCTCTGCATCTCTCTGTCTTTTCTCCATCTTATGCAGCAGATGGCTGATGAAGGAATTACAGTCACCTGACTATATGACAGTGGACTGTATTATTGACATCAGTCGCATGTATGCTTATCTGTAGAAAGAGTGCAACTCTCTATTTTATTCCATCCCCTGCAGCAGTCGCCTGCTGAAGGTTTTACAGGCGCATGTCCTGTTTACAGTCGACTGTCCTGGCTCAGATTATAGCTGTTGGATATTTTCTAATCATTGATCAGTCAACTGTCTTATGATCATCAGTAGACTGTTCATGTCATTTTCGCCTAGTTTGTAGCCGTTGCAGAATTGATCTTTTGGCTATTTTCTTGGGTTTTGGGGTTTGATATATGGTTCATATATATATATATGGGTGTGCTGCCATCTCTTACTCTTCTTGATGCTATTGAATATCACAAGAGATCTATAAGCAACTCTCAAACTCCCTCAGTTCCCTCTTTTGAGCTCTCATTCCTCTTCATGCATCGAAGTACAGCTCAAGGGAATTCATCCAAGTGCTTTCAAGCATATCTCAACACTTGGAGATCCTCTTTCATGCCTTACATCCATTTATATGTAAGCATCTCAAGGCATAAGTAAGAGTATTTATTTTACTTGGTGATTTTGTAACACTAATTCTCTTTGTGGAAATTAGTCTTTCTCTCTTTGTGGGAGTTTATCTTTTTATGGGATTAGGATATTCTCTTAGTGAGAATAACTCTCTTTGTGTGAGTAACTCTCTTTGTGGGAGTTTAGTGTCCTACTGTAGGGCTAACCCTAATTCTCTGAGTGGGAGTTAGTGATTCTCTTGGTGGGAATCTTGACCCTCGTGTAGGGTTGGTTGGGTCCTTATGTAGGGCATAAATCCTCTTTGTGAGGTATCTCCTTGTGAGATTTGTATTCACTTCTCTGTGTGGGAATATAGTGAATATTGGTGAGGGTGGACGAACCCAAGTTTGGGGAACCAAGGTAAAATCTTGTGTTTGCGTTTGGATTGATTATGTCAATTATTTTCTCTTGCATTTATAATTCCGCATTTGCAGATTTAATTTTAATTGGACAATTATATTTCCATTACACTATTCCCCCCCCCCCCCTCTAGTGTGTGTTGTTAGTATTGCAAGGGTAAGGCGATCCTTACAATTGGTATCAAAGCGAGGTTATAGCATACTGCAATAATGGCATTCAACGCCTCATCTGCGTCTCATGAAGAAGGTCATTAAACCGTTCTACCCCCGCTCTTCAACGGAACCAACTACCCAAGTTGGAAGATCAGGATGATGATCTATTTGGAGAGTCAAGACCTACGGGACATTAAGGAGGTGCCATTTGAGAAGCCTATGACTCATGCGGCTTCAAGGACAAAGGCGGAGAAGGACTCGATCAAGTACAATGCGAAGGCTATGAATGCATTTCATTGCGCCCTCTCAGCAAATGAGTTCAACCGCATCTCCATGTGCAAAACGGCCAACGAAATTTGGCATACTTTGGAGATTTGTCATGAAGGGACTACAAAGGTAAAGAAATCTAAACAAACTGTGTTTAGATCTAAATATGAAATGTTTAAGATGCAGGAAGGCGAAAGCATTTCAAAGATGTTCACAAGATTCACTGATATCATGAACGCTTTGGAGGGACTCGGGAAGATGATTTCTCAAGAGGAGCGTGTAGAGAAGATCCTTGACTCTCACACACCTCGTTTGGAGTCAAAGGCCAACAGAATTTTGGAGTCATATGACACGTCCAAATACACCGTTGAGGAGTGCATAGGTAATCTCATGGTGTATGAAGTAAAGCTTCAACACAAGAAGGAGATTCAACCATAAAAGCCCGAGAAGCCGGGGAAGCAAAAGGGGATTGCATTCCATGCCAAGGAGGAGCCAATCAAATGGAGGAAGAAATTCCATCGAGAAGCTCCTAGTGAAGAAGATGAGCTAGATGAAGAAGGTGGAGAAGAAATTGAGGATCTTGCCAAACAATTTAAGGCATTCCTCAAGTGCAAGCAATGTAAGTATTTGTCAAAGTTTGTCTCCAATTCTAACAAGGTTCCTACTTGTTACACTTGCAGTGGAAAAGGTCACTTGTCCACCAAATGCCCTTCCAAACCCAACAAAGAAGCTTATAAGGGTAAATGGAAGAAGCATTCGAAAGGGAAGTCCAAGTCCAAAAATCACAAGAAGGGACTTGTCAGGACCTTTGATGATTCGAGTGAGAACACATCAAGTAACGAAGAGGAGGATGACAAGGAGCACGATCACAGGTGTGTCATTGCTTTTGATGATTCTTCATCAATCTTCTCTAACTCTAACGATGAAGTGATAGAGACGTGGCTAAACTGCAAAGAAGAATGTTGCTTCATGGCTAATGGGGAAGAGTCTTCGTCAAGCTCAAGAAAGGAGGAAAGCGACGAGGAAGTTGAGGAAGAAAAGACATCCTATGAGGAGCTCAAATACCGCCTAAATGTGGCCTCCAATTTGGCAAGTAAGTTCATTGACTCATATGATAAAATGAAAGCTAAACTTGTTAATGCTATGAGTAGGATGCATGCTTTAGAATCGTCTAGTGTAAATATTCATGATAAAATGCATGATTGTGACACTAGTGAGAGAGACACACTTCTCTCTCAAGTTAAGGAATTGAGCCTTACAAATGATAATTTAGTAGCTCAAAACCTTAGCTTAGAACTCGCATTCAACAACTTACGTTGAAATGTGATGAGGAATCCTGTAAGCTCAAAAGCTTTGTGTATTCTAGGGATTCACTCCACGATTTGTTGGAAAAACAACATCAGGCAAATCATAGAGGAGGTTTGGGGTATATTCAAAATGTGGTATCCAAACCCACCTCTAATTCCTCTTACAGTGCAAATACAAGAAATATTGATAAAGCACCTAAGAAGAATCACCATGCTTTCTTGTACAACAATAACATCAACAAGAAGCATGTAGATCATGAGGTAATGAGGAAGAATGAAGAATCTTCATTTTTTGCTAAGAAGAAAAATCCTCATTCTTTGCATACCAACAAATTAGTTTCTACGCCTAAGCATGCCACATCCATCCCTCTTGCAAAGGCAAAACCCTTGCCTAGGACATCCTTAAGATTATGGATTCCCACTAAGGTTAGTATGCAATAGAGGGATAGTTACATCAACTCTCTAGTTAGGGATGTGATCACCTCATCTGATTACATTAGGAAATCAAACTCCTCTTGGGTTTGGTTATCTAATGTTTAGGTTCCTCACACATATGCATATTGAATGGGTATTGTGCTTAAATGTTTATCTTTTAGCATACCCATTGTTTGTTTGTGTTTCATGATTTTGAAAATATTTTCAAATTTATTCTTTTCATGAAAATGGGGACCTTGGGGTTTATTGATATACATGCATTTTTGATCCATGTATATGTCAATGGGAGAGTTAATATGTTGTATGTTAAAAATATTTTTAAAACATATTTTGACTCTTATTTCGGGGATGTTTGAGATCACTATTTACAATTGGTTTTTTTGGTCTCAAACCAAACCTCTTGTATATTGCCAACATGTTTCATGTTATATTTGTTTTGGCAATATCCTTGTGTATCTTTGAAGCTTGATTTTTCCATATCTATTGCTTTGATACAATTTAGGCCCATGGCTCCATTATTTGTTTATATTTTCGTAATGAGGATTATAATCTCCTTCTTTATAATTGGTATTAGATCCTAGATGTCAAAAGTTGACCATTTCTATGATCTAGGGGGAGCATGGGATAGTGAATTGATACCCACTAAATTTTTCAATTTGGTATCATACATCCCATTATTTCTTGCATATTGTCACATATTGGTTAAGATGACAAAGGGGGATATATTTGATGTCCACTTTTTTGTCGATGTCAAGGGGGGAGTTATATGCATTATGTAACTATATAGGGGAGAGTTATATACTTATGCATATGGGGAGAGTTATATGGGATTGTATAAACCTTTCATATTTGCATGATTTTGTCTATTACAATTGGTTTATGTTATCCATACCTATTATATGTCACCATGACTTTATTTGGTATAATGAGAATTTACTTTTGGGTATATCATTGTATAATTGGTGCATATAAGTAGGGAGAGCTCTGATGTGCGTTTATATTTCATATATTCACGCACGTTTTCTTTTGTGTTTTTCCGTTGTTTTCCGCCGTCTAGTATTCGTTTTCTCGTGTTTTCTTGTTTTCTTTCACTTTTCCGTGTTTTTTGTATATTTGCAGGAGTTTACCGGCATAGGGGACATAAAACGACAATATCATGAGTCCCCGGAGCAACGGGAGGAGTCACGCGTGATCCAGGGGGTCAAACGATGAAGATCACATCTTTCAGCCCCTCACCCGACCGGTTGGTCATTTCCAACCGATCGGGTGATGCACGCGTGCACCACCTGGACACAAGTTGGAGCGGCCAAGAAGTCACCCGGTCGGTTCAGAGACCGGTTTAAACGCCCCAACTCTCTGATGTTTGTTGCTGAAAGCCAACCGATCGGGTGACCTTCACCCGATCGGTTCACCTGTAGCCGATTCTTCGAAGCCATCACACGGAGAACTCAACCGACCGGTTCACCCGACAGCACGAAGATCCAACCGATCAGCTTCAACCCTCAACCGACCGTGCCGTGTGACCGTGTGAAATCCTATTCTGAGCTGTCGAAGAATGAAGCAGGTCACCCGATCGGGTGACTTTTCACCCGATCGGGTGATATCGTATTCTATATATATGACCCCTAGGTTTTCCAGAAACGGGAGTTGTTATTTTTTGCTGTTTTTTCTCTCTCTTGACGGCTGTAATTTTTCAGATATTTGTAAGTTTTCCGATCTTTGTTAAACTTTAATATAGTGTTATTACCATTCCTCTTACTGATTTTCAGTCGCCCGATCATGTTTCTAACGGTCGATTTCGATTTAGATCGCTTTTTACTAAATATGTGTGAGTAGTTCCCAAATCTGGGATTTTGGTGGAAACCCCCTTCGTGGGCTCTCCCCGATGCATCCATAGGACTAGGAAATCGATAGGGATTAGGAATCTACCGGTTACGCGGGGTGTTTTATTGTCATCGGCGGGAAAAAGACCGCCTTTGACCGTTGGGCCAATGGGGAATAAACTCGGCGGTTGACTCCCCAGACATAGCTCACGCCCTTAGCGTAGACGTCAAATCCTAGCACGCGGGAGTGGCAGGATGAGGCATTGGGAGTTATCGTAGCGACCTTAGTGCTCCCGGAGTCGGTCAGTGTTAATGGACATGGGAGTGCCCACTGACCGAACGCGGGAAGTCCGACGTATCATCCTGGGCACCGACCAGAATATCGGGCCCATGGGACGCTGGTACCACTTTCAGAGGCAACGTCTCACCATTAGACCCTAATTCCAATCGCTATCCTACCCGTAGGCCGTATCGGTGAGAATCACACGATAGGGTGGAAACTGAAGTCCCTGGTTTTCTCTTTATATTGTTTATCCCTTGCATTCCATTTACTGTGATAACCCATTATCCGATTTGGGCTAGCTCGCCCATGGGGTGAATTTGGTCCTTCTTGACACAAGCACAACCACGCCTCCCTGAGTTCGACCCCCAAGCCACGCAACGACACCGTGCGCTTGTGGTTACAAATATTTAAATCTCACGCCCCCAATTATACATTGCACACTTGCATGCACGCCAAACGCGGGGGACGTCAAGCTTTATGGCGCTGTTGCCGGGGAGGCAACGTGCTTATTATTTTAGGATTTCATGAACCCTTGAGTCTAGCTCACATCTCTACCTCGCGATAATTTTCGCATTCTTCTTTTTCCATTTCTATTTTATTTTCTTATTTTTATTTTTATTTTTTATTTCATCTGTTTCTTTCCCACTTTTCGCTTCACGGGTGTTTGTTGTTTTTAATTCGCAGGAGTTCAAGAAGTCTCGACGACTTGATTCCCGTTGATCCTGAGATAAACGCCACCCTAAGGCGTTTGGCTGTCGAGAAGCGAAGAAGAGAGGATACTGAAACCAGGGGGGAGAACACCCCACCTCGCAAGTCCCTGCTGGAGTACTCGATGCCATCCATCGAGTCCACCTCCGCCATCCGTCCTCCTGCTATTACGACGCAAAGCTTCGAGCTTAAGCCATCTTTGGTGACGTGGATCCAGCAGGATCAATTCTCGGGGGCATCCATGGAGAGCCCCATCGAACATTTGGACTCCTTCTTGGAGAAATGTGACACCTTCCGGATAAATGGTGTCACAACTGAGGCGATCCGCTTGAAGCTATTCCCCCTTCTCTTTGAGAGATAAGGCCAAGCTCTGGCTTAGGGGGAAGGACCCAAACACGTTCAACACCTGGGAGAAGCTCTCAAATGCTTTCCTGACGAAGTTCTTTCCTCCGAGGAAGACCATGAAGCGGAGGAGTGAGATCTCCTCCTTCTCCCAGGCTAGCCACGAGTCCTTGCATGAAGCTTGGACGAGATATAAGGAAATGCAATGAAGATGTCCCCACCATGAGCTCCCCAAGTGGCAGATCATAAATCTGTTCTATAATGGGTTGAGGGACGATTTAAAATCTTCCATGGACGCCGCGGCTGGAGAGTCATTTATGTCAAGAAGCGAAGAAGATGCCGGACAGATTCTGGAAAATATGGCATCAAACAATGAGCGGTGGTGTGACGAGAGAGCCACACCTAGATCTGGGGGTATCCACAGGGTCGAGGACGTCGACAAATTATCCAGCAAGTTTGACTTGCTGTCGACCCAGATCTCTGCATTGATGGTAGGAGCCGGTGGTGCCGGTACGCAACATATTGCGGCGGTGGAAGCCGAAGTCTTTGGAGAATTCGACGGTGGTGACATCTCACCACCGTTGGATCAGGCGAGCGCATTATTTTACAATCCTACGGGAAATGCACCGTATCCACCACGAACCAACTCCAACCCGGCCTACTCTCCAAACAACCGAAATCATCCCAACCTTAGTTACCGGGCACCGTATCAGCAGCCGCCGCCTCAGCAGCAGCAACAACAGATATATCAGCCGGCTAGGCCTCAGCAGCAGCAGCTTCAACAGCAGCAACCTCCACAATAATATCAGCAATATGCTCCCAGGAATCAGCAACCCGTTCAGCAGCAGCAGCAATATGGCCAACAGAGGGCCATCTCTCTGATTGAGTCCCTTTTGACTCAATATATATCCAACCAGGAGAAGATAAATCTAAAGCTGGAAATGGGACACCGGGCTCTCACGGACCAAGTAACCCAGCTGGGGTTACAAGTGGCGAACATTTCAAGGTCGCAAAACTTATTGCCACCACAACTGGAGGTGAACCCGAGGGGAGCAAATCAGACCTTGGCACTCCCACACGAGCATGCGAACGTATCTGATATCGTCTTGAGGAGCTGAACACAAATCCCCACTAGAGTGCCCCCAAAGGAACCGGAAGCACCATTGGTCGTGGAGCAGCCGATTGAAAAGTTGAATGACGCCGGTGCTTCATCGCCAAAGCCAACTACTCCAGAGGAAATCCATGAAGAGGAGAAGAAAAAGGATGAGGAAGGGAACCTCACAATATTCAAGCCCGTTGTGTCTTTTCCGCAACGGTTAGCCCAAGCCAAAATAGACGAGAAGTATGGCAAATTCTTTGCCATGGTCAAAGATCTAAGCTTGCAAATCCCCTTCCTTGAAGCTATAGAGACCATACCATCCTACGCGAAATTCCTCAAGGATTTGGTGACAAAGGGTTCTAGAAAGGAGAAGGTCGTTCTGACGGCAGAATGTAGTGCTCTTATCCAGCGAGCAAACCCTCCTAAGCTTAAAGACCCGGGGAGCTTCTCTATCCCTTGTGCGATCTGGGAGGTAAAGATACATCGTGCGCTTGTCGATCTTGGAGCGAGCGTCAGTTTGATGCCCTTGTCGCTGTATAAGAGGATAGGAATGGGTGACTTGGAGCCCATCGGAATGTCCCTACAGTTTGCAGACTGCTCGATCAAGTATTCGGTGGGGGTTGTAGATGACCTCCCTGTCAATGTTAGAGGGGTGCATGTTCCTGTGGACTTTATTGTCATGGACATGCCTAAGGATGCAAACACCCCCATCATTCTTGGACGGCCTTTCATGGCCACTACCGGCGTATTAATCGATGAGAAGAATGGGAAACTTTCCCTTAACGTCGGCACCGAAAAAGTCGAGTTTGACTTGGGTTTGTCGATGAAGCACCCCGATCCCCCAGATGATCCAAGATGTAATGTGCTGGAGTTAGAAACAGAGAGAGCTGTGGAGGAAAGCTCCTGGGAAATTCTTTCGAGAAATCCCCCTGATAACTTGGGGAACTCAGAAGAACTAGTCGGCCCGAAGAAAAATGATGTTGCTGGGATAACGGATGCGACGCACACGATCCCTCCCGGATTCCCAAAGGCTCCTCCTACGAGGAGAAAAAGCAAAGAGCCCATGGAGCTCACCGGGGATGAGGTCCGGATCCTTAAACGAGTGGCGGTGGACGCCAATATGAGGGAGAAGCCCCCTGACCCCGTCAACAAAGGGAGAGTCGTCGAACAAGTTTTCTTGTCGCCACCGGCTACACCAAAACCTACCAGCAGTGAAGTTGAAGCGATGCCAGACTTTGGGCATCACCCGTATCACCCACCTTGAACATCATCTACGGGCGTCGAGTTAACGACGTTAAACAAAAGCGCTTCATGGGAGGCAACCCATGCTCTAAACCTTTGTTTCCAATTTTTAGGATTATTTTTAACTTTATTTTATCTATTTTAATAAATAAATCCAGCCGCAAGGACTTCCGTTGAGGGACTAAGGGCATTTGTGGACTTTTGTAGAAAACAAGGCCCCAACCGATCGGTTGATAACTCACCCGATCGGTTGGGACGTATCAGCTGATGGTCGTATCAGTCGCTCAACAAACCGATCGGGTGAAGATATGCGAAACCGGTTGGCAGACCAGGTGAACTGGGCTGAATTCTCTGGAATTTTTGGGAAATGATTAACCGATCGGTTGATACGCAGCGCGATCGGGTGACAGACCGGGTGGGCTGTACCAAACTTTCGGGAAAATTTGTGGAGCGGCCAACCGATCGGGTGAGTTATCAACCGACCGGTTCACCTGTAGCATTTCTTCAGCTGAAAATCTTGACCTAATAGTCAACCGATCGGGTGACAACTCACCCGATCGGTTCGACTTAAACCCTATAAATAACCCCCCCAACCCGTTTGTTTTTCTCGCCCGATCTCGCCGAATCCACCGTTGTTTCGTCTCCTCCGCGCTCCCAACGGTCGGAAATCTTCTCCCACGATTTCCACTCCCCCTCTAGACTCTCTCTCCACCTACCCCTTCCATCTCTCCATCGATTTCTCTCTCTCTCCCATTTCGCTTTCTCAAGTCCTAATCCCCCCATTTTCGGATTTTTCGCTAAAGAGAAGTGCCGCGGCTCCACACTCCATCCGATTGCACGGTATTGCGGTCAATTTCAAGCAAGGAACTCTAACCTCTGCTGGGTAACTTCGCTCCACTCTTCAAATTTTACTATTTACCCTAGAATATCATCTCGCTTGATTGTTGTGTGTGCGTGCTTTTATCATATTCCGCACTCATTTGCATCACACTCACGCACCCACTATGGCCCGGGATCGTGATAAGGGGAAGGGTATCATGCGGGAAGAGGAACCATCTCGAAAGAGATGCAAACAAACACGTCCTCCTCCCGGTACACCACGTGCACTATCACTAGCCCCCCCCCCCACCTGTTATCCCCCCTGAGGACCCAATGTTGGGCCCGCATGGGTATCGATTTAGGAACCAAGAGCATAAGGACTTCTACCTTAGGCTGGATGCTTGTGGGCATCTGTCGACCAAGTTTGCACACACCCAATCGCTTATCGATCTAGGTGTCTTCACCGAGGTCGAGACTCTTTTCGCGAACCTAGGTTGGTTAGCCTTCCTGAACACCACTGCGGTGTCCTACCCATCCCTCACACTAGAATTTCTTTCCTCACTCGTTTGTGAGTCGGGGTCGACCGTCATTTTCCGGGTGCGTAACAAAACCATCCGCAATCACCTGAACACGATTAATGATATATTTGGTTTCCCCATCCTTGGGGACAACGCCATCCGACACTACGGGTATCCACCCGAATTCGACGTCGATAACTTTTGGTTCTGCCTCATCATACTCCCTCGCTATCCCCGAGGTAAGGCCAAGGCCTCCTCAATCATCCATCCTATATTTCGTCTGGCCCATCGGATCCTATCCTCCGCATTTTCCCCCAGGGATGAGTCAGGCACCGTGACCATCCCTGATCTTTTCATTCTATGGGCCATGACTTTCCCTTTCGTCCGAGACGATGATAGGATTAGCTTTAGGGCCCCTACTGTCCCCATCCATACCGGCGACTGGCTTATTTACAAGCTCCTCGAGATTAGTCGGGCCGGCAAGGGCAAGATTTGTTGTGGGGGAATAATCACTGTCATTGCTTCTTATCCCCAATTTAATATCCACATCCCCCGAGATCTTCCCGTCGCCGCAGGACCCTCACATCTAGATCTTGATGTCCTGCGGCATATTCATATGATTAAGCCCCGTCCTGATCGTCGTTTCGATTTCAACTACGGCCACCCCCCTCGCCCCTACACCATTCTCCCTAACCCCGCTCGCATGACTATTGCTGTAGTGGGATATTGGACTTTTCCGCCCGATCCTGTGTTTCTAGCGGGGTTGCGCCTTCCTTTCCTTCCCCCGGACGCACGCAGACCTCCTTCCCCTGCCGCCCGCTTAGGCGAGCAGGATATTCCTGCGTCCCGGGCAGATATCGGGGCTGGCCCGAGTCACACCACCCGTGCTCCTAGCCCTATTATTGCTGATGATCTTTCTGCGGCCATCTCCGGCCTTCTGTCCAGTACCGGCATGACCACTGCTGCCGTCACTATTTCCACATCACTTCTCGGTACCACTTCCTCTTCACGTCAGTCCACCTCTTTTGGTCGCCGCCAGACCTCAGCTCGTCTTGGTCTCGAGGCCGAGATTGTTAGACTCCGTGCTCTTGCCACGTCCTCTGTCCCCTCGGACCCATCACCGTCCTCCTTTCTCACTCACCCACGTTTCCTCGCACTTGAGATGAACGTGGCCGCCATCCTCTGCCTTCTCACTCACGTCCATGGCCACCACCACCCACACCACACCCCTCACCACCACCTTCACGACCTCGACGATCGTCACCTCCCCCATCACATTCTTCTCCTCCACCATCCCACACATCCCCTCCTCCTTCACCCCCACCTAGGTGATCATCTCCCCCTCCCACATCTATTCCCATCCCCGTATCCATTTCTCCTCTCATGACCACTTCTGTCGCCCCACACCACCTCCTCCCTCCTCCACCGTCACTGCATATGTGCGCCACAAGAAATTGCCAGTGCGCTCTCGATCTCTCCCGCCGCCACCCACTACCGTCACCATCACGTCTTCTCTCCCCATTTCTATCCCTTCTACCACCGCCTTGATCACCATACTTCCACCACCACCCACCTCCACCAACACTCCACCCATCATTCACACCCCCATTGCACCTATTCCTCCACCTCTTTCCCCACTTCTCCGCACACCCCCCCGCCTCCCCCGACCACCCATCCACACCCTCTTCCGAGGAGGGCGAGGACTCCCCATCTCTTGCTTTTTGATTTCATTTTGTTTTCTGACCTCCCCCTTGCATATCTATGTATTTTCACGATCATATCATCTTGCTAGCATTGTCATGTCTAGCTTGGGGGAAAGTCAAATTTTTCTGTGTACTGTCGTGTGTCGTTTTTCTTTGTGTGTTTGTTTATTTGTTGTGCATCGTGATTTTCTCCTTTTTATTTTATTCTATTTTCTGTTTTTATGTCGTGTGGTGTTATTTTTATTTTTTATTCTTATTTTCAGTTTCGTTTGTGTGATTTTCTTGTCTTCCGTGTCTTTTTGTGTCGGTGTCTATTCCCCCCCATTTTCTTTGCCATCCCGTATTCACTTTTATTGCATTGAGGGCAATGCAAACTTCAGCTTGGGGGAGTCGCACTTTGTGCGTCATTTGAGTCGTTCTTTTTCGTTTTGAGTCTTTTTCATCGTGTTTATTATTTTTCTTTTCTTCTTTTTCATCTCCTCCTCCTAGAGATGAACCCTGTGATGAATTGCCATAAAATCACACACGCCTAGCAAGGCATCAATAATCACATTCACTAACCCTAGAATATCGAGTCCTCTTGCATTTCATACATCGTGGGTCCACTTAGATTTTTGTGGGTCGTGTGTCGTGCCCAGCTGTTTGGTGTGCTTCTACTTTGTGATTTTACTTTATATACCTGTCCAGGAATGACCCCTAGATTATCACGCTTCGATTTGAATATGCGGTATTTGTTTCTCATGTCTGCTTCTGCATGATATATATATATATATATATATATATATATATATATATATATATATACTAGTCATACCCCGTGCCCGCGGGCACGGTTCAATTTAGATATTTCCCCCTCAAAATCTTAGTTCTCCCGAAAATGTAGGCACGATTCATTTTAGATATTCCGCCCTCAAAATCTTAGTTCTCCTGAAAATGTGGACATGATTCATTTTAGAAATCCCCCCTCAAAATCTTAGTTCCCCCGAAAATTTAGCTCATCCCAAGGAATTTTGTTCCCCAAAAATCTTAGTTTCTCCCAAAATTTAGTGCACTCCAAATTTAGTTCCACTTCAAAATTTTAGAGTTTTTCCAGCTAAATTTTCACTTTCCAAAAATATTAGTTTCTTCCAAAATTTAGTTTCCAAAGAGATTTTAGTTCCCCTCAAAAAATTTAGTTTACCCCAAATATTAATTCCTACCAGATTTAGTTCCCTCAAAAGTTCCATCCAAAAATTTGATTACCTCCAGATTTAGTTTCCCTTAAAATTTTAGATTTTAGTTTCCCCAAAAATTTATTTCCACCAATATTTTATGTTTTAATTACCCGAAAAGTTTATCTCCTCCCCAAAATGTAATTCCCCTTCAAAATCTTAGTTCCCCCGAAAATGTGGGCACGATTCATTGTAGATATCCCCCCCTCAAAATCTTAGTTCCCCTGAAATTGTGTATATGATTCATTTTAGAAATCCCCCCTCAAAATCTTAGTTCGCCAATCAAAGTCTTAGTTCCCCAAAATTTAGGTCACCTCAAGAGATTTTAGTTCTCACATTGTTTAATTTCTCACAAAATTTTTAATTACTGACAAAAATGTTTGTCCCCCAATATGTATTTCGTTTATAAATTTTTTTGTAAAGTTAGTTGCATTTTCCCCACATTTTTAGATCTATTCTATAAAGATGGGAGCTAAAACACATGTTACAGTATTAAGATACATGAACAAACATAAAAATAGAGATGGACGTAAAAATTAGCCATGTCACCAAAACTTAGGAGTGCGAAAGTTAGCAGCATTGATCAAATTATGTGCATTAGCCATGTCACCACGTTCCCCCAAGCAACATCATCATTCCGTGCAAACAGAATTATTCGTTAAGTCAGGTTTGTCGGAGTCACTGCACCCACAATATCAAGCTGCAGATAAATTCGAAGTAATAACTCGTTTAAATCCTTGCACCTGAATATGTGAGAAGGAAGTTCTACCACCTCTGTAGGATTTGTACCAATCTAATATATTATATAGATAAAATTTAAGTTAAGGACTGGCTAAGATAAAAATAGTAAGTAAAATTAAATTAGGCATGAAATAAAATTAGGCACGGTTCATTTATGATATCCCCCCAAATATTATATCTCCCTAAAATAAGAACACAATAATTGTTATTTAGTTCCATCAAAAATTTTAGTTCCCTGAAAATTTACTTTCCCCGAGAGAATGTAGTTCTCAAAATTTTTAGCCCATTAACATGTACCCTAAGGACACTGTTCATTTAAAATATTCTCCCTCAAAATTTTAGATCGCCTAATTTTAAACGAACAACAATAAGTAAAGTGCAATATTTGTTATTAATTTAGTTCCAACAAAAATTTTAGGTCTTCTCAAAAATTTAGTTCTCATCGGAGAATTTACTTCACCCAAAAATTTTAGTTACACACACAAAATTTAGTTCTATCAAGATTCAAACTATGCCCTAAGGACACGGTTCATTTAAAATATTGGCTCCCTCAAACTCTTGGATCCCTTAATTTCAACGATCAATAATTAAAGTGCAAGTATTGTTATTTAGTTCACCTAAAAATTTAGTCCATCCAAAATTCAGTTCCCTCGTTCTTTTAAAATATTCTCCACTCAAAACCTTAGATCCCCTAATTATAAAAGACAATAAAAATTAAAGTGCAATAATTGTTATTTAGTTCATCCAAAATTTGTTAGCTCTTCCCCATAATTTAATGTGATTCGAATTCAGTTCCTCCTAAAATTTAGTTTCTCTAGAGAATTTAGGTCAATGTTTTTTTATTTGTGGTTGCTCAAAAATTTTGTTAGTGTTCACACTGCAAGTTTATGTATCAAAATATTTTCCTATCAATGTAATGTTCATGATGGATCCCTCAACCAGCATGATATGGGCACTCTGGCTAATTCTGTCTTGGATTGGATCAATTCACTTGTGTTAGCATTTTATGCGAGGTTTTCAGACAAATGTAAAAATTATTGGAACAGGTTCTTAAGAGAAGCTTCATGTGATAATCTCAATGCTTATGTTGGCATTATTACATCACAAAATCCCTCATTACGTCACAAAAGAATGCTAGAAAAAATGTCAATATAACGAAATGATAATAATTGAACCAGGGCCTCTTCAAGTAGAAGTCCATACACACCATGCAAACTTGGAATATATCTAAAAACATAAAGGGGAAAAGCAAAAAAACATACAACAATGACAAAACAAAACAAAACTAAAGAGCAGAGATGTTCATATAAAGCTAGCAAAATCTGTGAAATGTTCATCTTCTAATTGATTTAAATACATGTTACATCATTCACAGTCACTACAAAGTTGCATCTATACACAATTAACATTACAAATATTGCACCAACTAATTTCAAATCTAGCTCATATCCAGCCTTAGGTAGTGATAGCACGATCAGAAGTTCCACCAAGCAAAGGCACCTGGCCAACAACTCCCTTCGTGTTCCCCAACAGCATATCACACCTCACATACATTAGTTTAACACTTGGTATTATCAAATTGATATTAGCGGTAGAAACCAAAAAAGCAAGCATACTTGAAGACTTACAGAGTTTGTAGAATAACATGTGCAATTGTAAACCAGATCATAAATGATTGACCAGAACCTGTTGCAGACGTTCTTCATGCAAAAAGAATCTGGCATTTCCATTTAAAGTTTCCTTCCATGTTTCATCCCTATGTATGGTGTAGAATGGTACCTATGACTTGCTTGCATAACTTCAATATTAAATTGATTTGTTTGAAAATCTGCAATTAGACTATAACCCAGAAGTCAATTAACCGCATACCTTGCCAATTGGTGTGATGAATTCCACTATAAACCCCTAAACTCTAAGTAGTGACAGCCAAAATGAGTGAATTAAATTGATCAGGAGTCCCTTAATATGGGAACCATCATGATCCTATATCAGCAAGCATGCTATTGTAAACAAACCAGCCAAACTTTCCAGATGAAGATAAAAAGAATAAAAATAACTAATGTTATGCCCAACCTAATTGGTCATTATCATGAGATGACCATAGCTTAAACCCTTAACAGAATCATACTCCTTCCGTCGTTGCAAACGTAGAATCTGTTTTAAATTATGAATCTCGGCATTTTATATTATCAGCTGGTATATTGCTCCACGAACATTCAATAACTTTCCTGTTTGTAGGAACACACCATAATAATCTCCACATAGTTCGGAGACTCCTGCCACCTATACAAAGGCAAAGAGAGTATATTATGCCATCAAATTAAGAAATAGTAATAATAGGTGAAGATATATTCAAAGTAAAAGAACTCACTGCAAGAGCCTGAGCCGAATCTCCTTCTGTCAGAATCAAGATGCATTTTTTGAGTTTTTTCCACCAGTATCATTAGCATCATCAAGTTTAGAAATGCCAGTAATATTCTGCTTCTTGGTCCTATTGCTTTTCTTCAGTCCTTGCACTGCTAGAAATCAGCCCGTGAGAGAAGTATTTCAACGATTCCCGATTTACACACTGAAACATCAACAAATTTTCAGCTCATGGATCTCACCTTCAAGAATTACTTTTATGCTATCATCCCAATCATCTTGTAAACTCTATATTAATGGCAATGGTTGGTCACCAAGAATCTGAAAGTCGACCACCAAGAATCGATAAACAATGACAATGCAATCGACGAATTCGACCCAATTGACTTAAAATTCAACAACAAAAGTTCATACATAGATAACTTTTTTGTATATTTAGGCAGGATGGGTGCATTCTCTATATGGATATTCAAAAATGACCATCTCCAACACGCACATACCGAATGAATAGATGTCAACCAATTAAGTGTATTCTTCTTCATAAACCTCAATGACCATAAAAGAAATCCATATAAAAAATACCGAATAAAAGATACTTTCAAGGAAAAAAACAAATAATATCAAAAGTGAATATAAATGTGCATGTATAGCCTGTTTGAATCCTGAAAAGAAGTGTGCACATATAGCTTGCAAAAAAAAATCTTATAACAGATCCTCTGTTTTCGTAGATGGTATCATACAAAAAGTCATACAGATAAATTATCAAATAACATTGGGTGAGAATCCCACAACAACACAAATACCTCATTTTTTTCATTATCCATCAATTTGTCACCCAAATGAGACCCAATGATTCCAGCTCATCCAGCAACCAAAATCTCATGTTGGCCTGTCAATAACCAAAGAGAAAGTTAATAAACATCAAAGACAAAAATGAATGGACATTTAAGCTTCATTAATCCAATTCATGGGGGTTCCATCATAGTTAAAAGCAGTTTATTAACATTAAATTTTTTAAAGAAAAGATCTAAATAAAATAAAACATCGTTACATGAAATAACTTCCAATTTCTTAATGGCGAAGGGCTAGGTGGTAGCCTAGCAACGGTAGTTCCATTATTCGCCATTTGATCCGATCAATTCTCATCAGGTATAACATTAAACTTGCATTAAACCTACAGTATGAATAACTTAAAGTCTCCAAGAATGACAGTAAACATGCATCCAAAATTTCTCATCAGCAAATCTTTTTCAAATGATCAATTGATCAAAATAACAAAAAAATCCCCAAAAATTCAGAAAAACATTTTGGGAACAGTAGAAATTCGGCAGAAATTATCCCAGATTTGCATAACTTAGTAAAATTATGATTTAATTTACTTTGCTCTCATCCTGAACAGCCTTTATGAACCTCCTATATAAGAGACTAATTGCAATTAGCTTAGTGAATTAAAAAGACAGAAACATTAAACTGAAAATGTGGATTATTGGGATTTGTTGCCGAAGAAAGGGTTTGACGATGGGATTTCATATCTCTAAATTAAGAAACTTCGAAATATTAGACTCCATTTTCACTACCTAATTATTGAAATGAACACATGAAAAAAAAATTCATACGTAAAATCCCACATATGTGGAAGCATTTCCCATCTCAAAAGTTTTCACAACTACCAAAACAAAAAATTTGAAGAGAACACATTTTCACTACCCAAGTATAGAACTGAACACATGCTCTAGTATCAGACTCCATTTTCCCTCCAACAAAAAATTTATTCACATGCTATATCAGGTTCATCCAACCCATGGAAGCATCCAAATTACCAAAAAACCCTAAGTAAAATTCCACGCACCCGTCTCAAAAATTATCACTACCAAGCATCCAAATTACCAACAATTTTACTAATTTAATCCCAAAAGCTAAAGAAAGAATGCAAAAACTAAGCGTAAAACCCCAACAATTTTCAAATAATGGCATCACCATATATTAAAATTACATAAATCTATCTGATTTCTCTAAAAAACTTTTCAGTTAAAGTAGACTCAATGCGTTACCAATCGGACAATACCGTGAACCGGCCAAACCTACAACCAAACACAAACCACAATCGAAACCACCATTAAACTCATTATCAAAATGCTAATAAACAAATATTTGTACACTGAAAATACCAGCAAGTTTGGTGGCATTTGGTGCTAATTAAGAATAATAAACAACAAAAGATTATTGACAATTTCAAATAATGAAGTCACATTTTAATTCAGAATATTGACAATCTCATCTTTATTAATGGTGTTGTTAATAATAATTGTTTTGGTACACATTGAAACAATGCTACATCTTTCTCAAAAGATTCAAAGCCATGCAACCACCAATCCAATAATGTCACATCATAATGATGATTGTTGATAATCCTGAAAAGATTATTCTATAAAGAGGATTTCAATTCAAATGCATGCAATATTATTTACCTCAGCCTGGAGCTTCTTGTTCTGAGCTTGAGCCACGTTCCTAATAACTTCTTGTTCCGAGCTTGTATTATTTACCTCATTAGTTTTTTTTACAGAATTTGGAGACCTATTTTGATAATGCAACAAACATCACTCAAATTCCTTCACCAATTTGACTCTTTACAATAACAAACATCCTATTTCTCTTTAAGAAAATGGAAACTTTAGACTAACCTAACAAATGCACAAAGAAATTATAGAAAGTGGTTCCTCAAATTTCCAACCAAATTTGGTTAAAAAAATTCAAAAACTTACATCAATCATAGACTTGACACTCTCACATCCATAACTCTATTGATAAAAAAATCATTTTTGCAGTTGGCCATGAGCATATGCAAGTGTTTCTTGCAATCTTTGAGTAGCAATATAACCATGATCCCTGAATATGTCGTAGAACATGATTTTTCATTAAATTCTATGTTCGAAGTTAACATGCTCTTATGACATGTGAGATTGGAAGTTTTATTCCATGTTTTCCAGTTTTTCTATTGTTGCATTGTAATATGCCAAATTTTTTGTTACTGTAGAAACATGACGTCTATATTATTGATGTTTAATTACTGATTAGATTGGCAGTGGTATGACTTTTTTGGAATCTAAAGTTGTAGTTGTGATGAAATATATGTTATTCTCATGTTTATAGGCATTATGTTATTCTCCCTGTTACATGTAAAACATCTCTGTTCATTCCCATGTTCATAAAAGTGTCAGGAGCATTCTCAAGTATATAATCACTTGTTGCACATGCCAAAAATCCCAACATTTGAAAGGAACACATACCATCAACTTAAGCTCAATGGTTGTGATTAAAAATCAAATATGTTTGGTTACATGGTCTAACAACCATATACTGTCTAAAATCAGCATTTGCAATACAATGGTCACTTTGTTGAAAACTTCAACATGTAATGTATAGAGTCATCTAAATATGTAATGTACAGAACAGTCAAATCAGATAGACCTACCATGGGTTAGCCCATCAACTATGCTCCCAGGATACTTGGAACACTTTGATAATATTAACTATGAATACATATACTGCAGTTTTTAGGAAGCAACTATCTCTCAACAGACCTGGATTATTTTGTATTGAAAATATGCATTTATATCTGTTTTCTAAAGATAGCTTCATGTTCAAGCATTGTCCGCTTTAAGATCTCTTTATCATATCCTCAATATTCATTAACTGATCTCAAGGTGAAGCTATTATAAAGATGCTCATTCAATGTCATATCCTCATAGACCAGCTAATACTCGAATCTTCATTCAGGTTTCTCGTTGAAGAATATCCTCATTACACTGTGGTTCCCAATCATGCAAAACAACCAAAAAGGGGAAAGAAAATTCAGGATATTCAGGGGAAAGAAAACAACAAAAACTGTGATTAGGATATTCTGTATCAGGATGTTAACATGCTCATGATTTAGTGGTTGTCAACTAAAATATTCAGGATATTTTAGGTGTGAACTTAATACTTTATGATATTCAGGATGTAGTGGTTAACTAACAAAATGTCAACTTAATACAACAGGATGTAGTGGTTAACCAACAACTTGGGCTAATCCACAAGTTCTGTTGTCAAATAAAATGACCATCATGAGATCAATTTTAACTAATATGAGAACTTGAACATATTAAATTATTACACATGTATCAAAACATCCTATTAACAAAAGGATGTAGTGGTTAACTAACAGTGTAGTGGTTAACTAACAAACATGGGCTAACATGATCAGGATTCAACATCAATTTTGATACTCAATTTATCAAGTTAACATGATCAGGATACCAAATGAGGGGCTAATACACAGGTTTTGTTTTCAAATCCCAGGGTGTTTTTATTACCGAAAGTAACACAAAAATAAAAAAAACAATGAAGATTAAGCCCAAATAAAAAAACAAAGATCTTTAGGCGATTTTTTGTGAATGACCTGTATCAAAATGAAGTGAAATATTGTGTATTTTTACTACATGCATCAAAAAAATTTGAACTGAATTAGATCAACTTGACCTGCACAATTGTGCCTAAACAATTGGTTTTAAAAAATGTGCAGGTCATGAACTGAAAATAAAATTGTTAGAAAATGACATGCACAATTGTTTAGAAACTTGATTACACTGTTCAAAAAAATTTCACTTGATTATAGGAACAATTTCACTTAATTTGATTTCCAAGACTTTATATTTAGAAAGGCACATAAAAACCAAAGAAACATAAAACAACATGTGAATACAAACATTAGTGGGAAACCTAGGTTTTGATGTGAATACAAACATAAAACAACATGCTGAGAACTTACAGATGAGAACTTGAACACCCTTGCATAGTACATGATGAGAACTTACAGATGAGAAACCATTATATATAATAGGCAAGGGGCTAAGATGTCAACTTAAGTGTCAAACTGAACCAAATTATGATGAAAGGATAGAGAATTCTCACCTTCCATCCTCAGCTTGCAGTCTGCATTTACACGTTCTCCACTCGAACTTTGCATGAAATATGAAATTTGCTTGTAGTCTGCAATTTTCTGGCAACTTGGGACTAAGATATAACTCTAAGCTTGAGGATTCTTTAGCCAAATGCTAACCAAAATTAGTTTGAAGTTATATAAGCTGTCAGTAGAAACTGAGGTTATACCATGAAATTTGTTGCATGAAATTTCTAATATCCAAAAATACTACCAATTTCTAAATAGCATATCCAAATGGAGACTATAGCATAATCTCAAGAATGTGTGTTTCCTCCTCCTAACATGTTTGTAAAAGGGTGCAACACCTACAGTGTGGAAGCATATCCATGTCTGAGTAAAATCCCCCATGTTCTCATCAAACTGTTGTGTGTTTTGTGAAAAATGGCTATATGAAAAACTTAAGAAGTTCATTCTCATATTCTTTGTGTGATTTGAATAAATTTATTGCAAACAAAAAATACATAATCAATCCGAGTTTTCCAGTTTACAGTGATATGCACAATTTGTGTATCACAACATAATACATGCAATTTGCAGTTTTCCATCCAAATTGTCCAAATTTCCAGTCTTGAACATATCACCCTCAAATTTTGCACAATTTTGAACAATTTTCATGTCATGAACAATTCACATGAAAATTTATCATGAATACTGGAAATTTATCATGAAAATTGTCCAAATACAACAGCCATCCAAATTAGACAATTTCCAGTATTCCAAATACAAAATTGGACAATTTGTATTACACCTGGAAATTGTTCATGACCTGCATAATGTGCATGATAAATTTCCAGCTTTCCATCCAAATTATGCACAATTTTGAACATATCACTCTCAAATTTCCAGTTTTCTAAATACACAATTTGTTGTGTTCATGACCTGCACAATCCATCCAAACATACCATTTCTATCCCAAAAACAACTCAAAGCAAAAAAATCTTTAACAAAAGGCTACATATAACAAAAGGCTGCTTATAACTCAAAGCATTCAGATTTTTACCTCCATTATCCCTTCGTTATGTTTAAGAAGTTCCGATTTCTTGTGTCTTTGGCTATTGGAGGGGGATGAGTGCTGTGATGCTTGCAATTTTTTTTCTCCGCTTACAGATCGTGCTTGGAGCTGAGAGCGCTGGGAGGAAGATGAGGGCAGATCGTGCGGGAGAGGGGGTGCTTGAGACAACCAACACACGGAAGTATCAATAATCTTATCAACCTAGATAAAAGATTTTCTATTAAAAACCAACAAAAATAGACACATGCTATTAACAGGTGCAACACTTATATTTTCATTCACATATATATGCTGGAAACATCAGTTAGATGATATCATGTTAACATGATATTAGTTAACACAAAAAATCATCCAACATAAATATCATGTTAACTAATATCATGTTAATTAAATTAAATTATTACATAAAAGTTGTAATAATTGGTTCCAGGATAGAAGTTGTAATATCATGTTCAGGATTTGAAAACTTACATGTATAGATTTTTGGAATGAGAATTTGTTTGGAGAAGTACTGGAGATCTGCTATGTTGCATTTATGGAGATTCAAATGTTTGAAACTTATCGGTCTTAACAGTGCATCTATAGATATTCAAATGTTTGAAACCTGTGAATTGATTTTTCTACAACACATTTTTCTCAACCATCCAAACATGAAAATACTACATGGGTTCAAACTTACTTTCCAAACAAAAATGAAAGTGAGAAAATGTGCTTTTCACTTTCGGAAGGTTGAAGTAAAAATATAAAAAAAATCAATTTTATAGTATCAATAGACCAAAAGAAATCGTTGAGCATTAGAACAATAACATATCCTGCATTCAGTTCTACCAATAAGCTTGAGACCATTAAGCAGTAAAGTTGCTGGTGTATGGACAAAGATTTGGATGGACTCTTGCATTCAACAGTAAAACTCTGATCTATGGGAAACAACTGTGGCAGAGATATTAACATAAAACATAAACTAAGATAACCAATGAGTACCAACTGTTGCCAAGAAGAAGAGATATGCATGTTGTCAAAGGAATGATGCCTTTTATTGCAACGTAAGTTGATAACAGAGTCGTAAGAAGGTGAGAATATAAGCCATAGCTAAAACCAAAAGTGATTTAAACAGTAATATCAATGAGAAGATCATTCTCAAACAAACATACATATCCTTAGTAGTCAACAAAACCTCGATACGAAGATAATACTTACGCATCAAATAGCATGAAGAAGAATATACAATCTTGATTCTTTACATAACTAAAAGAAACAGATAAATATTTTGGGAACAAACATCAATTAGCCTATTATGCTTCATTTTCTTGTAAACATGACCACCTCTCTACTTTCTTCATGAAGGGTGAATGTGAAAATGGATGAATAACATGAAAAGAGCAGTAAAATATTCAGTGAAATGAATCAACACATAGAAATTGAAATTTGAGCTATTTCAGTGAATATCAAGCAGTTGTAACTTTAACTTTAATAGTCATGTCCAACAGAATCATCATGTCCATTGATGTGAAGAAACACAAACCAAATCCATTCATAATTATGAATTCTCTATTTTCTTCTTACCAATATTTTTTTTGATATCTCTATCATCCTTCTATGTTAGTGTAATTCTAATTGTTTTACATGACAACTTCCTTATATATTGTAGTACATGGACCTCATTCATGCCATATATCTTCATTGTCATTTCTTTATCCATACTTTGTCATTTATTTATCGTCGCTTATCAATGTTGCATGGGTATGACCATGCAGACTTGTCCGTGAACATGACAACAAACAAAAAATTCTTTTTAAAATACACATAACCTATGTCTGATGCAATGTCCAACATTTATCCGAATCTAACATGGACAACTTCACGGTAGGAGTGTCCACGCTAACAGTGAAATAAAGATGACAATGCTAGTTTGGGAATAGCATGAGAATGAATGCATTTACCAACTTTGCTATATCATATAATCAATGACACTCTTTATAGTTGGCAGCGGGAGATAATGTCGTGATGTATCTGTAATATACACAAACATGCAATAAATGGTCAGTAGCTTTCATGCATTAGAGCATGCTATTAGACATCAGTTCTTTGGCTTCTAAAATTAAGAAAGCACTACACGTGATGTGATCAACAAAAGCAATGCAAATTTTCTCTTAAAATGCTAAATTGCAATTATAGTGCTGATGAAATGTAAGTATTGTAGAATTTACCCTATATAAGGAGCAATATGCATTCAGGTAATGATCAATTCCTTCACAGATATCTTTAACCAGAATTTACATGCACTTTTCTTTGATTCTTTCAAAACAACTGCCAACAAATGGGATTTTCAAGAAGCTTGGAAAGATAGAAAGTTATTTCCAGGATTAATTGGTATGTATAAGCTAATGGATCGCATGTAAGCATGAATGTGAGAACAAAAAATGAATAGTAAAATAAATATTTGATAAAATGAACTAATTATAAAAATAGGTAATGTTGCTAAATTCATTATAAAAATATTCTTTGGCTATTGAACCGCTGAATATATATCACATGTATTAAGCTCCATACTGTTCAGTTCAATCAAAGCTTAGTTTATAATTACTTCTATAAGACATGCCCATCAAATGCAAGCTCCAATAAAAAATTTGATTTAATACTTGCGTAGAATGGTACAATGCTCTAAGTGAAAAAGAAATAAAAAAATTGAAATTAAATTGAAGTAAAAAAGAAGCAAATGTACATTCAAATGGCTCACCAATTAGAAGCATTCGAAAGGAAAATCGTGGTTGATTAATGATGGACCAATGGGCAGTCGAGAGCTCAATAGTCCTGTTAGCAAAGATTGTATTGCACAGTTGGCTAAAAGTCTAATAATATATGTTATATATTTCACACTAATCTAATAGAAAATAATGCAATATTTTCTTTAATGAATATACCTGCAGAGCATGAAGTGCTCCATAAACTATTTGTGCCTGTAGTAAAATGCCCAATCAGATTAATAAACCAAGTTATGTATTCTAATCAGAAAACTTGCCGCTAAAGCTTAAAACAAAATCAATATATCCAAAGTATTAGAGAAAATTAACGGTGTCCATATTCCTTCTGTTACAATCTGGAAGTCCACTGTATATAATCTGATCATATCCAGCTATTACCATTTGTTCTATATGTTTTATATTAATCAAATTAAATTGTTATTTACAGGCAACTATTATTGCTGACGAATAAAAAGTGGACTTCTTAAATTGTTATTTACATGCAACTATTATTGCTGACGAATAAAAAGTGGACTTCCAGATTCCAGCACGCTAAACATGGAATTTTGCAAGATCTCATCCAGATCGAGACTGATAACAATCCTGCACACATGCTCTCTCCCAATTTCAACATCAAAGATTGCAAATTCATGTCAATTAATCATTTGGGTAACATCAAAATGCATCAAAAAATAATATTAGGGGCTTACTTCTTTATTTGCTGAGTTGCCCACAACCAAGCAGATCATACACTGGCAACAGCTTCATGAAATCCTCATCATTCATCATCACCAACTGAATGTTAATCTTGGTCTTCTTTTTATCACTCGTTGTATTTCTCTACAACTCTAAAACCTAATATACAAAACACCACAAATTTGACACCAATGAAGATACCAAACAATCTAATTAAAAATTAAATTTGTGACGCTAAAAAGAAAGTCACCAAACTAAATATCTTGTGTAGAAGCATGACTGAATAACTCCAATCGGAGCCAGGCTGTAGCAAGGTGAACACCAACCCGTTGAGCCCTAACTCAGCCACGCCTATCATAGGCGGTCTTCTCCATCGAAACCAATAGCATGCACTTTAGCTTGCAGACTGAAGCTGGGCGAAGAATGGGGGAGTTAGGGTTTTAGAGGGTTTTGAGGGGGAGTGAGAGGTGATTGATTACCTGAAAAGGAAACGTAGGCGATGGGTTAGCTGATGATGGCCATCTCTAGCACTCGATGATGGCCATGTGCTTGGGAGGTAGAGAGAGATCATTCATGCGCTCCCCCCAACCCTCGATCTAGGGCTCACCTTCGGGCTCTTCCTTGGCCGACCACTTGGAATCCAGAGCGAGATCATTCAAGTTCCTTCTGGTTTTGGGGGGATGGGGTAGCTGATTTCGGGGGGTTTGGCGAGATCATTCAAGAAAGCGAGCGAGATCAACCCGTGGGTTTGAGGGGGAGGAAAGAGAGAGACGCCCCAAATTTTGGACAGCCCGTGTATTTTTGGGTTAGCGGGTTGTTTTCCCCCGTAAAATTTAACCTTTGAGTTTCAAAGTTTCCAACCAAAATTTCCCTCCAAAATACAAACTCAAACTTATGTTCAAAATGCTCTCAATTTCTCTTCTCCCATTTTCTCATATTCAAAATCTCTTATACAAAATCTATTAACAAACATAATGTATTACCCATATCCAAATTCACTTATCCATTTTCTCTTATCCATTTTCTCATAACCAAAATCTCTTATCCAATTTCTCTTATCCAAAAACCCATGATAACATCCCTGTTTTATAATATATATATATATATATATATCGTATACTTCATTTCGCATGTGTTGGGATTCCACAACTAAGGACTAGGATAACCCATTTAGCCCATGCTCTAATTAGCGAGAATAGCTTCCTTTGCCCAAGTGTTTAGATTCCGATTTCTTTTTTGTTTTACTTGGTGCAAATCCCCTCGTCGTGTTCCGTTCCCCCAGTTGGGAGAGTACACATTTGTATAGCCAAAAAACCCAAAAATCCAAAAAAAAGGTAGAAAAGAAAAGAAAAACCCAAAAAGAAAAGAAAAGAGAAAATTGTATAGCCAGAAAACAGAAAAAAAAATACAAATACCCAAAACAAAAAAAAAATTCATGTGTGAATACTTTTCCTACTTACCGAGAATAAAGGGAAGGCGAGAGTTTGCAACAAGTGTTCTACTCCACATCATCTCAACCCCCATAGTTTTCAAAAACACTTGGCTTAGGAAACTTTTTAACTATTATCTAGGCTATATTGCGGTGTTTTCCTTAACCCTAGTTGTGGAGTCCCTGACACATGATATGTTTCGATTCTTGCTCTATTCTCATGCATTCTTGAGCTATATATTCAACGCTTAATTCGAATCGAATCGATATTTGGGTCATTTCCTGGATTTGTGTATATCGAGCTTTATTGCACATCGTAGATAGTGGCACCGATTGCTAGCACATGACCACACTCACTCGCGCTTCACGGCGTGGGCCCATGGCACTTGTCTAGACTCGTATTCCTCGGTTTAGTGGTGTGATTTGGCGTTTGTTAGCTTGGTGTGTGTTTTTGATTATGCTAGCTCTGACGGGCGATTTAGGATTTCATGTTTTCTCCTTTCCTCTCTTCCTCTCTATTCTCTCCCTCCGAGCTCCTACTCTCACTCGTCTTCCTCGAGGACGAGGAAGGGTTCAGCTTGGGGGATTTTGACGTGCGTTTATATTTCATATATTCACGCACGTTTTCTTTTGTGTTTTTCCGTTGTTTTCCGCCGTCTAGTATTCGTTTTCTCGTGTTTTCTTGTTTTCTTTCACTTTTTCGTGTTTTTTGTATATTTGCAGGAGTTTACCGGCGTAGGGGACATAAAACGACGATATCATGAGTCCCCGGAGCAATGGGAGGAGTCACGTGTGATCCAGGGGGTCAAACGATGAAGATCGCATCTTTCAGCCCCTCACCCGACCGGTTGGTCATTTCCAACCGATCGGGTGATGCACGCGTGCACCACCCGGACACAAGTTGGAGCGGCCAAGAAGTCACCCGGTCGGTTCAGAGATCGGTTCAAACACCCCAACTCTCTGATGTTTTTTGCTGAAAGACAACCGATCGGGTGACCTTCACCCGATCTGTTCACCTGTAGCCGATTCTCCGAAGCCATCACACGAAGAGCTCAACCGACCGGTTCAGCCGACGGCACGAATATCCAACCGATCAGATTCAACCCTCAACCGACCGTGCCGTGTGACCGGGTGAAATCATATTCTGAGCTGCCAAAGAATGAAGCAAGTCACCCGATTGGGTGATATCGTATTCTATATATAGGACCCATAGGTTTTCCAGAAACGGGAGTTGTTATTTTTTGCTGTTTTTTCTCTCCCTTGACGGCTGTAATTTTTCAGATATTTGTAAGTTTCCGACCTTTGTTAAACTTTAATATAGTGTTATTACCATTGCTCTTACTGCTTTTCAATTGCCCGATCATGTTTCTAACGGTCGATTTCGATTTAGATCGCTTTTTACTACATATGTGTGAGTAGTTCCCAAATCTGGGATTTTGGGGGAAACCCCTTCGTGGGCTCTCCCCGATGCATCCATAGGACTAGGAAATCGATAGGGATTAGGAATCTACCGGTTACGTGGGGTGTTTTATTGTCATCGATGGGAAAAAGACCGCCTTTGACCGTTGGGCCAATGGGGAATAAACTTGGCGGTTGACTCCCTAGCCATAGCCCACGCCCTTAGCGTAGACGTCAAATCCTAGCGCGAGGGAGCGGCAGGATGAGGCATTGGGAGTTATCGTTGCGACCTTAGTGATTCCGGAGTCGGTCAGTGTTAATGGACACGGGAGTGCCCACTGACCGAACCCGGGAAGTCCGACGTAGCATCCTGGGCACCGACCGGAATATCGGGCCCATGGGACACTGGTACCACTTTCAGAGGCAACGTCTCACCATTAGACCCTAATTCCGATCGCTATCCTACCCGTAGGCCGTATCGACGAGAATCGCACGATAGGGTGGAAACCGAAGTCCTGGGTTTTCTCTTTATATTATTTATCCCTTGCATTCCATTTTCTGTGACAACCCATTATCCGATTCGGGCTAGCTCGCCCATGGGGTGAATTTGATCCTTCTTGACACAAGCACAACCATGCCTCCCTGAGTTCGACCCCCAAGCCACGCAACGACACCGTGCTCTTGCGGTTACAAATATTTAAATCTCACGCCCCCAATTATACATTGCACACTTGCATGCACGCCAAACGCGGGGGACGTCAAGCTCATTAGCATTGTGCTTTAATTCTTTGTGTTTTACATAATGTGTGTCATCATCAAAAGGGGGGAGATTGTTGAGTATGGGTGTTTTATACCAATCTTATTTTGATGATGATCACAACATTATGTTGTTGCTAATGACTCTCTTGTTCTAGTCTCACAGTTTCATTCCTAGAATATCTTTCTTGGAGACTAATCACTTGGTGCAAGGATGTACATCAAGTGGAGAAGTGCCAAAGCTTGGAGATGATGGAGAGCAATCAAGGCATCAAGATTGAAGACTTAGACTCTAAGGAAAGCAATGTAATCCATGTAATATTTACTTTATTGCTTTCTCTCTCTTTTCAGTCTAGGTTAATGTAATGCCTTGTTAGATGGTTTACTCATTCATGCATATACATTTAGCCATCTTAGTGAGCCTTAGGATTATCATAGAATCCAACCCAATAGGTTCACTTTGTCCAAAGACTTATTTGGAGTCTCTGGCTTTCCATCAGTCGCCTGCTGAAGGGTTTACAGTCGACTGGGTGATTTCCAGTCGACTGTCGATTCTTCTACAGTCGACTGATATGCACAACTCAAGTCAACATTTCAATTGACTCAAACTTGAGCTTTACGCATAGTCGACTGCTGCTTAGTTTACAGTCGCCTGTAGATTTACAGTCGCCTGGGAATTGGCCAACAGTCGTCTGAGTAGCGTAAGTGCAATCTCTGCATCTATCTGTCTTTTCTCTATGTTATACAGCAGACGACTGATGAAGGAATTACAGTCACCTGACTATATGACAGTCGACTGTATTATTGACATCGGTCGCCTGTATGCTTATCTGGAGAAAGAGTGCAGCTCTCTGTTTTATTCCATCCCCTGCAGCAGTCGCCTGCTGAAGGTTTTACAGGCGCATGTCCTGTTTACAGTCGACTGTATCGACTTTATCAGTCGACTGTCCTGGCTCAGATTATAGCCGTTGGATATTTTCTAGCCGTTTATCAGTCGACTGTCTTATTATCATCAGTCGACTGTTCCTATCGTTTTTGCCCATTTTCTAGGCGTTGCAGAATTGATCTTTTGGCTGTTTTCTTGGGTTTTAGGGTTTGATATAGGGTTCCTATATATATGGGTGTGCTGCCATATCTTAATCTTCTTGATGCTATTGAATATCATAAGAGATCTATAAGAAAATCTCAAACTCCCTCAATTCCCTCTTTTGAGCTCGCATTCCTCTTCATGCATTGAAGTCCAGCTCAAGGGAATTCATCCAAGTGCTTTCAAGCATATCTCAACACTTGGAGATCCTCTTCCATGCCTTGCATCCATTTATGAGTAAGCATCTCAAGGCATAGGTAAGAGTATTTATTTTACTTGGTGATTTTGTAACACTAATTCTCTTTGTGGGATTTAGTCTTTCTCTCTTTGTGGGAGTTTATCTCTTTGTGGGATTAGTATATTCTCTTAGTGGGAATAACTCTCTTTGTGGGAGTAACTCTCTTTATGGGAGTTTAGTGTCCTAGTGTAAGGCTAACCCTAATTCTCTGAGTGGGAGTTAGTGATTCTCTTGGTGGGAATCTTGATACTCATGTAGGGTTGGTTGGGTCCTTGTGTATGGCATAAATCCTCTTTGTGGGGTATCTCATTGTGAGATTTGTATTCACTTCTCTGTGTGGGAATATAGTGAATATTGGTGAGGCTGGACGTACTCAAGTTTGGGGAAGTAGGGTAAAATCTTGTGTTTGCGTTTAGATTGATTGTGTCAATTATTTCCTCTTGCATTTATAATTCCGCATTTGCAAGTTTAATTTTAATTGGACAATTTTTTTTGCCATTGCACTATTCACCTCCCTCTAGTGTGTGTTGTTAGTATTGCAAGGGTAAGGTGATCCTCACAGAAATGCAATGAAATGATGCTATGAAAAGATAGAAAATATGGATACATCAAAATCCCCAAGCTTACCACTTACTCGTCCTCGAGAAAGACGAATACTAGGTATGCCGGGCGATAAACAAAAAGGAAATAAAAGAGAATAGAGATGGAGGGGGGTGCTAAAGTGTTCAGATCTCAAGCCTCGGCAGTATATCACGATGCTTCAAATGGTAAAAACACATGCTAATGGTATTTTCAAGTCTTACTAATCATATGGCTAGCATGCAATAAAGACATAAACAGAGATCTTCTAAAATCATGCCATCAACTCATATCAATCTCGTACAATCTATAGAGTCTAGTATAAAAAAGAGTTAGCAATGCACTTTTTAATCAATAGATACAAGTGGAGCATAGAGAAATCACACCAACCATACAATAAAGAATGGAAAGGAATCATGTTATTCAAATAGTCACTACGAATCATGAAAAATCTCCAAAACTAAAATATTTTGTAAAGTTCAAGCATTATCAAATCTCCCCGTTGTGCACCGTCTCCACTCTAATGTTATACTCACTCATATAATCAATTGGTGCACCCCCAAAGCTTAGCTCGGGGTGTCACATCTAGGAATAGGATGTAGAAATTTCTGTCTTTTTCCAAGTATTTGTAATAGCTTCTAAAAAAGGGATTTTCCCTTTTTCTTTTTCTTTTTTTTCCTTTTCTTCTTCTATTTACACACTATCTTTTTTTCTTTTCTTTCTCTCTTTTTTTAGTTCATTTTATTTAGAAGCTATCTTTTTCTATTGGGATTTTTGGGAAGTAGATGCGTTAAAGGTAGATGTAGGGGGTGAAACCAAATGATATGTAGAGAATCATAAAGATATGTGGAGAAGGAAAATAATATATCACTCGGTTCACTCATCAGAGGTGCACAACGATTCAATAGGATAATAGTCTAACTAAACTCATAACTAGCATGGATATTTTCATTCATCTTAATGAACACTGAAAAGCATGCGGTAATAAGCACAATAATATCAAGCATGCAAACAGAAGTGAATGAGATAGCAAATAGGTGCTCCAGGTGTTCTAATGATGCATGAACCTAGGTGCATTACTCAACAAAGCACATACTAGATACTATTTCATGCATTTAATTTCAATTCATATTAGGCATTAAATTAGAGAGATCAGCAAGAGAATATGCACGCATATAAATAGTAAAACTAAAACTACCCTAAATTGCATGCCATCAAATATAAGCACCGTGAGTAGCTACTGAGGGCTATGAGAGGTATCATCATGCAGAACAACTTTAGCAAAAAGGAAAAAGGGCGGAGAAACAAGAGGATGACAACTGGTGTGCATGCATGGCAAAAAGTGAAAAACGTGATGCTGAATGAGAAAAAAGATAAAAAGGTGGAAAATGGGTGGAAAAATAAAGTAAAAAGGTGAAAAACGAAAGAAAATATAAAAGGAAATGAAAAATAAAGCGATAGCGCTCATCCCCCAAGCTAAACCCAGCAGTGTCCTCACTGCTGAGAAAACGCTAGTATGCAGGAGAGGATGCTAGAAAGGGTGGGTAGGTGAGGGGATAGGAAAGGAATAGAAAATAAAACTGTGCAGAAGAAATAAAACGTGATATGATGCAATGATAAAAAGATGCTGCATATGCATGAAATGATGCATGGTGGGTCCTCCCCCAAGCTGTGTAAGACCAGGGCCCCGAAAAGACAGATGGGCACAACATAATCTGGGGGAAGCAAAAAGTGCGTAGGGACAGCATTAAGCAGGGGCACCACCCTCTGGAGGTGGTGATGGGTCCCCCTGTTGTAGACCAGGCATTGCAGCAGGAGAAAATAGGACAATAGCAGTAGTGGACTCGACTGTGATGACCAACTTTGGTGTGGAAGTAGAAGGCCCTGCAGAAACCCGAGAATGTGGGGCGCTGAGTGCTGCAACGGTCGAGTCAGGGGCTGGCCTGGGTGGAGGGGGGTGTGCTAGGATCACGGGAGGTGGGCCACATGTCCGCAGTAGGTCTATAATAGAGGCTAAGTCTGCCTCGACTCTCTCATGGTGGGTGGCTGTCGAGCGGACGACGGCGTCGAAATCCTGCAGAAGGCAAGAAGTCGAGACCTCCAACGCGATCAGACGAGCATCAGTGGTACGTGAGTCGAGGGAAGGATGAGAACCGTGAGACACCACTCACATAAAACGGCCCCGTGGAGATAATCCACAGTGCCTAGGTTGAAAGGTCAGAGAGGGTGAACTCGACGGGATCTCAGCAGTGGAAGTGGCCGAAGGTAGAGCAGTCGTCGACACAGAAGTGATGATAGAAATCGAGACGCTCTCAGTGAGTATGGCCGCTGCGTGTGAGGAAGTGGACCCAGTGGTAGGTGAAAGGGACCCTATGGTGATAGGCAGGGATGCGAGAAGGGACCCTTTGATGTGTCATTATATTCCACATTTTATCTATATGATTACACGTCAAAATGATTGCTCAATTACATATTTCAAATGATTTTATGATCATAATTGGTACTATTGTACTTTAAGAACGTTTGGTTGCATTTCAGAGAATATCGAGCAATTTGGAGTATACTGGAGGAAAGATCGCGTGCTTCGACACCGGAACTTCTGAGGCACCGCGTTCGGTGACTCAAAGTTGCTGGGGAGCAAGGAAGGGGCAAAAGAGAAGGGACGAAGAAGAGGAGAATGAAGAAAGTATGGTTTTATAATACCATGACTCATGGATTCCAGGTCACTCGATCAAGCTATGATACTGTAAAGGAATCGAGCGACCCAAAGTGCTGGAAACAGGATAGCCGTGCACTATTTTCAAATCTGCTATCACCTGTGACTTTTCAGTATTTGTATGATATTTTTCCCAAATATTAGACTTCAAGAAGGTTCCAACGCCACCAAGAATGTAACAATCGGATGTCGGATGAGCTCTGGGGAATTTCTACAAGCTGATGATGCAGTTTTGAAATCTGTTTTCGACCACCTACTCGACTGAGCAGCCACCTACTCGACCGAGCAGAGTGACAAATGCTGCTGAAATCCGTTAAATGCTGCTGAAATCTATTTTTGACCACCTACTCAACCGAGCATCCATCTACTCGATCGAGCAGAGTGACAACTCGACCGAGCAGCTACCTACTCGACCAAGCAACTATCTACTTGACCGAGTAGATCCTACTCGATCCGAGCATGCAGAGCGTGGTTTTGGGGAAAGAATGCAGACTTCCTGACGACTCAACCGAACAGCTACCTACTCGACCGAGCAGACCCCTGCTCGGTCCGAACAGGCAGAGGAGCATTTTTGGGGAAGAATCAGACTTTCTAACGACTCGACCGAGCAGGGGGCTACTCGGCCTGAGTCGCCCCGGGCCCAGAACTTAAGTTGCGTCCAGATTTGGCTTTGGGCACGGTTTTCAAGGGGATTTTTGGGTTGTTTGCTAGGTTTTAGAGGGGGATATATATTTGAATGGTAGCCATCATTTTTTAGGAGGAGACTTTTTTGGAGAGTTTTTTTAGGGAGATCTATGAAGTTTTGGGAGACGATCTTTTGGGAGTTAGGTTATGCCATAGACCCCTCCTTTGTATCAAGATAAGTACTTTTGTCTCTTTAATTCTATTTGTTATTTTCTTTGTGATTTCTTATTGAATACCTCTTTGATGCATGCTATGATGAATTCTCTTGCTATTATTGAATCTTCTATTGCTTTTCCAATGATGCATGAGTAATTTCATCTAGGGCTAAGGGATTAGCCCATGGATCATAGGATTTAGATGCAAAGATTGGATTTTTATGATGTGTTGGATATAAAAGGGGTTGTATTTTGGTCGATCCAGCCAAATCCCTAGGAGAACTCGTACTGAGATCGTGCCCACGGTTGGTGTAATCGATTAACTTAAGGAGTATTCTACGGATTTAATTAGGGAGTTAGTGGAATCAACCAAGGCTCATGACCATGCCCGACTCGCGCCTTGAGGAGATCCATCAACGAACTATATCACTACATTGACGGCTACCACCATTGCGTCAATGAGAGCAACCGAAGTACCTCGAATCTCTAACCCACAAGAGTGGTACGAGATGAGAGACCATCCCCAATAAAACCAATGCAACGTAAGAGTCCTAGCCTAGCGTCGACATCCGACGGTCCTAGTGACAAGTACTAAAGCCATAGCCTTTTACATTTTATTTCTTTCTTTGTTTGTTTGGAACCCCTTGTTTGCGACATCGAGTGACATGACTTTTGCATCCATCACCATTACGACACTCCACAATCCACATCCATCAATAAATCCGCAAGTCTAACTCAACCTAGGAGTAGATAGGTAGTATAGTACCGATTTCCCGTGTTCGATACCCGCTTACCACTATACCATGCGCTTGCGGTTAGATGACATCGTTTCAGAGTTAATTTCCAGCTGAGCAAGTTTATGGTGCCGTTGCGGGGGAGGTGTTTTCCCATATTATCTATTTACCACAATTAGGTTGATTAGACTGCGTTAAAATAAATAAAAAAAAGAAAAAAACAGAGATATAGATTTTCCCCCCCCCACCTGCTATTAGTATTATCTGTATCTCTCTTTGTACCACTGACGTCATTTCCAGGTTATTTACTTTGCTTGATCAGGTACAGTTGACGCAGCGATGGTGCTTCCAAAGATGCGACCAGGTTCTTTACGATCCTACATATATCTCCATACATTTATTCAGGCTGATGGAGAGTCCTTCAGGGAAGCCTTGTTCAGGCTGATGGAGTCAGACCATGAGTGGGATGGTACCAAGCTATTTGATATCTTTCTAGAAGGCTAAAGGGACCCTCACATGAGTTCATGGAGAGGATGCAATGGGAAAGTTCAGTTACAGTTGTTGCAGCGATGGTGCTTCCAAAGAAGATGCGACCGGGTTTTATACAATCCTACATATATCTCACTACATTCTGTCAGGCTGATGGAGAGTCCTTTAGAAACGCCTTGTGCAGGTTCGAAAGAATGTTAGGAATGTTACAGGCAGAGTCAGAATATGTTTGGGATGGTTCCCATCTATTCAATATCTTCACTAGAGGGCTAAAGGGACCGTCACGTGAGTTTATAAGGATGATGCAAGTGGAAAAGTTTAGTGATCTGTAGTTGGCATCATCCTTGGAGCAAATGATAGATGATGCGCGTTCTACCGGTTCGCTAACTGTTATGGTAGGTAAACCATCCGACCAAGTATTCATCGATTTTATTATGGCTAATGTCTCTGGTGCAGGTACTATCATAGATGGGGTGTATGCTTCACTTGAAGGTGATCATATGCACCTTTACACCATCAACACTCCACAAATAGAGACATCTGAGCTGCCAAAGGAGGACACATATATGGACCTATTGAGAAGCATCGTGGACACAGTTCGACACACCGGTCCATTAACAATAACGGCAGGTGAACCTTTTGAGCTTAGATTTCAAAACGTTATTACTCATCGTATCTCTTCCACAGGCACAATTGACGATGGATTCCACGCTCTAGTTGAGGGGCACAAGACCCACTTTTATACTGTGTCCGAGATACAGGAGCCCATAGAGCCACCTGCACCTACCGTGGAGAGGGCCAAGCCACACCATCCAGTGCCTCGAGTTCCTGGATGGAAACGAAGACATAGGCGTAAAAAGGAGAAGATGAAATTCACTTTGCCCACTATACCAGAGGAACCCGAAGAGGAGGCCAAAGCATTGCATCGTAAGGAGGCAGAGCTATATTTGTTTTACATATTACACGCGGAGCCAAAGACTTTAGCCGAGGAGGTTGTGTATTGGGACGATGACACAGCCATTCATGAGGATCCTGAGCATTACCCTCCTCTTTTTGAGCTATCACAGCCACCTCCACTTTCTACAGAGGCTGAGCATCCCTCAGAGGACCACCCTTCCACTGACGCTAAAGACTATCCCATAGAGCTTTTGGCTCCCCTTCAGGGAGATCTCTTTACTCCCTTGCCATTCACATTTGATTCCCCTCCAGTGTATGATGTTTACTATGATTCATATTTAGATAACTCATTGTGCCTTTTGTAGGATACACATACAAATAATAAAGAGGCATGATGGGACATATACGAGGAGGAGAGTGAGGAGTTAGCACACATGGATGTTATTGAATATGATCAGGAGGTGCAATGGGATAAGTCGGACGATGATGAAGAGTTGCCTAATGAGACCCACGCTTATATGCCAAAGCTACCTGAATAACCTGAGACGAACAACGAGGAGTTGATCGACATGGTGCACGAGAGTAGAGATTTATTTCCAGGGAAGTGTTGTCAACCATCTTTAATTTTAAATACTAATGTTGATGACCCTATTTGGAATACATTTATCTTGGGAAAGAATTTTCCACGTCAGATTGATGCGGCTTATCTCTTGCAGGGTACAAGTGGAGTCCTTGGGGAGATGCTGGCAGCCGTATTGCTGGAGTCTAATGGAGTCCGTGGAAAAATGCACCTGGCGGAGCCACGGAAAGTGCAGATAGAGCAGTTGCCTGCACCGGCAAAGATATTGGACCCGCCTTTTGCTACAGGTGGTACCAATCTAGAATTGTAGATATAAAGTAGAATTTTATGCTTTAAATAATCACGAATCCTCTCGGTAGCGAGAGGACTGTATAGGATTGTATATGCTTTCTTAGTTTAATAAATTCACCACATATGATGGCTCAATTATCTTTTGCACCCAACCACTATTTATCATCCATGCCCACCCTTATATTTGGCGTTTATTTCGCCTCTCTCCCTAATTTTTATGTGCTGTTTAAGCTTGGGGGAGAAAAACTATTTTGTTGAGTGGACCCCCCTATCTTGTCGTTGTCCTCTATTTATATCATACACACATTTAGGAAAGTGTAATGTTTAAGCTTGGGGAGTGCATAGTGCACGCACTTTGCTTCATCGTGAAACACACTTCGAAATTTCCATATGAACCATGTTCACTTCTATATTTATGTCTCATATGCTTCATTTTCTATGAAATATCATGGATTTATTTTTTTATGAACTCTGATATCTGTTAGACTAGAGTTCGATTCCTTGATTAGTGTATCTTTGTTAATATGCTTTTTCATAGTAGATCCAAAGTTTCACAACCATATTCTCCAAACAGTTAAGCTAAAAATGAATGAATCAAATCTGAAAATCATTTGACTCCTTGATTTGATTGATAATTCTATTGCTTCATGGATGTTTAGTAATTCAAAAGAAATAGGATAACCACACGACAACCAAATTAGTGATGATTAGGATTCTTGAAACTGAGCCATGTCTAGATTCTATGCTTTTCTTTTTCTTTTGTGAATAGCCAATAAATGATCTTTGATCATGTTTTGCATTCCATCGCGTTTACATGAGTTTGCAAAAATCCAAAAATCAAACAAATATCCTGAATAAAAGGCCCTAGGGGTTCTTCGTAACCCAATGCCCTAAGACCGTCTGGTCTGGGATGCTAGGCCGCTTTTTCTATATATTGAGTTATCTCGTGTATATAAAGAAAGAAAAATGCATATGAAATATTCATATAGCCAAAAGCAATATAAAAGTACAAAAATCTCTTATCCTTATCTCCATAGAACAAAGACATGGCAAAGTTGATTGGTTCTAGGAGTCTTGAAATGGTCGTAGTGTGGTGATGCCTTACCTTGATTGAATTTGCTAAATTCATTCCATGAAGTATAATAAAATACCATGCATGCTTGGAAATGTTAGATCATGACATATTATACTGCTTAGAGAATGAGTTGTGGACATTGGTTTCATTTCTGTGAACTTAGTATATTGTATGATAAACTATGATATGATATAACTCTACTCTCATTTTATCACTTATCAAGTTCATTACATTTATTGAAATCCACGTTATTTTAATTTGAGTGAGATTTAGGTATTTATTGTGTATATTTGTTATAATTTCATATTGACGTGTGTTCACGAGATCTTGCATACCTTGGGTTCTTATATTTTCTGAATTTAAGATTGAACCCCTTGTCTCCATTACTCGCCACCGCCTCACATCTCCATCGTATCCTCTCCCGTGTTAGCTTCTTACTAGTCTTCCTCGAGGATGAGTAAGAGGCAAGCTTCTGGGGATTTTGATGTGTCATTATATTCCACGTTTTATCTATATGATTACACGTCAAAATGATTGCTCAATTACATATTTCATACGCTTTTACACTCATAATTGGAACTATTGTACGTTAAGAGCGTTTGGCTTCATTTCAAGGAATATCGAGCGATTTGGAGTATATTGGAGGAAAGAGCGCGTGCTTCGACACCAGAACTTCTGAGGCGCTGCGTTCGGTGACTCAAAGCTGCTGGGGAGCAAGGAAGGGGCAAGAGAGAAGGGACGCAGAGGAGAATGAAGAAAGCATGGTTCTATAATACCATGACTCACAGATTCCAGGTCACTCGATCGAGCTATGATACGGCAAAAGAATCGAGCGACCCAAAGTGCTAGAAACAGGATAGTCGTTCACTCTTTTCAAATATTCTATCACCTGGGATTTTTTTAGTATTTTTCTCATATTTTTCCTAGATAGTAGACTTCAAGGCGGTTCCAACTCCACTAAGAATTTACCAATCGGAGGTTGGATGAGCTCTGGAGAATTTCTGCAAGCTGATGCTGCAGTCCTGAAATCTGTTCTCGACCATCTACTCGACCGAGCAGCCACCTACTCGACCGAGCAGAGTGACAAATGCTGCTGAAATTTGTTAAATGCTACTGAAATCTATTTTTGACCACCTACTCAACCGAGCATCCACTTTCTCGACCGAGCAGAGTGACAACTCGACCGAGCAGCTACCTACTCGACCGAGAAGCTATCTACTTAATCGAGCAGACCCTACTCAGTCCGAGCAGGCAGACCATGGTTTTGGGGGAAGAATGCAGACTTCCTGACGACTCGACCGAGTAGCTACCTACTCGATCGAGCAGCTACCTACTCAACCGAGAAATCAGAGCAGCTTTTTTGGGGAAGAATCGGACTTCCTGACGACTCGACCGAGCAGGGGGCTACTCGGCCCGAGTCGTCGCGGGCCCAGAACTTAAGTTGCATCCAGATTTGGCTTTGGACATGGTTTTCAGGGGGATTTTGGGTTGTTTGCTAGGTTTTAGATGGTGATATATATTTGAATGGTAGCCGTCATTTTTTCTGAGGAGACTTTTTTGGAGAGTTTTTTAGGGAGATCTATGAAGTTTTGGGAGATGATCTTTTGTGAGTAAGGCTATGCCATAGGCCCCTCCTTTGTATCAAGATAAGTACTTTTGTTTCTTTAATTCTATTTGTTATTTTCTTTGTGATTTCTTATTGAATACCTCTTTGATGCATGCTATGATGAATTCTCTTGCTATTATTGAATCTTCTATTACTTTTCCTATGATACATGAGTAATTCCATCTAGGGCTAAGGGATTAGCCCATGGATCTTAGAATTTAGATGCATAAATTGGATTTTTATGATGCGTTAGATATAAAAGGGGTTGTATTTTGGTCGATACAGCCAAATCCCTAGGAGAACTCGTACTGTGATCGTGCCCACAGTTGGTGGAATCGATTAACTTAAGGAGTATTCTACAGATTTAATTAGGGAGTTAGTGAAATCAACCAAGGCTCGTGACCATTCCCGGCTCGTTCCTTGAGGGGATCCACCAACGAACTGTATCACTACTTTGATGGCTACAGCCATTGCGTCAAAGAGAGCCACCGAAGTATATCAAATCTCTAACCCACAAGAGTGGTATGAGCTAAGAGACCATCCCCAATATCACCATGCAACTAAGAGTCTTAGACTAGCGTCGACATCCGACGGTCCTAGTGGCGAGTCCTAAAGCCCTAGTCTTTTACCTTTTCTTTCTTTCTTTCTTTGTGTGGAACCCCTTGTTTGCGACATCGAGTGACACGACTTTTGCATCCATTACCATTACGACACTCCACAATCCACATCCATCAATAAATATGCAAGTCTAACTCAACCTAAGAGTAGATATGTAGTATAGCATCGCTTTCCCGTGTTCGATACCGGCTTTCCACTATAATGTGCGCTTGCGGTTAGACGACCTCGTTTTGGAGTTAATTCTAGGCCGCTCAACAGGTAAACCATCCGATCAAGTATTCATCGATTTTGTTATAGCTAATGCCTCTGGTGTAGGTACTATCATATACGGAGTGTATGTTTTGCTTGAAGGTGATCGTTTCCACCTTTACACCATCAACACTCCACAATTAGAGACATCTGAGCTGCCAGAGGAGGACACATATATGGACCTTTTGAGAAGCATCATGGACGTAGTTAAATCCACATGTCCATTGACAATAATGCCAGGTGATCCTTCTGAGCGTGAAATTCACAATTTTATTATTCATCGCATCTCTTCTGTAGGTACCATTGAAGATGGAGTCCATGCTCGAGTTGAGGGGGACAAGATACACTTTTATACTATGGTTGAGATACATAGGCCCACAAAGCATCCTGCAGCACCAGAAGACATTATTTAGGAGGTCGTGCCTACAGTAGCGAAGCAGACCATAGAGGAGGACGTGACTTAGGATGATGACATCTGCTGACAGATGGAGCCCGAATTGTGCTCCCCTCCTTTCGAGCTATCGCAGCCATCCCCACCTTCTACAGAGGCTGAGCATCCCTCAGAGGACCACCCACCAGAGCTTACTGCTCCCACTTAGGGAGACCTCTTTACCCACTCCATTTCTGAATTATGCATCTCATTTGATATTTATTTTGATTTAGATCTTTTTGACACATCATACCTATTACAGGACACTTACAATTATGGACTAGAGGTATGATTGGACGTGTCCTTGCTTGAAGAACCTAATGAGCATGATGAGGAGTCACCTGATGAGGTGATATATGCTTCTGATCAGGATATACCTGAAGATCTTGGAGAGGAAACCGAGGAGAGAGCAAACGTGATACTCGAGAGTAGAGATTTATTACCAGGGAAGTGTTGTCAACCATCCTTAACTTTAAATATTTATGTTGATAACCCTCTTTGGAAAACATTTGTTCAGGGGAAAAATCTTTCACAACGGACCGATGCATTCCGTTCTTCGCAGGATACAGGTGGACGCCTATGAGGAATGCTAGGGGATGCATATCTAGAGTTCTTTGGTGTTAGTGGCTACATGCAGTTGGCAGAGCCACGGAAGGTGCTGATATGACAGCTGGATGCACCGATACAGATACTGGATCCGCTGTTTTAAACAGGTGTATGCTAATCCCTGTCGTGTAGTATTTTACGCTTTCAATAAACATGAACCCCCTCGACAGCAAGTGGACAGTATAGATTTTCTTGATTAGTTAGTATTGAATAAATATCACATCATATGACGGCCACAAAAATCTTTTACACCCCAAACCCATTATATACATTGATTGCCCTCTTCACATCCTTTTACCCACCGTTGAGCATTTTTTTCAAGTGAATACTCACTTTCTTATTTGTTTGACTTGATCTCGCTTAGCAAAGCCGTGACATTTTTGATTAAGTCATATGAATAGGGTTGTTTGGTATAAGCTTGGGGGAAGGCGTTATCATGCATCATTGTATTTGCATGTAGTTGCATTAGGATTTCATATCATTCATTTCATCATTTTTCTTTCACCCCACTCATATTTATCGGTGGTCATCATAATTACCTTTTATGATCACATTGAGGACAATGTGAAGTTTAAGATTGGGGGAGTGCATTTCCATACTATTTAGTTGCATTTTTACTTCATTTTAGGATTTTTCAAATTTTGCATCATCTTTTCATTTTTTCCATTTTATTTTCCTTTTATGTGTGTTCATGCATCATATTGTGTGCTTGTTTTTCTTTTCCTTCTTCTCTTTTGTATTTATTTCTTTATTCGCTTTTTCTTCTTTTGCTAGATATGTTCCTTATGATGATATCTCGTATTGCTTTAGTAGCCATCACGATGCTTATATCTCTTGACATGCTATTTGGAGTATTTCAGTATCCTGCTATCCATGTGCTTTCTTATATATTCTTTTGATGATTCCTCTATATGAATGCATAATACTAATTAAAGGTAAATGTATGCAATAGTATTTAGTATGCTTTTATTGGAAATGCACCAAGATTCACGCATCATTTGTATATCTGAAGCATCTCTATTATTGTTGACGTGCGTTTATATTTCATATATTCACGCACGTTTTCTTTTGTGTTTCTCCGTATTTTCCGCCGTCTTTTATTCGTTTTCTCGTATTTTCTCGTTTTCTTTCACTTTTCTTTGTTTCTCCATGTTTGCAGGAGATTGCCCGCGTAGGGGACGTTTAACGACAATATCTCAAGTCCTCGGAGCAACGGAAGGAGTCACGCGTGATCCAGGGGGTCAAACGACGAAGAATACATCTTTCAGCCCCTCACCCGGTCGGTTGGTCATCTCCAACCGATCGGGTGATGCACGCGTGCACCACCCGGTCTCAGCCGGAGCTCAAGTGAAAGTCACCTGACCGGTTCACAGGCCGGTTCAACGGGGGCCAACTCTCTGTCTTTTCGAGCCAAATTCCAACCGATCGGGTGACTCTCACCCGATCGGTTCATCTGTAGCTGATGCTGAGGAGCCGGAGACACGGGCACCCAACCGATCCCTTCACCCGATGGCGCCAAGATCCAACCTGTCACTCCATGAACTCACCCGATCGGTTCATACGACCGGGTGAAAGTTCGCCGTTTTCTGTTTACTATCTGTAACGGATCACCCGATCGGTTGACTTGTCAACCGATCGGGTGATACGAGAGCTTATAAATAGAACCCCTAGGGTTCCAGAAACGAGAGAGCTGCTAGTTTTTACTGTTTTCTCCTATTGTGACGGTTGTAATTACTGTTCTATTGTAAGTTTTCGGATCTTTCTTAAACTTTAGTATTATCTTAATTGCTCTACTACCTTCGCATTCCAATCGTCTGATTATGATTCCAACGGTTCATTTTCGTTTAGATCGCTTTTTAATGAATTTTTGTGAGTAGTTCCCAAATCTGGGATTTTGGCGGAAACCCCTTCGGGGGCTCTTCCCGATGCATCCATAGGGTTAGGAAATCGATAGGGATTAGGAATCTAACGGTTACGCGGGGTGTTTCATTGTCATCGGGGGGAAAAAGACCGCCTTTGACCGTTGGGCCAAGGGGGAATAAACTTGGCGGTTGACTCCCTAGCCATAGCTCACGCCCAGAGCGTAGACGTCGAATCCTAGCGCGCGGGAGCGGCAGGATGAGACGTTGGGAGTTATCGTTGCGAGCTTAGTGCTCCCAGAATCGATCAGTGTTAATGGACACGGGAGTGCCCACTGATCGATTCTGGGAAGTCCGGTGTATCATCCTGGACACCGACCGGAATATCGGGCCCATGGGGTGCCGGTACCACTTTCAGAGGCAACGCCTCACCATTAGACCCTAATTCCGATTGCTATCCTACCCGTAGGCCGTATCGGCAAGAGTCGCTCGTTGGAGTGGAAACCAAAGTCCCGGGTTTATTTTCTTATTGTTCATACCTTGCATTCCTTTCCGTGACAACCCACCAACCGATTCGGGCTAGCTCGCCCACGGGGTGATTTTGGTCCTCCTTGACACAAGCACATCCTAGCCTCCCTGTGTTCGACCCCCAAGCCACACTACAACACCGTGCGCTTGCGGTTACAAAAATCTAAACCCCCGTGCCGCGCGGCTCACCGCCAGCGTGGCACCACGTCAAGTTTATGGCGCCGTTGCCGGGGAGGCAACGTGCTTGTTATTTCAGGATCTCTTGAACCCAAGTGTCTAGCTCTCATCCCTACCTCGTGATAATTTTCGCATTCTCCTTTTTCCTTTTTATTTTCTTTTTTTTATTTTTTTCTATTTCTTATCTTATCTGTTTCTTTCCCAATAGTCGCTTCACGGGTGTTTGTTGTTTTTCATGCGCAGGAGTTCAAGAAGTCTCGACGACTTGATCCCAGTTGATCCAGAGATAAACGCCACCCTTAGGCGCTTGGCCGCTGAGAAGCGAAGAAGAGAGGATCCCGAATCCATGGAGGAGAACACCCCGCCTCGCAAGTCCCTGCTGGAGTACTCGATGCCATCTATCGAGTCCACTTCCGCCATCCGTCCTCCAGCTATTACGGCCCAAAACTTTGAGCTAAAGCCGTCTTTGGTGACATGGATCCAGCAGGATCAGTTTTCGGGTGCACCCATAGAGAGCCCGATCGAGCATCTAGACTCCTTCTTGGAGAAATGTGACACCTTCCAGATTAACGGTGTCACAACTGAGGCGATCCGTCTGAAGTTGTTCCCCTTCTCGTTGCGAGACAAAGCCAAGCAATGGCTTAAGGGGAAGGACCCCAACACTTTCAATACCTGGGAGAAGCTCTCCAACGCTTTTCTGACGAAGTTCTTTCCTCCGGGGAAGACCATGAAGTTGAGGAGTGAGATCTCCTCCTTCTCCCAGGCCAGCCACGAGTCCTTGCATGAAGCTTGGACGAGATACAAGGAGATGCAGAGAAGATGCCCTCACCATGAGCTTCCGAAGTGGCAGATTATTAATCTGTTCTACAATGGGCTGAGGGATGACCTAAAATCTTCTATGGACGCCGCGGCTGGGGGTTCCTTCATGTCAAGGAGCGAGGAAGATGTCGGACATATTCTGGAAAATATGGCATCCAACAATGAGCGGTGGTGTGACGAGAGAGCCACACCCAGGTCTGGGGGTATACACAGAGTCGAGGACGTCGACAAACTTTCAAGCAAATTCGACGTGCTTTCGACCCAGATCTCTGCACTAATGGTAGGAGCCGGTTGGGCCGGTGCACAACAGATTGCAGCGGTAGAATCTGAAATTTTTGGGGAATTCGACGGTGGTGACGTCTCACCACCGTTGGATCAGGCGAGCGCACTATTTTACAACCCCACGGGAAATGCGCCGTATCCACCAAGAACCAATTCCAACCTGGCCTACTCTCCAAACAACCGGAACCACCCTAACTTCGGTTACCGGGCACCATTCCAGCCCTCGCCGCCTCAGCAGCCGCAGCAACAAACATATCAGCCGGCTAGGCCATAACAGAGTCAGTTTCAGCAGCAACAATATCAGCAGCAGCCTCAGCAACAATTTTACGCCCCCAGGAATCAACAGCCAATCCAGCAGCAGCAGCAGTATGGCCAACAGAGGGCCGTCTCTCCGGTTGAGTCTCTCTTGACTCAATATATAACCAACCAGGAGAAGATCAATCAAAAGCTGGAAATGGGTCAATGGGCCCTCACGGACCAAGTAACCCAGCTGGGGTTACAAGTGGCGAACCTTTCAAGGTCACAAAACCAATTGCCACCACAACCGGAGGTGAACCCGAGGGGAGCAACCCAAACGTCGGCACTCGTGCACGAGCACGCAAATGTGTCCGCTATCGTTCTGAGAAGCGGGACACAAATTCCTACTAGAGTGCCCCCTAACAGACCGGAAGCACCATTGGTCGTCGAGCGACCGATCGAAAAATCAAATGACGCCGGTGCTTCGTCATCAAATCCTACGACTCCAGAGGGAGTCTCTGAAGAAGAGAAGAAGAAGAACGAGGAAGGGAGCCCGAAAGTGTTCAAACCCGTTGTGCCTTTTCCACAACGGTTAGCTCAGGCCAAAATCGACGAGAAATATGGCAAGTTCTTCGCCATGGTCAAGGACCTGAGCTTGCAAATCACCTTCCTGGAAGCAATCGAAACAATCCCCTCCTATGCAAAATTCCTGAAGGATTTGGTGACGAGAGGGTCTAGAAAGGAGAAAGTAGTGTTGACGGCGAAGTGTAGCGCTCTCATCCAGAGGGCAAATCTGTCGAAACTTAAAGACCCGAGGAGCTTCTCAATCCCTTGCATGATCGGGGTAGTAAAGATTCATCGTGCACTCGTCGATCTCGGAGCGAGTGTCAGTTTGATGCCCTTATCGATGTATAAGAGGATAGGAATGGGTGATCTGGAGCCCACCGGTATGACCCTACAACTTGCTGACCGGTCGGTCAAATATCCAGTGGGGATTGTGGATGACCTCCCCGTCAATGTAAAAGGGGTGCATGTGCCAGTGGACTTCGTAGTCATGGACATGCCTGAAGACGCACACACCCCCATCATCCTGGGACGGCCTTTCATGGCCACTGCTGGCGTTTTGATTGATGTGAAGAACAGAAAACTTTCGCTAAATGTCAGCGGAAAAAAGGTTGAGTTTGATCTGGGGTTGTCTATGAAATACCCCGATCCCCCAGATGACCCTCGGTGTAATTTGCTGGAGGTGGAAGAAGATAAAGCTGCTGAAGAGAGCTCCTGGGAGATTCTCTTAAGAAACCCCCCCCCCCCCCCTGATGACTTGGGGGATTCAGAAGACCAATACGGCCCCAAGAACAATGATGCTGCTGGGAAAGCAAGTGCAGCATGTACGACCCCTCCCGGGTTCCCCAAAGCTCCTCCTGCGAGGAAATCGGGGAAATAACCCATGGGACTCACCAAAGACGAGGTCCGGATCCTAAAGAAGATGGCGGTAAGCGCCAATACGAAAGAGAAGCCCCCGGATCCCAAAAACAAGGAGAGGGTAGTTGAGCAAATCTTTCTCCAGCAACTGACTACTCCAAAGGCCTTAAGCTCCGATGAAGAAGAGATGCCGAACTTCGGGCATCACCCGTATCAACCACCGTGAACATCACTTGCGGGCGTCAAGCCAACGACGTTAAACAAGTGCGCTTCATGGGAGGCAACCCATGCTCTAAACTTTTGCCCCACTTTTTAGTGTTATTTTTTACTTTATTTTATCTATTTTATAAATAAAATCAGTCGCAAGAACATCCGTTCAGGGACTTAGACAATCTGTTGGTTTTTGCAGGAAACAAAGCCCCAACCGATCGGTTGATAACTCAACCGATCGGTTGGGATGTATCAGATACAAGCCGCAACTGTCCCCAAATGAACCGATCGGTTGAAGAAGGGAGAGACTGTGTGACAAACCGGGTGATCTAAGGGAGGATTCTCGGGAAATTTTTGGGAACAATCAACCGATCAGTTGAGTTAGAGCGCGATCGGTTGAGGCGACCGGGTGAGCAACCCCCAATTCTCGGGAAAATGAGTGGAGCGGCCAACCGATCGGTTGACAAGTCAACCGACCGGTTCGCCTGTAGCACTTCTTCGACAAGAATTTTTGACCTAACGGTCAACCGATCGGGTGACAAGTCACCCGATCGGTTCGACTTAAAAACCCTATAAAACCCCCCGACCACCCGTTCGCATTCACCCTCGCCCGATCTCCATTTCCGCCGTCGTTTCGCCTGCCTCTCCTCCCTAACAGCCCGATTCACTCCCCCACGTCCTCCACTCCTCCAATACTCCATCGTCCCACCTCCTCCATCAATCTCTCCATCATTTACACTCCCTCTCTCCTTTCATTTCGAGTTTCTGACCTAATTCCCCCCAAACAACGCCCATTTCGAAAATTCTGCTGAAAGAGGTTACCGCGGCTCCATGCTACTCTCATTGCACAGTGAGGGGACATCTACGGGCAAGCTTCGCCATTTCGCTAGGGTACACTCGCTCCTACGCTCATATTTCTATTTTTGCCCTATAAATTGTGCTTGCTCATTTTGCTTGTGTTAGTGTGCATTCATTGATTTTGCACTCATTCATACACGCACACTCACGCATGGCTAAGGATAAAGACAAGGGGAAGGAGATTATGCGGGAGGAGGAACCGTCTCGAAAGAGACGGAAACAAACATGTCCCCCTTCCCACACACGAGCACTTACACTTGGCCCTCCCCCGCCTGTTATCCCCCCTGCTGACCCAATGTTGGGCCCGCATGGGTATATCTTTAGGAACCAGGAACACAAGGATTTTTATCGTAGGCTTGCTCGGGGGAATCTATCAACTAAGTTCCCGCACACACAGTCACTGGTCGATCTTGGTGTCTACACCGAAGTCGAATCTCTTTTCGCTAACTTAGGCTGGTTGGCCTTTCTTAATGCATCTGCCGTATCATACCCGGCACTCACCCTCGAATTTCTCTCTACACTTGTTTGGGAGTCCGGGTCGATCATAAAATTTCGGCTGCGTAACAGGAGTGTCACCACAAATCTGAACACAATTAACGATATATTTGGTTTCCCCAATCTTGGGGATGACTCCATCCGACACTATGGGTACACGCCCGAGTTTAACGTCGATCAATTCTGGTTCCGCCTCACACTGCTCCATGACTATCCCCGAGGAAGGGCCAAGGCCTCCTCCATCATTCATCCCGTGTTTCGTTTAGCCCACATGATCATATCATCTGCATTTTTTCCCAGGGATGAGTCCGGCACCGTGACTATCCCTGACCTTTTTATCCTATGGGCCATGACTTTCCCTTTTGTCCGGGACGATGATGGGATTAGCTTCAGGGCCCCTACCATCCCCATCCATGGCGGCGATTGGCTTGTTTACAAGCTTCTCGAGATCAGTCGGGCCAGTAAGGGGAAATTTTGTTGTGGGGGCATCATTACTATCATTTGTTCTTACGCCCAATTTAATATTCACATCCCCAATAATCTTCCCGCTGCCGCAGGACCCTCACAGCTAGATATTGATGTCCTGCGGCACATTCACATGATTAGACCCCACTCCGATGGCCGCTTCATCTTCAATTATGGCCACCCCCCAGCCCCTTACACCATTCTCCCCAACCCCGCTAGCATGACCATAGCTCTTGTGGGAGATTGGACCTTCCCACCCGATCCCAACTTTCTAGCGGGGTTGAACCTTCCTTTCCTTCCCGCGGATGCACGCAGACCACCGTCCCCTGCCGCCCACTTAGGCGAGTAGGATATCCCTGTGTCTCGGGGAGATGTAGGGGCTGGCCCGAGTCGTCCTGTTTTTGTTCCGGGGCCCATCACGTCTGAGCACCTCTTAGCGGCCATTTCTGGCCTTGTCTCCTGTGCCGGCATGACCACTGCTGCCAGCACCACTTCCACCTTACCTATCGACACCACTTCTGCCTCACGTCAGTCCACATCTTTTGGTCGCCGCCAGGTCTCCGCCCATCTTGGTCTTGAAAAGGAGGTTGCTGCCCTCCGTGATCTCGCGATGTCCTTTACCTCCTCGGACCCATCACCGTCCTCTTTTCTCACTCACCCACATTTCCTCGCACTTGAGAGAAACGTGGCCGCCATTCTTCGCCTTCTCACTCACATCCACGGTCCACCTCCACCTTCACCACCTCCACCTTCACCACCTCGACGATCTTCTCCTCCACCCTCGCACACATCCCCACATCCATCACCTCCCTCACCACATTCTTCTCCTCCCTCATCTATTCCCATCCCGGTAACCACTTCCCCCCTCCCGACCACTTCCATCGCACCCACTGTAACTACTGGTTTTTCATGTATGGATTTTATTATAAATATTTATATGTTTGGTTGTTTTCCTTTGTTTAGATTTCCATTTCCGTCTCCGTAGTTTCATTTTCGTTCGTTTCGTCGTGATTCTCTAGATTCTTCCATCGGTCGGCGTGTTTGAAGTAAGTCATTCGTGATGGGCTTCATAACGTCGATATCTTAGAGTTAGAACGAGCCTAGGAGACTTAGGAAACCATCCCGGAGCTTCGCGCTCCATTTCGGAACTTTTGGTGCACGTTAGCCGGTATAAGAAGGGGCACCGACCGACTAGATGACGATCCAGTCGGTCGGAAAACCTTCTTGAACCGACTAGCGGGCTTGAAAAGTTATTCGGGAGTTACTGTTTGTCGTTAGTCGGTCTAAGAACCTTGGTTGACCGACTAGGTTGCAAACTAGTCGGTCAGCAATGCTTCTTTAACCGACTAACTCAATTACTAATTTTTGGTATCAGTACTGTTCATTCTTAGTCGGTCTAAGTTCATCGTTCGACCGACTAGTTGTTAAACTAGTCGGTTAAGTTTTGTACTCAGACCGACTAATTCTTAGTTCTTCTGTACAGTCGAGTTACTGGTTACTCTTAGTCGGTCCAAGAACGTTCATCGACCGACTAGATGTCAAACTAGTCGGTCAGTAATTGTTCCTTGACCGACTAAATCTAAATCCTAATTTTCATCTGGGTTACTGTTTACTCTTAGTCAGTCTGCGTTGGTCAACCGACCGACTAGTTCCCAAACTAGTCGGTCAGTGGTTGTTCTTTGACCGACTAACCAGTGCTGTAAATCCTAGTTTTGCCCTAGCCGCCACCAAACTCTATAAATACCCCTCCAAACGGTTTCTTCTTCTTCCTCATGACCTAAAACCCTAATTCCTCCTCCATTGAGCCCCTATCTTCCTCAAGCAATTAATCCTTCATCCCAAGCTCATCCTCCATCATCCAAACCCTCCCTTGTCACAACCCACCTTCCATCTTCCCCAAACCTTCATCAAACCCCCAAAATCCACATCAAAACCCATTTCTCCAGATTTTTCCCTCATTTCCAGATCTGAGCCGGATCGTTCTTCCGTTGCCGTGGTTGCTCGGCATCGTTCCTTCGTTTCTTCACGGTAATGCTCGATTCCTTTAGTTTTAGCATAACCCACATTGAATTGTGAAACCCTAATAAAATAGATTATTAGATGATTAGGGTTCCATTAAGAAAACGATTTAGAATCATTGTTCTAATAATTGTTTTGCTATATCAGTGATCCGCCCGTAGTTTAGCTTGTGACGATCTTCATTGCTCGTCAACCCCGGTATCAGGCAAGTGAAACTTGCATCTCTTAATTTGGGCCATGTCTTAGGCCATTTCCCTTGCTTTAGCGTAAAAGAGACTAGACAGTGAAAGGATAGCCGTCTAGACGCCATTGAGCTAGCTTGACAACGAAGCTTGGTCCGTCACCTTCATCATGTTTGTATGTCATGTTTAAATTCAATTAACGGTACGCAAATATCTGTTCATGGCATTGCATATTGATTAGTCATCGTGATTGTGTAGCACACGCTACAATACTTATATTCCTGGCTCTTGTTCCAGAAGCGAGCCCTGTAGTTGGAAACCCCAACGCTCAACACATATGGGTGGGGTAAGAGATATGCGGCCACTTGAGCCCTGAGATGGCCTGATCCGCCACTCCGGCCAGCAGGCGAAATCTCTAGTGCACAAGTGATTAATAGTGATAGAGATAAGCGGCCTGAGCCACGAGCTGGCCAGCAAGTGGACTCTCTATGCACTAAGTGATAAACAGTGATAAGTGATAAGTGATTAGTGAATTGGTAGCTTTCGCTACATCGTGAGTGCGTGATATTCTCTTTTTAAACTGCTGCATCAAACTAAACTGTCATGTCATTGTTTAATATTATAAGTGCTAGGTTGTTAGTTACTTTCTGTTTCCTTGCCCAAGTCTTTTAGACTTGCTGACATGTGCCCCTTTTCTCTTTTGGGTGACACATGTTAGACCCCGAGCCAGAGTTACTTGCTGAGGGTGAGGTGTTTGCGGACGCCGAGCTTGCGCCCGTATTGGACGAGGACTTCGTAGACACTGGAGATCAGTCTTAGTGTCTACGTCTAGTTTTTGTTAGATTGCTTAGGTTGTCGGTGCGTGGCACCTAGTTGATACTCTGTTATGTTTGAGTTTTGTTTGGCCTTGTTCTGGGCCTTTAGACTCTTTCTTTTAGCCTGGTGGCTTTTCTGTGATGTTGAATATTTTGGTGGACAAACTGTGGGATTGGTATTTCATATCCGTCTCATCTTATTATTATTGTTGTTGTTGTTTCGTTTGCAATTACGGGGACCTGCTTATACTAAATTTACGCTTATCAGGCGTGCAGCTTCACAGCTCCACGCTTGAGCGGACCTTCTCACGTCTCGCCTCCATTTTAGGGAAGCGGGGTGTGACATGTTTTAGTGGTGGCCCATGCAGGTCCTTCTGTAACTGCAATTACCGGGATAACGATAATAATATAAGATTGTCCAACAAATAAGTTCGACATCTGAGCCCTAAGCTATGAGTCTAATTGTTTCGTTTTCTGTGTCATTAGATGGCTGGAAGGCGAATCACCCGTGGTGGTGGTAGTGGTGCGCTCCCTCATGACGAGGAGCCTGAGCGGGAGCCCACTAATGGAGAGATGATGCGGATGATGATGCAGATGATGCAAGTTCAGCAGGGTGTGCTTCTGCAGGTACAGAATGCTCCGGCGGCTCGAGCTGCTCGGGTGGTGGAAGCCCCTCGCCCTGAGCCTGGGGCAAAGCAGTTCAGATAGCTGGGTCCTGCATATTTTGATGGAACCGAAGGTCCATTAGCTGCTGATGAATGGATGAGGAATACTGAGGACAATCTGAAGATGTCCAAGGTCAACGAAGTTAGTTGGGTTGACTTGGCGAAGCGCAAGCTGAGGGATAACGCCAGAAATTGGTGGGATACTGAAGAGAAGATGTTGGAGGAGCCGATCGTCTGGGCTACCTTCAAGGCCAGATTTGAGGGTGAGTTCTTCCCAAAAGCTGCCAGGGAAGAGATGCTGCAGCGTTTTATCGATCTGAAGCAAGGAAGCTCGTCGGTGGACCGGTATCACCAAGAGTTCATGAGGTTGAGTCGGTTTGCACCGAAGATGGTGCAGGACGCTGAGGAGAGAGCTCAGAGGTTCCTACAGGGACTTGCTTCGGAGCTCCAAATTTTTGTGACCTCTTCTGACCGGGAATCTTATCAGAAGGTTCTAGTAGCAGCCAAGAGGCAGGAGCTGCTCGTGAACCAAAGGAAGGGGTCTATTGTTGGTGCTGGGAAGAGGCCTATGGAACAGTCAAGAGCTGTGGTTTGACCTGGATTCAGGCCGAACCAGCCTGTTCAGTTTAAGAGGCCAGGAGGGCCTGTTCAGAAGACTTGCCATTTCTGTGGCAAGGAGGGCCATATCAAGGAATCGTGTAGGAGGTTCTTGGGGCAGTGTATTGCTTGTGGAGATCCCGCCCATGCTCTCAGGGAGTGCCTGAGGTTGAAGCAGCCTTGGAGGACACCTATTGCTGCCCCGCCGTTGTAGCAGAGAGCCCCGGTGCCCGCTGGTCGTGGGGTACCCCTTGTTCCACAAGGGCATGCCTTTCGGCAGGCTGTTCCGCCGAGGAGGCAGGCATTTCTGATGACCGAGGAGGAGATTTTGGCCATGGATGAGGTCATTGCAGGTAACTTTCAAATCTAGCTGTTCCTTTCTTAATTAGTTGATTGTTAAATTATGTTGGCTGCTTGTGTATGAATGTTGCTAGAGTAAGATTTGATTGATTAGACTGTTTGTTAGGTGTGGTTTTGGTTTGCACGTTCCCTGCCCGAGTCCTCTTTGACTCAGGCGCGTCGATGTGCATTTTGGCCCAGAGCTTCGTGGAGAAGCATTCCTTGTCGACATCCCCTCTCTCCAAGAGTTGGAACATCGTTACAGGGAATGGAGTAGTCTCGGTGCATCGTGGGTGCAGCCCTTGCTCTGTGGTGGTTTGTGGACATGAGCTTTATGCTGATTTTATTGTCCATAACATCACCAACTACGATGCGGTCTTTGGGATGGATTGGCTTGCGAGCTTCTACGCTACGATTGACTGTCGGATGAAGAGGGTGGTGTTCGAGATTCCCGGACATCCAGTATTTGAGTTCAGTCGTGGTAGCAGTTCGCTTGGTCCTGTCAGATTTCGGGCCAGACCGGTGGAGGTTGTGGCTATGCAGATGGAGTTGGAGAGGCCAGATGTGGTGCGAGATTTTGATGACGTCTTCCCCGAGGAGATGTCTGGACTGCCACCTGATCGAGCTTTAGAATTTTCTATTGATTTTATTCCAGGTGCGCAGCCGATTTCGAAGGCACCATATCGTATGGCGCCAGCAGAATTGGAAGAGTTGCGGAAGCAGCTGGATGAGCTTATGCAGAAGGGTTACATTAATCCCAGTGTGTCTCCGTGGGGAGCACCGGTGTTGTTGGTGAAGAAGAAGGATGGTTCGCGTCACATGTGCGTGGACTATCGGGAGCTAAATGTGGTGACCATCAAGAATAAATACCCGTTGCCTCGCATCGATGATTTCTTTGATCAGCTGGGAGGATCGAGGGTGTTTTCTAAGTTGGATTTGAGGATTGGTTACCACCAGTTGAAGGTGAAGAAGGGAGATGTTCCGAAGACAGCGTTCAGGACGAAGTATGGACACTACGAGTTTGTGGTTATGCCTTTCGGTGTAACCAATGCACCCGCAGTTTTCATGAATCTGATGAATCTGATTTTCTACGACTTTTGGGATAAGTTTGTCGTTATCTTTATTGACGACATTCTGATCTATTCGAGGTCGGAGGAGGAGCATGCCTCACACTTGAGGACGGTATTGGAGATTTTGAGGAAGCATCGGTTGTATGCTAAGTTTTCGAAGTGCGAGTTCTGGTTGGACAGAGTTACTTTCCTCGGGCATGTAGTGTCTGGTGATGGTATTTCAGTGGATCCTGAGAAGATTAGGGCCATCAGGGAGTGGCCTGTTCTATCGTCTGCGTCTGAGATTCGGAGTTTTCTTGGTTTGGCAGGATATTATCGGTGTTTCATTAAGGACTTTTCCCGTATTGCGGAGCCGATGACCAGGTTGACGCGGAAGGATGTTGCTTTTGTTTGGTCGGGTGATTGTGAGGATGCCTTTGGTGTTCTGAGAGAGCGTTTGACGTCTGCCCCTGTTCTTGCTGTGCCTGATCGCAGTGGAGGATTCGAGATCTTTTGCGATGCTTCTGGCAAGGGTCTCAGTTGTGTTTTTCATCAGCATGGACATGTGGTGGCTTATGTGTCGCATCAGCTCAAGGTTCATGAGAAGAATTACCCGACGCATGATTTGGAGTTGGCTGCCGTTGTGTTTGCTCTTAAGATTTGGAGGCACTTCTTGCTGAGTGAGAAGGTGAAAATTTTCACCGATCACAAAAGCCTGAAGTATATTTTTACTCAGAAGGAGCTCAACATGCGACAGCGTCGATGGTTGGAGCTCATGGTGGATTATGAGATTGATTTACAGTATCACCCTGGCAAGGTGAATGTGGTGCCAGATGCTTTGAGTAGGCTACCCACGGTGATGGTTTTGACTTCGCAGTGGAGATTGCAGAAGGATTTTTCCAGGTCCGATGTAGAGATTGTTCTTCCCGGGAAGGCTTCTTCGTTAATGTACATGCAGGTGCAGTCAACGATCGTGGATCGGATTAAGGCGAGTCAGGCCGGAGATTCGAAATTGGTAAGGATTCGAGGGCAGGTTGAAGCTGGTCTGCAGACCGACTTTTTGATTCATGAGGATGGCTCGCTGAGGTTTGGAGCCAGGTTGTGTGTGCCAGCTGGGGATATCAGAGAGGAGTTGATGGTGGAGGCACACAGTTCACCGTATTCTGTGCATCCTGGTGGGACCAAGATGTACAAGGATCTTCGTCTGAACTTTTGGTGGCATGGCATGAAGAGATGTGTGGCACGGAGTGTGGCCAAGTGTTTGGTTTGCCAGCAAGTGAAGGCGGAGCATCAGCGTACGGCCGGGTTGCTACAACCGCTTCCGATTCCGGAGTGGAAATGGCAACACATCACTATGGATTTCGTGACTGGACTGCCTCGGAGTCCGAAGCAGAATGACGCGATTTGGGTGATCATAGATCGACTGACCAAATCCGCGCACTTTATTCCCTTCCGAGTAGGACAGTCCACTGAGGCGCTAGCAAGGAGATGTATGGAGGTAAATTCCTTTACTCTCCGTTTTTATTTCCTTTTCCTAGTTTGGATAGTGATGTAACGTGAATTGTGCAGGAGATCGTGCGACTTCATGGAGTCCCCGTGAGTATCGTGTCGGACAGGGACACGAGGTTCACATCTCAGTTCTGGCAGAGTTTGCAGAAGAGTTTGGGTACGCATCTGAGTTTCAGCACAGCGTACCATCCACAGACAGATGGCCAGTCCGAGAGGACGATTCAGATTTTGGAAGACATGCTGAAAGCGTGCATGTTGGATTTCAAGGGTTCGTGGGAGGACCATCTACACTTGGTGGAGTTCTCTTACAACAACAGCTACCAGGCGTCTATTTGCATGGCGCCTTTCGCCGCTTTGTATGGGAGGAAATGTCGATCGCCATTGAGTTGGGATGACGTTGGCGATCGGGAGCTGTTGGGGCCTGAGATGATTGTGGAGGCTGTGGAGGTCGTCAGGAACATTCGGTAGAAGCTGAGGATTGCTCAGGACCGTTTTAAGCATTGGGCGGATGCGAAACGTCGTCCTTTGGAGTTTCAGCCGGGCGATCATGTGTTTCTGAGGATTTCCCCGAATCGTGGAGTGATTCGTTTTGGGAAGCGAGGGCAGTTGAGCCCGCGATACATTGGACCGTTTGATGTTTTGGAGAGGGTCGGCGAAGTAGCTTACCGCTTAGCCTTGCCGCCATCTTTGGAAGGAGTCCATGATGTTTTCCATGTGTCACAGCTTCGTCGATACATTAGCGATCCGTCGCATGCCGTAGATTTCTCAGAGATCACCGTTCGCCCAGATTTGACGTATGACCAGCATCCAGTGCAGATTTTGGACAGGCGTCAGAAGTCACTTCGGAACAAGGTCGTCGATCTTGTTAGAGTGATGTGGCGGCACGGTTCGCCGGGAGAGTCTACTTGGGAGAGAGAAGATGAGATGCGAGAGCGCTACCCACTTTTGTTCCCGGACACGTGAGTGTTGGGAATTCCGAGGACGGAATTTTTCTTAAGTTGGGGAGGATGTAACGACTGGTTTTTCATGTATGGATTTTATTATAAATATTTATATGTTTGGTTGTTTTCCTTTGTTGAGATTTCCATTTCCGTCTCCGTAGTTTCATTTTCGTTCGTTTCGTCGTGATTCTCTATATTCTTCCGTCGGTCGGCGTGTTTGAAGTAAGTCATTCGTGACGGGCTTCATAACGTCGATATCTTAGAGTTAGAACGAGCCTAGGAGACTTAGGAAACCATCCTGGAGCTTCGCGCTCCATTTCGGAACTTTTGGTGCACGTTAGCCGGTATAAGAAGGGGCACCGACCGACTAGATGACGATCCAGTCGGTCGGAAAACCTTCTTGAACCGACTAGCGGGCTTGAAAAGTTATTCAGGAGTTACTGTTTGTCGTTAGTCGGTCTAAGAACCTTGGTTGACCGACTAGGTTGACTAGTCGGTCAGCAATGCTTCTTTAACCGACTAACTCAATTACTAATTTTTGGTATCAGTACTGTTCATTCTTAGTCGGTCTAAGTTCATCGTTCGACCGACTAGTTGTTAAACTAGACGGTTAAGTTTTGTACTCAGACCGACTAATTCTTAGTTCTTCTGTACAGTCGAGTTACTGTTTACTCTTAGTCGGTCCAAGAACGTTCATCGACCGACTAGATGTCAAACTAGTCGGTCAGTAATTGTTCCTTGACCGACTAAATCTAAATCCTAATTTTCGTCTGGGTTACTGTTTACTCTTAGTCGGTCTGCGTTGGTCAACCGACCGACTAGTTTCCAAACTAGTCGGTCAGTGGTTGTTCTTTGACCAACTAACCAGTGCTGTAAACCCTAGTTTTGCCCTAGCCGCCACCAAACTCTATAAATACCCCTCCAAACGTTTTCTTCTTCTTCCTCATGGCCTAAAACCCTAATTCCTCCTCCATTGAGCCCCCATCTTCCTCAAGCAATTAATCCTTCAACCCAAGCTCATCCTCCATTATCCAAACCCTCCCTTGTCACAACCCACCTTCCATCTTCCCCAAACCTTCATCAAACCCCCAAAATCCACATCAAAACCCATTTCTCCAGATTTTTCCCTAATTTCCAGATCTGAGCCGAATCGTTCTTCCGTTGCCGTGGTTGCTCGGCATCGTTCCTTTGTTTCTTCACGGTAATGCTTGATTCCTTTAGTTTTAGCATAACCCACATTGACATTGTGAAACCCTAATAAAATGGATTATTAGATGATTAGGGTTCCATTAAGAAAACGATTTAGAATCATTGTTCTAATAATTGTTTTGCTATATCAGTGATCCACCCGTAGTTTAGCTTGTGACGATCTTCATTGCTCGTCAACCTCGGTATCAGGCAAGTGAAACTTGCATCTCTTAATTTGGGCCATGTCTTAGGCCATTTCCCTTGCTTTAGCGTAAAAGAGACTAGACGGTGAAAGGATATCCATCTAGACGCCATTGACCTAGCTTGACAACGAAGCTTGGTCCGTCACCTTCATCATGTTTGTATGTCATGTTTAAATTCAATTAACGGTACGCAAATATCTGTTCATGGCATTGCATATTGATTAGTCATCGTGATTGTGTAGCACACGCTACAATACTTATATTCCTGGCTCGTGTTCTAGAAGCGAGCCCTGTAGTTGGAAACCCCAACGCTCGACACATATGGGTGGGGTAAGAGATATGCGGCCACCTGAGCCCTGAGATGGCCTGATCCGCCACTCCGGCCAGCAGGCGAAATCTCTAGTGCACAAGTGATTAATAGTGATAGAGATAAGCGGCCTGAGCCACGAGCTAGCCAGCAGGTGGACTCTCTATGCACTAAGTGATAAACAGTGATAAGTGATTAGTGATTAGTGAATTGGTAGCTTTCGCTACATCGTGAGTGCGTGATATTCTCTTTTTAAACTGCTGCATCAAACTAAACTGTCATGTCATTGTTTAATATTATAAGTGCTAGGTTGTTAGTTACTTTCTGTTTCCTTGCCCAAGTCTTTTAGACTTGCTGACATGTGCCCCTTTTCTCTTTTGGGTGACACATGTTAGACCCCGAGCCAGAGTTACTTGCTGAGGGTGAGGTGTTTGCGGACGCCGAGCTTGCGCCCGTGTTGGACGAGGACTTCGTAGACACTGGAGATCAGTCTTACTGTCTACGTCTAGTTTTTGTTAGATTGCTTAGGTTGTCGGTGCGTGGCACCTAGTTGATACTCTGTTATGTTTGAGTTTTGTTTGGCCTTGTTCTGGGCCTTTAGACTCTTTCTTTTAGCCTGGTGGCTTTTCTGTGATGTTGAATATTTTGGTGGACAAACTGTGGGATTGGTATTTCATATCCGTCTCATCTTATTATTATTGTTGTTGTTGTTTCGTTTGCAATTACGGGGACCGGCTTATACTAAATTTACGCTTATCAGGCGTGCAGCTCCACGCTTGAGCGGACCTTCTCACGTCTTGCCTCCATTTTAGGGAAGCGGGGCGTGACACCCACTCTACCCCCTCCCTCCTCCTCCATCACTGCATACGTGCGTCGAAGGAAATTACCGGTGCGCTCCAGATCTCTCCCACCACCAGCCACTACCGTCACCACCACATCTTCTTCCCCCATTTCTATTCCTCTCACCACCGCCTTGATCGCCGTCCTACCACCACCACCCACCTCCACCGACACTCCTTCCATCGTTCACACCACCGCTGCCCATATTCCTCCACCTCATTCCCCACTTCTCCACACACCCCCAGCCTCCCCCGACCACCCAGCCACACCCTCTTCCGAGGAGGACGAGGACTCACCTTCTCCTGCTTTCTGATTTCACCTTGTTTGTTTTTGACTCCCCCTTGCATATCTCTGCATTTCACGGCCACATTTTATTTGCTAGCACTGTCATGTCTAGCTTGGGGGACGTCTATTTTGGTGTGTTGTCGTGTTTTGTTGTTTTTCTCATTTTTTGTGTGTGTGCTTGTTTTTCCCCCTTTTGAGTGTCGTGTCGTGTGGTTTTATTTCTATTTTCGTGTCATGTGGTTTGATTTTGATTTTTCTTTATTTTCAATTTCATCTCTGTGTTTTTCTCGTTTTCATTTCTTTTTTTGTGTCGGTGCGTATTCCCCCCCATCTTCATTGCCCTCCAGTACTCACTCATATTGCATTGAGGGCAATGCAAGCTTCAGCTTGGGGGAGTCGCACTGTGTGCGTCATTTGAGTCCTTTTTTGTTTTTTTGTCGTTTTCATCGTGTTTTTTATTTTTTATTTTTTCTTTTCCTTTTCTTCTTTTTATCTCTTTCTCCTAGAGATGAACCCTATGATGAATCGCCACAAAATCACACACACCTAGCATGGCATCGATAATCACATTCACTAACCCTAGGATTTCGAGTTCTCTTGCATTTCACGCATCGTGGGTCCACTTAGCTTTTTGTGAGTCGTGCGTCGTGCCTAGCTATTTGGTGTGCTTCTACTTTGTGATTTACTTTATATACCTGTCAAGGAATGACCCCTAGATTATCATGCTTCGATTTGAATATGCTGTATTTTCTTCTACTATATGCATGCTATATTTATATCGTATATTTCAATTCGCATGCGTCGGGATTCCACAATTAAGGACTAGGATAACCCATTTAGCCTATGCTCTATTTAGCAAGAATAGTTTCCTTTGCCCAAGTGTTTAGATTTCGACTTCTTTTTTGTTTTACTTGGTGCAGATCCCCTCGTCGTGTACCGTTCTCCCACTTGGGAGAGTACACATGTGTATAGCCAAAAACCCAAAAATCCAAAAAAAGAGAAAAGAAAAGAAAAACCCAAAAAGAAAAGAAAAGAAAAATTTTGTATAGCCAAAAAGCCAAAAAAAAATACAAATACCCAAAACCCAAAAAAAAAACTTCAAGTGTGAATATTCTTCCTATTTACCGAGAATAAAGGGAAGGCGAGAATTTGCACCGCGTGTTCTACTCCACATCATCTCAACCCCCATCGTTTTCGAAAACACTTGGCTTAGGAACTTTTTGGCTAGTATCTAGGCTATAGTGGAGTGATCTCCTTAACCCTAGTCGTGGAATCCGCGACGCATGATACGCTTCTAATCTTATACTCTTCTCATGCATGCTTGAACTAATATTCACCGCAATTTCAAATTCGAATCGGTATTTGGGTCGTTTCCTGGGTCTGTGTATATCGAGCTTTATTGCACATCGTAGATAGCGACACCGACTGCTAGCGCACGACCACACTCACTCGCGCTTCTCCGCGTGGGCCCACGACACTTATTTGGACTCGTTTTCCTAGGTTTAGTGATGTGATTTGACGTTTGCTTGCTTGGTGTGTCGTTTTTGATTTTGTTGGCTCTGACGGACGATCTAGGATATTGAGTTTTCTTTTTCTCTCTTTCTCTCTATTTTTCCCCTCCGAGCTCCTACTCTCACTCGTCTTCCTCGAGGACGAGGACGAGTTCAGCTTGGGGGATTTTGACGTGCGTTTATATTTCATATATTCACGCACGTTTTCTTTTGTGTTTCTCCGTATTTTCTGCCGTCTTTTATTCGTTTTCTCGTATTTTCTCGTTTTCTTTCACTTTTCTTTGTTTCTCCATGTTTACAGGAGATTACCCGCGTAGGGGACATTTAACGACGATATCTCAAGTCCCCGGAGCAACGGGAGGAGTCACGCGTGATCCAGGGGGTCAAACGACGAAGAATACATCTTTCAGCCCCTCACCCGGTCGGTTGGTCATCTCCAACCGATCGGGTGATGCACGCGTGCACCACCCGGTCTCAGCCGGAGCTCAAGTGAAAGTCACCCGACCAGTTCACAGGCCGGTTCAACGGGGGCCAACTCTCTGTCTTTTCGAGCCAAATTCCAACCGATCGGGTGACTCTTACCTGATCGGTTCATCTGTAGCTGATGCTGAGGAGCCGGAGACACGGGCACCCAACCGATCCCTTCACCCGATGGCGCCAAGATCCAACCTGTCACTCCAAGAACTCACCCGATCGGTTCATATGACCGGGTGAAAGTTCGCCGTTTTCTGTTTACTATCTGTAACGGATCACCCGATCGGTTGACTTGTCAACTGATCGGGTGATACGAGAGCCTATAAATAGAACCCCTAGGGTTCCAGAAACGAGAGAGCTGCTAGTTTTTACTGTTTTCTCCTATTGTGACGGCTGTAATTACTGTTCTATTGTAAGTTTTTGGATCTTTCTTAAACTTTAGTATTATCTTAATTGCTCTACTACCTTCGCATTCCAATCGTCTGATTATGATTCCAACGGTTTATTTTCGTTTAGATCGCTTTTTAATGAATTTTTGTGAGTAGTTCCCAAATCTGGGATTTTGGCGGAAACCCCTTCGGGGGCTCTTCCCGATGCATCCATAGGGTTAGGAAATCGATAGGGATTAGGAATCTAACGGTTACGCGGGGTGTTTCATTGTCATCGGCGGGAAAAAGACCGCCTTTGACCGTTGGGCCAAGGGGGAATAAACTTGGCGGTTGACTCCCTAGCCATAGCTCACGCCCTTAGCATAGACGTCGAATCCTAGCGCGCGGGAGCGGGCAGGATGAGACGTTGGGAGTTATCGTTGCGAGCTTAGTGCTCCCGGAATCGATTAGTGTTAATGGACACGGGAGTGCCCACTGATCGAATCCGGGAAGTCCGGTGTATCATCCTGGGCACCGACCGGAATATCACGCCCATGGGGTGCCGGTACCACTTTCAGAGGCAACGTCTCACCATTAGACCCTAATTCCGATTGTTATCCTACCCGTAGGCCGTATCGGCAAGAGTCGCTCGTTGGAGTGGAAACCAAAGTCCCGAGTTTATTTTCTTATTGTTCATACCTTGCATTCCTTTCCGTGACAACCCACCAACCGATTCGGGCTAGCTCGCCCACGGGGTGATTTTGGTCCTCCTTGACACAAGCACATCCTAGCCTCCATGTGTTCGACCCCCAAGCCACACTACAACACCGTGCGCTTGCGGTTACAAATATCTAAACCCCCGTGCCGTGCGGCTCATCGCCAGCGTGGCACCACGTCAATTGTCTTATTCACCTTCTATTGCATGCCTAATATGATTGTACGCTTTACCGCTTGAATTCACTATTTATTGAGATGATTAAGAATATCAATGCTTACATATGAGTTTTCGTTGAGGCATTATCTTATTGAACCATTTGTGCACATCTTATGAGTGAACCGAGTGACATGATTTCCTTCTCCACATATAACCTTTTATTCTCTATATGTCACTTGAGTTCACCCCTTACATCTACTCATACCGCATCTATTCCCAAAAATCCATTGCAAAAGAAAAGTTAGCTCCAAAAATTTCAAAAAGCCAATAAGGAGCCAAAAACCAAAAATACATATCATATAGCTCCTACAAAAATCCAGAAAGAAAATTGAGAATAAAAAATAAAAAGAGATATTTTTCTCTATCTCATTATTGGAGCCACAAAAATACTTGGGAAAACCAAAGGAAAAAATTCCATTTTCCCCTATCCTTTTCCTTTATATGCGATGCTCGAACTAAGCTTGGGGGGTGAAGTCATTTGAGGAAAAGAGTGAGTACGCCATTAGAGTGGAGAGGTGCACGAACGGGGAAGTTTGGTAAATCTGAAACTTAGCTAAATACTTTAGTTATGGAGATTTCTTATGATTCAATATAAATATGTGAATGCCATGATTTATTCCATTATCCATTGCATGCTTGGTAGGATTCTTATATGCTTCTGTTATTACTCTTGATTGAAAGGTGCATCGCCAATGATCTGCATATTAAATTCTATGAATTGAGTGAAGTGGATATGAGTTGATCGCATGAATTTAGAGAGTCCCTTTTGTAGTTCTTGAAAGCTTGCAAGTACCATGTTTAAGTAAGATATGAAATCTTTAGAGCATATGATTCGTATTTTCCAAGTAATCGTGATGTGTAGCTTATGGCTTGAGATCTAAGAGAATAATCTAGCGATCCCTTCCACTTCGTATTCTTTTTTGTTTTCTTATTTTTACCTCCCGTAAGCTTCATATTCGTCTTCCTCGAGGACGAGTAAGAGGTAAGCTTGGGGGATTTTGATATGCTCCTATTTTGCATGTATCGCATATTATCATGACGCATTTCACCCTCCAAACCCCCATTTTATATGCTTTTACGCTATTATTTAGAACAATATGACTTTCGAAGCGTTTATGCCCATTTTAGGGATTTGGAGCGATATTGGAGCAATTTGGAGTCAATAAAACGATCGACGACGTAAAAGCACCTAGAAGACTCATGATGACATGCCTAAGGTGCCAAAGAAGAAGAAGAGAGGAGGAGAAGAGAGCAAAAGATGAGAAGCTCAGTCCATCTTCAGTTTCCTATGCGACTCGACCGAGTAGCAACAGCTACTTGGCCGCACTGAACGCAGAGTTAGCACGGAAACGGCCACGACCTACTTGACCGAGTAGGAGGGCTACTCGATTGATCACGAAGGCTACTCGGTCGAGTAGTGCAAGCACTTAGATTATCAGACAGCCTCTCACTCTTTTGAGATCTGCTATCATTTCAGTTGGCAAAGTATTTTTCTCATATTTTTTATGGATAGTAATAGACTTCATGATGGTTCCAACGCTGCTAAGAACGCGACGAGGTCAGATGAAATCTAGGGAATTTCTAAAGTTGACGCTTCAGTGCTGAAATCACCTACTCGACCGAGTGCTGTGTTCTACTAGATTGAGCAGCTCACCTACTCGCCTGAGTCGTCGTCATCAAACAAAGCAGCATTTTGGAGGAAGTTCTGATCTACTGTAGCTTGACCAAGTAGGGGGGCTACTCGACCAAGCACGCTGGGGCCCAGAACATAAGTTGTGGCCAGAGTTGATTTTGGGCATTTATTTCAGAGGTTTTCTTAGGTTATTTGCTAGGGTTTTGAGGAGACTATATATAGATATTGTAGCTGTCATTAGAGGAAGTTGGATCTTATTTTCTTAGGAGTTTGTGTAGACTTTCTTTTGAGAGTTAGGCTATGCCCTAGGCCCCTCTCTTGTATCAAGATAAGTATTTTTGTGCTCTTTTCTTCTATTTTAGTTCTCCTTATTGATTGCTTATTGAATATCTCTTTGATGCATTCAATGAAGTTTTCTGTCGTTCTTATATCTATTGCTTTGATACATGAGTATTCTTTTCTACGGCTAATGGATTTGCCCAAGGATTTTAGGGTTTAGATGTAAAATTAGGATTTATAGGTTGCGTTGGTTAAAAATGGACGTATTTTGGTTGATCTTGCAATGTTTGTAGGAGAACTCGTACTGAGATCGTGCCCACGGTCGGTGGAATAGATTGGCTTAAGGAGTATCATGTAGACTTTATTAGGGAGTTAGTGGATTCAATTAGGGCTCATGACCATGTCCGGCTCCTGTCTTGATGGGATCACTGACGAAATATATTACTAATTGACGGCTGCCACCATTGCATCAATGAGAGCCACCAAAATACATCGAAACTCTAACCCACGAGAGTGGCGTGAGTTGAGATCATTCTGAACACGAGAGTGAAATGAATATTGTCGATTCTTAATGCACGGATCGTTTGCGCTTGTCGTGAGAGCGGGGTTAATGCGATACATTAGATTCATGGCGCTTAGAGCCATGAATTTCCCATCTTAGATGCGACAATCCCTAATAAAGCCAATGCAACGTAAGTGTCTTAACCTATCATCGTTATCCGACGATCCTAATGGTGAGTTCTAAAGCCCTAGTATTTTATTCCTTTCTTTGTGGAGTTCCTTATTTGCGATGTTGAGTGACGCGACTTTCGCATCCATCACCATCACGACACTACACAATCCACATCCACCAATAAATCCACAAGTTTAACACAACCTACGAGTAGATAGGGAGTATAGCATCGCTTCTCCGTGTTTGATACCCGCTTTCCACTATACCGTGCGCTTGCGGTAAAACGACATCGTTTCGGTGTTAATTTCGGGCCGATCAGATATCAGGGCCGCGGTCACTCGTCTGGCCAGGGGGTTAGCCACTTCTGGGTAGGGGGTCGCACATGCAATCTATGAGGGCACACATGCAATCTTCAGGGGGTCAATACGGCTGCCTTGACCGCCACGTCAATCAGGAGTCGCCGGATGAGCCACCTTGAAGCTCAATGGCGTCCCTTCCCTGCCTCGGGGGAGTCCTACTCCTATCACGGCTTCGTCGTCGACGATCATCACACCTAGGAGATTGGCGGGCCAACCTGTGGACGCTCCCTCTGAGTGGCAAGATATCCATCGGTGGCGGGCTATATGGGTGCCATCGATTTAGGGTTGACGCCTTTGGGATCCTATGGCTCTCTTCAAGGAGCCTTTATCATGCATCGATGATGAATCGCAGCTGTCGACGTGCGATTTCTTCAAGTACCCGTATTTGTTGAGCGGCGGCCTCTGCCTCTTTGTCAAGCTGTCTTAGTTGAACAACAGCTTCTTCCTCGAGGTGACTCTGACGAGTGGCCTCCATCTCTGCATCGAGATGTCTTTGCTCGGATGATATCAGCTGATATCTCTTCGTTGAGCCACCTCTACCATGTGGCGTCTTTTTCTTCGATCTAGGAATGAAGGTTACACCTCACGTTCTGGGGTTTAAGGGGAAAGTGGATGTTCCGGCCATACCCACACCCCAATCATTCATCATCTTTGTAAAGGCTTCAAATCCTTGGTGGATAGCATGGGCCGAGGCATGAATAGCCTCTGTCGTCCCCTCAAGAGATAAATCTGCCGGGGAAGTCCCTATGTGAGGACGTGGCTCGTCCTCTATGGGATGTTTGCAACGGTTAGGACTGAGATTGAAGTGTATGGGATTAGACATGGGTGTGAACCTATGTTTCCACAGAGAACGCTAATTTTTACAGGATAAATCCACTTACAATGAATTTATATTAAAGTGAGGAATCAAGGGCACGATGATTAAAAATGTAGGGTTGATCACAAGGCTTATCACGATTTGAGAACGATTTGTAGATGAGGATCTCAAGTTCACCCTTCATCTGGTGAAGTTCGATTGCTAGTTAGTGAAGGTCGCTCGTCAGTTGGTGAAGGTTGCCCTTCGATTAAAGTTAGTCGCCCTAGGTCGCTTCAACTGTCGGTCAGCAGAGGTGAGCTACCTGCAAGGAGAACAACTCGTCAAAAAGGCGGGGGTGGCTGCCAGCCCGTAGCCTCTCTGATGCTTAAGTCAGTTGATGTTTACTTGGAGAATGTCAGACACGCAGGGCGATCTTAGAGGCAGATCGGTGCTTGTGTAGCGAACTAGTGTGGAAGGTGCGAATATGTTGAGGATATTTGACCTTGAATATAATTAGATGTGTTAGGGTTTCTTAGAGATTAGCTAGCCAACCCCTTTCTCGTTGGAGGAGAGGGAGTATTTATAGGCTGATGGAGACGGTTGCTTTAGCTGAGCTGGCAGTGTCAGGGTGTCAGGGGTTTGGCCGATGATGTCAGGGCTGAACATGTCAGTCGTGCTTTTGTCATGATGTCAGAGACGTAGACGTCAGTCGTGCTTTTGTCTGGCTGTCTGGCAGTGAAACAGACAGTGACGCTTTCGGTAGGCTGACAAGCGACGAAGTGGCCAGGTGCGCTTTTGTCAGACTTTGTCTGCAGTGAAATTGGTAGTGATGTTAGTGGCGGGTTGCCTCTCTCATTAGACGGACTGCTTCGGGGCGGAGAGGTAGGCGAACTGCCTCTGGGGTGAGCTACTCTAGGGCGGGCTAGCGTAGAATGCGTGCGATCAACTGAAGGGATCTTCTCTTTGATTCGGTTGACGAGCTTGTCGCTCTGCTTGGGCGAGCTTCTCTAAGACTCGACGAGCTTCTCGTTAGAGCTAGTTCTCACTAGGGAGATTCGAGGGGCCATTTACTTAGGCTTTGAACATGCAGGCCTAGATCGACTATCCTGATCTTGAGGTCATAACAGGGATCATCGCTTGAAAGTGATAAGCACTCGGGTGAGCTTTCGGCTCTCTAAGAAAAGCGTGTCCCAGCTGCTGCTGAAGAGCAAAAATACCTCGCATGAAATATTCTGCAGTCAATGGTGCAGTCGGGAGTGCGGTCGTGTCTGGACTGTTGTTGGCTCCATTACCAACATCATTCTGGTTGGGACCCCCATTCAGGTGATTAGTCCCAGATCCAAAAGCGATGTCCTTGCTTCCTGAAGTATTCCTTTCCATTGCTTCCCTGCATTTCATAAGGTTTGATCAGTTCCATTGAGTATTTTATACGACACATTCTAAACTTCATGTAATGTTCATGTGGTATTTAGCACGGACCTGCATGGGCCTTCAAACTTGTAACGGCCAACTCCCGGGGCCCGTTACTGTTTGGAACATGTGCAAGTCCTGCTAGCCACCAATGAAATCAATACAGGCTCCATTGTAGAATTATGCCAAATACTCATACATGAAAATGAAATACAACCTTAATACAAACCAGCAGCGTACAAAAAAGGAAAATACAGCCCGAATATAAATACACACCAAGCCATACTCTAGAAATAAAAAACATAAGATAACATAACACTCTCACACTCACTCTCAGTAACCAGCGTCCTCCTAGTCAAACTCCACTACGAGCTCGATGTCTGCTAATTCAGATGTCGACTCGACCACAAGTAAGGTATCTGGCGGGTCCACCACAAAAAGAAGGGTCGCCAGGATCAGACATAACTCAAAGTATCTCTCACTCTCAGTAACCAGTGTCCTCCTAGTCAAACTCCACTGCGAGCTCGACGTCTGCTAATTCAAATGTCGACTCGTCCACCTGTAAAGTATCTGGCGGGTCCACCACAAAAAGAAGGGTCGCCAGGATCAGACATAACTCAAAGTATCTCTAGCATGGAAAACAAAAAAATATACAAGTATGGCAATCTAAAAAGAAGAGAAGTAAAAGTGCAAACAATAATGGTATGGAAACAGAGCAGAAACATAGCTTTGCATGTTTATGACTTTCACGATTTATCAGTAATTTTAAATGAAACATTATTAAAGATGACATGTTACAAGAGTATAACTGTGCCTGAACGTAAATCGTGACTTATAAAGCATAGTACAGTGAGCAACCAAGAGTTCATCTCATACCACGGGTGAGCAACCAAAACTGTGCAAATAATACTATACTGTTCAATAATCTATGATTCATGTCTGTGAATTTGTCACCACGAGCGGGACAACAACATCAAAGCCTGAACTAGTCCCTCCCGCACATTCGCTATTATAAGTTACCCCAAAAACCCCAAGTGTCTATGATGTTACCATATTTGTAATTTACGAGTCATTCACTAGATTGTCACATTTTCCAGTCAAGCATGACACGTAGTCTGATCGATTCTTTTAAGATACTGTGCAATTTAGCTTATCTAACTGTTCAATTGAAACACTTTGAAAGTGAAATGAAACTAGTTTTAGTATGCATTTATTATTATTTTTAAACCCATAGCAAGAGTACGATGAGTTACCGATACGCTGTGTCGTGAAAGGCGCGGTTCAATCCGTGGTAGCGACACCTGGTTCACAAGGGTTACAAGGCAAGTTAGCTACACAACTTTTAAAAACGTATAACTAAACTTATATTGAAAATAATTTATAATAATTTTACAAAACTAATTCATAAACACTTAGTATAAAACTAATTCTGTATATATATTTTTATAAGAAACGCATAAGTTAAAACTCAAAAATGTATAATTTATAACTCATATTATAACTTATAGCTTAAACTAACTTTATATATAATAATTTAAACTAATAATTCATAACTTAAATAAAACTTTATACCTAATAGCTTATATAATAACTAACAGCTTATATATCAGCTTATATAATAAGCTTATATAAATAAACTTTATAATTGCTTATAATTTATATAAACAAAACTGTTATGAATCAACTACTGGGGGAGGAGCCCCAGCTCTTTATTTATAGGCAAGTAGGGAGAATACAAATGTGTGATACATTGATATGGGCCTATCTCTAAGACAGCCATGAATCTTAACCAACTCCGGTTTATAACTGTTCAGAACACTCCCCCTTATCTAGCCATAGATGTGGACTCTACTCGTGAATACTTTGGGATTCTGAGCATAGAAGATTCTCACATGGGGTGGATACTTCGGAATCCTGAGTTCGTGAGATTTGCCTCGTTAAAATCTTTAGCTATGGAAAACCATGTGGGAAAATCATAGTTAAGGAAAAAGAGTACAAAACTCTCCCTAACTCCCCCTGATCTGTACAAGTTCTCAAGCTTTCAGATCTCTTAGGCGTCTCATTCCAATCTTCTGTACAAGCTTCCTAAAGGTAGCAGTAGGAAGGCCTTTAGTGAACAAGTCTGCCAAATTGTCACATGATTGCACTTGTCTGATGTCGATCTTGACATCTCTTTGTAGCTCGTGCGTCCAGAAGAACTTTGGTGAAATGTGTTTTATTCTGTTGCCTTTGATGAAGCCACCTCGTAGCTAAGCTGTGTAAGCAGCATTGTCCTTGAACATTATCGTAGGTTCGAGATCTCCAGTCTTCAGTCCGGTAGTTGACAGGATGTGGTGAACAACTGAGCGTAGCCATACACATTCTCTGCTTGCTTCATGGATGGCAATTATCTCTGAGTGATTGGATGAGGTAGCCGTCAAGGTTTTCTTGATAGATCTCTAGGAAATGCATGTCCCTCCATAGGTAAACACATACCTTGTCTGTGACTTTGCATTGTGGGGATTTGAAAAATAACCTGCATCAGCATATCCAGCAAGTGTAGAGGATATTCCATTTTTGTAGATAAGTCCCAGATCTGTAGACCCTTGGAGGTAGCGTAGAAGGTGCTTACCCCCGGTCCAGTGGCGCTGTGTGGGAGCAGCACTGTATTTGGCAAGCAAATTTACTGGGAACACTATGTCGGGATGCGTGTAGTTTGCCAGATATAGGAGTGCTTCGATTGCACTTAGATAAGGGACTTCTGGACCAAGTATATCATCCCCCTCTTCCAGCGGCTGGAAGGGGTCTTTATGTGCATCTATAGATCATACCACCATAGGTGTACTAAGTGGATGACATTGGTCCATATGGAATCTTTGCAACAATCTCTTCAGGAGATCGAATGAGATTCAAATCGTCTACGTAGACAGCGATTATTACGAATCCTTTTCCCTTTAATTTTATGAAGATACAAGGGCAGACTTCAATGTCATTGAATCCTTGTTTAACAAGGAATTCACTGAGTCTGTTATACCACATCCTTCCTGATTGTTTGAGACCATACAATGATCATTGCAGCTTAACAGAGTAGATGTCTCGAGGTCTATCTTTTAGTTTAGCAGGCATTGAAAAGGCATCAGGAATTTTCATGTATATATCCTTGTCGAGATTACCATATTGATATGCAGTTACACCATCCATTAGCTGCATATCTAAGCCTTCCTTTACTGTTAAGCTTATCAGGAATCTGAAAGTGATCGCATCCATGGCCAGGGGAGTATGTTTCGTCATAGTCAATGCCCGGTCTTTAGGAAAATCCTTACCTACAAGTCTTGCTTTAGCGTGCGATCTCATTATTTTCATTTCTTTTTCTTACAAATACCCATTTGTATCCCACAGGTTTGACACCAGTAGGTGTCTGGACTATTAGACCATATACTTTGCGTTTCTGAAGCGAGTCCAGCTCGGCTTCTATTGCCTGATTCCACTTTGGCCAGTCATTTCTACATTTGCATTCAGCAACGGAATGTGGATCATGATCATCGTCGCTTCCGGCGACGTGAATAGCAATGTGAAATGCGAAGTCATCGTCGACGACTGTACTCTTTCTGTCCAATACCTCCGCTGTATGTACATAATTTTATGATATTTCAGTTTCTCCCGGCAGTTCCTCTGCAGTGGATTCCGGGAGGGAAGAGAGTATGGACACGAGCTCATTTCTCTATGGGGGTATCGTCCCAAGGTCTCCGGATATTTTTCTTTTTCTTGGATTTTTATCCTTGGAGCCTGGTGGTCTGCCTCTTTTCTGTTGAGGTGCAGCCATTTCTGCTGCTGGTGGATTGCATCCATTCTTTGGGATGTCAATCCTAGCTGGAGTATTTGCAGCATGGATGTATGATTTGACAATCTTCTGGTTGTCAGTAAATGAGTCCGGTAATCTATGAACGACGTTGTGGATGTGTAAGATCTTCAGGATCTCATCATCACATTGTTTTGTTACCGGATCATAGTGGTTCAAGCGTTTTGTATCCCATATTAACATTTGCTTCGTGCTAGACTTTTCAATGTATAGGCCCATTTTTGGGAAATATGTCTCATCAAAGTCACAGTCTTCAAGACGTTCCTTAAAAGCGTCCCCCATTTGGGGTTCTAGGTATCTTTTAATGGAGGGTGAGTCAAACCCTACATAAATACCTAGGCAATGTTGAGGGCCCATCTTGGTCCTCTGGGGTGGTGCGATGGGGATATAAACTGCGCAGCCAGAGATTCTCAAGTGAGAAATGTTCGGCGGCGTTCCATATGCAAGTTGCATTGGAGAGAGACTCTGACCTCCTGAGGTTCTTATTCTTATTAATAATGTAGCATGCAGAATTGCATGTCCCCATGCATCCACCGACAACTAGTATTTCATTAGCAATGGACGTGCAATCCATTGGAGTCTTTTAATCTGCGACTCTGCCAACCCGTTCTGGGTATGAACATGCGGCACTGGATGTTCAATTTCTATTCCCGTTTCCTGGAAGTATTCTTGAAATGACTGGGATGTGAATTCCCCTGCATTATCCAGACGTATTTTCTTTATTTGGTTGTCTGGAAAATGCACCCGCAACTTTATAATTTGTGCCAGAAGCATTGGAAAAGCTAAGTTGCGGGTCGACAGTAGACATACATACGAGTATTTCGAAGATGCATCAATCAGTACCATGAAGTATCGAAAAGGCCCACTAGGGGGGTGGATGGATCCACATATGTCTCCGTGTATTCTTTCGAGGAAGCTTGGAGACTCGATATCCACTTTAAGTGGTGATGGCCTTGTTATTATTTACCCTTAAAGTAGGGTACACAAGGGAATTCTCCCTTCTAAAGAATCTTCTGGTTCTTCAGGTTATGCCTATGAGATTGTAATAAGATGCGGTGCATCATCACATATCCAGGGTGGCCATGTCTATCATGCCAAAGTAAAAATTTGGCTGATGTCGGGCACTTCAGGTTCTCCGTTGAGTTAGCTTCCTCTCTCCAAATCTTTGTATGGTAGAAGCCCGATGAGAGGCTCTCAAAATGTTCAAGTATGGTTTTTACTCCATTTTCTTGAGACGTTACATACAGTAATTCATTCTCTTTTACATTTGCTATTTCCAAGTGGAATCCGTTCAGACGGATATCTTTGAAACTTGGTAGGTTTCGCTTGGAATTCGGAGAGTATAATGCATCTTTAATTTTTATTTCTGTTCCTTTGGGGAGCAACAAGGTTGCATTCTCAGAACCTTCAATTATATCTGATGGCCCTGAAATTGTATTTACAGGGCTCTTATACGGTATAATGCTATGAAAATAGCATTTATGCTGAAGGATCGTATGTGTCGAAGCACTATCTACCTAGCAGTCATGAGAGCATTCCATCTAAAAAGATGAGTAAAGCATTTGCATTCAGAGACTAAATTTTATTCAAAGGAAATCAAATTACATGAAAAGCCCTCATAAGATAAATTGTTCTGAAAATAAAATGCTAAGATAAATGTAGTAGGCTAATCAAGCAAGTCCTCTGATTCGAAATCTTTTGCTGTGAATTTGACTGCAATGTTTGCAGCCACCAGGTTAGTTTCAGTATTCTTTTTCTTGCTTTGTTTATACAACTGTTGGAGATACAGTGGGGTCCGACACACTCTAGACCAGTGGCCTTTCTTGCCACATCTGTGACACTGGTCCTCCCAATCCCTCTTGGGTAGGGGTGCATATTTTTCTTATTGTCATTTCTACGTCAGGGGAACTTGCACTTCCCTTCATTATTTCGCTTCTGTACTTGGCCCTTGGCTCTTTTGTGTTGTCCTCCTTTCTGTGGTCTTTCTTTTCTTTTATTATCTCGCTTCTTTTTGAAGGAAGATGTATGATGAGCTTCTGGCAGAGGGCAGTGCCAGGAGGGCGCATGTTGTGAGTGGCGAGAAGAAGCTCTCTGTTTTGTTCAGCCATGAGTAAACATGATAGCAGCTCGGAATACTTGGTGAACTTGTGTTCACGGTATTGATGCATATGTATCGTATCTTTTCATGGAAAGACGTATACGTATTTTCTAGCAAGCGATCTTCTGAGACTTTCTCACCACACAACTTCAGGCATGAAATGATGCTAAAAAGTGCTGAGTTGTACTCAGAAATGAACTTGAAGTCCTACAGTCTCAAGTTCTCCCACTCATATCGTACCATTGGGAGTATAACATCTCTCTGATGTTTATACATATCCTCAAGGGCAATCCACGGCTCAAGTGGATCTTCGACCGTAAGGTATCCAGCCTAAGGTCTTGTCCACATGGCAGTGAATATAGATAATGGCTTGTGCCTTTTCTATATCGCTAACATTTTCTTTTTATGTTACAGCAGTAATGGGGGACTATGCCCGCAGGTGAAATTTCATATCTAGCTGCCAGCTCAGATAGTTTCTACCTGATGCATCCAGCACTTCGAAATCGACGCTTGCAATTTTAGCCATTTATCTAGCAGAGGACAAATATGCATGAATTAATATTTTAATCAAAGAGATATTTTCATGCGGAGGAAATATATAATGAAAGGCTAAATGCGTGGATCGGCCAGTCCCACATAAAAAGAGTCCAACGTCCATACAGTCCATATTACACGATTTAAAGCTTAAAAGGAAAATACAACTTTGGAAACCCCGTGGGTTCCATATAATATCTCCAGCTTCAATTGTGGCCTCTGTCCCCATGGAAAGTGGTCTTCTATCTTTGACATTTACACAAATTCCTCACTACAATTTCTCTCAAAAATAAAAGAAAAGTACGGGAAATAAAAATTTGGGACTTAAATAGCCTATCCAAAAACCGCATTTAGCCATTCATGCAGAAATATTGTGCTTATCAACATTTTCATTCATAGACATCGCAGGCAGTTATATTTACATGAGGATAAATAATTTAATCACTTAATAATTATTGGACCACTGGACAACATCATACACTGTTAGGTTAGGTAACTAATGGCAGAGTGGTCGCAGAATCTTCCTAATTATTAAGCTTAAATATAATGCAAAACCACGCATAAATTATCCACATAATAAGCCAGTGATGCAAAACATGTATAGATGATTTTATAGAAGAAATCATTTAATGCGAGGATTGTGCAAATTGAGTTTACCCAAAAAAATTGGAAAAGAGCTCAACAGTTAAACATGTTCTTCGAAAAAGGAAATAGTTTTCCTTTTTAATTTATACCCAAAAAGGGCCCCAAAGTTTCCAAAATCCCCTTTTTACATGAATTTTTAGGTCGCCAAAAACGCCATTTTACTCAATCTGTAGCGCAAAAAGCCTTTTTCGTAGTTTTTATCTTTGTTCCCCCAAAAAAATTTTCCTCGAAAAATGGAAGTCAAATGCGGGTCTGTGGCTTCGGGCTTCAGGCGCGCAGTCCAAATCTTTTTTTTGCCGGCGGTCCTGAGGCCCACAGTCTGCCTGTGGGCTTCAGGCCCGTAAGGCTGTTTTCCAATTTTTTTTGTTTGGGCTTCAGGCCCGAGTAGGGGCGACGACTAGGGTTAGTCGCCGCCGCCCCTGGGTTAGTCGCCAGGCGGCGGTCGAGGGGGAAGGGGTAGGGCCACCCCCTTGGGGGGCGGAGGCGTTGCAGCGTCGCCCCCCTGCGGGGGGGGGGGGGGGGGGGGCGACGGCGGTGAAATCGCCGCCCCCTACAGGGGAGCAACGGCGTCACAGCATCGCCCCCTACGGGGGAGACGGTGCCCCCGTAAGGGGGAGCAAGGGGGTGTGGCAGCGACCCAACGCCGCCCCCCTGTAGGGGAAATGGCGGCGTCGCCTCGCCGCCCCCTTCTGGGGGACAGTGGCGGCGTTAGCATCGCACCCCCCCTTCGGGGGGGTTCTGATTGCAGTGGCGGAGCGCCGTGCCCTCCCCAGAGGGGGGTCCTGATGCGATGGCGGAGACGCCATGCCCCCCTTCGGGGGGGGTTTGATGCGGTGACGGAACGCCGTGCCCCCCTTCGGGGGGGTTCTGACGTGACGGCAGCAACGCCGCACCCCCCCTTCGGGGGGGTTCTCTTCGCAGCGGCCACAAGGCCACTTCCCCCCTCGGGAGGGTTCGTTTCGAGGCGGTGGCAAGGCCGCACCCCCCTTGGGGGGGTTCGTTTCGCGGCGGCGGCAAGGCCGCACCCCCCTTCAGGGGGGTTCGTTTCGCGGCGGCGGCAAGGCCGTACCCCCCCCCCTTCGGGGGGGTTCGTTTCGCGGCGGTGGGAAGCCGAGCATCGTAATGGGGTTAGGGGAAAATTTGGTTTTTAGACGAGCAAGTTCATCATTTTCAAGCGATAAGCAATCCCCATATCGATCTTGCGAGATCTATGGGTGGATCAATCATACGTATGATAAAAACAGCATTTTTAGAGGGTTTTACCTCTATATCCGTCCTCCGGATATAGCGACGGTTGAACGAAGCCCTACACGGATGCCGACGCTCGATTGAGAAAGCCTTGCATCGCGCGCGTGGATCTCCCGTCTCCCTTCGCCTTCACAATGAACGAGAAAAAAATTTTTGTGGAAAATTTTTAGAGGGTCGTGCTGATAACGTGTTATGAATCCACTACTATGGAAGGAGCCCCCAGCTCTTTATTTATAGGCAAGTAGGGAGAATACAAACATGGGCTACATTTATATGGGCCTATCTCTAAGATAGACCAGAATCTTAACCAACTCCCGTTTATAACCGTTCACAACAAAAACTTATATAATAATTTTATCACAACTTACTAACAAATATAACATTTATTAACCCCCCCACCTCTTACCCTCTCTTCTTACGCCTGCCTCCTTCTCTTCTCTTCGTTCTTCTTTCTTTTTCTTTTTTTTCTTTTTTTGTTGCAGGGGGGTGCACGCAAGGGGGGAATTGGAGCAACGGCTAGGGTGCTCAGGCGGCCAGGCGCACTACGGCGGCAGTGCAGGTAGCGGCGGGGATAGATCTGCACGTGCAGGCAGAGCTGGAGGGGGAAGGATGGGTGGCGGGGGTGTGCTGGGGCAGGCGGTGGTGTATTTGCGTGCACAGGTAGAGCTGTAGGGGTCGGCCTAGGTGGCGGGGGTGTGCAGGGGCAGGCGGCGGCAGAGGCGCGCACAGCTTCCGAACAACGGTGGGACGAGCTGAGGTGCACACGCAGGCAGCGGAACGGCTCTGGTTGTGGTGATCTGAAGTAGGGGAGGAAGAATGGAACATGGGGAGGGGGATTGATGGTTTCAGATTGGTTTTCCACTTCCAATTTCTGTTTTGTGTGTTTGATTTTTTGGGTTGATATGGGCGATTGGTTGACGAAGGTGAAGGATGATGATGATGTTGATGATTGATGCAGTGAGATGAGGATGAACGGGAGAGTGGAGGAGGATATCTAAATAGAGTAATAGACAATAAGTTGAGATCTGAATTCTTCGGATCTCATCTGCCAAAGGGAGGTGATTAAAGGGGTGTGGGGTTAGTTAATTAAATATGGGTTAGAGTAATAGTTTAATGGTAATAGTAATTACACTATGGTGAAGAATAAAAATAGGGCGCGCTCGCGTCGACGCGTAGAATCAAAGAACACACAGACGAAAAAAATACTCGGACGACTGAAGTAACATACAGTCATACACGCAATCAGACCTAAAATACAGGTCGTTACATCAGTCATTTGTTGAAGGGTGTTCAGGTGTCTGATGGTCGATCAGATGCTTGTTCGATCTTCTATATGCGTCTGGTGGCAAAGCATAATCTTTTCCTCAACTTTTTGTTTTCTGTTTCACATTTTTCTTCGACTGTTAAATTATCTGGAGTTCACTTTCCAAACATCTGACACACTGTTCAAAGGTCTGATTATTGTTCTCCAGACATCTGTTAAGTCACAAAATCTTCACCATCCCTCAACTGATGCGCCAGACGTCTGGTGTTGATGTACCAGACGTCTGGTCCTGTAAAATACACAAATATTGGGTTACGTCTCCAAAAATTATATAAAAATATGAATTGTGTTCAGAAAATCATAATCTTCACATTGGAAACTTTGAAATTAAAAAATAATCTGCAGAAATGGTGTTTTTAAGCGTAAACAAGTAACAAGTCCTAATTTCACACGATAATCTAAAAACATATATATTAGGGGCAAAATGTATAAGATGTTTGCACAAAATGTAAGAATATGGAGAGATACGCAATATTTCTCCTCAATAAGTTTGTCATCATCAAAAAGGGTGAGGATGTTAAATATTGAGTAACCCCAATATAGGTTTGACCATGAGCAAACATGTTGTGTGCTAATAATATATGAGTATTGATATATGAAGTAGAAAATCATATAAAAGAGGAGTCATTCAAGGCTAAGGAGTAAATCTTTCAAAGAATCAAAGACAATACATGGATTTCAAGTCTACATCAAGAAGCTTCAAGGAAAATGTAATCCGTTATGAATAGGCACATGAGGCCCATTGGGTATCCGGCCCACCATTGAAAGCTATAAATAAGAGGGTAGGGGGGATCTTAACCCCCTACACCTATTTCCCTATATTTCCCTTCACAACACGTTATCAGCACGATCACGCTCGTTGGAAAAGGCGACGACGCGCGAGGAAGGAGATCCATCAACCGCTCAGTCTAAGAAGATCGTAATCTTCTCAACGGGGAGCGAAAAGGGCATCCTTCACCAACCGTCATCTAGATTCCCTCGTCGAATCTAGAGGTAAATATCAAAACTTTTTAAATCTAAACTTGTGTTTCACGTTATATATGCATGTTTTAGGATCAAAAAGTTTAAAAACACGGTAAAAATCACATTTTTATTTAGATCTGCATGTCTAAAAACAATAAAAATCAGTTTTTTAGAGATCTAAATGCTTGAAAAATCTGTTTTTTACCCCCTCTACCTTGATCCATACAGCGCACGCCCGAAGGGCGAAACGGCGGCGCTTCACAAGCGCCGCCGGCGGCTAAAACGCCGCGGCCGACGGCCGCGGGCCGCGGCTCGCCACTGCGGCCAGCCGCCACCACTGCGGCCGCGCCTTGCGCGGCTAGCCGTCGTGGCGGTGCGTCGCGGGCCCCCCTAGGATTTTTCGGAAACCCTAGCCCTAAACGGGCCAATTTTTCGGGGTAGGCCCAATTAACCCTAATGGGTTGTTTTCATGGCCCAAAAAGCCTGAAAATTAGCCCATGTACATAAATAATTTTTCTTTTTTTTATTTATTTTTGGCCCCAAAAGCCCAAAATAATTAAAGAAATCTTAAACTTTATAAATAGTGGTTAAAACGGAAAACAAAACAATAAAAATATGGATCAAAGGTAAAAAGTTTTTCAAAAATAATTTTTAGCACGTCACACACTATTTAGATTATTTAATTAATCTTTACATGCCTGTGAAATGATTATCTGCGTGGTTGTATATTTTGCATATATTATCTGCGTGGATGTGCGATTAGGCTATGTTTTTAGGGATCAGCCAGGTTTCCGACATCTTTTCTTTTCTGCAATTTTTCCTTTTTGAGAGAAATTTGTAAGTGTGGAAATATATGTAAAAAGAAGACCTGAGGACACCAAAAAGGAGCTGAAGGCGTATGCACAAAGAAGAAAGAGGCTTCTCTCTGAAGTTCCCGAGTTGTATTTATGCTTTCATGCAATTTTTTGATGTAACTTTGGACTGTATTTTTCTTTTCGGTGTAGGCTGATCCCCATAGTCCTAAGTTATTTTCATTGCTTATACATTAAATGCGTGGATGCTAACTATTTTCATGCTATGTTAATGTTACAATGAAACTGTTAAAAAGCAAGTGTGGATGTTAATCTCTTTTAATTATTCACGTTATGAAACTGTTAAAAAGCATGCATGGATGTTAAGTTTTTCCTTATTAATTCACGATATGAAAATGTTAAAAAGCATGTAGGAATGTTAATTTTCTTTATGAAAATGGTAAAAATACATGAGTGGATTTCTAATTGTTTTTACAGTTTAATAATCCATGATGTTTTTATATTGCTAGATTATTCAATGGCCAGACTTGCGAATGTCGACTTTTCGGTCCTGAAGGCCGATGGGTCGAACTACTTGAGTTGGCAGTTGGACCTGAAGTTTCATCTGCGATCTCATGGGTTCAGTCTCAAACCAACTGAGAAGGCAACAACAAGTACTGCCCCAGCCGACAAGTATGCTTCTAAAGAAGCACCTCATATAGAGGAAGTTTCCGATATACTAAAGGCGAAAGCCATTATCTATATCAGAAAACATTTAGACTCGACCCTGAAGGATGGGTACCTCACTGTAGAGGATCCTTACGAGCTGTGGGACGCACTTGAGGATATGTACATACACCAGAGAGATGTCATACTCCCCCGTGCGCAGTACGAGTGGACTCACCTCCGCATACAGGATTTCAAATCCATAGCGGAGTACAACTCAGCACTCTTCTGTATCACCTCATGCCTGAAGTTGTGTGGTGAAACGGTGACGGAGAAAATGTTGCTGGAAAAGACGTTCACGTCTTTCCACGAGAAGTACATGATTCTTATGCAACAATACCGTGAGAGGAAGTTTACGAAGTACTCTGATCTACTTTCATGCCTACTAATGGCTGAACAGAACAGAGATTTGTTGGTTGCCACTCACAACCTATGCCCTCCTGGCTCCGCTCCACTGCCACCTCCTGCAGAGGCACACTTCCAGTCTTCCCAGAAGAAGAAGATGGACAAGAAGACAAAATTCCAGAAATGGAAAGAGCAGAAGAAGCAGAAGAAGGCCACTCCCCAAGCTCCTCCTCAGAACCAGAAGTTCGTGGAAAAGAAGCAGAAGTGGACGTCAAAAGGTGGTACTTCCAAGAAAGACTGTGAGGATAAGTGCTCCAAATGCGGAATGACGGGCCACTGGTCCAGAATCTGCCGCACCTAGAAACACCTCTAGGACCTCTACCAGGCAAGCCTCAAGCCTCGAGCTGAGACAAACCTGATTGAGAGCGCATCGTTGCCAGAGACCTCATGGACTCCTGAAGACTTCATGGGAGATGACACTCTCTAGTTATGGACCACTTTTATCTACTAGCAATGTATCTTCTTTTCATGCATCGTGTCTAGTTTTTATTCCATGTCAAACAATATTTTGAGCATTTTAAATGAAAGTAGATCTTTTCTTTTCATATTATATACTGCTTAAATGTCTTTCTTTATATAGATATGGAATTAATTTGCGTAGTGGACAGTGTATCGACGCACTCGATCCTTTAAAACATAGACTACTTCACGAGCATAAGTAGCTACTCTGGTCCACTGAGAACAATCTCAGGACCAGCTAATATAATCGAAGGATCAGGGGAAGCAATCATATTGCTCCCCGGTAACACACAAATCACACTTAGGAATGCGTTATACTCTCCTAAATCCATTCGAAACCTCCTAAGCTTTAAAGATATCCGTTTAAACGGATATCACTTAGAGACGGTCGAGGAAAATAAAAGGAAATACTTGCTTGTAACGTCTCTTACAAATGGTTCAAAAACCATTGTGGAACGTTTCAAGGGACTCCCCTCGGGACTCTACCAAACAAGTATACAAACTCCAGAAACATCGATGGCGGAGCACCTGCAGTGCCCCCAAACACCAGAATTTGAACTCTGACACAGTAGACTGGGATACCCCGGATCTGTTATGATGTACCGCATCATAAAGAGCTCAAGGGGTATAGACTTGAAGAACCTGAAGATTCTTTAAAAAGGTAAATTCACATGTCCACCCTGTTACAAGGGTAAACTGGTTACGAGACCATCTCCACTGAAAATGGACCTGGAATCTCCAAGTTTTCTGGAAAGAATCCACGGAGACATTTGGGGGCCTATACACCCATCAAGTGGTCTGTTCAGGTATTTTATGGTCCTGATTGACCCATCTACTAAGTGGTCACATGTGTGTCTACTGTCCACCCGTAACCTAGCACTGTCTAAGCTTTTAGCTCAGATAATTAGGTTACAGGCCCACCTCCCCGACTACTAGATAAAGAAACTTCGTCTGGACAATGCGGGGGAGTTTACGTCACAAGTCTTTCTAGACTATTGCCAAGCATAGGGAATTGAAGTAGAACATCCTGTAGCGCATGTTCACACCCAAAACGGGTTAGCAGAATCTCTAATTAAGAGACTGCAATGGATTGCTCGTCCATTATTACTTCAATCCCAGCTGCCAGTGAATGCATGGGGTCATGCAATTTTGCATGCTGCATCTTTAATAAAATTAAGACCTTCTGGAGGTCAGTCATCTTCTCCAATGCAACTAGCACTTGGAGCCCCACCAATTGTCTCACACTTAGGAATATTTGGTTGTGCAGTATACGTTCCCATAGCACCACCACAAAGGACAACGATGGGTCCACAACGTCGCCTAGGCATTTATGTTGGGTTTGACACCCCCTCCATAATTAGATTCCTAGAACCCTTTACAGGAGACGATTTCAAGACACGTCTAGAAGACTGTGAATTTGATGAAACATCATTTCCAAGACTAGGCTCACAGACAAAGAAGCCATAAGCTTCAGACTGTATCACTTGGGATACAAAGACATTATGTCACTTTGATCCGCCCACAAGCCAGTGTGAGGAGGAGGTCCTGAAGATTCTCCACATCCAAAACACAGTCCATCTCTTGCCGGACAAATTTACTGACAACCAGAAGATTGTCAGATCACACGTCCATGCTGCTAACACTCCAGCTAGGATTGACATACCGCAAAATGGATACAATCCGCCTGCAGCAGAAATGGTTGTACCTCTCAAAAAGAGAGGACGACCACCGGGATCCAAGGACCAAGTCCCTCGAAAGAGTAGGACCCTTGGCAATGGTAAACAAATACCACCATAGGATGCTACTATAAGCCCTGCTACCTCATCTCTCCCAAACTCTCAAACAGAGAAAAAATCGGGAGAAAATGAAGTTTCGATACACTATGTACAAACTGGGGAGTATTGGGCTAGAAAGAGCACAACCATAGATGACACATTTGCGTGTAATATTTCCATCAACGTCGCGTACTGCGACGATGATATTGAACCACGCTCTCTGACAGAATGTCAAAGCAGAGATGATTGACCAAAGTGGAAAGCGACAATAGGAGTGGAGTTGGATTCACTCACCAAACGCAAGGTCTTCGGACCTATAGTCCAGACACCAAAAGGTGTAAAACCTGTGGGTTACAAATGGGTATTTGTTAGAAAACGAAATGAACAAAACGAGATCGTTCGCTACAAAGCAAGTCTTGTACAAAACGAAATGAACAAAACGAGTCTTGTAGCTCAGGGGTGGATTTTGAAGCCACATACTCCCCGGTCGTGGATGCGATCACCTTCCGATTCCTCATTGGCTTAACAGCCCAAGAGGGTTTAGATATGCAGCTTATGGACGTCGTGACTGCATACCTATATGGCAACTTAGACCGAGACATCTATATGAGATTACCTGACGGTTATTCTTTGCCAACAGCACTAAAAGAGAGACAACGTGATATCTACTCAGTGAAACTGCAAAGAGCATTGTATGGTCTAAAACAATCTAGAAGGATGTGGTATAACAGACTGAGTGACTTTCTTGCTAAACAAGGATTTACAAATGACCCAGTCTGTCCTTGCATCATCATAAGAGCAAAGGCAACAGGATTTGTCATTATAGCCATCTATGTAGACGACTTGAACCTCATCGGATCTCCTGAAGAGATCACCGAGATTTCTAGAAGCCTGACAGAAACATTCGAGATGAAAGACCTCGGAAAGTAAAAATTCTGTTTAGGTCTTCAAATAGAACATCTTAACGATGGGATCCTGTTACATCACTCAACTTACACATCGAACTTACTTAAAAAGTTCCAGATGGATAAGTGCCACCCCCTCAGCACCCCAATGGTCGCCAGATCATTGGATGTGCATAAAGACCCCTTCCGCCCACTGGAAGAGGGGGAGGAAGTACTAGGCCCTGAAGTGCCATATCTAAGTGCTATCAGTGCACTCCTTTACCTGGCTAACTGTACTCGCCCTGACATAGCATTTACAGTCAACTTACTAGCCAGATATAGTGCTGCACCTAAACAGCAGCATTGGGCCGGAGTTAAGCATCTTCTGCGCTACCTCGAAGGGTCCATAGACTTAGGTCTATTCTACAGGAAAGGGGCATCAACTGGTTTAGTTGGTTATGTTGACGCAGGTTACAGGTCAGATCCTCATTCAGAGAAGTCTCAGGCCGGATACATGTTCACATATGGCGGCACTGCCATATCCTGGAGATCTGTAAAGCAGACCATGACAACCGTCTCATCCACTCACTCAGAACTGCTGGCGATCCATGAAGCAAGCAAGGAGAGTTTCTGGCTACGCTCTGTGATCCAGCACATTCTCACCTCCACCGGCTTGATGACCGACGTACTTGCACATACTCCTCTCCATGAAGATAATGCAGCATGCATAGCCCAGCTACAGGACGGCTACATCAAAGGCGACAAGACAAAGCATATCTCTCCCAAGTTCTTCTGGACGCGTGACCTTCAGAAGCAAAAGCAGATTGAGGTACAGAAGATCCAATCATGTAATAACTTGGCGGATTTGCTTACCAAATCCTTGCCTACTAGTTTCTTTGAGAAACTTGTATATGGGATTGGGATGAGGAGAGTGAGAAAATGTAAACTGGGTCAGGATGATAGGACTATGAACTCATAGATACATAGGAGACTGATGTATAGATTCATAGGAAATCTGCAAGCCTGAAGCTTGGTCAGATAAGAGGGAGTCAACTGCAGAGTTGTACTCTTTTCCCTTGGCTACTGGTTTTTTCCCACAGGGTTTTCCGTAGTCAAGGTTTTGACGAGGCAACCTCGTTGACTCTGGATCCTGAAGTATCCATCCCTAGACACATCCCTAAAACAGGGGAAGTTATGGATTAACTGTTCTTTATTTAACAAGGCAGTTATCCTAACTTGGATCCTGAAAAATCCACCTCTTATTCAATGTTGGTTGGATAAGGGGAAGTATTATGAATAGGCACATGAGGCTCATTGGGTATCCGGCCCACCATTGAAAGCTATAAATAAGAGGGTGGGGGTCTCTTAACCCCCTACACCTATTTCCCTATATTTCCCTTCACAACATAATATTTGATGTAATTTTTATTCTTGTTTTAGATTTTATGTTAAAGCCTTGTTGAAGCTCTCTTTCTTTCTCATTTAGAAAATCATAGAAAAAGTTTGAAGAAGTTTTGAAAATATTCAAAAACATATTTTAAGTTCTTATGGCCAAAACGTTAATTTTTTAGTTTATTAGTCGACCAAATATTATGGACTTGTCGACTAATAACCTGTAAATTTTATTGGATATCAGCATGTTAGAACTAGTCGACCATAGTTTAAGGAATAGTTGACTAATACCTAGATTAGTTAACTATCTGATGAACTCTTGTCGACTAATTGCTTTATAGAAAGTTAGCCCTTTTCCAACTGTCTAATAGTCGACTAGCTCGGTCATTAGTCGACTAATCGGTTTACTCTAGTCGACTAGAACATTAACGTTAGCCAAAATGAAAAATCGGCAAGATAGCCATTTGTTACCGTTTTGAGGGTGGGGTAATCTATTTCAGATGATTTCTCATCTAGAAATATAAAAAATTACTTAAGTGTTTTATATCGAGAAATTTCATTATTTATGTAAGAAACTTCTTTTTGTGCTCAAAAGCTCTCTTAACAAAAACCATCATCCTTTGCCTCTTGCTCAAAGTGTTTCTTGTGATATGCCATTTTTTTTAATCTCCAAAGCCTCAAATTTCAACATCTTTGCATAGATTCAAATATCTTATAGCATCACTACTACACACACTTAAACGTAAAGCTATAGGTAAAAATTGTACTCTGATAAGTTGTAAGTATTTCTCTCTTGTATTTGTAAAAGTGAAGGTTTCCCTCAAGTTGTTGAAAGTTTGGTTTACTTGAGGTTGTTCGAGTGGTTAATCCTTACACTTGGGTGTGGTGAAGAGGATTTGGTTGTACTTTTCTTTCGGTTTGGAAGTAAGTAGTGGAAGCTCAAGTGTGACTTGAGGACGGGATGTAAGTCAGTGACTGACCGACCAAAGCTGGATATATTCTTATGTTTGTGTTACTGTTGATCTTGCATTTTTTTTCTATTATTTCCCTTGCATATCATTATACTCTTATTTGCAAATACTTGTTGTTGCTGATTAAGATTCATCTTGGTAACACAATTTGAATTCTTGGTGGAAAAACTTAGTAGTTTTTATAGAATTTAATAAAACAATTCACCTCCCGAGGTTTTCTGCTTACTCATCCATAGGATCCAAACAATCAAGAGTTCCTCTATCGCATCAATTTAGGAGGAGTATGCTAAATTCATGGGGGTATGTTAAAAAATTTAATTTTTTTAACTTTTATATGTATATGTTTGTCATTATCAAAAAGGAAAGAATATTGGAGATTGGAGTGCCCCAATATATGTTTGATGATGATCAAACAGTATACTTGCACTAATATGTTTTTATGCAGTTAACAGGAGATTTGTATCATGAGCATTGACACGTAAACTCAAGATTGGATGACAACATATATGATAAGGGCTTAGACTTTAGCGATGTTAATTGGGCACAACAAAGTGGAAAATCTCAAATGGAAACCAAATTATGATATATTCGTGTGTTTGGGTAATAGAGTAGGTCGAGGAGACCGAAGCAGGATATATTCTTGTGTTTGCAACGGCGGCAGTCGGTACCAGCGATGGAATAGAAGAGGAAGAGTATGGAGGAGGAGGAAAGTCGGAGCATAAAAGTGATAAAATTTGAATGGCAACCCTTTAAATTTGAATGGCAAACTTGTGAATAAATGGTCTATGTACTCAGCAATTAGGTTTGTGCGTATATCACCTCCCCTTGTCGGTAGGCTCCTTGCATAGAGAAAGTTAAGTTTGTCCCCATAATGAATTAGTTGCATGAGACGAAATGGCACTGCAACCTAACAATAAACGAAACAAAACAAGACATACGAGAAAGTGAGAAAGAAACTTCCCATGTCCAGGCAAAAGTAAATAAATAACAATAATAACAGCTACGGAAAAAAGACAAATTTTTCCAGAAATCAATCTGCTTTCTCGAGACTAGTCGTTATCAAGAATGAAAGAAACTCCCCTCTCGTTGTTTGTGGTAGACCTTCGCCCACTTAAGTCCCTTTCATTGGGTCCATTGCTCCGTTGTGAAGTGCTACTTATTGATCACTTACCTAAACAAAGATCTACGTACTCATAGAGAGTAATACGATTCCGTATCTGCTTCGGTCTCTGTTTGTTGACTAATATCGGTATTCGTATTCAAGAATTGGGTGGTACTCAGCTATCAATAAATATTCGGCTAATACATAAATCCGATCCGAATCCAATTATCCAAGTTCTTGCTGATCAAATATAGATTGTGATTTTAAATATCCAAACAGCTTATTTATTTAGCACGTGTAAGATTGTATATAGACTGACATCTACATCGGATGACGATGTAAATCACATTTGTACCCTCAAAACTTCTTTCACAGCCAATCTATACTCATTTAATGTTTTTATAATCCGATCGACTCCAAATTCGTTTTCATTAAATATGATGGGGATTTCTACCATCCAAACAGAACATGCACCCATGCTTGCATTCAATAGAATAATACAAATATAAGTTCGGTAATAGCTGTAGATGACATCTGGATTGGGTCCTGCCAATGGTGCAGCCCGTCCAAGCCCGAAAGCTGGGACCTACTATGTGTGGGCCTCCGGCATTCTCATTCAACTGCTCGACCTTAACTCGGGAAGTCGGCCTGGCCAAGCCCACAGTAGCACTCCGCAAAGACGACCTCGACACCTGATGTCGATTCCTCGACGAGGACGACCTTGGCACCCGAGGTCGGCTCCTTAGCAACTATGCTCTGCAAGGATGACCTCGGCACTCTAGGTCGGCTCCATAGCAGCTATGCTCTACAATGATGACCTTAGCACCTGAGGACGGCTCCTTATCAGCTACGCACTACAAGGATGACATTGGCACTTGAGGTCGGCTCCCTCAGCCTCATGACTCAAGGGACTGCCCGTCTGGCGAGGTCAGCCTGCATGACTAAGTTGGCATGATCCTCGACGAAAGACCAGTCCGTTATGCATGGTAAACATTTAAGGGTAACCATCTAGGTGAGGTCAAGCCACCCTAAAATCCCTGCAAGATTAGGTTCCCGGTCTCAGGCGGATGGGCCGCCCTCTTTCCAAGCCGTTACACACGGACGGCATTCAATACCTACTCTGCTGTGTGCGTAACGACCGACCTAATCTAGAGGAACCAACTACATCGGAAAATTGAGGATCCACATAACTTCCCTGATGTGTTACAACTGGTCCCTCAGCTTCTACAAAAGAACAGATTATCTCCTTCATGAGGTACACAATCCATAACGCTCAACTATACCTACACACCTCATTCCTCCTGCATAAAGCATCGAAGGCGAATCGGAGGGCCACCCCTCTATTCTCCTGACGCTTCTCCCTCCCTCCCTCCCTCCCTCTCTCTCTCTCTCTCTCTATTTCAAGAACCGAAGGAAGACTTCGGCTCAGTGAAACCCTGCCTGGGTCCTTTGTTACGAAGATTCCTGCAACAACTGTTGATGTGAGATCACTGCATCAACAGTTGGTATTATAGGAAGGGCATTGTGACAACTCCCGTTACTTATGCGCTCATCGTTTTTTTCACTTCAGCATCCTTTCCATCATCGTCCTTTCCGATGGTAAAGTGCAAAAGGAACGTGGGGGCGAGCCCACCTAAAATCCATACGACAGAGCACAGCCAACCCACTAGCAGCCCTCCTCTACAAGCACTTATAGTCCTCATAGATACCGATTTCTAAGCTCTCATAGATGAGCTTCGTGAGATGCGGGAGACTCATGCCATATAGCCCAAGAACAATGAAAGTTTGGACGATATGGTCCTAGAGCTGTCCCAAGAAAGGATGTCCAACTCCCCCTCAGAAAGCTTCAGCCATGATGCGCCTTCCTATAAGAGGGAGCATGCATGCAGAAGGTGTCAAGAACCCCAGAGCTCCAGCAGCGGCGAGTGGTCTAAGCACGAGCATGGTAAAGGCAATGCAAAGGCTTCTAATAGTAGACACCCCAAAGTCACTAAACCTATAATTAGTGAGGACCTTTGTGCCTACATTCAAGGGAATAAAGGAAAAAAAGGTTGATCTATAGTAGACGATCAGCAAGAGGCATGTAGCTCAGCCTCCTATGGCTGAGAATCGGATTGTTGACCTGCAACAACAGATTCACAGGCTTCGGTAAGAAGACCTTGATCCTCTCGAAGACACGAGCTTTCTCTCTGCCTCACCCTTCACATCTGCCATCGTTGGCACACCCTATCTGTGAAAGTACACTCCACCTTTTACGAATGATGTCCCAAGATAAACAAGTGTAGGCACCCGATCGAGCACCTTGAGACCTACATTGAATACATAAGTCGAAGTGCCACTCTCCAGACCTGATGTGTCGGACCTTCCCAGGCTGCCTAACTAGGTGGCCCAATAGTGGTTTAAGAACCTTCCCAAGGGGTCAGTTGGATCTTTCGTCGACCTCTTAATGTGGTTCCTCTCTCACTTTGCTGCCCAGATAGTGACTAAGAGGTACCCTCTGTCCCTGGCCAACTTCAAATAAGGAGACAATGAGTCCAACGAGGCTTTCTTAGCTCGTTTCAACAAAGCTCGCTTGCCTGCGACGTCTGACCTAACGACATCGCCAAGATGGGCCCTCCAGGCAGGCTTCTAGGATGGGTCTGACCTAAAATTTGAGATCTGTATACAGTGATCTTCGACCTTTGCTCACCTGGTGAGCCAGGTCAATAAATTTATAGCTTCAGAGGAGGCATGTGGGCGATCAGCTAACATCTGTGGGTCCTCTTGGAAAGGAGCCAACCTCGACCATACTACCCCCAACCAGCATCCAGATACTTTGAGCAATCAGAGTGACCTCAAACAAGCGACGGGAGACCCAGGTCCCCCGAGGTACGAGTCTACATGGCCCTATCAGCCATGCCTTTGGAGATCATTTCCAAAGAAGCACGGGCATTCGGCACTCCAAGTCCCTTAGTGGACCACCCCATGGTAGATAAGTCCAAATACTATAACTTTCACAGGGGGTACGGGCATATCACAGACAATTACAATGTCCTTCATGACACATCGAGCACCTCTTTCAAAAAAGGGCGACTCCAAAGTTTAAAGCTCCAAAGCAGGGCTAAGCCGGAGGACCTTAGAACAAAGGCAAAGGCATTGCCAACTCATTCGATGTTATCAATGTGATTTTTAGGAGCATCACTAAAAAAGGCTACACCCTGGTCCAACAATACAACCACGTGTAGAAGAGCCTTACTCGTCAAGTGCACACCACTTCGATTGGCCTTGATCTGCCATCAAAAATTGAGTCTCGAAGCAGCTCTGATCGCGTACGAGTGTACACCCGAAAAACAACTTGTAGTCTTACCACAAGCGCACGGTGTAGCGACGAGCGGGTATCGAACTCAAGGAGGAACAAATGACAGTACCTTATTCAAATCATCTAGCTATCAAAAGAGTGAGAATAGTTTGGATATCGTAGTCACAATCGTTCAAATATCTAGAAAGGATCAATATAATAAAGCGTCTAGGGATAGGAAATCCCCACTACAGACATTCTCTCATCCTTGTGAATCATAAGTTTCATTGTTGCTAAGCCTGAATATAGGTGAACTAGTCGCAGTTTAATGTACAACCAAGCTCACGCTCTCGCGTTTTTGCCGTTCTATAGCAAACCTAGGATAGGGCCCACGCTCGTGCAAACCCTAGCCTAAGCCGCTAGCGTGAAGAACGACGTCATTGTTCAATCTTATCTCGAGCCCACTCTCGTGCAAAATCGAGCTACGACCTAGGTTGTGATAGTTCCTATCCGTCCAATCTCTTGCAAACGAATATTAGTATAGAATCACAATTAAAAATCCTAGCTTAGGCCCAATCTCTTGCAAACCAAATCTAAAGAAATCCAATTGTCACTCTAAATCGAATATCTAAGCCTCCTATCAATTGGGATCCAATCTCTTGCAAATCCCAATCGATATGAATTCCTAGCTACCCATAATCTATCGATCAAAACCTAACCATAATCAATTCTAGCAACAAATCTACGAATTCATCACAATTTAGAGATATGGTCCATAGGGTTCATCCACATGCCCTAAGACGACGGCACTACTCACTAATCATCATACAAATCTCAGAAAAATCAATAATAACCACATCACAATTCATTGCAAAATAGAAATAAGGCATAAAAATTGAGTTTTTAACGAGAATAGACAAACCAATGCAGATGCTGATGATCTCCAGCTGAGATTTCACAAAGAGTAGCCGTCAAAAATCCTAAAAGAAAGTCTAAAAATTAATGTTCAAAAAGCCTCTTAAACTAGGGCAAAAACTGGGTTTAAATACCCTCTAAAATCGTCCAAAAACGTGACCTAATTGCCCCTGCGCAGCCCAGAAATCGCAACCCTAACAGCATGCGGAGAGGGTCACTCGGCCGAGTGACCCTTGTCACTCGGCCGAGTGACAACCCCTGTATAAAAACAGTAACTTCGGGGGTTTCAGGGTCTGTCATCGGGGGGTTGCTCGGCCAAGTGGCTTTCTTCATTCGGCCGAGTGAGCATTCATACTCGGCCGAGTAGGCCTCCTCAGGATCTCTGAAAATTCCAGTAACTTGGCCTTTCTCTGGACGAAATTCCCGGTACCACTCGGACGAGTGAACTTTCTCACTCGGCCGAGTGGGCTTCCTTCGTTTGGCCGAGTATACGCTGAAATCATCGTGTGCATATCCGTTCTATTCGGCTGAGTAGGGCTTCTTGCTCGGCCGAGTGAGTGGTCCACTCGGCAGAGTGAGGTGCTGTTGAGCTCATTCTTCTTCTTTTTGCCTCCTCGTCGCTCCTATTGATTTCCTTCTTCTTCCGCTCATCCTCCATCGCTGATAAGCCCTCGAATGAGCCGTGTGCAACACTCCTAGGCGCGTGCAAATCCCTTGATCTCAAATTCGCTCCAAATCACCATATTTCCTGAAATACGACAAAAACAAGAAATAGTGAAAAGCATGGCAATATTATCGAATAATCGTGAAAAACGCGATATGGGTGATCAAAATGACATGCAAACATGCAGAAAAAAGGTCTAAAATATGGAGTGATCAAAATCGTCCAAGCTTACCTCTTACTCGTCCATGAGGAAGATAAGTAAAAGGCGAACCTGATGGGAAAAATAATAATAATGAAAAAAGGAAGAAACAGAAAGCAAGTAAGGAAGAAAGCAAATAGAGAGGTGCTAGATCATTTTCTCAAGACGTGGGTATCGCGTACTCATATAGCTTACGGTGAATATAATAAACACATGCCAAAGATTTTTATCTTGATATCATAATCATATGGATGCATTCAAATAGAAAACCCGAGAATATCAAAACAATATGGAATATGGAATCGTTCTAAAATTAACATCGTCTGAAGCATCTAAAGCGGTATACATAATCATAGACCACACACTTTTCAATTGAATGCTTTCTATTTGGAGTATAAGAGATATCACACAATATGGATCAATAAGAATAGAAAGGTATGGTTTTCATGAAATGCATGCTAAGTTTCAATTCCTGGATTTCGTAAAACTTTTAGTAATCTCACCGAGTATAGAAAATTACCTAGCTTAGGTTGTCGTGCACAGTTAAGTAGCCACTCTCTCACACATCATTGGATCCTCTCCCCCAAGCTTATCTATAAGCGCGGTGGCATAAGATAAATCAATAATTACAATCCCCATTTTTTGGAGCTCCAATAAAAATATAAAAAAAAGAGGGAAGAAAGAGAGAAAGAGTATGAGATGGGATCATGTACAAGCTTCTTTTATCTTTTATTTTTTTTATAGCATATGTACATCTGAGATCCCAAATCAAAAGATAAAAAGATATTCACATATTTTTTCCTTTTTGATTTTGGGGGTATTGGAGCATGGAATTTAATAACGGGGTGGGTGCCAATATAGGGTCCGCTAAAGGGAGATTCACCAATGAATATAAGTATAAAAATAATGCTCAAGATATGTGGAGAAAGAAATATATGTAACACTCGGTTCACTTTGTAGGACGTGCACGACAACTTTCAGCAGGGTAATGTAATCTACTCAGTTTAATCTCAGAAAGTAAACTAATCCAGTTATATCAACCCAACATACATACATTCAACCTGAAAGTGAAGCGTATAGTTTTCATGCAATAAGAAGTGATATAAGAAAGGAAAGCAGTACTCCAGATATATGCAATCAATGTGTGAAGCTTGGTGTGTTTTCTACGAAGAGTATACATATAAATTATCAGACTCAGCTAATAAAAGAATTTCATCCATATTCATACATAAAAGTGCAGGTTACTATCTCAAATGCATTGAAAGACACAGCATATGATATCTGAAATAAAAACTATGGCATGACAAAGTAATACGCATCTAGAGATAAGCTAACACCACGTCGTCGTCATCATAGAAAATTCATCTCTAGCAAAAAGATGAAAGAAATAAGGATAAAAAGGAAATAAAAAACTACTGTACAATGCAGCATACTCAAGAAAATTAAAAAAACGTGATGCATGATAAAAACGAAAAAGTGGGTGAAAATAGGTGTAAAAACGAAGAAATGTGAAGAGAAAGAAAATAAAAGGTGTCAAAAATAAAAAGTGCGTGAGAACTCACTCCCCTAAGCTAAAGTGCACAGTGTCCTCAATGTGCGAAGTGTGGCACACCGAGAGGCAAAAAGTGGGCGGGGTGGGTGAGGATGCATGCATGATGGAAAAAAAATATGAAAGAAAATGATATGATAATGCGGGTGATGCATGCAGAGATCAAAATAGTGCAGATATGAGTGTCCCCAAAAAGTACCCCCTCTCTCCCAAACAGATATATACAGATAGGACCATAATGTGAACAAAACAGTGTGTGGAGGAGGGGTACAAAATCAGCAGGCTCACAAAAAGTATCCAGCGTATCGACAGCAAAAATGTGGAAGGCATCCAGTGTGTGCCTAAGGGGGTGGGGGTGGACCAGCACCGTCCTGTGGCGGAGGTGGTGGCGGGCGTGGTGCCTGCTGGGTGGGTGTGGGTGACAGAGGCAGACGCGCAAGAATCTGATTCAGGCAAGCCTGAATACTAGGAAGTATGGCGACGCGGGTCTGGACTGCACTGACGGTGGCGGAGAGAGCCCTAAAATCTCCTATGAGTCCACTAACTGCCCCCTCAAGAGCACGAATGCTCTGAACTAGGGTGTCGGGGGGAGGTGGAGCAGAGGGTCGAACAGGTGAAGAACGGGGCTGTCTCACACAGCCGCCGTAAAGGATAGGTGCAGCTATGGGGTGGTGCTCGGGTGTTGTACTTGCTAAGTGTCGCTCAGCCTCTGTGTGAGGCTGAGACTCCGGCAAGGTTGACGAGGAAGGAGCAGCAGTAGAAGCTGAAGTGAAAACAGACGACTAGGCAGGCAGAGAGGTCAGTGACACAGACGTGGGGACAGATGTCACGACACTCTCTGAGAAGACTGCAGCAGTGGAGACAGTGAGGTCGACGACTGGGGAGGACGTGGAGGGTACAGGAAATGACTCCCCAGAAGCCGAGTACAAAAGTTAGGATAAGATCTCTACTGCGGTGGTGAAGGAGGTATCGCCGCTCTATAAAATGGTGGTGGGGCGCTCGGGGCTAGCAGCAGAAATGGGATCTATCGAGATGGGCACAGTAGTGGTAGCGGTGTTGGCCAATGTCACGCCCCGCTTCCCAAAAACACGGAGGCAAAGCGTGACGAAGGCCCGCTTAGGCCGGGGCTAAGAGCCCGGACCCAATAAGCGTCTGTAGTATTCCATAGCGAAAGTACAGGTCCTTGCAAGTTAGTACGAAATAACAAAAGTACTGAAAAGAACATTTCATTTTATTCCAAAGTTTATCATCAAAGTACTGAGAGTCAAAAAGAAATGCCGAAAACGGCTACAACTGCTGAAAGGAAACTAATGGTGCAAGCACCCAACATAGACGAGAAAGTAAGAGTGCAACGCACACAACTAAAACTGAAATGGATAACTCTGGTGCAGCAACAAAAGATCTCTAACTCTGATCGTCCTCTGGATCGTACTCCGGATCAGCGCCCTCCGGCTCCAAGTCAACTGGCAAGTCCGCCTCGTACTCGTACTCTGGCTCCACACCTGACGTACAACACCAAAAGAAGGAAACTGTACGTCAGGCAAAGTCTACACAAACTGTCAGACTCTACTGCAAGTGTATCAACTATTAACAATGATTTACTAGTTGTTTTAGCATGCTGGGGTTATAACTGAGTAACGAAAAGTAGCGTAGCAGGAAAAGTAAACGTAGCAAGCAGTAGACGTAGCGTGTGCTACCGACTACGGGACTAACCTATAGGTGTCAAGACAAGACGGGACGTAACGGGACAGGACAAGACGGAACAGGACAAGTAAGACACGAAAAGGGTTCACGCCTTACGGTTCGAGGGGGATCAGACCCTCTTGCCGTGCGCACGCTCAACCCAACCCCAAACCCAGGAACTCAGGACAAGATTTACAGGGATCATTTCCGCTAGGGAAACATCCGAAACGCCCGAAGGCTTTTTGTGTAACAGGGATCACTTCCGCTAGGGAAGCATCCGAAACGCCCGTAGGCTTTTTGGTAACAGGGATCACTTCCGCGGAGGGAAGCATCCGAAACGCCCGTAGGCTTTTTGGTAACAGGGATCACTTCCGCGGAGGGAAGCATCCGAAACGCCCGCAGGCTTTTTGGTAACAGGGATCACTTCCGCGGAGGGAAGCATCCGAAATGCCCGTAGGATTTTTGGTAACAAGGATCACTTCCGCGGAAGGAAGCATCCGAAACGCCCGTAGGCTTTTTGGTAACAGGGATCACTTCCGCGGAGGGAAGCATCCGAAACACACGTAGGCTTTTTGTGTAACAGGACACGACATGACAAGTGTAGGGAGTTGTTATTCTAGGGTGTCCACACGCACGCACACACAAGATAGTCCTATGATGTCAGCAGTTTATTGTTGTCAGGCTCAGACTTCGTCGTCAAGTCTGAGCCGTCACGGGTCGTCCCGGACGCTATCATTTCATGTCCGGTTCTCATCACACACAATCTAACAGTTCTACAAACTAGAACTAAGGTACGGTCAACACGCAAGTGGGTACACTTGCCTGAAATGGCGAGTGCGTCGTCTGTCCGGGGCGTCTCGTCCAGTCGTCGCGTCCGCGGTAATCCATCTGAAAAGGAATCACGGCGACGGTGTCAAGTCGCGATTTTCGTCAAATCCTATTTAGGTTCATTTCTAAGTTAGGCGTGGCAACCCTAACAGTCACAAGTCAAAAGTGTCCGATCAGCCTATCCGACGATTCTATCCTATGTGCACAGTTCAAAAGTCCGATCGTCGATTCTATTGTTCACAACTTTTTAAAGGAGCAGAAAAATAAATTTAGCGAGTTTAGTTGCCGATTTTAGTTAGGTTTTCAGTTTTGGCTACGGGTGGGTTTCGCTACGAGTTTGGGAAAACTAACCTCTTCCGGAGTCTTGGGTGGAGCGGACGTAGTGTTTGAACGGTAGAAATTCTGCGTCACCTACGGCGTCTCGGCTACGGGTAGCGTAGCGGGACACGTCCAGGCAGCGGACGAAGCGCGTGAACAGTGGGTAAGGGTGAATCAGCGAGCAGCGCGTCGGGTAGGCGTTCTACGGCTTCCGGAGAGCTATAACGACAACCGAGATGAACGGTTCGTCGTAGCCAACGCCTACGATGTCGGGAGTCGTAGGGAAGGCTCGAGACGTCGAGAATACTCCCGGGAGGTGTAGGAGACTTTCGGAGGGCTCCAACAGCGAGGGAAGACGGCGAGATCTTGGCGACGTGTCGGTACGGCGTCAAACACGCAAAACAGCGAGGGAACACGCTGTTTAAGGAAGTCTCGCGGCCTGAGGTCGCTGCCAATGGCGAGAGGAGGCAGAGGGGGGTTCACGGCGACGGCGAGGGGGCTGCGGCGGCGGCGTCAGTGGCGGCGGCGGCCGTTGCGGGCTGCAGCTGCTGCTGCTGCGCGATTCCGGCGGATCAACGGCGGTTTCCGGCAGCCTCCGGCGGCGGCTAGGGTCCCGGTCAAGAGAGGGGAGGTCGGGGAGGCTGTCGGTGATGATCGGCGGTGGCAGCGGCCTCCGGAGGCGGCTAGGTCGATTAGAAGAGGGGGGTTTGCGTGAGAGACTTGCGTTTTAGGGCCGGCGCAAGGATTTGTTTGCGTGCTGTGAAAATTTTTGAGAAACTTAGGGTTTTCTTTATAGGGGTGGGGCCCACGTGACTAGGGGAAGGGTTACACGTGATGGGGGCTGCCACCTAGCTAGGTCTAGGGTTAATTAGAGTTAATTAGGGCTAGATTGTTAGGGGCAAACTTGTAATTACTGGGTCTAAAAGTGCACATAGGTCAAACGGTCCCCAAAAATTATAAGAAAAATACCGGGGCGACCGGGACGACGAGAGAAAGAAGTCAGAAGAGACGGATTACAATTTCGATGACGAGAAACGAAATTAAAAATACAAACGCCTCAAGTCAAAAGTGAGATACGCGACGTCTCCTCGGAAAAGGTCAAATCGTGGGCGAACGGCCCGTGAAATGACGTTGCAAGTCAACACGACAAATGTAGTACCCTCAGAGAGAGTCACAACGACATATCACACGATAGGGTTCGGAAACAAACAAAGTCTAAAATAATCACGTGCACGGTCAAGAGCACGTGCACAAAGAAAGTTACGATCGGAATCCGACCGTTACATCCTCCCCAACTTAGAAATGATTCCGTCCTCGGAATCAACATCAAGCACTGCTCGGGAATAGATGCGGAAAGCGCTCTCTCATATCATCTTCGCGCTCCCAGGTGGACTCTCCAGGTGATCCGTGACGCCACATCACTCTCACCAGGTCGACTACCTTATTCCTCAACTGCTTCTGTCGACGGTCCAAGATCTGCACATGCTGCTGGTCATATGTCAGATCCGGGCGAACTGTAATCTCTGAGAAGTCAACCGTGTGCGATGGATCACTGACGTACCGACGTAGCTGAGATACGTGGAAAACATCGTGAACTCCCTCCAAAGATGGTGGCAGAGCAAGGCGGTAGGCCACTGCTCCCACACGCTCTAGCACATCAAACGGCCCAATATACCTTGGGCTCAGCTTTCCCTTCTTCCCAAAACGAATAACTCCGCGGTTCGGACAAATCTTCAGGAAGACGTGATCTCCAGGCTGAAACTCCAAAGGTCTCCTCTTGGCATCTGCCCAATGCTTGAAGCGATCCTGTGCAACTCTAAGCTTCTCCCTGATGTCTCTCACGACATCCACGGCTTCCACTATCATCTCTGGACCTAACAGCTCTCGATCTCCGATGTCATCCCAGCTCAGTGGCGAACGACATTTCCTTCCATATAAGGCAGCAAACGGCGCCATGCCAATGCTCGCCTGGTAGCTGTTGTTATACGAAAACTCCACCAAGTGGAGATGGTCCTCCCAAGAACCATTCAAATCGAGAGTACAAGCTCGCAGCATATCCTCCAGGATCTGAATAGTCCTCTCGGACAGGCCATCAGTCTGCGGGTGGTATGCCGTGCTGAAACTCAAACTCGTACCCAAATTCTCCTGCAGACTTCTCCAGAACTGAGATATGAACCTCGTGTCTCGGTCAGACACAATGCTCACAGGGACTCCAGGTAAGCGTACAATCTCCTGCACGTACACGGTCTACATCACTACCATTTCAAAGAGAAAATCAAAATGGAAGTAAAAGTAGAAACGAAATTTTACCTCCAGATATTTCCTTGCCAAAGCTTCCGTAGACTGGCCCACTCGGAAAGGGATAAAGTGCGCAGACTTGGTCAACCGATCCACGATCACCCAAACTGCGTCGTTCTGCCTCGGGGTCCGAGGTAAACCAGTCACGAAGTCCATCGTAATATGTTGCCACTTCCACTCCGGAATAGGAAGCGGTTGCAGCAACCCAGCAGTACGATGGTGCTCAGCCTTCACCTGTTGGCATATCAGGCACTTGGCAACGCTCCGTGCCACGCTCCTCTTCATGCCAATCCACCAATAATTTAGACGGAGGTCCTTATACATCTTGGTGCCTCCAGGATGTATAGAATATGGCGAGCTATGAGCCTCGCTCAACAGCTCCTCGCGGACATTGCCTGCAGGTACACAGAGTCTACTGCCGTACCGCAGCAAACCATCCTCATGAATGACGAACTCAGTCCGTAGTCCAGCTTCGACCTGCCTCCTGATCCTCTGTAGCTTCGGATCTCCCGCCTGTGCTGCCTTGATCCGATCCACGATTGTGGACTGAATCTGCAGATTCATGAATGAATGAACTACACCAGGTAGGACAACCTCCAAGTCCATCTCTCTCAGCTCCTGCTGAATCCTCCAGTCGGCTGCAAGCATCATCGCAGTAGGAAGTCTACTCAAGGCATCCGGCACTACGTTCACCTTCCCTAGGTGATACTGCAAATCAATCTCGTAGTCAGCCATGAGCTCTAACCATCGTCTCTGACGCATGTTGAGCTCCTTATGCGTAAAGATGTACTTCAAGCTCTTGTGATCGGTGAAAATCTTCACACTCTCACCTAGCAAGAAGTGCCTCCAAATCTTCAGTGCAAAAATCACCGCTGCCAACTCCAGATCGTGCGTCGGGTAATTCTTCTCATGAGTCCTCAACTGACGAGAAGCGTACGCAACCACGTGGCCATGCTGATGCAAGACGCATCCTAGGCCCTTCCCTGATGCATCACAATAAACTTCGAAGCCTCCGCTTCGATCCGGCACTGCCAACACCGGTGCTGTGGTCAACCTCGCCTTCAAGATACTGAAGGCCTCCTCACAAGCATCTGACCAAATAAACTCCTCGTCCTTCCTCGTCAGCTTCGTCATCGGCTCTGCAATCTTCGAGAAATCTTTGATGAACCGCCGATAATAGCCTGCTAAACCAAGGAAGCTCCTGATGTCGGACGCTGACTGCGGAGTCGGCCAATCCCTGACTGCTCTGACCTTCTTCGGATCTACAGATATGCCATCACCGGACACCACATGTCCCATGAATGCGACTCTGCCCAGCCAGAACTCGCACTTACTATACTTGGCATAAAGCTTGTGTCGCATCAGCGTCTCCAGCACTGTCCTCAGATGACAGTTGTGCTCCTCCTCAGACTTCGAATAAATAAGAATGTCATCAATGAAGATGACAACAAACTTGTCCAGGAAGTCATAGAATATTAAGTTCATCAAATTCATGAACACCGCTGGAGCATTGGTCACGCCAAACGGCATGACCATGAACTCATAATGTCCGTACTTCATCCGGAAAGCCGTCTTCTGAACATCGTCCTTCTTTACCTTCAACTGATGGTATCCACTCCGCAAGTCCAACTTCGAGAAGACTCTCGAACCTCCAAGCTGGTCAAAGATGTCATCGATGCGTGGCAGCGGATACTTATTCTTCACGGTGACAGCATTCAGCCCTTGATAGTCCACGCACATCCTGCGGGACCCATCCTTCTTCTTCACTAGCAAAACAGGTGCACCCCATGGTGACACACTAGGGTGGATGAAACCCTTCTGCAGCAACTCATCCAACTGCTTCCGCAGCTCCTCGAGCTCAGCGGGAGCCATACGGTACAGCGCCTTCGATATCGGTTGCGCTGCCGGCATAAGATCAATACCAAACTCTAAGGCTCGGTCGGGTGGCAAACCTGAGATATCCTCATGGAAGACGTCGTCGAAGTCTCAGACGACTGCTGGTCGTTTGATCTCCATCTCCATCGGCATAGCTGCAACAATCGGCACCACCGGTGTGGCCCGATACTTGATGGGTCCAAGCGACTCATCTCTACTACGGAACTCGAACTCTGGATGGCCTGGAATCCGGAACACCACCCTCTTGCTGCGACAATCGATCGAGGCATGGAAATCTCCCAACCAATCGATACCAAGAACGGCATCAAAATGTGGCAGGTCGTGGACAATGAAATCTGCAAAGAGCTCGTGCCCATTGACCACCAAAGGAATCGATCTACATCCCAAGTTCACTGTCACCACTCCGTTCCCTGTGGTGATGTCCCAACACTTAGGAAGTGTATGGGTGGGAATGGAGTGTCTTATCACGAATCTCCGGGATAAGATGCACATGGATGCACCGGAGTCGAACAAGGCCAAGGCCGGGTGAGAAGACACTAGAGTGGTGCCTAAGATATTAAAAGCAAACTACGGTCAAACCACGCTACTCTAACAAACAATTCAAACAAGCAAGACTAACAATTTAAAAGCTAAACTATGAAATGAAAGACTAGAATCAAAGAGTTACCTGCAATAACTCCATCCAGCTCCTCAGTCTCCAAAGCCGTCATGATGTAAGCCAGCCTCTGGGGCTGCGCTGCTCTCTAAAACATCTGCCTCTGTGGCGCCAAGGGTGTGTTGAATATTGGACTCCCCGGATTTGGTTTTGGATGATGAGCAAACATAAATAATTCATGAACTAACAAATTGTGAGCGCAGTATTGGAGATCGTCGCCAAATTCACGAGAACAATCAAAGCGACATCTTAAGACTTCTCAAAGCACGTATTCATTGCCTAAAGCTTTGTTGAAGCTCTTGGACCGTTTTGGAAGTCATGAAGAATTGATCGAAGCTTTCGAAGACCGTTCCTTAAGGTTTTATTTATAGTCTTTTAGCTTTGATCTATAGAATGTTAAGCCTTGAGTATATCTTACGATTCTATCTTCATAACGCTCATATCGTAGCTCTAGGATCTTAGTACAATTTCATTCTAACTTCCTCGAAGCGTCGCGCTTCGATTCGGAATTGTTTGTGCATGATAGTTGGTACAAGAAGAAGTACTGACCGACTAGATGGTGATCTAGTCGGTCAGCAACGCTTCTTGGACCGAATAGTTTGCTTCCTTAATTTCTTGCACCTTACTGTTTACAGTTAGTCGGTCTACGTTGACTCACCGACCGACTAGTTTGTGAACTAGTCGGTCAGTGATGCTTCTTTGACCGACTAGTTGTGATTTACTGTACATACTAAATTTCTCCTAAGCTACTGTTTATCGTTAGTCGGTCTAAGAACGTTTGGTGACCGACTAGTTGACAATCTAGTTGGTCAACTTTTGTTCTTGGACCGACTAAGTCAATTTGTATTCAGACTATTTCATTTTGCCTCTTAGTCGGTCTACGTTCACTGACTGACCGACTAGTTGTGAAACTAGTCGGTCAGAATGTCTTCTTGGACCGACTAGATTTCTAGGTCTGAATTTCTATCTCTTCTCAGTTTCTCACTTAGTCGGTCCATGTTGTTTGACTGACCGACTAGTTGATGAACTAGTTGGTCAGTGGTTGTTCTTTGACCGACTAGTTGCCTCAGATTTCTATCCGTTGGGAATTGACCTAACTTGTTTTTATGGGACCCTATAAATACGAACCTAGGTCATTTCTCTCAAGGTCAGAGCTGCCATTAAGAGATTCATTGAGATTAAAAGAGATAGCCATTCTCACTCATTTCCAAAGCTCTCTTCCTCACAAGAAACCCATTCTCTCACTTTCTAGATCTAGAATCCATATTGAGATAAGCTTGTTCTTGGTGAGCTCTTCAAGCTCTTGCTTGATTCAGGTCTCCAAATTTCTCCTAGGCACCTATTGCTGGTCATTTCCTTGGTGCTAGGTCTTGGTGACTTCATCTTCCTCAAATCCTTCCTTTCATCTATTGGGTAAGAAAAACTCAAGGTATAGGATTTTGTGGTAAGATTGTTTATTTCATTATAAACTTGTTTATATTGCTTATTGATTCTCTCGGTTGTGAGAGAAGGTTGTGATCCCGGGTTGTGGGATTCACTATTGCCATTGCATGTATGATTTGATCTTGTGAATGTTTTTTCACAAGATATTCATAGTGGAAATCTTGGGTTAGGGTTTCTAACCTAAGTATCCGGAGGGGATCCAGGTGGTTGGGACGTAGGATCACCGGGAACAAGTCGGGGAGACTTAGGTGGATCCGAACCCAGTAACATCTTTTGTTAGCATTGTTAAATTTGTTGACGTCATTCAATTTAAGCTTCCGCAAATTGATTTGGTAGTTGTTTGCACTATAATTAGGAATTATACTCCTTGTTATTTTTAAAGTACTATTCACCCCCCCCCCCCCCTCTAGTACTTGTGCAGTAGCTTGTAGGGCATTACATTTGGTATCAGAGCCAGATACTTAGCTATGTCTGCCAACGACAACAAAACCGTGTGTCCACCTTCCGACTATGGCACCTTCAGGAACCGTGAAGGAGCGTCTTCGGTCATGGAAGGACATTCCTCGACAAGGCCTCCATTCTTCAACGGCGTCAATTATGGATATTGGAAATGCCGGATGGAAACGTTCCTCCGGAGCACTTCCTTGTGGAGAATTACCATGTCGGAGTACAATGTGCCTACCGAAGAGGATTTCGACAAATGGACTACCGCGGAGGTCGCCGCGGAGATTGCAAATGCCAAAGCTATGAATGCTTTACAATGCGCATTGGAACCCGAAGATTTTAATAAGATATGCACATGTAAGAGTGCATATCAAATTTGGAATTCGCTCCTCATTTTGCATGAAGGAACGAGTCGGGTAAGAGATTCTAAACTCGTAGTAGTCAATAGAGATTACGAATTGTTTCACATGGAACAGGGAGAAAAGATGAAGGAGTATTATGCTCGCTTCGTCGACATAATGAACGAGTTGGAAGCTCTCGGCAAAACTTACACCCAAAAGGAGAAGTGTTCGAAGCTTATCGAAGGACTTCCTTCTTCTTGGGAGAAACGTACTTTCGCCATCGAGGAAGGTAATGACATGAATAAGTATACCGTAGTTTAATTGATGGGTACTTTAATGTCATACGAGATACGCAAAGATAGCAAGGTGAAGTTACAAGAAAAGATGAAGTCCTATTTGAACCAAGACGTGCCTAAGAAAAAGGCGATTGCATTCAAGGCGGCTTCATCCACCTCTACCGATGATGAGGACTCGGAAGAAGAAATGGACATGGAATCCATTGCACTCATGGCAAAGAAGTTCAATCGCTTCTTCCGAAAGGGTAACTTCAAACAAAAATCTAAATTTACTTCTACTAACGCCTCTCCACCTTTGTGCTTTAAATGCAATAAGCCAGGACAAATCAAAGCGGATTGTCCTCAAAACAAGCAAAAGGAGAAGTGGAAGGCGCCGAAGTTCGACAAGTCGAAGAAGTACAAAAAGGGGTACAAAAAGGGACTTGTCGGAGCAACATTCACCGACTCCGACGATTCCTCAAGCGGAGAGTCGGACGATGAGAAAGTGGAGCATGCGCACATGTGCTTCATGGCGAGAGAGGAGCATGATCAAGAATCTTCCTCCTCCGATGATAGCGACAACGAAGGCGATGAGGTAACTATGGATGATCTTAGGAATGCTAACTCTCAACTATGGTCCAAATACACTAAATTAGTAAATAGATATACTAAAGTAAAAGATGACCTAGCTAGCATTCAAACCTCGCCTAAGACTATCATCACCAACAACGACACCGTTGTTGAAGAGTTAAGAAATGAGATTGTTAATCTCAAATCTAAACTTGAACATGTTAGCATTGAGGATCCGGAAGAACATAGGATAGCGGATTTGACTTCTCAAAACTCGACTTTGAGTATTGAGAATGAGAATCTTAAATCTCGTGTTTATGTGCTCACATCGCAAGTATCAAACTTGGATACTTCTATGCGTTCTCTCAAAGAGAAATATGAGAACACATTAGGCCGAATTAATAAATTCAATAAGGGTAAGGACCATTTGGATAAAATCCTAAGTGACTTACTTCCGGCCAATCACCACATTGGTTTGGGGTATACGATGGGATGTCCATCCAAAGCGGCCACTACTTTTGTTAGGCCAACTTCCGATGACTCTACGAGTGGTAGCAATCACTCTATTGGTAGTTCATCTACCAATGGTGCTTCCACATCATCCACACCCTCTTTCAGAAAGAAACCCACTTTGGGTGGACCTCCAAAGAAGGGGCATGCTTATATGTACACAAATACCATGCCACGTAGGAACACACGTCCTACTCCACCGGCTCACACATATGATGATTTCTATGCTACACGTTCACGGGCACGTGCACACCATGTGAGACACCCTCACGCACGTGTTCCCACACATGCATATGTTCACCCACCTCATCATATGAATAATTCTCGTCGTACACCATTCCATCATGTTCCGTATGCCTATCCACAACATGCATCACGTAGAAATCAACGTCGCATGCATGCACCCAATAGGATGAGGGCTCCCAAGATTTTCACTATTTGGAGCCCAAAGGACACAAGCATGGATGAAAAACAAGTGTATATGAATGCTTATTTTTCGGATGTTGTGCATAGTAGAAATTATGTGGGGAAGTCTAAGTCCAATTGGACTTGGCTTCCAAAGGTCTAACCTTTGAGGACCCAATGACCTTGGGTACCGTGATATGAAATTCTCTATCTTTAGGTACTCAAGGAAAAGAAAAGGAAAAGGAGCAACAAATTTAAATTTAGCTCCAAAGGGAATTGGATACTCGATAGCGGGTGTTCAAAACACATGACGGGTGACGCTCAATTGCTCTCCGGAGTCGTTCCCATTGCAAATGGAAACCACGTCGTATTTGGAGGCAACGGGAGCGGAACCATCGTCGGTGTTGGTAAAGTGGGTAACCCATCTAAACCCTTAATTAGTGATGTCTATCTAGTTAATGGTTTAAATCATAATCTTATTTCAATAAGCCAACTTTGTGACAAAGGTTACAAAGTTAGCTTTGCGAAAGTATTGTGTCATATTTCAAATGATAATAATAAATTATTATTTTCCGGCACACGCCATAAAGATATCTATATTTTGGATCTTCCTAAGTCATATGAACAATGTCTCGTTGCCAACACAAGTGAACAACACTTATGGCATCGACGCTTTGGACATGTGAACTTTGGAAAACTTTATAAGCTTTCAAAATTAAATTCCAGTAAAGGTTTTCCGAAGCTCGTTTTTGAAAAGAAAAGTTTTTGTGATTCTTGTCAACGTGGCAAGCTTCCTAAATCTTCATTTAAACCTAAGAAAAGCATTTCTACTAAACGGCCACTAGAGCTATTGCATCTAGATTTATTTGGGCTAACTAGAGTTGCTTCCTTAGGAAATGCAAGATATGGTCTTGTCATCGTCGATGATTATTCTAGATTTACATGGGTATTTTTCTTATGTAATAAAAATGAAGCTTTTGAAAACATCACAATATTTGTGAAGAAAGTACAAAATCTCATCGGAACCACCATTGTCACTATTCGTAGTGATCATGGGGGTGAATTTGAGAATGAGTCTTTCTCAAATTTTTGTGATGATCTTGGAATTACTCACACGTTTTCTTTCCCTCGCGCACCTCCTCAAAATGGTGTTGTTGAGAGGAAGAATAGAACGCTTGTGGAGTGTGCTCGTACTATGCTCGAAGATAGTCAACTTGGTTATCAATTTTGGGCGGAAGCAGTACACACCTCTTGCTATGTGTTTAATAGAATACTTTTGAGGCCCGGCACCAAACAAACTTGCTATGAATTGTTGTTTGGTAGATTGCCTCAAGTTAAACATTTTCGTGTTTTCCGCGCAAAATGTTTTATTAAAAACACATATGATAATTTGGACAAGTTTGATCCGAGATCGGATGAGGGGATATTTGTTGGGTATTCCTCACGTAGCAAAGCCTACCGGATATACAACAAAAGATCCTCTACGATCGAGGAATCACTACATGTCTCTTTTAATGAGAATTTTTACTACTCCTAGAATTTCAAATGATGATGACTCTATGGATGTTATATGTGATTCGTTTGAAAATTCTAAGTCTATTGATTCAATTGATTCTATTGATACTAACCCGACTAATGAAGCTGTTGAGAATGTTCCTAGTGATCAAGGTATTCCCAAGCGGCTTCATACCGTTCGCGACCATCCCCATGAGCAAGTCATTGGCAATATTCATGATAGAGTCAAGACGAGATCGCAAGTCCACCACTTCGCCAATTGTGCCTTTGCCTCATCGATAGAGCCAAAGAATATAGTTGAAGCGTGCGAAGATAGTGCTTGGATCCTTGCCATGGAGGAGGAACTCATTCAATTCGAGAGGAATGAGGTATGGGAGCTTGTTCCTTTGCCATCGAAGAACCACACCGTCATAGGGACAAAGTGGATCTTCAAGAACAAAACCGACGAAAACCAAGTCGTCGTTCGGAACAAAGCTCGGTTAGTAGCTCAAGGCTATCGACAAGAGGAAGGTATCGATTTCGAAGAATCCTTCGCTCCGGTAGCTAGATTAGAATCAATTAGACTATTATTGTCTTTTGCATGCCATAAAAATTTTAAATTATTTCAAATGGATGTTAAAAGTGCATTTTTAAATGGAGATGTCGTTGAGGAAGTTTACGTTTCTCAACCTCCGGGCTTCATAAGTGAAAAATTTCCAAATCATGTTTTTAAACTAAAGAAAGCTCTTTATGGTTTGAGACAAGCTCCTCGAGCTTGGTATGATCGCTTAAAGAATTTTCTTTTGTATTTGAATTTTAAAATGGGCGAAGCCGATTCTACACTTTTTGTTAAGCATGCGAATAATGATATTTTATTAGTTCAAATTTATGTTGATGATATCATTTTCGGTGCTACTAACTTCACTCTTTGCGAAGAGTTTTCTAATGTTATGAAGGAACAATTTGAGATGAGCCACATGGGCGAACTCAAATATTTCTTATGTCTCCAAATTCGCCAATTGAACGATGCAATCTTCATCCACCAAACGAAATACACGGTGGAGTTGCTAAAGCGATTTGGAATGGAGAATGCCTCCGGGAAAAAGACTCCTATGAGCACTACAACGCATCTTGATAAAGATACGGGCGAAAAAGATGTAGACATTCGTCTATATCGAGGTATGATAGGTAGTTTACTTTATCTTACCGCAAGTAGGCCCGATATTATGTTTGCCGTTTGTATTTGTGCTCGTTATCAGTCTCAACCTAAGGATTCTCACTTAGTAGCGGTTAAACGTATTTTTCGCTATCTAAGTTACACTTTAGATTTTGGATTACTTTATCTGAAATCTAGCACATATGAGTTAGTCTCATATAGTGACGCTGATTATGCGGGATGCAAATCCGACAGGAAGAGTACTAGTGGCACTTGCCATTTTCTAGGAAATTCCCTTGTCTCTTGGTTTTCCAAGAAGCAAAATTCGGTATCACTTTCAACCACCGAGGCGGAATACATTGTCGCCGGTTCCGCTTGTGCCCAGGTTCTTTGGATGAGACACACACTGAAGGATTTTGGTATTCATTGTGATACTAGCCCTATCATGGTGGATAACCAAAGTGCTATTTGTCTTTCAAAGAGTCCGGTGCACCATTCCCGATCTAAAAACCTAGATGTCCGACATCACTTTTTAGATGATCATGTTGCTAAAAAGGACATCATATTAGTGTACGTTGAAACCCAAAAGCAAATCGCCGATATTTTCACGAAACCCCTAAAGGAGGACTCCTTTGTGTGGTTGCGTCGAGAATTGGGGATTATGGGTGAATCCGAGATAGAGGATTCATATTTCATTCAATTGTCTTGCATGCTATTATATTTCGCGATATTTCGTTCATGCTAGATTTATTGAATTTTTGGGGATTTTATGTGATATGTTTGAATTTTTGCTCGAATTCTTATTTGAATGCCGTATTTAAGATTTCGACGTTTTTTGGGGTAGTTTAGATGACTAATGAGAGAGTTAAGATGTTTCATCCAAGTGGTTTTTGAAGAGAACTCATTTATCAACTTTTGGACTCTTCTAGTCGGTTTCAGTTCATTAGTCAACCGACTAGATGCTCATCTAGTCGGTCAGCTAGTGAACTCAGATCGACTAGTTCAAGCTTTTATCTTTCTTTTTTCATTAACTTTCTTTAGTCGGTCACAGTACACTTACCGACCGACTAGATTGAAAACTAGTCGGTCAGTGAGTATACTGCGACCGACTAACTCTAGCCCTAAAAATTTCTGTTTGCCTCTGTTTCGACTTAGTCGGTTCAAGCTCATTGACCGACCGACTAGATCGTAATCTAGTCGGTCAGTACTTGAACTGTGACCGACTAAGTGCGTTAGGGCAAACGCGTCTTTTGCATTCTCGACCGACTTACTTCACTTCTATCCGACTATTTTTTGTTTTAGTCGGTATCCTAAGTCTCTCCAGCTCGAAAACCCCCTAAACCCCGATCGAACCTCTTCGTCTTCCCTCGATCTCCGACCAGTTTTCCGTCCATCCGCCGCCGCCGATCGCTCCCCTAGGTATCTCCCTCCTCCTCCTAGGTCGTTTTCCTATTCTAGGGTTCGATCTTGGCCGATTTCACCTCTAGGGTTCTAGGGTTTCAAAGTTCTTGTTTTAGGGCTTTGTGGTTGATTGACTTCAGTTTTAGGGTTTAAGCTTATTGTCTTTGATCTTATCCCGTCATTTAGTTGTGCTCATTGTGTCGAGATCATGGCACGAACGAGAATCCCGATTACATCTTCTGGGGCATCCCCTATGACCGTAGAGGGTGCTACCGCTTCGACCCCTCCCAAACGTAGGGCCAAGACCACTCGACCCCCCTCTTCGTCTTCAACTCCGTTGAAGAGGAAGAGGACGTCCAAGCCTAAACCTGCTGGCCAATCGTCGAAGCCTAAACCTAAACCCAAAAAGTTCTGTGCACCCACCCCTCCCGGTGAGCGTTCGGATAGTGATTCCGAGGATAACTCCGATGAGGAATACACTCCTGAACATCCCGAGAAGGCACCCACTCCACCCCCTCCTCCACCTCCTCCTATGTCCCGTAAGGCTAAGGGTAAAGCTCCTATGCCAGTCGGCGGTGTCGATATATCGTTGTGCCACGACGACCCTCAGTGTCTCGCAGCGTACAACCGTATAGAGCACTGCCCACTACTGTTAGAGCATTACGTTCAGTTTTCTGATTTTCTTGGCCTTGCAGATCTTCTCTCCTATAGTGGCCTATTGGACTACCTTCGATTTGACGCTAAGGCGAACCCTAGACCATATCCTCGCCTGGTCAAATTATTCTATGCCAACCGTGTCCAGGGTCAGTACGGCGAGACCCACTCCATTGAGACTTCTATTTTGGGGACTCCGATAGTCCTCACGGCAGAAATCTTGGGGGAGTTGATTGGTTGCTCGTCGTGTGGCCTCCTCCCGTCTGACATCTCTGTCGACGATATCTCCTCCTTAGATCAGCGGACCCTAGGTAAAATCTTCTAGGTTATCCCCCCAGCATTCATTGGTGTCCCTTCGAAATCATTCAAGCCGAATGCTTGGGTGCTTAATCTGATCTTGAAATCATGCCTTCTTCCCAAGTATGGATCTTCTTCTCTTCCATCTCAGCCGTTTTTGAAATTTATATACGCTCTTTTCATGGGTAGCGAGATTAATTGGGCTCGCATTATACTCGATAAGATGGACTCTTTCGAGTGTATACGCAAGACCACTAAATCTGCGCATATCCCATATCCATGTCTGTTGACTTTGGTTTTCCGTCGATTCGGTGTTCCCCTTCCTCCTGATGATGAGCGTCCCTTGGGTCCTCCTCTGAACGCGACGGCCGTTAAGAAATCTCTTGCAGCGCTTCGTCACGTGCAGAAGTCGACCACATCTGCTTCCCATGCCACTCCCTCAGCTGCTGCAGCCCCCACTCCTTCTGCCACTTTAGATGATGTCGTACGCTTACTTCGTCGGCACGAGTCACGTTTGGCTCGTACCGAGGAGGTCGTCTGCCGTATGGCTAGCTTGATGGGCGTCCAGCTTCCTCCTCATGTTTCTGAGGACGAGGAGATGGACGATGAGGATATTGACGATCTTTTCTCTTCCTTGGCTCGTGGCGATGAGGCCACTGCTGCTGCTGCTACCACATCTGCTCCTGGAGATGGCACCACTTCCGGTGCTCCAGAGACTTCTGCACCAGTAGTTCAGACTTCTGAGGCTGCTGATGCTCCTGTTGACGACCCTGCTCCTGTCTTGCCTGTTGATACTCCTGTTGAGACCCCAGCCGTTGAGCCTACCGTCGATGTCTCCACACCTGCCCCGACGATCCCGTCTGTTGACACGCCTCTCCTCCCTGCAGAGCCTGAGTCCACTCCGTCGACTGGACCCACGGAGACTGCAGATCCATCCACTCCCTCGTGATCGTCTGTATCGAGGACTCTCCACTGCTCATTGGATGATGCATCTTATTGCGAGTATTTTGGGTTAGGATGGAGTTTGAGGGTTATTTTGATGTATTTTGATTTTTCTGGATGTCGATGTTGTATTTTGATGTACTTTGGATGATGCTGATGGTTAGATGATGTATGATGTATTTTCCTTTTTGTTGTTGATATCCATGGTATGTTATACTTGATGTACTCGATGTGATATCTTTTTGGATGTACTCATGATGTTTATATATATATATATACATCGATGTTCTCTATGTTTTAATTCGTCGTGCACATTTACTATTCGTTCAACGCATATGAAATGTGAATTCGTCGCTCGACGCTTGGAAGCTTGGTTAAATAGATTATATTTCTATGATTGTATAGAATTGTTTTCCATGCACAAATTTAACCAAGAATATTGAATATTGGAGAGTATGTTCCTTTACTCAATAAATGAATTAATATTTGGTATTTTTGATGATTTTAATTTTCGCTTTTAAATGATGGACAATTTTGGCACACCTTGATTTGATTTCAACACTTTACCCTTGGTGTCAATTAGGTCCATCGTCATTGTCTACGACTCCCGATGTTGGATTCTCCATTTCCTAGTTGTTGTCGTTGTATGCCCCCCATTTTTGGGATAATGCCAAAGGGGGAGAGATAATGATAATAAATAGGTCAAATGAAAATTTAACTCAATTTCCAAGAATCTAATATGATGTGTTAGATTCAAGGGGAGTTAAGATATATATAAGGATTTTCAAAATCCGATATTTCAAAAATCGATTCTCTTTATTTATCTTACTCGTCTGATTGATGCAATTCATATATATTCATTTTGGAATTAACGTGTCATCAATGCAGGGGGGAGTAAGTATTTTTCATTTGAATCATTATTTTTGATTATTATTTATGTTGGTTTGTCATCACCAAAAAGGGGGAGAATGTTGAATATTGGACTCCCCGGATTTGGTTTTGGATGATGAGCAAACATAAATAATTCATGAACTAACAAATTGTGAGCGCAGTATTGGAGATCGTCGCCAAATTCATGAGAACAATCAAAGCGACATCTCAAGACTTCTCAAAGCACGTATTCATTTCCTAAATCTTCGTTGAAGCTCTTGGACCGTTTTGGAAGTCATGAAGAATTGATCGAAGCTTTCGAAGACTGTTCCTTAAGGTTTTATTTATAGTCTTTTAGCTTTGATCTATAGAATGTTAAGCCTTGAGTATATCTTACGATTCTATCTTCATAACGCTCATATCGTAGCTCTAGGATCTTAGTACAATTTCATTCTAACTTCCTCGAAGCGTCGCGCTTCGATTTGGAATTGTTTGTGCATGTTAGTTGGTACAAGAAGAAGTACTGACCGACTAGATGGTGATCTAGTCGGTAAGCAACGCTTCTTGGACCGACTAGTTTGCTTCCTTAATTTCTTGCACCTTACTGTTTACAGTTAGTCGGTTTACGTTGACTCACCGACCTACTAGTTTGTGAACTAGTCGGTCAGTGATGCTTCTTTGACCGACTAGTTGTGATTTACTGTACATACTAAATTTCTCCTAAGCTACTGTTTATCGTTAGTCGGTCTAAGAACGTTTGGTGACCGACTAGTTGACAATCTAGTCGGCCAACTTTTGTTCTTGGACCGACTAAGTCAATTTGTATTCAGACTATTTCATTTTGCCTCTTAGTCGGTCTACGTTCACTGACTGACCGACTAGTTGTGAAACTAGTCGGTCAGAATGTCTTCTTGGACCGACTAGATTTCTAGGTCTGAATTTCTATCTCTTCTCAGTTCCTCACTTAGTCGGTCCATGTTGTTTGACTGACCGACTAGTTGATGAACTAGTCGGTCAGTGGTTGTTCTTTGACCGACTAGTTGCCTCAGATTTCTATCCGTTGGGAATTGACCTAACTTGTTTTTATGGGACCCTATAAATACGAACCTAGGTCATTTCTCTCAAGGTCAGAGCTGCCATTAAGAGATTCATTGAGATTAAAAGAGATAGCCATTCTCACTCATTTCCAAAGCTCTCTTCCTCACAAGAAACCCATTCTCTCACTTTCTAGATCTAGAATCCATATTGAGAGAAGCTTGTTCTTGGTGAGCTCTTCAAGCTCTTGCTTGATTCAGGTCTCCAAATCTCTCCTAGGCACCTATTGCTGGTCATTTCCTTGGTGCTAGGTCTTGGTGACTTCATCTTCCTCAAATCCTTCCTTTCACCTATTGGGTAAGAAAAACTCAAGGTATAGGATTTTGTGGTAAGATTGTTTATTTCATTATAAACTTGTTTATATTGCTTATTGATTCTCTCGGTTGTGAGAGAAGGTTGTGATCCCGGGTTGTGGGATTCACTATTGCCATTGCATGTATGATTTGATCTTGTGAATGTTTTTTCACAAGATATTCATAGTGGAAATCTTGGGTTAGGGTTTCTAACCTAAGTATCCGGAGGGGATCCGGGTGGTTGGGACGTAGGATCACCGGGAACAAGTCGGGGAGACTTGGGTGGATCCGAACCAGTAACATCTTTTGTTAGCATTATTAAATTTGTTGACGTCATTCAATTTAAGCTTCTGCAAATTGATTTGGTAGTTGTTTGCATTATAATTAGGAATTATACTCCTTGTTATTTTTAAAGTACTATTCACCCCCCCCTCTAGTACTTGTGCAGTAGCTTGTAGGGCATTACAGGGTGGTCCACGAACGGCAGGTCCTCTCTGAACTAGAGCAGGCGCTCTCATCTGCAGCGGGGCTGGCACTCCAACTACAGCATGACGGGCTCTCGGACAATCCTTCGCAGCATGCAAGGCATCTCCGCAAACTAGGCACAGTCCCATCTTCTTCCGACAATCCTTCTGAACGTGTCCTGGCTTCCCGCAGTAATGACACGGTCCCTTGCTCTGACTCTGAATGGGTGCTCCAGGCCTCTTAAATTGTACTGTCTGAACTGGCCTCATCGCCGGCCTAGCAGGTGGCCGGTACTGCTTCATAGGACGCTTCCCCTTATCAGCTGGAGGGTCAGGTAGGAGCGAAATAAGCTCATGATTCTTCGCAGCATCCAGCACCTCCCTCATAGTCGTGAAACTCGTCGAAGACATAGAAGCCTGAATCTTTGGACGCAGTCCCTGTCAGAAACGATCAGCTCGCTTCTCCTCCTTCTTCACCATATGCGGAGCAAAGCGACTCAGCATCTCAAACTCCGCCTCATACTCCTCGACGGTCATGTTCTCCTGCTTCAGATCTATAAACCTGCTCAGCAGCTCCCTCCTAGTAGTCTTGGTGAAGTACTTCGTCCTGAACATAGACCTGAAGATCTTCCAATCCATTGGCTTCTCCAGACGCCTCTCCTCAAGGCGCCACCAGTTCCTCGCATTCTCCGTCAGCTGCATCTTCGCTATCTCCACTCGGGTATCGTCTGGAATCTTCGCAGCAACTAACTTCTCCTCCGTGCTCTGGATCCACTCGTCAGCAGCTCGAGCTCGTTGAACTGATTCACTCCTGGAGCAGCTCGAGGGGCAGGTGGAGGTGGTGGTGGTGCAACTGGAACAGCCTGGGCAGCACGCTAGGACTGCTGAACCAACTGATGCTGAACATCCAGCATCTCCCTCATCACACCCAGAAACTGACGGAAATCTCCGCTCTAGTCCTCCGGAACTCCATCGCCTAAGTTCCCCGATCGGGTAACACGTCGTCCTGCCATCCTATCGACAGAAAGACACAGATTAGACTCATACAATTACCGGATGATAATAATAAAATGAAATTTAATACTTCAATTATTCCGTACTCGCAGAAGAGGGGACCTGCATGGGCCACCACTAAAACCTGTCACGCCCCGCTTCCCAAAAACACGGAGGCGAAGCGTGACGAAGGCCCGCTTAGGCCGGGGCTAAGAGCCCGGACCCAATAAGCGTCTGTAGTATTCCATAGCGAAAGTACAGGTCCCTGCAAGTTAGTACGAAATAACAAAAGTACTGAAAAGAACATTTCATTTTATTCCAAAGTTTATCATCAAAGTACTGAGAGTCAAAAAGAAATGCCGAAAACGGCTACAACTGCTGAAAGGAAACTAATGGTGCAAGCACCCAACCTAGACGAGAAAGTAAGAATGCAACGCACCCAACTAAAACTGAAATGGATAACTCTGGTGCAGCAACAAAAGATCTCTAACTCTGATCGTCCTCTGGATCGTACTCCGGATCAGCGCCCTCCGGCTCCAAGTCAACTGGCAAGTCCGCCTCGTACTCGTACTCTGGCTCCACACCTGACGTACATCACCAAAAGAAGGAAACTGTACGTCAGGCAAAGTCTACACAAACTGTCAGACTCTACTGCAAGTGTATCAACTATTAACAATGATTTACTGGTTGTTTTAGCATGCTGGGGTTATAACTGAGTAACGAAAAGTAGCATAGCAGGAAAAGTAAACGTAGCAAGCAGTAGACGTAGCGTGTGCTACCGACTACGGGACTAACCTACAGGTGTCAAGACAAGACGGGACGGGACGGGACAGGACAGGACAAGACGGGACAGGACAAGTAAGACACGAAAAGGGTTCACGCCTTACGGTTCGAGGGGGATCAGACCCTCTTGCCGTGCGCACGCTCAACCCAACCCCAAACCCAGGAACTCAGGACAAGATTTACAGGGATCATTTCCGCTAGGGAAACATCCGAAACGCCCGAAGGCTTTTTGTGTAACAGGGATCACTTCCGCTAGGGAAGCATCCGAAACGCCCGTAGGCTTTTTGGTAACAGGGATCACTTCCACGGAGGGAAGCATCCGAAACGACCGTAGGCTTTTGGTAACAGGGATCACTTCCATGGAGGGAAGCATCCGAAACGCCCGTAGGCTTTTTGGTAACAGGGATCACTTCCGCGGAGGGAAGCATCCGAAACGCCCGTAGGCTTTTTGGTAACAGGGATCACTTCCACGGAGGGAAGCATCCAAAAAGCCCGTAGGCTTTTTGGTAACAGGGATCACTTCCGCGGAGGGAAGCATCCGAAACGCCCGTAGGCTTTTTGTGTAACAGGACACGACATGACAAGTGTAGGGAGTTGTTATTCTAGGGTGTCCACACGCACACACACACAAGATAGTCCTATGATGTCAGCAGTTTATTGTTGTCAGGCTCAGACTTCGTCGTCAAGTCTGAGCCGTCACGGGTCGTCCCGGACGCTATCATTTCACGTCTGGTTCTCATCACACACAATCTAACAGTTCTACAAACTAGAACTAAGGCACGGTCAACACGCAAGTGGGTACACTTGCCTGAAATGGCGAGTTCGTCGTCTGTCCGGGGCGTCTCGTCCAGTCGTCGCGTCCGCGGTAATCCGTCTGAAAAGGAATCACGGCGACGGCGTCAAGTCGCGATTTTTGTCAAATCCTAATTAGGTTCATTTCTAAGTTAGGCGTGGCTACCCTAACAGTCACAAGTCAAAAGTGTCCGATCAGCCTATCCGACGATTCTATCCTATGTGCACAGTTCGATCGCCTATTCTATTGTTCACAACTTTTTAAAGGAGTAGAAAAATAAATTTAGCGAGTTTAGTTGCCGATTTTAGTTAGGTTTTCAGTTTTGGCTACGGGTGGGTTTCGCTACGAGTTTGGGAAAACTAACCTCTTCCGGAGTCTGGGGTGGAGCGGACGTAGTGTCTGAACGGTAGAAAATCTGCGTCACCTACGGTGTCTCGGCTACGGGTAGCGTAGCGGGACACGTCCGGGCAGCGGACGAAGCGCGTGAACAGCGGGTAAGGGTGAATCAGTGAGCAGCACGTCGGGTAGGCGTTCTACGGCTTCCGGAGAGCTGCAACGACAACCGAGATGAACGGTTCGTCGTAGCCAACGCCTACGATGTCGGGAGTCGTAGGGAAGGCTCGAGACGTCGAGAATACTCCCAGGAGGTGTAGGAGACTGTCGGAGGGCTCCAACAGAGAGGGAAGACGGCGAGATCTTGGCGACGTGTCGGTACGGCGTCAAACACGCAAAACAGCGAGGGAACACGCTGTTTAAGGAAGTCTCACGGCTTGAGGTCGCTGCCAATGGCGAGATGAGGCAGAGGGTGGTTCACGGCGACGGCGAGGGGACTGCGGCGGCGGTGGCGGCGGCGGCGGCGGCCGTTGCGGGCTGCAGCTGCTGCTGCTGCGCGATTCCGGTGGATCAACGGCGGTTTTCGGCGGCCTCCGGCGGCGGCTAGGGTCCCGGTCGAGAGAGGGGAGGTCGGGGAGGCTGTCGGTGATGATCGGCGGCGGCAGCGGCCTCCGGCGGCAGCTAGGTCGATGAGAAGAGGGGAGTTTGCGTGAGAGACTTGCGTTTTAGGGCCGGCGCAAGGATTTGTTTGCGTGCTCTGAAAATTTTTGAGAAACTTAGGGTTTTCTTTATAGGGGTGGGGCCCACGTGACTAGGGGAGGGTTACACGTGATGGGGGCTGCCACCTAGCTAGGTCTAGGGTTAAATAGAGTTAATTAGGGCTAGATTGTTAGGGGCAAACTTGTAATTACTGGGTCTAAAAGTGCACATCGGTCAAACGGTGCCCAAAAATTATAAGAAAAATACCGGGGCGACCGGGGCGACGAGAGAAAGAAGTCAGAAGAGACGGATTACAATTTTGATGACGAGAAACGAAATTAAAAATACAAACGACTCAAGTCAAAAGTGTGATACGCGACGTCTCCTCGGAAAAGGTCAAATCGTGGGCGAACGGCCCGTGAAATGACGTTGCAAGTCAACACGACAAATGTAGTACCCTCAGAGAGAGTCACAACGACATATCACACGATAGGGTTCGGAAACAAACAAAGTCTAACATAATCACGTGCACGGTCAAGAGCACGTGCACAAAGAAAGTTACGATCGGAATCCGACCGTTACATCCTCCCCAACTTAGAATGATTCCGTCCTCGGAATCAACATCAAGCACTGCTCGGGAATAGATGCGGAAAGCGTTCTCTCATATCATCTTCGCGCTCCCAGGTGGACTCTCCAGGTGATCCGTGACGCCACATCACTCTCACCAGGTCGACTACCTTATTCCTTAACTGCTTCTGTCGACGGTCCAAGATCTGCACAGGCTAATGGTCATATGTCAGATCCGGGCGAACTGTAATCTCTGAGAAGTCAACCGTGTGCGATGGATCACTGACGTATCGACGTAGCTGTGATACGTGGAAAATGTCGTGAACTCCCTCCAAAGATGGTGGCAGAGCAAGGCGGTAGGCCACTGCTCCCACACGCTCTAGCACATCAAACGGCCCAATATACCTTGGGCTCAGCTTTCCCTTCTTCCCAAAACGAATAACTCCGCGGTTCGGAGAAATCTTCAGGAAGACGTGATCTCCAGGCTGAAACTCCAAAGGTCTCATCTTGGCATCTGCCCAATACTTGAAGCGATCATGTGCAACTCTAAGCTTCTCCCTGATGTCTCTCACGACATCCACGGCTTCCACTATCATCTCTGGACCTAACAGCTCTCGATCTCCGATGTCATCCCAGCTCAGTGGCGAATGACATTTTCTTCCATATAAGGCAGCAAATGGCGCCATGCCAATGCTCGCCTGGTAGCTGTTGTTATACGAAAACTCCACCAAGTGGAGATGGTCCTCCCAAGAACCCTTCAAATCGAGAGTACAAGCTCGCAGCATATCCTCCAGGATCTGAATAGTCCTCTCGGACTGGCCATCAGTCTGCGGGTGGTATGTCGTGCTGAAACTCAAACTCGTACCCAAATTCTCCTGCAAACTTCTCCAGAACTGAGATATGAACCTCGTGTCTCGGTCAGACACAATGCTCACAGGGACTCCATGTAAGCGTACAATCTCCTGCACGTACACGGTCTACATCACGACCATTTAAAAGAGAAAATCAAAAATGGAAGTAAAAGTAGAAACGAAATTTTACCTCCAGATATTTCCTCGCCAAAGCTTCCGTAGACTGGCCCACTCGGAAAAGGATAAAGTGCGCAGACTTGGTCAACCGATCCACGATCACCCAAACTGCGTCGTTCTGCCTCGGGGTCCGAGGTAAACCAGTCACGAAGTCCATCGTAATATGTTGCCACTTCCACTCCGGAATAGGAAGCGGTTGCAGCAACCCAGCAGTACGATGGTGCTCAGCCTTCACCTGTTGGCATATCAGGCACTTGGCAACGCTCCGTGCCACGCTCCTCTTCATGCCAATCCACCAATAATTCAGACGGAGGTCCTTATACATCTTGGTGCCTCCAGGATGTATAGAATATGGCGAGCTATGAGCCTCGCTCAACAGCTCCTCGCGGACATTGCCTGCAGGTACACAGAGTCTACTGCCGTACCGCAGTGAACCATCCTCATGAATGACGAACTCAGTCCGTAGTCCAGCTTCGACCTGCCTCCTGATCCTCTGTAGCTTCAGATCTCTTGCATGTGCTGCCTTGATCCGATCCATGATTGTGGACTGAATCTGCAGATTCATGAATGAATGAACTACACCAGGTAGGACAACCTCCAAGTCCATCTCTCTCAGCTCCTGCTGAATCCTCCAGTCGGCTGCAAGCATCATCGCAGTAGGAAGTCTACTCAAGGCATCCGGCACTACGTTCACCTTCCCTGGGTGATACTGCAAATCAATCTCGTAGTCAGCCATGAGCTCTAACCATCGTCTCTGACGCATGTTGAGCTCCTTCTGCGTAAAGATGTACTTCAAGCTCTTGTGATCGGTGAAAATCTTCACACTCTCACCTAGCAAGAAGTGCCTCCAAATCTTCAGTGCAAAAATCACCGCTGCCAACTCCAGATCGTGCGTCGGGTAATTCTTCTCATGAGTCCTCAACTGACGAGAAGCGTACGCGACCACGTGGCCATGCTGATGCAAGACGCATCCTAGGCCCTTCCCTGATGCATCACAATAAACTTCGAAGCCTCCGCTTCGATCCGGCACTGCCAACACCGGTGCTGTGGTCAATCTCGCCTTCAAGATACTGAAGGCCTCCTCACAAGCATCTGACCAAATAAACTCCTCGTCCTTCCTCGTCAGCTTCGTCATCGGCTCTGCAATCTTCGAGAAATCTTTGATGAACCGCCGATAATAGCCTGCTAAACCAAGGAAGCTCCTGATGTCGGACGCTGACTGCGGAGTCGGCCAATCCCTGACTGCTCTGACCTTCTCCGGATCTACAGATATGCCATCACCGGACACCACATGTCCCAGGAATGTGACTCTGTCCAGCCAGAACTCGCACTTACTATACTTGGCATAAACCTTGTGTCGCCTCAGCGTCTCCAGCACTGTCCTCAGATGACAGCTGTGCTCCTCCTCAGACTTCGAATAAATAAGAATTTCATCAATGAAGATGACAACAAACTTGTCCAGGAAGTCATAGAATATTAAGTTCATCAAATTCATGAACACCGCTGGAGCATTGGTCACGCCAAACGGCATGACCACGAACTCATAATGTCCGTACTTCGTCCGGAAAGCCGTCTTCTGAACATCGTCCTTCTTTACCTTCAACTGATGGTATCCACTCCGCAAGTCCAACTTCGAGAAGACTCTCGAACCTCCAAGCTGGTCAAAGATGTCGTCGATGCGCGGCAGCGGATACTTATTCTTCACGGTGACAGCATTCAGCCCTCGATAGTCCACGCACATCCTGCGGGACCCATCCTTCTTCTTCACAAGCAAAACAGGTGCACCCCACGGTGACACACTAGGGTGGATGAAACCCTTCTGCAGCAACTCATCCAACTGCTTCCGCAGCTCCTCGAGCTCAGCGGGAGCCATACGGTACGGCGCCTTCGATATCGGTTGCGCTCCCGGCATAAGATCAATACCAAACTCTAAGGCTCGGTCGGGTGGCAAACCTGAGATATCCTCAGGGAAGACGTCGTCGAAGTCTCGGACGACTGCTGGTCGTTCGATCTCCATTTCCATCGGTATAGCTGCAACAATCGGCACCACCGGCGTGGCCCGATACTTGATGGGTCCAAGCGACTCATCTCTACTAGGGAACTCGAACTCTGGATGGCCTGGAATCCAGAACACCACCCTCTTGCTGCGACAATCGATCGAGGCGTGGAAATCTCCCAACCAATCGATGCCAAGAACGGCATCAAAATGTGGCAGGTCGTGGACAATGAAATCTGCAAAGAGCTCGTGTCCACTGACCACCAAAGGAATCGATCTACATCCCAAGTTCACTGTCACCACTCCGTTCCCTGTGGTGATGTCCCAACACTTAGGAAGTGTATGGGTGGGAATGGAGTGTCTTGTCACGAATCTCCGGGATAAGATGCACATGGATGCACTGGAGTCGAACAAGGCCAAGGCCGGGTGAGAAGACACTAGAATGGTGCCTAAGATATTAAAAGGAAACTACGGTCAAACCACGCTACTCTAACAAACAAGTCAAACAAGCAAGACTAACAATTTAAAAGCTAAACTATGAAATGAAAGACTAGAATCAAAGAGTTACCTGCAATAACTCCATCCAGCTCCTCAGTCTCCAAAGCCGTCATGGTGTAAGCCGGCCTCTGGGGCTGCGCTGCTCTCTGAAACATCTGCCTCTGTGGCGCCAAGGGTGGTCCAAGAACGGCAGGTCCTCTCTGAACTGGAGCGGGAGCTCTCATCTGCAGCGGGGCTGGCGCTCCAACTACAGCATGACGGGCTCTCGGACAATCCTTCGCAGCATGCGAGGCATCTCCGCAAACTAGGCACAGTCCCATCTTCTTCCGGCAATCCTTCTGAACGTGTCCTGGCTTCCCGCAGTAATGACACGATCCGTTGCTCTGACTCTGAATGGGTGCTCCAGGCCTCTTAAATTGTACTGTCTGAAGTGGCCTCATCGCCGGCCTAGCAGGTGGCCGGTACTGCTTCATAGGACGCTTCCCCTTATCAGCTGGAGGGTCAGGTAGGAGCGAAATAAGTACATGATTCTTCGCAGCATCCAGCACCTCCCTCATAGTCATGAAACTCGCCGAAGACATAGAAGCCTGAATCTTCAGACGCAGTCCCTGTCAGAAACGATCAGCTCGCTTCTCCTCCTTCTTCACCATATGCGGAGCAAAGCGACTCAGCATCTCAAACTCCGCCTCATACTCCTCGACGGTCATGTTCTCCTGCTTCAGATCTATAAACCTGCTCAGCAGCTCCCTCCTAGTAGTCTTGGTGAAGTACTTCGTCCTGAACATAGACCTGAAGATCTTCCAATCCACTGGCTTCTCCAGACGCCTCTCCTCAAGGCGCCACCAGTTCCTCGCATTCTCCGTCAGCTGCATCTTCGCTATCTCCACTCGGGTATCGTCTGGAATCTTCGCAGCAACTAACTTCTCCTCCGTGCTCTGGATCCACTCGTCAGCAGCCAGGGGTCCCTCCTTCCCCGAAAATGTCCTCGGCTGGAGCTCGTTGAACTGCTTCACTCCTGGAGCAGCTCGAGGGGCAGGTGGAGGAGGTGGTGGTGCAACTGGAACAGCCTGGGCAGCACGCTGGGACTGCTGAACCAACTGATGCTGAACATCCAGCATCTCCCTCATCACACCCAGAAACTGACGGAAGTCTCCGCTCTGGTCCTCCGGAACTCCATCGCCTAAGTTCCCCGATCGGGTAACACGTCGTCCTGCCATCCTATCGACAGAAAGACACAGATTAGACTCGTACAATTACCGGATGATAATAATAAAATGAAATTTAATACTTCAATTATTCCGTACTCGCAGAAGAGGGGACCTGCATGGGCCACCACTAAAACCTGTCACGCCCCGCTTCCTAAAAACACGGAGGCGAAGCGTGACGAAGGCCCGCTTAGGCCGGGGCTAAGAGCCCGGACCCAATAAGCGTCTGTAGTATTCCATAGCGAAAGTACATGTCCCTGCAAGTTAGTACGAAATAACAAAAGTACTGAAAAGAACATTTCATTTTATTCCAAAGTTTATCATCATAGTACTGAGAGTCAAAAAGAAATGCCGAAAACGGCTACAACTACTGAAAGGAAACTAATGGTGCAAGCACCCAACCTAGACGAGAAAGTAAGAGTGCAACGCACCCAACTAAAACTGAAATGGATAACTCTGGTGCAGCAACAAATGATCTCTAACTCTGATCGTCATCTGGATCGTACTCCGGATCAGCGCCCTCCGGCTCCAAGTCAACTGGCAAGTCCGCCTCGTACTCGTACTCTGGCTCCACACCTGACGTACATCACCAAAAGAAGGAAACTGTACGTCAGGCAAAGTCTACACAAACTGTCAGACTCTACTGCAAGTGTATCAACTATTAACAATGATTTACTGGTTGTTTTAGCATGCTGGGGTTATAACTGAGTAACGAAAAGTAGCGTAGCTGGAAAAGTAAACGTAGCAAGCAGTAGACGTAGCGTGTGCTACCGACTACGGGACTAACCTACAGGTGTCAAGACAAGACGGGACGTAACGGGACAGGACAAGATGGAACAGGACAAGTAAGACACGAAAAGGGTTCACGCCTTACGGTTCGAGGGGGATCAGACCCTCTTGCCGTGCGCACGCTCAACCCAACCCCAAACCCAGGAACTCAGGACAAGATTTACAGGGATCATTTCCGCTAGGGAAACATCCGAAACGCCCGAAGGCTTTTTGTGTAACAGGGATCACTTCCGCTAGGGAAGCATCCGAAACGCCCGTAGGCTTTTTGGTAACAGGGATCACTTCCGCGGAGGGAAGCATCCGAAACGCCCGTAGGCTTTTGGTAACAGGGATCACTTCCGCGGAGGGAAGCATCCGAAACGCCCGTAGGCTTTTTGGTAACAGGGATCACTTCCGCGGAGGGAAGCATCCGAAACGCCCGTAGGCTTTTTGGTAACAGGGATCACTTCCGCGGAGGGAAGCATCCGAAACGCCCGTAGGATTTTTGTGTAACAGGACACGGCATGACAAGTGTAGGGAGTTGTTATTCTAGGGTGTCCACACGCACGCACACACAAGATAGTCCTATGATGTCAGCAGTTTATTGTTGTCAGGCTCAGACTTCGTCGTCAAGTCTGAGCCGTCACGGGTCGTCCCGGACGCTATCATTTCACGTCCGGTTCTCATCACACACAATCTAACAGTTCTACAAACTAGAACTAAGGCACGGTCAACACGCAAGTGGGTACACTTGCCTGAAATGGCGAGTGCGTCGTCTGTCCGGGGCGTCTCGTCCAGTCGTCGCGTCCGCGGTAATCCGTCTGAAAAGGAATCACGGCGACGGTGTCAAGTCGCGATTTCCGTCAAATCCTAATTAGGTTCATTTCTAAGTTAGGCGTGGCTACCCTAACAGTCACAAGTCAAAAGTGTCCGATCAGCCTATCCGACGATTCTATCCTATGTGCACAGTTCAAAAGTCCGATCGTCGATTCTATTGTTCACAACTTTTTAAAGGAGCAGAAAAATAAATTTAGCGAGTTTAGTTGCCGATTTTAGTTAGGTTGTCAGTTTTGGCTACGGGTGGGTTTCGCTACGAGTTTGGGAAAACTAACCTCTTCCGGAGTCTGGGGTGGAGCGGACGTAGTGTCTGAACGGTAGAAAATCTGCGTCACCTACGGCGTCTCTGTTGGATATGGAAGACGTTTGTACACCCTTGTGGGGGATGTACGAGGGAATACGGACCTCGAACGTCGCGCACACGAAGTCGTGTGCAAAGGGAATCTGTTCCCTTGCGGAGAGGATCTCTAGATGAGTGGGAAAGTCGCATTATATATGCATAAGTGCATGCGACATATGGCTAATAAAGGGGGAATATCTTAAGCTTATGTTGTACCATGCATATGGTACAACTTAAGCTTATAATGTGCCATGTATCATGGTACACCTTAATTAAGTTGTTCCAAAGGAACAACTTACCCTAAAATAACTACCTTGGGGGCTATAAATAAGACCCAAGGGTAAGCCATTTCTTACACCTTTTTGCATGAAATTCATGCATGCAACTTCATTCTAGCGAAGCTCTGCAGAAATCCTTTCTCTTCCTCTATCCAAGTTCTTAATCTAAAGTAGAGATTTAGATTGTGGATTTAGTAGCCTTACTCCGTTCGTGAGAAGACTCGATCCATCGTGGCGAATCCGAAGGCGAAGTTCGTAGACTACCGTGCCGCATACGCAAGCGTAAGTCTAAACTTCATATTATCGATCCTAACTCTGTTTTGGCAGGATCCTACATTGGTATCAGAGCCATATGGGTTCGCCCCGGTCAAACCACCGCCCCGTCGAAACTATGAACGAGTCGTTGTCTTTTCACGAATGGGTCTCCTACTATTACGGATATAGTAGGAACGCTTCGTGACGGAGAGAACGCAGCGGTTGTTCTTTTCACGTTAGGGTCTCCTATCATTACGGATATGGTAGGAACTCTCCGTGACGGGAAGAACCGACCGTTCACGTAGTATGTTATTTTTCATTTTTTTGGCACACGGCCATTAGGAAATAACTAATTCTCGACGAACGGGTGCTTCATCGACGAACGGGTGCTTCATCGAGGAAGATGATGGTAGTTATTTCCATCGGGTAAGAGGAAATTGGTGCATGTGCACCATGGCCAAATGGGCTATGAAGGCTATGCACCCCCCCTCCACTTGCGGAGGGGGTTGGCTACGGCCAATAACCACCGGCGACCACCCCATCAAGGGGGAGGAGTATGTGCGGCAACCCCATTCAAAGGGGGTGGCCGGCCATGGCCAAAGGGGCCATGGCCGGCCAATGCCAAATGGCCTTGGCCATGACCGGCCATGGCCAAGCCATGGCCGGCCATGGCCAGGCCGGCAATGGCCGGCCTTGGCCAAGGCCTGCCGGCCTGGCTCTGCCAGGGCCGGCGCCCTGGCCTCGGCCAGGGCCGGCTGGCCTGCCCTGGCAGGGGCCAGGGCCGGCTGGCCTGCCCTGGCAGAGGCCAGGGCCAATGCCCTAGCCTCGGCCAGGGCCTGGCCGGCCTTGGCCGGCCTCGGCCAGGGCAGAGGCCCTAGCCGAGGGGGCCAAGGCCCCTGGCCGGCCAGGGCAGAGGCCCTGGCCGGCCCTTGGCCAAGCCCCGGCCAGGGCAGAGGCCCTGGCCGGGAAGAAGTTGTAGACCAAAAAATTGGTCGACCAATTTGGTGTTTTTGGTCGACCAATCCGACAAAAGGTCTGGGTCAATTGCAAACTTGTCAAATGACCCATACGGGGTAACAAAAGGCCTTGGTCAAACTCGAATGTGTCGATTAGTCCATACGGGGCTAACCACAATGCCGACTAGTTCATACGGGACTAACGTTTTAATGAAGTTTTTTCTTTGGGCTCTACTCCTTGAAGACTAGCCATAGTGCTCTACTTCATGCGAGATTAGCCAAGTCATTGTGCTCTACTCTACGGAGATTAGCCAATGTACTTATGAAATTGTGCTCTACTCCTTGAAGATTAGCCTTAGTGCTCTACTTCATGCGAGATTAGCCATGTCATTGTGCTCTACTCTACGGAGATTAGCCAATGTACTTATGACGTTGTGCTCTACTCTACGGAGATTAGCCAATGTATTTTAAATTTTTGAAAAATACGTTTTTCAAAAATGCTTTTCCGCTGCAAAGTACTATAAGAGTACTAACATTTGATAAAGTGAGGGAGAAATATTGAAAGTTACTCTAGATGGTGATTGGAAACATAGTGACCTTTCCGACTCTAGAGTAACATCTTCAATATTTTTCGAAAGTAACTTATCAAATTATGAGTATCATTCCAAGTGGGAGTTGATTTTAGAACTATCCATATGGGATATTCTATTATCATTTCAAGTGGGAATTATATTTGAAAAATACGTTTTCAAACTCGTTTTTCCGCTGCTAGTACTATAAGAGTACTATTGTTTGATAAGTGATGGGGGAATATTGAAGGTTGTTCTAGATGGTGATTGGAATCAAAGAGACCTTTTCGATTCTAAAACAACATCTTCAATATTTTTCGAAAGTAACTTATCAAATATAATATAATTTCAAGTGGGAGTTATATTTTAAGAATTTTATGCAATGTGTTTTTGATCGAACCTTCGGTTTTTATGTCTTTTGCAGCATTTTAAAAGTAAAATGTCTTCCGCTTCAAAGAATATCGTCGCTGAGTTAAACAAAGGTGAAAAACTCAACGGCGATAATTACAAACTTTGGTCCATTAAGATACAATACATTCTAGAGGAGCAAGAAGTGCTCGAAACTCTAAAGAACGTTATGATTGAACCGGAGTTGGGCACTACGGCCCAACACCGAAGAGACAAGGAAGCTTTTGATGCTTGGTCTCGGAAGAATAAGATAGCGCGCATTACGTTATTAAGCAGTATGGCTGATGACATAATGTGCATCTTCCGAGAACATGACCTAGCCATGGACATATGGTCCAAGCTAGAGGAGAAGTTCGGTGGCACATCGGTGTCCAAACTTCGCGCCTTAACTATAAAGTTCGATACATATAAGAAACGTCCAGATCATTCCATGGGGAAACATCTGCGACATATGGCGAACCTTATATCAGAGTTAAAGGACACAGGTCATGTGCTCACGGATGAGCAACAAATCCAAGCAGTCATACGTTCCCTACCAAATGGGTGGGACCAAATGAAGATGCATCTCACTCACAATGAGAGCATCAAGACCTTCAGCGATGTTTCCAAGCACCTCGAATTAGAGGAAGAGCGGCTTGCGGCTGCCAAGCCAAGTGCAGAAGTGCACATGGTTGCTAGTTCCTCACACGGGGGAAAGAAACGGAAAAATCGTTCGAAGTTCACTAATGAACGTAATAAGCAACCTGAGTCTACCAAGAAACCCAAACATAAGGGTGGGCACAAGAAATGGCACAAGAAGAAAGACTTGAAGAGGATCAAGTGCTTCAAGTGCAACAAGCTCGGTCACTATGCTCGTTCGTGTACGAGTGGAGGCGACGAGGTAACTTGTAAATATACTAGTTACATATGTGTTTCTAGTTCAATATTTCTTGTGGAATCTAATCCATTTTGGATAATTGATTCAGGTGCCACCGACCACATAGCAAGGGACAGACGGTCCTTCGTGGAGTATCACCGGATACCCCAAGGAACGAAGTGGATCTATGTAGGAAACAACACACGTGTTGAAGTGAAAGGCGTTGGGACTTGCAAGCTAGTCTTGGACAACGGCCGCACTCTCCTACTTCATGATGTCCTCTTCGCTCCAGATATTCGAAGGAATATAATTTCTGTGGTTGTATTAATGGGTCTTGGCTATAACTGGTTTTTTCATGATTGTAATGTGGACTTAAGTTGTAATAATACTCTTATTGGTACTGGGTTTGTATTTAAAGGATTTATTGTAATGAGTACAATGTATGATTCCTCATGTAATGAAAATTTCCTTGTTGCAAATTCTAAGACTTATGAGTCTGATGTGAATTGTTGGCACGCAAGGCTTGGTCATATTGGACCAACGCGTATGGATAGACTTGCCAAACGTGGCCTTCTATCCAATGTTTCAAAGGTTGAAATGTTGACCTGCGAACATTGCCTTGTGGGGAAATCTTGTCGCAAGCCGTTTGGAACCGGCACAAGGGCCGAGGTTCCATTACAGCTTATCCATTCGGACATATGTGGTCCGATGAATGTCAAGACAAGACGCGGAAAGTCCTATTTCATCACTTTTATTGATGATTTCACCCGATTCGGACATATCTATTTGATATCCCACAAAAGTGAAGCTTTGGCTTGCTTTAAAAACTATATGAGTTTAGTGGAGAATCAATTAGATCGCAAGATTAAGGTCTTGCGAACCGATAGGGGCGGTGAATATCAATCAATAAGTTTTAAGGAACTTTGTGATGAAAAAGGCATAGTACATCAGGTAACTATGCCTTATACTCCTCAACAAAACGGTGTTGCAGAAAGGAGAAATAGGACTTTAATGGAAATGGTCCGTTCAATGATGGCGCAAGCTAACTTGCCAATCACCTTTTGGGGTGATGCATTATTAACGGCCACTTTCATTTTAAACCGCGTACCCTCGAAATCAGTTAGCTCCACTCCTTATGAGTTGTGGAACCAAAGGTCTCCTGACTTAAACATTTTGAAACCTTGGGGTTGTGCATCCTACGCACATATTTCCTCCCATAAGTATGGCAAACTTGGGCCAAGGGGAAGGAAATGTATCTTTATACGATACGCAGAAAACTCCAAAGGTTATGTTTTTATTAGTCAGGAAGACAATGGTGGGCTAATTGAGTTTGAGTCGAGGGATGTCACTTTCTTGGAAAACGAGTTTCCAAGACAGGGCGAGATAAGTCAGGACTTATCTCTATTTGAGATTTATGATCAAGAAGGATTACCTCATTCGAGTGGGAGAATTCTTGGTGAAAATGAAAATACGTTTCAACCTTCACCAATGGATTATACGAATGACGATTATCCTATTCCATACGGGAATAATGATCCAAGAGGGAGCAATTCTAACGGCATTCCAAGTGGGAGTGATATTAGAATTGATCTAAATTCAAGTCAACAAGGACTTGAAGAATCTCAAATACGACGTAGTAGTCGTACAAGGTTGGCTCCTCTAAGATTTGAGGATGAATTTCCGCAAACCTTTATAACTTTACTACAAGAAGATGACGAGCCTGCTACTTTCAAACAGGCCGTATCTTGCCCTGCTAAAGACAAATGGATGGAAGCGATGCAAGAGGAGTTAGAATCCATGAAAGTCAACCAAGTCTGGGACTTGGTTGACTTACCCAGATGACGTAGAGCTATTGGGAACAAATGGGTTCTCAAGATCAAGCATAAGGCTGATGGCTCTATTGACAGATATAAAGCTCGCCTTGTCGCGAAAGGTTTTACGCAACAGGAAGGGATAGACTACGAAGAGACTTTCTCACCTGTTGTTCGTTTTACCTCAATTCGCCTGATTCTGGCAATGGTAGCTTGCTTAGACCTTGAATTACATCAAATGGATGTAAAGACTGCCTTTCTCAATGGAGAATTGGACGAGGAGATCTATATGGAACAACCAACAGGGTTTGTAAAAGAAGGAAACGAACATAAGGTTTGTAAACTTCTTAAATCCATATATGGTCTTAAACAATCCTCGAGGCAATGGTATATACGATTTCAAGAGGTTGTCTTATCAAATGGATTTTCCATGCTTGATGAAGATAACTGTGTATATATCAAGAGGAATAAGAACAAGTATGTTATTATGTCTCTATATGTAGATGACATTTTAATAGCCGGAAATGACAAAGGCTTTGTAATGGATATCAAGGCTTGGCTTTCATCAGTTTTTGAGATGAAAGACATGGGAGAAGCCGCATATATCCTTGGAGTTAAGATTTCAAGGAACCGTTCAAAGAAACTTCTTTCTCTTTCACAGGAGACTTATATAAAGAAGGTTCTAGAACGTTTTAATATGCAGGACTGCAAGTCCATTGATACTCCAATAAGCAAGTGCGACAATTTATGTCTGAAATCATGTCCAAAGAACCAAAAAGAGAAGGAGATTATGGAAAAAGTTCCATATTCCAGTGCAGTTGGTAGTCTAATGTACGCTATGATGTGTACAAGACCGGACATCTGTTTTGCCGTTGGAATGGTAAGTCGTTACCAATCCAACCCAGGGCAAGTACACTGGAAAGCGGTTAAGAGGATAATGCGGTATCTCAAAGAAACTGTAGACTTTGCTTTATGCTATCAAGGAGATGCCTTGAGGCTCGAAGGCTACACTGATGCTGATTGGGCGGGTGATCTCGATGAGCGACGATCGACCTCAGGATATGTTTTTCTACTCGGATCTGGTGCAATATCCTGGAGTAGCAAGAAACAATCCTGCATCGCACTTTCAACCATGGAAGCCGAGTTTGTAGCATTTAGCATGGCAGTTCAAGAGGCTGTTTGGCTTAGGAAGTTCTTAGACAGGCTAATTAATGCAAGTGACTCAGGTGCTGTACCTATACACAGCGACAGTCAAGCATCTATAGCCTATGTCAAAGATCCGAAATTCCATTGTAAGACCAAACACATAGATATCCGCTATAAATTTGCAAAAGACTATGATAAGACCAAGAAGGTAGACATAAGGTACATATCTACGCATGAGATGATAGCGGATCCGCTTACGAAGGCGATCCCCAGAGATGTGTTTTACAAACACTTATCATCTCAAGGATTGCGTAAGAGCTGAGTTGTACCAATGTAAATTCCCATGTCTGTAAATGATCAAAATTAATAAAAGAATAAGTTCTTTTTTCAAACATTGCATATGAATTTCTTAAAGAAATTTTTGTGTACATTTTTGAAATCTCAGCTGAATTGTGTGTATGTCGGACAGATTAAGGTTGGCTCTCTCACATGAGCAACCGCCTTATCTTATCAGATGGATAAGATAGAGATGAGACTAGTTTAAAGTCAAAATCATTAGACGAATGATTTAGAGTCATGACTTAAACAAGATTGTCGAATGAAAGATCTGCATCATATGGATGCTTACAAAAGATCTGAGATCTGTATCACAAGGATATTTGAAAGAGATCTCATAGGATTTTTTCCTATCTGTCTTATGCAGGATGAGAGTCCGTGAATATTTCACGAGTAGTAAGGGGACTCAAAAAAAAGATAGTCACTGTGGTGTCTGATCTTTTCATCCGTACAACATCATTAAGACATACTCTCCCTGGGAAAGGAGTGATGTTATAATACGTGTTCATACCACGTATGCATTTCGACCACTGAGTTAGTAGCAATAGTGTTTGCTATTATGTGAGACTCAAAGGCCATATGGGTCTTAACTCTTACCCTCAAGGACTCCAATTGGTTCCTTTAGATTTGACAAAATGATCGCTATCTTAGCGTGTTACTTATGGGCTATGATAATTCGGCTCGACGGGGCACGTTAGAAAAGCGAGTCTAGTCAAGATCAGAAGGTTCGCAAGAAGAGGAAGATTGATTTCATATTCGCATTTGGACTTTAATGATTCAAAGCTGGCCAGCCAATTGTGATCCAGATGGGATTCAATTATTGAATATAAAGTATAAGAAATGTGAAGAAATAATCTAGGGTAAAGCATGCGTTGAACTACTCAACTTTGCACCTTCGAGGTCGTTGTGTATCTCTAACAAGTGCACAACAACAGACTCTACGCGCATGACGGTCGCACGGTCTATTTCTCGGTATGATAGATGAAAGAACTAAGGGAAAGACGTTCTCTTACAATCCCCTCAAGTGTGAGTGGGAGATGTTGGATATGGAAGACGTTTGTACACCCTTGTGGGGGATGTACGAGGGAATACGGACCTCGAACGTCGCGCACACGAAGTCGTGTGCAAAGGGAATCTGTTCCCTTGCGGAGAGGATCTCTGGATGAGTGGGAAAGTCGCATTATATATGCATAAGTGCATGCGACAAATGGCTAATAAAGGGGGAATATCTTAAGCTTATGTTGTACCATGCATATGGTACAACTTAAGCTTATAATGTGCCATGTATCATGGTACACCTTAATTAAGTTGTTCCAATGGAACAACTTACCCTAAAATAACTACCTTGGGGGCTATAAATAAGACCCAAGGGTAATCCATTTCTTACACCTTTTTACATGAAATTCATGCATGCAACTTCATTCTAGCGAAGCTCTGCAGAAATCCTTTCTCTTCCTCTATCCAAGTTCTTAATCTAAAGTAGAGATTTAGATTGTGGATTTAGTAGCCTTACTCCGTTCGTGAGAAGACTCGATCCGTCATGGCGAATCCGAAGGCGAAGTTCGTAGACTACCGTGCCGCATACGCAAGCGTAAGTCTAAACTTCATATTATCGATCCTAACTCTGTTTTGGCAGGATCCTACAGTCTCGGCTACGGGTAACGTAGCGGGACACGTCCGGGCAGCGGACGAAGCGCGTGAACAGTGGGTAAGGGTGAATCAGCGAGCAGCACGTCGGGTAGGCGTTCTACGGCTTCCGGAGAGCTGCAACGACAACCGAGATGAACGGTTCGTCGTAGCCAACGCCTACGATGTCAGGAGTCGTAGGGAAGGCTCGAGACGTTGAGAATACTCTCGGGAGGTGTAGGAGACTGTCGGAGGGCTCCAACAGTGAGGGAAGACGGTGAGATCTTGGCGACGTGTCGGTATTGCGTCAAACACGCAAAACAGCAAGGGAACACGCTGTTTAAGGAAGTCTCGCGGCCTGAGGTCGCTGCCAATGGCGAGAGGAGGCAGAGGGGGGTTCACGGCGATGGCGAGGGGGCTGCGGCAGCGGCGGCTGCGGCCGTTGCAGGCTGTAGCTGCAGCTGCTGCGCGATTCCGGCGAATCAACGGCTGTTTTCGGCGGCCTCCGGCGGTGGCTAGGGTCCTGGTCGAGAGAGGGGAGGTCGGGGAGGCTGTCGATGATGATCGGCGGCGGCAGCGGCCTCCAGCGGCGGCTAGGTCGATGAGAAGAGGGGGGTTTGCGTGAGAGACTTGCGTTTTAGGGCCGGCGCAAGGATTTGTTTGCGTGCTGTGAAAATTTTTGAGAAACTTAGGGTTTTCTTTATAGGGGTGGGGCCCACGTGACTATGGGAAGGGTTACACGTGATGGGGGCTGCCACCTAGCAAGGTCTAGGGTTAATTAGAGTTAATTAGGGCTAGATTGTTAGGGGCAAACTTGTAATTACTGGGTCTAAAAGTGCACATAGGTCAAACGGTGCCCAAAAATTATAAGAAAAATACCGGGGCGACCGGGGCGACGAGAGAAAGAAGTCAGAAGAGACGGATTACAATTTCGATGACGAGAAACGAAATTAAAAATACAAACGCCTCAAGTCAAAAGTGAGATACGCGACGTCTCCTCGGAAAAGGTCAAATCGTGGGCGAACGGCCCGTGAAATGACGTTGCAAGTCAACACGACAAATGTAGTACCCTCTGAGAGAGTCACAACGACATATCACACGATAGGGTTCGGAAACAAACAAAGTCTAAAATAATCACGTGCATGGTTAAGAGCACGTGCACAAAGAAAGTTACGATCGGAATCCGACCGTTACAGACGAGGACTCAGTAAAAGTGCTGCCGACACTAACAGAAGTGAGGACAGAGGTCTCGGGAGGTGCAGACAGGTTAGGTGCAGGCTGAGGGATCACAGGGTCCAGGGGTGGAATGAGGGGCTCCTGCTGAGCACACTCAGTCTCTAGCACGTATGCGGCGGGGATAAGGAGATCCATCGCTGGAATCCAATCTCCGCCCGCGGGTCCTATATGTGTCCGAGCAGGGCTCGGGAGAATCATGTAATCCGTAGCGAAAGGACCGTGGAGCCACACCCAGTGCTGATGACCATGAGGGCGTAGCATCCTCATCTGGGCTATGACGTCTATCGAAAGTGAAGTGGGGCCCGGTGGTCGAAGCAAGTCAGCAGGCAGGTCGACGTCGGTCATAAGGGCCAAGAGGGTAATCAGACCGCCGCAACAAATAGGCGTCCAAGCGCTGACAGAAATAACTATGTGGTCATTGTACCAACTGGCAATATCAATCTCGACGGCGAGGACCAGGACGTCACTACCCCTATCAAAGATCCTAGGCCGTGTCATCGCATAGAGCATGTAAAGCTCTGGCGTAGATAGCGTCCCGGGCTCATACCTCGCAAGAAAAGTGGTCGCCTGATCACTCCATATTTTACACCCTTTTTCTACATGTTTGCATGCCACTTTGATCGCTCATATCGCGTTTTTCACGATTATTCGACAATATTGTGATGCTTTTCACGATTTCTTGTTTTTGTCGTATTTCTGGAGATATGAAGCGATTCGGAGTGATTTTGAGATCTAGAGGATTTGCACCCACTCCGGAGTGTCACCCAAGGCTCTTTTTAGGGCTATTCGATGATGGAAAATGAGTGGGAGTGGCCTCGAGAGCACCGGATGAAGTATCCACCGAAGGAATGGTGGCAACAGGTGTGCTCTCGGGAGCACCAGCAGAAGTAGCAGCAGCAGCAGACGTACTCTCTGGGGCACAAGCAACAGATCCAACGAGCTCCTGGAGCTCATCCTCATCCATCTCCTCATCGTCAGAAACAGACGGAGGAACCTCAAGGCCCAAGTGAGAACATATGCGAGCGAGCATCACCTCAGAACGAGAGACACGAGACTCCACACGTCTCAGAGAGACGAAAAACTCAGCAAGAGTAGGAGTAGGAGTAGGAGCAGAAGCAGAAGTTGAATGGGTCGTCTTCTGAACGTGACGAAGCGCCGCAAGAGACTTCTTGACGGCCGTCGCATTCAGAGGAGGACCAAGAGGACACTCATCATCGGGAGGGAGAGGGACCTTGAAGTGATGGAAGACGAGTGTCAGAAGGCAAGGGTATGGAATGTGAGCAGATTTTGTGGACTTTCGGATACATTCGAAAGAGTCCATCTTATCAAGAATAATCCTAGCCCAATTGATCACGCTCCCCATGAAGAGAGCGTAGATTAGCTTAAGGAATGGCTGGGATGGCAAGCTCGATGAGCCGTACTTCGGAAGGAGGCACGACTTCAGGATAAGATTCAAGACCCAAGCGTTGGGCTTGAAAGATTTGGATGGGACGCCAATCATGGCGGGAGGGATGACATGGAATATCTCGGAGAGCATGGCCTGGTCAAGATCAGAAATATCATCGACAGAGATATCGGAAGGAAGAAGACCAGAAGACGAGACACCTATCAAATCCCCTAAGATTTCTGTCGTGAGGACAATCGGTGTCCCCAAGACAGTCGTCTCAATGGAATGGGTCTCGTCATACTGACCCCAAACACGATTCGCATAGAAAAGCTTGACAAGACAGGCGTACGGGTGAGGGTTCGCCTTGGGGTCATGGCGAAGATACTCAAGGAGACCGCTGTAGGATAGAAGATTGGCGAGGTAAGGAAAATCGGTGAACTGAACGAAGTGCTCCAATAGCAGAGAACAGTGTTCAATACGGTTGTATGCCGTGAGACACATCGGGTCATCACGACATAACGATATATCGACACCGCCCACTGGCATGGGAGCCTTCCCCTTAGATGGATGTGAGCTAGATCGTGGAGGAGTAGGAGCCCTAGCGGTATGCTCGGTCTCCGGAATATACTCAGTGTCGGAGTCATCGGGAGGAGAGGGAGTACGGAAAGAAGCTGGAGACACGGTCTGCTTCCTAGGCTTGGGCTGAGATCTAGGCTTGGCGGTCGCCGTCCTCTTCTTCTTAAGAGGAGGCGAAGAAGACGATGGATGGGTCGATTTGGCTCGGCGATTGGGTTACGGAGACTCGACAGTCATGGGTGACGGACGTGAGGGTTCGATGGGGATGCGTGTCTTCGCCATGATCGGGACGAGACACGCGCAATCAACTAGAAATCGAAAGCTCGAAACCTAACACAAACCCTAGACAAACCCTAAACCCAATGAAAAACAAAGAAACCCTAACCCTAGAAGCTGAGAGAGGGTGAGAGTGATACCCTAGGAGGAAGATGGAGGGAGATCGACGGCCGAGCTTGGTCGGAAACGGCCGGCAATCGACGGAATCGACTGAGGAGATGAAGGGGTTTCGGGGTTTTGGGCTGAGAGAGACAAGCTTGCATTGATTAGAATGAATTCTAATCGGTGCGGTCAAGAATAAATCGATCGGAATGCAAAAAGACCAAAGCAGCCCCTGAGCATTTAGTCGGTCACAGGTCATGCGCTGACCGACTAGATTGCAATCTAGTCGGTCGGCCAATGAACATGAACCGACTAAGTGCAAACAGTAACTGAAGCCAAAATTAGGGCTTGAGTTAGTCGGTCTGAGTTCATTCACTGACTGACTAGAACTGAATCTAGTCGGTCGGCCAATGAACTTGGACCGACTAAGAGAGTCCAAAAATTTGAAAATTAGAAATTTTGAGTTCTCTCCTAATCGCACTTGGACGATACATAGAAATACTCTCATACATCATTATACTACCCCATAAAACATCGAAAATCGTAAATACGACGTTCATGAATAATTCGAGCGAAAATTCCGAAAATTCAACCAAAATCCAGAAAATTTCACCACATCTAGCATGAGCAATATATAAAGAAATTTAATATCATGCAAGATAATTGAAGACATGAATCCTAAATCTCGGATTCACCCATAATCTCCAATTCTCGACCCAACCGCACGAAGGAGTCTTTCTTGAGTGGTTTCGTGAAAATATCGTCGATTTGCTTCTGGGTTTCAACGTACACTAAAATGATGTCCTTTTTAGCAACATGATCATCTAAGAAATGGTGACGGACATCTATGTGTTTAGAACGGGAATGGTGTACCGGATTCTTAGAGAGACATATTGCACTTTGGTTGTCCACCATGATAGGACAAGTATCACAGTTTATACCACAGTCTTTAAGAGTGTGTCTCATCCAAAGAACCTGAGCACACGCAACACCGGCGGTAATATATTCTGCCTCGGTGGTTGAAAGTGATACGGAATTCTGCTTCTTGGAAAACCAAGAGACGAGAGAATTTCCTATAAAATGGCAAGTGCCACTAGTACTTTTCCTGTCGGATTTGCATCGCGCATAATCTACGTCACTATATGAGATTAACTCTATGTGCTAGACTTTGGATAAAGTAATCCAAAGTCGAGTGTGTAACTTAAATAACGGAAAATACGTTTTACCGCTACTAAGTGAGATTTCTTAGGTTGAGACTGATAACGAGCACATACACATACGGTAAACATAATATCGGGTCTACTAGCAGTAAGATATAATAAGCTACATATCATACCTCGATATAGACGAATGTCTACATCTTTGTCGGCCGTATCTTTATCAAGATGTGTAGTAGTGCTCATTGGAGTCTTCTTGCCTGAGGCATTCTCCATTCCAAATCGCTTTAGCAACTCCACCGTGTACTTGGTTTGGTGGATGAAGATTGCATCGTTCATTTGGTGAATTTGGAGACCTAAGAAATATTTGAGCTCACCCATGTGGCTCATCTCAAATTGATCCTTCATAACATTAGAAAACTCTTCGCAAAGAGTGAAGTTAGTAGCACCGAAAATGATATCATCGACATAAATTTGAACTAAAATAATATCATTATTCGAATACTTAACAAATAATGTAGAATCAACTTCACCCATTTTAAAACCCAAATCCAAAAGAAAGTTCTTTAGACGGTCATACCAAGCTCGAGGAGCTTGTCTCAAACTGTAAAGTGCTTTCTTAAGTTTGAAAACGTGATTTGAAAATTTTTCATTTATAAAACCCGGAGGTTGAGAAACATAAACTTCCTCAACAACATCTCCGTTTAAAAACGCACTTTTTACATCCATTTGAAAGAGTTTAAAATCTTTATGGCATGCAAAAGGTAACAATAATCTAATAGATTATAATCTAGCTACCAGAGCAAAGGATTCTTCGAAATCTATACCTTCCTCTTGCCGGTAGCCTTGAGCTACTAACCGAGCTTTGTTCCGGACGACGATTTGGTTCTCGTCGGTCTTGTTCTTGAAAATCCACTTCGTTCCTATAACGGTGTGGTTCTTCGAGGGTAATGGAACAAGCTCCCAAACCTCATTCCTCTCAAATTGATTGAGTTCCTCCTCCATGGCTAAGATCCAAGCATTATTTTCGCAAGCTTCGTTAATATTCTTTGGCTCTATTGAGGAGGCAAAGGCACAATGAGCGAAGTAGTTGACTTGAGATCTCGTCTTGACACTATCAAGGATGTTGCCAATGACTTGCTCATGGGGATGATCACGAACTGTATGAAGCCGTTTGGGAATTCCATGATCACTAGGAACATTATCAAAAGATTCATTAGTAGGGTTAGTATCAATAGAATCAATAGAATTAGAATTACCAATAGAATCACATAAGACATCCATGGAGTCATCATCATTAGTAATTCTAGTAGGAACAAAACCTTCATTGAATGAAACATGAAGAGATTCCTCGATCGTTGAGGTTCGTTTGTTGTATATCCGGTAGGCTTTGCTACGGGAGGAATATCCAACAAATATTCCCTCATCGGATCTTGGATCAAATTTGTCCAAACAACCATACGTGTTTTTAATAAAACATTTTGCGCCAAAAACTCGAAAATGTTTAACTTGAGGCAATCTACCAAACAACAATTCATAACAAGTTTGTTTGGTGCCGGGCCTCAAAAGTATTCTATTAAACACATAGCAAGCGGTATGTACCGCTTTCGCCGAAAATTGATGGCCAAGTTGGCTATCATAAAGTATAGTGCGAGCACATTCCACCAGCGTCCTATTCTTCCTCTCAACAACACCATTTTGAGGAGGTGCGCGAGGGAAAGAAAAGGTGTGAGTAATACCAACTTCATCACAACAATTTGAGAAAGACTCATTCTCAAATTCCCCTCCATGATCACTACGAATAGTGACAATGGTGGTTCCAATGAGATTTTGTACTTTCTTAACAAATATTGTGAAGTTTTCAAAAGCATCATTTTTATTACTTAAGGAAAATACCCAAGTAAATCTAGAAAAGTCATCAACGATGACAAGTCCATATCGTGCATTTTCTAATGAAACAACTCTAGTTGGCCCAAAAAGATCTAGATGTAAAAGCTCTAGAGGCCGCTTAGATGAAATGCTTTTCTTAGGTTTAAATGACGATTTTGGAAGCTTGCATCGTTGACACGAGTCACAAAAGCTTTTCTTTTGAAATACAAGCTTAGGAAATCCTTTAATAGAATTTAACTTGGAAAGCTTAAAAAGTGTTCCAAAGTTTACATGACCAAAACGTCGATGCCATAAGTGTTGTTAACTAGTGTTGGCAATGAGACATTGTTCATGTGATTTTGGAAGATCTAATATATAGATATCCTTATGGCGTGTGCCAGAGAATAATACATCATTAGTATTTTTATTCAAAATATGACACATTCCTTTCGCAAAGCTAACTTTGTAACCTTTGTCACAAAGTTGACTTATTGAAATAAGATTGTGGTTTAATCCTTTAACAAGGTAAACATCACTTATTAATGGTTTAGAAGGATTACCTACTTTACCAACACCTATGATGGTTCCGCTCTCGTTGCCTCCAAAGACTACCCGGTTCCCATTTGCAATGGGCACCACTCTGGAGAGCAATTGAGCATCACCCGTCATGTGTTTTGAACACCCGCTATCGAGTATCCAATTATTCTTGGAGCAAAATTTGGATTTGTTGCTCCGTTTCTTTTTCTTGAGTACCTAAAGATAAACATATCATTCCATGGTACCCAAGGTCATTGGGTCCTAAAAGATTAGACCTTTGGAAGCCAAGTCCAATTGGACTTAGACTTCCCCACATAATCATCATTATGCACGACATTCATAAAATACGAATTCTTGTAAGCTTGTTTTTCATGCATTCTTGTGTCCTTCGGGCTCCAAATAGTGAAGATTTTGTGAGCCCTATTCCTATTAGGAGCATGCATGCGTTGTTGATTTCTACGTGATGCATGTCGTGGATATGCATATGGCACATGATGAAATGGTGCATGATGATAATTGTTCATACGATGGTGTGGGTGAACATATGCATGTGGTGGAACACGTGCGTAAGGATGTCTCACTTGGTGTACACGTGCCCGTGGATGTGGTGCATAAAAATCATCATATGTGTGAACATGTGGAGTAGGATGTGTGTTCCTACGTGGCATGGTATTGGTGTACATAAATGCATGACCCTTCTTTGGAGGTCCACCCAAAGTGGGGTTCTTTCCAAACGAGGGTGTGTACGAGGTGGAAGCACCATTGGTAGATGAACTACCAATGGAGTGTTTGCTCCCACTCGTTGAGGCATCGGAAGTTGGCCTAACAATGGTAGTAGACGATTTGGATGAATTTCCCATCTTATACCCCAAGCCAATGTGGTGATTGGCCGGAAGTAAGTCATTTAGGATTTTATCCAAATGATCATTACCCTTATTGAATTTATTAATTCGGCCTAATGTGCACTCATATTTCTCGGTGAGAGAACGCATAGAAGCATCCAAAGTGGATACTTGCGATATGAGCACATAAACACGAGATTTGAGATTCTCATTCTCAATACTCAAAGTTGAGTTTTGAGAGGTCAAATCAGCTATCTTGTGTTCCTCCGAATCCTCAATATGAATATGCTCAAGTTGAGATTTGAGATTTACAATCTCATTTCTCAAGTATTCAACAACGGTGTCGTTTTTGATAACGATAGGTTTAGGTGAGGTTTGGAGACTAACTAACTCATCTTTGGTCTTAGTATATCTATTTACTAATTTAGAATATTTATACCAAATTTGCTCGTTAGCTAATCTAAGGTTGATCGGTCCATATTTTACACCTTTTTTCTGCATGTTTTCACGCCATTTCGATTGCTCATATTGCGATTTTCACGAGTATTCGACGATATTGCGTTACTTTTCACTATTTCTTGTTTTTGTCCGATTTCAGGAAATATGGAGCGATCGGGAGCAAAAATGAGCTTAAGGGACTTGCACCCACTCCGGAGCGTCACCCAAGGCTCTTTTGAGGGCTATTCGGCGATGGGAGACGGGTGGAAGAAGAAGGAACTCCGTAGGAGTGACGAGGAGGAGAAACGGGGAAGATTGGGCATTTACAGCATGCCACTCGGCCGAGTGGAGCACTCACTCGGTCGAGCAAGAAGATCACTCGGCCGACCAGACCGGACACGCTCCAATTGAAGGAATTGGGCGTGCACTCGGCCGAGGGATGATATCCCACTCGGCCGAGTAAGAAGATCGCATCGCCCGAGTGGCATGAGAAATCCACCATCAAAAGAGGCCGACTTACTGGAAATGTACAGGCTTTTGATGGTTCCGACTCGGCCGAGTACCAAATGCCCCTCGGCCGAGTGAGTAAAGCCACTCGGCCGAGCCACCCCCGGAGACAGACCCCTGAGGACCTCGAAGTTACTGGAATTTTACAGGGTCTGTCACTCAGCCGAGTAGAGAAGCCCACTCGACCGAGTAGAGAAGTCCACTTGGCCGAGTGACGCCGAGGACACGCAGCGCCCAGATTTTCAAACAGCCTCTCACTCTTTTGAAATATGCTATCATTCCAGCAGTCAAAGTATTTCTCTCATATTTTTTATGGATAGTAGACTTCATGACGGTTCCTACGCCGCCAAGAACGCGCAAATCGGAGGTCGGATGAAATCTGGGAAATTTCAGCAAGTTGATGCTGCAGTTCTGGAATTTCCACTCGGCCGGGTCACATGTTCCACTCGGCCGAGTGCGGCCTGGGCCCAGATTTTAAGTTGCGGTTTGGTCTGTTCTTGGGCACAAATTTGAGGGGTTTTCTAGGGTTATTTGCTAGGCTTTTGGGGGGATATAAAAGGGTTTTGTAGCCACCATTAGAGGAGATCCCTATTATGTTTTCTTAGACTCCCATTATGTTTTCTTAGAGTTGTTTTAGAGGTTAGGCCATGCCCTAGGCCCCCTCTTGGATCTAAAAGCTTGTATTTGGATTGAAGATCTTCATCAAGCTAAGTATTTTGCTCTTTTTATTTGAATCTTTGTTTTTCTATCTTTTGTATGCAAGCAATTGTTTTTATTGATTCTCATATGCTTATTGCTATGCTAGAGTAGAATTGATTGTTCTAGGGCATGGGGATGAACCCTATGGCTCTAATTTCAGATTTATGATGAATGAATTTCTAAATTGCTAGAATTGCTAGGAGATTAGGTTGTGATCGATTTATTACGGATAGCTAGGGATTTTCATCGATTGGGGTTTGCAATAGATTGGATTCTAATCGATGGGAAGGCCTAGATATTCGATTTAGGTTTATAATCGAGATTCTCTAGACTTGGTTTGCAAGAGATTGGACCAAAGCTAGGATTTTTATTATAAATCTATACCCATATTTGTTTACAAGAGATTGGACAAATACGAACTATCACAACCTAGATCGTAACTCGAGTTTGAACGAGAGTGGGCTCGAGGGGCGATTGAACGATGATGTCGATCCTAATGCTAGCGTCTTAGGTAAGGGTTTGCAAGAGATTAGGCCCTAACCTAGGTTACTATAGACCGGCAATAGCGCGAGAGCGTGAGCTTGGTTCTCTATTCAGTTACGACTAGTTCACCTCAACGCAAGCCTAGTAATATTGAGATTCACTATTCACAATGACGAATGACGATCCGTAGTGGGGATTCCCTAGCCCTAGACATCTTTTATTATATTGTATTTGAATCGATACTTGACCAATATTTTTATCACCGACACCGACATCCACCACCATTACCATTACATCATACCATAGCCATCTCCACCAATAAAACATTCGTAGTCAAACCAACCTACGATAGATTGGAACCAACAACACCTCCTCGTGTTCGATACCCGCTCGCCACTACGCCGTGCGCTTGCGGTAAAACTACAATCGTTCTCCAGGTGTGTATCCGGGGCCGACCAAGTTTTTGGTTTTGCTCTTGGGTTGCATTTTGGGGCGATCAAGTTTTTGGCGCCGTTGCCGGGGAGGTGTTTTTCGTTGGGTGCCAATTTGTCACAATTAGGTTGATTAGACTACATTAAAAAAAACAAAAAAAAAATTGAGAGAGATTTTTTTTCCCACCACCTGCTATTATTGTCTTTATCTCTCTTTGTACCACTGACGTCTTTTCCAGGTTGTTTACTTTGATTGATAAGGTACAGTTGTTGCAGCGATGGTGCTTCCAAAGAAAATGCGAGCGGGCTCTATACAATCCTACATATATCTCGCTACATTCTATCAGGCTGATGGAGAATCCTTCGGGGAAGCCTTGTCTAGGTTTGAAGGAATGTTAGAAATGTTCCAGACGGAGTCAGACCATGAGTGGAATGACTCCACGCTATTTGATATCTTCACTAGAAGGCTAAGGGGACCCTCACGAGAGTTTCTGAAGAGGATGCAAGTGGGAAAGTTCAGTGATTTGCAGTTGGCAGCAGCCTTGGAGCAAATGATAGATGATGCTCGATCTACTGGTTCACTAACCGTTACGGTGAGTAAACCATACGACCAAGTATTCATCGATTTTTTTATGGCTAATGTCTCTAGTGCAGGTACTATCATAGATGGAGTGTATGCTTCACTTGAAGGTGATCATATCCACCTTTATACCATCAACACTCCACAAATAGAGACATCTGAGTTGCCAAAGGAGGACACGTACACGGACCTATTGAGAAACATTGTCGACATAGTTCGAAATTCCGGTCCATTGACAATAACGGCAGGTGATCCTTTTGAGCTTGAATTTCAAAACTTTATTACTCATCGTATCTCTTCCACAGGCACAATTGATGATGGAGTCTACGCCCTAATTGAGGGGCACAAGACCCACTTTTATACCGTGGTCAAGATACATGAGCCCATAGAGCCACCTGCACCTACTATTGAGGAGGCCAAGCCATGCAATCGGGTGCCTCGAGCTCCAGGACAAAGACAAAGAAGAAGCCATGAAAAGGAGATGATGATGTTTACATTGCCTTCTATACCTGAGGAGCCTGAGGAGGATGTCCACGTTCAGCTTGGGGGAGGTATTATGCGCTTTCATATTGTCACCCCCCGACGAGACCACAACACCCGATACTGCAGAATCAGCTTGTGCCATCGTCGCTCCCCCTTGCCACCCACATGAGCCAGAGCTTGCTTTTGAGGAGGCCGTACATGTGGAGCCAGACCTTGTCACCGAGGAGGTCTTGCATTGGGACGAGGACACAACCACTCATGAGGATCCCGAGCATTATCCTCCTCCTTTTGAGCTACCGCAGCCACCTCTACTTTCTACAGAGGCCGAGCATCCCTCAGAGGACCACCCTGCCACTGACGCCGAGGACTATCCCACGGAGCTTATGGCCCCCATTCAGGGAGATCTCTTTACCCCCTCGTTTCTTACATTTGATTCCCCTCCCGTGTATGATGTTTACTATGGTTCAGATTTTGACTACTCATTGCACCTTTTGCAGGATTCATGTACATATGATCAAGAGGTACGATGGGACGTATACGAGGAGGAGAGCGAGGAGTTAGCACCAATGGATGCTATTGATTATGATCAGGAGGTGTGATGGGATAAGTCTGACGATGATGAGGAGTTGCCTGATGAAACCCATGCTTATATGTCGAAGCTACCTGAACAACCTGAGGCGAACAACGAGGAGTTGATCGACGTGGTATACGAGAGTAGAGATTTATTTCCAGGGAAGTGTTGTCAACCGTTTTTAATTTTAAATACTTATGTTGATGACCCTCTTTGGAATACATTTATTTTGGGGAAGAATTATCCACATCAGTTTGATGCGGCTTATCTCTTGCAGGGTACAGGTGGAGTCCTTGGAGAGATGCTGGAAGCCGCATTGCTGCAGTCTGATGGAGTTCGTGGACATACACGTCTAGCAGATCTACGAAAGGAGCAGTTGGAGCAGTTGCCTGCACCGGCAAAGATACTGGATCCGCCTTTTGCTATAGGTGATATCAATCTAGTAGTGTAGAAATTTTTATGCTTTCAATAAACCCGAATTCTCTCGACAGCGAGAGGACCGTATAGATTGATTGAATAAATATCACCTCTTATGACGGCAACAAAAATTTTTACACCACAAACCCACTATAAATATTAATTGCCCTCTCCATATTTTGATGTGTCACATCCTTTTGCTCACCACATTCGAGCATTTCTTTCAAGTAAAAACTTACTTTCTTATTCATTTGACTTGATCACGCTTTGCAAAGCCATGACATTTTTGATTAAGTCATTTGAATAGGATTGTTTAGCATAAGCTTGGGGGAAAGCGCTCTCATGCATCATTGCATGTGCATGTAGTTGCATTAGGATTTCATGTCATTCATTTCATCATTTTTCATTCACCTCCTTCATATTTATCGTTGTTCCTCATATTCTTTCATTATGATCACATTGAGGACAATATGAAGTTTAAGCTTGGGGGAGTGCATTTCCATGCCATTTAGATGCATTAGTTGAATTTTTACTTTATTTTAGGGTTTTAGAATTTTCAAAATTTTTTGCATCATCTTTTCGAATTTACCATTTTATTTTTCTTTTATGTGTGTTCATGCATCATATTATATGCTTGGTTTTCTTTTCTTTCCTCTCTTTTATTTTCTATTTCTTTATTTTCTTTTCCTTCTTTTGCTAGATGCGTTTCGTATGATGATATCTCTTATTGCTTTAGCGACCATCACGATGCTTATTATTCCTTGCCATGCTACTTAGAGTATTTCATAGTCCTATTATCCATGTGCTTGCTTATATATTCTTTTGATGATTCCTCTATATGAATGCATGATATTAATTGAAGCCGAATGTATTAATTAGTGTTTAGTATGCTTTTGTTGGAAGTGCACCAAGATTCACGCATCATTAGTATATCTGAAGCATCAGTTTTATTGTCTTATTAACCTTCTGTTGCATGCTTGATATGATTGTGCACTTTACCGCTTGACTTCACTCTTTATTGAGATGATTGAGAATATCCATGCTTACATATGAGTTTTAGTTGAAGTATTATTTTATTGAATCGTTCGTGCACATCTTAGAGTGAACCGAGTGTTACATTATTTCTTTCTCCACATATATCTTTTTATTCTCTACATGTCACTTGAGTTCACCTCCTAAAGCTACTTATATCGCATCTATTTCCCAAAAATCCCCACAAAAGAAAAACTTAGCTCCAAAAAGTCCAAAAAACCAAAAAGGAGCCAAAATCCAAAAATACAAATCATATAGCTCCTACAAAAATCCAAAAAGAAAAATGAGAAACAAAGTCCAAAAGAAAAAAAAGAGATATTTCTCTATCTCATTATTGGAGCCACAAAATACTTGGGAAAACCAAGGCAAAATCCCATTTTCCACTATCATATTCCTTTAGATGTGATGCCTCAAGCTAAGCTTGGGGGGTGAATTCATTTGACCATATGAGTGAGTATGACATTAGAGTGGAGACGTGCATGAAAGAGAATATTCGATAATGCTTAGACTTTGCAAAATATATTAGATATGGATATTTTTCATGATTTGAAATAAATATGTGAATGCCATGACTCTTATTCTATTTTCTATTACATGCTTGGTGTGATTTCTATATGCTTCAGTTATAACTCTTGATTGAAAAGTGCATCGCCATCATTTGTATAATAAATCCTATGAAATGCGTGACGTGGATATGAATTGATGGTATGAATTTAGAGAATCCCTTTTGTTGTTCTTAAAAGCTTGCAAGTTCCATGTTTATGTAAGATATGAAATCCTTATAGCATGTGATTCGTTTTTTTCCAAGTTATCGTGATGTGTAGCTTATGGCTTGAGATCTGAGAGAATAATCTAGCGACCCCTTCCACCTCGTGTTCTTTCTTCTTCATTTCATTTTCTTTATTTTCATCTCCCGAGTTCGTCTCTCTACTTATCTTCCTCGAGGACGAGTAAGAGGTAAGCTTGGGGGATTTTGATCGGTCCATATTTTACACCTTTTTTCTGCATGTTTTCATGCCATTTCGATTGCTCATATTGCGATTTTCACGAGTATTCGATGATATTGCGTTACTTTTCACTATTTCTTGTTTTTGTCGGATTTCAGGAAATATGGAGCGATCGGGAGCAAAAATGAGCTTAAGGGACTTGCACCCACTCCGGAGCGTCACCCAAGGCTCTTTTGAGGGCTATTCGGCGATGGGAGACGCGTGGAAGAAGAAGGAACTCCGTATGAGCGACGAGGAGGAGAAACGGGGAAGATTGGGCATTTACAGCATGCCACTCGGCCGAGTGGAGCACTCACTCGGTCGAGCAAGAAGATCACTCGACCGACCAGACCGAACACGCTCCAACTGAAGGAATTGGGCGTGCACTCGGCCGAGGGATGATAACCCACTCGGCCGAGTAAGAAGATCGCATCGCCCGAGTGGCATGAGAAATCCACCATCAAAAGAGGCCGACTTACTGGAAATGTACATGCTTTTGATGGTTCCGACTCGGCCGAGTACCAAATGCCCCTCGGCCGAGTGAGTAAAGCCACTCGGCCGAGCCACCCCCGGAGACAGACCCCTGAGGACCTCGAAGTTACTGGAATTTTACAGGGTCTGTCACTTGGCCGAGTAGAGAAGCCCACTCGACCGAGTAGAGAAGTCCACTCTGTCGAGTGACGCCGAGGACATGCAGCGCCCAGATTTTCAGACAGCCTCTCACTCTTTTGAAATCTGCTATCATTCCAGCAATCAAAGTATTTTTCTCATATTTTTTATGGATAGTAGACTTCATGAAGGTTCCAACGCCGCCAAGAACGCGTAAATCGGAGGTCGGATGAAATCTGGGAAATTTCTGCAAGTTGATGCTGCAATTCTGGAATTTCCACTCGGCCGGGTCACATGTTCCACTCGGCCGAGTGCGGCCTGGGCCCAGATTTTAAGTTGCGGTTTGGGCTGTTCTTGGGCACGAATTTGAGGGGTTTTCTATGGTTATTTGCTAGGGTTTTTGGGGGGATATAAATGGGTTTTGTAGCCACCATTAGAGGAGATCCCTATTATGTTTTCTTAGACCCCCATTATGTTTTCTTAGAGTTGTTTTAGAGGTTAGGCCATGCCCTAGGCCCCCTCTTGGATCTAAAAGCTTGTATTTGGATTGAAGATCTTCATCAAGCTAAGTATTTTGCTCTTTTTATTTGAATCTTTGTTTTTCTATCTTTTGTATGCAAGCAATTGTTTTTATTGATTCTCATATGCTTATTGCTATGCTAGAGTAGAATTGATTGTTCTAGGGCATGGGGATGAACCCTATGGATCTAATTTCAGATTTGTGATGAATGAATTTCTAAATTGCTAGAATTGCCAGGAGATTAGGTTGTGATCGATTTATTACGGATAGTTAGGGATTTCCATCGATTGGGGTTTGCAAGAGATTGGATTCTAATCGATGGGAAGGCCTAGATATTCGATTTAGGTTTATAATCGAGATTCTCTAGACTTGGTTTGCAAGAGATTGGACCAAAGCTAGGATTTTTATTATAAATCTATACCCATATTCGTTTGCAAGAGATTGGACAAATACGAACTATCACAACCTTGATCGTAACTCGAGTTTGCACGAGAGTGGGCTCGAGGGGCGATTGAACGATGATGTCGATCCTAATGCTAGCGTCTTAGGTAAGGGTTTGCAAGAGATTAGGCCCTAACCTAGGTTACTATAGACCGGCAATAGCGCGAGAGCGTGAGCTTGGTTCTCTATTCAGTTACGACTAGTTCACCTCAACGCAAGCCTAGTAATATTGAGATTCACTATTCACAATGACGAATGACGATCCGTAGTGGGGATTCCCTAGCCCTAGACATCTTTTATTATATTGTATTTGAATCGATACTTGACCAATATTTTTATCACCGACACCGACATCCACCACCATTGCCATTACATCATACCATAGCCATCTCCACCAATAAAACATTCGTAGTCAAACCAACCTACGATAGATTGGAACCAACACCACCTCCTCGTGTTCGATACCCGCTCGCCACTACGCCGTGCGCTTGCGGTAAAACTACAATCGTTCTCCAGGTGTGTATCCGGGGCCGACCAAGTTTTTGGTTTTGCTCTTTGGTTGCATTTTGGGGCGATCAAAGGTCGTCCATAGTTACCTCATCACCTTCATCCTCGCTATCATCGGAGGAAAACTCTTGATCATGCTCCTCTCTAGCCATGAAGCACAAGTGTACTTGCTCCACTCTTTCATCATCTGACTCTCCACTTGAGGAGTCCTCGTCGGAGTCGGTGAATGTCCCGACAAGTCCTTTCTTGTACCCTTTCTTGTACTTCTTTGACTTGTCGAACTTTGGCGCCTTCCATTTCTCATTTTGTTTGTTTTGAGGACAATCCGCTTTCATGTGTCCTGGCTTGTTGCATTTAAAACACAACGGAGCAGAGGCGTTAGAAGAACTAAACTTAGATTTTTTCTTGAAATTACCTTTCCGAAAGAATCGATTGAACTTCTTTGCCATGAGGGCAATGGATTCCAAGTCCAACTCTTCTTCCGATTCTTCATCATCGGTAGATGTAGCTGTAGATGGAGCGGCCTTGAACGCAATCGCCTTTTTCTTTGGCTCGTCTTGCTTCAAGTAAGACTTCATCTTGTCCTGCAACTTTAGTTTGCTATCCTTGCGTACCTCATAAGACATCAAGGTACCCATTAGTTGGATAACAATATACTTACTCATATCATTACCTTCCTCGATGGCAAAGGTACACTTTTCCCAACAAGAAGGAAGTCCGTCAATGATTTTCGAGACTTTCTCCTTTTGGGTGTAGGTCTTTCCAAGAGCCTCCAACTCGTTGGTGATGTCGACGAAGCGAGCATAGTACTCCTTCATCTTCTCACCCTGTTGCATATAAAATAAGTCGTAATCTTTATTAAAAACAACGAGTTTGGAGTCTCTTACCCTACTCGTTCCTTCATGCAAGATGAGGAGGGAGTTCCAGATTTGATATGCACTCTTACATGTGCATATCTTGTTGAAGTCTTCGGGCTCCAAAGCGCATTGCAAGGCATTCATTGTCTTGGCATTTCTTACCTCCGCGACGACCTCCACGGTAATCCACTTAGCGAAATCTTCTTCTTCGGGCTCGACGTACTCCGTCAACGTGGCTCTCCACAGTGAAGCGCTCCGGAGGAAAGTTTCCATCCGGCATTTCCAGTACCCATAGTTGGTACCGTTGAAGTAGGGAGACCTAGTCGAGGAGTGTCCTTCCATCACCGAAGAAGCTCCTTCACGGTTCCTGAAGGTGCTATAGTCTGGAGGTGGACGAACGGTTTTGTTGTCGTTGGAAGACATAGCTAGGTACTTGGCTTTGATACCAAATGTAATGTCCTACGTAGCTACTGCACAAGTACTAGAGGGGGGGTGAATAGTACTTTAAAATAATTAAGAAGATAATTCCTAATTATCTTGCAAACTCAACCAACAATGCGGAAATGTAAATATTGACAACAAAGAAATGCAATCGCAAACAGACGATATAATGGGTTCGGATCCACCCAAGTCTCCCCGACTTGTTCCCGGTGATCCTACGTCCCAAACACCCGGATCCTCTCCGGATACTTGAGTTAGAAACCTCTAACTCAAATTTGCACTATGAAATACTTGTAGAAAACCTCTACAAGATCAAATCATACACAAATGAAAATGTGACTCCCACAAACCGGGATCACACACAAACTCTCACAACCGAGAGTAAAACACTTACAATATTCAAAGTAAATGAAATATGAAATGCTTACCACAAAACCCTATGCCTTGAGTAAAACTTACGATTTAGGGCAAGAAGGATTTTGGGGAAAATGAAGGCACCAAACCCTAGCTCCAAGATGTTGACCAGCAATGGAGACCTAGGAAGATGTTGGTGACCTTGGATCAAGCTTTTGGCTTGAATGGCTCACAATCAATGTGAATCTCTCTTTGGAAATAAGAGTGAGAGAGAGATTCTTGAGAAATGAATGAGCTTAGAAATGAGAATTAATGCTTCTCTTTGATTCTCTAAACTTCAATAATTATCAGCCTTGAATGCTATGAAAGCAGCCCTTCAAGTATATATAGGATAGAGGAAAGAGAGAGCAAAATTCGTGGCATTTAATGCTTCAACGGCTCTATTCTGAAGCAGACTAGTCGGTCAAAGAAGGATCACTGACCGACTAGTTCTTCAACTAGTCGGTCGGTGATTCAACATGAACCGACTAACAGAAGAACAACCAAAAGAAATAGTTCAGGGAATATAGAACTAGTCAGTCTAAGAAGACTTGCCAACCGACTAGTTTCACAACTAGTCGGTCGGTGAGTGTTCCTTTGACCGACTAACAGAAGAAATGAAGTAGTCTGAATTCAAAGACAGCTGGTCGGTTTAAGAACAACTTCCAACCGACTAGTTTCACAACTAGTCGGTCGGTCGTTGTGCTTTGACCGACTAACTGTAAACAGTAAGTTAGGCTGAAAAATGGAAGCTCAACTAGTCGGTCTAAGAAGGATTCCTAACCGACTAGTTTCACAACTAGTCGGTCGGTGAACCTTCTTGGACCGACTAACTGTAAACAGTAAGTGAGCTGAAATTGTACAAGGCATTCTAGTCGGTTCAAGAAGCATTGCCGACCGACTAGATTGACATCTAGTCGGTTGGTTCTTCTTCTTGAACCAACTAACATGCACAAGAAGCCGCGATGAGAAGCGTTAAGCTTCGGGAAAGATTCTATGGGCTTCTAATAAGATCCTAGCTCTAAGATATGATCGTTATGAAGATTAAAACGTAAGACCTACTCAAGGCTTAACAATCTACGAAACGAAGCTAGAAGACTATAAATAAAACTTGACGAACCGTCTTCAAATGCTTCGATCCGAATCTCTTGACTTCAATAATGGTCCTTGAGCTTCAACGAAGCTTCAATCATACGATCACGCGCTTTGAGAAGTCTCGAGACGTCGCTTTTGATGTTCATAGAATTTTGGCGATGATCTCCATAACTGCGCTCACAAAGAGTTAGTTCACGATATTTATGTTTGTTCATCATCAAAACCAAATCCGGGGAATCAATACTCAACAATTAGTGAGTATTTTTATCGTATTAGGGCGTAGGGATGAACCCTATAGACCCTATTTCTAATTTGTGATGAATTGGTGAATTTCTTTTTAGAATTGATTAGGGTTAGGTTGGGATTGATTAATTACGGATAGCTAGGGATTCATATCGATTGGGATTTCCAAGAGATTGGGTCCCAATTGATAGGAAGCCCTAGAAATTCGATTTAGATTTACGATTGGACTCCTCTAGGATGGTTAGCAAGAGATTGGGCCAAAGCTAGGGTTTTCAATCGTGTTTCTATACCAATACCCATTTGCAAGAGATTGGATGGGTAGGAACTATCTCAACCTAGGTCGTAGCTCGAGTTTACACGAGAGTGGGCTCGAGATACGATTGAACGATGACGTCGTTCTTCACGCTAGCGGTTTAAGTTAGGGTTTGCAAGAGATTGGGCCCTACCCTAGGTTTGCTATAGACCGGCAATATCGCGAGAGCGTGAGCTTGGTTCTACACTTAGTTGCGACTAGTTCACCTAAATTCAAGTCTAGCTATGATGTAACCTTAGAATCACAAGGATGAGATACGGTCAGTAGTGGGGATTCCCTATCCCTAGACGTTTTCTTTAATTGATATTTCCATCTATAATTGAACGATTGCGACCACTATATCACAAACTATTCTCGACCATTTTGATAGCTAGGTGATCGGAAGGAGACACTGTCATTGTTCCTCCCTGAGTTCGATACCCGCTCGCCGCTATACCGTGCGCTTGCGGTAAGACTACGAGTCGTGTGCTTGTCCCGGGTGCGTGTGTATGCTGGGGAGCGATCAAGTTTTTGGCGCCGTTGCTGGGGACGCGACAGTGTTTGATTCTACCTACTTAGCTATTTCTTTTTACTTTATTATTATTTTTATTTTTACCCTTCTATCGTGCTAACAATTCCTTTGAAACTCGGTTTCTCTTTGCATGAACACGAGATCGACGGCGGATCCAGAGAATATTATATTTGATCCGAAGATCGAACGTATCGAGAGGAGGATCAGAGCCGAGAGAAGGCACGCTACGGAGGATAATTGTATGAACCGTACGGAGACACCGGAAGAGCTAGCGGCACGTATGGCGAGGATCATATCCATCAGAGATAGGCTTAGGCCTAAGACTTCCTCCACTACCTCTTCCATCGCTATACCGGAGTTGGCGGCGGACAAGAATTTTGAGCTAAAGACGGGATTGGTAGTATTGATGCAACAAGACCCGTTTCATGAGAACTCCTATGAAAATCCGCATTATCACATCCAGCTTTTCTTGTCCAAATGCGCCACCTTCCAAATGTCGGGCGTTTCCGTTGATGCAATCCGATTGCGGCTCTTCCCCTTTACACTCAAAGACAAAGCTTTATATTGGTTGAGGACATAGGTGGAAGGTATATTCATTACTTGGGATGAGTTGGCTAGCGCCTTTGTTGACAAATTCTACCCGCCATCCAAGACGGTGAAGATACGGAGTGCTCTCATGTCCTTTAAGCAAGAACCGCAGGAGACCTTATACGAGGCATGGGAGCGCTTCAAGGATTTACAGCATCAGTGCCCCCATCACAGTATAGAAGATTGGGAGCTTGTTCACAGTTTTTACAATGGACTCCAACCGGACACGAAGCAAATTATAGACGCAACCGCCAATGGAGCCATACTATCGAAGACCCCGGATGAAGCTACGGCCTTATTAGAGGAGATGGCCTCTAATAACCAACAATGGGGCGACGAGCGAGGTCATTCTTCTTCCTCCTTGAAGCGCACTAGCATATATGAGGCCAAGGCCGTAGGGGGGCTTTCAAACAAATTTGACTCTCTCCATAAGGTAGTGGAGAGTCTGGAGAAGTATATCACCGAGCCACATGGAGCACCCTCTACATCTATGCCGATAAGCAATATGAGTGATTGGCAAGACCAATCTCAAGTCATTTATGTAGGAGGGGAGCATGGAGAGGGGGCCTTGGAACAAGTGCAATATGTTACAGGGAACTCCGGATATTGGGCCAATCTGGCCGCTAGAAACCATCCGGGCTTTTCATATGCAAACAATGATGGTGCTTTGAACCCCCCGCCACAACAACTTCCTCAAGCTCGACCTCCACCACCACAACCTTAGTACCAACCAAGGGGCCACCGCAACAAAATTACCCGCCTAGGCAACAAGCGGGACTGTATAGACCGCCCGGTTACAACCAAGGTTAGAGAGCTCCCAACCCACCTCAAGCTCAACCACGATCGGACCACGAAGCTAGGGTGGAGGAATTCATGGTGGAGCAAAGAAAGATCAATGCTAGGTTGACGGTGGGACAAGATTCACTAAATACCGTCGTCGCTCAACTTGGAGAGCAACTTGCATTGCTCAACAAGAACGCCCAACAATTGCCGGCTCAACCCGAGCCCAATCCACGGAGCAACACCGGACACATTAATGCGGTGGTGGCGGTTACAACAAGGGGCGGGAAGGATACCACTCCCGCCATGACCCAAAACAAGCAACCCGTGGTGGAGATTTTGAAAGAAAAAGAGCCGGCAATTGAGGAGGAGAGCCAAAAGGAGCCGATTGGAGGAGGAAATTCTGAAGTGGCAAAGCCAATTGATGAGCGCCGCTACATGCCGCCGGTGCCGTTTCCACAACGGCTAGCTAGAGCCAAGATAGAGAAAAGGCTTGCCAAGTTCCTTGAATATTTGAGGGGAGTAAGCCTCAATATTCCTTTCTTAGATGCAATAGTGGAGATCCTGTCTTACGCGAAGTTCTTGAAGGACTTGATATCGGGAAAGAAAAGGAAGGAGAAAATCATGCTTGCGGAACAAGGAACTTGGTTTACCCGGAAGGAGAAGGAGCCCGCGAAATTCAAGGATCCCGGGATTTTTCGCATCCCTTGCACACTTGGAGGCGTCCCGTTGCAAAAAGCTTTAGTTGACTTGGGCACGAGTGTGAGCCTTATGCCCCTTAGCATGTTCCGGAAATTGAACACGGGCACCGACTTGAAGCCGACCGACATGAGAATTCAACTTGCGGACGGTCGGATTACTTGGCCGGTAAGAATTGCGGTGAACATTCCACTTCAAGTTCCCGGATGAATATGCTTACCTTGCGATTTCGTTATCATGAACATCAAGGAAGAGGGCGACACTTCACTTATACTTGGACGCCCGTTCCTCGCCACCGCCGGTGTTATAGTCGACGTGCGGGAAGGAACCCTATCCTTGAATGTCGGGAACATCAAGGTCGAGCTTCACATATCCAAAGCCATGAAGCATATGCCCTATCACGAGGAGTTGGACTATTTGGACCTCCTCGATGAAGTGATTGAAGAAACTATCCCCCACTCTATTGGCGCTCTCCATGACGATGGCTTCGAAGAAGGCCAAGCTTCGGGTGAAGAAGAGAAGTTGGAGGACCCTCCAGATAGCTCCGCGGACGATGATGAAGGCAACGCTGATGTCGCAAGAATACGAGAGCTTTGCAAGCTCTCAACGGCCAATAAACCAAAGAAAGCTCCACCGAATAGAAGATCGGTGTCACCGGCCAAGAAGAAGATAGGAACGAGCTCTAGCTTGGGGGACTTATCCCCCAACATTACCCATGATGAGGGGGCGCCGAGGAAGACCAATGATCATAATGACCCAAATCCAAGTGGCCTTCCCGGCAAATTTGACGGGCGTATCTCATATGCGCCCAACATCACGAGCTAAACGAATATCTAAAGGGGTCGAGCTCATGACCTTAAACGAGCGCTTGTCAGGAGGCAACCCGACGGTTTTTGCATTATTTTTATTTGATTTTCATTTTTGGTTTACACTTTTATTAGTGTTTAGAGTCTAGTGTCTATGAAAATCGTGACAAAGGGTCCTAATTTTCCTGACAGGAGAAGGAGAAAGGGAGATCACTCATATGGAGGATGACCGAGGCAATGAAGAGCGCTCCAGGGATGTGCTCAGGCCTTAGGAGGATGAAGAAACAGACTGGAGGAAGAAAAACAGAGACTGAAGCGAAAACGGAGAGCCGATGCAGAAAAAAGCACCTCACTCGGCCGAGTAGCTTATACCACTCGGCCGAGCAAAGACTCCACTCGGTCGAGTGGAGCACCAAACAGGGAATTTTCTGTAGACCAACTCTCTGTCACTTTCTGTAACTTTTAGTCTTAATTGCCACTCGGACGAGTACCTTATCACTCGGCCGAGTGAAACAGATACCCTCCTAGCTCAAGAATTACTGAGTGGTAGAGCCACTCGGCCGAGTGGAGTTTCTCCCTTCGGCCGAGTGAATCAAAGCTACTCGGCCGAGTCGTAAGTGGCGAGGAGAATTTGAAATTTTTTTTAGTTTACGCCACTCGGCCGAGTGACATTGTCACTCGGCCGAGTCGTAACATTTCCTATATAAGCGGCAGCGGCAGCGGGCGCGATTTACGATACTCAAATTTCCCAATTTTCGCCCGAGCTGCTACCGATTGCGCTTCCCTCACCCACTGCGACCTTCCCTCGCCCAATTCGCCCACGCCGATGCCCGAGCCGGCCACCACTCGTCGACGACCGACGCTCCGTCGACCGCCGACGACCGGCCAACCTCCCCACCGCCGGCGCCGCCTCCGATCACCCCTCTTTTGCCCCCAAAAACCCCATTTCTCCCCATTTCTCTTGATTTGTACGCTCGTGAGCCCCAAATTCAAATTAATTTCCATATCTATCTATTATCCCCTATCTCCCCCATATATATTGAATATTATTCGCTGATTTGATCGTTTGATTTGCAGGCTAGCTTGGGGGAGCTTTGGGAAGTTTTTGGATGTGCTTTGAGCTTCGCAGCAGAGGTGTCTCTTTGCACACACTGCTGATTGCTCTCACGGCGTGTTCAGGTATACTCGTTCCATCATTTAGCATGTCACATTACTTATTTGGTTGTGACACGTCTCGCGGCACACATGCCACCGCGCACTAGGCCACGTACACGAGAAGCCGCTTTGAAGCGGAAGCGGACCGATGATCCTGGTCCCTCTTCTGCTAGGGAGGACCCCCATCCACCTAACCCACCACCACCTACACAGCCGATCCCTGCTGATCACGTCCCTCCACCCGCTCCCGCCGTCGGGCCGATGGGGATTACGTTTCGAAATGACGCACACCACACCAGATTCGAGCGTATCTGCCATCGCTCGATAGTACCCTCTAGGTTTGCACACCTAGCCGACCTAGACCGCCTAGGGGTACTTGAGGGGCTTCTCACGTTGTACGACAACGTGGGATGGCGTGACTTTCTGTCGGTGTCGGCGGACACTTACGTCCGTCCGACACTAGAGGTCCTCAGTTCCATTGACCGGACCCCTGAAGGATACTCCTTCCGTCTGATGGATCAAGAGTGCGTGATCACTCTCGACATGCTTAGAGCATTCTTCCAGTGGCCTGCCGTCCCTGACCCTGACTGCGCCTACGCTCCCACGCATATCCCACCCCCGTCGTTCGACACCCACACCTTCTGGACACGGATCACGGGATCCCCACTCGGCTTTGACCCTAGTAGGGCCAAGGCATCTGCTATCCTCCACCCCCTGCCTCCGCATTGCACAGCGCCTTATGGCGACTACTTTTCTCGCGAGGTACGAGCCCGGGACCATGTCTACGCCAGAGCTCTACATGCTCTATGCGATGACTCGCCCTAGGGTTCTAGATAGGGGTAGTGACGATTTGGTCCCCGCCGTCGAGATTGACATTGCCAATTGGTTTTTAGACCGCATTATCATTTCTGTCAGCGCTCGTACGCCTATCTGTTGCTACGGTCTGATTACCCTTTTGGCCCTTATGACCGGCGTGGACCTTCCTGATGACCTGCGTCGACCTCCGGGCCGCACTTCACTTTTTATAGATGTTATGGCCCGGATGAAGATGCTTCGTCCCCACGGCTGTCAGCACTGGGTGTGGTTGCACAGTCCCTTCAGCGATGACTACATGGTTCTCCCGAGCCCCGCTCGGACACACATTGGACCGGCTCACGGGGACTGGATTCCAGCGATGGATCTCCTTATCCCCACCGCCTACGTGCTTGAGCCTGAGGATGCTGAGCAGGCACCCCCTGCACCACCTGTCGACCCCGTGATCCCTCAGCCTGCACCTGCACTGTCTGCACCTCCTGAAACCTCTGTCCACACGTCTGTTAGTGTCGGGAGCACTTTAGCTGAGTTGTCCACCACCACCACCAGTGCGCCTATTTCCGTCGAGCCCATTGCCACACTGAGCCCCGAGCGTCCACCCACCATTCTTGAGAGCGGCGAGTCTTCCTTTACCGCTGCCATGGAGACCCTCTCCCGATTGCTGTCCACGACTCCTGGGGAGTCATCTTTTGTGCCCTTCACAGCCTCCCCAGTCGTCGACCTTTCGGTCTCCACCGCCCCTGTCTTTACCGAGAGCGTCGTGACTTCTGTCCCCAAGTCTGCATCACTGACCTCTCCTACCGCCTCGTCGCCCATTTCGACTTCCACCTCTACTGCTGCTACTTCTACTTCGACCCAGCCTACGTCCCAGCCTCACACCGAGGCTGGGCATCACTTAGTGAGCACAGCACCACTACCCCACTACCCTGCTGGACCCGTCCTCTACACTGCCCACGTGAGACAGCCCCGCACTTCACCTGTTAGACTTGTGCGTCCCTCTGCTCCACCACCCCCCGACACTCTAGTTCAGAGCATTCGTGCTCTTGAGGGGGTCGTTAGTGGACTTAGAGGGGACTTTAGGGATCTCTCCGCAACAGTTAGTTCCGTGCAGACCCACGTCGCCATCCTTCCCAGTATTCAGGCTTGCCTAAACCAGATTCTGGCGCGTCTGCCCCCACCACCGACACCCACCTAGCACCTTCCACGCCCACCACCTCCACCACCTCCTCCGCCACAGGACGGTGCTGGTGCACCACCACCAGCCTAGGCACATACTGGATGCCTTCTATATTTCTGCTGTTTTGCTGGTCGTTTTTGGAGCATGGTGATTTTTGCCCCCCTCCTCCACATACTACTTTGGTGCCTTTCTGATCATATCTTTTTATATCTTTTTGGGAGTGAGGGAGTGACTTTTTGGGGACACTTATATCTGCACCATACTGATCTTTGCATGCATCACATTCATTCACATTTTATTTTCTTTTTGTTTTTCTTTCTTTTTCTTCATACATGCATCCTCACCCACCCCACCCGTTTCACGTCTCTCGGTGTGCCACACTTTGCACATTGAGGACACTATGCACTTTAGCTTGGGGGAGTGAGTTCTCACACTTTTTGCTTTTTGTCACCTTTTATTTTTATTTTTTCCACCTTTACTTTGTTTTTTACACCATTTTCACTCACTTTTTCGTTCTTTTTATCATGCATCACGTTTTCTTATCTTTTTTGAGTGTGCTGCATTGTACATAGTAGTTTCTATTTTTCTTTTATCTTTATTTCTTTCATCTTTTGCTAGAGATGACTTTTCTGTGATGATGATGACGTAGTGTTAGCTTATCTCTATGTGCATGCTATTTTGTCATGTCATAGCTTTTGTTTCAGATATCATATGCTATGTTCTGCTTTGCATTTGAAATAGTTACCCACTCTTTTTCTGTATGAATATGGATGAAATTCTGTTATTAGCTGATGTCTGATGATTCATATGTATGCTTTTCATAGAAAACACACCATGCTTCACGCATTGATTGCTTATATCTGGAGTACTGCTTTCCTTTCTCGTATCACTTCTTATTGCATGAATTGTACGCTTCACCTTCAGGTTGATTGAATGTTTGCTAGGATGATATATCTGGACTAGTTTACTTTTTGAGATTAAACTGAGTAGATTATATTACTCTGCTGAAAGTTGTCGTGCACGTCCTATAGAGTGAACCGAGCGATACATTTATTTCTTTCTCCACATATCTTGAGCATTATTTCTCTATTTGAAATTAATTGGTGAATCCCCCCTTAGCAAGTCTATTATCGGCATTTCCCCGCTATTATATCACATGCTCCAATTCCCCAAAATCAAAAAGAAAAAAATATACCTGTATATCCTTCTCTCTTTTGATTTGGGATCGCTTATTCGCTTATGTATATATGTTTATTCAAAAAAAAGGGGAAAAGAAAAAGAGAAAAAGAGAAAAATTGAGAAAAAGAAAAGAAAAGAGAAAAGAAGTTTATAAACGATCCCATATCATACTCTTTCTCTCTTTCTTCCCTCTTTTGTTTTTATTTTTATTTTTTTTGGAGCTTCAAAAGAAATGGGGAATGTACATATTGATTTGTTTATGCCACCACGCTTATGGATAAGCTTGGGGGAGTGGATCCAATGATGCGTGAGAGAGTGACTACTTGACAGTGCATGACAACCTAGGCTAAGTAATCTTCTGTACTCGGTGAGATTGCTAAAGTTTCACGAAATCCAGAAATCGACACTTAGCATTCATTTCATGAAAACCATACTTTTCTATTCTTACTATTCCATATTGTGTGATATCTCTTATACTCCTTATGAAAGCATTCAATTGAAAAGTGTGTGATCTATGATTATGCATACCTCTTTAGATGCTTCAGACGATGTTAATCCTAGAATGATTCCATATTTCATGCTAATTTTGATATTTTGGGGTTTTTTATTTCGAATGCATCATTATACTAAGATATCGAGATAAAAGTCTGTGACATGTGTTTTATATTCGATGTATGCTATATGAGTTAGCAAAACCCACGTCCTGAGAAAAATGATCTAGCACCCACCTTCTTCGCTTTTTACTCATCTTCCTCGAGGACGAGTAAGAGGTAGGCTTGGGGGATTTTGATCACTCCATATTTTACACCCTTTTTCTGCATGTTTGCATGCCACTTTGATCGCTCATATCGCGTTTTTCACGATTATTCGTCAATATTGCGATGCTTTTCACGATTTCTTGTTTTTGTCGTATTTTAGGAGATATGGAGAGATTCGGAGTGATTTTGAGATCAAGAGTATTTGCACCCACTCCGGAGTGTCACCCAAGGCTCTTTTGAGGGATATTCGACGATGGAAGACGAGTGGAAGAAGAAGGAACTTCGTAGGAGCGACGAGGAGGCGAAATAATGAAGATTGGGCATCTACAGCATGTCACTCGGCCGAGTGAAGCACTCACTTGGCCGAGCAAAGAAGCTCACTCGGCCGATCAGACCGGACACGCACAACAGAAGAATATCGGTGTGCATTCGGCCGAGTGACGATAGACCACTCGGCCGAGTATGGAGATCCCCTCGCCCGAGTGGCACGGGAAAATCCACCCATCGAAGGAGCCGACTTACTGGAATCCGTCAGGCGATTGAGGGTTCCGACTCGGTCGAGTACCGAATGCCCCTCGGCCGAGTGAGTAAAGCCACTCGGCCGAGTCACCTCCGAAGACAGACCCCCGAAAATCCCCGACTTACTGGAAATGTACAGGGTTTGTCACTCGGCCGAGTGACATTTGTCACTCGGCCGAGTGAGCCACTCCGCCTGCTGCGTAAACTGCGATTTCTGGGCTGCGCAGGGGCATTTTGGTCTCGATTTTCTGGGCGATTTTGAGGGGTATTTAAACCCAGTTTTTGCCCTAGTTTAAGAGGACTTTTTGATACTTTTTGGCAGCCTTTTTTGAGAGCTTTTTAGATCATTAGATTTAGTTTTTTTGGAGATATTAAAAAGGCTACTTTTGTTGGATGCTATTGGATTCTCATTGGTTTGTCTCTCTTCTTATCAAAAACCCTATTTTTGTTGATAATTTCTCTATTGCAATGAATTGTGTTGATTTTGTTATTGATTTTCTTATGAATTGCATGACGATTAGTGAGTAGTTTTATCGTCTTAGGGCGTAGGGATGAACCCTATAGACCCTATTTCTAATTTGTGATGAATTGGTGAATTTCATGCTAGAATTGATTAGGGTTAGGTTGGGATTGATTAATTACGGATATCTAGGAATTCATATCGATTGGGATTTGCAAGAGATTGTGTCCCAATTGATAGGAAGCCCTAGAAATTCGATTTAGATTTACGATTGGACTCCTCTAGGATTGGTTTGCAAGAGATTGGGCCAAAGCTAGGGTTTTCAATCGTGTTTCTATACCAATACCCGTTTGCAAGAGATTGGACGGGTAGAAACTATCTCAACCTAGGTCGTAGCTCGAGTTTGTATGAGAGTGGGCTCGAGATACGATTGAACGATGACGTCGTTCTTCACGCTAGCGGCTTAGGTTAGGGTTTGCAAGAGATTGGGCCCTACCCTATGTCACGCCCCGCTTCCCAAAATGGACGGAGGCGAAGCGTGACTAAGGCCCGCTTAGGCCAGAGCTGTGAAGCTCGGACCCAATAAGCATCTGTAGGGGTACCATTTTTAAAGTTTTCAGGTTCTTGCATTAATAAAGTTCGAAACAACAGAAGTACAGAAAAGGAAAAAGGCATTCATTAAATTAGAGATATAATATCCAACAGGTACAAGTCTAAAAGAAGCCTAAGCATGGCAACAAAGTATTTAAAAAAACAACCTAAAGCAGTAACCTCTTGAAAGTGACGACTAAAAGACCTCAAGGTCTGGTCCTCGTCAGGCACGTACTCTGGGTCGACGTCCTTGGCTCCTCATACTCCAGTGAGTCTGCCACGTCCACGAACTCTGGCTGAACACCTGACGTACAGCACCCACGAAAAAGGAACTGTACGTCAGGTAAAGTCTACAAGAAGGGTTAGACTTTACTGCAAGTGCACCGAACTTTAAACAACGGTTTACTGGTTGATTAACATGCTGAGGTTCTTTTACACAACAGTTTACTGGTTGATTAGCATGCTGTGGCTATAACAGGGTAACACAACAGGAAGTAACGTAGCAGGAAAGTAAAACGGGACAAGTAGTAGTCGTAGCGTGTGCTACCAACTACGGGACTAACCTACAGGTGTCAAGACAAGACGGGACGTGTCGGGACAAGATGAGACAAGACAGGTGAGACACGAAAGGGTTCACGCCTTACGGTTCGAGGGGGATCAGACCCTCTCCCCGTGCGCACGCTCAACCCAACCCCAAACCCAGGAAACTCAGTACAAGATTTACAAGGATCATTTCCGCTAGGGAAACATCCGAAACGCCAGAAGGCTTTTTTTGTGTAACAAGGATCACTTCCGCTAGGAAAGCATCCGAAACGCCCGAAGGCTTTTTGGGTAACAGGGACAAGACACGACCAGTGTACAGGAGAGTTATTCTAGGGTGTCCACACGCACGCACACACATGATAGCCCTACGGTATCAAAAGTTGTTGTTGTCAGGCTCAGACTTCGTCGTCAAGTCTGAGCCGTCAGGGGTCGTCCCGGACGCTATCATTTCACGTCCGGTTCTATTTGTTCACAGTTATCAGTTCTAACCAACTAAGGCCTAAACACGGCCAAAAGTGCAAGTGGGATACACTTGCCTGCGATGGCGAGTGTGTCGTCCTCTCGAAGCGTCTCGTCCAGGCGTCTCGTCAGCGGAAGTCCGTCTGAAATAGTGTCACGTCGACGGGGTCATGTCGCGATTTCAATAAACCCTATTTAGGTTCGTTTCTAGGTTGTCGGGGCTACCCTAATTGTCAAAGTCACAATTTGATGTTTTATCAGCCTAGATCGACCACTACCCTATATGCACAGAAAAATTTGTCTGATGGTCGATTTCTACAGTGAGCAGTGTTTTACTGGTGCGGAAACGTAAATTTAATTGTAGTTGTCCAGTTTTAGTTAGGTTTTCAGTTTCGCTACGGTGTGGGTTGTGCTACGAGTTAGGGAGACCAACCTGAATGATGATTAATCGTGAATCTGGCGTCAGTCCTAGAAGCAGTTTCAGATCCCGTCGCGGTTCCAGTTACTCGGCTATGGTAGCGCGGAATCTATCTGCGTCATTCGGTCCCGATATCAGTCTAAAACAAATAATAATGAAACTATCATGTAGGTTATATTATAAATAATCAAATGATACTAAATTGTAACTAACTGCACACCTATGAAGATTAGCCTTACTAGCTCTCTGGTCTACCATATGTATTAACATAGTTATACACTATCTAATCCTAACTTACAGTATTGGAGACTAACAATAATGATTCAGGTGCTTAAACTAACAACCAGTCTAATAGTATGATGTTTGGTACACTAAGGTTAGATCATTACAAAAACACTTATATACAAGTAGCATGCACTCCCAAAGATAAACCCACACGTCCACCCTTTCATCATAAGGCTATGCATGACATCAGAATCTACCGTATCTACCAACTAGCATTAAAAGTGTAACACCTATCTAATAATATGTATAACTAAAACATAGGGCAGCTTACTGTAACATTATTATTAAAACCTATACCTAGTAACATTTTAACATACTCATACATATATTAAACACGTTATGTAAAATAATCATATAACATATGGTGAGTACAAGGCAAACTTGTTTACAAAAGCTAGGCACTGCATGTTATAAAGGAAACTCACGGCTAGGAGGAGTCGTTGCCTGCAGGTGGGGGGTGTGAGGAGATCGCCGGCGGCTTCAACGTCGGGTTATAGCGTGGGGAGGCGGAGGAGATCGCGAGCGGTGCTGCGGCGGCCGGCAGCGGCGGCTTTGGCTACTGCTCCAACTGTGCGCGGCTGCTGCTGCGAAAACGGTCGTTGCGGCGGCTAACGGCGATGCTCCGGTGATCAGCAGAGGCCCGTGGAGGCGACGGGGTCGGAGGGACGTCGATGGGTGCTGGGGAGGGCAGCGCAGCGGCGCTCTTGGGGTGGCAGTTCGAGATGGAGGCTCCGGCGTCGGAATCAGGGACGGGAGGTGGCTCTCGTGGCTGTGCAGCACCGGAGGGAGGTGCAGCAGCTCTTGGTCGGAGCTGGGTGGCCTTAGCGTTGGTGTTGAGCATGCCGGAACTCGGTGAGGAGGTGCCTGTCTTAGGGGATCATGCGGAGGGTGGAGGCGACGTTCCCGACGTCTTGGGCGTGCGTAGGGAGGAGGAAGAAGCCGGAGAAATCTAGGGCGACGGGCTTTTGACGTGTGCTGTGAGATGAAACGTATGTGGGGGCGGCTGGGTTAAAAGTTGTGCGAGAATTTTGTGAAGCTGAGATGAAAAGTAGGCTAGGTTAAATAAAATACCCTAGGGTTTATAATACACATATTTATAGGAGTAGGCTGTGCATGAAAAGGGTCTGTGAAAAGATGGGTGCGGCGGCCTGATAACTTTGCTGCCAAAAGTTTGTGTAGCCAAGGTGTTTATTTTTTAAAGGAAACGTATAGGGGCCCATGTTTTGTGCTGATCTTTATTCAAAAGATTTGACATCCGAATAAAAATTTAACAGATCCTATATGTTAATATTTCCAATAGGTTAGTAATAGTATCCTATAAAATATTATAGTTTGAGTACGTTAAAAAATTAACAGCATCTTTGATTTTTGAAGAGAGTTGATATTTAGTGTGAATAAAATATACAGACTTGAAATAAATAAAAATAATAACACAAACAAAAACTTCATTAAAAAATGAACTAGTGAAATATGCAGCTTGGTTTCTCGACGTCCAAAAATTACAACGAAACTACTAGGGTGATCGCGCCTCCGAGAGGATCGTGAAAACGGTGTCCAAACACGTGTTCGAGCTACGGAAAACAATAAAAAAATCAAATATGATAAGAAACAACCAAGGATATGCGCTACAAACGTTCGGTCGGAAAGTGACCGTTACATTCTACCCACCTTAGAAATGATTCCGTCCTCGGAATCACTCATACTAAGACTAATTATAAAATCCATAAATACTTAAGCCTATAACTCCCTTCCTCCACACAATGGTCTCTAATCCTATAATTTCAACATTGTTCCTCAATTAATCCATCATAATCCATCTCTTCACTGGACAATGCCACGACTAAACTCACCTCTTACTTCTTAACTATAGACTCATCACTACCTTTCAAACTTCCAACCCAAGTTCTCATGAAAGATTAATAATCATCTCCTCATACCATACCCCTCTATTAAACATCATTGCTCCATACCATTTATATATTTCTCAATCTCTTCCCCATATTAATCAATCTCCAAAAAAAATGAGATTCTAGTCAACTACCACTCCAAGACAAAAACCTTGTCTATCTTATAATACCTTCCCAAATCAACAATTTGTCGTGTCCTCAATACGTTCTTCATCATATCTTCTCATAAATCTATCCGCCAAATAATTGAACTATCAGAATCACATCTCATCCTACTCACTATAACTAATCCCAACCAATGTTAAGTCCGACTACCTAAACATCCATTTATCTCAACACGTCGTGTTATTCTCAAAGTCTTCTCACGTCAACTCATCAATCAAGTCTCGATGCTAATAAAAACTTTACTCAATCTCATAATCACCCTAACTCATACTATTCTCCGTAGTTACTCCTATCTACCACCCGTCTGAGCCTCAAGTCTGATAAGTTATCATCTCCTCGCATATAATTTCATCCGACTAGAATTTCCCATTAAGTCCACCACACTTCAGCTTTTTTTTTTAAATAAGTCTTGGTCAGTCCATTCTTTTCATCAAAAAGATATTCTAATCCATCATCCTTGTGTTCCCAGAATCAATTAATCATTGCCATTATAAAACTCATCTCACTCCAAGTCTACCTACAAACAAAATCCTATAACGATAATAGCTAGTCCCAATTAATATAACAACCATAAACACGAAAATTTTGTTTAAGGGAGAAAGAAGAGAAGAGAAAGAGAGACTTAAGGCCAAAGAAATATTTTAAAACATTTGGAAAAACGTGTGGTGTTGCGATAATGGATGAGGGAGGATAAGTGATTTGTGATCTTGTGAGCTAGTTTTAAAACTTTAAAGATTTGGTTTAAAGAAAACAAAGTTTTGATACAGTCACATACAACCAAGATAAACCATTCATTAAAACTAAAACTAAGTCTAAGGATCTGCCTGCGATGACGCCATTCATATAAGTATGAATACCGTCATTCAGACAACTTCCAGCATACCATGGTTAACACTGAGTACACATTCAAGACACAATAGGCAATCATCGGGATCCTAAAGAACACACATTCATACAGGTCTATGCACTCTACCTATGCTCAACCACCACGACGACATCACCTACCAAAGGACCTACTCCTAAACCAGAGACAACGTAGACAACTACAAGGACTAATGTCTACACAAGCTAAAGAAAACAGAAGCCAGGAGTGTAACGAAATGAATCGGAAGGAATGAGTTCAAATAAGGCGAGATAAGGAGGTAGTTGGTTGGGTGTGACGAAAATATTTCTCAAAATAATTAGATAGATGGAAAGAGAATTATGTGTAAAATATGATATCATATGCTTTTATAATTATAAAAATATGTAGGGAAAAGTGAGCAGATCATTATCATTTGGAAAAGAGTTAGATGAAGAAATAAAAGTAGGATGAGGTAGCTATTGTTTTGCAAATGAAAAACAAATAAATAAATAATTAAGTTATACAAAGATTTTCTTTTGAAAAGTGATCACGATGAACATAGAATTGATATTTATAAAATTTTGAGTTCCCTTTAGTTTAGGAAAATATTTTAAAAGTATGTACGGTAAGTGATTAGCAATAAAATTTTGTACTTTAGAAAAGTAACATATATATATATTGGATTATAGAATTGATAACAAGGTTTAAAACTGTAACACGAAAGATGCTGATTTGAAAACATGTACGAGATAGTAAAATAATTTTACGACCAGGGAGGTTTCAAGATTAGTGAAAGAATTTTAACTCAACCGAAAAACAAGAATTTTGAAATATATAATATAGGGGTTTTCAAAGAAGTTAAGCTGAGTGAAAGACTTAATAACAAATTTCGAAAATACTTTTAGAGGAAATAGAATTGGTAAAGGAAGGGATTCGAAGGATCGACGATAATCGTCAGGAAACGATCACGTGAATCGGGAGACAGGAAAATGATCGCTCGAAGAATATATGCAAGATACGAATCATGAAGAGTTACGATGGAACATTACGGTCGATAACACAAAAATGGTAATGATCAGGAAGACGCTAGGAGTCAGGGGTTCTAGTCATCGGGTCGTCTAAAAATCAGGATAGTACAGCTCTAAGACATCCTAATGAGCTAGAATATAATTAGGATCTAAGCGATGGTTTCTACGAGAATTCAAGGTTACGTTCTGTTGGGCCCGAAGTCGATGGACCCGAGTGAACGACTAAAAGAGAAGGGCTCTAGAAAACTAACACGGTCAGAGTCAAGTGGGCTACTAAGGTATTCTAGGACGAGGATGACTAAATCTTCACCAAGGTGTCTAACTATCAAACTGGGACGCCTACCTAAGTCTTCCTACCATCTAAGACTGGGAAAACCTAATTTAGACTTGTACATGGATATTAAATGAATGCAGTACTCCTATTGTTTCGAACTTTTGCAAGACCTGCATGGGCCACCACTAAAACCTGTCACGCCCCGCTTCCCAAAATGGACAGAGGCGAAGCGTGACTAAGGCCCGCTTAGGCCAGAGCTATGAAGCTCGGACCCAATAAGCGTCTGTAGGGGTACCATTTTTAAAGTCTTCATGTTCTTGCATTAATAAAGTTCGAAACAACAGAAGTACAGAAAAGGAAAAAGGCATTCATTAAATTAGAGATATAATATCCAACAGGTACAAGTCTAAAAAAAGCCTAAGCATGGCAACAAAGTATTTAAAAAAACAACCTAAAGCAGTAACCTCTTGAAAGTGACGACTAAAAGACCTCAAGGTCTGGTCCTCGTCAGGCACGTACTCTGGGTCGACGTCCTCGGCTCCTCTTACTCCAGTGAGTCTGCCACGTCCACGAACTCTGGCTGAACACCTGACGTACATCACCCACGAAAAAGGAACTGTACGTCAGGTAAAGTCTACAAGAAGGGTTAGACTTTACTGCAAGTGCACCGAACTTTAAACAACGGTTTACTGGTTGATTAACATGCTGAGGTTCTTTTACACAACAGTTTACTGGTTGATTAGCATGCTGTGGTTATAACAGGGTAACACAACAGGAAGTAACGTAGCAGGAAAGTAAAACGGGACTAGTAGTAGTCGTAGCGTGTGCTACCAACTACGGAACTAACCTACAGGTGTCAAGACAAGACGGGACGTGTCGGGACAAGACGAGACAAGACAGGTGAGACACGAAAGGGTTCACGCCTTACGGTTCGAGGGGGATCAGACCCTCTCCCCGTGCGCACGCTCAACCCAACCCCAAACCCAGGAAACTCAGGACAAGATTTACAGGGATCATTTCCGCTAGGGAAACATCCGAAACGCCCGAAGGCTTTTTGTGTAACAGGGATCACTTCCGCTAGGAAAGCATCCGAAACGCCCGAATGCTTTTTTGTGTAACAGGGATCACTTCCGCTAGGAAAGCATCCGAAACGCCCGAATGCTTTTTTGTGTAACAGGGATCACTTCCGCTAGGAAAGCATCCGAAACGGCTGAAGGCTTTTTTGTGTAACAGGGATCACTTCCGCTAGGAAAGCATCCGAAACGCCCGAAGGCTTTTTGGGTAACAGGGACAAGACACGACCAGTGTACGGGAGAGTTATTCTAGGGTGTCCACACGCACGCACACACATAATAGCACTACGGTATCAAAAGTTGTTGTTGTCAGGCTCAGACTTCGTCGTCAAGTCTGAGCCGTCAGGGGTCGTCCCGGACGCTATCATTTCACGTCCGGTTCTATTTGTTCACAGTTATCAGTTCTAACCAACTAAGGCCTAAACACGGCCAAAAGTGCAAGTGGGATACACTTGCCTGCGATGGCGAGTGTGTCGTCCTCTCGAAGCGTCTCGTCCAGGCGTCTCGTCAGCGGAAGTCCGTCTGAAATAGTGTCACGTCGACGGTGTCATGTCGCGATTTCAATAAACCATATTTAGGTTCGTTTCTAGGTTGTCGGGGCTACCCTAATTGTCAAAGTCACAATTTGATGTTTTATCAGCCTAGATCGACCACTACCCTATATGCACAGAAAAATTTGTCCGATGGCCGATTTCTACAGTGAGCAGTGTTTTACTGGTGCGGAAACGTAAATTTAATTGTAGTTGTCCAGTTTTAGTTAGGTTTTCAGTTTCGCTACGGTGTGGGTTGTGCTACGAGTTAGGGAGACCAACCTGAATGATGATTAATCGTGAATCTGGCGTCAGTCCTAGAAGCAGTTTCAGATCCCGTCGCGGTTCCAGTTACTCGGCTATGGTAGCGCGGAATCTATCTGCGTCATTCGGTCCCGATATCAGTCTAAAACAAATAATAATGAAACTATCATGTAGGTTATATTATAAATAATCAAATGATACTAAATTGTAACTAACTGCACACCTATGAAGATTAGCCTTACTAGCTCTCTGGTCTACCATATGTATTAACATAGTTATACACTATCTAATCCTAACTTACAGTATTGGAGACTAACAATAATGATTCAGGTGCTTAAACTAACAACCAGTCTAATAGTATGATGTTTGGTACACTAAGGTTAGATCATTACAAAAACACTTATATACAAGTAGCATGCACTCCCAAAGATAAACCCACACGTCCACCCTTTCATCATAAGGCTATGCATGACATCAGAATCTACTGTATCTACCTACCAGCATTAAACGTGTAACACCTATCTAATAATATGTATACCTAAAACATAGGGCAGCTTACTGTAACATTATTATTAAAACCTATACCTAGTAACATTTTAACATACTCATACATATATTAAACACGTTATGTAAAATAATCATATAACATATGGTGAGTACAAGGCAAACTTGTTTACAAAAGCTAGGCACTGCATGTTATAAAGGAAACTCACGGCTAGGAGGAGTCGTTGCCTGCAGGTGGGGGGTGCGAGGAGATCGCCGGCGGATTCAACGTCGGGTTATAGCGTGGGGAGGCGGAGGAGATCGCGAGCGGTGCTGCGGCGGCCAGCAGCGGCGGCTTTGGCTACTGCTCCAGCTGTGCGCGGCTGCTGCTGCGAAAACGGTCGCTGCGGCGGCTAACGGCGATGCTCCGGTGATCAGCGGAGGCCCGTGGGGGCGATGGGGTCGGAGGGACGTTGGTGGGTGCTGGGGAGGGCGGCGCAGCGGCGCTCTTGGGGTGGCAGTTCGAGATGGAGGCTCCGGCGTCGGAATCGGGGACATGAGGTGGCTCTCGCGGCTGTGCAGCATCGGAGGGAGGTGCAGCAGCTCTTGGTCGGAGCTGGGCGGCCTTAGCGTTGGTGTTGAGCATGCCGGAACTCGGTGAGGAGGTGCCTGTCTTAGGGGATCACGCGGAGGGTGGAGGCGACGTTCCCGGCGTCCTGGGCGTGCGTAGGGAGGAGGAAGAAGCCTGAGAAATCTAGGGCGACGGGCTTTTGACGTGTGCTGTGAGATGAAACGTATGTGGGGGCGGCTGGGTTAAAAGTTGTGCGAGAATTTTGTGAAGCTGAGATGAAAAGTAGGCTAGGTTAAATAAATTACCCTAGGGTTTATAATACACATATTTATAGGAGTAGGCTGTGCATGAAAAGGGTCTGTGAAAAGATGGGTGCGGCGGCCTGATAACTTTGCTGCCAAAAGTTTGTGTAGCCAAGGTGTTTATTTTTTAAAGGAAACGTATAGGGGCCCATGTTTTGTGCTGATCTTTATTCAAAAGATTTGACATCCGAATAAAAATTTAACAGATCCTATATGTTAATATTTCCAATATGTTAGTAATAGTATCCTATAAAATATTATAGTTTGAGTACGTTAAAAAATTAACAGCATCTTTGATTTTTGAAGAGAGTTGATATTTAGTGTGAATAAAATATACAGACTTGAAATAAATAAAAATAATAACATAAACAAAAACTTCATTAAAAAATGAACTAGTGAAATATGCAGCTTGGTTTCTCGACGTCCAAAAATTACAACGAAACTACTAGGGTGATCGCGCCTCCGAGAGGATCGTGAAAACGGTGTCCAAACACGTGTTCGGGACACGTGTTCGAGCGACGAAAAACAATTAAAAAAAATCAAATATGATAAGAAACAACCAAGGATATGCGCTACAAACGTTCGGTCGGAAAGTGACCGTTACACCCTAGGTTTGATATAGACCGGCAATAGCACGAGAGCGTGAGCTTGGTTCTACATTTAGTTGTAACTAGTTCACCTAAATTCAAGTCTAGATATGATGTAACCTTAGAATCACAAGGATGAGATACGGTCCGTAGTGGGGATTCCCTATCCCTAGACGTTTTCTTTAATTGATATTTCCATCTATAATTGAACGATTGCGACCATTATATCACAAACTATTCTCAACCATTTTGATAGCTAGGTGATTGGAAGGAGACACTGTCATTGTTACTCCCTGAGTTCGATACCCGCTCGTCGCTACACCGTGCGCTTGCGGTAAGACTACGAGTCGCGTGCTTGTCCAGGGTGCGTGTGTATCCCGGGGTGCGATCATCGCCATAAGGCGCTGTGCAATGCAGAGGCAGAGGTGGAGAATCGTAGATGCCTTGGCCCTACTAGGGTCAAAGGCGAGTGGTGAACCCGTGATCTGTGTCCAAAAGGCGTGCGTGTCGAACGACGGGGGTGGGATGTGCGTGGGAGCGTAAGCGCGGTTTGGGACCGAGACAGCGGGCCCCTGAAAGAAAGCTCGAAGCATGTCGAGAGTGACCTCGCACTCTTGATCCATCAATCGAAATGAGCATCCTCCAGCAGTCCGGGAAATAGAGCTCAGGACCTCAAGTGTCGGGCGGATGTAGGTGTCCGCCGACACAGACAGAAAGTCACGCCAACCCACGTTGTCGTACAACGTGAGCAGTCCCTCAAGTACCCCTAGGCGATCTAAGTCAGCAAGGTATGCAAACCTAGAGGGTACAATCGAGCGATGGGAGATACGCTCAAATCTGGCGCGGTGTGCGTCATCTCTGAACGTGATCCCTATCGCATCGATAGCGGGGGCCAGTTGTGCAGGTGGTGGAATGGGATCAGCAGGAGGCGGCTGTGTAGGTGGGGGTGGACTAGGTGGCGGGGAGTCCGCCCTAGTGGAAGAGGAGCCAGGATCACCTGACTTCTTCCGCTTGGAAGCGGGCTCCCGAGTGAGTGGCCTAAGGCGTGGCGGCATGTGTGCCACGAGACGTGCTCACTACCAAAATAAAAATGTGAAGTGCTAGATGATGGAACGATTAAACCTGAGCACGACGTGAGAGCAAAATCTGAAGTGTGCGAAGAGACGCCTCCTCTGCGAAGCTCCGAATGCGTCCAAAATCTCTCCAAATCTCCCCCAAGCTATCCTGAAAAGCAAACAATAAAATCAGCGGTGTACATCAACAAATATGGGGGGAGATAGGGGTACAATAGATATATATATATATGAATTGATTTGAGTTTGGGGGGCAATGGGCGTACAAAATGGGAGAATGGAGGAGAAAATCGGATATGGGCGAAATGGGGAGTGTCCGGCGGCTGGGAGGGCGGCGCCGGCGGCGAGCAGTTGCGCAGCGGTAGTGGCTACCAACGGCGAGCGGCGGTCGGCGGCGGTCGGCGGCGGTCGGCGGCTCGGGTGGCTGGAAGCCTTGATTCGGTCGAAGGGGGAAGAAGCGGCAGCAACGGGCTCGGGCGATTTGGGGGAAAATGGCATTTAGAAATTTGCGCAGCCTGCTCAGCACTTATATAGGGAAGTTGCGACTCGGTCGAGTGAAGAGTTCACTCGGCTGAGTGAAGGAGGTTTCGAAAATATCTTCGCAACTTACGACTTGGCCGAGTGGTCTTTCCCACTCGGCCAAATGGAAAAGTTCCACTCGACCGAGTGGCATGGCTACTCAGCGATTTTTGAACGTGGAGGGTATCTGATTCACTCGGCCGAGTGACAAGTCACTCGCTCGAGTGGCAAATTATACTGTAAAACACAGAAAATAACAGAGAATTGGTCTGTAGGATCTTCCATGATCTATACTCCACTCAGCCGAGTGGAGTCTTTGCTCGGCCGAGTGACATATGTTACTCAGCCGAGTGGCCTCCAGTTTTCTGCAACGACTCTCTGTTTTCGCGCCATTCTCTGTTTTTCTTCCTCCAGTCAGTCTCTTCCTTCTTCTGGAGCCTGAGCGCATTCCTGGAGCGCTCTCCCTTGCCTTAGTCATCCTCCATATGAATGATCTCTCGTTCTCCATCTCCTGTCATTAAAAATAGAGCCCGTTGTCACGATTTTTATAGACACTAGACTCTAAACACTAAGAAAATTCAAAAATAAAAATGAAAATCAACCAAGAATGATATAAAACCGTCCAGTTGCCTCCTGACAAGCGCTCGTTTAAGGTCTTGAGCTCGACCCCTTATGATTTTGGTTTAGCGTGTGATGTTGGGCGCATGCGAGATACGCCCGTCAAATTTACCGGGAAGGCCACTTGGATTTGGTTGTTGATGCTCGTGGGCTTTCCTCGGTGTCCCCTCATCATGGGTAGTGTTGGGGGTAAGTCCCCCAAGTTTGAGCTAGTACCAATCTTCTTCTTCACCGGTGACACCGATCTTCTATTCGGTGGAGCTTTCTTCGATTTGTTGGCCGTTGAGAGCTTGCAAAGCTCCCTTATCCTCATGACATCAGCGTCGTCTTTGTCATTGGCCGTTGAGCTATCCGGAGAGTCCTCCAACTTTTCTTCAATGCTAGAAGTTTGGCTTTCTTCAAGGCCATCATCATGGAAAGCGCCAATGGAATATGAAATAGCTTCATCGATCACCTCATCAAGGAGGTCCACATAATCCAACTCATCTTAGTAGGGCATATGCTTCATGGCTTTGGGTATGTGGAGCTCAACCTCGATGTTCCTGACATTCAAGGATAAAGTGCCTTCCCGCACATCGACTATAACACCGACGGTGGCTAGGAACGGACGTCTAAGTATAAGTGAAGTGTCGCCCTCCTCCTTAATGTCCATAATGACAAAGTCGCAAGGCAAGCATATCCCTCCCGAAACTTGTAGAGGAATGTTCTCTGCAATCCCTACCGGCCTAGTAACCCGACCATCCGCTAGTTGTATTCTCATGTCGATTGGCTTCAAGTCGGTCCATGTATTCAATTTCCAGAACATGCTAAGGGGCATTATGCTCACACTTGCTCCCAAGTCAACTAAAGCCTTTTGCAATGGGACTCTTCCAAGTGTGCATGGGATGCGAAAGCTTCCGGGATCCTTGAATTTCGCGGGCTCCTTTTCACTCCAGGTGAACCAGGTTCCTTGTTCGGCAAGCATTATTTTCTCCTTCCTTTTCTTTCCCGATATTAAGTCCTTCAAAAACTTTGCATACAACGGGATCTCCACTATAGTATCCAAGAAAGGTATGTTGAGGCTTACTCCCCTCAAATATTCAAGGAACTTGGCGAGCCTCTTCTCTATTTTGGCTTTCGCCAACCGTTGTGGAAAGGGCACCAGTGGAATGTAGGTGCGCTCCTCAATAGGCTTCTTCATTTCAGAATCTCCAACTTCTTGTGGCTCTTTCACGCTCTCCTCTTCAATAGCCGGCTCTTTGTCATCCAAAATCTCTACCACTGGCTCCTTGTTTTGGACCATGACGGGAGTGGTATCCTTCCCATCCCAAGTTGTGACCACCACTACCGCATTTATGTGGCCGGTATTACTCCGTGGATTGGGCTCCGGTTGAGCCGGCAATTGTTGAGTGTTTTTGTTTAGCAACGCAAGTTGCTCTCCAAGTTGCACAACGACGGTATTTAGCGAATCTTGTTGCGCCGTCAACCTAGCATTGATTTTTCTTTGCTCCACCATGAATTCATCCACCTTAGCTTCATGATCCGATCGTGGTTGAGCTTGTGGTGGGTTTGGAGCTCTCCAACCTTGGTTATAACTGGGCGGCCTATACGGTCCCGCTTGTTGCATAGGCGTGTAACTTTGTTGTGGTGGCCCCCTCGGTTGGTATTGAGGTTGTGGAGGTGGAGGCCTAGCTTGAGTGTAACGACTGCTTTTCTTGTATCTGATTATAATATAATATAATATGTGTTTTGGTGGATTTTCTCCTCTTGTGTGGTTTTCGTCTCCGTAGATTTCATTTTCGATCGATTCGTCGTATTTTCTCGCTTCTTCCTTAGGATTGTCGATTTCGAAGTATGTCACTCGTGACGGACTTCATAACGGTCGTATCTAACTGTTAGATCAAGCCTAGGAGTCTTAGGAATCGATCCCGGGGCCCCGCGCTCCGTATCGATACTTTTCTGTGCTCATTAGCCGGTGTAAGAAGGGCCACCGACCGACTAGATGACGATCCAGTCGGTCGGCAATCCTTCTTGGACCGACTAGTTAGCTTTCTAAATTTATCAGGAGTTACTGTTTATCGTTAGTCGGTCTAAGAACGTTGGTTGACCGACTAGGTTGCAAACTAGTCGGTCAGCAATGCTTCTTGAACCGACTAACTCATCAAATTATTTTTGTATCAGTTACTGTTTACTCTTAGTCGGTCTAAGAACGTTCATCGACCGACTAGATGTAAAACTAGTCGGTCAGTACTTGTTCATGGACCGACTAACTCTAGAATCCCATTTTCGTTCAGGAGTTACTGTTTGCACTTAGTCGGTCTGCGTTGGTCGACCGACCGACTAGTTGCCAAACTAGTCGGTCAGTGGTTGCTCTTTGACCGACTAACCAGTGTTAAAATCCTAATTTCTGGGCAGTCGCCAGCCTAGCCTATTTAAACCCAACCCATTCGACTTCTTCTTCTCCAACACGACCCAAACCCCTAAAAACTTCCCCCTTCACCCCCCATCTTCCTCCAAGCTCCATTTCTCCATTCCAAGCCCTAGAATCATCATCCAATCCAACCATTCACTCCATCCACCTCTCATCTTCCCCAAATCTCCATCAAAACCCATCAAAATCCCCAAATCCCCCAAAACCCTAGTTTCCCCAAACTTCTCCAATCTTTTCCAGATCTGATCCTAGGGTTCCCCAGAGTGTTCCTTCTGTCTCCTCTTGCGTTTTCCCCCGTAGATAGCATCCGTGTGACGAAGTGATCGTAAATCCCCGGTGTTAGGCAAGTGAAACTTGCATCTCTTGATTTAGGCCATGTCTTAGGCCATTTACCTTGCTTTAGCGTAAAAGAGACTAGACGGTGAAAGGATAGCCGTTTAGACGCCATTGACCTAGCTTGACAACGAAGCTTGGTCCGTCACTTTCATCATGCTTGTGTGTCACGTTTACTTTCCTTAACGGTACGCGTATTAACTGTTCATGTCATCCATGCATCCTTAACTGTTATTGCATTTTAACTGTCACGTTTAATTTAATTAACGGTACGCGAATATGTTCATGTCATTGCATTTCGCCTGTCACGTTTAATTTAATTAACGGTATGCGAATTATCTGCTCAGGTCATTGCATGCTTGAATACTCATCGTGATTGCGTAGCATCGCTACATACTAGTGTTACTTGTTCCGGCTAGGTGCACCCCTACGCCATACTTATCAAATACAATTTCTGGCTCGTGGTCCAGAAGACGAGCTCATCACAGCCTGCGGGCAATAGGGCACTCGTTGAGTGATCCCTTGTACTTGATACTTGAACACAGCCTGCGGGCAATAGGGCACTCGTTGAGTGATCCCTTGTACTTGTACTTGTTACTTGACATTACATGTCACAACAACCCCTTGCCACTTGTACTATACTTTACCTTACTTGTTACTTGACATTACATGTCACCCCTACCGCTTGATACTAGCCACGTGTACTCTCCTTTACCTTACTTGTTACCACCGTACTTTACTTGCCATGCACCATGTTTTAATTGCTAGGTTGCTAGTTTACCATTATTCCCGTTTCCTTGCACAAGTCTTTCGACTTGCTGACATGTGCCCCTTTTCTCTTTTGGGTGACACATGTTAGAGCCCGAGCCTGAGTTACTTGTTGAGGACGAGGTGTTTGCTGACGCCGAGCCCGTGCTTGTGTTTGACGGGGAGTACGTGGACACTGGGGACCAGTCCTAGTGTCCTCGTTGTGTTTTACTTTTATTAGACAGTTGTTTTGTTATCGGTGCGTAGCACCCATACTTGTTGTTGTTGCAGTTTTTGTTGGCCTTGTTCTGGGCCTTTAGACTCTTTTCTTTTAGCCTGGTGGTTTTTCTGGATGTTGGACTTTTGTTGATGTTGGACAATTTGTGAGATGTGGAATTTTATTTCAGTCTCGCCTTGTGTTATTATTGCTATTCTGTTGTGGTTACAGGGACCTGCTTATGTATTGTGGACGCTTATCGGGTTTGGGGCTTCACAGCTCCACTCCCGTGCGGACCTTCTCACGTCTCGCCTCCATTTCAGGGAAGCGGGTCGTGACAGGTTTTAGTGGTGGCCCATGCAAGTCCTTCTGTAACTGCTACTCTTGGAATGGCGATAATAATATTTGAATGTCCAACAAATTAAGTTCGACGTCCGAGTCATAAGCTATGAGTCTAATCTGATTCGTTTTCTGTGTCACTAGATGGCAGGAAGACGATTCACCCGTGGTGGTGGTAGTGGTGCGCTCCCTCATGATGAGGAGCCTGAGCGGGAACCCACCAGCGGTGAGATGATGCGGATGATAATCCAGATGATGCAAGTGCAGCAGGGCGTGCTTCTGCAAGTCCAGAATGCTCCACCTGCTCGAGCTGCCCGGGCTCTTCCGGATGCCCCACGCTCTGAGCCAGGAGCGAAGCAATTTCGGGAGCTGGGTCCCGCATATTTTGATGGTTCTGAGGGTCCTCTGGCTGCCGACGAGTGGATAAGGAACATTGAGGATAACTTGGCAATGGCGAAGATTAACCCGGCTGGATGGGTTGATCTGGCTAAGAGGCAGCTGAAGGATAACGCCAGGAATTTGTGGGATGCTGAAGAGAAGATGCTGGTGGAGCCGATCGTCTGGGCTACCTTCAAGTCCAGATTTGATGGAGAGTTCTTCCCGAAGGCTGCTAGACAGGTGATGCTGCAGCGCTTCATAGATCTGAAGCAGGGGAGCTTGTCGGTGGATCAGTACCACCAGGAGTTCACGAGGCTCAGTCGGTTTGCACCTAAGATGGTGCAGGATGCCGATGAGAAGGCTCAGCGATTTCTTCAGGGACTTGCCTTGGAGCTTCAGAGCTTTGTGACCTCTTCTGACTTGGAGACATATCAGAAGGTTCTGATTGTTGCGAGGCGGCAAGAGTTAAATTTGAATCAGAGGAAGGGACATGTTTCTGGAGCTGGGAAGAGGCCTATGGAGCAGGCCAGGGCGGTGGTTAGGCCTGGTTTCAAGCCTAGTCATCCGGTGCAGTTCAAGAGGCCAGGAGGGCCTATTCTGAAGACTTGCCATTTCTGTGGCAAGACTGGACACCTCAGGGATCAGTGTAGGAGGTTTCTAGGGCAGTGCATTGTCTGCGGAGATCCTGCCCACACCATCCGGGAGTGTCCGAAGTCGAGGCAGCCTTGGCGGGCTCCTGTTGCAGCTCAGCCGTTGCAGCAGCGAGCGCATGTTCCTGCTGGACGTGGAGCAGCCCTTGTTCCACAGAGACAGGCCTTTCGGCAGGCTGTTCCGCCGAGAGGGCAGGCCTTTCTGATGACTGAGGAGGAGAGCATGGCCGTGGATGAAGTTATTGCAGGTAACGCTCATTCTAGCTATTTATCTTCCTTAGTTAGTTTGATTTTGATTATATTGGGTGCTTGCTCATGATTGTTTGCTAGACTAGGATTTGATTGTTAATTGCTTGTTAGGTGTGGTTTTGGTTTGCATGTTCCCTGCGCGAGTCCTCTTTGACTCTGGTGCATCGGTGTGCATTTTGGCCCGGAGCTTCGCGGAGAAGCATTCCTTGTCGACGTCCTCTCTTCCTAAGAGTTGGAATATCGTCACAGGGAACGGTGTAGTCTCGGTGCATCGTGGGTGCAATTCTTGCCCGTTGGTGGTTTGTGGACGTGAGCTTTGTGCTGATTTCATTGTCCACGACATTATCAACTATGATGCAGTTCTTGGGATGGATTGGCTTGCGAGCTTCTATGCTACGATCGACTGTAGAAGGAAGAAGGTGGTGTTCGAGATCCCCGGACATCCAGTGTTTGAGTTCAGTCGTGGTAGCAGTTCGCTTGGTCCTGTCAGATTTCGGGCCAGGCCGGTGGAGGCTGTGGCTATGCAGATGGAGCTGGAGTGGCCAGCTGTGGTGCGAGATTTTGGCGACGTCTTCCCCGAGGAGATTTCTGGTTTGCCGCCTGATCGAGCTTTGGAATTTTCTATCGATCTTGTTCCAGGTGCGCAGCCAATTTCGAAGGCGCCGTATCGTATGGCACCTGCAGAATTGGAGGAGTTGCGGAAGCAGTTGGATGAGCTGTTGCTGAAGGGTTATATTAATCCTAGTGTGTCTCCGTGGGGAGCACCGGTGTTGTTGGTTAAGAAGAAGGATGGTTCGCGTCGCATGTGCGTGGACTATCGGGAGTTGAATGCGGTAACTATTAAGAATAAATACCCGTTGCCTCGCATCGATGATATTTTTGATCAGCTTGGAGGTTCGAGGGTGTTTTCAAAGTTGGATCTGAGGAGTGGTTACCATCAGTTGAAGGTGAAGAAGGGAGATGTTCCGAAGACAGCGTTCAGGACGAAGTATGGACACTATGAGTTTGTGGTTATGCCTTTTGGCGTAACTAACGCGCCCGTAGTTTTCATGAATCTGATGAACCTGATTTTCTACGACTTTTTGGATAAGTTTGTCGTTATCTTTATTGACGACATTCTGATCTATTCGAAGTCGGAGGAAGAGCATGCCTCGCACTTAAGGACGGTGTTGGAGATTTTGAGGAAGCATCGGTTGTATGCTAAGTTTTCGAAGTGCGAGTTTTGGCTGGATCGAGTTGCTTTTCTCGGGCATGTGGTGACTGGAGATGGTATTTCAGTGGATCCCGAGAAGATTCGGGCCATCAGGGAGTGGCCTGTTCCGTCGTCTGCGTCTGAGATTCGGAGTTTTCTTGGACTTGCTGGTTATTATCGGCGATTCATCAAGGACTTTTCTCGTATTGCTGAGCCGATGACCAGGTTGACGCGGAAGGATGTTGCTTATGTTTGGTCGGGTGATTGTGAGGGTGCTTTTGGTGTTCTGAAGGAAAGGTTGATGACTGCCCCTATTCTTGTTGTGCCTGATCGCAGCGGTGGATTTGAGATCTTTTGCGATGCTTCTGGCAAGGGTCTCGGTTGCGTGTTGCATCAGCATGGGCATGTTGTGGCGTATGCGTCTCGTCAGCTTAAGGTTCATGAGAAGAATTACCCGACGCATGATTTGGAGTTGGCTGCCGTTGTGTTTGCTCTTAAGATTTGGAGGCACTTCCTGCTGAGTGAGAAAGTGAAGATTTTCACCGATCACAAAAGCTTGAAGTATATTTTCACTCAGAAGGAGCTCAACATGCGACAGCGTCGATGGTTGGAGCTTATGGCGGATTATGATATTGATTTGCAGTTTCACCCTGGCAAGGTGAATGTGGTTCCGGATGCTTTGAGTAGGCTGCCAGCGGTGATGATTTTGACCTCGAAGTGGAGATTGCAGCAGGATTTTTGCGAGTCTGGTGTGGAGATTGTTCTTCCTGGAGAGGCTTCGTCGTTGATGTACATGCAGGTACGGTCGACGATCGTGGATCGGATTAAGGCTGGCCAAGCCGAGGATCCGAAGCTGGTGAGGATTCGGGAGATGGTGGAAGCCGGTCTGCGGACTGACTTTTTGATTCATGAGGATGGCTCGCTGAGGTTTGGGGCCAGGTTGTGTGTGCCTGCTGGGGATATCAGAGAGGAGTTGATGGTGGAGGCACACAGTTCGCCGTATTCTGTGCATCCTGGTGGCACCAAGATGTACCAGGATCTTCGTCTGAATTATTGGTGGCATGGCATGAAGAGGAGCGTGGCTCGGAGTGTAGCCAAGTGCTTGGTTTGCCAGCAAGTGAAGGCGGAGCATCAGCGTTCGGCCGGGTTGCTACAACCGCTTCCGATTCCGGAGTGGAAGTGGCAACACATCACTATGGATTTCGTGACTGGACTACCTCGGAGTCCGAAGCAGAATGACGCGATTTGGGTGATCGTAGATCGGTTGACCAAATCTGTGCACTTTATTCCGTTCCGAGTGGGACAGTCCACTGAGGCGCTAGCAAGGAGATATATGGAGGTAAAATTCTTTTACTCTCCGTTTTATTTCCTTTTCCTAGTTTGGATAGTGATGTATCGTGAATCGTGCAGGAAGTTGTGCGACTTCATGGAGTCCCTGTGAGTATCGTGTCTGACAGAGACACGAGGTTCACATCTCAGTTCTGGCAGAGTTTGCAGAAGAGCTTGGGTACGCGTCTGAGTTTCAGCACGGCGTACCATCCGCAGACGGATGGCCAGTCCGAGAGGACGATTCAGATTTTGGAAGACATGCTGAGGGCGTGCATGTTGGATTTCAAGGGTTCGTGGGAGGACCATCTACATCTGGTAGAGTTTTCCTACAACAACAGCTTCCAGGCGAGTATTGGCATGGCACCATTCGTCGCTCTTTATGGGAGGAAATGTCGATCGCCATTGAGTTGGGATGACGTTGGTGATCGGGAGTTGTTGGGACCTGAGATGATCGTGGAGGCCGTGGAGATCGTCAGGAATATTCGGGAGAGGTTGAGAATTGCTCAGGACCGTTTTAAGCATTGGGCGGATGCTAAACGTCGTCCTTTGGAGTTTCAGCCGGGCGACCATGTGTTCTTGAAGATTTCCCCGAATCGTGGTGTGATTCGTTTCGGGAAGCGTGGAAAGTTGAGCCCGCGATACATTGGACCGTTTGACGTTTTGGAGAGGGTTGGCGAGGTAGCTTATCGCTTGGCCTTGCCGCCATCTTTGGAAGGAGTTCACAATGTTTTCCATGTGTCGCAGCTTCGTCGATACATTAGCGATCCGTCTCATGCGGTGGATTTTTCGGAGATTACCGTTCACCCCGATATGACGTATGACCAGCATCCAGTGCAGATTCTGGACAGGCGTCAGAAATCGCTTCGGAACAAGATTGTCAATCTTGTGAGGGTAATGTGGCGACACGGTTCACCTGGAGAGTCTACTTGGGAGAATGAGGATGAGATGCGAGAGTGTTTCCCACTTTTGTTTCCGGACTCGTGAGTTTTTGGAAATTCCGAGGACGGAATTTTTCTTAAGTTGGGGAGGATGTAACGACTGCTTTTCTTGTATCTGATTATAATATAATATAATATGTGTTTTGGTGGATTTTCTCCTCTTGTGTGGTTTTCGTCTCCGTATATTTCATTTTCGATCGATTCGTCGTATTTTCTCGCTTCTTCCTTAGGATTGTCGATTTCGAAGTATGTCACTCGTGACGGACTTCATAACGGTCGTATCTAACTGTTAGATCAAGCCTAGGAGTCTTAGGAATCGATCCCGGGGCCCCGCGCTCCATATCGGTACTTTTCTGTGCTCATTAGCCGGTGTAAGAAGGGCCACCGACCGACTAGATGACGATCCAGTCGGTCGGCAATCCTTCTTGGACCGACTAGTTAGCTTTCTAAATTTATCAGGAGTTACTGTTTATCGTTAGTCGGTCTAAGAACGTTGGTTGACCGACTAGGTTGCAAACTAGTCGGTCAGCAATGCTTCTTGAACCGACTAACTCATCAAATTATTTTTGTATCAGTTACTGTTTACTCTTAGTCGGTCTAAGAACGTTCATCGACCGACTAGATGTAAAACTAGTCGGTCAGTACTTGTTCATGGACCGACTAACTCTAGAATCCCATTTTCGTTCAGGAGTTACTGTTTGCACTTAGTCGGTCTGCGTTGGTCGACCGACCGACTAGTTGCCAAACTAGTCGGTCAGTGGTTGCTCTTTGACCGACTAACCAGTGTTAAAACCCTAATTTCTGGGCAGCCGCCAGCCTAGCCTATTTAAACCCAACCCATTCGACTTCTTCTTCTCCAACACGACCCAAAACCCTAAAAACTTCCCCCTTCACCCCTCATCTTCCTCCAAGCTCCATTTCTCCCTTCCAAGCCCTAGAATCATCATCCAATCCAACCATTCACTCCATCCACCTCTCATCTTCCCCAAATCTCCATCAAAACCCATCAAAATCCCCAAATCCCCCAAAACCCTAGTTTCCCCAAACTTCTCCAATCTTTTCCAGATCTGATCCTAGGGTTCCCCAGAGTGTTCCTTCCGTCTCCTCTTGCGTTTTCCCCCGTAGATAGCATCCGTGTGACGAAGTGATCGTAAATCCCCGGTGTTAGGCAAGTGAAACTTGCATCTCTTGATTTAGGCCATGTCTTAGGCCATTTACCTTGCTTTAGCGTAAAAGAGACTATACGGTGAAAGGATAGCCGTTTAGACGCCATTGACCTAGCTTGACAACGAAGCTTGGTCCGTCACTTTCATCATGCTTGTGTGTCACGTTTACTTTCCTTAACGGTACGCGTATTAACTGTTCATGTCATCCATGCATCCTTAACTGTTATTGCATTTTAACTGTCACGTTTAATTTAATTAACGGTACGCGAATATGTTCATGTCATTGCATTTCGCCTGTCACGTTTAATTTAATTAACGGTATGCGAATTATCTGCTCAGGTCATTGCATGCTTGAATACTCATCGTGATTGCGTAGCATCGCTACATACTAGTGTTACTTGTTCCGGCTAGGTGCACCCCTACGCCATACTTATCAAATACACTTTCTGGCTCGTGTTCCAGAAGACGAGCTCATCACAGCCTGCGGGCAATAGGGCACTCGTTGAGTGATCCCTTGTACTTGATACTTGAACACAGCCTGCGGGCAATAGGGCACTCGTTGAGTGATCCCTTGTACTTGTACTTGTTACTTGACATTACATGTCACAACAACCCCTTGCCACTTGTACTATACTTTACCTTACTTGTTACTTGACATTACATGTCACCCCTACCGCTTGATACTAGCCACGTGTACTCTCCTTTACCTTACTTGTTACCACCGTACTTTACTTGCCATGCACCATGTTTTAATTGCTAGGTTGCTAGTTTACCATTATTCCCGTTTCCTTGCACAAGTCTTTCGACTTGCTGACATGTGCCCCTTTTCTCTTTTGGGTGACACATGTTAGAGCCCGAGCCTGAGTTACTTGTTGAGGACGAGGTGTTTGCTGATGCCGAGCTCGTGCTTGTGTTTGACGGGGAGTACGTGGACACTGGGGACCAGTCCTAGTGTCATCGTTGTGTTTTACTTTTATTAGACAGTTGTTTTGTTATCGGTGCATAGCACCCATACTTGTTGTTGTTGCAGTTTTTGTTGGCCTTGTTCTGGGCCTTTAGACTCTTTTCTTTTAGCCTGGTGGTTTTTCTGGATGTTGGACTTTTGTTGATGTTGGACAATTTGTGAGATGTGGAATTTTATTTCAGTCTCGCCTTGTGTTATTATTGCTATTCTGTTGTGGTTACAGGGACCTGCTTATGTATTGTGGACGCTTATCGGGTTTGGGGCTTCACAGCTCCACTCTCGTGCGGACCTTCTCACGTCTCGCCTCCATTTCAGGGAAGCGGGTCGTGATATTGAGTTTGTTGCGGTGGCGGGTTCAAAGCCCCTTTATTATTCACATACGAAAATCCCGGATGATTCCTTGCGGCCGGGTTGGCCCAATAACTGGAGTTCTCCGCAACATATTGCACTTGTTCCAAGGCTCCCTCTCCATGATCTCCTCCTACGAACCTAGCTTGAGATTGGTCTTGCCAATCACTCATATTTCCTCCCGTCGTAGATGTGGAGGGAGCTCCATATGGCTCGGTGATATACTTCTCCAATCTCTCCACTACGTTGTGGAGAGAGTCGAACTTATTGGAAAGCTCTGCTACGGCCTTGACCTCATACATGCTCGTTGGCTTCAAGGAGGTAGAAGATTGCCCTCGCTCGTCGTCCCATTGTTGATTATTAGAGGCCATCTCCTCTAATAGGGCAGTAGCTTCATCCGGTGTTTTGGAAAGAATGGCTCCGTTGGCGGTTGCATCTATGATTTGCTTAGTGCCCGGTTGGAGTCCATTATAAAAACTGTGAAATAGCTCTCATGCTTCTATGCTGTGATGGGGGCACTGATGCTGTAGATACTTAAAGCGCTCCCATGCCTCGTATAGGGTCTCCTGCGGTCCTTGCTTAAAGGACATGAGTGCGCTCCTAATCTTCACTGTCTTAGATGACGGGTAGAATTTATCAACAAAAGCACTAGCCAACTCATCCCAAGTAATGAATATCCCTTCCGCCTGTGTCCTCAACCAATATAGAGCTTTGTCTCTGAGGGTGAAGGGGAAGAGTCTCAAATGGATAGCATCGACGGAAACACCCGGCATTTGAAAGGTGGCGCACTTGGACAAGAATAGCTGGAGGTGATAATGTGGATTCTCATGGGAGTTTCCATGGAATGAGTCTTGTTGCATTAAGACAACTAATCCCGTCTTGAGCTCAAAATTCTTATCCCCCGCCAACTCCAGCATAGCGATAGAGGAAGTAGTAGAGGAAGTCTTAGGCCGAAGCCTATCTCTGATAGATATAATCCTCGCCATATGTGCCGCTAGTTCTTCCGGCGTCTCTCGTCGGTTCATACAATTGTCCTCTATATTGAGTCTCTTCTCGGCTCTGATCCTCCTCTCAGTACGTTCGATCTCCGGATCAAATAATATATCATCTGGGTACGCCGTTGATCTTATGTACATGCAAAGAAAAACAGAGACTCGATGGAATTGTTAGCACGATTGAGGTGCAAAATAAAATAAAAAATAATAAAACAAAAAGAAATAGCTAAGTGAGAAAAATAAAACACTGTCGTCTCCCCGGCAACGGCGCCAAAAACTTGATCACGTCCGAGTGTACACCAGAAAAACGACTTGTAGTCTTACCGCAAGCGCACGGTGTAGCAGCGAGCGGGTATCGAACTCAGGGAGGAACAAATGACAGTACCTTATTCAAATCACCTAGCTATCAAAAGAGTGAGAATAGTTTGGATATCACAAAAGCGTCTAGGGATAGGAAATCTCCACTACGGACCTTCTCTCATCCTTGTGAATCATAAGTTTCATTGTTGCTAAGCTTGAATATAGGTGAACTAGTCGCAACTTAATGTAGAACCAAGCTCACGCTCTCGCGCTGTTGCCGGTCTATAGCAGACCTAGGATAGGGCCCACTCTCTTGCAAACCCTAGCCTAAGCCGCTAGCGTGAAGAACGACGTCATTGTTCGATCGTATCTCGAGCCCACTCTCGTGCAAACTCGAGCTATGACCTAAGTTGTGATAGTTCATATACATCCAATCTCTTGCAAACGGATATTAGTATAGAATCACAAATAAAAATCCTAGCTTTGGCCCAATCTCTTGCAAATCAAATCTAGAGAAATCCAATTGTCATTCTAAATCGAATATCTAGGCCTTCCTATCAATTGGGATCCAATCTCTTGCAAATCCCAATCGATATGAATTCCTAGCTACCTATAATCTATCGATCAAAACCTAACCTTAATCAATTCTAGCAACAAATCTACGAGTTCATCACAATTTAGAGATATGGTCCATAGGGTTCATCCACATGCCCTAAGACGACGGCACTGCTCACTAATCATCATGCAAATCTCAGAAAAATCAATAATAACCACGGCACAATTCATTGCAAAATAGAAATAATGCATAAAAATTGAGTTTTTAATGAGAATAGACAAACCAATGTAGATGCCGACGATCTCCAGCTGAGATTTCACAAAGAGTAGCCGTCAAAAATCCTAAAAGAAAGTCTAAAAATTAATGTTCAAAAAGCCTCTTAAACTAGGGCAAAAACTGGGTTTAAATACCCTCTAAAATCGTCCAAAAAACGTGACCAAACTGCCCCTGTGCAGCCCAGAAATCGCAACCCTAACAACAGGCGGAGAGGGTCACTCGGCCGAGTGACCCTTGTTACTCGGCCGAGTGACAAACCCTATATAAAAACAGTAACTTCGGGGGTTTCAGGGCCTATCATCGGGGGGTTGCTCGGCCGAGTGGCTTTCTTCATTCGGTCGAGTGAGCATTCATACTCGACCGAGTAGGCCTCCTCGGGATCTCTGAAAATTCCAGTAACTTGGCCTTTCTCTGGACGAAATTCCATGTACCACTCGGGTGAGTGAACTTTCTCACTCGGCCGAGTGGGCTTCCTTCGTTCGGCCGAGTATACGCTGAAAATCATCGTGTGCGTATCCGTTCTGTTCGGCCGAGTAGGGCTTCTTGCTCGGCCGAGTGAGTGGTCCACTCGGCCGAGTGAGGTGCTGTTGAGCTCATTCTTCTTCTTTATGTCTCCTCGTCGCTCCTATTAATTTCCTTCTTCTTCCGCTCATCCTCCATCGCTGATAAGCCTTCGAATGAGCCGTGGGTGACACTCCTAGAAGCGTGCAAATCCCTTGATCTCAAATTCGCTCCAAATCACTCCATATTTCCTGAAATACGACAAAAATAAGAAATAGTGAAAAGCATCGCAATATTGTCGAATAATCATGAAAACACGATATGGACGATCAAAACGACATACAAACATGCAGAAAAAAGGTATAAAATATGGAGTGATCAAGCTCAAGCTCTCCGAGAAACCTTTGCTTTTTATAGAGGCCGATGCAAGATGGGTTCATCAACCCTATAATTATTCCATTGTCATCAATCTATGGATCATTAACTGCAGAGTTCGGTTCATCCTCATTGATAATGGGAGCACAGTCGATATCCTCTTCTTGGATACATTTCAGAATCTAGGGATATTGGACAACATAGCCCATGCACACCAATCTCTTTGGTTTCATAGGTGCTCAGGTCGTATCAGAGGTGATGGTCTCCCTGTAGGTGGAGTTCGGCGCACCTTCCTACTAACATGTGTGCAATGTCCACTTCATGGTGGTCAACCACCAAGGAACTTTCAATGCTATCATAGGGTGACCAATACTCAACGTCATGATGGTAGTGACCTCCACGTACCACCTCCCGGTGAGTATCCTATTGCTCACAAAGTTGGCATGCTCGAAGGATTCACAGTCGGAGGCTAGTGAGTGTATGCTCCTAGCTCACAAGGTGGTGGCCTCACACTTAGTGCATATCGTTGGCAGCTCGATTAACCCCCAATCTTCTACTGCCCCTACTCAGCCTCAAGAGGGAGCTCTGACCTCATCCATATCGGACAAGCTTAATCCTCAAGCTGAGCTGGAACTCAAAGCCCTGGTGGAGGAAGCCCTTCATCCATCAGCCACTCCTTCTAAACTCAAGATAGAGCTCAGACCTCATCCTTGGAAGACAAGCTAGGTCCTAAAGGTGAGTTGGAATGAGAAAGAGCCTCCACAATAGAGGAAATAAAGGTGGTACCCCTCTCAGAAGCCGACTCGACCTGAACGGTCCAAATCGGCTCTGCCATGTGGCCCGATCTTTTGGCCCTCATCATCGACTTCCTTTGACGGAATAAGGATGTATTTGCCAAGCTGACAAGCTATCAAAAATGAAGTTGACAAGCTCCTCCATACAGACTTCATCAGGGAAGCTACTTATCCAAAATGGATTGCCAACATCGTTCTGGTAAAGAAGGTAAATGTCAAATGGAGGATCTATATTGACTTTATAGGTTTGAACAAAGCTTGCCTGAAAGAAATCTTTTCTCTACCACATATCGACCAGTTCATTGACATAATAGTTGGGCACAAGCTACACAGCTTAATGGATGCTTACTCCATGTACAACCTGTTGGAAGATGTGTATGCCCTCGAGGCAATCTATCTCTGTGTATATGTACAAACATCATGTTTGAAATAATAGTAAGTGTTTGGTATAAATTTACATATGTTAAAGTCTTCATTAGAACTTAGGAAAAGTCTTGAGAGTTATTGTGAGGTCAAACATGTATCGAGATGGAGATATCGATCATGGAGAAGTGATTGATCATATGTAGCATAAGTCTAAAAGCATTCGTGGTTGTAGACATTTCGAGAAAAGAATATTGACACATTGGATAGACCATTGTGTCTTTGTCTTCACCTTGGATCTCATGGTCGTTAGGCTTGATGAAGTCAAAGACGAGACATATGTGCTCATCAGAGAATGAATTTACTGAACGACCCAACGAAAGCCACTGCAAGGTTAACATATACCAATCTATCAATGGGGAGCTCTTAGTGATGAAAGACAAGTTGGTCCTTGGACTTGAGGTCATTGTACAAAACTGTGCGTAAACAGTGTCACTTTGATTTCTGATCTAGCTTCTGGACAAGCCCTGTCGAAAGATCATTGGTTAGGTGACACTTGAAGCATACGAGGAGAGTAGTGGCCAATAAAGAATTCGTCTCTCCTGATATGTGGAGTTAGTGTCACAGGAGTTGGTACGGTCTTTAGTGAAAAAACAATGGCCATGGTAAGTTGGATTGGATCCAACAAACACTAGCTAAGGCCGAACGATGCCGACCAGACGCGAAGCTATTAGGGGTTGACAGTTAACCATACCCTAGGCTTCAAGCGACATAGTTATGACGAAGGGACTAAAACTACGACATTCATCACGGACACAGTCAGGGTGGTCCTAAAAATACTCATGCCAAAAAGCTAACCACATAATGATGATACCGAAATAGGGATGGCACCTACTGCTCGTGTTCTCGTGCCCCACATGTAGTAGGGTCAGCTATAAGGTCTCCCACATAGTGGGACCTTCATCAAGTAATAGGTAGAATAAGAGAGATAATGCATACGATGTATGGGAATTTATTACATCGCAAATAGTTTGCGATATAGCCTAAAGGATATTAATGATGTGGGATTATTGCATATGATGCAAAGGGATTTAAATATGTAGCAAACTATTTGCGATGTAATAAATTTGGGATTATTTCATATGATGCAAAGGGATTTAAATAAGTCGCAAAATGTTTGCAAGCATATTTATATATTAAAAGCAAAGAAAATGGTTACATAGGTTTCAGGAATGTCACGGTCGAAACCCGTGTTCAAACGATTCCAAAATGGCTCAAAAATGAGCCAAAACTTTGAAATAAACCCAATAAAGGGGGCTGGCTAGCCCGCCCGCTCAGAGCGTGCCGGGCTGCCTGCCCGCTACGGGTGGATGTTCGACCCGCCCAGTAGGCAGGCGGGTGCTCCCGACCTGTAGGTGGGTAGGGCCCACATGGGGCCACTGTTTGGGTTTTTGAACACATTTTTTGTTGACTGAAAAAACAGTTTTTGGGTCAACTTTGAGCCAACATTTGAGGGGTCAAACGAAGTCGAAATTGTATTTGTTTCTATGTGTGCAGCATTCAATCCTCTTCGATTTGATATAAGATATCGCTTCTGAAGTTCGGTGGTGAAAGATGAATAATTCATTAAAGTTTGACCTTTGAGACTTGGGAGCTTGCAAATCCTCCTTGGTCGTGAGTTGCAGAGTCCAAGCAAGGGCCTTGGCTTGAAGATGAAGTATTTTATGCTTGGCCACATAGCTTGGATGAAGAGACATGGCTTGGTGCTTGCGACAAGCATGAGGCTTTGGCTTCTGAACTTTAAAGGAGATGAAACTATGTAGCTTGCATCGAAGATCTTGCTCCTTATGATGTGTGACTTCTTTGTATGCCTTCACATTGGTCTTGTTTGAAGAGGATGATGCTTGTCGATTTCCTTGGCGTGACTTATACGAGGATGTTGGAAGAATTTGTATGCCTTGGCCAAGATCTCTCTTGAGGGCATGATGAAGATTTAGATTTTGGACTTTGAAGATGATGGCTTTGGCACAACTTGGAAGAGTAATGGAGCTCTCTCTCTCTCTCTCTCTCTCTCTCTCTCTCTCTCTCTCTCTCTCTCTCTCTCTCTCTCTCTGTTTTTCTTTTAGAGCTAGAGAATATATATATAATTTTGGACCCAAGAGTTATAGTTCAATCAAAACAAATTTTTGGCTCTCATTTTAGAGATAAACTCCAATTTAAATTGATTGCACTTGGATTCTCCTATATCCACTAGGGCTCCATCAAAATTGTTTACCAATCATCTTATCTCTTTGGTGCAATGGACTTGGTTAATTCTTGGACAACTAGGACTCTTTGAATTTATTTGAACTTCAAATTAGCACAATTTATCTCCTCATCTCTCCATGGAATTTTAAGAAGATGTTGACCAAGTCAAATGTCATTAATCACAAGTTTGACCCCTCTTCTTCTCTTGCTCAAAATTTACAAGCTTGCCACTTTGAACATATTCACTAGTTTTCCACAATGTTCTCCTTGTTTATTTGCACCTAAAACACTTAACAAACACATGAAAAATATTCATGAAGGTTTGTTATCATCAAACAGGAAATCATCAATCGTTGTATCCAACATCGTTGTATCCAACACTGAGATGGCAAAGAGATACAGAGGGCGGGTGAATAGTGTATTGGCAAATTAAATTTTACCCTCTAGAAATCTCCCAAAGATTAATATAGAATTGCATATATCAATCTTAATCAACAAATACTTGCATCACAGAAATAAGCATAGCAGAAATATTAACGTGCAAGTAAATAATCAAGAAAGTAAGCAGAAATACACCAACGATTTATCATGGTTCCCCACTACTGGGTACATCCAGACCCCGAAACTCTGTCGAGCTTTAATCAACTATTTAAACCAAATAGTTTGTCGATCAACCTCACCTCCAATGAGGAATTACAACTCACACCACCTCCCAACAAAAAGGATTTTCTCTTGACTCACAATCTGAGGACTTTTACAACTTAGCTCCCTACAAATGTAGTTACACTCACAACATCCAAGTGAGAAAGAAACTTAAAACGCTTTTGAAGAATTACCTATAGCCTTTCAATTTGTAGCCAGGTGTTGCTATAGGATGAACTTGATCTCAAAGGTAAGAACTTTAGAAGCTTGGGAGATCAAGAATCAAGGCCAAAAGGAATTTGAAAACTTTTGAAATTTTGGCCAAGAAGATATTTTGAGAGCTTGAGAGAGAACTTTGAAAACCCCTTTTTAAAACACTAATTTTTCATCAAATCTTCTTGTTTAAACCCAAGCTCAAATCCTCTATATAAAGATGAAATTCTGCTCAAGATAGAATCCCAAAAATGCACTTCCAACGGTTACAAACGGCTATATGCGTAATTTAACGAAAAAGTCAAATTATAGCCTTTGGGCTCAGATAGTCGGCTATCATGTGGGATAGTCGGCTATTCTGAGGGTGACAGTATCCATGTGTGATAGTCGACTATCATAGGACAGAACATTTCTAGTTTTTCACTTCTCAAGAATAGTCGGCTATCATAAGTTGGATAGTCCACTATTATGTGATACATGGGATTTTAGCTTGAAAAACTTAGGAAAAATATTTTAAAACATTTTAAAATCATTTTTGGTATAATCCTCAGTGTGGGCTTTTTCAAAAGGCTTTAACATATTTCTAAGACTCAAATAAAATTCAGGACATTACATTATCGCATTTGAGCTAAGGAAGCAACTCTTTGTCCATTGCCTTGGCGTTCACTTGAGCTTTTGATCCCCATAGCCTTTGTGTTTGTTCTTCAGTGCTCCTAGCCTCCTAGTCTTGGATGCTCCTTGATTGTGGGCCTTCTTTGATTTTTTTTGCATCAACATATAAGCTTATTTTCTTCAAGTAGGTTTGACCTTAATTCTTTGAATCATGGCTCTCGTTGTGTGATCATGTATGCTTTATCTCATATATTAAAAATGCACTTTCCACATACAAGCTCAATGAGAACATTAGTAGCATAATATGTTGCTCATAATCAAAATAACCACGAGGAAGAGACTCAATATACAACATTCTCCCTTTTTTATGATGGCAACATATTGCATAAAAACTATATAACGCAAAGTATATGTGTGCATATGTGTGCAATGCCATGTAAATGTGTGCATAAGTGTCCATATCACATTTTCCCTCCGCGTTTGGCATCATTACCAAACCCGATTGAGAATCAATTATGACCACGAAAAAAATTCTCCCTCATACATATCTCTCTCCAGGAGTAGCAACGAAAACTTAGAGTCAATGTCTTACATTTTTCTCTAAATATATCAGAAAACAACGGTTTTTAAATTGTTTACGCTTTATGTAAATTTGTTTGTAATTAACTTTAAGCAATCAACTTTTAAATTCAGATCATTTGTGTTGACAAATGGGCTATTCTGACCGGGCCCGGAAGAGCAAAGTCAACTATGACTGGTCAACCGGATTACTACGACCTTGGGGCCTCGGCCCAAGGATCTCACGGGCGGGCCGCGATTCTCCACCCATGACGAAGGCCCACTTCCTCAGTGGAGGAAATCGAGGCCCAAATCAAGGAAGCATCCGCCAAGTATGGCAACCATCCAAGGCCATCACTCTATAGCCATCATGGCTCGGCTTAATGGCTCAGCTTAATGGCCCGACTTAAATGGCCTTCACTCTATAGCCATCATGGCTCGGCTTAATGGCTCAGCTTAATGGCCCGACTTAAATGGCCATCACTCTCCAGCCATCAAGGCCCGCCAAATATGGCAACCGCCCGAGTCCATCACTCCAGCCATCATGGCCACCTTCAGGACATTCATCTCCTCATCAAGATGGGCGCAATTAGTGGAGGTCAAAACTTCCCACATTTGCACGTCCCCATGAATGATGGACATGATGTCACATCATGGCACATTATGAGGACGAGTCACCTATATGATGGGAGGATGGTCATCATCGCAAGGGGGCTTCACGATCTACAACGGAGGTATCACCAACTCCATCTTACACCTTCTTCCGCCTTTACATATTTCTCCTCTATAGCTCGGCTCGAGGATGGGGGCTCGGTCTCTCCGTGAACCGAGCCCGATCCCACCGAGCATCCCTCAGACAAGATCTGACTTTGGCATCGGAGGGGATTTGGTCGGAACCAAGGTCCGACCTCCCTGACGAGCTCTTTCGTCCATTCAGGTCCAGGAGATCCCGCGGCGCCGAGGCCACCCCTCAGCGTCATCACAGCCGGAGCCGAGCGCCCTCGTCCCCGAGCCCGTTCGTCTCCACCACCAGAAGATAGTCGCTCTGTCGAGGCCACCCCTCGACGCCAGGAGAGACCGAGGCCGAGCGCATCCATCCGAGCCGAGGCTTCCCCTCAGCTCCACGCCGGCCGCGCATCAAGCGAGACGACCGAGGCTACCCCTCGTCGTCTGACCGTCTGAGGCCGAGCACCTCTCACCGGGCCGAGGCTTCCCCACAGCTCCACACCGGCCGCACATCAAGCGAGACGCCGAGGCTACCCCTCGTCGTCCGACCGTCCGAGGCCGAGCACCTCTCACCGGGCCGAGGCTTCCCCTCCGCCCCCCAGAGGCCGAGGATCCAGACCCGGCCCAGCTGATTCTGTGTCAACTACATCTCCGATTCGCGTCGTGTCTACGTGCGCTCGACGCACCCAAGGGACCTTAATCGGCCCCTTGACCACGTTGACCGGGCAGTCCACGGTCAACGCTTCTGTAGTGAGAAAACACTCTGAAACATCTGGCGCCGTCTGTGGGAACGAGTCAACACTCACGTCATCAAACCACAATCGATGAAGACTCGTCTCCTCTAATCACATGCCCTAACGGCATAAGCACGCGAGGTTTGGGGGGAACCCAAAATTTTCAACATTTCCCTCGATTCGGTCAATGGGGAGGCATCTCAAGGCAACAACGTCTGAAAGAAGCCAACCCGCTTCTCCTCGACGGATCTTGCTGCCACTTTGCCACAGTCGGTATTCCGGGCGATCGGCCAAATCATCCAGGGGGATTTGGAGATCCAACCATGGCAGATGATCCCATCCGAGCTCTGTCCGAACGATCGACACATCGTTGGCGGGAATTGATCGTCCTCCGGCCATCAACAGCCGCAATCGACCCATCTCGAGGTCGGAGACGGAGCAATCGACCCTCCTCCGATCATCAACAGCCGTAATCGACCCATCTCGAGGTCGGAGACGGAGCAATCGACCCTCCTCCGATCATCAACAGCCGTAATCGACCCATCTCGAGGTCGGAGACGGTGCAATCGACCCTCCTCCAATCATCAACAACCACGGTCGACCGCCTCTAGAGCTCGCTCCCCCCGAGGAAAGACCCCTTGGGTCGAATCGTGGCTCCGGTGGTCCGCCAAACTCGATCCGAGCCCCGCCTGCACCGGTGGCATCGGCCCAAGCCCTGTCAAGACCGATCCGCACTCCCGATGGGTCGTACGGGCTTCGCCTCACTTCCCTAAGTTCGAGCGGAGCTTCTCCAAAGCTCGAACGGTGACGAAGGTGGTGCGAGCTCCGCCGAACTCCCACGAAGATCAAGCGTCGACAGGTGCTTCCCCCAGGCTCGAGCGGTGACGAAGCCACCCTCGAGCCCGACTAGAACCACCTGGGGGTCGAATCTGCTCCGACCAAGCTCGCCTAGACCGAATCTCCATCGATCGACCTTTCCCCCTGTGTCCTCCCTTCCGGCAGGATCAACCGGAGCTCACTCAACCATCAAGGAGCGACGACATTCAGAGGCACGTCGAGCTTCAACACCAACGACATCATCAACCTGATTCCGATATTCCACTAGGAGTCAAGGATGGACCAAGTCTTCCGAGCTTCGTCGGGGATCGAACGAGCCTCCGATTCATTCTCTCGCTCTGTGAATTCCTCGGACATCACCATCTCTATTTTTTTTCTTCTCTGTGCCTCTCTGCTTTTGTTTGCCCCCTCTCATGCTTGTAGGCAGACTTGCGACAACGTGTGAGGCTTGGTGGGTCCTGATGCTTACTAGGCGTAGCTATCCCTGCGTCATAACGAGCAGCGTTATCGAGTCGTGCAAAAGGGTAGGAGAAGCAGGGCACTTGCTCGAACACATCTATGCTCGACGAAGAGACGGTGGGCCTTAGAAATGCTCAGCTTCTAGGCGTGTTGTGGCCTCTTGCCCAGACTACCGATCTACACCGGCCCCCCCGGATGACCAGATCCCTCTGCCAACCAAACCGAGCTCAAAACACCCACGGTAAAAAGTTGTCGTATCAATTGACGAATGATGCCCATCGTCGGAGCCCTGTCGAGGCCTGGGCCACGTCGGACCTGATCTGATCGGAGAGGAAGCCGGAGCCATGACAGAGCCCTGTCGTGACTCGATCTTCCCAAAGGATTCCATTCGAGCTCCCAATCTTCCAGCAGTCCGGGACATCCGTTCTTCCTCGCGATAAGCGCATGGGGTCAACCAACGAGCCTCGACACGCCTCGACCAAAGTCACAGCACAACGCATGTTTCTTTGGCGAGTAATCATGGCCCTGCAACCTGGGGCTCCCTAGCTGAGCGTCTTCTTCGATCGACCTTCGTTCGATCCCCCTCTCTGATTCCGATCCATCCCAGACTCCCCAAACGGAGTCTGCTAGCCTATCCCCATTCAAGCTTGCAGCGCCTCTCTTGCTCAAAGATGCCATCAAGATGCCATCAGTTTCCCCCAATGGTATGGAAACTGAAGCAGCGATGCCGAACCTCCACCAACCAGACTGTGGCTGGAGCTAGAGATACGATCCAGACAAAAGCTGGAGCTGGAGCTGGAGCTGGAGCTGGAGCGGGAGATACGATCCAGACAAAAGCTGGGGCTGGAGCTGGAGCTGGAGCTGGAGCTGGAGATACGATCCAGACAAAAGATGGAGCTGGAGCTGGAGCTGGGGCTGGAGCGGGAGATACGATCCAGACAAAAGCTGGAGTTAGAGCTGGAGCTGAAGTTGGAAATGGAACTGGAGCTGTGTCTAGACGAGGCAGACCCGTCCAAGAGGAGGCCGACCACACCAGTTCAACCGACCCAGGAGGAGGCCGGCCGGACAAGTCCGACCGCCTTGCCAAGCATCTGGGCCTCAACACCAACCTGCCATGCCGAGATCTCTTCACAAATCGGGTCGAAGCACCACCGTCTGAGTTCGAGCATCCAGACCGCTCCTCTGACCGTGCTACTGGGTCCCCCTTGCTGAAGTGCTCCTGCATCCACCCAAGCTGGACAAAGTAGTGGCAGAGCGCCACCATGGAATCTTCGAAAATATTCACAAGGTCCTTACCTCTTAGTCGACCGTAAGTCGAGGGGCCACTCCCTTCGCCACCGAACGAATCTCCTTCGTCGGCCGTAAGTCGAGGGGCGACTCCCCTCGCCACCGGACGAATCTCCTTCGTCGGCCGTAAGTCGAGGGGCGACTCCCCTCGCCACCGGACGAACCTCCTTCGTCGGCCGTAAGTCGAGGGGCGAATCCCCTCGCCACCGAACGAACCTCCTTCTCGGCCGTAAGTCGAGGGGCAACTCCCCTCGCCACCGAACGAATCTCCTTCGTCGGCCGTAAGTCGAGGGGTAACTCCCCTCGCCACCGAACGAATCTCCTTCGTCGGCCGTAAGTCGAGGGGCAGCTCCCCTCGCCACCGAACGAATCCCCCTCGTCGGCCGTAAGTCGATGGGCGACTCCCCTCGCAACCAAACGAGTCTCGGACTGACGATCTATCGTCCCCAGCCAACTCTGCAAGACGGACCAAAGTTTTTGCAGCTTCTTCCCCATTATACTACATCTCCCGACCTCCACCTCAACAATGGTATAGCTCAGAAGATGGGGGCTGTTGACAAATGGGCTATTCTGATCGGGCCCGGAAGAGCAAAGTCAACTATGACTGGTCAATCGGATTACTACGACCTTGGGGCCTCGGCCCAAGGATCTCACGGGCGGGCCGCGATTCTCCACCCATGACGAAGGCCCACTTCCTCAGTGGAGGAAATCGAGGCCCAAATCAAGGAAGCATCCGCCAAGTATGGCAACCATCCAAGGCCATCACTCTCTAGCCATCATGGCTCGGCTTAATGGCTCAGCTTAATAGCCCAACTTAAATGGCCTTCACTCTATAGCCATCATGGCTCGGCTTAATGGCTCAGCTTAATGGCCCGACTTAAATGGCCATCACTCTCCAGCCATCAAGGCCCGCCAAATATGGCAACCGCCCGAGTCCATCACTCCAGCCATCATGGCCACCTTCAGGACATTCATCTCCTTATCAAGATGGGCGCAATTAGTGGAGGTCAAAACTTCCCACATTTGCACGTCCCCATGAATGATGGACATGATGTCACATTATGGCACATTATGAGGACGAGTCACCTATATGTGGGGAGGATGGTCATCATCGCAAGGGGGCTTCACGATCTACAACGGAGGTATCACCAACTCCATCTCACACCTTCTTCCGCCTTTACATATTTCTCCTCCATAGCTCGGCTCGAGGATGGGGGCTCGGTCTCTCCGTGAACCGAGCCCGATCCCACCGAGCATCCCTCAGACAAGATCTGACTTTGGCATCGGAGGGGATTTGGTCGGAACCAAGGTCCGACCTCCCTGACGAGCTCTTTCGTCCATTCAGGTCCAGGAGATCCCGCGGCGCCGAGGCCACCCCTCAGCGTCATCACAGCCAGAGCCGAGCGCCCTCGTCCCCGAGCCTGTTCGTCTCCACCACCAGAAGATAGTCGCTCTGTCGAGGCCACCCCTCGACGCCAGGAGAGATCGAGGCCGAGCGCATCCATCCGAGCCGAGGCTTTCCCTCAGCTCCACGCCGGCCGCGCATCAAGCGAGACGCCGAGGCTACCCCTCGTTGTCCGACCGTCCGAGGCCGAGCACCTCTCACCGGGCCGAGGCTTCCCCTCCGCCCCCAGAGGCCGAGGATCCAGACCCGGCCCAGCTGATTCTGCGTCAACTACATCTCCGATTCGCGTCGTGTCTACGTGCGCTCGACGCACCCAAGGGACCTTAATCGGCCACTTGACCACGTTGACCGGGCAGTCCACGGTCAACGCTTCTGTAGTGAGAAAACACTCTGAAACAATTTGAATTTCCTATAACGCGTTTAACATCATACTTGATAATCAACTAAAAACATGGATAAAACGGGTTTTATGAAAACACTAGCATTCAGAACTTGCACAAAAGGAAAACAAGGATAAAATTGGGTTTTATGAATACACAAGTCCACATCGGGCAAAACATCATGGGACTTCGAACCTTGCCCTTGCCATACGCTGAGCGATGCATGCATCTCGATGCTGAAACTCTCTCTCTCTCGTATGGATCGAAGATTAAAGCCTCAAAGCCAGCTTCCAGCAGTGTGAACCGTGCATGCATCAAGAGGGGCCATGTGTTTTCTCTCAGTGGACTCAGCATGGCATCGCTGCCCTCATTGACAGTGTCATATATTATGGCTTAGCTAACTACAGCTGGAGTGATGGAAGCATTGCCCAGCATTGACATTAAAGACTCCTCATCAATACAAAACGAAGAGAAGGAAACTGTAACTCACACCGAAGTGAAAGATGAGGATCTTCCAATAGAAAAATTTTGTTGCTCATCTCATTACTTCTTGCTTTCAGCGTGATCGAAACTTGACCTTGATCCCGTACAACACTTGTCTGCAGACATTAAGGCCATTCACCAAGATCTGTGTATGGACGTAACCAAGTCGGTACTCGATCGTAGAAAGATAAAATCATGGGATAAATCAGTGCTTCGCCCGTGAATTGAAATCGTCGATGTTGATGTCCCACCACGACCTGCCAAGGGCCAGATGACTGTATGGTGGTGGCGAACGGGTATTGACCCGCACAACCTGATCCATGCCTGATCTGGATTTCAAGAGTTTGGTGCAAGCCGCATGGACCCATATGCGGTTCGGGTTAAACCTAACCGGAACCCGACCCGTTTTCCAGCGCTAATCCAATGCCTCTTGAAATTAAAATTCCATTTCCCATAAAAAAAATATAATATTCCCACTAAACAATGCAGCAGAGGCTCAATTCGCTGTTCTTTTGTGTCTGGGTCCACATTCTCTCCGCACACCCCAATCACAGACCAGGGCTCAATGCCGAACAAGAATCTCTCCCCTTCAATGTGACCGACATCAACTCAGAGAGAGAGAGATGCCCCAAGGCCAGCTTGTAATCTTGTTCTCCTTCCTTGTGACTGTAGCGTTTTCAAGGTCCCCGCCATGACAAGGATCAAAAAGGACACGTACGCACTCATGTTCCCCTCAATCACCAACTCTTTACTGCTCAAACCTGTAAATTACATGATATAACAAAATCAACGTGCCTGTTCTTTCGTAGGCACAAGCTTTCTGTAACAAATTTACTCTAATCAACAACCGAACGTGTAGCGTCGTTACCCAATAATTATAGCATCAGAACGCAGTAGCAAGCAATAAAAATATGTATGGCCCAAAGTATCTACACGCAAGCGCACACATTTTCACATCTTTTAGTGGAGCAACAAATGCATTGGGGCAAACAAACACCACAAGGACAAATCCCAACTAAAAGTCGGTACTTGCGACTTCCCTCTTTCAGTGTCCCCGCCAACATTTTGTTCCCTTGCAGCTAAATACGGTACTGATCAAGTCACCATCACCCGCACAGCATGTGAGCAAAGCCATCACAAGCATTTATCCACTATCATGGACCTCCTACTTGTGTCTTTTTCTCCATCGCTCCCACTGATTCCTCCCATTTGTATGTATATCCCCCTTTCATTAATCCCTTCTCCCTATCCATCTCTTGGCACAGCCACATGCCCTCAATCACAAGATCTGTGGTCCTAGAGCAAGACTTGAGATGGCATCAAGGACCCCTTAACCATATGAGTATTAGATTTAGTTAAGAGATCCAGCTAGGAAAAAAAGGACCAGAGAAGTGACACGTCTAAAACACCAAGGGATTCAGATCTTTTCATGTACAGATACAGATACAGCACAACGAATGATCTGCTCCAGCTCAACGCGAACACTAGGATTGAAGACAGCGGGGTTTTTATCAAAGTAGGATATGGAGGCGCAATAAGTTAGTTTGTGCAAGCTTACGCATGCACATATGTCCCGTGTAGCCAAGAGGCCAGTGGGGGCAAATAATACTAATAAAAACGTAATGATAAAACATGCCTTCTCTAAGTGAGCCATAATTCCGCCATATTTAGGTATGATAATTTTGGCTAGATTCATGCCAATGCAATTGAAAATTTTGGCAAAAATTTTGGCTAGAATAATGCAATGACAGGATATCAAGTTTAGTGAAGATAATTTTCCAAATTTGAAACTAAAAATGATATCTAAATCTGTCAAGTTTATGAAAATAAATAGAATCATGCCAAAACTAAATCGGCCAAAAACTTAGTAATCTGCCAAGTTTATGAAACTGAAATTTAGTAATCTGCCAAAAACTAAATTTTGGCAAGAATTTTGGCTACAATCATGCAATGAACAGTTTTATGATATTCTAAATCTGCCAAGATAATTTTGGCTAGAATCATACCAATGCAATTGAAAATTTTCTAGCTAATTAATTTGATTTATGATATTCACAAATTTATAAATCAAATAGAATGTGAAAATTAGCAATATGTAAAAGATTTCGAGGGGGCGAAGGACTGGTTGGTTGTAATCTTCCAATTTGTGTATATTGGTAGTCCCTAGATAATGTTGTACTCGGATACATCCACATCTTAATTGACTCAGATGAGCCAAACAAAATGAAATTCTGTCCGAGCCATTTAACATGATTTGCATTATTAGACATAGCAAAGAATCGATGCAGAGCGGAAAAAGAGCGATGAAAACTCGTAAATAGGGGGAAGATGAGTTGTCTTTCAGTTGTAGGAAAAAATAATGTCTAACTTGCTAATAAGGGGAATTTGGTGGACATTTTTGTTTGGGTTCAACCAAAACACTCAACTCCACACCCAACCACTCACCCACACTCCATAGGGCTCTCCACTCTCCCAAACAATTTTTCCTAGTCATAATTTGATGCCACGTAGGACAAAGATTCATTTACAATACAAATTAATTTACGATACAAAGAAATTTAACTCCTTACAAAATTCTTCCTTACAAAATTTAGTATCCTTCAAATTTAGTTTCACTCTAAAATTTAGTACCCTCCAAATTTAGTGCTCGTAAAATTGCAAATTAGCTCAGTACATCATACAAAGCATACAGTGTATAATCCACACATATGGGAAAGGTCCCAAAGGAGTAGACGATGAAGAAATATGAAAAGGCACAATTTGAAGTTTAGAAGTTTCCATTTACACTCTAGTCAATATTTCCGCAAATATTGAATTTTTCTGAAAGACGACCATTATAAGTTGCAATCAACTAGAAAATTAGTCAAAAGCATCACCATTTCAGACAAAGGGTAATTTACTTTGCAAATATCCTCATTCAAATGTATTATACTACTATTTTACATGATAGCATAATAACAAAATGTAACATTTTAGGTCTTGGAATGTTTTATGCTCCAATGCAACCCAAAGGGTAAATAAAAATCGCCCTTGCTATTCGTACAGAAATATTAACTTAGTACAGAAATTTAGTACAGAAATAGAATTTCTTGTGCAATATTATTATGGGCAAAACATTCCAAGATATCGAAGACTAAATTGGAAAGATATGCACCGAGATCTATATTTATGTACAAAAGACCCGTCAATGTCTGAGACACACTGGAAGGATACAAATTTCAAAAGATCTGAAGTATCTCGCTGATAGATTACATGCGATGATTTTCATTTGGATCGTAAAATACACCCTCATGCTGCAATAGAAAACTTCCTCATGAAAACATTGTAAAGAGAAAAAGTATCAAGCGTAAACCATAAAGGAGTGTTATGTGTGTTTACGGGTATTTTCTCACCATTGGATTGTTGACTGGCGGTTGAACGGTCAACGTGGTCAAAGGATCGTTTGGAATCCCTTGGTCCCACCGAGCTTGAGTATTCTCCACGAGGGTTGTGTGAGGCTCTGCTTCGGTGCAGGTAACGGCTCGCTTAGTGGGTCGAGCACGAATGGGCTCTTCATCCGGAGTGTTGGTCCTGAAGGGGTTTGGCGGTACCCTTAGGGCACAAAAACTCTAGTCCCGTCCTAAGTCGGACGGAACATAGACAGAAAAAAATTGCAGCGGAAGAAAAATTTGTTAATCTAATTTAACATGCAGTTAAAACAATTTTAACTTAGCCCTAAGGTCCAAGACCCTTAGCCAAGATCTATGCCAACTTGGGATGGATCTGACATCCCAAGAAGGATCTAACCTACTGCGATTAAATTAAACTAATGCTTAATTAAACACATACCCGGAATCTCAGCCCTGGAGCAGGCGAGATGTTCTGCACCGTCTTCCGAGCCGCTCCGTATCCCACGCCGAGCCGCTCCTCGAACCGCTCCCCGAACCGCTCCTCGAACCGCTCCGCATCCCGAGGCGATCAATCCCGTGTCGCCGAGCCAACCAACCGCCGAAGAAGTTTCACGCGAGTGAAACCTCCGCCTAGATTTCGGATCTGAATCCGAACCCCTTCGCGGCTTTGCCAGAGCCCTCAGGAGCAAGACAGAAATTTATAGGGAGAGTAGAAAATTAATTTAAGCCTAGATCCGAGCGTGCTCCAACATTTACGAGAGCCGCTCAGATCTAGAGCTTGGGACGAGTTTTGAGGAAGAGAGCAGACCCCTATTTATATAGGCGGCTGACTGCTCCCCTTCTCTCAAAATCCGATGTGGGACTATTAATTGGGTTAATTAAAATCAAGTTAGTTTTCCCTTCACAAAGTGCAAACTTCCGTGAATTTTAACTCCCTCACTGTTGAACTTCAGGATTGATACAACCTATCAATTCGAAGAGTGTTCAACGATGAACGCATAGGAAAAAACCGTTCGTCAATCAGAGTTCGTTTGACCCTCCAATTGAGTGTCCAAAGATCAGCCCAAAGCCACCCAAAACGCAAAACAGCAGCCGCCAGAGCCTCGGGTTCAGAACCCTAGACGTGGGGCCCAGAATGTGGGCCCCACCGTACTGAGCACGCGTAGCCCGTAGGGGGCACGTGCCAGGCACGCGCCACTGCAGGGCGCTGGCGCCCTGCGACGCGTGCAAGGCACGCGCCAGGCAGGGCACTCAGAGCGCCCTGCGGGCGCTTTATTGACAGGCGCCCCTTTCGGGGTGCCTCTTTCTGCACGCCCGACCCAATGGGCCGGGCAGTGGGCCTCCCCCCTTTTGATTATTAATCAGCCCAAGGGGCTGATACTAAATGGGCTTGGGTCTTTGTTTTGGGCTTCTATTTAAACACTTTAAATAGATTTATTGGACTCGTTTGAACTCCGTTTTCGACGCGGTTCGAACCTGCTTTTAGAGCGGGATGAACCCGTCTTACCGGTAACCTTTCCTTGCGTTTATTTTATTAAATATTGTTTTAAACAATTTAAAACACATTTAATCTCTTTTGCATCAAATGCAAAATAGTCCCTATCTAGGCTTAAATTATCCTATTGCATCAAATGCAATTATTCCATCCCTTTGCATCAAATGCAAATTATTCTCCCTAACTAATTTCTACCTATTACTAGACGAAGAATCGCACTCTGTGTGAGACCCTACAGCCTGACCCTTACAACAGGTTGGGCTCGAAGCCCTATACGGCAGTGACCACGAGCAGTGGTTACCGTCCCCTGCTTCAGGAATCATCATTATGTGGTTGACTCATTGATATGAGTCTTGTCGGGACCACTCTGACTGTGTCCGTGATGAATTCCGCAGTTATAGTCTTTTTGTCTTAACTATGTCGTGTAGATCAAGTCTAGGGTACGGTCAAACTGTCAACCCCAATAACTTGACTCCGGTTAGTTTCTATCGATCTTTAGTCAACTAATGTTGGACTTCTTCCAACATACTCTGCGCAAAGTTTTTTACTAAAGACCGAACTAACTCTACGACACTAACTCCCATTGACCGGGAGAAACGAATCCTCTCTTGGTCATTACTCTCCTCGTATGCTTCAAGTGACACCCAATCAAAGACCTTTCAACAGGCCTAGCCTCGAAGTTAGGTCAGTGATCTAAGTGGCACCGTTCACGCAAAGGTTCGTCAAAATGACCTCAAGTCAAAAGACCAACTAGCCTATCATCACTAAGAGTTATTATTGACAGATTGGTCAATGTAACCATATGATAACTCTTGTGGATGGTTCAGTGAACTCATTCTCTAATGAGCACATGTGTCTCATCTCCGACTTCACCAAGTCGAACGATCATGAGATCATCGCAACCGCTTAACGGTGAAGACTAAGACACAATGGTCTATCCGATGTTTCGATATCCTTGTCTCGAAACATCTACGACCACGAACCCTTTTAGACTTATGCTACAGACGGTCAAACATTTCTCCATGATCGAGATACTCATCTCGATATCTGTTTGACCTTGCATAAAGTCTCAGGACTTTACCTAAGTTAATGTCTAATGTTAACTACATTATAAAATAACTTAGATAAATCATTACCAAACAGCTTACTGTTATTTCGAACAAGACGTTTGTGCTATTCACACAGAGATAAATAGCCTGGAGAACATTATTCTCCTACATCTCCCACTTGCACTCAGGCCCATTTATCTCGGTATCTTATACCGTTTTTACACATAAGTTTTTCTGACTTCATGTGGTAGAGCCTTCGTGAGTGGATCTGCTAAAACCGTCTACACTATAGACTTAAGGGGTTTCTATGTTCATGTTAGACTAACCATTTGAATCTCATTCAAATAATTCACTTGGTCTTTTCGGAATCCATAATATTTTTATTTACTTGGATCTTATCCAATTCATCGTACCTTATGATAATAATTTTAAATTAGTTATTGGTCATTTCAAATGGCTCATATCTATTTCTGATAAAGTATCAAACCTTTTGATAACTTTGTCAAAATAAATGATCCATCCCTTTGATGTCTCGCATGTAATTTATACGCTCCCACTGACCTTGAAAACTTTCTGGCCAATTCATATAAGTTGGTTTGTCTAAATCATATTTAGAAAAACGAACTTATAAGTGAATGCTCAAATTTTCATGGTCAACTTGAGCGTTTACATCGAGTTTTGGTCCGAGTAGATCTGTACACATCTGTTGGTGAAAACGGTTTCATAATAATCCATATTATAGGAATTAGGATGAAAACCGTTCTCGACCAACATGATTGTACTTCACTATTTTCTTTTCTGCACCAATCTTTCAACTTAAAGATTTACTTGCAGTAAGTGAGGAAACATTTTCCTTGTGCACGTAAACTAAATTCCAAAATTTATTTACGCACACGGACCTATTCTGGTTGCATCAAGTTTTAAATCGGAGTTACTACTCCGAATTTCATCCCGGAAGTTGACTAAGTCATCATCAGTTATGATGTCTAACTCGACAATTCGTCTCACGAGTTTCGAGTAATTTTACAACTTCCTTACGGTTGATTTAATGAATATCTTATCGATAATGTCCTCATAGAACATTATCAAAACCTAGGCATTACTATCTGGGACTTAACCCAGAGGGAGGAGTTAACTCAGAGCCACTTGTTATGGATCGCACCAAGTCTAACTAAGTGTGATTCATACTTTTTAACACACTGATGTGTTAACAGACTTGACCTGAGAGAAAATCACATTTTCTTTTAATTACGCAAGATTTTATGTAGCTAAGTATTTGACCATTCGATCTAATCGAATCAGTTTAAATACTTTAGTCATTTCGTTCTTTATTTTATCAGACTTGTATTTCATCAAGAACACGTGTCTTAATAAAATATACGAGTAACTTATTTTGGTTAATATAGACTCTGGTACATCAGTATGTACAAGACTGAGTTCGACAACTCATTCTCCCACTGTCTTACAGATGGGTTTCGGCCATTATATCTAAGAGGCTAAGACTCACAAATGTCTGTAGACTTCATAATACGAGATGTCAGACCTCTCTTTATGTGACTTGTGAAGCTTAGTCTCTCGATACGGCCTAGTCTAATTTTACCATGTAAGTTTGCTACTATCTTGTGTATTTATATATACTAACATTTAATATATATATATATAATAGTTATCACAAATTACTTAACACAAAACATTGCTTCAGAAGCAAGGTGACGACATTCGTCAAAAATGTGTTAGACGTCTTTTGTATAACAATTATTATGAAATCGTGACATCAGAATATGTCACATTTTCATTTCCTCCTACTTATGTCTTTACTAATGATAAATTAAACTAACTTTCTCAATTGACTTTCCTGAGTGCCTTCTTCCTTTTCTAAATCAAATTTAGATATTAGTTAGCCCAACATAAATAAATAGCCATGCAAATCGCATGTATCCAAACGCCTGAGAGTTGCAATCTCGAGTGTAGCTCAAGAAGTTGCTTGTCTCAAGATCCGGTTTGGATACATGGTCTTGCACCGCTCATGCACTTGTATTCGACTCAAACGGTTTGATCGAATTCTCGAACTTTGCGGATCAAAATTGTTTGTCCATACAACCTTGAGGGTAGCTCGACAAGTTGTAGGGAGAAACATACTTCGAATATCCTATATGTTCAAGCTGCCTCATATAGAGACGAGTGACATGTAGCGTTAATTTATTTGTTGGACCCAGAACTTAATGAAATCATATTTCTTAAGTCTGTTCTTTAGAAGGTCATTTAATTTGTCAACGAGAATATAGTTTAATTCTATCAACTAGAATTTAACTTTGATATTCAATTTATCAACCTGTTTGACCATTTAACTAATTCCATTAAAATATTACAATTAGAATCCTTCGGTAAACATAGTCTTGCCCTAGTTTAGCATACGTTCAATATTAAATATAGGTACAATGGCTTTTATCTATCTATATCCTCCCACTATTTTTACGAACGTTTCAAAGCTTAATAACGAACGAATAAATCGAATTAAATAATGGGTAAGAGGTCCAATCACCTTGAGCCTGACAACCTTGAGTGTAGCTCAACAAATTGCTCGACTCTGCGATCGGAAGATGACTCTTCATCGATCATATCAGATATGACTCTCATAATCGGTTTTTGCCCCTAGCCATTTGTGATCATGAGTGTGCTCATCCAAATCACAATGTCTAGTCAAGTCGGACCCTTGTTTTCGTGTCTAGCCTTACTTGCCCCTTCGCTCGATGTATTCACGACACGTCGGTTTAGGTCAGGTCTTAGACTACATCAAGTCAGATTACATCGTTGACTTAACTTACGCCGGTGCTCGGTGTATTCACGACAACATCGGTTTGGGTCAAGTCAAGATTTCATCTTATGTATTTAAGGAGTTGGTTTCTATAAGGTTGCCATGTTTAAGCTTGAGTGTAGCTCAACAACTTTAACACTGGTCCTATAGTTGCCAACCCTTAAAACAAGGAGGGCTACGGCTAATCTTGAAAAAGATCACTAACGTATTTGACTTAGATATAGTCCAGGGTGTCATACAATCATGATTCGCGACATTGCGGTCCAGCGGAACTCAGCCAGGGAATTGACTAAGCCAGGATCACTATCCCTTAAAGGGTGATCCAGAACTCTTAGCCAAGCACATTGACTGGATCATGGTCCATTGAATGAAGCTTGTCATTTTTGTATGTATGCCATAAACTAAACAGCTTTTATTAATAACTAATTAATCCTATCAACTAGTTGAATCCTTAAATTCAAAATTTTAGGATTTGTTTAATAACTTTTATTAAGTCCTTATCAACTATAAGGGTCACGTGCTATCCTAATCATTATTAGGATTTTAATAAATTTTATTAACAACGCTAAAAGCGAAGTCCTTTAATGAGAATTAATAATAACAATTAGAATTAAGATTTCATTAAAAGGACTACCCTAATCAGGAATTAGGTCTTGAAGCATTGTTAATGTTTTATTAAAACATAGCATGTCATTAAAATTCAATTAATAAATTTTAATCATTTTTAATGGCTAACCTAAAAGGGTTGTCTTGTGTTATCAAATAAGGGACAAGAAGAACTAGCCATTAAAATAAAGCTACACTAATTTTATCGCATAAAATGAAAGTGTACAACTATTTAACAATTAAATAGACTAAAGTTTATCGCATAAACAATTTTAGACTTTTAAAATCAGTTTTAAAAATATCTAATAAATTTAAAACATCACTTTAAAAATTTTCCATGTTCAAAAATTATTACATACAATTTTTAAACATCTAAAACATTTTAAACTTATCGCATAAATTTAAAGCCTTAAAATAAATTTTAAATTTATCACATAAATTTAAAACAGCATTTTAAAATTTCCATGCTTAAAATTTTATCATATAAAAATTTTTAGGCATCTAAAATAACTTTAAACTTTTAAAGATTTAAAATTAGTTTTAAAATTATTACATAAATTTTAAAAACGTCATTTAAAAAATTTCATGTTCAAAAATTTATCACATAGAATTTTGAACATCAAAAACATTTTTAAAATTATCTTATAACTTAAAAAAATTTAAAAGTATTTAAAAAGCATTAACAGGTTTAATGAAATCGCAGTGCTAGATCGACTACGCAAACCTAGGCTCTGATACCACTGAAGGGGTTTGGCGGTACCCTTAGGGCACAAAAACTCTAGTCCCGTCCTAAGTCGGACGGAACATAGACAGAAAAACAATTGCAGCGGAAGAAAAACTTGTTAATCTAATTTAACATGCAGTTAAAACAATTTAACTTAGCCCTAAGGTCCAAGACCCTTAGCCAAGATCTATGCCAACTTGGGATGGATCTGACCATCCCAAGAAGAATCTAACCTACTGCGATTAAATTAAACTAATGCTTAATTAAACACATACCCGGAATCTCAGCCCTGGAGCAGGCGAGATGTTCCGCACCGTCTTCCGAGCCGCTCCTTGTCCCACGCCGAGCCGCTCCTCGAACCGCTCCTCGAACCGCTCCGCATCCCGAGGCGATCAATCCCGTGTCGCCGAGCCAACCAACTGCCGAAGAAAGTTTCACGCGAGTGAAACCTCCGCCTAGATTTCGGATCTGAATCTGAACCCCTTCGCGGCTTTGCCAGAGCCCTCAGGAGCAAGACAGAAATTTATAGGGAGAGGAGAAATATTAATTTAAGCCTAGATCCGAGCGTGCTCCAACATTTACGAGAGCCGCTCAGATCTAGAGCTTGGGACGAGTTTTGAGGAAGAGAGCAGACCCCTATTTATATAGGCGGCTGACTGCTCCCCTTCTCTCAAAATCCGATGTGGGACTATTAATTGGGTTAATTAAAATCAAGTTAGTTTGCCCTTCACAAAGTGCAAACTTCCGTGAATTTTAACTCCCTCACCGTTGAACTTCAGGATTGATACAACCTATCAATTCGAAGGGTGTTCAACGGTGAACGCATAGGAAAAAACCGTTCGTCAATCGGAGTTCGTTTGACCCTCCAATTGAGTGTCCAAAAATCAACCCAAAGCCACCCAAAACGCAAAATAGCAGCCGCCAGAGCCTCGGGTTCAGAACCCTAGACGTGGGGCCCAGAATGTGGGCCCCACCGTACTGAGCGCGCATAGCCCGCAGGGGCGCGTGCCAGGCACGCGCCACTGCAGGGCGCTGGCGCCCTGCGGCGCGTGCCAAGCACACGCCAGGCAGGGCGCTCAGAGCGCCCTGCGGGCGCTTTATAGACAGGCGCCCCTTTCGGGGCGCCTCTTTCTGCACACCCGGCCCAATGGGCCGGGCAGTGGGCCTCCCCCCTTTTGATTATTAATCAGCCCAAGGGGCTGATACTAAATGGGCTTAGGGTCTTTGTTTTGGGCTTCTATTTAAACACTTTAAATAGATTTATTGGACTCGTTTGAACTCCGTTTTCGACGCGGTTCGAACCTGCTTTTAGAGCGGGATGAACCCGTCTTACCGGTAACCTTTCCTTGCGTTTATTTTATTAAATATTGTTTTAAACAATTTAAAACACATTTAATCTCTTTTGCATCAAATGCAAAATAGTCCCTATCTAGGCTTAAATTATCCTATTGCATCAAATGCAATTATTCCATCCCTTTGCATCAAATGCAAATTATTCTCCCTAACTAATTTCTACCTATTACTAGACGAAGAATCGCACTCTGTGTGAGACCCTACAGCATGACCCTTATAACAGGTTGGGCTCGAAGCCCTATACGGCAATGACCACGAGCAGTGGTTGCCGTCCCTGCTTCAGGAATCATCATTATGTGGTTGACTCATTGACATGAGTCTTGTCGGGACCACTCTGACTGTGTCCGTGATGAATTCCGCAGTTATAGTCTTTTCGTCTTAACTATGTCGTGTAGATCAAGTCTAGGGTACAGTCAAACTGTCAACCCCAATAACTTGACTCCGGTTAGTTTCTATCGATCTTTAGTCAACTAATGTTGGACTTCTTCCAACATACTCTGCGCAGAGTTTTTTACTAAAGACCGAACTAACTCTATGACACTAACTCCCATTCACCGGGAGAGACGAATCCTCTCTTGGTCATTACTCTCCTCGTACGCTTCAAGTGACACCCAATCAAAGACCTTTCAACAGGCCTAGCCTCGAAGTTAGGTCAGTGATCTAAGTGGCACCGTTCACGCAAAGGTTCGTCAAAATGACCTCAAGTCAAAGGACCAACTAGCCTATCATCACTAAGAGTTATTATTGACAGATTGGTCAATGTAACCATATGATAACTCGTGTGGATCATTCAGTGAACTCATTCTCTAATGAGCACCTGTGTCTCGTCTCCGACTTCGCCAAGTCGAACGATCATGAGATCATCGCCACCACTTAACGGTGAAGACTAAGACACAATGGTCTATCCGATGTTTCGATATCCTTGTCTCAAAACATCTACGACCACGAACCCTTTTAGACTTATGCTACAGACGGTCAAACATTTCTCCATGATCGAGATACTCATCTCGATATCTGTTTGACCTTGCATAAAGTCTCAGGACTTTACCTAAGTTAATGTCTAATGTTAACTACATTATAAAATAACTTAGATAAATCATTATCAAACAGCTTACTGTTATTTCGAACAAGACGTTTGTGCTATTCACACAGAGATAAATAGCCTGGAGGGCATTATTCTCCTACAGGTCCTCGGTCAGCGGGGTGCGGAGGGGAAGCCTCGGCACCTAGGTGAGTGCTTGGCCTCGGTCGATCAAGTGCCGAGGGGAAGCCTCGGCGCCCTGATTATCACTTGGGCTTGATCGATGGTGATGTTTGCTTGCGACGAATGGGCTCGTTGTGGTGCGTGCCTTGCTCTGGAGGGTTCTGCGCTGAGCGGTAGCCTCGGCGCCTCGGGCCATCTTCTTACTGGACAGATAAAGAAACTCATCAGGTGGGGCCAGACCTTGGTTTCGACCAATTCCCCTCCGATGCCTAAGTCAGAACGGATTTGAATGATACTCCACAGGATCGGTTCGGCTCGCAAGGAGGCCGACACGCGTATCCTCGGACCGAGATATGGGAGGAAAGATAATGGGGAAAGCAAGGTCTTTTAGTGGAATACCTCCGTTGCTGGCATCGGGGATTCAATCCTCCTCTCGGTTGCCTCCGTAATCCCTTTATAGGGTTCGGCCCACGATCGCCGCCAATCCACGTCCCCTGATCACTCTCAACTCATGCCGTCGCGATCCACCTCTTTTAAGGTGCATGTGTGCGTCGTGGGGGTTGATTAATGGGCTCCTTAATGATCATTAAGGTGTCACGCTCTTAGGGAGCGGTTATCTCCTGCGAGCATGGGCTAACCGAACGTACACCGAGTCGTGGCTGGTCTGACTCCAAGTCCTTTCGTGGGCCTCGTCGGTTGGGCCAAATTCCTTTTGTGGGCCTCCCACCTCTGGTTTGGGCTTAGTCCGCTTGCTCTTGGGCCTCTCTAAAATGGTCGTATCAATTGCCCCTATCGCTTGGGCCGTTCAGATTTTGTTGGCTCGATTCGGGCGATGTGACTCATGAATTTTGACAGGTGCGTCAGTCGAGACCGGACCATTAAATGGAGGCCATCATGATGCAGCCGGTTTGGACTTCTCCAGGTGCGGAATTCGAAGCACCGTCGGCCTCCAGATGCTGCCACACATTCCCCTTCGGACGGTCCTGATTCTAGGATTGCCTCTCATATAATGATGCCGCCCCTCCGCGTTTGATTCTTTCATGCACAAACGATCTGATCCTATTCTTGCCAGCTTCTTCGATCCCTCCATCGCTTATCTTCCTTCGGATTCCCTCTAAGGTAACTCTCCTTCTTCCTTCTCTGCTCCGTTCGCTTGGCCCTATGGCGACACTTAGAATAGGTGGTTCTGCGTTGGGGTCCGGAGGTCCCCCGGCACCCGAGTCAGGTGATCCCCTGCCACTGAGGCCCAGTGTCCCATCAACGACATGTCCCGTCCAGGATAAGGGGAAGGGTTTGCTCTTCGTGGACCCGGTTGGTGATGATGTGGTTCGGGCTACAGAAAGGTTCGACGTTCCCCCGGTGATCCTTGGCTCATCGTCCATGGTCCCCTTCTCGAAGGTGACGGAGATCCGAGAGAAGTATTTGTGCCACCCGTACGACGTCCGGATCCCTTTCGGCGACGAAAGGATTTGCTTTCTGCAAAGCAGGGAGGTCGGCGTCTACGTCGAGATGTTTCGCCTAGGACTCCGCTTCTCCCTTCATCCTTTCATCATCCAGGCATGGAGTTCTTGATTGTGGCCATATGCCAGCTGACCACGTACTTCATCGCGGTGTTGGTCAGGTTCATCATAATTTGCAGCGTCCACGGCTTGGAGCCGTCCCTTCCCCTTTTCTTCCACTATTTCCGGGTTTAGACGGTCGGCTGGGGGTCGTGGCCGCACATCCGGGCCCGACCGAGGAGGGAGTGCTTGCTCAGCCTACCCCGCTGGGTGGAGGACTGGAGCTCGAGCTTCATTTTTGTCGTTTTTCCTAGAGATGCCGAGATCCTGACAGGTTGGGGAGGGCTATGTCAATCTGACCTGACGTTGACCCTCTCCGAGGCCGACCAAGCTGCCATCCAGCTTTTGTCGTCTCTGCCCTTAGAGGAGAGGTCAATCTGGCCTCTGTTGGATGACCTGCTCCTTAAGACCATCATGTGGACCCCCGGTAGGCGTCCTATTTTCTTTCTGCTTTGCCTTGGGCATACCCTGATCTTCTTTCATTCCGCAGAGATGGCGGGTCGAGAATTCAGCCGTGATGTCGACGGGCTCATCCGTCGGGGGGCCATCAGAGGCCGAGGAAACCCCTCGGGTCAGGCGCCCCGCCGTGCTGTGGAGGAGGAGTTGCGCCAAGCCGATCCGGTGGTGGGGAGGCTGGAGCCAACGGTTGTAGTCGCGCCACTCGCCCAGGTAGTGGTGGAATCCCCCGCGGTTGCTGACCCCCAAAGCTCCATCCGCGTCGAGGGCGACAACGGGGGCGTCAGCCCAGTGCCCCGCATGCCCACGGGTGGTCGCTGTGGGGAGCAGAAGCGCCCCCCTCCAGAGTCTATGGGGCCCGACGAGAGGAAGACGATGACGACGACGACCGTGGAGGTCCACCCCTCCGTGGTTCCCAGGGCACCGGTTGTCTCGGGAGAGACCCTCCCCCTGGCGTTGGTGGCCGCCCCCGCTGACTCAGCCGAGCCGTCCTAGGCCGGCGCTGGGGGTGCCCTGTTGACTCTCCAGGCAGGTCTCGAGGTCATGCCTGGGGACTCAGTTTTTGCCGACCGAGTCGTGGCCACCCAGCTAGCACAGAGCTCCGTCCTTTCGAGGGACCGCTCTCTCCTAGAGAGGGCTCCATCCGACTGACTGGCTGATTCCCTAGTCTGGCAGCTTCAACAGGTTAGTCTTTTTGTCGCACCCAATCCCGTTTAGTGAGTCTCCTGGCTCACCACTTTGGTTTTGCAGGCCACCGTGATGGCCGTTGAGGTGCAGTGTCGTGCAGACCACGCGAGCAACCTCGAAGAGTCTTTGGCACGGGAGATCTTGAGGGTTGGGGCGACCGAGGTGGTGGCCAAGGAAGCCAGCATGGAAGCTCGGTAGCTGCGACGTCGGGTTGACGAGCTCGCCTCCGAGGTGCTGGATCTTCAGGGGCCCTGGCCAACGCTCAGAGGTCGGCCCAGAAGGCAGAAGAAGCCTTTCGTCGGGAGAGGGTCAAGCTCTGGAACGAGCTGGGGGCCCTGCGTCAGGCGAATCGGTTCATCGAGGAGGTAGAGAGGGGCTATGAGGGGGTCTTGAGGCCGCGTATTGCGGAGGCCCTCAGGGAGGCCTTCGATACTTACGAGGAACTCTTGGCCCCCAGGATTGTGGGGGTCTTCCGATACTCCTTTCAGAGGTTCGAGGAGCGTGCCCGACAGTCGCTTCCCCGACCTCCGCCAGGCCCCGAAGATCCTCCTCGCTCCGAGCAAGGCGAGGTTCCAGAGGACTCCTTCTCCCGGGCCCCGGCCCCTTAGGCGGTGCTTCTCTATTTTTGTTCCCCTCCCCCTTTGCCCTGTAATACAGAACAATTTTTGGGTGCAATGTATAAAGCGTTTCGTAAGTCTTTGAACCTCTTTGTTTCTTGTTATTTTTCTGTTTGTCTTCATCTCCGGCTTCCCACTAACAAAGTTGTTTCGCAGTGGGAGAAGACTCTTGGTCTTTTGGGCCACAGTAGTGTTCGATCCGGTCTGGGGGGCGATCCCCTTATGCCCCCCCATCACTCGTCGTGCGCGTGGGGGGTTTTCGGGACACCATGCCGATCGGCCTGATTGACTTGTGCCTTGGGAGTGTTCTCCGCCGACCTGCTGTGGTTTTCCCTTCGTCTGTGATCCTCAGGCCGATCGGGTGACCGCCTTGTGGAAGGGGGGCTTGCCATCAGTCTTATGGGCGGTCAGAGGCTCCGCATGCTGGGGAAGTTACCCCCCAAGCCTACGGCTGATCGGATCGCTTGGGCCGCTTGGGGGAGCTATCCCCAGACATACACCCAACCGATGTTCTGACCCACTGGGGGAGTTGCCCCCAACCTTACGAGCGGCCATGTTGATCTGCCCGCTGGGGGAGTTGCCCCAGCCTTACGATCGATCGGGCCGGCTGGTCAGTGGGGGAAGCTACCCCTCGGCTTATGACTAACCGATGGTCCCGTCTGCTGGGGGAGTTGCCCCCAGCCTTACGGACGGGTGGGGTGATCGGCCCGCTGGGGAGTTGTCCCCAGCCTTACAGTCGATTGGGTCGGTTGGTCAACGGGGGGAGCTACCCTCCGGCTTACGACCTATCGATGATCTCGTTTGATGGGCGAGTTGCCCCCAACCTTACAGTCGATCGGGTTGGTTGGTCAGCGGTGGGAGCTACCCTCTGGCTTACGACCAACCGATGATCCCGCCTGTTGGGGGAGTTACCCCAGCCTTATGGACGGGCTTGGTGATCGGCCCACTGGGGGAGCTGCCCCAGCCTTACAGTCGATCGAGTCGTAAACCCCTCCTGAGGGGTGATTTCCCGCCTGCTCCGCAATCGATCGCCAAGCCAGATAAAGTGAGAAAAACAGAGCTGTAGTAACACGGTTCTCTTTCCATTCATTGAACCCGGGTGAACATTTAGAGGAAAACAAAACGCGGGAGGCGAGGGCAAGCTAGCCTTGTCCTGGCGAGGTTGCGACCGATTGTCCTGTCCGCTCACTCGATGATGCGCATGGCCTCCTGAACCATGTTCACCTTCTTCCCCTTGTCCATCTGCTTGGATGTCCTCTCCCCGGGGGCGTCGGTTGAGTCGTCGATGAAATTCTTTAAGTGGCCCCGGCTGATCAGCTTCTCTATATCCTTCTTTCAATGCCAGCAGTCGTCGGTGTCATGGCCATTGTCTTTGTGATACTTGCAATACTTCTCTTCGTCCTTCCCGCCTCTCTTCATCCTCGGAGCTGGCCTACTGAAGTGCCCTTCCTTTTGCACGTGCACAAGGACGACGTCAGGGGCGGTGTTCAGCTTGGGGGGTCGTTGCTCCTCTCTGCGTTGCTTTCCTTTGGCCCTCTTCTCCTGCTGTGCTTCGTTAGGGCCACGGCGCTCACTCTCGTCATGCTTGGATCCCCGCCTAGCCCCACCGGATGACTCCCGTCCTTCGCAGCCAGTGCTTCTTCCATCAGCATGTAGCGCTCCACCCGGGTATAACCTCGGCGAGGTCTTTGGGTGGATCATTGTGCAATGACTTTTTCAGGCCCCTGAACCCTTTCTTCAGGGCCGTTTTCACGACCAACTCGGGGCAACTCTCCATGTTCAGTCTCTCCGCATTGAAACGACGCATGTAGTGCCTCAAGGTTTCCCTGGGACCCTGCACCACATTGAATAGGAGTTCTGAGTCCGGTTATACCTGACGTCTGGCCATGAACTATTTGCAGAACTGTTGGGAGAGGTCCTCAAAGCTGTCGATAGAGCGGTTGGGGAGGCTGTGATACCAGCTCCGGGCTGATTTCTAGAGGGTGGAGTAGAAGCCTCTGCAAAGTAGGGTGTCGTCGGCTCCTTGGAATGTCAAGACTCCCTCATAATCCATGACGTGATCCTCTGGGTCGCCCGTGCCATCATACTTCTCTAAGGTTGGCACCTTGAATCTTGAGGGCACCCGTGCTTCAGTTATCCTTCTGGTCAGCAGACAACGGTCGCCCCTGGAACCCCCTGGGCGCCCACCCGTGCTCAAACAGAGGTCGAGCTGCTGAGGCGAGCGACCGGGGTTGCGTGGGGGCTCACCCGAATCCCAGCCGAGTTGGGGACGGGAATTGGTCGGTAGGCACCTCTCTTCTCCCATTGGTATTCTCGGCTCTTTTGCCTTCCGTGATGGGGACTCTCGCTTCGGCGAGGTCGTTCCCCCATGGCTCGGTAATTGGTCGATAGCCGATTTGTTGAGCGTGGTTGCCAAGACGAGGCCGTAACCAATTCATCCCCTGCTTGCTTGGGACCCCCCGTCCCCCTCCCGAGGCGAGACGGGAGTGAGGGATCGTACTGGAATTAAGTTTGGAAGGGTGAATCGCAGTTCCGAGTTGGTCCCTCCATCTCCGTGGTCCGCAACCACGGCGGAGCGTAAAGGCCGGTGGACCCCTCCCTGATCGGTGGTCGCTGCAGTCCCGTCTCCCAGGATGGATGGGTTGTCGACGAGCTATTGGATCGTGGCGGCCAACGTCTGGATGTAGGCATTGGCCTCTTGTGCAAAGAGACGGAGCTGCTCTTGAGTCACCGAGCAGGAGTCGCCTGTCCCCTCGGTGGTGTGGTTGTGCTATTTCTCGGGTGGGATGTAATCGCCCTACTCATGGATGGGGGCATTCGCCCCTTGCCGTTGCAGATTGGTTCCATTTCAGTGGTTTGATGTGGGCTTGTGTCATTTCCCATAGACAGCGCCAGATGTTTACGGGTGTTTTCTCACCACTGGATCGTTGACCGGCGGTTGAAAGGTCAACATGGTCAAGGGATCGGTTGGAATCCCTTGGTCCCACCGAGCTTGAGTATTCTCCATGAGGGTTACGCGAGGCCCTGCTTTGGCGCAGGTAACAGCTCGCTTAGTTGGTCGAGGACGAATTGGCTCTTCGTCCGGAGTGTTGGTCCTCGGTCAGCGGGGTGTGGAGGGGGAGCCTCGGCACCTAGGTGAGCGCTTGGCCTCGGTCGATCAAGTGCCGAGGGGATGCCTCGGTGCCCTAATTATCACTTGGGCTTCATCGGTGGTGATGTTCGCTTGCAGTGAACGGGCTCGTTGTGGTGCGGGCCTTGTTCTGGAGGGTTCCACGCTGAGGGGTAGCCTCGACACCTTGGGTCCTCTTCTGCCTGGACAGACGAAGAAACTCGTCAGGGGAGCCGGACCATGGTTCCGGCCAACTCCCCTCCGATGTCTAAGTCAGAACGGATCTGAATGATACTCGGCGGGATCAGTTCGGCTCGCAAGGAGGCCGGCACGCGTATCCTCAGACCGAGATATGGGAGGGAAGGTAATGGGAAAGCAAGGTCTTTTAGTGGAATACCTCCTTGGCTGGTGTCGGGGATTCGATCCTCCTCTCGGTTGCCTCCGTAATCCCTTTATAGGGTTCGGCCCACTATCGCCTCCAATCCACGTCCCCTGATCGCTCCCCACTCACGCCCCTGCGATCCGCCTCCTTCAAGGTACCTGCGTGCGTCGTGGGGGTCGATTAATGGACTCCTTAATGGTCATTAAGGTGCCACGCTCTTAGGAGAGCGGTTATCTCCTGCAAGCGTGGGTTAACCGAACGTACGTCGGGTCGTGGCTGGTCCGACTCCAAGTCCTTTCGTGGGCCTCGTCGGTTGGGCCGAATCCCTTTTGTGGGCCTCCCGCCTCTGGTTTGGGCTCGGGCCGCTTGCTCTTGGGCCTCTCTAAAATGGTCGTATCAATGTGGATGCGCAATAACCTAGGAAATTTACAAACATAAATTTGTTAGAAAAATGAAGATAGATTTGCTATAGTAATAATATAAAATTAAGACTTTATTTACCGTATTCAGTTGGAGGGTTGATGATCGTGGTGTGTGTAACCAATCAAGCTCAGCAAGAACCATCTTCCAATTCTGTAACAAAAATGTTATTATGATGTTCAATGAAAACAATGTATTTGGCGAAAATTTCTTTTTTTATATGTTACCTCAGAAAAACATGTTTCTTTTGTATCAATATTAGATGTCGCATTTGCTTCTACCATTCTTTTCGTAACTTTCTGACGATAATAATAATAAATAGTTACTAATTTAAATAATCTTAATATGAAAATGATTAATTCTGTAATGTCAAGCACACCTTATCAAACCAAATTCTCTTATAATCACGTAATGTGACAACTATATTATTGTTTTGAAGCAAATTAACATATACTTAAACATGATTAATAAAAAATGCAATCAAATATATAGGAAAAAAGATTATTTAGTGCCTTACAGTTTTTCACAAATAAGGATCCTTAGCAGCATTCATCTATATAAAAATACAAATCAATATTTTAGAATAAAATATAAAAATCATAAAATGACATGCTATAGAATTAAAATTTTAGTACATGTACATAAATAGCAACACTTGTCCACATTATGCAGATCGGTATCGTATGATAATTACCTGCATAATACACACAAATTTATAACGAAATTATTTTGAAGAATTACTAAATGAATAAAATAAACAGAACGATATAAATAAAAATTTAAAATACTTACTATAACAGACATCATTGAAAGTCACATCAGGATTTTTGGATAAACAATGTTAACTGTGTTATTTGAACCAGACTGAAGAGGGACAATAACACGGTTAAAAGACGTGCATCTCGAAAGTGCCACATAAAGATGTCCATGACTGAAAACTAAGTTACGCAAGTCTAACCCAACAAACTTCAGGATTTTCCTTGAGATTTATTAATTGTCATGGCATAAGTTACACGAACAGGAAATTGCCGTCTTGTCATATGAATAGGTAATTCTGTAGATGATGGTGACATAGATATTCTTGGTAAACTACCGGCTCTATCACCATTCAAAATTTGAGCTTCAATCACACTGGATGTGCATCTTACAACCATTAGTCAAGTGCCATTACATAGCCCATCTTTTGGTGCAATATTTCGAAGTAAAATAATTGGACAACCAACCTTAAGGTCAAGTTTAAATGGGGGCAACCCAGGAGGATCCAAAGAGTTTATGTATTCATTAGGATACCGGTTTATAATAGAAGGATCGGTATATTCAGTTTCAGCCAGTTTGTCTGTAGCCAGATATGTTATCAGTTGACCAGGATAAATTTGCAATGCAGCAGAATTTATATAATTAACATCATCATTACGCGCGGAAAGAATTATTCGTTCAGTAAGGAATGCCGAAGTCACTGTATCCTCAACATCTAGATGCGGATAAATTCTTAATAATAACTCATTCAAATCCTTACACCTGAAAATGTGGGAGGGAAGCTCAACCACTTCTGTAGGGTTTGTCCCGACCTAATGCATAAGAAGAAATTAATTAAGTCAATGGTAAGTTAAGAGAAATATGTCTACTAAAAACATAAAGTATTCAAATAAATACCTCCAAAATAAATTTTGCAAAATTATTATTTTCAACGGATGAGTTATACAAACGTATATTCTGATCCAAGATCAAAACTTGTATAGCGCACCATAATGCAGATCGTCTTAATGAGGCTCCAACAATTTCTTCTCAACCCCCCTTTGGTATGACTGGCAAGATTTGTAGGAATCCCCACCATGAACAACAGTAATACCACCAAATGCTTTAGTGTTATCACAAATATCCTTCAACGATCGATCCACTGACTCAACACAATGCCGGTGATGCATAGGAACTTCGTCCCATATTATCAATTTTGCTTTTCTGAATAATTGTGCATGTATGGATTGTTTACTAAAATTACAAATTGAATTATCATGCACATCTAAAGGGATGCGAAATGTTGAATGTGCAATTCGACCTCCGATTAGTAACAATGATGCAATACCAGATGATGCAACAGTGATAAATATATTTCTAGACTACACAACATTGTTGCTATAGCATTGTACAGAAAAGTCTTTCCAGTTCCAGCACCACCGCTTAAGAAAAATGTAGTACCTTTATTTTCAAAAGCGGACGAAGTAATTACTGAATAAGCATTACGTTGTGCATCATTAAGGCAATCAACATTTTTCACTGCATCCAATTGTTTTGCTGTATTTGTAAGTTCTTGATGTTCATAAAACAATCGGTTGCCAACAATTGCATTTCAATTTTCAGAAGGAAGTGGCATTGGTGGAAAGTCAGATAGACACTTACCATACTCATCGAGCAATTCATTGATTAGAAATAAGCCATAATCTTCAAGTTGGCATTGAGATGGTGTAGAAATTGAAAACATGATATTAATTTTATGTTGAAGATCGTCACAAATTTGCATTGAGAATTGATTCAATAATGCAAGTGGGTCGATCGGTGAACATTCAATAAGAATAATACTAAACAGTCATCTTAATTGATATCCTGTTTTCATAATTGAAGCTTCGTGAAGACATTGTTTCCATTCTGAATCATCTTTAAGAAGACCTCTTGCAACACATGTTGCTTTGAATGTCGAGTACTCTACATTATTGACAGTGCGTAAATTTTCCCATGATGTTGGTCCTTTATCAACTGTTAGTAACAATCGTAAATAGAAGTGTTCACCAGATTTTGGAGATGCAAAATACATTCTACCAATTGAATATCCAGATTTTCTAGGAGTCCAGACCTTTGTGGATTTATTCCAAACAAACTTTTGAGGAAATTCTTGGTAAGTGAAATCATGTGCTGACTCATGTAAAGCACAACATATAAAAAATTCAGTCAAAGTTGTCTTCTCATTTTCAGCTCTAGACCATATTGTAGCATGGTCTTCATCTGGATCAAAAATAACACGGTGTTGTCCTGGAAAATGAAGCATCAATCGTTGTACTGATGATATCTCCTGATGTAAAGGATGTTCAAATAATCGCCAAGCTGCCTCTCGGGGTCCAATATATCTTGCATCAAGGTATTGCTGGATCTCATCAACTGCACCCAACACCATTGTGGTTCGATCATGACCTTTATAAATGTACTTATGAATGTATTTGACACATCTTATCCCGGCACAAACTTCGACATTAATATGGCAGTTAAAGCGTCTAGAAAGATACATATTGTATGAAACAACATCTCGGTTATCAAACTGATGACCCCTTACAGTATAGATATGTACATTATTACGACTACGATATATAGGATATCCATCACGATCCATTATTGTTGAATCTACATAAGTTCTCGGGTACTTCTTAGTACATTTACCATTATCCATACATGAAGAACTTGGATTTCGAGCACCACATGGACCATGCACCATACAGTTTATCACGGTATCGAATAATTCCGGATCTTGAGAAGGATCAGGAAATTCAGCACAGACAATCTTATCCACTTGATCACATGTATTGATCTTATTTGGACCATGAAGAAAGAAAAGAGCATGCATGTGGAAGCACACGTTTCTGAAATTCAACGGTGAAGACATGTGCTACTTTCCTTCCGAATACATTTTTAGCATCAATCTCCTTCATTAATGCCTTTCTTTTTAACTCAAAAACACGGGCAACTAGATCGGGACGATCGATAGAGTTTTGATAAGGTAGAATAGCATTGGATATTTCAGGCTAATTTGGATTTGCAGTCATGGTTAGAAATATATCTGGGTGCTGATTATATCGTGTGATAGCCATCGAGTCTTGAAAAATTTCAAACATGTGGCATGCACTTTTAGTGAAAGATGAAGGAAGTATCATCTGCTGGCCAATTTGGTCACCACTGACATATGCATCGATATCTGCAAGACCCTGATAGAGTTCAGAACAGAGTTTTTGCTGATTAAGTTTCATGAACGTCAAATGATTTTGCTCAGTTGCTGCCCAAGAATCAAATATGAACTCTTGGAACAATTTACCAGCTTGCAAAATTGATGAATACTCAGTATGTCTTTCAAACAGACGGTAGCTATAAAACTCACACATGGTAAGGCGTCTATGTGAGGATTGATTGCGCGATGGATCCTATTGCTTCAAATCTGGTTCCCATACAAGCTGACCATGAGGAAATAATAAGACATAATGCAATGGCAAAAATGCAGGATGAGCCTTATTGATTTGCATGAGTTGATTATTTATTCGTAGATGTAAAACAATATCTCGCATCCCGGAAGGTCGATAGCCATCTCCAGGTAAAATAACTGCAATCTCATCTACAGTTGGGAGGTTATAGCGGTGTCGATCTTTTGTTGAATTATAATGCAGATATACAGGGAGATCGCGACCATCTACATTTGCTTGAATTAAGACAGAATAAGCTTGATGATATAGATGTATGAATGGGTTTATGCCTGATAGACAATTTTGAATGATAAGTAAGACATCGTTCTCAAATGAGGATTCCAATGTAGATTCCAATGATGTTTGCAAGAAAAGATGTAGGACCTCTACCCAGAATCAATCTTTGATCCAATGTAGCACCGAGACTGGTAAATGTGTTAGCTGCGTTAAACTCCCGAGCATATTTTCGAAATGATTTTGATTGCTCATTGTTACCATCATATAATTCACGAATTGCTATAGAGGGTTCAATAAGTGTATCTAATTTTACCTTTCCTTGCAAACAGCAGGTTCTAAAAAGATGAGTTGTCAAAGTTGACCTCGACAATTACTTCGTAACTCTATAGCAGAAGCAGGATCATATATGTAAAGTTGACAATAACTTGCTGTTTTATTCAGTTGTGGAAGAAGTGATCCTGTTCGATGACGTAATTTACCATGAATAGTAAAAGATGTAGGACCTCTACCCGGAATCAATCTTTGATCCAATATAGCACCGAGACTGGTAAATGTGTTAGCTGCGTTAAACTCCCGAGCATATTTTCGAAATGATTTTGATTGCTCATTGTTACCATCATATAATTCGCGAATTGCTATAGAGGGTTCAATAAGTGTATCTAATTTTACCTTTCCTTGCAAACAGCAGGTTCTAAAAAGATGAGTTGTCAAAGTTGACCTCGACAATTGTTCATCCAACCAATGTAAAGCTGAGCAATGAGGGCATGGAATGTTCATTAAGCCAAGAGAATACCGAACAAAAGCATTTGGTGAATTTGGAATGTCCACAGTTGTTGGGGGACAAAGTATATTTGGAATTGACCTACATAATCTAGTTTATTGTCAAATTAAAGACAATTCTTAAGTACTTGCGAAGGACTAAAAATTTGGTCTTGATTTATGGAAGTGAAAAGCTCAAGGTTGAAGGCTTCACAGATTCCAGCTTTCAGAGTGATATAAATGATAGCAAATCGATCTCTGGATATGTTTTCACTCTCAATAGAGGAGTAGTCAGTTGGAGAAGTTCCAAACAAGATACTGTTGCAAACTCCACGATGGAGGCCGAGTACATAGCGGCCAATGATGCGGCAAAGGAAGCTGTCTGAATGAGAAAGTTCATAAACCAATTGGGGATGGTGCCTACAGTTAAAGATCAATTACCTTTGTATTGCGAAAATAATGCAACCATCAGTCTGGTTCAAGAACCAAGATTCCGCAAGAGATCCAGACACATTCTTTGGAAGTATCACATGATACGGGATATTGAGAAGACGAAAGACATAGAACACCTTAGAGTCTGTTCAGAAGACAACATAGCAGATACATTCACAAAGGCACTGGCACACGATCATCTGGAGAGACTAGTGTGTAAATGTGGTATGAGATACCATGATAAATGGGCCTAAGTCAAGTGGGAGATGTTGAGAGATGCATGCCATCGAGGCAATTTATCTATGTAAACATCTTTTCATGAATGAAAGTATGCTTTCTGGTATCGATTGTCTAAGTAATTTTCTATTGATATGTTGCTTAGATAATTTCCTTAGCTCATAGTAAGGTCATACATGTTTCGAGATAGAGATTACGATTATGAGAAATGTCTGATCGATAGGAGCTTGAGTCTTCAAGCGTTCATGGTCATAGATGCGTCAAAATAGGGATATCGGTAAATCGGTCAGACCATTGTGTCTTTGTCTTGATGATCTCATAATCATCTGACTTAGTGAAGTCAGAGATAAGACACATGTGCTCATTAGAGAATGAGTCCACTGGACGACCCAAACAAAGAGTTATCAAATGGTTAAACATTAACTAACTTTCATTAATAACTCTTTAGTGATGATAGGCAAGTTGGTCCTTAGGACATGAGATCATTGTACAAACCTGTGCGTGAACAGTGTCACTAAGATCTATGATCTAGCTTCGAGGCACGGCCTGCTGCAAGGTCTTAGGTTGGGTGACACTTGAAGCGTACGAGGTGAGTAGTGATCAAGAGAGGATTTGTCTCTTCCGTTAATGGAAAGTTAGTGTCGTAGGCTCAGTACGGTTTTTGGCAAAACCTTGGCCAAGGTATGTTATAGGAAGTACAACATGTATACACCAGAGAACCGGAAGATACTGACCAGTGCTAGCTAGTGGGATTGACAATTTACCATACCCTAGGCTAAGCAGTGACATAGTTAAGACGAAGGGAATAAAACTGTGGTATTTCTCACGGACACTGTCAGAGTGATCCCGACGACATTTTCTGTCGAAAGTCACTCACGTAATTATGATGCCGAAATAGGGACGACACCTACTGCTCATGGTTACTGTCATCTAAGGATTTCGAGTCCCAACCTGTAGTATGGTCAGGCTGAAGGGTCTCACACCGAGTAGTATTTACGTCTTAGTAATTGGAAGAATATTAAGAGGAATGCATTCGATGCAATAGAATAATTGTGCTCACAAGTGAGTTGTGAGATTAAAGATAAAGAGTTTAGCATTTGGGATCGAATGGGACTTCCTGAGAAATCTACAAGAAAAAACCGCGTTTGAATCTGGGCTCAAACGACCAAGAAACACGAAAACAGCAAGAAGGGGACGCTAAATGGGTCGGACCCACGCAACCGGGCGGGCGCCTGCCCGCCCGCTAGCCCACCCGTAAAAATCAGCGGGGCCCGCCTGCTAGGCGGGCAGGCGCACCCCTGCGGCCCTGCGGGGCCCGCCCGCCTGGCTGGCTGGCGTGCTCGCAAGGCACAATGCAGGCGGCCCTGTAAGCCTAGGCAGGCGCGCCACGTGGCGCGCCCACACTGTTTTGGGCCCCACCTTTGGGAAGGTTTCTAGGATTTTTTGAAACCCTCGACTGCGGCTACAAATTATGACTTTTTTCTCAACTTTGAGAAATTGTTTGAGGGGTCAAACAAAGTCGGAATTCGTCGCCGTTTGTTCATATGCATTCACCATTCATAGCTCTTTGAAATGATAGGTTGTATCACTTCTGAAGCTCAACGGTGAGGGAGATAAAATTTGTTGAAGTTTAGCCTTTGAGAAAGGTAAACTAACTAAATTTATTCTCATAAACTTTCCATAGTCCCATATTGCTCATGCGACGAGCAAGGGGATCCGACTCCCTATATAAATCGGGGTCGACACCCCTTAGAAAAATTGCACGAAGTTTCTGATTTGAGAAGCTCTAAAATTTTGAGCACGCTCAGTCTTAAGACAAAATTATTCCTCCGCTTATATTTCTTCCGATCCTCCAATCGAATCTTAGCAAAACGACGAGGAGTTTTAGATTTGATCCAGAATTCTTTGACGTGGGTCTGCTTAAGTGAAATCTTCTTCGACGAGTGATTGGCTCGAAGGCACGGTGTGGTTCAGGAAGCGGTTCAACTCGGGGCGAGGCGTGGCTCGAGACACGATTCGGTACACTTTGTCGGTGCAAGCAAAGTTCCGGGTAAGTCAGTTTATTTGTGCTTTTCATATATTTGCAGTAGTTTAGATCTTTCTTCGGGCTGGTCAGACCCAACCCTTAGTTAGTAGATTATCCTGGCTAGAGTGCATGATTCCTTAGTGTTATAATTATTAAAGTGTTTAATAATGTTTCTGCTACTTGTTTTTGATGCTAACGTTTGTCCGACGTAGGACAAGCAAAGAAATATGCCCTAAGGGTCCTTGAAAACCCCAACAATATGTACTTCAAATTCAATGAAAATTATAACATAGACTTCAACATCATCATGTAAGCGTGATAATTAAACATTGAAGCACATAAGGAGAACTTTTAAGAAATTCAACCGAAACCAATCCACATTTTCCATTAAACATGAAATCACCTTGGATTGATTTTCCACATCTCATTAAAAATGAGTTCAAGATACCACACCCCCAAAAACATAGCCTATAAGGACTCTTAGATGTGGGGTGGCATTGCTTGACGAGTATAACACCAATGCTAAAGATTACCCGTAAAGCATATATTGGATACTCGTGGGTAGTGTTCTTGCCAAGGATTGTATCCATTTCTCATACAGAGCTATTTTTACTCTTTTTCATTTTTTGTTCTCATATTCAATTGTTTTGTGCTCAATTTTTATACATAGCAAGACACATCATATCCCTTAGATTTTCAGTTATTTTTCATCCTACATTCACTTTCCAATATTTCATAAAAGATGTCTCCAAATGTGCAGCAACATTTAATATTCGTGGAAGTGAAAGTGTAGGTGTAGAAATCAAGTTATTATAATCATTGAACATGTCATGGCTATTTAGAAAATCAAACATGCACATGTAGACATAACTATAATGCATCAATTTCTACATGGATATGATTATCATTCATTAATATCACTTGAATGATTCAATAGAAAAGATATACTGTAACGACTGGTTTTCATGTATTTGGATTTATTATATTATATTATATGTTTTGGTGAATTTTCTCCTTATGCGTGGTTTTCGTCTCCGTAGCTTTCATTTTCGATCGTTTCGTCGTGATCTTCTAGCTTCTTTCGTTGATCGTCGATTTTGGAGTAAGTCATTCGTGACGGGCTTCATATCGGTCATATCATATTGTTAGATCAAGCCTAGGAGTCTTAGGAATCGATCCCGGAGCTTCGCGCTCCATTTCGGAACTTTTGGTGCTCATTAGCCGGTGTAAGAAGGGGCACCGACCGACTAGATGACGATCCAGTCGGTCGGAAAACCTTCTTGAACCGACTAGTTGGCTTTGTTAATTTCTCAGGAGTTACTGTTTTTCATTAGTCGGTCTAAGAACGTTAGTTGACCGACTAGGTTGCAAACTAGTCGGTCGGCAATGCTTCTTTAACCGACTAACTCATTAACTATTTTTGGTACCAGTTACTGTTCCTTCTTAGTCGGTCTAAGTTCATCTTTCGACCGACTAGATGTAAAACTAGTCGGTCAGTAGTTGTTCTTTGACCGACTAAATCTAAATCCTATTTTTGTACAGGAGTTACTGTTTGGACTTAGTCGGTCTGCGTTGGTCAACCGACCGACTAGTTCACAAACTAGTCGGTCAGTGGTTGCTCTTTGACCGACTAATCAGTGTCGAAACCCTAATTTCTGGGCAGCCGCCAGCCCTTCCTATTTAAACCCCTCCCAAACGTTCTCTTCTTCTCCCTCACGACCCAAAACCCTAGTTTCTCCCCCATTGAGCCCCCTACTACTTCAAACCCTTATTCCTTCATCCCAAGCCCAAAATCCATCATCCAAACCCTCCCTTAACACATTCTACCTCTCATCTTCCTCAAATCATCATCAAATCCCCCAAATCCCCCTAAACCATATTTCTCCAAACTTCTCCATCCATTTCCAGATCTGAACCCTAGGTTCCCCGGAGCGTTTCTTCCGTTGCCGTGGTTGCTCGGCATCATTCTTCCATTTCCTATACGGTAATAATCGATCTCTTAATGTTTTCATGACCCGTTGTGTTTTTGTGAAACCCTAATGAAATGAATGTTGTTTTGATGGTTGTTTTGATGGTTGTTTCTCCATAACAGTGACTTCCCCGTAGATTAGCGTCCGTGCGACGAGCCTTTGTGATCGTCATCCTCGGTGCTAGGCAAGTGAAACTTGCCACTTAGGGTTTAGGCCATGTTTTAGGCCAATTGCTTGTTGTAAGCGTAAAAGAGACTAGGCGACGAAATGATACTCGCATAGGCGCAAATTTAGGAACTAGCTTGACAACTAAGCTAGATCCGACATTTATCATGTTGCACAATTACCATGTCATGTTTAATTTCCATTAACGGTACGCAAATTAATTGTCATGTCATTGCATTCTTTAAGTGTTTCCGTGATTGCGTAGCTTCGCTACGATACTTGTGTTCCTGGCTCGTGTTCCAGAAGCGGGCCATGTGTTGGTTGATAGCCAATGCCCGAACTGCTTGTTTCCGGCTAGGTGCACCCTTACGCCAAATGCTTATGAGTCGTGAACTAGATTGCGAGCTCCTGTGCGGGGCAACCCTGGCTCATTTACTGAGCTCGTGTGCAGGGACCCTGGCTCGTTTACATGTGGGTATTGGGGGTAAGAGTTAAGCGGCCATTCAACTGGGAGTATGCCCGATCAGCAACTTCAGTTGTAAGGCGTGAACTCTGGGTTTTGGGGTAGTTGTTAAGCGGCCACTCAGCGTGAATGCCAAACCGTTCAGCTGTAAGGCGTAAACATCTACAAACAACTTGAAACGTGATTAGTGAAAAGATTGAGATTGCTAGTAGCTTGGCTACTCTTGTCTTGTCCCGATAATTGTTCTCTTGTACTTATTGTTTCACCATGTCCTGCTTATGCACTCATGTTATAACTGCCATGCCATGCATACTAAAACTGCTAGGTTGTTAGTTTGCCTTACTTTTAGTTTCCTTGTCCAAGTCTTTTAGACTTGCTGACATGTGCCCCTTTACTCTTTTGGGTGACACATGTTAGATCCTGAGCCTGAGTACATTGTGGAGGACGAGGTGTTTGCTGACGCCGAGCCCGAGCTTATGTTTGACGGGGAGTACGTGGACACTGGGGACCAGTCCTAGTGTCTTCGTTGTGCTTTTCCTTTTGTTTAGACTGATGTTTTGTTGTCGGTGCGTAGCACCTATACTTTGTTACGTTGTTACTTTTGTTGGCCTTGTTCTGGGCCTTTAGACTCTTTCTTTTAGCCTGGTGGCTTTTCTGGATGTTGAACTTAATTTTCATGTTGGACAAATTATGAGATATGAGATTTTATTTCTGTCTCTCCTCGTGTTATTATTGTTGTTCCGTTTGTGGTTACAGGGACCTGCTTATGTTTTATTGACGCTTATCGGGTTTGGGGCTTCACAGCTCCACTCTCGTGCGGACCTTTTCACGTCTCGCCTCCATTTTAGGGAAGCGGGACGTGACAGGTTTTGTTGGTGGCCCATGCAGGTCTCTCTTCTGTAACTGCGATTATCGGAATAACGATAATAATATTAGAATGTCCAATAAACTAAGTTCGACGTCCGAGTCATAAGCTATGAGTCTAATCTGCTTCGTTTTCTGTGTCATTAGATGGCAGGAAGGCGATTCACCCGTGGTGGAGGTAGTGGTGCGTCCCCTCATGATGAGGAGCCTGAGCGGGAACCCCCCAATGGAGAGATGATGCGGATGATGCTTCAGATGGTGCAAGTGCAGCATGGCGTGCTCCTGCAAGTCCAGAATGCTCCACTTGCTCGAGCTGCCCGGGCACTTCCGGATGTTCCTCGCTCCGAGCCGGGAGCGAAGCAATTCCGGGAGCTGGGTCCCGCATACTTTGATGGGTCTAAGGGTCCTCTGGCTGCCGATGAGTGGATTCGGAACATTGAGGATAACTTGAAGATGGCCAAGATCACCCCGGCTGGATGGGTTGATTTGGTAAAAAGGCAACTTAAGGATAATGCTCGGAACTGGTGGGATGCGGAAGAGAAGATGTTGGTGGAGCGGATAGCTTGGACTACCTTTAAGTCCAGGTTTGATGAGGAGTTCTTTCCGAAGGCTGCTAGGAAGGAGATGCTGCAGCGCTTCATTGATCTGAAGCAAGGGAGCTTGACGGTGGACCTGTACCACCAAGAGTTCACTAGGCTGAGTCGGTTCGCACCGAAGATGGTGCAGGATGCTGATGAGAGGGCTCAGAGGTTCCTGCAGGGACTTGCTTTGGAGCTCCAGAGTTTTGTTTTTTCCTCTGATCTGGACTCTTATCAGAAGGTTCTGGTCGCTGCGAGGAGGCAGGAGCTGAATCTGAGTCAGAGGAGGGGACATGTTTCTGGTGCTGGGAAGAGGCCTATGGAGCAGGCCAGGGCGGTGGTTAGGCCTGGTTTCAAGCCTAATCAGCCAGCTCAGTTCAAGAGGCCAGGAGGGCCTGTTCAGAAGACTTGCCATTTCTGCGGTAAGCCTGGCCACATCAAGGATCAGTGTAGGAAGTTTCTGGGCCAGTGTTTGGTTTGTGGTGATGCTTCTCATGTCGCGAAGGATTGTTGGCATGCGAATCAGCTGCGGAGGGCACCTGTTGCAGCACAGCCGTTGCAGCAGCGAGCGTCTGTTCCTGCAAGACGTGGAGCAGCTCTTGTTCCACAGAGGCAGGCTTTTCAGCAGGCTATTCCGCCGAGGAGGCAGGCCTTTCTGATGACCACTGTGGAGAGCGAGGCTGTGGATGAGGTTATCGCAGGTAATCCTCTATCTAGCTGTTACCTTCCTAGCTGGTTTTGATTGTTAGATTGTGTTGTTTGCTTGAACATGATTGTTTGCTAGACTAGGGTTTGATTGTTAATTGCTTGTTAGGTGTGGTTTTGGTGTGCACATTTCCTGCACGAGTCCTCTTTGACTCTGGTTCTTCGATGTGCATTATTTCTCGGAGCTTCATGGAGAAGCATTCCTTGTCGACGTCCCCTCTTCCCAAGAGTTGGAATATCATTATAGGGAACGGCGTGGTCTCGGTGCATCTTGGTTGCAATTCTTGCTTGTTGGTGGTCTGTGGACATGAGCTTTACGCTGATTTCATTGTCCACGACATCATCAACTATGATGCAGTTCTTGGGATGGATTGGCTTGCGAGCTTCTATGCTACGATCGACTGTAGGGGAAGAAGGTGGTGTTCGAGATTCCCGGACATCCAGTATTTGAGTTCAGCTGTGGTAGCAGCTCGCTTGGTCCTGTCAGATTTCGGGCCAGACCGGTGGAGGTTGTGGCTATGCATATGGAGTTGGAGAGGCCAGCTGTGGTGCGTGATTTTGATGACGTCTTCCCCGAGGAGATGTCTGGTTTGCCACCTGATCGAGCTCTAGAATTTTCTATTGATCTTGTTCCGGGAGCGCAGCCGATTTCGAAGGCGCCTTATCGTATGGCACCCGCTGAGTTGGAGGAATTACGGAAGCAGTTGGATGAGCTTTTGCAGAAGGGTTATATCAATCCTAGTGTGTCTCCGTGGGGAGCACCAGTGCTGCTGGTGAGGAAGAAGGATGGTTCGCGTCGCATGTGCGTGGACTATCGGGAGTTGAATGCGGTGACCATCAAGAATAAATACACGTTGCCTCGCATCGATGATATTTTTGATCAGCTTGGAGGTTCGAGGGTGTTTTCTAAGTTGGATTTGAGGAGTGGTTACCATCAGTTGAAGGTGAAGAAGGGAGATGTTCCGAAGACAGCGTTCAGGACGAAGTATGGACACTACGAGTTTGTGGTTATGCCTTTCGGTGTAACCAATGCACCCGCAGTTTTCATGAATCTGATGAACCTGATTTTCTACGACTTTTTGGATAAGTTTGTCGTTATCTTTATTGACGACATTCTGATCTATTCAAAGTCGGAGGAGGAACATGCCTCGCACTTGAGGACGGTATTGGGGATTTTGAGGAAGCATCGTTTGTATGCTAAGTTTTCGAAGTGCGAGTTTTGGCTGGATAGAGTTGCTTTTCTGGGGCATGTGGTGACTGGAGATGGTATTTCAGTGGATCCTGAGAAGATTAGGGCCATCAGAGAGCGGCCTGTTCCGTCGTCTGCGTCTGAGATTCGGAGTTTCCTTGGACTTGCTGGTTACTATCGGCGTTTCATTAAGGACTTTTCCCGTATTGCTGAGCCGATGACCAGGTTGACGCGGAAGGATGTACCTTTTGTTTAGTCGGGTGATTGTGAGAATGCTTTTGGTGTTCTGAGGGAGAGGTTGACGACTGCCCATATTCTTGTTGTGCCTGATCGCAGCGGTGGATTTGAGATCTTTTGCGATGCTTCTGGCAAGGGTCTCGGTTGTGTGTTGCATCAGCACGGGCATGTTGTGGCGTATGCTTCTCGTCAGCTCAAGGTTCATGAGAAGAATTACCCGACGCATGATTTAGAGTTGGCTGCTGTTGTGTTTGCCCTTAAGATTTGGAGGCACTTCTTGCTGAGTGAGAAAGTGAAAATCTTCACCGATCACAAAAGCTTGAAGTATATTTTTACTCAGAAGGAGCTCAACATACGACAGCGTCGATGGTTGGAGCTCATGGCGGATTATGAGATTGATTTGTAGTATCACCCTGACAAGGTGAATGTGGTTCCTGATGCGCTGAGTAGGCTTCCAGCGGTGATGATTTTGACTTCGTAGTGGAGATTGCAGCAGGATTTTTGCGAGTCTGGTGTTGAGATTGTTCTTCCTGGGGAGGCTTCTTTGTTGATGTGTATGCAGATACAGTCGACGATTGTGGATCGGATCAAGGCTGGCCAGGCTGAGGATCCGAAGCTGGTGAAGATTCGGGAGCAGGTTGAAGCCAGTCTGCGGACTGACTTTTTGATTCATGAGGATGGCTCGCTGAGGTTTGGAGCCAGGTTGTGTGTGCCAGCTGGGGATATTAGAGAGGAGTTGATGGTGGAGGCACACAGTTCGCCGTATTCTGTGCATCCTGGTGGCACCAAGATGTATCAGGATCTTCGTCTGAACTATTGGTGGCATGGCATGAAGAGGAGTGTGGCTCGGAGTGTAGCCAAGTGTTTGGTTTGCCAGCAAGTAAAGGCGGAGCATCAGCGTACGGCCGGGTTGCTACAACCGCTTCCGATTCCGGAGTGGAAATGGCAACACATCACTATGGATTTCGTGACTGGACTACCTCGGAGTCCGAAGCAGAATGACGCGATTTGGGTGATCGTAGATCGATTGACCAAATCCGCGCACTTTGTTCCATTCCTAGTGGGACAGTCCACTGAGGCGCTAGCGAGGAGATATATGGAGGTAAAATTCTTTTACTCTCCGTTTTATTTCCTTTTCCTAGTTTGGATAGTGATGTGACGTGAATCGTGCAGGAGGTCGTACGACTTCACGGAGTCCCCGTGAGTATCGTGTCGGACAGAGACACGAGGCTCACATCTCAGTTCTGGCAGAGTTTACAGAAGAGTTTGGGTACGCGTCTGAGTTTCAGCACGGCGTACCATCCGCAGACGGATGGCCAGTCCGAGAGGACGATTCAGATTTTGGAAGACATGCTGAGAGCGTGCATGTTGGATTTCAAGGGTTCGTGGAAGGACCATCTACATCTGGTAGAGTTTTCTTACAACAACAGCTTCCAGGCGAGTATTGGCATGGCGCCTTTCGCCGCTCTTTATGGGAGGAAATGTCGATCGCCATTGAGTTGGGATGACGTTGGTGATCGGGAGTTGTTGGGACCTGAGATGATTGTGGAGGCTGTGGATGTTGTCAGGAACATTCGGGAGAGGTTGAGGATTGCTCAGGACCGTTTTAAGCATTGGACGGATGCTAAACGTCGTCCTTTGGAGTTTCAGCCGGGCGATCATGTGTTTCTGAGGATTTCCCCGAATCGTGGAGTGATTTGTTTTGGGAAGCGAGGGAAGTTGAGCCCGCGATACATTGGACCGTTTGACATTCTGGAGAAAGTTGGCGAGGTAGCTTATCGCTTAGCCTTGCCACCATATTTGGAGGGAGTTCACAATGTTTTCCATGTGTCGCAGCTTCGTCGATACATTAGTGATCCATCTCATGCTGTGGATTTCTCGGAGATTACCGTTCGCCCCGATATGACGTATGACCAGCAGCCAGTGCAGATTCTGGACAGGCGTCAGAAGTCACTTCAGAACAAGGTTGTCAATCTTGTGAGGGTGATGTGGTGACACGGCTCGCCTGGAGAGTCTACTTGGGAGAATGAGGATGAGATGCGAGAGCGTTTCCCACTTTTGTTTCTGGACACGTGAGTGTTGGGAAATTCCGAGGACGGAATTTTTCTTAAGTTGGGGAGGATGTAACGACTGGTTTTCATGTATCTGGATTTATTATATTATATTATATGTTTTGGTGAATTTTCACCTTATGCGTGGTTATCGTCTCCGTAGCTTTCATTTTCGATCGTTTCGTCGTGATCTTCTAGCTTCTTTCGTTGATCGTCGATTTTGGAGTAAGTCATTCGTGACGGGCTTCATATCGGTCATATCTTATTGTTAGATCAAGCCTAGGAGTCTTAGGAATCGATCCCGGAGCTTCGCGCTCCATTTCGAAACTTTTGGTGCTCATTAGCCGGTGTAAGAAGGGGCACCGACCGACTAGATGACGATCCAGTCGGTCGGAAAACCTTCTTGAACCGACTAGTTGGCTTTGTTAATTTCTCAGGAGTTACTGTTTGTCGTTAGTCGGTCTAAGAACGTTGGTTGACCGACTAGGTTGCAAACTAGTCGGTCGGCAATGCTTCTTTAACCGACTAACTCATTAACTATTTTTGGTACCAGTTACTGTTCCTTCTTAGTCGGTCTAAGTTCATCTTTCGACCGACTAGATGTAAAACTAGTCGGTCAGTAGTTGTTCTTTGACCGACTAAATCTAAATCCTATTTTTGTACAGGAGTTACTGTTTGGACTTAGTCGGTCTGCGTTGGTCAACCGACCGACTAGTTCACAAACTAGTCGGTCAGTGGTTGCTCTTTGACCGACTAATCAGTGTCGAAACCCTAATTTCTGGGCAGCCGCCAGCCCTTCCTATTTAAACCCCTCCCAAACGTTCTCTTCTTCTCCCTCACGACCCAAAACCCTAGTTTCTCCCCCATTGAGCCCCCTACTACTTCAAACCCTTATTCCTTCATCCCAAGCCCAAAATCCATCATCCAAACCCTCCCTTAACACATTCTACCTCTCATCTTCCTCAAATCATCATCAAATCCCCCAAATCCCCCTAAACCCTATTTCTCCAAACTTCTCCATCCATTTCCAGATCTGAACCCTAGGTTCCCCGGAGCGTTTCTTCCGTTGCCGTGGTTGCTCGGCATCATTCTTCCGTTTCCTATACGGTAATAATCGATCTCTTAATGTTTTCATGACCCGTTGTGTTTTTGTGAAACCCTAATGAAATGAATGTTGTTTTGATGGTTGTTTCTCCATAACAGCGACTTCCCCGTAGATTAGCGTCCGTGGGACGAGCCTTTGTGATCGTCATCCTCGGTGCTAGGCAAGTGAAACTTGCCACTTAGGGTTTAGGTCATGTTTTATGCCATTTGCTTGTTGTAGGCGTAAAAGAGACTAGGCGACGAAATGATACTCGCCTAGGCGCAAATTTAGGAACTAGCTTGACAACTAAGCTAGATCCGGCATTTATCATGTTGCACAATTACCATGTCACGTTTAATTTCCATTAACGGTAGGTAAATTAATTGTCATGTCATTGCATTCTTTAAGTGTTTCCGTGATTGCGTAGCTTCGCTACGATACTTGTGTTCCTGGCTCGTGTTCCAGAAGCGGGCCATGTGTTGGTTGATAGCCAATGCCCGAACTGCTTGTTTCAAGCTAGGTGCACCCCTATGCCAAATGCTTATGAGTCGTGAACTAGATTGCGAGCTCCTGTGCAGGGCAACCCTGGCACATTTACTGAGCTCGTGTGCAGGGACCCTGGCTCGTTTACATGTGGGTATTGGGGGTAAGAGTTAAGCGGCCATTCAACTGGGAGTATGCCCGATCAGCAACTTCAGTTGTAAGGCGTAAACTCTGGGTTTTGGGGTAGTTGTTAAGCGGCCACTCAGCGTGAATGCCAAACCGTTCAGCTGTAAGGCGTAAATATCTACAAACAACTTGAAACGTGATTAGTGAAAAGATTGAGATTGCTAGTAGCTTGGCTACTCTTGTCTTGTCCCGATAATTGTTCTCTTGTACTTATTGTTTCACCATGTCCTGCTTGTGCACTCATGTTATAACTGCCATGCCATGCATACTAAAACTGCTAGGTTGTTAGTTTGCCTTACTTTCAGTTTCCTTGCTCAAGTCTTTTAGACTTGCTGACATGTGCCCCTTTACTCTTTTGGGTGACACATTTTAGATCCTGAGCCTGAGTACATTGTGGAGGACGAGGTGTTTGCTGACACCGAGCCTGAGCTTGTGTTTAACGGGGAGTACGTGGACACTGGGGACCAGTCCTAGTGTCTTCGTTGTGCTTTTCCTTTTGTTTAGACTGATGTTTTGTTGTCGGTGCGTAGCACCTATACTTTGTTACGTTGTTGCTTTTGTTGGCCTTGTTCTGGGCCTTTAGACTCTTTCTTTTAGCCTGGTGGCTTTTCTGGATGTTGAACTTAATTTTCATGTTGGACAAATTATGAGATATGAGATTTTATTTCTGTCTCTCCTCGTGTTATTATTGTTGTTCCGTTTGTGGTTACAGGGACCTACTTATGTTTTATTGACGCTTATCGGGTTTGGGGCTTCACAGCTCCACTCTCGTGCGGACCTTTTCACGTCTCGCCTCCATTTTAGGGAAGCGGGGCGTGACATATACATTAAGAACCATTTTTTTTCTTTATGTCTTTTCAAATTTTTTTAGTTTTCTTTTATAAAGAACTAGATAAGCTAGAAAGCAAACGAACTAGCACACAAAATGAAAATAAACAAAAACAAGCATGCAACAAACTATGAAGGTATGCATTATGTTCAAAAAGGAAAAATCATACCTTCGCGGTGTAGTATGGCTAAGGAACCAAATAATGAGATGTTCAATCCATAGTTCCTCGTCACCTCCATCTTATCTACACAGAAGATGTTATGTGTGACCTTGGAATCCAACAAGGTCCACTCATGTTAGTCATCAAATTTTTAGGAACCCATATTTGCTTGAATTTAATATTCTTGTTCCTATATTTGCAGTAATAAGAGGTATAACCAACGCAACCATATGTAAAGCACTTTGCATGAAAATTTCCCAACCTTTGTTATTTCAATGTGAACTTTTCTATATTTTGATTTTTCAACATTTTTAAAATCATATCCTAGTCCTCGCCTATTATTGCCATAAAGTTGATTTCCAAGAATAATATCAAATTTTGTTTTTCAATAGAAAATTTCTTTAATGACAATTCTAGACTAGCGACTTTGGATTTCAAATGAGCATTTTCGTTCACGAGCAAAGTGCATTTATTAAGGAAAGCTTTCTTATTGTCCTATTCAGAAATTATGTTTCTTTTAAGTTCATTGTTTAGCATGTAGATCTTTTCATTAAGCAATTCAATTTCAGTTTCAAGCTTAATCACTTTTGCTTATACATTCTAATATCATTCAACAAGGTAGGAAAAATCAGACATTCGATTTTTTCATGCAACCTAGAATTCTCTTTTTCCAACAAAGCAATGGTAGAATCACATGCAACAATTTTTCCCTTTAGTTCCTTAATTTATAATGACATGTTGTAAGTGTCTTGTTGCATTTCGTCGTTGGAATTTCTATACTCTTCAAATATGGATTCATGTTCCTTTATAGTAGATTCGAGGTTGTCAATTTCATCTTGCATTTCCTTACAAATATTCAAGTGCAAGACTTTACCTCATTGTGTTTTTCCATTAAGCAGATGGAGGTGTGCGCAGTTTCCTCCTCATTGTCGCTATCCATATCCCACGTTATCTCTAACGATTTTTCTTTCTTTTCAGCGACGACATTCTTTTTTTGTGGGCAGTCCTTTATAATGTGTCCACTCTTCCTGCAATAAAAACAAAGCCTACTCTCAATAGTTTTCTTACTAACATTTTTAGGCACTTAAGCATCATTTTGCTTTAAAGGAGCTTTTCTTCCCTTTTGCTTCTTTTCATTGCTGCTGAGGGATTGCTCGCTTCCATATGTATTTTCCAAAGTCCTCCATATATCCTGTGCAGAAGAGCAATGTGAGATATGATCAAATATTTTTCTATTCAACCCACACAATAAGATATTCATTGCTCTAGTACTTATAGCACACACATTTCTATCATTTAAATTCAAATTTCTTTCAGGCAAAGAATATTCCTTTTCGTTAATGTAACAAGTATCAACATCAACCATCAACGGATAGTAAATAAGTTTTCATCCCAGCCTTTCAATATATATACTCATGGCCACTAAATAGAGGAGGAGACAACGTGCAAGGGATACTTATAGACGTCAAGAAAGGGAAACTGTCCCAGTAACCCTCGGGACTAGTTCATATCCCAAACCCGTGATAATTTTCACATTCTATATTTTTATTTTTATTCTTTATTCTTTGTTTTTGTTTTTGTTTGGCATTATACCATACGCGCTTCACAGATATATCTGATTTTTCATGCGCAGGAACTCTAGAAGTCTTGACGACTTGGTTCCTCTAGATGCAGAGATTAACGCCACTGTGAGGCGTCTGAACGCCGAGAGAAGAAGAAGAAGAGAGGAGATTGCCACCATGGGAGAAAATATCACTCCCCAGAAGTCCTTGCTTGAGTACTCAATGCCGTCCATTGGATCCACGTCCAGCATCCGACCTCCAGCCATTACGACCGGAAATTTCTAGTCGAAGCCATCGTTGGTGGCTTGGATCCAACAGGACCAGTTTTCTGGAGCTCCTATGGAGAAACCGATTGAGCATCGGGACTCATTTCTAGAGAAGTGCGAGACTTTCAGAATCAATGGCGTGTCAACCGAAGCTATCCAGTTGAGGTTGTTCCCATTCTCTCTGCGGGACAAGGCAAAGCAATGGCTGAAGGGGAAGGACCCCAATACATTTACAACCTGGGAGAAGCTTTCAAATGCATTCCTGAACAAGTTCTTTCCTCCGGGGAAGACAATGAATCTAAGGAGCGAAATCTCCTCCTTCTCCCAGGCCAGCCATGAATCATTGCATGAAGCATGGATGAGGTTTAAGGAAATGCAGAGGAAATGCCCTCACCATGAGCTCCCCTGCTGGCAGATTATACACGATACACCAAAAGTTCTCAATGGATGCCGCGACGGGAGGATCCTTCATGGCAAGGAATGAAGTAGATGCCGGAGATATTCTGGAAAATATGGCATCGAACAATGAAAGGTGGAGCGATGAATGCGCCACACCAAAATCTGGAGGAATGCAACGGGTGGAGGAAGTTAACAAACTGTCTAGCAAATTTGATTTGCTTTTCACCCAGATCTCAGCATTCATGATAGGGGCCGGTGGCGCCAACACTCAGCATGTTGCAGCGGTTGAAACTAAATCAATGAGAGAATTTGAGGGTGGAGATATCTCGGCACCGGTGGATCAGGCGAGTGCACTATTTTACAATCCTACAGGAAATGCACCCTATCCTCCGAGGACAAGTTCCAACCCCGCATATTCTCCTAGCAATCGAAACCACCCAAACTTTAGCTACAGGACGTCGTATCAGCAACCTCAGCAGCAACAGCAGCTATATCAGCCCGCCCTTAGCAGCAGATATATCAGCAGTACCCTCCTAGAAATCAGCAGCCCCCGCCCCAGCAGCAACAATACAATCAACAACGGGTGTTCTCTCCTATCGAAAACCTCCTTACTCATTATATATCAAATCAGAAGAAGAACAACCTACAGCTGCAAATTGGACAAAAGTCTTTGGCCGACCAAGTAATCCAGCTAGGGTTACAAGTGGCCAATCTTCAGAAGGCACAAGGGCAGCTGTCGGGCCAGCCAGAGGTGAACCCAAGGGGACACAACCAAACACTAGCCTTGACGTATGGTCAAGCAAATGTCTCCGCAATAGTCTTGAGGAGTGGTACACAGATTCTGGCACGGGAGGCCATGAAAGAACCTGAGGCACCATTGGTCAATGAGAGACCAAATCTGAAGGTAAATGACAATGGGGCCTCGACGTCAAACCCCGTGACTCCGGAGGGAGTTTCTGAAGAGAAGAAGAAAAATGATGGCGACAACTCAAGGGTCTTCAAGTGTACAGTGCCATTTCCACAGAGGCTGGCCAAAGCAAAAAATCGATGAAAAGTACGGCAAATTCTTCGAAATGGTGAAGGACTTGAGTCTGCAGATCCCCTTTCTGGAAGCAATCAAAACCATCCCCTCGTATGAAATTTTTTTGAAAGACTTAGTTATGAGGGGGACGAGAAAAGAGAAAGTTGTCCTCACGACGGAATGCAACGCTCTAATTCAACGAGCCAATCCACCAAAGCTCAAAGACCCCGGGAGTTTTTATATCCCATGCTCAATAGGGGAGGTATCAATCAATCGAGCGCTTGTCGACTTGGGTGCAAGCGTAAGTCTGATGCCATTATCGCTTTACAAGAGGATAAATATGGGTGAGCTTGAACCCACAGGAATGACTCTGCAGCTGACAGACAGATCAGTAAAGTACCCAGTGGGGGTAGTCGACGACTTACCGGTTAACATCAGCGGTGTGCATGTGCCAGTCGATTTTGTAGTTATGGACATGCCTGAGGATAATCACACTCCGATTATCCTCGGGAGACCTTTATGGCAACCGCAGGTATGCTCATAGACGTCAAGAAAGGGAAACTGTCCCTGAACGTCGGAGATCAGAAAGTAGAGTTTGACTTGGCATTATCGATAAAGTCACCACCGGAGGAACATAGATGCAATCTGCTGGAGGTAGAGGAAAAGAGAATTGTTGAGACAGGAGCTTGGGAGGTTCTCTCACGGAACCCCCCCCCCCCCCCCCCCGAAGGCTTGGATCGACTCGAGGAGCACATTGGGTTGGAAAAAGAAGAATTCGCTGAAGAAGTATGTGTCTCCCGGTCGACTCCCCCCCCCCCCCCCCCCCGGCGATTTGGGAAGGTTGCTCTGACAAAGAGCTTAGGAAAAGAGCCTTTGGAGCTCACAGCTGATGAAGTCTGAGTTCTGAGAAGAGTGGCGATTGACGCCAACATGAGGGAAAAGCCCCCTGACATCACCAGCGAGAGAGTTGTCGAGATCATTCATCTGTTGTCGCCGCCAACAATCAGGAACCATGCCCCTACAGCTGCGAGGATGCCGATCATTGGGCATCACCCGTACAAACCCCCATGAATATCATATATCGGGAGTCGAGCAAACGACTTTAAACAACAGCGCTTCATGGGAGACAACCCATGTTCTGAACTTTTGTCGTTTTTTATAGGATTGGTCTACTAATTTTTGTGAAAAAATACTACTGTGGGAAATTTCGTTGGGATACTTAGATGAATTTTTGTTTGTGTGCAGGAATTGCCCTAACCGATCGGTTCATGCATCAACCGATCGGGTGGCCAGTATCAGTAAAGTGCACCACTTCAACGCACGAGCGAACTGACCGGTTGACAAAATCGGAAATCAGGTCACAGATCGGGTGACGATGACAGAAGCCTCGGGAATTTTTGGGAAAGTTCAACCAATCGGTTGATAGAAGCGGCGGTCGGGTCACAGATCGGGTGGAGATGACAGAGGCCTCGGGATTTTTTGGGAGCGGTCAATCGATTGGGTGAAATATTACCCGATCGGTTCACCTGTAACTGCTATCCAACAGTGATTTTTCGAAAATCAACCCAACCGATCGGGTGAACCTTCAATCGATCGGTTCACCCAACCCATATAAATACCCCCCCAACCGACTTCATTCCACCCGACTTCAAGAACTTGCATTCAAATGGTCGTTTCTCCTCTCTCCCAATCGATCTCCTTCTTCACTCCCACTACTTCCAATCGCCTTTCCCCACTTCCTCCACCATTCTCCGACCTTTCGAACCCTCCGACAACCACGTTCGATCCACAAATCGCCCAAACCCTAGCCCTAGACCCCAAATTTTTGAAATTTTAGTTCTTGTTGGATTAGCATGCAGCGGCTCCCTAAATCCCTCCATCATACAGCGTGGGATCTTTTGGGAGCTTGGACTCGCTTCATTACTGGGTACACTCGCTCCTTAGCTTGATTTTTACAATACCCACGTATTATTATTTTTCTCCTTTGTCATTGTATGTGTGCACACTCATATAATCTTGCATACCACGCTAAATCGCCACACAATCATGGCAAAAGATAAGGACAAGGGTAAGCGCATCATGGTGGAAGAGGAGCCGTCTCGCAAGAGACACAAATCCACACGTGGACGTGCTCCTCCCCCACCACCTACCCAAGCACCACCCCAACCCATCATACCTGTGGTGGACCCACTGATGGGACCGCAGGGAGTCTGTTTCATGAGTCAGGACCACAAAGACTTCTATCTTCGACTCAGCCAAAGATCTCACTTAGCCACCAAATTTGCACACAATCAAACCCAACTCGATCTCGGGGTTTTCTCCGGAGTCGAGTCCCTTTTTGCAAACTTAGGTTGGCTAGGTTTCTTACACCCCCATGCACGATCTTACCCCTCTCTCACCCTAGAATTTCTATCTGCCATCAAAACTGAGAGGGGGTTAAAATATTGATTTCCGCCTCCGAAACCGAAACTTACGTGTCTATGTGACCACAATCAATGATATTTTCGGTTTTCCTAATCTAGAAGGCAGCCTTCCCCCTATGAATTGCATCCCGACTTCGATGTCGACCACTTTTGGGGATGCCTCACTCTCCACGATCATTTTCCTAGAGGCAAGGCCAAGGCCTCTTCCATCATCCACCATGTCTTCCGTCTCTCCCACCGCATAATCTCTAGCGCTTTCTTTCCGTGGGATGAGTCCGGTACTGTGACCATCCCCGTTTTTTTCATCCTTTGGGCGATGACTTTCTCCTTCATTTCCGGTGTTGACGGGATTACCTTCGAGGCCCCGCGCGTACGCATTAACGTCGCTGCATGGCTAATTCAAAAGCTCATTGATATTAGCCGCGCAAAAAAGGGTAAATATTGCTGCAGCGGCCTCATTACTCTCATTTCTTTACACCCACTGTTCAACATCGTGATCCCCACCGATTTGTCGCGTGCCCCAGGATCTACATATCTCGATCTTGATGTCATGTGGCACACCCATATGATCCGGCCGCGAGGCAACGGTCGGTTTGCTTGTTTACTATGACCACCCCCCTGTACCATATACCATTCTGCCAAATCCTGGCCGCATGTCTATTCATCTTGAGGCAGATTAGTCGTTCCCTCCTGATCCTGAGTTTGTAGGGGGTAACACCTGCATTTTCCTCTCCCTGACGCTCACAGACCTCCTTTCCCTGCCGTCCATTTGGGCGAGCAGGATATCCCAGCGTTCAGAGGAGACACCAGGGATGGACCCAGTGGCGCCACCCCGGCTGCTTTCGCTGTTTCTTCTGAGGCACTTACTACGGCCCTCTTTGGCCTAGCCTCCGGTGTCGGCACGACCACTACCGCTGCCACCACTTCTGCTGTCCGCCAGGCCACCTCCGCTCGCCTCGCTCTTGAGGCTGAGCTGGCTGCTCTACATGCTGGCTCATCCTCCTCGACCTCCTCAGATCCATCCACTTCCTTCTTATCACATCCGCATTTCCTCGCTCTTGAGCAAAATGCCACCACCATCCTCCGCCTTCTTACACACATTCATGGTCCTCCACCACCATCTCCACCCCCATTACCTCCTCCATCACCCCCTAGGCGATCATCCCCTCCCACCACCACTGTTTCCCATCCCACCACCACTACCATTGACCCTATACCACCACCCTTCACCTCTATCACCACCGCCTACTCACGTCGCAAGAAGCCCTCTGTGCACGCGAGATCCTTACCCACACCCACCTCATCGGTCGCCGTATCCCTCCCACTTACCATTACCACCGACACTCCACCCATCCTTACCGACACTCCACCCATCGTTCACACCACCACCGCACCCATCCGCCCACCATCTCCACCCCTTTCTCCACTTCTTCGCACGCCCATCACCTCTCCCGCCCACACCCCTCCATCCTCTTCCGAGGAGGGTGAGGAGACTGCCTCTCCTGCATCTTGATTTTCCTTTTTCTGATTTTTCCGCCTAGCAATTTGTTCTGCATCACCTTGATCATATATTTTTTCTAGCATTGTCATGATCAGCTTGGGGGAAATCTATTTTTGTGTGATTGTTGTCTGTCATGTCGCTGCTGTGTACTTGATTATATGTGTTCCTATGCATGTGTTTTATATAGTTGGTTTGAGAGTTTATTTTCTTTATTTCTCTATGTTTCGTTTCGTGTGTTTTTCATGTTTGTTGTCGATGCGTACTTTCCTCCCATCTATCGTTGCCCTTCCGCTCTTACTCCTATTGCATTGAGGGTAATGCAATGTTCATCTTGGGGGAGTCACACTTTGTGCGTCAGTCTTGTCTTTTTTCAGTTATTTTTTGAGTCGCTTTCATCGTGGTTTTCTTTTTCTTTCCTTCTTTTTATTCTCCCTCTCCTAGAGATGACCCCACATGATGAACTGCCACGGAACCACACACACTTTGCTTAGCTACGATAATCACTTTCACTAACCCTAGGAAGCTGAGTCCTGCTGCATTTTATGCTCCGTGGGTTCACTTTGCTTTAGTGTGAGTTGTGTGTTGTGACTAGCTAGTTGGTGTGCTTCTACGTTGTGATTTTGTTTTATATGCATGTCCTTGGTTAACCCCTAGACTATCATGCTTCAATTTCGAATATGCGGTATTTGCCTCCACTGTCTGCTTCTTTATGCATGAATCATATATATATTACGCTTCAAATCAGATGTGTCGGGATTCTACCAATAGGAATAGGATAACACATTCGCTTATGTTCTGATCTGCGAAAAAATTTTGTTTTGCCAAGTGTTTAGAATTCGTATTCTTTTTTGTTTTACTTGGTGCAGATCCTGTCGTCGTGCATCGTTCCCCCATTTGGGGGAGTGCACACTTTTCATTATCCCACTTCTAAAAAAACAGAGAGAAAAGAAGAGAAGAAAAGTTCAAAATTAAAAAAAGAGAAAAGAAAAAATATGTATAACCAAAAATCCAAAAATATATACAAATACCGAAAACCCAAAAAAATTCATGATGTGAATATTACTTCTATCCACCGTGAATAAAGGGAAGGTGAGAATTTGCACCAAGTGGTCTCCTCCACACCTATTCAACCCCCTTCGATTTCGAACACGCTTGGTATAGGAATTTTCTTGCAATCATCTTGGCATTCGTGTGGTGATTCCCTCGTTGCTAGCAATAGAGTCTCCGACACATGATATGTTTTCTATTCTTACTCTATTATCATGCATGCTTGAGCTATTATTCACCGCTAATTTGAATTGAATCGATATTTGGGTCATTCATGGGTGTTTCAGAGTGTTTTCTCACTACAAAGCGTTGACCGTGGACAACCCGGTCAACGTGGTCAAGGGGCCCGCTTGGGTCCCTCAGGCGAGTCGAGTTGGTGCAGTCGAGGCTCGAGTCGGATCTGCAGACGACGTGGAGCGCGTCGGCTAGGTCGAATCGGGGTCCTCGGCCGTTGGTAGGGCGAGGGGTAGCCTCGGCCCGGGTCGAGACGCTCGGCCTCGGTCGGTTGCGCTCGGCCTCGGCGGTCGAACGACGAGGGGAAGCCTCAATCGTCCAGCTGGTTGCGTGGTCGGCGAGGGGCGAAGGGGAAGCCTCGGCCCGTGGATCTGATGCCCTCCTGTGTAGACGAGAACACTCGTCAGGGGGCCGGACCTTGGTTCCGGCCAAATCCCCTCCGATGCCTAAGTCAGACAGAGATCTGAAAGAGGAGGCCCGGCGGAGACGGTTCGACTCGTGACGAGATCGGAACAGCGTCTCACGGCGCGAGCGGGGGAGGAAGGAGATGAAATGGGGGAACTAGGTTGTTGATGGAGTACCTAAGGTTCTAGATACCTGAGAGGCGGTCCCTTGTCCTGTCGTCCTCCTAGCCCCTTTATAGACCTCCGCCGTGATTGCCCCCGACCCACGTCGCTCGCCCGCCCTCAATCGTGCCCCCTCGATCCCCCCCCCCCCCCCGTCGCCGCTCCCTGCGCCATGCCAGCACCTCCCTATAACTGCCATTATGTGGTAGCGGGATCGAGGGGGTGGTTATCGCTGGAGTGGGCGAGTGACCAGTGTGTTACCGGGGCCGGGTCGGATCGACATTTGGGGGGGTCCCCCATAGGGCCTTATCGAGTGGGCCTGAGTGCGCAGATGGGCTCTTGACTGGTGGTCGGGTCTCTGGGCTCGTGTCTTTCGGGCCTCGGCCAAATAGGCGTAACAATTGCCCCCATAGGTCGGGTCGATCGGCTTTGGCCGGTTCGGCTCGGCTGATGTGACTTCCGCCGACCTTGACAAGCTCGCCAGTCGATGCCGACTCATTTATTAGTCGTCATCATGAGTTGGCCCGTTCGATACTTTTAAGGCGCGGGCTCCGAAGCGTCGTCGGTCCTCTGATGCTGCCACGTTGTAGCTGCAAGCTTATCCCCTCCGCTCGCGGGATCGTCTTAAGTTGAGAAGCCGAGGGGTTCGTGAGCCGCCATCCCGTCGTTTTCTCCTTTGTGCTGATCCCTATTCTGCCTGAGCTCTGCCTCATGTCGTCTTCCTCTGCCACAGGTTCGGGTCGGTCGGAGCGCGACGCGGCTCCGGGTCTGGCGGGTAGCCCTCCTTCGGTGATTTGTCGGCATGGGGATGATCTTTCAGGGGTGCCCCAGAGGTCTTGTCGTGGCCTTCGTCGATCTGTGCCACCGCCATCGGGAGCATGCGCTCCGCCTACCTGCTTCCGCCTTACTCGGCTCGTGCCCCTGGGGCTGACGAGCGAATCTGCTTTCCTGGCCCCAACGAGGTTGGAATATACGAGAAGTGTTTCCGCTTCGGGCTTCGTTTCCCGCTCCATCCTTTTATCGTTGAGTTCCTTCAGGCCCACAACGTGTGCCTGTGTCAATTCTGCCCCAATGCCGTCGGGCTCCTCGTCGGGTTCATCGTTGTCTGCATGCTGAGGGGAGTGGCGCCCTCTCTTCGCCTCTTTGCCCAGTTCTACCGCCTGAGCCACCACCAATCGGGGGCGTGGATTTACATCAGCGCCCGCCCGAAGATGACCCTGGTGCTGGGGTTGCCGAGCTCCCTGAAACGCTGGAAGGGGGAATACGTGTTTGTCACGTTCCCGTCGAGTGTACCCTTCCCGGTTCGGTGGGAGGTGGCCGGTGCAGTCATCCTCGATCTGGGTGAGCCGACGGTCGCCGAGCAGCAGACGGCGAAGGACATGCTGGCGATTCCTGCGAGGGAGCGCTCGATCGACGTCCTCTTTAGTGACCGCAACTTGCGTAAGACGGTGTGGCCCCTAGGTAAGCTTCTCCGAGCGTTCGCCATTCGAGGTCGTCCGGGCTCTGCTATGTCTCTCATTTCTCCTTTGAGTGCAGGTGGGTTCCCTCTTGGTCCTTCTCCCGCTAGCACTCTCGTGCAGGTCCCAAATCTGGATCCACGCAGAAGGGATCATGTGCTGGAGGTCCGGAAGAAGCAGCGGGTCGTGACCGCGACCGGAGGCTCAAAAAGGAAGAAGGTGTCATCTCCCTCTCTCCCCTTGCTGGGGTCTTCCAAGAGGGTCCGTGAGGGAGTCGAGGGGGTTGATGTCCTGCCGACTGCTGATCAACCTCAACCCGCCCCCGTTGAGGTTGCCTGGCTGTGGGTCGGCCCTCTACCTCTCCCGGACGGTTCTCTCCCTGATGCCTACGGTCGGTATCTTGGCGTGTTCCGCTCCACTCCTGGCGAGTTCCCTTCGTCAGGGGAGGGTCTTCTTCGTCCACGCTTCCCAGTGGGGGAGAAGGAGTCGGTGTTTTCGAGCCGCGGAGCCGCCGCACGAGTGGCCGAGAACTGTTGTCTCCCTCCCGATCAGGTAGTGTTGGACGGAGTCAGAGGTGACTGTTTGGCCACCTTCGTGATTCAGGCCGGTCAACAGGTAGTGTGTCTCAGCTTGTCCCCCCTTTCTCCAGCTGCTTTCACTGTCTTACCTTCGTTGCTTTGGTGCAGTTGTCCTCGGTGGGCCTCTCAATGAGGCGCCAATTCGCGGCTCTTCCCAAAGCCAAATCCGATGCCGGGCGAGGCCCTGAGGCCCCCGGTGAGGAGGGGGAGGCAGGTCAGTTAGAGGAAGCGCAGGTCCAGTCCTTGGATTCCCGCGTAACTGAGCTGTCCTCTGCCCTGGAGGAGGCGGACCGGGAGAGAGCCTTGGCTCTGGCTACAAAGTCGGAGGCCGAGGCGCGGCTCGCCGAGCTTTTGAGAGGCGCCGACACGTCTGGAGGAGCCGAGCAGATCCCCAACCCTGCTGCTGCCTCCGAGACCTTGGAGTTCTCCGATCGTCTGGAAGCGACGGAGGAGCAGGCGAGGGTCCTCCTTGCCCAACTTGGCGAGAAATCCCGGGAGATCGAGAAGGAGAGGGCGGAGCACCAACGCCAGATCGAGACCTTAGAGGCCCGGATGCGTGGGCTTGAGGAGGTGGATCCGGCCCGGATCGCTCAGGATGCCATGGCGGAGTATGCCACCTCCTTTGTTGAGACCGCCTTATCGGAGGCGTTCGAGAAGGGCTTCGCCCGGTGTCAGTCCGAGATCCAAAAGAAGTTCCCACTCTCGGGGGTCAACTTCGAGGATCTTCGGATGTACCCTGACGTCGAACGGAGTAAGGGGGGAGACCCTAGTGGGCTGCCAGCCTGTGGCTCCACCGGTGCCCCTGGAGAAAAATGAGGGAGGGGAATGCCCCTCGGCCTCTTCGTGCGCCTCTCTGTATATCTTTTTGCTTTATCTGGAAAGGAATGAATTCAAAATAAATTTATTTCATAGGAAACGATACATCTATTGAAAGTACTTGCGTAAATGTTCCGTATTCCAGGTGTGAGTGAGAATCCTCCCCTCCATATTGGCTAGTCGGTAGGCTGCGGGTCCGAGGACCTCGACGACTTTGTAGGGCCCCTCCCATCTAGCCGCGAGCTTCCCTTTGCGAGCGGTATCAGGGTTGAAGCCCGCTTTCCGGAGGACCAGGTCCCCAAGGTGGAAGCTTCTTCCCCGCACCCGAGCGTTGTAGTATCAGGCCACCTTCTACTTCTGGCGGATGATGGTGGCCAGTGCCTGCTCCCGTCGCTCGCCGAGGAGCTCCAGACTGAGCCCCAGACCCTGCGAGTTCCTGTCTTCGTCAAAGTATTTGAGGCGGAGAGATTCTTCGCCCAATTCGACCGGCACCACCGCCTCGGCCCCGTAGGTGAGCATGAACGGGGTCTCGCCAGTGGCCTCCTTGTGGGTCATCCGGTATGACCAGAGTATCCCGGGGAGCTCCTCTGGCCAGTTCCCTTCGGCGTCTTTCACTTTCTTTCGGAGGGGCTCTATGATGCACTTGTTGGCCGCTTCCGCCATTCCGTTGGTCTGGGGGTGCGCTACAGAGGCGAAGAGAAGCTTGATTCCCCATTCCTCGCAAAAATCTTTAAACCCTGCGGAGTCGAACTGCTTCCCATTGTCTGTGACGATGGCCCGTGGCACTCCGAATCTGGAGATGATGGAATTCCATACGAAGCTTTTTGCTTTCTTCCACGTGATGGTGGCCAACAGTTCGGCCTCGATCCACTTGGTGAAGTAGTCCACCGCCACAATCAGATACTTCCGCTGCCCTCGTCCCGGTTTAAACGGTCCGAGGATGTCGAGCCCCCATTTCGCAAAGGGGATGGGGCTCACGATAGGGATGAGCTCTGACGGGGGAGTCGAGGTGTGGTGGGCATACCTCTGGCATTCTTGGCATTTTTGGACGTAGCTTGTTGCATCTTGGGCCAGGGTCAGCCGGTAGTATCCCTGCCTCAAGATCTTCTGTGCGACCATCTTGCCCCCATGGTGATTCCCGCAGATCCCTTCGTGAACCTCCCGTAGGACGTAGTCAGCTTCCTGCGGTCCGATGCACTTCAAGTATGGGAGGACATCCGTCTTGGTCCAGCGTCTCCGGTAGAGCGTCCCTTCATGGATCACGTATCGGAGCGTCTTTCTCTCCAGGGTTCGGCGTTCGTCCCCATCGGTTGGCACCTCCCCATGAGTGAGGTACCGGATGATCGGGTCCATCCAAGTGGGTTCTTGGTCGATTGCCATCACCTCGTGCTCTTCCGTGCTGGGGGACTGCAGGTTTTCCACGTAGATGGTGCGGCCCAGCTCCTTTGGCGAGGACGAGGCCAGCTTCGACAACGCATCTGCCCGCGCATTCTCTGATCGCGGGAGGTGAAAGACTTCCACGTTCTTGAACTTGGACATCGCCGCTCTGGCGACAGGGAGATATCTCTGCATCGCCTCCTCCCGTACCTCGTAACTCCCCAAGAGTTGGTTGACAATGAGCTTCGAGTCGCTGAGGAGGCGGATGGACTCGGCCCCGAGCTCCAGGGCCAGCCTCAGGCCGTTGATCACCGCTTCGTATTCTGCCACGTTGTTCATGGCTGGGAACTCGAACCGCAACACGTATTCCACAATGTTCCCTTCCGGAGATCGTATTGCAATCCCAGCCCCGCCTCCTGACTGTGTGGCCGACCCATCCACATGGACTATCCATGCTCCTGGATCCCCTGGCTGGAAGTGGTCAGCCGAAAGAAAGGACAAGGGTTGAGCAATTACCGTCGCTGGGCCTTCTTCCTCTGGGGGGCCATTTCCTTCCGTTGTGCACTCGGCGATGAAGTCGGCTAGAGCCTGCCCTTTGATGGTCGTGCGCGGTTTGAATCGGAGGTCGAACTCGCTCAGTTCCACTCCCCAGTTTAGCATCCTTCCCATTCGATCGAATCTCTTGAGGTTTTGCTCCAGTTGCGAGTCGGTCAGGATCAGTATGGTGTGGGCCTGGAAATAGGGTCGGAGCCTTCGTGCTGAGAGGACGAGGGCGTACGCCAGTTTCTCCATGGGCGAGTATCGCACCTCCGCCCCCTTCAAGATCTGGCTCGTGTAATATACCGGCCACTGCACCCCACCGTCTTCCCGGATCAGCACCGAACTCACAGCTTCCTCCGCGCACGCCAGGTAAAGGCTCAGCGACTCCCCTTCCCGTGGCTTGGACAGGAGAGGCGGGCTGCGGAGATACTCTTTGAGGTCTCCGAACGCCCTGGAGCAGTCTTCGTCCCACAGTATCATCTTCCTATTGTCTGAAGGTTCCGCGATCGCTTTCCTCAGGACCTTGAAGAAGGGGAGCGATCTTTCCGCTGATTTGGAAAGGAATCGCCCCAAGGCTGCGATGCGCCCGTTCAGCCTCTGCAGCTCTTTGATCGTCGTCGGCTCACGCATGTTGATCAGCGTCTCGATCTTGTCAGGATTAGCTTCAATGCCACGGTTAGTTATCATAAATCCCAAGAATTTGCCAGATCTTACCCCGAACGTGCACTTCGCGGGGTTGAGTCGAATGTGGTGTCGCCGCAACCGCTCGAAGGTCTCCCGCAGGTCGGCGATGTGGTCTTCTGGTCACCTTGACTTGACAAGCATGTCGTCGACGTAGACTTCCAGGTTCCTCCCGATCTGGGAGCTAAAAACCTTGTTGACCATTCTCTGGTAGGTGGCCCCTGCGTTCTTCAAGCCAAAGGGCATCTTCTTGTAGCAGTAAGTTCCCCGGTCCGTCGTGAAGGCTGTCATTTCTTCGTCCCGGGGGTCCATCTGGACTTGATTGTACCCTGAGTAAGCGTCCATGAAGCTAAGCATCTCGTACCCCGAGGCGTTGTCCACCAGGTGGTCGATGCGCGGCAGGGGGTAGCTGTCCTTGGGACAGGCCTTGTTGAGGTCACTGAAGTCCACGCACATTCGCCACTTCCCGTTGGGTTTCCTGACCATCACCACGTTCGACAGCCACTCCAGGTACCAGACCTCTCGTATGAAGCCGGCGTCAAGGAGACGCTCCACTTCCTCGGAGGCTGCCTTCATCTTCTCGCCGCCCAGGTTTCGCTTCTTCTGCCTGACCGGCTTGAAGCTGGGGTCGGCGTTGATCTGGTGGACGATCACCTGGGGGTCTACGCCGGGCATGTCCTCCGGCGACCAAGCAAAGATGTCCAGGTTCACCTCCAGGCATTCAATCAGCTGATCCCTCAGGTCCTGGCTCAGCCCTCTCCCGATCGAGACGAACCGGCCCTCGATGTCCGTGACCGGGATCTGCTCTTGCTCCTCCGCAAGGGCGGGCCTAGGCCCACTCCTCAAGTCGAGCGCGGCCATCTGGTCGGTTAGACGATCCTCAGGACCTTCCTCCGCCAGTTGATAGCAGGTACTCGGTCTCCCCGCGTCGCCTTCGACTTGCCCCATCCCCCCGGGCGTTTGAAACTTGATAGTCTGATGGAGGGTCGAGACTACCGTGCCGACGGCGTTGAGTAGGGGTCGACTGATGATCCCATTGTATTCCGACCCGATCCCCAATACGATGAATTCCACCGCCAGGGTCACCGAGTCTGGTGCGTCTCCGAGCGTTACCGGGAGATGGATCGTGCCGATGATGGGGGTGGAGTGACCCGTGAATCCAACCACGGGACCTGAGCGAGGTCGTAAGTCTTCTTTCCGCCGCCCCATCTTTTCCAGGGTTGACATGAAGAGGACGTCACAGGAGCTACCGGTGTCGACAAGTAGCCGCCGTACCATGGTAGTGTCTATGACCACTGACACCACCAAAGCCACGTCTGAGCTGCGCGCCGTTACGGATGCACTCGGTCTCCCGACCGGTGGGGACGGGGAGGGTCTCCCGGCCCTTTCCTCACGATCCTCCTCGCGTCGGGCACGTGCCCATTCTTGCCAACGATGGCGGGCCCTGTCGCCTCGCGTCAGGGCCTTGCTCTCCTTTCGCCGAGATGGGGAAGGTCGCGTCATCGCAGATGTGGTTTGTTTTTTCGTGGGACAGTTTGGTTCCCACAGACGGCGCCAGATGTTTCAGAGTGTTTTCTCACTACAAAGCGTTGACCGTGGACAACCCGGTCAACGTGGTCAAGGGGCCCGCTTGGGTCCCTCGGGCGAGTCGAGTTGGTGTAGTCGAGGCTCGAGTCGGATCTGCAGACGACGTGGAGCGCGTCGGCTGGGTCGAATCGGGGTCCTCGGCCGTTGGTAGGGCGAGGGGTAGCCTCGGACCGGGTCGAGACGCTCGGCCTCGGTCGGTTGCGCTCGGCCTCGGCGGTCAAACGACGAGGGGAAGCCTCAATCGTCTAGCTGGTTACGTGGTCGGCGAGGGGTGAAGGGGAAGCCTCGGCCCGTGGATCGGATGCCCTCCTGCGTAGACGAGAACACTCGTCAGGGGGCCGGACCTTGGTTCCGGCCAAATCCCCTCCGATGCCTAAGTCAGACAGAGATCTGAAAGAGGAGGCCCGGCGGAGACGGTTCGACTCGTGACGAGATCGGAACGGCGTCTCATGACGCGAGCTGGGGAGGAAGGAGATGAAATGGGGGAACTAGGTCGTTGATGGAGTACCTAAGGTTCTAGATACCTGAGAGGCGGTCCCTTGTTCCTGTCGTCCTCCTAGCCCCTTTATAGACCTCCGCCGTGATTGCCCCCGACCCACGTCGCTCGCCCGCCCTCAATCGTGCCCCCTCGATCCCCCCCCCCCCCCCCCCCCTCGCCGCTCCCTGCGCCATGCCAGCACCTCCCTATAACTGCCATTATGTGGTAGCGGGATCGAGGGGGCGGTTATCGCTGGAGTGGGCGAGTGACCGGTGTGTTACCGGGGCCGGGTCGGATCGACATTTGGGGGGGTCCCCCATAGGGCCTTATCGAGTGGGCCTGAGTGCGCAGATGGGCTCTTGACTGGCGGTCGGGTCTCTGGGCTCGTGTCTTTCGGGCCTCGGCCAAATAGGCGTAACAATGGGTATGAGTATATGGAGCTTTATTGCACAACTTAGATAGTCACACCGTCTGCTAGCTCACGACCTCACTCACTCGCGCTTCACCATGTGTAGCCACGACACTTGTATGGACTCATATTCCTGGGTTTAGTGATGTGTTTATCGCATGCTTGCTTAGTGTGGCGTGTTTGATTTCGTTGGCTCTGACATGTGATTTAGGATTTTTCTTTTCGATTTCTGATTCTTCCTTTCTATTTTTTCCCTCCGAGCTCCTACTCTCACTTGTCTTCCTCGAGGACGAGGAAGGGTTCAGCTTGGGGGATTTTGACGTGCGTTTATATTTTATATATTCACGCACGTCTTCTCCGTGATTTCCCGTCGTTTTTCGTTATTTTGAGTCCGTCTTTTTGTGATTTTTAGTTTCTTTTCACTTTCTTTGTGTTTGTGTGTACTTGCAGAAGATTGCCAGCGCAGGGGACATATAAAGCAAATATCATGAGTCCCCGGAGCAACGGAAGATGCCACACAAGAACCAGAGGGCTAAATGTCAATTCAGAGCATGTATCAGCCCTCAACCGATCGGGTGGAAAGACCCACCGGATCGGTTCGTGCACACGTATCTGACCCGATGAGGAGCAGCAATGAAGCAAATCCCAACCGATCGGTTCAGAGATCGGTTGGTCATGACAGTGTTCTCTATTTTTGAAGCTGAACTCCAACCGATCGGTTGACTTGTCAACCGATCGGTTCACCTGTAGCTGATCTTCCCAAGCTCAAGAGCCGAACGACTTCACCCGATCGGTTCAGTGATCGGGTGAAGTATCTCAGAAGCTGAAGCCCAGTCAAACGGTCGTCTCAACCGATCGGTTGAGGCGTTTATTTTTGTCTTCTTATGGGAATATTCCCTGGCATCTTGCCAAATGTATATATAGCTCTAGGTTTCTCAGAAAACAAGAATCCCAATTTCTTAAGCATTTTTTAGAGATTTTGGCTGCTGAGAATTTATTTTGCTTTGTAAGTTTCTTGATCGCTTTGATACGTTAATATTGCGTTAATACTATCATTTGCTTCTCTAATCTATTGCTTGATATCTTTTTTATGGCTTTATTTTGTTGCATTGAATCTTTTGCAATGATTAGTGAGTAGTTTCCTAATCTGTGACATTGGTGGAAGCCCCTTCGTGGGTTCTCCCTAGAACTACCATAGGATTAGGGTTTCGATAGAATATATGGATTTAGATGGTTACGCGGGGCGTTTTATTGTCATTGGCGGGATAAAGACCGCCTTTAACCGTCGGGCCAAGGGGAAATAAAACGGGAGTTTGATCCCCTAGCCACAGCTCAAACCCCTAGCGTAGACATTGATTCCTAGCGCGTGGGAACGGCAGGATGAAATTTCGAGAGCAATCGTTGAGAGCTTAGCACTCCCGGAGTCGGTCGGTGCAGGACATGGGAATGCCCACCGTCCGAACCCGGGTAGACCTCATGTATCATCCTAGGCATCGACCGGAATATCGGGCCCATGGGACGCTAGGTATCACTCTTAGAGGCAACGTCTCACCCCTAAACCCTAGAATCCGATCGTATTCCTATCCGTCGGTCGTAATGGAGAGAACTCATGATAGGGTGGAAACCAAAGTCATGTGTTACTTTTTATATCTTATACCTTTCCGTAGTTTCATTTCGTGACAACCCACCAAGCGATAGGGCTAGCTCGCCCACCAGGTGATCCGGTTCCTCTTTGTTGACTAGCACACCACACGCCTCCCCGTGTTTGACCCCCAAGCCACACTACAACACCGTGCGCTTGCGGTTACAAATTTTAATTCTGGTATCCATGTCCGAATTTATACATAGCCAAATCTAGGGGATGTCATGCTCTCTCTTTGATTTGTTGCGCAAGTATTGAAGCTATCCCTTTGATGTGTTGCGCAAGTATTGAAGCTATGGAGGAGAGGTATGTTGCGGCCTTGGGATATTATATGGAAATGAGATATGGCAAGTTGCGCAAGGAGCTCTTGGAGATGGTTGGTTGCTTGGCTTTGAGGAGGAAGGAGATGAAGCTCTTGGAGATTGAAACTTGCAGCCAAGGATGGAGTTCTCTCGGAGAGGAAAGTTGCGGCCTTGGCTTTGGAAGAGTATGGCAATGGAGCTCTTGGAGATTTGATTTTGGCAAGGAGATGGAGCTATGGCAATTAGAGTTCGGCCATGGAGATTGGTATATTGCGCAATATATGTGGGGCTATGCAAGGAGCTTTGGCAATGTGATTTATGCAAGGAGGAAGAAGGGTTTTACCATGTTGCGCAATGGGGCTAATGACTTGAAACTTGAGGCCTCCCCTCTCCCTTGTGTTGGCCGAAATCCCTGTTGCTTCCCTTCAGTTTTTGCCCTCTCAAATTATCTCTCTTTGGAAGATGGGTTTATATAGGAGAGGATGGGATATGATAGAATCAATTAGAATCCCATAATTGATAGAGATTGGAAGGAATCCTAAATTGATTAAGATTTGAATGAATCTATATAGATATGGAGTTTGAATTTGTATGGCTATGGAATTGAATTTGAGTAGCTATATGATTTGAATTGGATCTCATTTAATCACCTTTGATTTGCATGAGATTCTCAATATCTCTCCATCTTTAACCAAGTCTTCAATTTGCATGGCATTAGGATTTGAATGTTGCACCAATTGATTTAAATCAATTCAAATATAGATTTGAATTGATTTCTTCATTATCTTCCCATCTTTGACTTAGTCCAATTTTTGTAGCCATTATCTCCATCTTTAACTTAGTCCAGTTGGCTAATGCATAGCACATTCTCCATCACTTTTACCTAGTCTCTCTTTGAGTGTTTGCGAGAGTTTCATTCCTAAAAACACTTAGCACACACATTAAATCGTTCACACACGTTTGTTATCTTCAAACACTTAGTCATCGATCGTCGTATTCAACTACACATTGTATCCAACAAGTCGTATCAAACATATCGACATACGATATCATTTTATGAGAGACATTGTGGCTGAGAAGATAGTTTCTTTTAAGTATATATCCACGCATAAAATGGTTGTTGATCCTCTTACTAAGCCCATTACCAGAGATATGCTTTTAAGAGACATGTCAAAGCTCTAGGATTGCGTAGAAATTAAATATACTTGTGATTGTACCCTATAAACCATTAAATTTTTTCAATTAAAAATGTGAACTTCATTCATTATGTTTGAAATGAGTTTAACCCAAAAGGTGTTATTTGATAACACATTTATTCAGAGTACATAAGAAAGTATGTCAAGCGACATGGAAGATTGGTCGTCTCACATAGGAAATCGCCTCTGACGTTCTAGGTGAACGAGCAAGGATGAGACTTAATCCTCTTTGAAAGTCGCCTTGAATAAGTTTTAAGATGATGTCATTATATATACACACACAAATAATGACCGAAATGAACTGATTTCCTAAAGTTCATCTAAGCCTATTCATGAGCCAGACACAAATTATTGGAGCAATTGATTGCTGTAGAATTCAGTGTTAAATGTATGAGTACATGTAACTGGAGTCTAAAAGGTTTTAGATTTAAAATACTCAAAAGACATATGCAATACACCGTTGCATGTGATTCATACCACATGTGATGGAGTCGACCACAATGGAAAGTGAGAAAGTGGATCCCTGCCTTTCCACTATGTGAGTCCCAAGAGGATTCGTTTCCTTACAAATACCATTTGACTAATTGACTGGTATTCAAAATCTCAATCTTGGTGATGGCTACTTTAGCATATTTCTATGACCACGAGTGATTCGGTCTAAAAGGATATGTCTAGGAAAGCAACTAAGTTATGACTTAGAATATTGAGTGTAAAGGAAAGGCTAACTTTGTTAATATCAAGTTTGATGATCTCATATGACGGTCAATCTGTGTAATAAAGACATCAACGTGAAAAAAAATATTTAAGTATGTCCTCAAGATTAAATTATTACTAAGAGGGGTCAGTAATACTTAAATTTATATAACAAATTAAACATGGGGTATTATAAGCGACGAAGAAAATTTAGAGGATCAAATTTATAAATGAAAGTTGTGTATCTCTAACCAGTGCACAATAAGATTGCATATATTCACTTATGGGTCGCACGACCAAGTTACCAAGTATGAAGTCTTTTCCATGTGTTGTTTTTTAACAACAATCCCATCATGTGCAAACGAGAGATGCTGAAATTGGACACGTAATTTACAGCCATTGAAATTTGTACAGTAGAAATTTGTGCGTTATATTTTCAACGTTAAATTTTCAACGTTAAGTAACTTTCTCCACTTAATTCCTATATAATCTCCCTATTGCCTGTGAGAAGAGAATCAATTGGAACAGAATGCTTTTCTCCTCTCTCCCAACACCAACACAGAGGAGGAGGAGGAGGAGGTATCTTGGTGATAAGAAACTCTCGGTTTCCTTCTGTGATTCCAAATACGAACCAAGGCATCGCTCTTCTGTTCCGCTGTGTTCTAGGTGATGTCATCATCACTCGTCGAACACGAGCAGAGTTAAAGCTACAAAAAGATCTTAATTCTCCAAAGTCCTCCAGCAGTTGGAAGCTGTAGCCAACGGATGGGCAAAGAATTCCATAAGATGGGCAGAGCCAAATATTAGCTCATTGCATGGACCTGGAATCCATGCAGGAATCACAAATCTATAACAAGAACTTCATTGCAATGTGATACATAAACTCTTTAGTTGAAACTTGAAACCCCACAACTGGAACTTCAGAGATACAAAATGAAGGGATCATCCAGGTAAGTGGTTCAATACCCACTAATTAGCTACCCTCTTCCTTTTCCTTCTTTTAAAACAAATCAAGAATAAGAAGAATGCATAAAAAGCTGCCAGCTACAAGTACATCTACTCCGACCACACTTCGCGAAGGAGCTTATACCTAACATTTGTTTGCATAATTTCCTTTCGGGTTCCTTTTTCGTTGGATGTGTCCACGGGTGTGTTCTTGTTGATGATCGATGTAAGGGGAGAATCTAAATCATCCAAATCCTCATCGCTGGTGTGCCCCTTCCGCTGGACAATCGATGCTCTTCTGTCCAGACCAGCTTTCCCGCTTGCATCCGCCACCTTCGCTGCCACATCAGCCGCAGATGGGGGCGAGTACATGACAGGAGCAGCTGAACATGGGAAGATGTTGATCATAGCCTTCTCTGATATGCGACGCTCCAACAAGCTCTGGTGGAAACAAACATAGATTAGATTAACTTTTTTAACGGATATGTTTTTATTGAATTTCTCTCAAGTTTTCTTTTAAATGGAGTTCAAATCAAACAGTATAACATAATGAAACACTATTTTTTCCACCAACAATGACAAGTAAACAAGTGAAGTATCATTTGTTCTCCAAATTGTTTTTTGTTTTTGTTTTTGTTTTTGGGGTGGGGGTGTGGTCTTCAAATTTTGATACCAATTCGTTATCCATAGGTTCTCCATAAATTCAAGTAGATGCCTTCTGAAATTAGGAAACTTAAACAAGTCATCCTTTAGTTGTCATTGTTGGTGGACGTAATGACTAATGAGAGCGTTTATACGAAGTATACAAGAAAAGGATGCAGTGGTCTATTCCTCAATCCACTTCCTAAATAAAGATATTATACCGGTCCATGAGACCAGAATACTGTGGATTCATATTGTCCTAGATAGGGAACAATGGTATTCACAAGTCACCAGAAAAAACTGAGTGTGCATGTTCTTTTAGGTAATGAATAAAATTAGATTCCACATCATTATTACCTTGGGAATGTGATCAATTTAAGTTACTTTTTTTTTTTGCCGCAGACTAATCTTACACTTTGTTATAATAATTTTTAAATTTCCCTAACCTTTTTCGGGGAATTCAAACAAACACTCATTAGTAGCACAAACTAAAAAAATTTGACTAATTTTTTTAACCTATCTGCGAACAAGCCAACGATATTTTATGGAAGAGCCATCACAGAAGTAAATCTTAACACTGAATGTGGCACAGATACATTGATCGATATTTTATGGAAGAGCCATCACAGAAGTAAATCTTAACACTGAATGTGGCACATATACATTGATTGTTGATATTATACACCCAGCCACCCACCCACCCACCCACCCACCCCCCAAATTTTCACACCCCCCCCCCCACCCCCCCCCCCCCCACCCCCCCCCCCCCCCCCCCCCCACCTTAAAAAGCTTCAGTAGCATTTCCTTCAAGAAGTTAAACTGTCTGATTATTTCTGTTGCTTCAAAATCATTCATTGACTTCCAAAATTTAGAAAAAATTTACTTCTAAGTCCAGGGACTAAAGTCATACATAAATGTTTTTATAGTGGTATTAGTATCAGTGCTCCCAGTGTTTTCCATACACGAATTTCAGTATTAATCCAAATTATGTCAACACCAAGAATTGTGCTAATTTAATTTTCTTAGATTATTTTCATTTGACATGTTTGGCTGTTATTATTCGAGGATTTGTTGTATTAAAATTATAAGGATTTAATTTGGTTAGTTCTACTTATGAACTATGTATATCCTCTTGTTGCAATAGTATACTCCCATGACTTCTGAAAATCTTTTAACTAAAACGAAATAAATGTGTTTCCTAATCTAGAATAAAACCATTATAGAGGGATTGCATCCGTAACTAAAATCAATTAGTTTATGTTCTCATACATCAGCACCATTCATTATTGTATAAAGTATAGAAGAAATTCAATCTTAACTAAACAGATATTACTTGAATTCAGTAATTATTTTATACGTTTTGATTTATTGATAATCTATTTATTATGATAGTTCTTATGCATTTTGAGTGGGATTTGCCTTCCTAAAGCAATGGTATTATCATAATTTGTTAGTAATTTTACATCTTGGTGATAATATGTATGGTATACATATCATGATTAGTAAAGAATTTCATCCACAAACTTGATGTGTTTCCTAATCTAGATTCCAGATTAGGAAAAGTAAATAATAAATAACACTATTGATATTATTAGAAAGACTGAAAGGAAATCAAATATGGAAAATATATTAAAAGAAATTGATATAAAAACCTTATCCTGCTAAGTTTTCATTTTTCTTGGTAATTCAATTTGATTTTTCACAATGTGCACTTTGTTCGCATTAACCAGTCATGAAAAAAGTAATAAGTTCTTGTATGGAGCTCTCTCTATTTTAAGCCATGTCAACCAAACAAATTTGATGAAGAATGCACTTCTGATGATAATGATGCGGCCGTAATGATTACAATTACAGAAGACAATAACACAGGTGGAAGCAGATCAAATGTAAATCATAACCGACTACTAATGCCTACGATGACTGCAGAGCTAAATGGGAAACTGTAGAAGTTGCCAAGAAGGATATTTATCAAAACCTATGTAGCATCTCTCAAACATTCATACTATGTATAAAAGCACAATTGAGTTCCTAAAATCATACCTCAGCATTAAGTTCCTCGAGGACAATGCCGGGAATAGGATCTGGGCAAAACTCATCAGGTGTGAAGTTGCAGAGTATCCGTGTTATTAATGATAGACCAATTGAAGGGCAAACCTAATGTAATAAACAAACCCAAAAAAATATTTAAAAGAGTGAAAGAGAGCTGGAATATTTTAAATTGTACCGCTGATGCCTGGATGGCTAACCTCTTTTCTGATGGACTTTTCAATCAGCATATCTTTCGGTAGCATCAAAAGGTCACTAAGTTCATTAAGGAGGGGGAATGCCTTTGACCCAGCATCTACTTCCCTGATTTCATCATCCCCATTGAGAGCTTCATCATCTTTTATGCAATTGTCAGCATCCATACCAAACAAATCAGTCAAGCATCTGGACCAATTCCCAATCTGGAAACAAACAATCTTTTATTAAAATGTCTCTAATACGACATTTGATTACCTCTAATAAGCCACAGCATTATCAACATCAAGAGATATGCTTATTTGTAGCTAAAACTGTCAGTGTTAAATTTGTTCTCTATATGTGGGAGGCTCAACTACGTTTCTCACCAACCCCTGAATGAAAGGGCATTTATTATCTTCATGTTGGTTGTTTGGGAGGGGGGGGGGGTGGGGTGGGGGCTCAAATACATTTCTTTCTAATGAAACCACCAACACCTGAATGAAAGGCTGTTTATTTCAAAGATATCTAATGGGACTGTAGAAATTACATAAACATTACAATGCAAAAATTATCATCTAATCCTTTTCTTTAAAAATAGGGTCAGCAATGGAGCAAGACTCTGTGAAGGATTTGAAGAAGTTTTTCAACGAACTGCTAACATGATGTCAATCCTCTCTCAGCTGTGACATATTTCTGACTGAAGAAATGTGGACAAAAAAGGAATTACCATATTACTGTAAGACCAGTTAGTGTCATTCATATCCTATTAGTGTGCGTAACCCATAGAGAAGAGGGGAGATACTGTAAATTTGATGTAGGGAATTACTTAAACTGTGATACTACTTTTTATGTTTCTTTGATTTACACATGAACTTCGATGTTCACAACTTCACAATGCTTGGATCTGATCAGTCATGTATGGAGTATTTTATTAAAACAAAACACATATAAAACAATGGTATCCATATGCAACTATTAGCTGTAATATATATGTTAGCTATAAGTACATGCACTAAAAAAACAAATATGTGATGTCAGTCTTACAGAATTTTTAAGCTGTGCACCAGAACCAAAGCTCAAATCTCCAGAAGGGATTGGCAGAACTTTTGGATCAACGATAGGATCTGATACAGGATCTGTTGGCATCTCATTTGCTGATTCACGTAAAATAGCATTAAACATTGCAACATCTAATCTGGAGACACATTGTTCCATCACCTAATAAGAACAAACGAAACTGTAATTTCATTTTCCAAAGAAAGGCGCCACAACAATGGTATTATTCATTAAAATATGATCAACAACCCATTTGACTACAGATAATATAGATGTCATAAGACCCCGTATCGGAAAAAGGAAATTACGGTGCAAATGGACTGCATTTTCTCAAAACATCAAACAAATAAAATTTAGGGAAAAAACTTATATGTGTGCGTAGTTTATGTTGCACAGAAAGGAAAATTATCACTTTATATAGATGGTTAGGATCTATCATAAAAATAATCATGCTTTATGTGATGTTCCTCAATGAATGCTTACGACTGAGATACAGCATGCATTTTCCTCCAAAGGTAACAAAAAGATGTTATCACTCCATACCATTCTCGCCAACACAGGTAAGCACCCACATTCATGCCCCCCAGAACGGACTGGACAGAGTCTGTTAAAGGCATCTTGAAAAGCACTGTTCCAAAGGTTGATAGAAAAATTTCCTTGCTGTTGGTCACCTAAAGCTGGTCCTAACACCTTCCCATAGCCACTTGTCGTATACAAATCCTCCACAGGAGATTGCATGTGTGGAGTCAAGGTCTGTAAATGAACCAGGAAATGTTTATTAGAAATACATTAGAGTTTTTCTAAGCCATTTGCTATAAGCTACAGATGCTTTTTAAAAAAGAGCATGATAGATAGCATAAATGTGTAAGCTGTACGAATAAACACCAAAGCTATTGTCATGAATGTCCTCCATTCATAATGAAATCAAAAACAAAATGACCTTTATTCATATTCTTTGGGAATATACATCGTTTGGAAATACATTAAGAGAACAAAAAATGAATTATCTCATTCAAAATTTACAAAGAATATTTCTTCAAGGACACATTGAAGTATCATTATGGAAATACAAGCTGATATTTTCATGCAAGTATATTTAAATAAACGGTAATGCCTTTACATATGCAAAAAGCCAAAAACTAATAGATATTATAACTTGTTAGCAAAGCAGTGATTGTTCGTTCTTTTGTCTGAAACAAATCTAGCAATATGACATTGGCATAGAGCCATTCTGCAATATTCGCTAATGAATTGTAGAGTAAGAATCCCACATATAGTTAAGACATGAATTTGACTCAAAAATATTAATGGTTGAATTCAGAGGCAGGTAGAGAACTAACAATGTTTTTGTGTGTAATCTAGGCACATGGTTAAGACAAGCACTTGCTGCAATAGAAACATGATTTGAACTAATATAATGTCTATGTACATCAGGTGAAAATTCAAGTGCAAGATATAAAAACAATTGCTGAAGTAACAAACACACTAGCAGCAACAACTGGGTTGGACCATAAGAAAGAATTTATGATATGCTCAACAGAGCTCTGATCAACAGAAATAACTGGGTGGAAATCTACCCACAAACACACATACAGAAAAAACTGCCAATTGCCTCAGATTACGGCCGAAACATGCTATTCTGGTATGAGCATCATACAGTACAAAACAAAAGAAACTACAGATTTTAAATGCACATTTATCAGTTGGCCAATGCATGACATAAAAGCAATTGATGCAGGACAACAAAGATGAAGGATGCAAAGTGGAAAATAATATAGATATAAGGGTTTCTAATAATGAAAATGGATCACTGTGAGGACCTTGGCTCCGTCTCGAGGTCGTCCCCGAATCGATGAGGGATGAATGGGCTCGGGCAATCTTAAGCTCGACAAACCACAAGAAAGGCTAGATCTCCACCACAATGTCCCTTTGCGAATCTCCACCGATCAACCAAGCTCAACAATATGTAAGACCAAAGAGAAAGAACAAAGCACACACAAGAGTGGAAGCGCAATTACCAAGCTTTATTAAAAGTCACCAAGGCACCATATAGGATTTAAGCCCAAATCCTCAACCCCTTACTTCTCCTTCTTCAAAGCTCTCACTCTTCCCTAGCCCCTTTTGTTTAGGTTATTCTCCTCTTCTTACAAGATCTCTCTCAAGATGAAAACCCCTAAACAAAGAGACTACTTATATGGTCCCAACAAGGGTTACAACATTCCCTAGTAATGTATAAGTATACCCCTCACTAAGACACGCATAAAAAATTAGAGTTTTGGAGCCAAACTCTAACAGTCTCCACCTTGGCGAGAAAGCTCTTCCATGCCCCCATGAAGATCAATAAGGTGTCACATACACCTTAACCATGGTGAGAACAACCACCCACCAACATCACAGCTCCATCCACCTGAGGAGAGGTGCTTCTCCTCATCTTTAGCACAAAGAGATATTTAGCCAGTTTAGAAAATGCCTAAACGTCTCCATTGTCACCGACTTGATAAAGACATCCGCCACATTATCGTCGGAGTGCACCTTCTTAATAGAAATTTCACCATCATCGACCCAATCATGAACTCTATAATACATCCCCGCAATGTGCTTTGTCCTTGCATGATAGACATGATTCTTGGTCAAGCAAATTGTACTTTGACTATCAGAGAATACTTGGATGTTCTCTAGGTCCAAACCCAAGTTCATTTACCAAACCTCTCAACCAAATCGCTTCCTTGGAAGCCTCCGTGATTGCCATGTACTCATCCTCCATTGCAGATAATGCCGTCATGGATTGTAGCACCGACCTCGAAGAAATAGGACCACAAACAAGTGTGAAGACATACCCGGTAGTAGACCTCTTCTTGTCAAGATCCCACGTATAATCTGCATCAACATATCCCACTACAACATTTGAGTCGTCTTTCTTCTCAAACATGATGCCCAACTCTTTGGTGCCTCCCAAATATCTCAAAATCCACTTCACCGCATTCCAATGCTCTTTACCCGGATTTGACATGTATTCAATCGCTTGACCTATGTCCGGCCTTGTGCATATCATGGCATACATCAAGCATCCTACCGCATGTGCATATGGTACCGCTTTCATCTTCTCAATTTCATCCATCGTCTTTGGACATTGCTCTTTGCTCAAAGCAAAATGAGAAGCAAGTGATGTAGAGACCGGCTTTGCATCCTTCATGCCATACATCTCCACCACTGTAGAGACATATCTCTTTTGTAATAACCGCAACTTTTCGGCATCATATCTCTCCTTATCTACATACCCAAACTCTTTGTGGCCGCCCCAAGGTCTTTCATGCCAAACTCTTTACTCAACTTAACTTGAGCTCAACCACCATTGACATGTGTTTACATGCAATTAGCATGTCATCCACATAGAGAAGTAACATGATATGAGAACCATCGTCAAATACCTTGTAGTAAACGCAACAATCATACTCACTCCTTGAGTATCCGATATGCAACATGAAGGAATCGAAGCGTTTGTACCATTGTCTTAGCGATTGCTTGAGCCCATAAAGAGACTTCTTCAACCGACAAACAAAATCTTCTTTGCCCACTTCTTTGAATCCTTCCTGTTGTGACATGTAAATTGTTTCCTCCAACTCACCATGAAGGAATGTCGTCTTCACATCAAGTTGTTTAAGCTCCATGTTGAACTCTGTCACCATAGCCAAGAGTATCTTAATAGAAGTGTGCTTCACCACTGGGGAGAATATCTCATCATAGTCTACGCCAATCTCTTGTTAGTACACATTCGTCACCAACCTTACTTTGGAAGTTGGTTTGTCCTTTTCATGCAAAGGTTCCTTCACACTATAGATCCACTTGCAAGCCACCTGTTTACGATCCTTTGGTTTAAGCACCAACTCCCACACGGAATTCTAGTGGAGAGATTTCATCTCCTCCATCATTTCCTCTAACCATTCTTCTCTTTCATGTGAATCTATAGCCTCTTGAAATCAACCAAGCTCACCACCACTAATGGCAAAAGCATAATGAGCCTCTTCCACTTGCTCACATCTGAGCCTATAGGTGGCTTTATGGTTCTTTTGGAGTGTTGATGCATGGAGCATGAGGTTGCGGTGTCAACCTTAAATAGAGAGATCGACACAAGTAGGGTGACGAGCATGGTTCAATTCTTCGAGCTGAAGAGATGTTTGGGCTCGAAAGGTCTCTTGGAGTGTTGATGCACCGAAGGGTGTGCTTCCCGATGACAGGCTGGTGTTTCCTTGATTAGATGAAAATGTCTAGAATCTGGGTAGAGCGGTGAAGTGTCTAGAGATGACTTGGTTTGATAAATAAAGTTTGAAGAAGGATAGAGTTTGTTGAACTATGCTTCAAATTCATCATTTGTGTTTGGCACAGTCGTGCCAAGTTTTGCGAAGTCTACCAATTTTTATGCAGGCCGTGACACAGTCGTGCACAATCTGCAATTTCCAAAGGCATGTTACGCAAAGAGTGACACGGCCGTGCTACATGACCGTGTCGACTGAATACGGTCCAGACACGACTTACACAAACACTGTCGTGCCGATCTCTTGCACGGCCGTGTCAACTGAAGACGGGCCAGACGCGACTTATGAGTTAGGGTTTTGATCTAAAACCTAATCTAATCGGACGGCTGAGATTCCACACGACCCATGGAACTATTTAAACTCTTCCTATGGTTTACTTTGAAGAGATGTCGTCATCAAGTTTCTTCTTCCACGTGCGTCTTGGAGTTTTGGGGCATGTTTTGGTGAGTGACTTCTTGAGATTTCTTTGTGAAATTCATTGTAATCTTCTTCTTGTTATCTATCTTTTCGGGTTGATGTGTTATTGGTGAGAGCTTTTGTTTTCTTTTCTTTTGGTGAGATTTGAGGTCTTTATTGCGTTTCTGAGAAGAGTTTGAACTCCAAGCTTGGAGTTATTGGTACTCCTTTTTGTTGAAGAAGATTGAAGGAGTCGGTGTAATTTTCTCTAATCATATAGTGGAAACCGTCATCGGGAAGCTGGACGTAGGCGTCGTTAGTGGACCGAACCAGTGTAAATTCTGTGTCGCTTGATTTGTTGCTTTACTGCCTTTGTTACTTTTCGTATTTTTTGTTTTAGTTGTATATTGTGCTGTTGTGGTGTTTCTCTAAAAGATCGCGGCGTAGTGATTGTTGGGTAGTTAACCACCTTTGAAGGGGCCGCTTCCGATGTCTATTTGTCGGGTTGTTTCCCAACAATGGATGTGTTTCCTAAGAGGGACATGAAATTTAGATGCAACACCACCTATGCATATATTGTACTAGAAAATGGTACGTAACAAAGTGGGACTATGGGAGGTGGTTTACACACACCGGCAAGCTCAGGCAAATGAATGGCATCAATTAACACGTGAATTAATTGCTATGCATTAGACTTCACTTGTCATTAGCAAGAAAAAAACAGAGCATCGAGTTCTCCAGAAATTACCAGGAATTCACATGAGAAGGTTTCGAACAGCATAAGATATTTTCAAGCTTTAGCTAAAAATGCAATTTTTACCTGCCACCATACAGATTCAACTATACGAGAGAAGATCCAAGATTCAATTTTTTCCAATGCAGCTGAAAATGTGCTGGTCTCTTGCCAGTCCTCTACTTGCTGAATAATGCTCATCTTTTTTGTTTGTTTCCCACCAGAGACATTTTTCCAATTCGCCCGGGGAGATTTACTGTCACTACTCTTCTCACTGCCAATGGACTCAATAACCCTCATGACGGGCTTCAGTTGGGATAAATTTCCGAAAGTTTGAGACACAATTTGTCTAAGGACAACTGTGTTTGACAACCAGAAAGACAACCTTGAATTAAAAAGAAGATGTTAGCAACTTAGGATAAATAAAACTCGTTGACATGCTTAGGTTAGCAAGCATATAGTTATTTACCTAGGTACATCATTGCCGCATGATTTGGCAATTAATACTAGTCCTGAGACTGTATTTTTAGCAACAGTAGCCCTCTTATCCTGACTCCAGTGCTTACAAGCATGAATGTACAGCCTTGACAGACGACGTGCAGGTGTGTGGACCTTATGTGCTGAGCTACCATGCTCTGGTACCACAGAGTACAGAGAAATCTCAAGGGCAGCTATTTCTCTCAGCTCTTCCTCCAGTTTCTCAATTTTATGTTCCATCGCTTCAATCTTTTGCAACGCATTTGTCCTGTCATCTTCAACACTATTCTCCTCAGTATCAGCCGTTTCATCATCTGTTCTAGCGCTTTGATCACATAGTGGAGTTTCATCTAAAACATCTATCTCCTTAATCTCTTCACCGGTCTTATCGTCGCTTTCTTCAGATGCTTCTGATGGAGGTTTCGAGCGAACTTTCACATTGTCTGATTTCTTGTTACCGAGAACTTTAGGTGTTGAGGAACTTCTGCTAGGTTTTTGAGCTATCTTCGAACTGCTATTAGACGCCTTGAATTGCAGTTTATTAGAATCTTGTTGATTACTACTACCTTTTAATGCCCGAGTTCCATTTTCAGCAGACTCTTTTTTCATAACCTTATTGGGCACCCGTGAATCTCTTTTTATCTTCTTGTCTTCATTGCTCTGAGAGGAAAGAGAGTCTCTTGCAGGCTCGTAATCTGATTCTCCATTTTCCTGTTTGACATCTTTGTCAATGTCACTTGAATGGTTATCTCTTTCTTCTAAATTCTCTTTCGTACCCATTTGTAAAGTAGTTATATCTATGAGCGCCTCCTCAGACCGGTGCAGACCATTGGCATACCCTTGATCATATCCCGCAGGAGTTCACTGATCTGTGATGCTACAGTTCACATACATGATTTCTTAGGAGTTATTATTAAATCAGAAGAATTCAAGGTAAGCTTTTAGATGCAATTGTCATATAGAATCTTGTTTAAAACTAAATGATGGGAGGGAATTTGTCTTTCACCCAAAAAGATACAGTAGCCAGTACAACCATTATTGCCCATATATCATTGCTATTTTTGAGAATTAACTCTGATTAAAGTACAAACTTCCAGTGATATATACAATGAAGACTTGATCACTCACACACGCACGCATGCAACCACGCATATGCACTCATGAACACACATAATTGAAAAGAAGCTTGGATCATCCAAGAGTTAAAAGGGGTTGTAGCACAGGAATATCATGCACGCACGCGAACTTGCGTGCTCGTGCACATATATGATTGAAAGGAAGCTTGGATCAGTGACTGAAAGGGTATCAATACTAGTAATTGCACAGTAAGTATAATTTTAGTAGCTTCTTTGGATAGGAAAACCTTTGCTGAGATATAGCATCGACATGATGAGAATGAAATTTTATTGCATGGATCACAAAACTATGGTAAACAATAAAATGAAAGCAGAATACCAAAGAGAACTGATTTATTTAATGACTTGTATTATACAGTAGATTTGGAAAATCCTTGGTTCAGAATGAATTTATTCATTAGCAGGTTTAGAAAACAACATTCATTTATCAATCGAACATATTGGATCCTTTTGGCCAGCACCTAGCATATATATGGGCACGGTACTAATAGGTATAAATAATGGCACAAGTCTACAAGACACCACAAATATGCAGAAGGTAGTGTATGTAATATAATATAACATATAATATATATTTATGTACATACAACAAAGAAAATATAAAATGTACCATCAAATGATATATTTTTAACATAAATTTTAGTTAAGTACAGTTAATTTTGTAATTACATTTGCACGTGGTCTTAAGCATAAAAAATACAAGTATAACCCTCAACATTACATGTACGCACACAAAAATACAAGTACCCTCCCTCACAAAGTAGAAGTTAAAAAAAAATAAAATTATGAGTACAGAAGTAACCATGTCCAAAAAGTATTAAATATTGTAGGACATGTGTGCAAGAAGTGTTGTCAGAAGCATTGGCGGAGGCAGACGGGGGCTTTAGGGGGCCGTTGCCCCCTAAGGTTTTTTTTAAAAAACCAAATATACAGCAGCAGCCCAGGCCCATTTAAAAATAAAAACCCCCAAATAAGCATGCAGCGCAGCGCAGGCCCCCATTAATCAGCGGCGCTCTCCTCTCTTGATCGGAAACCCCTTTAATCAGCGCCGCTCTCCTCCCTCGATCGGAAACAAAAGCACGCAGCTGCACAACACGCCGAGGAATCGCCCGGCCCTTCTACTCCTCTCTCGCCCGGCCCTTCTACTCCGAGGAATCGCCGCAGCACGCAGCATGCCTCCGACTCTCCGAGTCTCTGACTCCGACGGACCCAGCACGCGTGCCACCATGCGGCGTGCCCCTGTTCGGTTCTCCCCCAACTGCCGGTGAGATTTTTTGTTGAAATTGAATTTTTCTTGAAATTTGTGTTGAAATTTGTGTTGAATCAGTTCTCCCCTATTCAATTCTCTCCCTGTTCAGTTCAATTTGTGTTGAAATTTTTGTTTAGTGTTGAAATTGTTTAGCGTTCTCATTTGTTTATTGTTCTCATTTTGAATTTGCAGTTCAACCAGGTTGAAATTGTGTTTGAGATCTTTTTCCATAGATCTAGTTTAGTTTCAATTGCATGTATTTGTGTTTTCATTTTTGTGAAATTGGGTACCCATAGGTGGATACAAAATATCACTTTTAGTATTTCGATGGAAAATTTTATAAGAAAATTTTAATTTTGAAACATACATGTTTATAAACTGAATTATCATGTCATTAGAAAAGTATTTCAAACGTAAATCTCTTGGGGTTGGAGAGTCATCCAATGATTTGAGCAATTTTGCTCAATCAAGTTCAAAGAAAAGTCATATCGAAATCAATCATGACAAACTCATTGCTGACCCTGGCCTAAGAAGACCAATATACGAATATGATGTGAATGTTAGATATGAAATTCGAAGAGCATATCTACAAAAGGGCCCTTGTCAGCCTTTACAACATGATTTTCCTCAAAAGCAATTTGGAAATGTATCAGTTCGACGCTTCAATTCGTCTTGGTTTGGTGCATACCCAACTTGGTTAGAATACAGCATATCTAAAGATGCCGCTTTTTGCTTGTATTGTTATCTTTTCAAGTCCCCAGGTGGTAAGGATTCGTTTGTGTGTGATGGATTTTGAAATTGGAAGAAGGAGAGATTTGATCTTCGCGTTGGAAAGCACAATAGTGATCACAATGTAGCTCGAATAAAATATGAGAATTTAATGAACGAAAAACAAAGTATCATACCTTTGTTATCTAAGCAGACAACGAAGAGTCAAAGTGAATACCGAACTCGATTGAATACTTCAATAGAGTGTGCTCGTTTTTTGTTGCATCAAGGGCTTCCTTTTCGTGGACATAATGAATGTGAAAGTTCAAGCAACCAAGGAAATTTTTTAGAGCTCTTGAGATTTCTTTCAAGAAATAATGAAGATATTAACTTAGTTACTTTTAGTCAAGCTCCCGGCCACAACAAATTGACCTCTCCAGATATCCAAAATAACATTAATCAAGCTGCTGCAGAGGAGATTACTAATGTGATTATTAAAGATCTTGGTGACTCATTATTTTCAATTTTAATTGATGAGTCACGCGATATATCGATAAGGGAACAAATGGCTGTTGTTCTACGATATGTAGATAATAATGGGCATATTATTGAACGTTTTCTTAGCATTCAACATGTGATAGATACCGCTGCAAGTTCACTTAAGATGTCACTTGAATCTTTGTTTTCTACACATGGGTTAAGCATATCAAGTTTGTGTGGTCAGGGTTATGACGGAGCAAGTAATATGCAAGGTGAATTCAATGGTTTGAAAGCACTTATTTTGAATGACAATCCAAGTACGTACTATATACATTGTTTTGCTCACAGGCTTCAGTTGACTCTCGTGGCTGTCACGAAGAAACATAATGAAGTTGGAGATTTCTTTAATTTTATTTCTAGCATTCTGAATATAGTTGGAGCATCATGTAAAAGGATGGAAGTGATTAGAGAAAAACAAGATGCTAGAATTGTTGAAGGGCTCGAAAAGGGAGAAATTTCTAGTGGACGGTGTCTAAATCAAGAAACATCTCTCAGAAGATATGGTGATACACGTTGGGGCTCTCATTATGTTACAATTGTCCGTCTACTCTTGATGTATTCATCAGTACTTGATGTTCTTGAGATTGTAAGGGAGGACGGGGTAAACTCGGAACAGAGAACAGAAGCAGCTGTCTTAACAGATATTATGGAATCATTTCATTTCGTGTTCATGCTTCATTGCTTGAGAAGGATATTAGCAGTTACCAATGAGTTATCACAAGCATTACAAAGAAAAGATAAGGATATAAAAAATGCTATGGGTTTATTGAGAACATCAAAAGATCGATTGAAGATGATGAGAAAGTGTGGATGGGATTCTTTGTTAGGAGATGTGTCATCCTTCTACAGCAAACATGGTATTGATATTCCAAACATGAACGATGAGTATAAACTTCGTGGGCGTTCAAAGAGAAAATCTCAGGGGGATTACAGACATGCATCATTTTCGTTATGAATAATTCAACAATATAATTGACATGCAACTTAATGAATTGGATGATCGTTTCACTGAGTCCAGTACAGAGCTACTTCTTGGTGTGGCATGTTTAAACCCAAATGACTCTTTCTCTGGGATACGATCCGGTAGATCGTATAAGCAAATCGATAAATTTAAAAGTGGAAAATGGAAAAGGTGGACTTTTTATAGGATAGAAATGCGAAGAACTACAAATAAAGTGGGTTTCTTTCGAGACGAAACCATATCTCCTAGCTTTGAATGTCGGATCAAAGCCTAAGAACCTTCTCTACGATGCCTAACAAGTTTCTTCACAAATCAAGCATGACAATAAAAGAAGATGGCTAGCCCTAATATATAGAAAAGAGGGGATTTGCTAATCTAGTCTGAAAAGACTAGACTACCCCTAGAGCCACTAAACCCACTACGCGATGACCCCGTGCCTCCTACGCCTCATGTAAGTCACGATAGGTGGTCACGTATCCTCGGTAGACAGTGGGGTGGGTGCGTCTGCATCAATACCCCCTTAAAAGAGCCATCTTGTACTCAAGGTGGAAATCTGGGAACTGCTCCTGGACCACGTCATATGCCTCCCACGTGGCGTCACAATCGGGTAGGCACACCTAGTAGATCAGCACCTCCCTTCGCCGACCCGGTCCCTGACGAACTGCCCACACATCCAGAGGCTACAACAGTACCTACATGTCCTCAGTAAGTGCATGTGGCAGAGCAGACGACGTTGACTGGTCCCCGATCGCCCTCCGAAGCTGCGACACATGGAACACCAAATGTATCGTAGAAGATGGTGACAGGCGCAGCCTGTATGCCACCTGCCCAATCTTGACCGCAATCTGGTAGAGGCCGTAGTAGCGAGCTGCCAGCTTCTCATTCTGCCTCCGAGCTAACGTATTCTGCATGTAGGGTCGCAGCTTGAGATATACCATATCTCCCTCCTGAAAGTGGACGTCCCGCCGATGGCCATCTGCCCGGGTCTTCATCACCAGCTGAGCCCTCAAAAGATGTCTCCGCAGCTCCTCCAACATAGCATCCCTCTCTCCCATATAAGCCTCCACCTGTGACCCCGGCGTCTGTCTGTCGTCAAAGCGAAGCAATGACGGTGGATCTCGCCCGTAGAGGATCCTGAATAGGGTCGTCCCCGCTGCAGAGTGGTACGACGTGTTGTACCAATACTCCACCCACGCCAACCACCTGTGCCACTATCTAGGCGTCTCCGAAGTGAAGCACCGCAGATAAGTCTCTATAGAGCGGTTCACCACCTCCGTCTGGTCGTCCGTCTGTGGGTGGTAGGCCGTACTCTTCTTAGGGACAGTACCATGTACCTTGAAGAGCTCCTTCCAAAACCCGCTCATAAAGACCTGGTCCCGGTGGACACTATAGACGCCGGTACCCCGTGCAAGCGTATCACCTCCCGAGTGAACGTTGTGGCCACCGAGACTACGGTATAAGGATGCCTCAATGGTATGAAATGGGCATACTTACTCAATCGGTCTAATACGACAAAGATCACTGTATATCCCTCTGAACGGGGCAACCAGTCAATGAAGTCCATCGTGACCACCTCCCAGACCCTCTCTGGCAACTCTAACGGCTGTAACAGCCCTGCTGGTGCCATGGCCATATACTTGTGACGCTGGCAGACGTCACAAGCTGCTACTAACTGGGCAACACTCCTCTGCATCCCGAGCCAGTACACCTCTCTAGCCATCCTCTGGTACGTCTGTTGTACCCCCGAATGGCCTCCAGTCACCGAGCCATGGAACTCCTGAAACAGGGCCGGTATAAATACTGAGGTCCGCGGTAGCACCAACCTTCCCTGGTAAAGCAGTCTGCGCCCTTGCAAGGAATACCCTGTCGGCCCCTCCTTTCCCTGCCGCAGCAACTCGCGGATCTGTCCAGTTTATCGTCACTCTCTGCCTCCTGCAACATGAGCTCCCAGTCCAGCCACATCGGTCGCGACAGAGCCCTCAAGTCCACGCTATCCTTCCAACGAGACAAGGCATCAGCAGCTTTGTTCTCTAACCCCGGCCTGTACTCGATGTCGAATCGGTACCCCACCAGCTTGGACAACCAACGCTGGTGCTCCTCAATAACCAACCGCTGCTTTAAAAGGTACTTGAGGCTCCGCTGATCCTTCCTAACCACGAACTCCCTCCCCAACAAATAGGGTCACCACTTCATCACCGCGAAGACAATGGACATCAGCTCCCTCTCATATACCGACTTCAGACGTGCTCTAGCAGACAACACCTGACTAAGTAGGCTATGGGCCGTCCCTCCTGCATAAGCACCACCCCCAATCCATATACCGACTTCAGCCGTGCTCTAGCAGACAGCACCTGACTAAGTAGGCTATGGGCCGTCCCTCCTGCATAAGCACTACCCCCAATCTATATCCCGACCCGTTAGTCTCCACCACAAAGGATATGCTGAAGTCTAGTAAAGCAAGCACTGGCGTCGTCGTCGTCACCACCTTCAAGGCCTCAAAAGCCTTGGTGGCCTCCTCCCCCAATGGAATCCGTCCTTGAGCTGTTCGGTAAGGGGCCAGGCTATGGTACTGTACCCTTTAATGAACTTTCGGTAGTAGCCCGTCAAACCCAAAAATCTACGAAGAGCTCACAGTGTAGTAGGCACCGGCTAATCCAACATAGCCGCTATCTTTGATCTGTCGGCATCCACCCCCTCCGCCGAAACAACATGCCTCATGTACTCGATCCGTGCCTGGCCGAAGCTGCACTTCTTCCGGTTGGCGAACAACTGATGCGCCATCAACTCCCAGAAGACCACCTCCAAAAGGTCCAAATGCTCCATCATGCTCCTGCTGTAGACGAGAATGTCGTCAAAGAAAACGAGAATGAACCTTCGCAGGAAGGGCTTGAAGACCTTGCTCATCAAGGCCTGGAAAGTCGAAGGAGCATTCGTCAAGCCGAACGGCATGACTCGGAACTCGTAGTGCCCATCATGTGTGCGGAAGGCAGTCTTCGACACATCCTCTGGCCGCATCAGGATCTGGTGGTACCCTGCCCTCAAGTCGATCTTCGAAAAGATCGTCGCCCCATGTAGCTCGTCCAGCAGCTCGTCGATTACCGGAATGGAAAACTTGTCAACGACGGTTTTCTTATTCAGCGCCCGGTAATCAACGCAGAATCTCCAACTCTCGTCCTTCTTCTTAACCAGCAAAACTGGGCTCGAAAAAGGACTCACATTTGGCTGGATTACCCCCGCATGCAGCATCTCCCGCACTATCCTCTCAATCTCGTCCTTCTGTACATGCGGGTATTAGTACTGTCGCACACTCACCGGTGCTGCTCCATCACGCAATACAATTGCGTGCTCGTGTCCTCTAGACGGTGGTAGCCCCTGCGGGTCCTGAAAGACCTTCTGGTACTGCTCTAGCACCTGCTCAACCTCCACTGCGGTCTCATCCCGCTGCTTCTCCCCCTCAGTTGTCATCCCCTGATACTCCACCAGGAACCCCTCTCCCTCGTCCCGCAACGCCCGAGTGATGGCCTTAAAGGCCACTAATGAAAAACAAAGGGTCGGGTCCCCTGTCAACACGACGGTCCGCTCCCCGTCTTGAAACTCCATCCTCAGAAGCTTCCAGTTCACCTTCATCTCCCCCAACTTCTTCAGCCACTGCACCCCCAGTATGATATCCACGCTGCACAACTCCAATGGCAAGAAGTCCTCCATTACATGTATGCCCTGCAATGTCAGGCACACCCCCTTGCACAGCCCCTTGCTTTCCTCCATCTTTCATATCCCCAGGAACACTGTAAACCTCTCCATCGTACTCAGCTCTAACCCATGACGCTCTACAATCTTCCGAGAGATGAAGTTGTGAGTCGCCCCGCTGTCAATGAGTACGGTCACTGCCTGCTCCACCAACAGCCCTGACAACTTCATGGTATGATTCGACGTGAATCCTACCACTGAGTTCAAGGACACCTCCGCCACGTCCATGTGGACATGTACCTCGCTCTCCTCAGCCAACTCTGGCTCCACCTCCTCAGTATACTCCTCATCGGGCACAATCACGATCTGAAGCAACTTGCTCGCACATCGGTGACCGGAACTGAACTTCTTGTCGCACCTGAAACATAGGCATGCAGCTCGCCTCACTCTCATGTCGGCCTCAGTAAATCGTCGACCAGGCACCACTAGTCGGGCCTCCCCTCTCTTCTCCCCCGCGGCCTCTGGTGCTACGGTGGTCCCCCTGGGTGGTGCTGGTGTCGGCTGACTGCGCTGGCCCTGGCCTCCCCAAGTCTCTCGGATGCGCCTCTCCTCCGCATGCTTCTCCTTCGCCTTGTGGGACAGGCGAAGGACGTCCTCCAAGGTCCCCTGGCTCTGCATCCGCAACTCAGCCCGTATAGAGGGTTTCAGCCCCCTCATGAAGTTCCCGATCATAACCTCATCGGTCACCCCCTTCACCCTGCTGTTAAGCATCTCAAATCTCTCCATGTAGTCTCTCACTGACCCCTCCTGCCTCAAGGCAGACAGCTGCTCGTAGAAATCTTCTCCCGCCGTCTCATGGAACCGATCCACGATCAGTGCTGACAGCTCCTTCCAAGTGCAAAAAGGGGTCTGTGTTATCTTCCACCGGTACCATACTAGTGCCTTCCCCTCAAAATAAATCCAGATGGCCTTCAAGACCTCCTGCTCCGTCAATCTCATCACCTGAAAATATCGCTCCGTCCGATATATCCATCCGTCTGGATCTGTACCATCAAAAGTCGGCATCTTCAGCTTCATCAATCGTCGATCCGCGTTGATGTCACCCTGATGCCCCCTATCTCCCCACGGTCACCTCCCCAGCCCAATCCGCCACCACGGGTCTCCGTCGGGCCTCTCTCGTCAACCCCGTACAACTCCTCAGGCCAACCAGGCCTCTCCCACGCCTCGGGCTGGTAGTAGTGTCTCGGAAACTCAGGTGGAAACTCAGGTGGTCATGTAGAAACAGGCCTCGGCCCAAGATGGATAGTCTCCGTTCTCCAAAATTGGCCCACACGGGCCCTAATAGCTGCTCCCGAGGCCCAACCGCCTCCAACCGTCCCCGACGTTCCCCCAAAGTGGGGTATGAACCCCGCCACACCCCCAAAGGGGCGTGAAGGGTTCGCCGGGTGATTCGGAGTGAAAAGTGTATATTTATACCCCATAACTACCCCCATTTTGTGCTAAAGGTTATACTTAATCGTGCTCTTTTGGTTATATTTTCGCTTTATGTCGATTTTAGGGCTTACTCTCATTCTTTACACAAAATACAGATTTTATCGTTCTTATTGGCTTCCTGATATTTTTTATATGCTCCTGGTATTATTGTGATAATATTGTCAATTTTTGAGAATTATTTGAGCAATGGATTATTTTATATGTATTTTGGAAGTCAATATTGTTTTATACAAGTCATTATATTCATTTCTTAACCAAATGGACTAATTTCTCCTTCTCCTATTTTTCAGGTACTCTTGGGAGTCTTTGGGATTTTCTAGAATTTTCTGGGATTTTTCTGGGGCTTCTAGGTATTTTTTGTGGATTTATTGGAGGAGAAATGGGGGGTTTAAACCCATAAAAAGAAATTATTATTGGGCGCCATGTGGCACAACCACAGGGCGCCACGTGGCGCCAGCTGCTGCGCTGGAGAGTTGCGGGGGGGCACGTGCCCCGCATGTGCCCCCGTTTGAATTACTGCGGGCCGCCGCCGCTGTGTTACAAATTTTTAAAAAATAAATAAAAAAGAGACAAAACGCAGCGCAGCAGGCCGGCCCGTCGGCCGGCCTGCATTTTTTGCAAGCGGGGAGAAACCCGCCCGCTGCAGCGGGCGGACGGAAGCGGGCCGGGTCTCCGACCCGGCCCCGCTTCAAATTCCAAGCGCATGCGGGGCGGCCTGTTTCGTTTCGCAAGCCCAAGCGCGCGCAGTAAGCGGGGAGCGGGTTTCGGGCGCTGTTTGCAAAGCCCGCAAGCCCAATAACTTGATTTTGGGGGTTATATGGCGCATGTAGCGATTTCCAGAAGGGAGACTTCGGCCAAGGGCATTTTTACTGTTCTATTGGGGGTTTGAGACCCCCATCTTCTTCCCCAAGGGCTAGGGCAAGGCTTGGAGGCCATTGGAGGCTAAGAAAGCTTGGAGGAGGAGCAAGAGAAGGGGAAACTTGAGCTTCTAGGGTTTCTATTGGTGATTTCTCACCATTTCTTGTAGCTATTGGTTTCTAAATGATTTGTATGAATTTTTGGATGATTGTTGATTGAATGTGAGAGTCTTTTGATAATTATTCAATTAATGGCTTGTAATGAATGCTCATTAATGTTATCATGTTGCTTTTCATTATGAAGGCCTAGAGCCAATAGTTTGTGGAATTGGGTTAATTAGGGTTTGTGAGATTGAATAGTAATTGTTCATTCTTTGCATTTAATTGGATTAGTATACCTAGAGATCAGGATGTTAATTCGGCCCACCGGGCCGGCCCGGCCCGGGCCCGGCCATGGCCCGCCCGGGCCATGGGCCGGGCCGGCCCGGGCTCAAAGTATACCCGGGCCGGGCCGGCCCGGCCCGGGTTGGCCAAACCCAGGCCCAGCCCGGCCCGGCGGCCCGGGCCCGGCTAGGCCGGGCCGGGCCAAGGCGGGCCGGGCCGGGCCGGCCCGGATATATAAAATAAAAAAAAAAATTTTTTAAAACCCATTAAAATTCTAAAAAATCCAACATAAAAATTACAACATAAAATTTTAAAAACTATTATCAAACAAATGATATTATTTTTAAAAAAATTTAAAAATTTAAACTAAAATTTTTAAAAAGTTAAAATAATTGAAAAAAATGATCAAAAAAAATTTTCAAAAATGATTAAAAAAAATTTATACAACATACATTCTAATAACAAAAAAACTAAAATATTATTTTAAACATGTAAAAATTCCAAAAAAAATTTAGAACACATCTAAAATTTTTTTGAACACTTCTAAAATTTTTTCAGAAAAATTTTTATCCCGAAATTCGCGAAGGTCCCGGGTTGAACCTTTAAATTTTATTAATTGAAATTTTTTTGAGGGGGGGACATACGTTGGCCAGCCTAACCCCTCATACATTGGCCAAAAAAAGAAACTAATACATGTTATAAACTGCTAATACAAGTAAGTAAATATATCAAGTCTCTGCTGCTTCTTCTACCTCTTCTTCTTCAGAGTCTTCAGACAGGTCGGTCTGATATTGGGTTCTCGATTCAGCCCTGAACCAATCCTTCGCACAAACCGACGCTTCTACTATATCTGGTTTCAGTCGTGACCTCTTGTTGCTAAGAACACGACTACCTGCACTAAAAGCAGACTCCGAAGCAACAGTGGATATGGGTACGGCTAACAAATCACGAGCCATCATGGAAAGAATTGGATAACTATTCTTAGACTGTTTCCAACATGACAGAACATCAAAACCCTCATTATTCAAGTCTTCTTCAGAAAATACAAAAGAACTTGACAAATACCTAGACAGTTCATTAGCTGTGTCTGATGTTTTTTGCTTCTTCTTGCACATAAGAAGGCGGACTCTGCTTGGAGCACTTGAAGATGCTTGAACATTAGATGTTTGTGTAGAACTACCATATCGTGTCTCATATACAGTAAAAAGTGATCTTAAGCTATTCTTAAAACTAGCTTTGTGTTGTTCTGCTACATCTTGAAGGTTCATATTTTCGTAATAGGTATCTAAGAAGTCAAGTACTACATCCTCTTTAAACCGGGGATCTAAAACCTTCGCTATAGTGTATAGCAAAGGAACGGGATTCCAATACTTACGGAGTTTAATCTCCATCTGTTCTATCATTGCCCTAAGGTCTGGAGTCCTAATGTTGTCATTATCTCTATGTTTTTGTATTACTTCAGAGATCACCGCTAATTGGTCTAAGCCTAGAACTGAAGTAGAGTAATACATACCAGAAAACTTGTTTGTTGTCAAGTAGAAAATTTCAAAAAATTCATAAAGTTCATCAATAATAAGCCACTCATAATCACTAATTTCATAGTCACTATCATTTGCAAGGTATGCACTTGCAAACTCAGTAAGTTGGGTTCTATTTTGTCTAATACAACGTATCATTAGATACGTTGAATTCCACCTATGAGGGACACTAAATTTAAACGCCCTATACGACAGTTGGTTATTACGACAAAACTGCTTATATTCTCTCTTTTTTTGTGAACTAGTTGTAATTAAAAGCATAAGGGCTCTAGGTTTTTCCAGATAAACAGAAGTAAGTTTTAGCTCATCCTGAACTACTAAGTTTAAAACATGGCATGCACAACGTTGATGAAAAATTAAACCATCTAGATCTGGGTTCCATAGACGTTGCAAATAAGAAATGGCTAAAGTATTATTCGAAGCATTATCAAAAGTAATTGATACAATTTGTTTCTCAATATCATAATCATGACAAATATTTTGCAAAGTTCTACCAATGTGTGCACCCTTGTGCGCATACTCTAACACCTTAAAACCTATAATTCTTTTCTGAATGATAAAATCATCGTCTGTAAAATGGGCCGTAAGACACAAGTATGATGAACCCCATTTTGTAGTCAATATGTCAGAAGTCAAAGAAATTCTAGATTCTAAATTAAGAAAAATCTGATACAATTTTGCCTGTCCTTCATGAAACATGCTCATACAATCTTTTCTAAGGGTGTGCCTAGATAATTTTCTAAATGCAGGGTTAAATGCATTTTGCTCTAATCGCTCAAAGTCTGGGTGTTCAGCAAAATTTAGAGGTTGCTCTCTGCATAACACAAATCTCGCCATCTCTTTTCTCATATTTTCAACAGAATATGAGAAAGGAGTAAGAGAGGAAGATGATGAAGATAAATTTAATGTTTGTTGTCTAGCATCTTTTTTAACATGCGATTTCATGTGTCTTAGCAGATGCGAAGTGCCGGCAGTATGTGCGGCAGCAAAACTAGTTCTACAAATCTTACAGAATGCACGAATTTGGTCGATGCCATTACTGTCTTTTACAATTTCACGTGTAAAGTGCTCCCAAACACCGGACTTTGGTCCTTTCTTTTGGGTTTGTGTAGAAGGTGCAGCATGTGAAGCAGGGGTAGATGTTTGTGCCGGTGAACTTGTGTACGTGTTAGCAGCATGCGAGAAAGGTGAATGTGCAGGTGGTGGCATGACGGGGCTAGGATTATTACTAGCCCGGCCCGGGTTTAGGAACCCGGGCCCGGGCCGGGCCGGCCCGGAGCCCGGGCCGGGCCGCCGGGCCTGGCGGGCCCCGGGCCAAAATAACACCTTGACCTAGAGATGGGTGCTAATAGGGTTGATTAATGGGCTGTGCCCTAAATTTCATTGAGTCGTGCACCACTCTTGGCGGGGCCGTAGAACGGTGGTGTACCTTAAGGGTCACACCTACGTGCACCATCCTTGCACCCTATTGACACGGATGCAAGGATTGACTCACGAACTTAAGTTAGGGATTCCAACCCACTAATCAACACACGAATGAATGTGCATTACTCGTGGTGGGGCCGTAGGACTGCGGTGTGCCTTAAGGGCATTACCTATGTGCACAACCCCGCATACCCTGAAATGGATGCGAGGGTTGATTCATTTGGAGAACCGATTGCTAATCAACTCACAACACTAATGACATTCCATTCCACACACTTCTCCTTGCTTGACTAGCTTCCTATTTTGGTCTCCACCCTACCTAACTTGGGCTTGGCTCGATTGTCTTACCACCACACTTCCACTCATCGCACGTGTTAGTTTAGTTGATTGTACCAACATCTTTAGCATTTCCTTAACCAACCGAGATTGTGAATGTGAAACGAATTGTCTCTATGGATTCGACCCCGTACTCACCGGGATTATATTGCTTTGACACTCCTACTCTTGGGAGGTGAGCGTGTGCATCCTACTTGGATTGTGCACGTTCGCGGTCAATCACCGGGCCTCCAGGAGGGGCGGCCCAGCCTGCCGAGCCCCAGGAGGAGCGGCCCGCCAATCCGCACCCCCGGCTGGGGGTGCCGCATCTCCCGCACCCCCGGATGGGGGTGCCACCTGCTCCGCGCCCCCGCAGGAGGGCGCCGAGGCCCCTGGGAGGCCCAGCGGCTTCGCCCATGCCTGGGAAGGTATGGGTTGGGCCGCCGACCCCCTGACATGCCCTATCGGGCCTGTCGCAGGTCGAACAAACCTGCGGGGGTCTGCTGTTTGTAAAACAGACCCGCGCGGGTCTAGGGCAGGCCACGTCGACCCCCTTGGCTCCCCCGAGCCGTCGCCTTGAGGTGGAAGCTCTGTCGACGTCTGTGCTTGCTCTAGGGGGGCTGATTCGAGGGTAGAATCTCCATCCTCTTGGATTCCCTTGCCCCGATCTCCTTCTTTCGCCATCGTTAGGGCTTATATCATCGTCATCATCGTCGACATTGCCTCCTTCAGATCTGAATTCGATCCCTTCAATTCTTGGAGAGCACGACCTTATTGAGCGGCGTCCTTCCTCATGCCCCAGAGTTCTATATGGATGTCCTCTTGTGAATGGGCATGATCCTTGAGGGAATCCCCCACCGTTTTCTTCAATCCCTCGAACCGTTCTTCGATCTCACGATTGAGATCCTCCCGAAGCCCTTGAATCTTCTCAGCGATCAAATCCGCCTTCGATCTAGTTCTTGTCGCCATCAAATCTCACCGCTCTGATACCAATTTGATACGATCCGATAAATCGTATAAGCAAATTGATAAATTTAAAAGTGAAAAATGGAAAAGGTGGACTTTTTCTAGGATAGAAATGCGAAGAACTACAAATAAAGTGGGTTTGACTTTTTATAGGATAGAAATGCGAAGAACTACAAATAAAGTGGGTTTCTTTCGAGACGAAACCCTATCTCCTAGCTTTGAATGTCGGATCAAAGCCTAAGAACATTCTCTACGATGCCCTAATATATAGAAAAGAGGGGATTTACTAATCTAGTCTGAAAAGACTAGAATACCCCTAGAGCCACTAAACCCACTACGCGATGACCCCGCGCCTCATACGCCTCACGTAAGTCACGATAGGTGGTCCCGCATCCTCGGTAGACGATGGGGTGGGTGCGTCTGCATCACTCTGCTTTCAACAAAGAAAGGCTTATTCGTCTTGCTCAATTCTATCCTGAGGATTTCTCTGCAGTGGACCTTATGATACTTCATGATCAACTTAATACACATATTATTGATGTTCGTGGTAATGATGAGTTCTCTACTATTAAAGATATTGCTGGTCTTGCAGAGAAAATGATAAAAACAAAGAAGAATTTGGTATTTCCATTAGTATACGGGCTTATCAAATTGTCATTAGTTTTACCAGTTGCAACTGCTACAGTGGAGAGAGTTTTTCATGCTATGAATATTGTTAAAAGCAAATTACGGAATATGATGGGAGATAAGTGGATGAATGGTAGTTTGGTTGTATACATTGAGAAAGATATTTTCAATGATATCGATAATGAAGTCATTATGAAGCGGTTTCAAAATATGAAAACTCGAAGAGAACAATTGTAATGTGAGTTTTCTTCTTTTGCTTTCTATATTTAAAGATTATCTTCATTTTGTTGGGCTATTTGCATAATGGTTTTCTTTTCTGCAGATATATGATGACATGGATTTACATTTTGCAAAACTGTAGTAATTATCAAAAAGTGGACATGAAGTTAACGATGGGCATTTTATTCTGTTCTAGCTCTTTTATTTATAGAATATATTATATTGTGACGTACTTAATAAATTTAATGTGTGTATGTAATTTGATGGCTTTTTTATTGGTTTTTATTGTACGTAGAATTTATTTTTTTTAACTTATAATTTGCATCCTAAATGAAAATTTCCTGGCTCCGCCACTGGTCAGAAGCATTGGTGTCCTGTACAGGTATGGGTTCGTGATATAACTATTCATGCTACATTGGCCAGCACTAACCGCGGAGCAAGTAACAATCATGCAGGTGCACTATACCGCAGTAATAAATAAACAACAGGATATCACTGCTTCCCACCTTCAAAGGAGAGTAATTAAAAGGAAATGAGAGATGGATTTTATAATTTCACATAGATGTAGAATGAGAAACACTAAGGACACATGTTGAACTCAACTAAAGAAACTGGTTTCTAACTTAAAGTATCCACTGTTAAGGCCTAACGGTAGATGCGATAGTGGAGTAAGCACATTAAAGGTCGACAGAATCGTATATCAGCTTCTGAAAGATATGGAACATCTGATGATGAACCACTATTTTGTTCTCCGGCACCGAAAATATAAGAAAATCAAATACAACAAATCAGAGTGCAAAGGCTCAGCTAGAGCTTCTGGTCTAGCATACACATATGTATCTAACAGATGATGGAACTTATACCAGATCAGGCTTCAATGCATATTATAAGACAATAAGGTTTAGTTCTTAAAGAAGCATAGTTGTTTCACATGAGAAAGAATACTTTGGCAAAGAATCACATCAATGTAACTAGGATATAAGCCTTTAATGAGTATATACACTAAGTCTACATTAAATTTGATCTTACTCCCAAATAATTGTCTAGAAAACTACACTTATCCTTCAATACATAAAATAAAATTACAAAAATCAAATGGATAACTTTCCAGCATCATGAACTGGGTAGTAGAATACAGTTTATTATGATTTACAAGTACATTAGATCAAAAGCCATAGACTAAATAGTTGATGGATGAAGACATATTTAGCGTTTGATTCAAAATTGATGCTTCAGTTTGGCTCTACTTGTTTTCATTAGTCCTCCTACTAGTATTAGTGCATTATATTAATTTCTAGTTATTGTGTAGTGTGTCTTTGGGGCTAATCACCACTTTCCACCCAATACAACATGGTATCAGAGCCAAAACCCTAAAACAAACAAAAAAAACCCTAGCCTCTCCCGCACAGCCGCCTCCCTCCCTCACCCGCAGCCGCTCTCACCCACACCTCCCGTACCCGCACCCGCCGCCCTCCCGCACCCGCAGCAGCCGCCCTCCCGCACCCGCACCCGCCGCCCTCACCCGCAGCCGCCCCTCCGCCTGCTGCGCGCGCGCGCCGTCGCCCGCTGCAGCGCGTGCCGCCGCGGCCTGCTGCAGCGCGCGCCGTCGCCGCCGCCACCTGCGCGCGTCGCCGCTCCGCTGTCACTCCGCTGCTGATCCTCTTCTCTCATATTCCCTTGCACGTCCTCTTCTAGCCCCTACAAAGCCCTAACTAGCCACAAAAGAGAACCCCACAAAAACCATAACCCTAGATCTATGGTAGAGCCATGAAAAGGACTCCATAGATTTACGGTTAGGGTATGACCTAGAAGAGGAGGAGGAGAAGTAGATCTGCGGATCTGAGGGAGAAAGGAGAGATCTGCGGATCCGGAGAGATGGGGGACAATCTTACCTCAGCTGATATGAAGGCCTTCATTAGAAAGATAACGAAGCTACTTGCTTCGAAGGAGTTGGGATCCTCGAGTGGATCGACGCCTTCACGTCCCGTGCAGAAGCTGGAATTGATGCCCAATGATGTGAAATTGGAAGGGACGAAAAATTACCTCAGTTGGTCCAGGAGGGTGCTTCTCATCCTGAAGTCGAAGGGGTTAGAAAGCGTCGTTCTGGGTTCATGTAAGGAACCGGTGGATAAGATCGGGGATGATTGGAAAGTCTGGAGCACCACCAACTCACTGGTAGCTGCTTGGTTGATGACATCGATGGTTCCACCCATTGCTAGGATGGTGGAGGCCATAGAGAGTGCTGCGGGGATATGGAGTATGGTGGAGAAAATGGACTCTGGAGCAGAGAATGTGATGCTTATGATGGAGGTTCAGGGCAAGGTCGACACCTTGAAGCAGGGGGAGATGTCTATTCTAGCCTACTCTGCGGAGTTGAAAAGGCTGTGGTCAGAGTTAGACCACTATGACCTATTGATCTGCCTGATCCTAGGAGTGCTGCTATACACAGGAAGTGGGTGGAGCGTAGGCGTGTGACATATTTTCTGAGGAACCTGAATGGAGATTTTGAGGTCAGGAGGGCGAGTATGTGTCACTTATCCTCCATCCCATCTCTGGAGGAGGCCATAGCTGCAATGGCACAGGAGGAGACCAGACTGAGAGTTATGAAGGATGATGGTACTCAGGTCACTCGGGCTGCACTGGCTGTACCGGCAGTGGCAGCAGTGAGCGAGGATCGAGAGTGCTACACCTGTGGGGTGAAGGGGCACCTGAGCTTTAACTGCCCACAGAAGGGCAGTGGACGAGGACGTGGCACAGGAGGCAGAGGAGGAGGTCGTTGGGGCCGTGGAGGCCGTGGACGAGGTCGCGGCGGCCCACGGGCCAACTTTGCTACCGCTGATGGACTACAGGAGACAGTGATGATTGAGGCCACGCCAGCTGAGGCTTCAGATCTAGAGCAGGTGCCCACTTCGCTCACGCCCTTTCGTGTAGAGATGCAACATCCCAACCCACTTTATTGATGAAAAACGTTGCTGAAAGGAAAAATAGACACTTGTTGGAGGTAACTAGGTCACTCATGCTCACCATGAATGTACCTAAGATATTGTGGAGTTAGGAAATATAACAGGAGACAGAAGGATAGTCATGGCGACGGAGAACAACAAGAAGACATCTTCCCCACTGAAGAACCACTAGCTCCACAGCCACATGTCGAGATTGATCAGTCTATCACGCCTGCTCGAGTCCCGACTTCCTTACTGCCTTCCTCTCCTATCACGGACGGTAACCTTTCTTTACCTTCCTCTAGTTTAGATCTTCCACTTGCATCTCGTAGGGAGCCTCGTATCAATGCCGGCAGGCCTCCTGAACGGTATGGATATGAGACTGATATTGCTAATCATGTCTCATATGCTTCTCTTACACCTGCATATAGGGCTATCATTGCATCCTTACAGTCTATCCCTATACCAAGTGATTGGCGAGTGGCAAAGCAATATCCCCAGTGGAAGAAAGCAATGCTCGAAGAACTTGAGGCACTGGAGAAGAACAAGACATGGAGACTTGTCTCACTTCCAGCAGGGAAGAAAGTTGTGGGCTGCAAGTGGGTATTCACAATAAAGCAAACTTCAGAAGGGAAGGTGGACAGGTACAAGGCGAGGCTGGTTGCCAAGGGCTACAGTCAGACTTATGGGATTGATTATGATGAGACATTTGCCCCAGTGGCAAAGATGAGTACTGTGAGAGTACTGATATCATGTGCAGTGAATTTTGGATGGAAATTGCATCAGTTGGATGTCAAAAATGCCTTCTTGCATGGAGACTTACAGCAGGAGGTATACATAGCACATAACAGATGATGGGAAAGGTGTGTAGACTGGACAAGTCTTTGTATGGGCTGAAGCAATCTCCAAGGGCATGGTTCGACAGATTCAGGCGTGCAGTCATCACTATGGGCTACAAGCAGAGTAATGGTGATCATACTGTATTCTATAGACATTCAGGACAGCGGATTACTCTTTTGGCTGTGTATGTTGATGATATTATTATCACTGGAGATGATGAAGAGGGAATCTCTCATTTGAAGGTAAGGTTGGCGAGAGAATTTGAGGTCAAGGACCTTGGACAGTTGGGGTATTTCCTTGGACTGGAGATTGCCAGGTCCAGGAAGGGTATAGTTCTCTCACAGAGGAAGTATGCCCTGGATTTACTGGCTGAGACTAGTATGTTGGGGTGTCGTCCAGCAGTTACTCCTATTGATCAGAATCATAGGTTGCATTCACAATCAGGGGAGCCAGTAGACAAAGAAAGGTACCAGAGACTTGTTGGACGCCTTATCTACTTATGCCATACCAGACCTGACATTGCTTATGCTATCAGTGTGGTAAGTAGATACATGCATGATCCTAGGACTGGACATATGGAGGCAGTCTTCAGGATACTGAGGTATCTGAAGAATAGTCCAGGAAAAGGCATATTATTTGGTAGTCATGGTCACATGAATGTGACAGGCTACTGTGATGCGGATTGGGCCAGTTGCCTAGATGATAGGAGATCGACCTCGGGCTACTGTGTGTTTGTTGGGGGCAACTTGGTCTCTTGGCGCAGCAAGAAGCAGGATTTGGTGGCTCGTTCCACTGCAGAGGCAGAGTATCGTGCTATGGTGCTTGGTACTTGTGAGATGATCTGGTTGAGATCACTTCTACATGAGCTACGCATGCTGAGAGAAGGACCATTGCGGTTGTTGTGTGATAACAAGTTTGCAATTAATATTGCCAACAACCCAGTGCAACATGATAGAACGAAGCACATAGAGATTGACAGGTTCTTCATTAAAGAAAGATTGGACAAGAAACAGTTGGAGATCTCACACATTACCTCTGGACAGCAACTAGCTGATTGCCTTACAAAAGGGTTGAACTCTAAAGGAGTGGAGGATGCTTGTAACAAGATGAGCATGATAAATATCTTTTGCTCATCTTGAGGGGGAGTATTGTGTAGTGTGTGTTATATTGGGTGTGTGTGTAAAGAAAGGAGGAAGTTAATATAAATAGAAGTGATAGCCACTCTTTGGGGCTAATCACCACTTTCCACCCAATCCAACACTATATTACTCTTAGATATGCCAATTATATTGCAGAACCACTTAAAAAATAAATCTTCCGATCACAAATTTGTTCTTAAGAGGAAAATGCAAGAACCGATGAAAACGATTTCTCAATTTCAGATTAAAATTTTCAACGACTGGGGCCAGAGTAATCACATTCCTTGATTACGACCTCAGACCTTCCACGAACAAGAAAAACAATTATATAATGTACTGGCATCTAATTTTTAAATTATTTAATGACGAATCAAATATTCAGCAACTAATGAACTGTTGTGACAGCTCAACATACAGTAAACAGAATGAAATCAAACAAAAAAACACCGATCAAAGCAATCTGAGCGATTACTCTCAAAATACGCAGAAAAGAAATGACAGCTACAATATTTTACCAAATGGACCTCCAATCAAAGTCTTAAACTAAAGCAAAGAGCTCCAATTGTCGAGACTTGGATCTAGACATCTATCAACGGAAAACGGTTGATCAAGATAGAGGAGAACTCCCAGAAGAACTCCATGAGCCTCACACTCTATTCTTCACTCTACTCAAATCCGAACTGATCTCGACCAACTCAAAACTAAAGAAATTGACGAATTCGAATTTAAAAGGACGAGAAAAGACCTTCAGAAACGCCAGAATCCAACTTTATTCTTACAGATCTCGAAGAATCGAGAAAAGGGAGCGCAAGTTTTCAATTCTTTAGAAAAGAAGCCGACAAAAGATCGAAGACCAAAAAGATTAAAAAAAGACGAAGAAATTGCTGCTCGCTCACCTCATCGATCCTATAATTTCTTCCCCCCTCCGCCTTCGATCTTGATCGAAGCATCCGATAGAGGCCACCGCAAATCGACGCCTTAGTCGGAATGCCGCCGGACGTTTACAACCTAGATTCGATCGGAGATTGAGGCCCGGACGCTTGCATGTTTAAGACTGTTCTGCCGTGCTCTCTCCCTGCCCGCCTCCTGATCCGTGTGGGTTTCGCTCTCGTGAGTGGTGAGTCCCTCACTGCTTATTACGGCCGTTACAAACGGAGAAAGAGAGTGCGGGAGTTATTTTTGAAGGCAAGATTTGGGTCTGGTCACCACCCGGTTCAGTTTATTTACTGTTTCCCATGTTATGTTTTTAAATCTATAGTATAAAGCCCCATGAAGTTTCAATATATTGCATCCATACTGCTATCTTAAACTATTTTCGTCTTCTTTTTAATAAAGATATCAGTCTCCAAAATTTTGTCCATTTTGATTTTATCTTTTAAATTATATGTGTTACAGCATTGGACCGGCTCTCAAAGATGAAATGAATATTAATACCCGTGTCAGCACAGCCTGCTAATGAGGGCAAAGCGACAAATCGAGCTCATCGAGCCCATCGAGCCCACATTAAAGTCTGGCTGTTTAATTGGACAAAGGCCGTTCGTGTCATGCTCATTAAGCTCACTCGTCTTGAAGAAGAGGTTAGTAAATGGGCTCAGTAATGACGTAGTGGGCAAACATCTGTTATGCCTTAAATTGAGGAATGAACGTGCCACAATGATGGCGAATAGGTTACTCGACAAGAGGACCGAAGGGACGTCTCTAGCTATAAGAAGACTTAACCTCAAAGGAACAGGGGGGACAGACCAGAGGTTCTAAGTTCTAAGTTTTAAGTTCTCGGACAACTCTTACTTTTTACTTTCCACAATATATTTCTCCTTCCTCCACTCGGCGTGACAGCTCATCGGACGATCTCCCTTCAGATCGATCCCGATGTCCAGAGTCTTTCTTAAGTTCCCTACTAAATTAAGCATCAGAGTGGATTTGGGTCGAAACCCAGATCCGACCCCCCAAACGATTGTCTGTGTCGCAGATAGCTCGGCAAGCGATTAAGTGGTTCAGAGCCCTCTCTGAACTAAGTCGGTCTTCATCCCAATAGATCAGCTGCATCCGTCCAGACCCGAGCTACCCTTTATTCAGGCCCGATCATCCCAGCTAACAAGAATCCACGCCATCCTAAAGATGTCCGAGTCATCACACTTTACTGTTGACCGGAACCCGACCATCAACAGTTGGTGCTGCCTGTGGGAATCACATCAGTCAACATCTCATGTCAACCACAAAGCCATGTCGACTGGACCCACCAATACGGGACTGATCCTCGGCCTGAACGAGGACCATAGAATGTCCAAGATGAAGCAGGGTCCTCGTCGGAGGTACAAATTATATACTTGGTTTCTCAAGAACAATTCGACACTTTCACTCAGTCGGTCAATGCAAGCCTCGCGACATTGACTGCTGCCATCTAGCGGATCACTCAACAACCATTTCAGGAGGTTACAACGCAGCCACCTCCCATTCCATCACATACCCATGTGGAGGCAAGATCCATGCCAAGAAGCCAGGAGTGCAGAGCTCAAACCTGAACTGAACCATCCGCTCAATGTTACTCCCGCATCTCAGCGAAGGGCTAAGGTTGGCAATAACAATGGAGGTCACGGTGACCAAAGGGAGGACAACAACAACAACCACTCATCTTGGCACCCACTAGGATCGGGGCCCTCCAACAACAGGCGAGGTACTTGCAGCGGCGTGGAACAGGCAAGGGTTGGAGACGCCCAAGCCCATAGCCTCACTCCTATACGACCCACGACTGGGCAGAAATGTGAGGGGAGCCAACTTCATCAGAATTCTCTCAATCGCTTGAGAGGAAGCCCAGTCGATCTTACACTGCCTCAACGTACCAACGGGCTCACCAACGGGAGGAAGAACAGCCCTAATTACCTCAGCTTATGTAGATGGACTCCTTTGAAGGAGAACATTACATCCCCAGATTGGCAAAGTTCAAGATACCGTCCCTGAAGCTATATGATGGTACGAGCGATCCGTGGGAGTATGTCCGGAAATACCAGAGCGTGATGGAGCTGCACGGAGCTAACGAGCCGTGCTTATGTCGTGCCTTCCACACTACTCTGACCAAGGCAACAGATGAATGGTACAATAGGCTACCCGACTGTAGCATCAGGTCTTTTGATGAAGTGTCACAACTCTTTAGTAGGCAATTCATAGCTGGAAAACGTCAGAATAGAAAGTCAGTCCACCTGTTCTCCGTGGAATAGGGGAGAGGGAATCACTACGAGACTTCGTCAAACGTTTTAACTCTGTTCTAAAAAAACTCGCCACGGCGACGCCATGGCGGCAAGGCTCCACCCTCACGCCCCGTTAATGCCCAAGTTGGCTCTTTAAGGTGGCACACCGCTATGGCACACCATGGCAACACAAGGCGCGCCACAAAATATAAGGCACGCCTTAAAAAACAAAACAAAAAATTAAAAAAGCACCCGGGTCCGCATCATAGGGCTAAGAGAATCCGAACCCGACCCGTTCTCATTATTTGAGGCTTCTTTTCATCTCGTAGCTGCCCGCATTCGATTTGGGGCCTAGGGATTTTCATCTCGCTCGCAGCAGCTGATTCGCGACGCCTTCGTCTCCGGCTACCCTCGTCTCCGGTCCTCCCTCTGAATGGCATCAGCGTCGCCGTCTTCTTCAGTTCTCTGGCCACCCTCATCTCCGGGCCTCCATCTGAAAGGCATCAGCGTCGCCGGCTTCTTCAGTTCTTCAGCTCAAAAAGGAGATCTCTGCGTCTTCTTCAGTTCTTCCTCACTTGTAAGTATTCAATTTAATTATTCAATATAAGTTTTATTTTTTTCTCTAATGTCTCGCGTTTAATGTTGGGGGTCAGAATTTGTGCATTTCGGTCTATTTCGTACTCTTTTGGAAATTTTTAGACTTTCTGAATACTCAGCTCGTCATTTTCTGGCTTTAGGCAGCACTTGGGAACAAAGTTTATTCAAGATGTTGAACTAGGACATGCAAAAATCAATGTTCCTTCAAGTATCAACAAATTTCGTTTAGATCCAATTATCCAAATAGCTTTAACAACTGTATTAATCAATTGCTTTGATATTAATAACGTATTACATGCTTTTTAGTTATGTAAACAATTACTTTTTAGTAAAATAACACTTTAGTTAATTGTAAGCAGTAAGCACACATCTCAATGTAGATGAAAGGCTATGGATTTGGTAGGATTTGGAAATTAATCCATCTAAGTGGAGCATAGTTTACTGGCTACCTCTATATATACTATATAATATATATACACATTTGCCGCCTTAAGCCACGCCTTGAAAAACGTCGTGGCTCCGCCAAGGCTCCTAAGGCTTGAGGCTTGACCTCGCCGCCACGCCACGCCTCACGCCATTTAGAACCTTGCGTTTTAATAATGAGAGGCTACATGTCGAGGGTGCCACTGACCACACAGTTATCACGGCTCTCACCCAAGGCATCCACAATGAAGACTTACTGAAGTCCCTACATCAGTTCCCGCCAAGCAACCTTGAACATTTGTTTGGGAGGGCAGAGCGATTCATGGTCTCAGAAGAAGCACTTGCTGCCAAGAATAAAAGCTCCTCCAAGCACCACGGGGAGACAAAGCGAGAAGCCCGACTGCGGGATAGCCCACGCTGGGACCCCCAGGACCAGAGGCGATGATACAGGAACCCCCGAAGCCGCATACCCCCAGTAGAAGAATCCTTCACCAAGTTGAATGCGACCAGAGCTGAAGTCTTGGCTTAGGCAAAGGGCAAAGGTCTCTTTGACCGACCCCGACCGAAACAGAAGAGCTGGTACGAGAAGAGGGATGATCTCAAATTTTGCAGGTACTATAATGACATCAGCCACGACACGGATGAATGCTTCCATTTAAAAAAGGAGATCGAGGCTCTAATCAAGCGGGGCCATCTGAAGAAGTTCGTTGATGACACGTCGGCGATAGAAGGAACCTCAAAGCCGAAGGATAAGGTACCCATGTCTAACTCCCTCGTCATGAAATTCGTCCCTTAAGCCGTCTCCAGTACACCACACTCAGAGCAGGCAGGAAGTACAAGGCGATGTCCCCCGCATGAATTAAACGCATGTACGCTTTTCCTTTATTTAAACTTCCATCGCAAATCAATGAAATAGAGTTTCGTTTAAACTGTGTGTCTATGGATAGCATGCTTTTAAAAATGAAATTTGATCTTCCTCAAGGCGTATTAATTACCCTCACTGGCCACTTGACTACACGATCGAAGGGACCTGCCCTTTGCGGGCCGACCGAGCTACACGATCGGTGACGACTTTACCTCATTTGCGAGCCAACCGAGCTATGCGATCGGGATGACTTTACCCTCGCAGGCCGCTCAGCTACATGATAGGAGGGACCTGTCCTTTGTGGGCCGACCGAGCTATACGATCAGGGATGACTTTACCTCCTTCGCTAGCCAACTGAGCTATGCGATAGGGATGATTTTAACCTCACGGGCCGCTTAGATACATAATCGAAGTGGCCAACCCTTCGCGGGCCGACCGAGCTACACGATCAAGGATGTATTTACCCTCGCGGGCCACTCGGCTACACGATTGGAGGGACCTACCCATCACAGGCTGATCGAGCTATACGATCAGTGATGACTTTACCTCCTCCATGAGCCAACTGAGCTACACGATCAGGAATGACTTTACCTCCTTCATGAGCCAACCGAGCTACACGATCTGGATGACTTCACCCTCGCAGGATGCTTGACTACACGATCGGAGAGGCCAACCCTTCGCGGGCCGACCGGGCTACATGATTAAGGATGACTTTACCATCACGGGCCGCTCGGCTACACGATCAGAGGGACCTGTCCTTTGCGGGCCGACCAAGTTACACAATTGGGGATGAATGTACCTCCTTCGTGAGCCAACCGAGCTACGCAATCGGAATGACTTTACCCTCACGAGCTGCTCGGCTACACGATCAGAGGGGCCAACCCTTCGCAGGCTGATATGCTCATATTTTACAATTTATTCTTGTATATTCTCATGTCATATCGGTTGCCCATATTACACATTTAAATCTTAAACGATGATTTCCAAATGAATTTCACTATTTCTATGTTTTATTGTATCTTCAGGAAATATGGAGCAATGGAAGCAAATTGGAGTTATGAGCATATATACGCATGCCAGAACATCAGTGGCCATGACGCTGAGGAACTTACGGTGCTAGAAGAGGAGAAGGAGGAAGAGGAAGAGAGGAGAAAGAGGAAGAAAGGAAGAAGAATGAGAAAGAGCTGAAGAAGCAGCTCACTCAACCGAGTGGAGCAATCCACTAGACCGAGTGAGGCTGACAACAACCCAGCCCAAGGAGTAAAGAGTATCAAAGTCACTCGATCGAGTGAGAAAACTTACTCGATCGAGTGAGACAGTCGGCTAAATCCTGAGACAGTAGGCCAAAACCCTCCTTTGCCAGAGTAGTCTACTCGCTCGAATAGAACTTTCACTCGACCGAGTGAAGAGAAGAAACAAAACGCTGATTTTTGGAGTTTCTACAGAAATCCCACTCGACCGAGTAGGATATCTCACTCGACCGAGTGAGACGGCGGCTAGAATTTGGAAAGTTAGTTATAACTCGGGATTTGGGTGATTGGGTTGGCTTTTTCTTAGGTTTTTGGACTAGTATAAATAGAAAATAAGGTATCCATCGCAGAAGAGAGATTCGCTGGCTAGAGTTCATGAGAAAGACTTGATTTTTTTATCTTTTTCTATTGATTGGAGAAGCTAGTTCTTAATTTTTCTCTTGTTGATTTGAAGCTTTGGAGAACATCGGTTTGTCAAAACTTTGATCTACTTGTTTTAATGAATATTTCTAGTTTGATCCTCTTTGCTATGATGAATTCTATTGCTTCCATGAATCTTATTGATTTGATCATGTTTATTAGTGAGTAGTCTCTTTGCTCTAGGAAAAAGGGATGAACCCTATGGATCTAGAGTTTGATATGTGAAATTAATTGAAACCCTTGTTGATAGACTTGTTTTAGGGTTAGATTATGGTCGATTGACTACAAATAGCTAGGGGATTTCTACTTAGATTTTGAGAGCTCGAGAGAGGACCTTGATCTATAGGAAGCCCTAGATATTTGATTTAGACCTATAATTTGGATATCCTAGATTTGGTACACGAGAGTTGTTAGGTATTGGTGTTTCATACTAATATTATTTTGATTATGATCACAACATTATGTTGTTGCCAATGACTCTCATGTTTTAGTCTCATAAGTAACATTTCAAGAATATCATTTTTGGAGACTAAATGCTTAGTGCAAGGATGGACATCAAAAGGAGCAATGCCAAAGCTTGGACTTAAGAGGTGCCAAAGCTTGGAAGATGATGGAGAGCATCAAGGCATCAAGATATTGAAGATTAGACTCTAAGGGAAGCAATGTAATCCATGTATTATTTCATTTATTGCTTTTCTCTTTTTGAGTCTAGGTTTATTGTAATGCCTTGATAGATGAACTAACTCATTCATGCATATGCATTTTCCATCTTAGTGAGTATTAGAATTGTCATAGAAATCATTCCAATAGGTTCACCATGTCTTAAACTCAAACTGGAGTTTTTGACTCTCCTACAGTCGACTGCTAAAGACAAAACAGACGACTGGATGACCTACATGCGCCTGGCCAGCCTTTTACAGCCGACTGGCCAGCCTTTTACAGCCGACTGGTGTGCATAGCTCAAGTCAACATTTCTTGACTCTTTCTTGAACTCTTGGAAATAGACGACTGCCGTTCATATTACAAGCGCATGCCTTTCATCAGGCGCCTGGGATTTGTTCTCTAGTCGTCTGTGTGCCATAGTGCGTAACTTGCATTTTTTGGGTTTCATCCCACTTTGCAAGTCAGTCGACTAATGAATAGTTTTCAGTCACCTGTCTAATTTCAGGCACCTGAGATTTTTTCATCTATCATCTGAAGGGGGATAGTGTGAAAGTTACATTTTTCATGCTCCATTTCCATCTCATGTGACAGTCGCCTGCTGAAGGATATTCAGGCGCCTACACATTGTACATGTCCGTGTGTAGTCTTTTATAGTCACCTGTACTGGCTCAGATTATAGCCATTTGCCAGTCGACTGTCGGACCTTATACAGTCGTTTGTCGCTGACGCCTCATCCCAGATTCTAGTCGTTGCAGAGACTCTCTCTTGGCTTCTAGCTTGGGTTTTATGGGGTTTTTGGTGGTTCTTATAAATATGAATGGGCTTAGTTCATTAGAACTTCTGGTCACTATTGAAAATATTTAAGAGATCTATAAGCCACTCCTTAATCTCTCCTATTTCCCTCTCTCGAGCGTCTCTCTCTTCATGCATTGAAGCTTAGCTCAAGTGAAATCATCCAAGTAAAATCAAGCTCAATCTCAACACTTGGAGATTCTCTTTCATGCCTTCTTCATCATATGCGTAAGTTCATCATCAAGGCATATGTAAGAGTATTTGTTTTACTTTGTTTTCTTTGAAACCCTAGATTTCTGTGTGAGAGCTAGTTACTCTCTGTATGAGAGTATAACCCTTGTGTAGGGTTGGTTTAGATCTCTCTTTGAGAGAGTTTGAGTCTCTCTGTGTGAGAGCAATGATTTCTCTGTGTGAGAATCCAAATCCTCTGTGTGAGATATCTCTGTGTGAGATTGTATTCACTTCTCTTTGTGAGAATCATAGTGGATATTGGTGTGGCTGGACGTACCCAAGTTTGGAAACCCAGGGTAAAATCTTGTGTTTGCGTTTGCTGATTGTGGTGTTTAAATTCCTCTTGCATTTATAATTTCGCATTCACAAGTTTATTTTTTACATACTCAATTTGTGTCATTACTATATTCACCCCCTAAAGTGTGTTGTTAGTATTGCAATGCATTGACAATCCTTACAAGAGTGACCAAAGCAAGCATCTTTATTATATTTCTATGATTATATTCTTCTGTACGACGGTAAGATAAATACGAACCATCATAATCTAGATTCGAACTTACGTCACATGACAATAGGCTTGAGCGAGAATTGAATTATATTGTTGATCTTAATGCTAATAATTCAAATAGGCTTGCGTGAGAGCGAGGTTCTAGCTTGAGTTATTTTAGACTTGTGTAGCGCGAGAGCGTGCACCGGTTCACAACATAGTTGCGACAATTTCACCCAAAACTAAGAGTTAGTAATTATGAGTTCATATTCACATTGAAACCTGAAAATCTATAGTGGGAATTCCTTAATCCTAGACATTTTTATTAATTGGACATCTTTACACATTTGTGACACACATTCCTACACCAACATTCAAAATCTTTGCTACATCTGGACAACCAAGATAATACCAACCGCCTCCCCGTGATTCGATACCCGCTCACCACTTAACCGTGTGCTTGCGGTAAAACTACAATATTTTCTACGTACATCCAGACACGATCACGGGCTGACCGAGCTTTATGATTGAGGATAACTTTGCCATCGCGGGCCGCTCGGCTACACGATCGGAGGGACCAACCCTTCATGGGTCGACTGAGCTATACGATGGGGGATGACTTTACCCTCGCGGGTCGCTCAGCTACATGATCGGAGGGGCCAACCCTTCGCGGGTCGACCAAGGTACACTATCAGGGATGACTTTACTGCCTTCACGAGCCGACCGAGCTATGCGATCAGGGATGACTTTACCCTCGTGGGTCACCAGACTACACGATCAGAGGGACCAACCTTTTGTGGGTCGACCGAGCTACACAATCGGGAATGAATTTACCCTCGCGAACCACTCAACTACATGATTGAAGGGGCAACCCTTCGCGGGTCGACCAAACTAGACGATCGGGGATGTCCTTACCTTTGCAGTCCGATCGAGCTCTACTATCATTGACGACTAAACCTTCCGAGTTACGCATTAGGGAACCACCAGTCTGAATTCTCGTAGGACGCTTGGTTACATGAATTAAGGGAGCAACCTCTTCCAGAACCGATCTAACTACATGTTAGAGGACGTTCGTTATTCTACAAGATCACCCCGTGCATTTTCCATATGCGCGACTTTGACCAGTTGAGGGGGCAAGCAAACATACATCGCCACATTTGTAAGAAGCTACCCCGAACCCAAAACAGCTATTTTCTATTTCAAATTTCGGGTTTTGAAAATACAAAGAAGATGGACCATTCGTCCAAATATAAGCTAGCACGTTTATGGGGCGACAGGATCTTGCGGATGACCTCCCAAGGACGTCAACTCCACATTTGAAGCATGGACATCCTCCCCAACTGTGATGTCATCTCCCTTCCCTTCAAGCTCATCATCTGACCCCAATGACAGTTGATCAAAATCAATCCTCGAAGTAGGAAATTTATGCTCTATTTGCAATCAACAACGTGTGAAGCCAGCCTCAAAAAACATCATCACGTTGCCAAGGCTCGTTTTATATTCTACTATGGCCTCCTAAGTGATCTTCGACTTCATCTCTTCAGAAATCTGCAATGATGATTATTCAACATATCTTGAAGAGCTGAGCTTGCCCAAGGCAATGATCAATTGACCTTGAAGCTTCCCCTCTTTCGTCTCCCACTCTGTCTCCTTCTTTAGAAATCGCTCGTCGACTTGTTTCCTCTGGGTGGACTCCTCGACAAGCCACTCCTCAAAATTCCTTTTAAGGGCTGCCTCATCCTCAACTCTCATTTTTTCTTCAACCAGTTCACGTTCAACTTTCTTCACACGAGAAATGAGCTCGATATGGTGAAGTTTAGTTTTTTAACTTCGTCTTCGCTTCATCGATGACTTTTTGGGCGGCAGCCATCCATTCATTTCCATGAGCTAAATTGGCTTCATAGTTAGCTACTGCCAATGAGCGTCGTCGTAACTCGGAGGCTCCAGTAGCTGCATGTGAATAAAAAGAAAGTCAAACCCACTGCTCCATATAACTGATGGACCAAAGAGATTGCTTACCCCGAGGGTTTGCTGCACCACCAGTGTGGCTAGTCTCTCATGGTCAACTCTTACTAGGATAGCCTTATCCCGAGGAAGAGTCAAATTCTCGATGAGCCGAGAGACGGTCCTACAACCCAAGAATGTAGACTCATCCTCATCCACTGGGTAATGACACCCCTCTCTGGGACATCCTTCTGGAGCTTAAGGCCACCTATCCTGTAAGAAGATTGACCTAAACTCCAGGGGAATATCTTCAGCCAATGGTTCCTGAGGTAGGAGGCCTCCCAATGGCCAGGAGTCTTCATACAGACAAGGTCCCTGAGCCGACTGTGAACCCATCAAAGACTCATGTGATGTCGGGCTCGGGGTCGGGCTCGCTCAGGAACTACATCTAAGGCCACGATGTCATCCCTTTCGGGTGCATCCTCGCTTCCATGCTCTCCTCCTCTTGTCTTCTTCTTTTCAACCTCAACCATGGTCCGGAGCTTCCTCTTCTTCTGACACCGGCTCACTTGAGGAATGTTTGGGGCCACAGAGGGTAAACTCAAGATCACGACTTGGCCGCCATTCTTCTTCTTTTCCTTGGCCTTCACAACCTCTGCAGAAGGACTCAGTTTTTTCCTCTTTTGAACCATGCTTCCTTGGAGATTTCTGGGACTGCCGATGGTGATACTTCGACGACATTGGTTGCCCCTTCATCAGGACGAAACTCTTGGTGGGACAATGAGGTCCCTTTAACCACTTTTAGAGAAGCGTGAAAGACATATTGGAGCTCGGGATCTTCTTGGTATTCTTGTCATTTCATCCATGAAATGTGAGGGGAAAATCAAGAAAAGGAAAAGGTAAAATCACAGGAAATGCTCTACCTTCCACCCATCAGTTTTCATCAAAGTCTTCGTATCAAAAAGAGTTGCTATCATCCTAAGATCCTCAGGGATTTTAAGCAACTCATTGACAGTCTTCAACTCGCCTTCAGAAAGGTGCAATCCTTCATTTGTCGCGAGAGTCGGATCCTCCCAATTGGTGAGATAAATTATTGTGCGCCACAAACACAAATTGCTCTTTCCATCCCTTATTAGAAGAGGGAGGGTCTTTGATTAATAGTTTCTCTCTCTCTCTCTCTCTCTCTTAACGATGATATAGTGCCACACGGAGCCTGGGTAAGGTTTCGCTTGAAAGAAGTAATTAAATAGCCTCAAGGTCGGCTCCACCTTAATCATCATGCACAACATTACGAAGCCGACCAAATTACCCACAGAATTAGGTATCAGTTAGCAAAGGGAAAGTCCTAGTGCCTTCAAGAATGAACAGATGCAATGGAAAGCGAAGCTCGCGTTCAAAAGCTTTGATGTACACACCTACCTCACATTCCCCAGGCCAGCAAACTCTTTCAGTCGGCAGATGGATCTGAACCTGATAAAGGTGTCAGACGAAATTATTCTGGATAGACTGAAGTTCGGCAGTCGATACTTTTGAGTCTATGATGGCAACCACATTAGGTGCAGCCGTGGTCTTCTTCCCCTTGTGACACGGTAGAGCCTCAATATTGATAGGAATATGTGCCAAATTTTTCTCTTCTATAGATAGTGTTGGACGATCAGTACCGGTCGGTGTATCAGCCCCACCGAATAATTCTCTGCCCAGGGTACAACGGCTTAGGCTCTCTCCATCTCCTTCCGTTGTTCGTTAGTATCTGATGCCGAAGATGACGCCATGTTGGAGATAGTGCGAAGAAGAATGAGCGACTAGAGATTTCTTTTTCCGAATGGCTAAGCCGTAAAATTTGCTTTGTTTTCCCCCATTTTCTCATTTATAAGGAGGGTTGCTCAATCATGATTGAAACTGACCCTCCAGTCTAAAGGAACGTGTCACAAATCTATGACTATCCGTATTCTGAACTTGAGGCAGTTGTAACGGCCAAATCAGTAGGAGCGGAGTTTTTGACGACTATGAATGAGTACTCTCACTTCGATTGCCATGCCCAATTAATGAGGTATCACATTACTTGACCTCAATTGACGCGTTGTCCGAGTTTAAGTGATGGGGGACATTGTTATAGCTTTGGGCTGGCACCCAAAGATGGAATGAATATTAACACCCGTGTAAGCGCAGCCTGCTAAGGAGGGCGAAGCGGCCCAATGGAGCCCATATTAAAGTCTGGCTGGTTACTTGGTCAAAGGCAGTTCGTATTATGCCCATTAAGCTCCCACGGAGAAGAGGTTAGTAAATGGGTTCAGTAATGGCGTATTGGGCAGACATCCGTTATGCCTTAAATTGAGGAATGAACGTGGCACTATGATGGTGAAGCGGTAACTCGAAAAGAGGACCGAAGGGATGTCTCCATCTATCAGAAGACTAAACCTCAAAGGAACAGGGGGGACAGACCAAAGGTACTAAGTTATAGGCACTCTGACAACTCTTACTCTTTACTTTTCACAATATATTTCTAACTCCTCCACTCGGTGTAACAACTCCTCGGATGATCTCCCTTCAGATTGATCCCGCTGCCTCGAGTCTTTCTTAAGTTCCATACTAACTTAAGTATCGGAGGGATTTGGGTCGAAACCAAGATCCGACCCCTTAAACGATTGTCTATGTCACAGATAGCTCGGTAGCCGATTCTCTAAGTAGTTCGGAGCCTCTCTGAACTAAGTCGGTCTTCGTCCCAGTAGCTCGGCCGCATCCATCCAGACCTGAGCTACCCTTTACGTAAGCTCGATCATCACAGCTGACGAGGATCTACGTCATACCAAGGCATCTGAGTCAGCACACTTTACTGTTGATCGGAACCCGACCGTCAACAATATGATTTGTGATTTCGTCTGTCAGATTTATATTATTAGAAAACAACCATTTTAGTTGATATATGTTCCACATAAGGATATTATATCAAATTTACTAGAAAATCTTCCCTTCTCTCATCTCCTCTTCCTCCCGATCCTTTTCTCATTGCTCATCTTGGACCATCGGCCTTGATTGCATCCTCTCCCTTGAGCTCTGTCACACCCATGCCTTTGAAGACTTCTTCCTTGTTCAACACCCTAACCATAATCACATCGCCTTCCTTACTCTTCTAATCTCTCAAGATATCTCTCCCAAACCCTAACGATATCTCATCATCACTCCTCTTATCCCTCAAAATCCTACCTAAATCCTAACAATTACTTCATCCCCTTCACATCCCTCCATTCGTCTACCAAGATATCCCTTCCAGATCTAAATACACATTGAAACCATCATCATCCCTTCCTATTCTTTTGGGTCATCCCAACATCTTTTCGACGCAAAACCTGCCCCAAAAACCCGATCCAAAACCACTGCCTTCCTCAACCCAAAACTAATATCCATCTCAAACGGCAACCCTACCCTGGCACAGTTAATTGTTGGAAATAATCAAGATGTACTGCTTTTTAACAATTTAATAGATTTGAAAGTTCAAATTATGCCAAAGGAATGTAGTCCAACGACATTTACATCCGCTTCTCAGTGGGGCCACCAGGGATCGATCCCTGGTGGATACAGAACGCGCATGCCTTTAACCAGCTTTTCGATGTATCAAAAAAGTTCAAATTGTAAATTATATTATTTGAAAAATTAATATCGAGATAGACATAATTTGAAGGATCAATGTCTTAACCCCCCCTCTTTCCAACAAGACATCTGAGGGCAATAGCAACGAGACTACTAGGCATGCAAATTGAACCATAAACTTAGCGTATTATTCGTTCTTTTACACCACACGGCCTAATCTAAACATAAATACATAATCATGCCTACGGAACCTTATGACCATTCAGGCTATAGACACTCATGTATTTCCACTCTGTTATTTTTTCTTTTTTTGGTTAACCGAATTTTAAGATCGGGTCGAGTTAAGCCCCAAGAACAAGAAAGGAACATCTATATTACATTTGAGGACTTTTTTGAATTGCCTTGCTGACTAAGATAAGCTGATGTCATGCTGATGTATAAAGAGGTTGATAGAAGAATGGTTAGGATTTAATCTTGTAAAAGAAAGGTTGAGATGAGTGTTTGGGAATGTGGAATTACTCATGGGAAAGAATTAATTATGTGGAATGAAGAATAATATATTACATTTGAGGACTTTTTTTAATTGTCTTGCTGAATAGGACAAGCTGATGTCATGCTGATGTATAAAGAGGTTGATAGAAGAATGGTTATGATTTAATCTTGGAAAAGAAAGTTTGAGATGCGGGTTTGTGAATGTGGAATTAGTTATGGGAAAGAATTAATTATGTGAAATGAAGAAGAATGGCTATGATTTAATCTTGGTAAAAGAAGAGGTGAGATGAGTGTTTGGGAATGTGAAATTACTTTTAGAAAAGAATTAATTATGTGGAAAGAGTCAGTTACATATAATTAATTAATTATGCGCCAGCGCCGAAGGCGCCTACAATATTTTTTTTCTTTTAAATTAAATTGTGAAGTGGAATATTATATGTCCCAAAATTTTGGAGAGCAAAATAATTATTGGTAACAAAGATTTTAAATGAACCGTGCCCGAGGGCACTAATTATGACTAGTCTATATTACAAAAGAGGGTTATTGTCCCCGTCACAAGTTGACTGGGACAAATGATTGGCCATGGATTTGCCACATGGGCAATGTGGGGCCACTTTAAAGTGGGTGTTGGGATGTGTTTGTGTTTTGGGGTGAGTTGGTGTGGAACCAAAACAAACAGACCATGCTTTTTTCCTTAATTACATTCATGTCATCCCTTTTTCATGTGCACATACAAACCCATCCCTCTCTAATCTATTTACATAATTGCCATTTGCCTTTTCCCATTAAGCCCCCACAAGTGTTTTTTGCACTTTGGATATCTGCTTTTCACCTTTTACACCGACGACACCGCTATGCACACCCATTCTTTTCGCTCTTTTTTCAGTTCTGAGCGTACATCGCATCCTATACGTGCACTTTGTGCACGTGTTATTTTCCATATGGCAATGAGGAGGGGTGATTGATGGGCTTTGTCCCATGTGGCATGTCCCATCGCCACATGGGATGCCACATCACCCTCCAAAATCAACACCCACCCAATAAAACCCAAAAACCTGACCTCCATTCAAAGAGCCTTTTCCCATTTTACCCTTCGACGATACCGACACACACTCACAGTTCTCACTCCTTCTCGGTTGTGCGTGTGCCCCACATCCTCTTCGTGGAGGATTTTTTTTTGCGCCGTGCACTCTGTGCACGGGTTATTTCTAGCCCTTTATACATTTGATGCATTTGTCCTAGGAGGCATTAAAAGTGTAACTAGGACAAATGTCCCATCACCTCCGTCACCTCATCATCCACCTCACCCAAGTCTCACCTCGAAGTCACTTGTTTACATGTTTGTCATCCTCTTAAAAAATCCACCCAAACTCACTTATTTACATGTTTGACCTTCACCCTAAAAAACCAAAAAAAAAACACTTATTTACATGTTTGCCACCCAAGGTTTTTTGCGTTTTAACCCCCAAACGTTGTACTTTTTGCCCTCCAATGATACTGGCACGCACACCCACAGTTCTCACTCCTTTTCGGTTGCGCACGTTCACCGCATACTTTTCGTCGGATTTTCTTAGCTCCGTGCACGGTGTAAACGGGTTTATTTCTAGTTTTCTTATAAACTGTAGTCCTCTGACATTAGCTTGCGCAAATAAGTTTGCTATTTTGTACACTAGTCATCGACTCATCCTATTATCTTACATGCCAATCGCTGCATTACCTTGCTCTTTTTTCTTAAGGGCATGTTTCTTTGTGTGCTTATGGGTTGGGATTTACTGTTGTGAATAGTAAATCCATGTTGGATTCTTGAGGAGAGAGAAGTAGAGTTATGTGTTTCTTTTGGAGGAAAGTGGGTTGGAAAGTTGGTTTGAAATTTGTTTGTGGGTCCCACACTAAAGTTTTGTGTTTCTTTAGGTTAAAGTGAGATTGAGATTGTTGGATGAGGAAGGTGGAAGTGTGAGAAATATTAATAAAATAATATATTTAAAAATTAAATTAAAACCAAAGGAAGCATGCGATTGGCTGCCAAGCAAGTGGGCCCCAAAAATTTGGTTCGCTGCTCCGTAATCCCCGCGAATTGCATGGATTTTGTGGGGCGATATTATTGCCTCCACGTCTGCGTGAGTAATCTCAAAGCAAAGACACGTCCTCGCGGGGAATCCCAAAGCAAAGATGGCGAAAGAAACACACGGGTTGAAAGTTGGAGAGGATTCCAGATAATAGTTACTGAATTGATGTGCTACAGTGCTTAAAAAGCACTCTCTCAACGCAAATACCCTGAAAGAAACAGGCCCTAAATAACGTTGGGATATAACAATCTACAATTTTACCCTAAAAGATCCATAATTTGCATCGTCCACATATTTAATTACTTAACATCCATATACTCTCTGGCACATAATATCAACCACTTGCTTCTAAACAGGGAAAAAGATTTCTTCGATTATTTTTACAAATTGTGAAAATTGAACTCAAATCTGACTACTAGGAAGGAACAACACTTTGGACATTATTTATTCAGTTTCAATTCATAATATTGGAATTTGGAAGTGCAATATTTGCAAGCGGTTTATAAATGTGTTTTTGTAATTTAAATATGTGGCGGGGCAAACGTCAAAAGTTACATTTAAATATCAATTTATTGGTGCGGTAACCGCACATGGGGTAACCGGAACAAGGCAGATGTCGGGGGGGTTTAGGCTGCTACGGCCGGTTGCAGGTGACCGAGAAGGCCGGTTAAGGGTGTGTCGGCGGGAGAAAATGACGGGTAGGTCCCTGTTAAGGGAGTAGTCTGAAATGAACGCCCTTGAATTTGCATAAAATTTACGATACTGGGATGGCTTTTCACGTTGTTGTCGGCTGGTGCTTGGTCGTGTGCTGTAATCTCACCCCATACGGTTCAACGACAACTTCGAAACAGTTACAGAGCGAGGCCCACGTAACTTGCAGTTGGGTGGCTAATGTAAATAACTCACAGCCGTTGGTTTTATTCGGATCTTAAAAGATATGCGACAAGCATTGTTGCAAGCATGCATGTTTCTTAACATAACTTTAGAGTAGTCGCAAAAATATTAGTGTAAATTAGACAAATCCTAAATGAACCAGAATTGTGTGTTCTAGAATTTAGACATGTACGCCAAAGGAACATAGCCGGCATATCCCGTCTCTCCCAGGGGCCACCAGGGGTTCGATCTAGCGGCGGAGCTTGCAATTTAGTGAGGGGGAGGGGCAAAGTATCTAATAAGGTCGGAGGCGTCTGCTATTTTTTTACGCAGATTTATTGTTCCGCGTCGAATGCGTCCTGGCCGAATTTGTTTTTATATGATGCTATAATTTGTTTTTGTTTTTTGGCTTAATTTCGGAAAACTAACTTATACTTTCGCTGAATTCCAAAAAAATACCTCTTATTTTGTTATAATCGCAAAACTACCACATATTTTTCAGGTTTCGATAAACTCATTCATACTTTGGTTTCGTAGAACTATCTCATACTTTGCTTAATTTCGTAGAACTACCTCATACTTTGATATATATGGGATGGTGGAGGAAGACGGCTGGCGGCGCGGCGGGCGAAAGTGGTGGACGAGTGCGGCGGTGGGGGAAGGGGTGGCGGGGGGCTACGGTGGAGGGAGGGGGGAGGGGGTTTTTGTTGGGGGGAGTGGGAGGAGGGTGACTGTCGGTGGAAGGGGGATGTGCAGCGATGGATGAATGGCGAAGGGCGGCAGTGGGGGGAGTGGGGAGGACGGTGGGAGGAATGGGAGGCGGGCGATGGTGGGCGTCATGTGAATGGGCGGCGATGAATAGAGGGCGAAGGGCAGCGGTATGAGGAGTGGGATATGTAGATGATGGAGTTTATCGAAACCTAAAAAGTATGAGCTAGTTTTGCGGTTATATCAAAATAAGAGGTATTTTTTTTGGAATTCAGCAAAAGTATGATGTAGTTTTCCGAAATTAAGCCTTGTTTTCCCCCTAAAAGCTTGACTTTAATGAGATTCAAGTCAGCTATCCAATTAAAAGTATAGGCAGCCTATCCCCTAGGAATGGACTGGTGAGTGAATGAGAGAATAAAAAAATTTGGTTTTTTGACAGGCAACTAACACAATTGAATGCTCTATGCGGCTGCCCCATCCCATGCGATTCTGCGAAGTGCTGAGAAACGGATTGAGAAAATTGGTGTATAATTTTTTTCCCTTTGGTGTATAATTTTTTTTTGATTTGAGGGGAGTGGGGGGCAGCTGCCCCCCGTCCCTATGTGGCTTCGCCCTGATGGGTATAGGTTCGCGCGGGCTTAACCAATTTTTCGGTGGATAAAAAAGAATTTGGACATATAAACTATTTATACATATAAACTATAACTTTCTACAAATAACCTGTTAAAAACTAAAGAGTTCATTATCTTACTAAAATGGGTCTCATTCCTAATTAAATTTATTTTGATTAGGTATAGGTATGAATTATTCCAAGGAGGAAAAGGAGGATGTGGTGGCACTAATCAGACGTGGTGATGTAGGAGGACGGAGATGAAGAGGCAAATGATATAAAGAGGGTTTCAAAATTATTTCCCTAATTTTCTTAGTTTGAACATGGTTGTACACTAGTTCAAAGGCCAATTAGCATAATGCAACAAAAGGCCTATTGGTCCAACTTCAAGATGGGACGCCTGGCCTGTCCAATGAGAGGCCCACTACCTACGCGTAATTAAAAGTGACGCTCAACATTTCTATATAAAGGCACCCCCTTAAGGGAGGATGTCACTCGTTATGATAAAAAACTCTCTCTAGATAGTATATTTTGTATCTTATCTCGGTTCGGTTCTAACTTGAGCTCCAAAGAAGCCAATGCAGTGATCTCTATCCAAGTTCAATTTGTTAACGCTCTTGCTGAATGTGGTATGCATATCATATGACCGTAACAAGCAAATGCCTGACTCAACCAAGACCATCATTTTGTCACTACGTCATCATTTGGTACCACTGTGGGATTATGAACGGAACTATGTGTAACACCTGGAATGCCAGGAGTACAGTCCAAATAAATGGGGAGGGAATCACTAACCACCACGAGCCATGGTAAATAGCAAGGTGATAGGGATATTGTTAGGTATTGGATTTTTAGACCAATATAGTTTTGATGATGATCACAACATTATGATGTTACTGAAGGGTTTTCTGGTACCCTTAGGGCACAAAAACTATATGCCCGTCCTAAGTCGGACGGAACATAGACAGAAATAGCAACGGAAAATAAGCATGTTAATCTAATTAACATTTAACCCTAAGGTCCAAGACCCTAATCCAAGATCTATGCTGACTTGGGATGGGTCTGACCATCCCAAGAAGGATCTAGCCTACTACGATTAAATTAAACTAATGCTAATAAACACATACCCGGAATCTCAACCCTGGGGCAGGCGAGATGTTCCGCACCGTCTTCCGAGCCTCTCCCGCATCCCGAGGCGATCAATCCCGTGTCGCCGAGCCAACCACGCGCTGAAGAAAGTTTCACACGAGTGAAACCTTCGCCTAGATTTCGGATCTGAATCCGAACTCCTTTGCGGCTTTGCTAGAGCCCTCAGGAGCAAGGCAGAAATTTATAGGGAGAGGAGAAATATTAATTTAGCTTAGATCCGAGCGTGCTCCAACATTTACGAGAGCCGCTCAGATCTAGAGCTTGGGACGAGTTATGAGGAAGGGGGAGGGCCTCTATTTATAGAGGCGGCTGACTCTCCCCTTTTCTCCACAACCGAGGTGGGACTATTAATTTGGGATTAATTAAATCAAGTTAGTTTGCCTTTCACAAAGGGTAAAATTCCTCGAATTTTAACTCCCTCACCGTTGAGCTTCAATGTTGGTGCAACCTACCAAATCAAAGAGGGTTCAACGGTGAACGCATAGGAAAAAACGGCTCGTCAATCCGAGTCCGTTTGACCCTTCAAACAATTGTCCAAAGTTAGCCAAAAGTCATGCTTCCTTTAGAAACGTAGCCTCAAGAAAATCCCATGTTTCAAAAAACCCTAACCAGAAAATTCGAGCTTGGTGGGCCTCCATTTTCGCTGGTTTCAGCCCAACAGTTTGGGCTGACTTGTTTTGGCTATAACTTGTGCATTTGGACTCCGTTTTTGACGCGGTTTGAACCTGCGTTTAGAGCGGGACGATCCCGTCATCTAGGTAACCTTTTCAACGCGTTTATTTAATTAAATATAGTCTTAAACAATTTAAGACACATTTAATCTTTTTTGCATCATATGCAAATTAGTCCATATCTAGGCTTAAATTTTCATTTGCATCAAATACAAATGATCCGAGGGCATATTCCTCTACATCTCCCACTTGCACTCAGGATCATTTATCCCGAATGCAGGAGATGATTGCAAACATCGTTTGCAATATTTTATCCCTTGCATCAAATGCAAATTATTCTCCCTAACTAATTTCTACCTATTACTAGACGAAGGTCACACTATGTGTGAGACCCTACAGCCTGACCCTTACAACAAGTTGGGCTCGAAGCCCTATACGGCAGTGACCACGAGCAGTGGTTGCCGTCCCTGCTTCAGGAATCATCATTATGTGGTTAACTCATTGACATGAGTATTGTCGGGACCACCTAGACTGTTTCCGTGATGAATTCCGCAGTTATAGTCTTTTCGTCTTTAACTATGTCGTGTAAGTCAAGTCTAGGGTACAGTCAAACTGTCAACCCCAATAACTTGACTCCTGTTAGTTTCTATCGATCTTTTAGTCAAAAATGTTGGACTTCTTCCAACATACTCTGGCCAGAGTTTTTACTAAAGACCGAACTAACCCTACGACACTAACTCCCATTGACCGGGAGAGACGAATCCTCTCTTGGTCATTACTCTCCTCATACGCTTCAAGTGTCACCCGATCAAAGACCTTTCGACAGGCCTTGCCCCGAAGCTAGGTCATTTGATCTAAGTGGCACCGTTCACGCACAGGTTCGTCAAAATGACCTCAAGTCAAAAGACCAACTAGCCTATCATCACTCAGAGTCATCATTGACAGATTGGTCAATATAACCATATGATAACTCTTGTGGATCGTTCAGTGAACTCATTCTCTAATGAGCACCTGTGTCTCGTCTACGACTTCGCCAAGTGAAGCGATCATGAGATCATCGCCATCGCTAAACGGTGAAGACTAAGACACAATGGTCTATCCGATGTTTCGATATCCTTGTCTCGAAACATCTACGACCACGAACCCTTTTAGACTTATGCTACAGACGGTCAAACATTTCTCCATGATCGAGATACTCATCTCGATACCTGTTTGACCTCGCATGAAGTCTCAGGACTTTACCTAAGTTAATATCCAATGTTAACTACATTATAACATAACTTTAGATAAATTATTACCAAACAGCTTACTGTTATTTCGAACAAGATGTTTGTGCTATTCACACACAGAGATAGATTGCCTCGAAGTTATCTTCTCTCAACATCTCCCACTTGCACTCAGGCCCATTTATCTCGGTATCTTATACCGTTTTTACACATAAGTTTTCCCGACTTCATGTGGTAGAGCCTTCATGAGTGGATCTGCTAAAATCGTCTACACTATAGACTTAAGGGTTTCTATGTTCATGTTAGACCAACCATTTGAATCTCATTCAAATAATTCATTTGGTCTTTCGGAATCCATAATATTTTTATTTACTTGGATCTTATCCAGTTCATCGTACCTTACGATGATTAGTTATTGGTCATTTCAATTGGCTCATATCTATTTCTGACAAAGTATCAAACTCTTTTGATCACTTCGTCAAAAATATATGTTCCATCTCTTTGATGCCTCGCATGTAATTTATACGCTCCCACTGACCTTGAAAACTTTCTGCCCAATTCATATAAGTTGGTTCGTCTAAATCATATTTAGAAAAACGAACTTATAAGTGAATGCTCAAATTTTCGTGGTCAACTTGAGCGTTTACATCGAGCTTGGTCCGAGTAGATCTGTACACATCTGCTGGTGAAAACGGTTTCATAATAATCCGTTTTTAGGAATTACTATGGAAAAACCGTTCTCGACCAACATGATTGTACTTCACTATTTTCTTTTCTGCACCAATCTTTCAACTTAAAGATTTACTTGCAGTAAGTGAGGAAACATCTTCCTTGGGCACGTAAACTAAATTCCAAAATTTATTTACGCACACGGACCTATTCTGGTTGCATCAAGTTTTAAATCGGAGTTACTACTCCGAATTTTATCCTAGAAGTTGACTGAGTCATCATCAGTTATGATGTTTAACTCGACTCTTCGTCTCACAAAATTCGAGTAATTATACAACTTCATAATGATTGATTTAATGAATATCTTATTGATAATGTCCTCATAGAACATTATCAAAAACTAGGTATTACTATCCGGGACTTAACCCAAAGGGAGGACTTAACTCAGAGTCACTTGCTATGGATCGCACAAAGTCTAACTCAGTGTGATTCATATTTTTAACACACGGATGTGTTAACAGACTTGACCTGAGAGAAAATCACATTTTCTTTTAATTACGCAAGATTTTATGTAGCCAAGTATTCGACCATTCGATCTAATCGAATCAGTTTAAATACTTTAGTCATTTCGTTCCTTATTTTATCAGACTTGTGTTTCATCAAGAACACGTGTCTTAATAAAATATATGAATAACTTATTTTGGTTAATCTAGACTCGAGTACATCAGTATGTACTAGACTGAGTTCGACAACTCATTCTCCCACTGTCTTACAGATGGGTTTCAGCCATTATATCTAAGAGGGTAAGATTCATAAGTGTCCGCAGACTTCATAATACGAGAGGTTAGACCCCTCTTTATGTGACTTGTGAAGCTTAGTCTCTCGATACGGTCTAGTCTATTTTGCCATATAAGTTTGCTACTATCTTGTGTATTTATATATTAACATTTAATATATATATTATCATTATACATTTTACTCATTGCTTCAGAAGTAATGTGACGACATTCGTCAAAATGTGTTAACCTTTTGTATAACAATAATTATGAAATCGTGACATCAAAATATGTCACATTTTCATTTCCTCCTCCTTATGTCTTTACTAATGATAAATTAAACTAACTTTCTCAATTGACTTGCCGGAGTGCCTTCTTCCTTTTCTAAATCACATTTAGATATTAATTAGCCCAACATAAATAAATAGCTATGCAAGCATCTCATGTATCCAAACGCCTGAAAGTTGCAATCTTGAGTGTAGCTCAAGAAGTTGATTGTCTCAAGGTCCGGTTGGAATACATAGCCTTGCATCGCTCATGCACTCGTATTCGACTCAAACAATTTGAACGAATTCTCGAACTTTGCAGATCAGAATTTGTTTGTCCATACAACCTTGAGGGTAGCTCGACAAGTTGTAGGGAGAAACATACTTCGAATATCCTATATGTTCAAGCTGCCTCATATAGAGACGAGTGACATGTAGCGTGAATTTATTTGTGGGACCCAGAACTTAATGAAATCATATTTCTTAAGTCTGTTCTTTAGAAGGTCATTTGAATGTCAACGAGAATATAGTTTTGATTCTATCAATTAGAATTTAGCTTGATATTCAATTAATCAACCTATTTGACCAGTTAACTTATTCCATTAAAATATTATATTTCGATTCCTTCGGTAAACATAGTCTTGCCCTAGTTTAGCACATGTTCAATATTAAATATAGGTAGATTGGCATTCATCTATCTATATCCTCCCACTATTTTTACGATCATTTCAAAGCTTAATAACGAACGATTTAATCGAATTAAAATATTTAAAATTTAGTGAAAGAGGGATCCAATCATCCTGAACCTCACAACCTTGAGGAGACTCAACAAGTTGATTGGTTCCATGATTGGTAGACTAACTCTTAGTCAATCACATCACATGTGACTCCCTATCGTTTTTTTACCCACAGTCACTTATGATCTTGAGGAGATTCAACAAATCATAATGACTGGTCTAGTCAGACCCTTGATTTCATGTCCAGATTTGACTTAGATCGATGCTCGAGGAGACCCGACGTATCGATTTGGGTCAAGTCTAGACTACATCACATGTATGTTGGAGTTTGTTCCTTAAAGATAAACATGTCATAGCTTGAGGAGACTCAACAACTATAATTGTCTTCTTTGAGTTACCAAGCTCCAAAATCAAGGAGGGATACTGATTAATCTTTAATAAGATTTATAACGCATTGACTAAATATAGTCCAGGGTGTCATACAATCATGATTCGTGACATTGCGGTCCAGCGGAACACAGCCAGGGAATTGACTAAGCCAGGATCACTATCCCTTAAAGGGTGATCCAGAACTCTTAGCCAAGCACATTGACTGGATCATGGTCCATTGAATGAAGCTTGTCATTTTTGTATGTGTGCCATAGACTAAACAGCTTTTATTAACAACTAATTAATCCTATCAACTAGTTGCATCCTTAAATTCAAAATTTTAGGATTTGTTTAATAACTTTTATTAAGACCTTATCAACTATAAGGTTCACGTGCTATCCTAATCGTTATTAGGATTTTAATAAACTTTATTAACAACGCCAAAAGCGAAGTCCTTTAATGAGAATTAATTATAACAATTAGAATTAAGATTCATTAAAAGGACTACCCTAATCATGAATTAGGTCTTAAAGGGTTGTTAAAAGTTTTATTAAAACATAGCATGTCATTAAAATTCAAGTAATAAATTTTAATCATTTTTAATGGCTAACCTAAAGGGTTGTCTTGTGTTATCAAATAAGGGATAAGAAGAACTAGCCATTAAAATAAAGCTACACTAATTTATCGCATAAAGATAGTGCACAACTATTTAACAATTAAATAGATTAAGTTTATCGCATAAACAATTTTAGCATGCATACATACATTTAACATTTAAATTTAAAATATGATTTTAAAATCTTTTAATTTTATCTCATAAAAAATTGTTTTTAAAATCACAAATTTGCATGCTACTTTAAAAAATTTATCGCATAAAAATTTTAACCTTTAAAATCAGTTTTAAAATATCTCATAAAATTAAAACATCATTTTAAAAAACTTTCATGCTTAAAAATTTATCATATAAAATTTTAGGCACTTTAAACTTATCACATGAATATTAAACGATTTAAATTTAGTTTAAAAAAATTATCACATAAATTTTAAAACGTCATTTAAACATTTCCATGTCCAAAATTTATCAAATAAAATATTTGAACATCTAAAACATTTTTGAAAATTATCTCATAACTTTAAAAACATTTTTAAAAGCATTTAAAAGCATTTTAAAGTTTAATAATAATCGCAGGCTAGATCGTTACGCAGACCTACGCTCTGATACCACTGAAGGGTATCACTCTGATATCATTGCGACGCTGTTAAGGCCCATCATCCATGGCACCCTAGACCCGTCACAAGATACCTCAGAAACTTGTTTTACGGCATGCCTCTCGACAATGCCCAACCCATTATAAGATCACCATCTTATCGGGACTTGGTACGGTAAGAGACATTACTTCGGGTCGGCTCATAACCTGAGAACCCGTACTCAAGCTCAACAAGCTCTAATACCACTGAAGGGTTTTCTGGGACCCTTAGGGCACAAAAACTATATGCCCGTCCTAAGTCGGATGGAACATAGACAGAAATAGCAACGGAAAATAAGCATGTTAATCTAATTAACATTTAACCCTAAGGTCCAAGACCATAATCCAAGATCTATGCCGACTTGGGATGGGTCTGACCATCCCAAGAAGGATCTAGCCTACTACGATTAAATTAAACTAATGCTAATAAACACATACCCAGAATCTCAACCCTGGGGCAGGCGAGATGTTCCGCACCGTCTTCCGAGCCGCTCCCGCATCCCGAGGCGATCAATCCCGTGTCGCCGAGCCAACCACGCGCTGAAGAAAGTTTCACGGGAGTGAAACCTCCGCCTAGATTTCGGATCTGAATCCGAACTCCTTTGCGGCTTTGCTAGAGCCCTCAGAAGCAAGGCAGAAATTTATAGGGAGAGGATAAATATTAATTTAGCTTAGATCCGAGCGTGCTCCAACATTTACGAGAGCCGCTCAGATCTAGAGCTTGAGACGAGTTATGAGGAAGGGGGAGGGCCTCTATTTATAGAGGCGGCTGACTCTCCCCTTTTCTCCACAACCGAGGTGGGACTATTAATTTGGGATTAATTAAATCAAGTTAGTTTACCTTTCACAAAGGGTAAACTTCCTCGAATTTTAACTCCCTCACCGTTGAGCTTCAATGTTGGTACAACCTACCAAATCAAAGAGGGTTCAACGGTGAACGCGTAGGAAAAAACGGCTCGTCAATCCGAGTCCGTTTGACCCTTCAAACAATTGTCCAAAGTTAGCCAAAAGTCATGCTTCTCTTAGAAACGTAGCCGTCAAGAAAATCCCAGGTTTCAAAAAACCCTAACCAGAAAATTCGAGCTTGGTGGGCCTCCATTTTCGCTGGTTTCAGCCCAACAGTTTGGGCTGACTTGTTTTGGCTATAACTTGTGCATTTGGACTCCGTTTTTGACGCGGTTTGAACCTGCGTTTAGAGCGGGACGATCCCGTCATCTAGGTAACCTTTTCAACGCATTTATTTAATTAAATATAGTCTTAAACAATTTAAGACACATTTAATCTCTTTTGCATCATATGCAAATTAGTCCCTATCTAGGCTTAAATTTTCATTTGCATCAAATACAAATGATCTGAGGGCATATTCCTCTACAGTTACTAATGACTCTCAATGTTTTAGTATCATGTTTAACAATTGAAGAATAACATTTTGGAGACTAAAAGCTTGGTGAAAGAATGGACATCAAGAGTAGCATTGCCATAGCTTGCAGCTTGATGATAGGAAGCTCATCAAGAGGTGTCAAAGCTTGGAAGATGTTGGGGAGAATCAAGGCTACTCAAGCTTGAAGAGTAGTGCACTTAGAAGTAAATGAATGTAATTCATGTAATATTTACATTTATGTCTTTTACTTCTTTGTGTGAGTTAGGTTGCCTTGATTAGATGGTCATACTCATTCATGTATATGCATAAACCATCTTAGTGAACCTTAGGATCATTATAGAAACCAATCCAATAGGTTCCACATGCCAAAAACTCGATTGGAGTTTCTGGACTTCCAACAGGCCCCTGTTGAAGGCAGATAGGCGACTGGTGGTTCACCAGGCACATGTCCATCCTTCTTCAGGCGGCTGTTATGCACTAGCTCAAGTCAAATTTCTTGACTCTGTACTTGATCATTTGGTACAGGCGACTGAAGTACAAATGACATGCATATGTCAACCATCAGGCGTCTGAACTTTGTTCTACAGTCATCTGGTTCACAAAAGTGCGTAAGTTGTCATTTTCTGATTCAATCCTCCTTTGTGGTAGTCGTCTCATGAAGCGTTGACAAGCGCCTACACAATGGTACATGTGCCTGTGTAGTCTTCTATAGCCGCATGTCCTGGCTCAGATTATAGCCGTTGGATAAAACTAGCCGTTATAACAGGCGCCTGACTCTTTGCCTATAGGCGCTTGTCCGAGCTGTTTCAGCCAAAATCTAGCCATGTCAAATTAGAGTTTTTTGGTATTTTATTTGGGTTTAGTGGGTTATTTTATCTTCATATAAATAGGAGATGACTTAGTTCATTTAGAACTCTTGATTATTATTGAATATCATTGAGAATCATAAAGCCACTCCTATTTCTCTCATTTCCCTCTTTTGAGCTCATTTCTCTTCATGCACTGAAGCTAGCTCATAAGAATATCCTCCAAGTGCAATCAACGCTCACTCAACACTTGGAGATCTTCTTTCATGCCTTGCATTCATCTTTGAGTAAGTTTATCTCATCAAGGCATAGGTAAGAGTCATTTATTTCATCTTTTTGAAGTGAAACCCTAACTCTCTTTGTGAGAGTTAGCTTCTTCCCTTGTGGAAGTTTGAGTCCTTCTGTAGGACTAACCCCTTGTGTATGGTTTGTTTGAGTCCTTGTATAGGACAAATCCCTTCTGTAGGGTATCCCTTGTGTATGGATTGTATTCACTACCTTGTGTAGGATTATAATGGATATTAGTGTGGTGGGATGTACCCAAGTTTGGAAAACCAGGGTAAAACTCTTTGTGTTTTCGTTTGCTTAATTGTGTTGATTAATCTCCTATTGTACTTATAATTCCGTATATGCAAGTTAAATTTTTAATTGCACAATTATTACTATTACACTATTCACCCCCTCTAGTGTGTGTTGTTTAGTATTACAAGGTAGATAGTCCTTACAATTGGTACCAAAGCGAGGTTGAAGTATTCAAACAATTTCAGCATTTAACGCTTCATTACTGTCTCAAGAAGAAGGTCTATCAACCGTACGACCCTCGCTCTTCAACGGAACGAACCCAAGTTGGAAGATCAAGATGATAATCCACTTGGAGGGTCAAGACCTATGGGACTTCACGGAGTGTCCTTTTGTGAAGCCTATTACACCCGCGGCTACTAGGACAAAGGCGGAGAAGGATTTGGTTAAACCCAATGCGAGGGAAATGAACGCATTCCATTGTGCCATCAACCACAATGAGTTCAACCGCATCTACATGTGCAAAATGACCAACGAGATTTGGCATACCTTGGAGATTACTCATGAAGGGACTTCAAAGGTAAAGAAATCTAAACAAAGTGTGTTTAGCTCTTGTTAGTGCAGGGGTACAGATCATGGTCATGGATCCTCGTACCCGACCCATTTGGCGCCCACAACCCGATACCCGTCGCTCAAATAGGAGTATTATCGAGTCAAGTGAACGGCTCGTTTGACCGTTAAGCTTCCGTCGATATTCAGGGGGAATTTAATGGAGCCGAATAAATGGGCAGCCGTTATCTCGAATCTCGAGAAGATCGTGTCCGAATCAAGGAGGGACGGTTACACACAATCGATAGGGAGCTGCCTATAAATACCCGAAAGGAAAAAGGTAACGAGGTTCCAATTCTCAAGGTATGAGATCTAGTACATAGACTCTACTCTTTCATCTTATAATTCCTCCACTTAAAGTGCTTGGGACGACAGATCTGAGACGAACCTCCATGGGTCGATCTCAGCTGCTCCAAGGTCCATCTCATCCTTAAGTTCCCATACCAACTTAAGTATCGGAGGGGATTTGGGTCGGGACCCATATCTGACACCCATAACGTGTCTTTATGGTGTAGATCGACGAGTCTACATCTTCCACGATGGTCGCTTTCGAGCTTTCCAGCCTCGAACAATCGACGTATAAGCTGTTCGAGGGTCGATCGAGCACCGCATCCCAACCAACATCCATCATCCGACCCTGTTTCTTCTAACCTATGGTCCCACTTCACTCGCTGACGAGGCTCCGACTCAGCACGAAGGGTCCTCGTCAGATTGACAACTGTCTCGGTCATATTTGGCCTGAACAGTTTGGCACTGTCTGTGGAAAATCCGAGTTGACATCCTAGTCGACAGAACGTATCGACCATGTCAACTCACCAACCAAGATCCTCTGGTGATGCCTTGGCACCTCCCAGCGTCAGCCTCCTCAACATGATAATGGGAGGTCCTTCGCACCCGGAGCTGTCAACCCCGCATCAAAGCTCCCACGCCGGAAGGTTGATGACAATTTTCGTAGGGCGAAAGCAGCACATAGATTCTATACCTCCTATATCCTTCTCAGATGCGGATCTGGAGGTGTAGAATTACCACATGATGATGCCGTCGTCATCACGGCTACAATCAACGAGATCACAGTGAAGAGATTACTTGTCGACACTGGAAGATCGTGCGACGTGCTTTTCTTCACCACGTTGGAAAGAATTAGGCTGTCCTCTGTAGAGTTGAGACCTTGTTCGGGACCTCTAGTGGGGTTCATCGGACACTCAGCCCCAATAGCAGGCATCATCACCCTGCCGGTGACCTTAGGTACGCATCCACGGCAAGTCACTCGCCTAACCGATTTCATGGTGGTAAAGATCAACTCGGTGTACAACGGAATCATCGGCAGACCACCACTAAATGCTATAGAGGTGGTGGTCTCCCCTTTCCATCAAATGATCAAGTTCCAGAATCCTGAAGGGGTTGGAAGAGCGAGTGGAAATTAGAAGCAAGCACAGTCGTGCTATACTCTGTCTACTGCTTTGAGAATGGTTGGGCAGGCAGACCCAGTCGATCCCAAAGGCGAGGATCGATGACCTGCGGCCATCAAAGATACGGAGAACATCTGAATCTCCGAAGAAGAAGGGAAGACCGTCTCTATTGGGTCAATGCTCCAGTTGAGTACATGGGCCCAGCCCATTAAGCTGGTAGATAAATTCTACTGGCCAGACGAAGACGGCCCATGGCCCGTAACATTTAGGTTGAATGAGTCAACCCAACCTCCCTCATAGCCCATTACTATGGGGTTTGACAAAGTCAAATCTCCTCAGTAAATGGCCCATTTTCATAACCTTAATTAGAGAAATAAATGGCCAGAATAAATGCGGGGAGTTACTCCTTTTGTGGAATAATTCAAAGCCCACTAAAGAGGCAATTAGTTGTCACTTAATGTGGAGGAAAGTTACAAAGAAAAAGGAGAGAATAAATATCTCCATGATCAAGGGAAAGAGGGTGCCAGATCTCGTAGAGGAGATCTCCAAAAATTTGGCTAAGGACCACACTAAATATACCCTCATCTCATTCACTCATCTATCTTCTTCTTCATCTTGTTATTAGCTTTTCATCTAATGGAAACTAACTTGAGCATCGAAGGGGGATCGTCAGGCCCCAACACCGATCCCTTGACGATCTTCTCATGTTACAGGATTATGGAGATACCACGCGGCTAGGGGAACATCCATCCGTGGAGTCCGATTCTAGCACCCTCGACCCGGAGATGCTTGTTCACAGGTCCCATCTTCCAATCGACAAAGGATCGATCCATCGGAAGCGTCCTCGTCGGCCCAACAACTGTATCGGTCAATTTTGGCCTTAACAGTTTGGCGCTGTCTGTGGGAAAAGGAGTTAGCATCCCCGTCTTCACTAAACAAGAAGATCGTGCTGATTCACCCCCAATTATTCCTCTTAGACGATGATCTTTAGAGGATGTAAAAGCTATCGCACGATGACATCGTCATCATTAGCGCCATTCGCAGAATTGTCTCAATCACATTTGATCACTGAATCTAATTATTCTCAGGCGATAATTTAGACTAATGAACCTCTTTGGTCTATTTACTTGATGCAGGTGGGGCGATTAAGAAGCTTTTCTTTTTTTATCCACCACGACAGAGCTGTCCCATTGCTCTTACTGGAATAAATGATCCCACGAGATCTGACGAAGTTATCACATCGTGGCCTCGTCACTTGAGCTATAGTCAAGGAGATGGCTCATTTCATCTTGGCATTGCTAGCAAATGAGCTAGGTATGCTCATGCCCTCGTAGCTTGAGGTTCGTGGGCGGAGGCATGCTCATTACGTCGGTGGGTTACACATCATCAACATACTGACCTTACCTCCTCCAGACCCACCTTCAGACCCACCTCCAGATCAACGTCAGCTCCTCTGGGTCTACATCGACGTGTCGTCGACTTAGATCCAAACTTACCAGAGCCACGCTGGAGTTCAACAACCAACCACGCTCGTCGACCCTCCCAAGCTCGTCGAGCAACAGAGCTTCAATGCCCATCAACGCTCCAGCCTCTTCAAAACTGAGTTGTCGATCATGCAACGACCAGCCATGCTCGTCGACCCTGCCAATCTCGTCGATCAGCGGAGCTTCGAACCCAGGGCAGCCTCACTCCAAGCTTCGAGTTCCTCCGGTCGTACCAAGTCAACCCCGGCAAGCCTTCGACTGGGCATGAGCAGCCTTTGTAGGATCCTGCCAAAACAGAGTTAGGATCGATAATTAAAGTTGAGACTTACGCTTGCGTATGCGGCACGGTAGTCTCGGAACTTTGCCTTCGGATTCGCCACGACGGATCGAGTCTTCTCACGAACGGAGTAAGGCTACTAAATCCACAATCTAAATCTCTACTTTAGATTAAGAACTTGGATAGAGGGAGAGGAAGTATTTCGGCAGAGCTTCACTAGAATGAAGATGCATGCATGAATGCCATGCAAAAGTGTAAGAAATGGCTTACCCTTGGGTCTTATTTATAGCCCCCAAGGTAGTTATTTTAGGGTAAGTTGTTCCTTTGGAACAACTTAATTAAGGTGTACCATGATACATGACACATTATAAGCTTAAGTTGTACCATATGCATGGTACAACATAAGCTTAAGATATTCCCCCTTTATTAGCCATATGTCGCATGCACTTATGCATATATAATGCGACTTTCCCACTCATCTAGTGATCCTCTCCGCAAGGGAACATATTCCCTTTGCGCACGACTTCGTGTACGCGACGTTCGAGGTCCGTATTCCCTCGTACATCCCCTACAAGGGTGTACTAACGTCTTCCATATCCAACATCTCCCACTCACACTTGAGGGGATTGTAAGAGAACGTCTTTCTCTTAGTTCTTTCATCTATCATACCGAGAAATAGACCGTGCGACCGTCATGCACGTAGAGTCTGTCGTTGTGCACTTGTTAGAGATACACAACGACCTCGAAGGTGCAAAGTTGAGTAGTTCAACGCATGCTTTACCCTAGATTATTTCTTCACATTTCTCATACTTTATATTCAACAATTGAATCCCATCTGGATTACAATTGGCTGGCCAGCTTTGAATCATTTAAAGTCCAAATGTGAATATGAAATCAATCTTCCTCTTCTTGCGAACCTTCTGATCTTGACTTGATTCGCTTTTCTAACGTGCCCCGCCGAGCCGAATTATCATAGCCCATTAGCAACACGCTAAGATAGCGATCATCTCGTCAAATCTAAAGGAACTAATTGGAGTCCTTGAGGGTAAGAGTTAAGACCCGTATGGCCTTTGAGTCTCACATAATAGCAAACACTATTGCTACTAACTCAGTGGTCGAAATGCATACGTGGTATGAACACGTATTACAACATCACTCCTTTCCCAGGGAGAGTATGTCTTAATGATGTTGTACGGATGAAAAGATCAGACACCACAGTGCCTATCCTTTTTGAGTCCCCTTACTACTCGTGAAATATTCACGGACTCTCATCCTGCATAAGACAGATAGGATTTAAAAATACTATGAGATCTCTTTCAAATATCCTTGTGATACAGATCTCAGATCTTTTGTAAGCATCCATGTGATGCAGATCTTTCATTCGACTATCTTGTTTAAGTCACGACTCTAAATCATTTGTCTAATGATTTTGACTTTAAACTAGTCTCATCTTTATCTTATCCATCTGATAAGATAAGGCGGTTGCTCATGTGAGAGAGCCAACCTTAATCTGTCCGACATACATACAATAAAATAGCTGAGACTTAAACACAAATGTATAAAAGCATTTGTAAGAAACTTGTATGCAATATATAAAAGAACTTCTTTCTTTTATTAAACTTTGATCTTCTATAGACATGGGAAATATTACAAGATACAGCTCAGCACCTACGCATTCCCATAGATGATAAATGTTTGTAGAACACATCTCTGGGGATCGCCTTAGTAAGGGGATCCGCTATCATCTCATGCGTGGATATGTATCCTATGTCTACTTCCTTCCGTTTGTCATAGTCCTTCGCAAACTTGAATCGAATGTCAATGTGTTTGGTCTTACAATGAAATTTAGGATCTTTGACGTAGGCAATCGAAGCTTGACTATCACTGTATATAGGAACAATGCTTGAGTCAGTGGCATTCGTCAGCCTGTCTAAGAATTTCCTAAGCCAAACAGCTTCTTGGACCGCCATGCTGAATGCTACGAATTCGGCTTCCATGGTTGATAGAGCGATGCAGGTTTGTTTCTTGCTGCTCCAGGATATTGCACCATTCCCGAGCAAGAAAACAAAGCCTGAGGTAGATCTTCGCTCGTCGAGATCACCTGCCTAATCAGCATCGGTATAGCCTTCGAGTCTCAAGGTATTGCCTTGATAGCATAACGCATAGTCCGCAGTCCCTTTGAGGTACCTTAATATCCTCTTCACCGCTTTCCAGTGTGCCTGTCCTGGGTTGGATTGGTAACGGCTTACCATACCAACACCATAGCAAATGTCCGGTCTAGTACACATCATAGCGTACATCAGGCTCCCGACAGCACTGGAGTATGGAACCTTTTCCATAGCTTTCTTTTCTTTTGGATCTTTGGGACACATTTCCAAACATAGACCCTCGCCTTTGCTTATTGGAGTATCAATTGGCTTGCAGTCTTGCATATTAAACCGTTCCAAAACTTTCTTTATATATGTCTCTTGAGAGAGAGAAAGAAGTTTCTTGAAACGATTCCTTGAGATCTTAACCCCAAGGATATATGCAGCTTCACCCATGTCTTTCATCTCAAAGACGGATGAAAGTCAAGCTTTGATATCCAAGATAAGACGCTTATCATTTCCGGCTATAAGTATGTCATCTACATAAAGAGACATAATTACATACTTGTTTTTAATCCTATTAATATATACGCAGTTGTCTTCGTCGAGCATGGAGAAACCATACGACAAAACGACTTCTTGAAAGCGCATATACCACTGCCTTGAGGATTGTTTAAGACCATATATGGATTTACAAAGTTTACAAACCTTATGTTTGTTTTCTTCTTGTACAAACCCGTTTGGTTGTTCCATGTAGATCTCCTCATCTAGTTCTCCGTTAAGAAAAGCAGTCTTTACATCCATCTGATGTAATTCGAGGTCCAAACAAGCCACCATTGCCAGAATTAAGCGAATGGAGGTAAAACGCACGACAGGAGAGAAAGTCTCTTCGTAGTCTATTCCTTCCTGTTGCGTGAAACCTTTCGCAACAAGGCGAGCTTTATATTTCTCGATGGAGCCATCAGCCTTATGCTTGATTTTGAGAACCCACTTGTTCCCAATGGCTCTACGTCCCTTAGGTAAATCAACCAAGTCCCATACTTGGTTTGTTTTCATGGATTGAAGTTCTTCTTCCATTACCGCTATCCATTTATCTTTAGCAGGGCATGTGACGGCCTGTTTGAAATTTGCAGGTTCGTCATCATCTTGCAGTAATGTCATGAAAGTTTGAGGAAATTCATCCTCAAATCTCAGAGGTGTTAGCCTCGTTCGATTACTACGTCTTGTTTGAGTTTGATCACTCCCACTTGGAATGACATCACTCCCACTTGGAATAACATCACACCCACTCGGAATAGGATTGGTATCGTTCGTATCATTCATTGGTGAAGTTTGAAACGTATTTTCTTCTTCACCAAGAATTCTCCCACTCGAACGTTCCGATCCTTCTTGATCCCAAGTCTCAAACAAGGATAAGTCTTGACTTATCTCACCCTGTCTTGGAAACTCATTTTCCAAGAAGACAACATCCCTCGATTTGAATTCTATAAGTCCCCCATTGTCCTCTTGACCGACGAAAGCATATCCTTTGGAGTTTTCAGCGTATCGGATGAAGATACACTTCCTCCCACGTGGCCCAAGTTTGCCATATTTGTGAGAGGATAAATGTGCATAAGAGGCACAACCCCAAGGTTTTAGAATACTTAAGTCTGGAGTTCTATTGTTCCATAACTCATAAGGAGTAGAACTTACCGACTTCTAGGGTACACGGTTTAAGATGAACGCTGCCGTCAATAATGCATCACCCCAAAAGGTGATAGGCAAATTTGCCTGAGACATCATTGATCGGACCATTTCCATCAATGTCCTATTTCTTCTTTCCGCAACACCGTTTTGTTGTGGAGTATAAGGCATAGTTATTTGATGAACTATGCCTTTTTCATCACAGAGTTCCTTAAAACTCGTTGATTGATATTCTCCACCCCGATCGGTTCGCAAGACCTTTATCTTGCGATCTAGTTGATTTTCCACTAAACTCATATAGTTTTTGAAGCAAGTTAAAGCTTCATGTTTGTGGGAAATCAAATAAATGTGACCGAAACGGGTGAAGTCATCAATGAATGTGATGAAATAGGACTTCCCGCGTCTTGTCTTAACATTCATTGGACCGCAAATGTCCGAATGGATAAGCTGTAATGGAACTTCGGCCCTTGTGCCAGTTCCAAACGGCTTGCGACAAGTTTTCCCTACAAGACAATGTTCGCAAGTTGACATTTCAACTTTTGAAACATTAGAAAGCAAGCCACTTTTGGCAAGTCTATCCATCCTAGTTGGTCCAATATGACCAAGTCTTGCATGCCAACAAATGATCTCAGATTCAGAGTTAGAAGCATTTGTCAAATGGAAACTTTCATTTATGGAAGAAGAATCATCATACATTGTATTTAAAACAATTAATCCATTACAAACATTACCCGATCCAATTAAAGAACTATTACAAACAAGGTCAACCTTCTGTTTATAGAACCTCCATTCATAATCTAAAGACATTAACATGACCACGGATACGATATTTCTTCTAATATCTGGAGCAAAGAGGACGTCGTGCAATAATAAAGTCCGGTCGTTGTCGAGAACTAGCTTGCATGTTCCGACGCCTTTGACTTCAACGCGAGTGTTGTTACCGACGTATATCCACTTTGTTCCTTGAGTTATCTTTCGATACTCTACGAAGAACCTTCTGTCCTTCGCTACGTGGTCTGTGGCCCCTGAATCAATCAACCAAAAATAGTTAGATTCAGCAAGAAACATGGAACTAGAAACACATATGTAACTAGCCCTACAAGTTACCTTATCACTTCCATCCGTACACGTACGGGCGAAGTGATCGTACTTGTTGCATTTAAAGCACTTGATCTTCTTCAAGTTTTTCTTCTTTGAGTGCACATTCTTTTGCCACTTTTTGTTCTTAGTCTTCTTTGAGGTTTCCGGTTCTTGCTTTCGTTCGTTCACAAACCTTAAGCGTTTATTCTTCCGCTTATTTCCTCCATGTGAGGAACTATCGGCCACGTGCACTTCTGCACTTGGTTTTGCGGCTTGAATCCGCTCTTCCTCGAGTTTGAGGTGTTTCGATACATCGCTTAAAGTTTTAATGCACTCATTATAAGTGAGGTGCATTTTCATGTTATCCCAGCTATCTGGGAGTGAACGAATGACTGCTTGGATTTGCTGTTCATCAGACAGCGTAACACCCGCATCCTTCAATTCAGATATGAGATTCGCCATGTGGCGGAGATGCTTTTTCATAGAATGATCTCGCCGCATCTTGTACGAATCAAATTGAATATTTAAGGAGCGGAGCTTGGTAACCGAAGTTCCACCAAACTTTATTTCTAGCTCAGACCATATGTCTTTGGCTAGGTCGAATTCCCGAAATAGACGCATTATGTCATTGTCCATTGCGGACAGTAACGTAATACGTGCTATTTTGTTCTTTCGAGTCCAAGTATCATAAGCTTCCCGGTCCCTTTTGTGTTGGGCCATATTGCCCAACTCAGGTTCTTCCATTATGTTTTGGAGTGTTTCAAGCACATCTTGCTCCTCCAAAACATATTGGATTTTAATTGACCAAAGTTTATAATCGTCGCCGTTGAGCTTTTCACCTTTGTTAAGCTCTGTGACTATGTTCTTAGAAGCGGTAGACATATTCGATTCAAAAAACTGCAAAGAAAATGAAAAACACGATCAAAATTCTATGCATAAAGTTTCGATTCTTTAAACACTTGATAAGTTCCTTGGATGCGTTGAAATGTTACTCTAGAATCGAGAAGTTCACTACGTTCCCAACTACCATCTAGAAGTAACTTTCAAAGTATCCCTCTTACTTATCTCAAGTAAAAAGAAATCAGAAAAGAATTTTTTAGCACCCATGGGTTAGATAACCATGGCCGGATCGTGGTCGGACTTGGAATTCTAAATTGCGCTATCCCGATTTAGGACGGGACATAACCTATTTGAAAAACATCTTTTTCAAAAAAATTTGAAAATACATTGGCTAATCTCCGTAGAGTAGAGCACAATGTTATGTGTACATTGGCTAATCTCCGTAGAGTAGAGCACAATGACATGGCTAATCTCGCATGAAGTAGAGCACTATGGCTAATCTTCAAGGAGTAGAGCCCAATGAAAAACTTCATTAAAACGTTAGCCCCGTATGGGCTAGTCGGCACTGTGGTTAGCCCCGTATGGGCTAATCGGCACATTCGAGTTTGGCCAAGGCCTTTTGTCACCCCGTATGGGTCAGTTGGCAAGTTTGCAATCGACCCAGACCTTCTGTCGGATTGGTCGACCAAAAACACCAAATTGGTCGACCAATTTTTGGTTTGCAACTTCTTCCCGGCCAGGGTCTCTGCCCTGGCCGAGGCTTGGCCAAGGGCCGGCCAGGGCCTCTGCCCTGGCCGGCCAGGGGCCCTGGCCCCTCGGCCAGGGCCAGCCATGCCCTGGCCGAGGCCAGGGCATTGGCCCTGGCCACTGCCAGGGCCGGCCACTGCCGGCCTGGCCATGGCCGGCCATGGCTTGGCCATGTCCGGTCATGGCCAAGGCCATTTGGCATTGGCCGGCCATGGCCCCTTTGGCCATGGCCGGCCACCCCCTTTGAATGGGGTTGCCGCACACCTCGCCGGAGGGGTGGCCGTGGTGGTTATTGGCCGTAGCCAACCCCCTCCGCACGTGGAGGGGGTGCATAGCCTTCATAGCCCATTTGGCGATGGCGCACATGCACTAATATTCCTCTTCTTCGATGGAGATAACTACCATCATCTTCCTCGATGAAGCACCCGTTCGTCGATGAAGCACCCGTTCGTCGAGAAATTAGTTATTTTCTAATGGCTGTGTGCCAAAAATGAAAAAATAACATACTACGTGAACGGTCGGTTCTTCCCGTCACGGAGAGTTCCTACCATATCCGTAATGATAGGAGACCCTAACGTGAAAAGAACAACCACTGCGTTCTCTCCGTCACGAAGCGTTCCTACCATATCCGTAATGGTAGGAGACCCATTCGTGAAAAAGACAACGACTCGTTCATAGTTTCGACGTGACGACGGTTTGACCGGGGCGAACCCATATGGCTCCGATACCAATGTAGGATCCTGCCAAAACAGAGTTAGGATCGATAATTAAAGTTGAGACTTACGCTTGCGTATGCGGCACGGTAGTATCGGAACTTTGCCTTCGGATTCGCCACGACGGATCGAGTCTTCTCACGAACGGAGTAAGGCTACTAAATCCACAATCTAAATCTCTACTTTAGATTAAGAACTTGGATAGAGGGAGAGGAAGTATTTCGGCAGAGCTTCGCTAGAATGAAGATGCATGCATGAATGCCATGCAAAAGTGTAAGAAATGGCTTACCCTTGGGTCTTATTTATAGCCCCCAAGGTAGTTATTTTAGGGTAAGTTGTTCCTTTGGAACAACTTAATTAAGGTGTACCATGATACATGGCACATTATAAGCTTAAGTTGTACCATATGCATGGTACAACATAAGCTTAAGATATTCCCCCTTTATTAGCCATATGTCGCATGCACTTATGCATATATAATGCGACTTTCCCACTCATCTAGTGATCCTCTCAGCAAGGGAACATATTCCCTTTGCGAACGACTTCGTGTACGTGACGTTCGAGGTCCGTATTCCCTCGTACATCCCCTACAAGGGTGTACTAACGTCTTCCATATCCAACAGCCTTACCCCGAGCTCTGATCTCATCCAGTCGAGCTTAGGAAGATTAACCGAGCTCCGATCGAACTTGCGCAGCATCTTCGGGAGGATCCTGTTCTTGCAAACCTTCTCCAGCTCATTTACCTTCCCAATGGGCAGATGATCATTCCTTGATGAGCAAATGGCTGTCTGACTCGTACGAGGGAAGATCAAACTGCTTCAACTTTCGATCGAGTCAATAGCTTCGATTATTCATCGGTCCATCTTCAAGCCATCTTCTCTGATCGACCCTGGGCAGATCTCCTCCGGTCGAGCCTCCGATCGACCCCGGGCAGATCTCTCCTCCGGTCGAGCCTCCTATCGACCCTTGGCAGATCTCCTCTAGTCGATCCTTCGATCGGCCTAGAACAGATCTGGTATCCTTCGTTAACAACGATAAATAGAAGCTTGGGACCCCTCCTGCCACGTTTCCTTTCTCGGATCCGATCTCCTTCGATCGAAATTTGAAACAGGTCGTCCGACCTTCTTTTGGTCGGAAACGAGTCGTCCGATGGTCATAGCCGTAATCTCGATCCGTAGGAGGGAGCCTGATCGGTCCATATTTTACACCTTTTTTCTGCATGTTTGCATGCCATTTTGATTTCTCATATTGCGATTTTCATGATTATTCGACGATATTTCGTTAATTTTCACTATTTCAATCGGGACCAAAAATGAGCTTAAGGGACTTGCACACGTATCGGAGCATCGCTCATGGCCTTATTGAGGAGTAAACGGTGCTAGACGATGAGCGGGAGAAGAAGAACATCGAAGGAATCGACGAGGAAGCGAGGAGGAGGAGAAATAAGCTCTGAAACAGGCCACTCGGTCGAGCAAGGTAGTTCACTTAGCCGAGTGAAGCAGCCTACTCGGCCGAGCAAGACTGACATGACGATGTTTGCCTGACCAGAGTGCCATAATGCACTCGACCGAGTGGTTAATTCCACTCGGCCGAGTAGAGAACTCCACTCGCCCAAGTGAAGGCCAAGAATTCGAAGAGAGACATACCGACATCTCTGTTTTTCTGGACAATCTGCAGACATACGTACTTGGCCGAGTGACATTTTCACTCGACTGCGTCATATTTACACTTGGCCGAGTCACACTTCTCACTCGGCCGAGTCATATTTCCACTCGGCCGAATGACACGAGCGCACAGATTTTCAGACATCCTCTCACTCTTTTGAAATCTGCTATCATTCCAGCAGGCAAAGTATTGTTCTCATATTTTTATAGATAGTAGACTTCATGACGGTTCCTACACCGCCAATAACGCGCTAATCGGAGGTCGGATGAAATCTGGAGAATTCTGCAAGTTGACGCTACAGTGCTGAAACTGCTACTTGGTCGAGTTATATTTCCACTCGGTCGAGTGAGTGCGGGCCCAGAACTTAAGTTGCGGCCAGAGCTGTCTTTGGGCACGATTTTGAGAGGGTTTCTAGGGTTATTTGCTTGGGTTTTTTGGGGGGCTATATATAGGGGTTGTAGCCGTCATTAGAGGGGGGTTCCGTATTATTTTCTTGAAGACATTTAAGAGGTTAGGCCATGCCCTAAGCCCCCTCTTGGATCTAAAAGCTAGTATCAAGATAAGTACTTTTGTTCTCATTAATTCTATCGTAAATTCTTAGTGATTTCTTATTGTTTATCTCTCTTTGATGTAAGCAATGTCTTTTATTGATTTCTATATCGTTATTGCTATGCCTGGTTGATATTTGTTCTAGGGAAAGGGATGAACCCTATGGATCTGATTTCAGATTTGCGATGAATGAATTTCTTTGTTGCTAGAATTGATAGAAGGTTAGGTTGTGATTGATTTATTACGGATAGCTAGGGATTTCCATCGATTTGGGGTTTGCAAGAGATTGGATTCTAATCGATGGGAAGGCCTAGATATTCGATTTAGGTTTTTAATCGAAATCCACTAGACTTGGTTTGCAAGAGATTGGACCAAAGCTAGGAATTTTATTATAAGTATATACTCATATTTGTTTGCAAGAGATTGGACGAATACGAGCTATCACAATCAAGATAGTAACACGGGTTTGCACGAGAGTGGGCTCGAGGTGCGATTGGATGATGATGTCGATCTTAATGCTAGTAGCTTAGGTTAGGGTTTGCACGAGAGTGTGCCCTAATCTAAGTCGCTATAGACCGGCAATAGCGCGAGAGCGTGAGCTTAGTTCTCTATTTAGTTACGACTAGTTCACCTCAATTCAAGTCTTGCAACATTGAGATTCGCAATTCACAAAGATGCATGATAATCCATAGTGGGGATTCCCTAGCTCCAGATACTTTTATTTGTAAGGATCGCATTATCCTTGCAATACTAACAACAACACACTAGAGGGGGGTGAATAGTGTAATAGCAATAAATTGTGCAATTAAAATTAAACTTGCAAATGCGGAATAATAAATACAAGAGGAATTAATCACTACAATAAAATCAAACGCAAACACACGATTTTACCCTGGTTCCTCAAAACTTGGGTACGTCTAGCCACACCAATATTCACTATATTTTCCACAAAGAGAAGTGAATACAGATCCCACAAAGAGATACCTCACACAGAGGATTTTGCCTTACACAAGAACCAAACCAACCCTATACAAGGGTCTAACTCCCACACATAGAATTAGGGTTAGCCCTACACTAGGACACCAAACTCCCACAAAGAGAGTAACTCCCACAAAGAGAGTATCTAATTCCCACAAAGAGAATTAGGGTTTCAAAGAAACAAAAAGTAAAACAAATAATCTTACTTATGCCTTGAGATGCTTACTCAGAGATGAATGCATGACATGGAAGATGATCTCCAAGTGATGATATTTGCTTGAAAGCACTTGGATGATTTCCCTTGAGCTTGACTTTAGTGCATGAAGGAGATTTAGGGCTCTAAGAGGGAAATGAGAGAGTTTGAGAGTGGCTTATTTAATCTCTAAGGACTTTCAATAGCATCAAGAAGTTCTAAAGAACTCAGCCCTCTCATATATATATAGGAACCCTATATGAACTCTCAAAAGCCAAGAAAACAGCCAAAAACAAAAATCTACAACATCTAGATTTTGGGCTGAAACGTCACTGACAGTCGGCTGATGAACAAATGACAGTCGACTGTCCAACGGCTAAATAAATCCCAACAGCTATAATCTGAGCCATGACAGTCGATTGTAGAAGACTACACAGTCGACCCGGTCGGCTTGGTCATCTCCAACTCGATCGGGTGATGCACGCGTGCACCAACCGGTCGCTACCCGCAGCTCACAAAGAAGTCACCCCGAACCGGTTCACAGACCGGTTCTGCGGGCGGCTGTTCTCTGTTTTCTCGAGCAGAATTCCAACCGATCGGGTGACTCTCACCCGATCGGTTCATCTTGTAGCTGAAGAAGATGAGCTGAATACACGGACGATTCAACCGGCCGATTCACCCGACCGCTCCAAGATCCAACCGGTCGCTCAAGAACTCACCCGATCGGTTCATGTGATCGGGTGAAAACTCGCCGTTTTCTGATATTATTTGTAACGGATCAACCGATCGGTTGACTTGTCAACCGATCGGGTTGATGCGACGGCCTATATATAGAGCCCCTAGGGTTTCAGAAACGGGGAGTTGCTGTTTTTCTACTGTTTTATTTCCTTGTGACGGCTGTAATTGTTACTCTTTTGTAAGTATTCAGATCTTTCTAAAATTTTAGTATTGTCTTTATTACTCCTTTACTTCCGCATTGCAATTGTCCGATTATGATTTCAACGGTTAAATTTCATTTAGATTGCTTTTTTCATGAATTTTTGTGAGTAGTTCCCAAATCTGGATTTTGGTGGAAACCCCTTCGGGGGCTCTTCCCGATGCGTCCGTAGGGTTAGGAAATCGATAGGGAGTAGGAATCTAACGGTTACGCGGGGTGTTTCATTGTCATCGGCGGGAAAAAGACCGCCTTTTGACCGTTGGGCCAAGGGGGAATAAACTTGGCGGTTGACTCCCTAGCCATAGCTCACGCCTTTAGCGTAGACGCCGAATCCTAGCACGCGGGAGCGGCAGGATGAGACGTCGGGAGATATCGTTGCGGGCTTAGTGCTCCCGGGATCGATCAGTGTTAATGGACACGGGAGTGCCCACTGATCGAATCCGGGAAGTCCGGTGTATCATCCTGGGCACCGACCGGAATATCGGGCCCATGGGACGGCCGGTACCACTTTCAGAGGCAACGTCCTCACCATTAGACCCTACTCCCGATCGCTATCCATACCCGTAGGCCGTATCGGCGAGAGTCTCTCGTCGGGATGGAAACCAAAGTCCCGGATTTACTTTCTTTTTGTTCATACCCTTTTATTTCCTTTCGTGACAACCATCTACCGATTCGGGCTAGCCCGCCCCTCGGGGTGATTTTGGTCCTACCTGACCCAAGCACAACCTCGCCTCCCTGAGTTCGATATTTCCGCACCCTACACTAACCGTGAAACTTGCGGTAAACGACACCGCGCCGCCGCGACGCAAGCGGGGCGCCAGTCAAGTTTATGGCGCCGTTGCCGGGGGAGGCAACGTGCTTGATATTTTAGGATCTCTTGAACCCTCGTGTCTAGCTCACATCCCTACCTCGCGATAATTTTCGCATTCTCTTTTTTCTTTTTCTTATTTGTTTTTTCTTATTTTTATTTCTTATTTTATCTGTTTCTTTCCCACTTGTCGCTTCACGGGTGTTTGTTGTTTTTCATGCGCAGGAGTTCAAGGAGTCTTGACGACTTGATTCCCCTCGATCCAGAGATTAACGCCACCCTTAGGCCGTTTGGCCGTCGAGAAGCGAAGAAGGGAAGATCCCGAATCCATGGAGGAGAACACCCCACCTCACAAGTCTCTGCTGGAGTACTCGATGCCCTCCATCGAGTCAACTTCCGCCATCCGATCTCCAGCTATTGCGGCCCCAAAGCTTTGAGCTGAAGCCGTCTCTAGTGACATGGATCCAGCAGGACCAGTTTGCGGGTGCACCCATGGAGAGCCCGATAGAGCACCTGGACTCCTTCTTGGAGAAGTGTGACACCTTCCGAATTAATGGTGTCACTACAGAGGCTATCCGTCTGAAGCTGTTCCCCCTTCTCTTTTGCGGGACAAAGCCAAGCAATGGTTAAGGGGGAAGGACCCCAACACTTTCAACACCTGGGAGAAGCTCTCCAACGCTTTTCTGACGAAGTTCTTTCCTCCGGGGAAGACCATGAAGTTGAGGAGTGAGATCTCCTCCTTCTCCCAGGCCAGCCACGAGTCCTTGCATGAGGGCTTGGACGAGATATAAAGAGATGCAAAGAAGATGCCCTCACCATGAGCTTTCGAAGTGGCAGATTATTCAATCTGTTCTACAATGGGTTTTGAGGGATGACCTTAAATCTTCTATGGACGTCGCGGCTGGGGGGTTCCTTCATGTCTCGAAGCGAGGAAGATGCCGGGAATATTCTGGAAAACATGGCATCCAACAATTAGCGGTGGTGCGACGAGAGAGCCACACCAAGAAACTGGGGGTATACACAGAGTCGAGGACGTCGACAAACTTTCAAGCAAGTTCGACTTGCTTTCGACCCAGATCTCCGCACTGATGGTAGGAGCTGGTGGGGCCGGTACACAGCAAGTTTCTGCGGTAGAGTCCGAATTCCTTGGGGAATTCGACGGTGGTCGACATCTCACCACCGTTGGATCAGGCGGAGCGCACTATTTTACAACCCCACAGGGAATGCGCCATATCCGCCAAGGACAAATTCCAACCCGGCTACTCTCCCAACAACCGGAACCACCCGAATTTCAGTTACCGCCCACCATTTCAGCCCTCGCCGCCTCAGCAGCCGCAGCCAACAAATCTATCAGCCGGCTAGACCACCGCAGAATCAGGGTCAGCTGCAACCGTTTCAACAGCAACCTCAGCAACAAACGTACGCTCCCAGGAATCAGCAGCCGTTCCAGCAGCATCAGTATGGCCAACAGAGGGCCGTCTCTCCGGTTGAGTCTCTCTTGACTCAATATATTACCAACCAGGAGAGGATCAACCAAAAGCTGGAAATGGGCCAGCGGACCCTCACAGACCAAGTAACCCAGCTGGGGTTACAGGTGGCGAACCTTGCTAGGTCACAAAACCAATTGCCGCCACAACCGGAGGTGAACCCGAGGGGAGCAACACAAACATCGGCACTCGTGCACGAGCACGCGAATGTGTCCGCTATCGTTCTGAGAAGCGGGACACAAATCCCTACTAGAGTGCCCCCTAGCAACCCGGAAGCACCATTGGTCGTCGAGAGACCGACTGAAAAATTAAACGACACCGGTGCTTCGTCACCAAATCCCATGACTCGGAGGGAGTGTCTGAAGAAGAGAAGAAGAAGAAGGAAGAGAGCCCAAGAGTGTATAAACCCGTTGTGCCATTTCCACAACGGTTGGCTCAGGCGAAAATTGATGAGAAATATGGGAAGTTCTTCACTATGGTCAAGGACCTAAGCTTGCAAATCCCCTTCTTGGAGGCAATCGAGACAATCCCCTCCTATGCAAAATTCTTGAAAGATTTGGTGACCAAAGGGTCAAGAAAAGAGAAAGTGGTGCTGACGGCAGAATGTAGCACTCTTATCCAGAGGGATAACCCGCCAAAGCTCAAGGACCCCGGGGAGCTTCTCTATCCCTTGCACGATCGGGGCTGTGAAGATTAATCGTGCACTCGTCGATCTAGGAGCGAGTGTTAGCTTGATGCCCTTGTCGATGTACAGAAGGATAGGAATGGGTGATTTGGAGCCCACCGGATGACCCTACAACTAGCTGACCGGTCGGGTCAAATATCCGGTGGGAATTGTTGATGATCTCCCCCGTGAATGTGAGAGGGGTGCATGTGCCTGTGGACTTTGTAGTCATGGACATGCCCGACAGACGCACACACCCCCATTATCCTGGGACGGCCTTTCATGGGCCACTGCTGGCGTTCTTATAGATGTGAAGAACGGAAAACTCTCCTTGAACGTCAGCGGAGAGAAAGTTGAGTTTGACCTGGGACTATCCATGAAGCACCCCGACCCTCCTGATGACCTCCGGTGTAATTTGCTGGAGATAGAAGAAGAAAAGGCTGTAGAGGAGAGCTCCTGGGAGATTCTCCTGAGAAACCCCCCCGATGACTTGGGGAATTCTGAAGATGAAGAAGGCCCCGAAGACAAAGAAGCTGCTGGAGGACCGAGTGCAGCGAGGAACGACCCCTCCCGGGTTCCCCAAGTTTCCTCCTGTAAGGAGAACGGGGAAAGAGCTTACGGACCTCACTAAAGACGAGGTCCGAATCCTGAAGAAGATGGCGGGAAGCGCCAACACCAAGGAAAAGCCCCCGGATCTCAAGAACAAAGGGAGGGTGGTCGAGCAAGTACTTTTCCAGCCGCTGACTACCCCGAGCGCCTTCAGCTCCAACAAGGAAGAGATGCCTAAGTTTGTGCATCACCCGTATAAGCCACCATGAGCATCTCTTGCGGGCGTCGAGCCAACGACGTTAAACAAGTGCGCTTCATGGGAGGCAACCCATGTTCTAAACTTTTTCCCACTTTTTAACGTTAATTTTTACTTTATTTTATCTATTTTTATAAATAAAATCAGTCGCGAGAACATCCGTTCGGGGACTTAAGCTAATTTCTTGGTTTTTGCAGGAAACAGGCCCCAACCCGATCGGGTGACAACTCACCCGATCGGTTGGGATGTATCAGATACATGCCGAGATCTGTCCCCGAATGAACCGATCAGTTGAGTAATGAAGAGACCGGGTGGAAGACCGGGTGAGCTGGGGAGAACTTTCGGAAAATTTTGGGGAATATCAACCGATCGGTTGAGTTTGAGCTGCGGTCGGTTGACCTGACCGGGTGAGAAGCCATAAGTTCTCGGGAAATTTAGTGGAGCGGCCAACCGATCGGTTGACAAGTCAACCGATCGGTTCGCCTGTAGCATTTCTTCGGCAAAATTTTCGACCTAACAGTCAACCGATCGGTTGAGAAGTCACCCGATCGGTTCGACTTAAAATCCTATATAACCACCCCCGACACCCGTTCGTTTTCTCCCTCGCCCGATCGCCCGACCCTCTGCCGTTTCGTCTCCCGTCGTGCGCCTTCCTGCTCTCTTCCCCAAGATCAGCCTCGATCTTCTTCTCCAACCATTTCCCTACCCATCCACCATCATTTCTCTCCATTCCCCCGTCATCTCCCTACACACAAACCCTAGATTTCCCCCAATTTCCCCCCCCGCTTCGGAACTTGTTGAAGAGATCGCTGCGGCTTCACATCGTGCTCCAATCGAGCAGCATCGGGGGCATCCACGAGCAACTATCTTCATCTCATTTTGGGTAACCTCGCTCCTTTGCTTAATTTTAATCTTTTCCCAAATATTCTGTTTTGCTTGTTGGTCGTATTTTGTGTTTGTGTTGAATTCGTTGTACTTTCACACACCTACGCGCACAAACACACCTACACAATGCCTCCCCGCCGTACTAAACCCACCGACGCTAGCTCTTCGAACCCTAGGCCCACCCGTCGTACCCGTCGCACACAGCCCCACCACCTCTAAACCCATCCACCACACCACGCACCACTTCCCCACCTCCCGGTTACGATCCCGAATATGGGATGCAATTCCAATCCGATGACCATGACCGACCGATTCACGGCCATGGTCCTCCTTGCTGGTCAGGGTGGGTCGGATAACCCAGGAATCCGTCGACCGTGACCTCCCCTTCCTTCAAAACTTCGTTCGCCACATCCGCGAAGACCCACCTGACGTCTCTGAGCTCCACATTCCACCCCCCACGACTCCTGGGTCCCCAGCGCAGGCCCCCGTCACCACCCCCAGAGGGTGGTGCCCCTGCTTGATTTTTTCTCTCCCGCTTTTGACCCCCCCCATTTTTGTGCCCATCTGTCTTTTCGGGGCCCCGCTTTGTCTCTGTCGGAGGGAGGGGACTATTTGCGTGTTATTTTCTAGATTCACCCCCTTTTTGTTTTTGACTCCCCCCTTGCACATATCTGGATTTCATTGATCATATCGTTTCGCTAGCTCTTTCTGGTCTAGCTTGGGGGAAGTCTATTTTGGTGTGCTGTCGTGTTTTGTCTGTTTTTCTCCTTTTTGTGTGTGTGCTTGCTTTTCACTTTTTGAGTGTCGTGTCGTGTTATTTTATTTTATTTTTATTTTCGTATTTTTTGATTTTGATCTTGTTTTTTCATTCTTTTTCAGTTTTATCTATGTGTTTTCCTCGTTTTCATTTCTTTTCGTGTCTGTGCGTATTTTCCCCCCATTTGCCTTGCCCTCCCGTACTCACTCATATTGCATTGAGGGCAATGCAAACTTCAGCTTGGGGGAGTCGCACTTCGTGCGTCATTTGTGTTGTTTTTCTACGTTATTTGAGTCGTTTTCCATCGTGTTTTTCCTTTTTTCTTTTTCCTTCTTTCTTTAGCTCTTTCTCCTAGAAATGAATCCTATGATGAATCGCCACAAAGTCACACACCACACCTAGCATTGCATCGATAATCACACTCACTAACTAACCCTAGGATTTCGAGTCCTCTTGCATTTCACGCATCGTGGGTCCACTTAGCTTTTTGTGAGTCGTGTGTCGTGACTAGCATTTGGTGTGCTTCTGCTTTGTGATTTTACTTTATATACCTGTCCAGGAATGACCCCTAGATTGTCATGCTCCGATTTGAATATGCGGTTTGCTTCTAATGTCTGCTTCTATATGCATGCTATTTATATCGTATACTTCAATTCGCATGCGTCGGGATTCCACAACTAAGGACTAGGATACCCCATTTAGCCTAAGCTCTATTTAGCAACAATAGTCTCCTTTGCCCGAGCGTTTAGATTTCGACTTCTTTTTTGTTTTACTTGGTGCAAATCCCCTCGTCGTGTACCGTTCTCCCACTTGGAAGAGTACACATGTGTATAGCCAATATCCCAAAAATCCAAAAAAAGGAGAAAAGAAAAGAAAAACCCAAAAAGGAAAGAAAAGAAAAAGATTGTATAGCCAAAAAGCCAAAAAAAATATGCAAATACCCAAAACCCAAAAAAATTCCCGTGTGAATATTTTCATACTTGCCAAGAATAAAGGGAAGGCGAGAATTTGCACCGAGTGTTTCTTCTCCACATCATCTCAACCCCCGTCGTTATCGAAAGCGCTTGGCTTAGGAGCTATTTAGCTTGTATCTTGGCTAATAGTGGCGTGATTTCCTAGACCCTAGTTGTGGAGTCCCCGATACATGATACGCTTCTTTTCCCACTCTTCTCATGCATGATTGAACTTATATTCGCCGCTCAATTCAATTCGGATCGATATTTTGGGTCATTTCCTGGATTTGTGTATATCGAGCCCTCATTGCACATCGTAGAAAGCTTCCACCATTTGCTAGCACACGGCCACGCTCACTCGCAGCTTCACTGCGTGGACCCACGACACTTATTTGGACTCGCTTTCTTAGGTTTAGTGGTGTGATTTGGCGTTTGCTTGCTAGGTGTGTCGGTTTTTGATTTTGATGGCTATGATGGACGATCTAAGGGCTTAGAGTTTTCTTTTTATTTCTTCCTCTCTATTTTTCCCTTCCGAGCTCCTACTCTCACTCGTCTTCCTCGAGGACGAGGAAGAGTTCAGCTTGGGGGATTTTGACGTGAGTCTATATTTCATATATTCACGCACGTTTTCTTTTGTGTTTTTCCGTGTTTTTTCCGCCGTCTCTTATTCGTATTTCGTATGTTTTCCCGTTTTCTTTCACTTTTCTTTGTTTGTCCATGATTGCAGGGGATTGACCATGTAGGGGACGTTTAATGATGATATCCCAAGTCCCCGGAGCAACGGGGAGAAGTCACGCGTGATCCAGGGGGGTCAAACGGCGAAGTATTCATCTTTCAGCCCCTCACCCGGTCGGTTGGTCCATCTCCAACCGATCGGGTGATGCACGCGTGCACCAACCGGTCGCTACCGCAGCTCACAAAGAAGTCACCCGACCGGTTCACAGACCGGTTCTGCGGGCGGCTGTTCTCTGTTTTCTCGAGCAGAATTCCAACCGATCGGGTGACTCTCACCCGATCGGTTCATCTGTAGCTGAAGAAGATGAGCTGAATACACGGACGATTCAACCGGCCGATTCACCCGACCGCTCCAAGATCCAACCGGTCGCTCAAGAACTCACCCGATCGGTTCATGTGATCAGGTGAAAACTCACCGTTTTCTGATATTATTTGTAACGGATCAACCGATCGGTTGACTTGTCAACCGTATCGTTTGATGCGACGGCCTATATATAGAGCCCCTAGGGTTCCAGAAATGGGGAGTTGCTGTTTTTCTACTGTTTTATTTCCTTGTGACGGCTGTAATTGTTACTCTTTTGTAAGTATTCAGATCTTTCTAAAATTTTAGTATTGTCTTTATTACTCCTTTACTTCCGCATTGCAATTGTCCGATTATGATTTCAACGGTTAAATTTCATTTAGATTGCTTTTTTCATGAATTTTTGTGAGTAGTTCCCAAATCTGGGATTTTGGTGGAAACCCCTTCGGGGGCTCTTCCCGATGCGTCCGTAGGGTTAGGAAATCGATAGGGAGTAGGAATCTAACGGTTACGCGGGGTGTTTCATTGTCATCGGCTGGGAAAAAGACCGCCTTTGACCGTTGGGCCAAGGGGGAATAAACTTGGCGGTTGACTCCCTAGCCATAGCTCACGCCTTTAGCGTAGACGCTGAATCCTAGCATGCGGGAGCGGTAGGATGAGACGTCGGGAGATATCGTTGCGGGCTTAGTGCTCCCGGGGATCGATCAGTGTTAATGGACACGGGAGTGCCCACTGATCGAATCCGGGAAGTCCGGTGTATCATCCTGGGCACCGACCGGAATATCGGGCCCATGGGGACGCCCGGGTACCACTTTCAGAGGCAACGTCTCACCATTAGACCCTAATCCCGATCGCTATCCATACCCGTAGGCCGTATCGGCGAGAGTCTCTCGTCGGGATGGAAACCAAAGTCCCGGGTTTACTTTCTTTTTGTTCATACCCTTTTATTTCCTTTCGTGACAACCATCTACCGATTCGGGCTAGCCCGCCCCTCAGGGTGATTTTGGTCCTACCTGACCCAAGCACAACCTCGCCTCCCTGAGTTCGATATTCCCGCACCCTACACTAACCGTGAAACTTGCGGTAAACGACACCGCGCCGCCGCGACGCAAGCGGGGGGCACCGGTCAAACAGCTATAATCTGAGCCATGACAGTCGATTGTAGAAGGACTACACAGTCGACTGTAAAACAGACAGTCGATTGTATATCCTTCATCAGACGACTGCTGCAGGGGATGAAATAAAATAGAGAGTTGCAACTTACTCTCAGTATGCATACATGTGACTGCTGAACAAATGATAGTTGACTGTAAAATAAACATGCGACTGTTAATCCTTCATCAGTCACTGCTGCATGAGATGGAGAAAAACTGTTAATCCTTTTAGACGACTGTTGACTATTTCACAGGTGACTGTAAATATACAGACGACTGTAAATACTTCATCAGTTGGCTGATGCAAAAAGCTCAAGTAGCGTCAATAAAAAGTTGACTTAAGAAGTGCACCACAGTCGACTATAGAAGGGTCGACAGGCGACTGGAAACACCCAGTCGACTGTAAACCTTCAGCAGGCAACTGTTGGAGAGCCAGAGACTCCAAATGAGTCTTTGGTCAAGATGAGCCTATTTGGTTGGATTCTATGATAATCCTAAGGCTCACTAAGATGTTTAAATACATATGCATGAATGAGTAGACCATCTATCAAGGCATTACATCAAACCTAGACTCAAAAGAGAGAGAAAGCAATAAATGAAATATTACATGGATTACATTGCTTTCCTTAGAGTCTATGGCTTCAATCTTGATGCCTTGATGCTCCCCATCATCTCCAAGCTTTGGCCCTTCTCCACTTGATGTCCATCCTTGCACCAAGTGTTTAGTCTCCAAAAATGATATTCTTGAAATGTAACTATGAGACTAAAACAAGGAAGTCATTAGCAACAACATAATATTGTGATCATCATCAAAATAACATTGATATGAAACACCAATACTCAAAATTATTATATTGAATTATATTCAACATCTTTATTACCGACACCGACATCCATCACCATTTCCATTACATCATACCATAAACCATCTCCACCAATAAAACATTTGTAATCGAACCAACCTAGGATAGATTGGAACCAACACCACCTCCTCGTGTTCGATACCTGCTTGCCACTACACCGTGTGCTTGCGGTAAAACTACGACTGTCTCCTGGGTGTATATCTGGGAGCGATCAAGTTTTTGGTGTCGTTGCAGGGGAGGTGTTTCCTGTTGGAGCCAATTTGTCACAATTAGGTTGGTTAGAAAACGTTAAAAAAAAAAAACAAAAAAAAAACAAAAAAAGACACACAGAGAGAGATTTTTTTCCCACCACCTGCTATTATTATCTTTATCCCTCTTTGTACCACTGACGTCTTTTCCATGTTGTGTACTTTGCTTGATCAGGTACAGTTGTTGCAGCGATGGTGCTTCCAAAGAAGATGCAACCAGGTTCTATACAATCCTACATATATCTCGCTACATTCTGTCAGGCTGATGGAGAGTCCTTCAGGAAAGCCTTGTCAGATTTGAAAGAATGTTGGGAACGTTCCAGACGGAGTCAGACTATGTGTGGGATGGTCCTCAGCTATTTCGTATCTTCGCTAGAGGGCTAAAGGGACTGTCACCTGAGTTTATGAGGATGATGCAAGCGGAAAAGTTCAGTGATCTGCAGTTGGCAGCAACCATGGAGCAAATGATAGATGATGCTCGATCTATCGGTTTGCTAACCGTTATGGTAGGTAAACCATCCGACCAAGTATTCATCGATTTCGTTATGGCTAATGTCTCTAGTGCAGGGACTATCATAGATGGAGTGTATGCTTCACTTGAAGGTGATCATATCCACCTTTACATCATCAACACTCCACAAATAGAGACATCTGAGCTGTCGAAGGAGGACATATATATGGACCTATTGAGAAACATTTTCGACGTAGTTCGAGAAACCGGTCCATTGACAATAACAACAGGTGATCCTTTTGAGCTCGAATTTCAAAACTTTATTACTCATTGTATCTCTTCCACATGCACATTTGATGATGGAGTCTAAGCTCAAGTTGAGGGGTACAAGACCCACTTTTATACCGCGGTCGAGATACATGAGCCCATATAGCCACCTGCACCTACTATTGCGAAGGCTAAGCCATGCAATCAGGTGCCTCGAGCTCTAGGACAGAAACAAAGAAGGAGGCATAAAAAGGAGAAGATGACGTTTACATTGCCTTCTATACCTGAGGAGCCTGAGGAGGATGTCCACGTTCAGCGTGGGGGAGGAATTATGCGCTTTGATATTGCCACCCCCGACGAGACCACAACACCTGGTACTACGGAGTCAGCTTGTGCAATTGTCGCTCTCCCTTGCCACCCACACGAGCCAGACCATGCTTTTGAGGAGGCCTTACATGCGGACCCAGAGCTTGTCACCGAGGAGGCCATGCATTGGGACGAGGACACAACCATTCATGAGGATCCCGAGCATTACCCTCCTCCTTTTGAGCTACCACAGCCACCTCTACTTTCAACAGAGGCTGAGCATCCCTCAGAGGACCACCCTTCCACTGACGCCGAGACTATCCCATAGAGCTTTTGGCCCCCCTTCAGGGAGATCTCTTTACTCCCTCGCCCTCTATATTTGATCCCCCTCCAGTGTATGATGTTTGCTATGATTCAGATTTTGACGACGCATTTCTCCTTTTGCAGGATTCATGTACAGATCAAGAGGTACGATGAGACGTATACGAGGAGGAGAGTGAGGAGTTAGCACCCATGGATGCTATTGAATATGATCAGGAGGTGCGATAGGATAAGTCTGATGACGATGAGGAGTTCCTGATGAGACCGACGCTTATATGCCAAAGCTACCTGAACAACCTGAGGCGAACAACGAGGAGTTGATCGACATGGTGTACGAGAGTAGAGATTTATTTCCAGGAAAGTGTTGTCAACCATCTTTAATTTTAAATACTTATGTTGATGTCCCTATTTGGAATACATTTATTTGGGGGAAGAATTATTCACATCAGATTGATGCGGCTTATCTCTTACAGGGTACAGGTGGAGTCCTTGGAGAGGTGCTGGGAGCCGCTTTGCTGGAGTCTGATGGAGTCCGTGGACACACGTGATGTGTCCATATTTTCCATCATTTTCATACCATTATCTCATCGCATCGCTTATCATTTTCACATCCAAATCCCACTTTTTTACTACGATTTTGCATTTCTGACGATATTTTCGAGTTTTGTAGTGTTTCGTGAATTTTCAGGGATTTTGGAGCGATTTGAACCCCCACTTGGGTATGGACACCTCCGACATGCTCGTGAGCTTATTGGCAGGGCTCTGGAGGAGTTCGTCTCATTTTCGAAGCCATTGGAGGAGAGAAGAGGGAGAGAGAGCAGATAGAGAAGCCCCAGGCCTGCTGCAGCATTTTCCCAGAAAATGCTCGGGCCGAGTAGCCCAGCTACTCGGCCCGAGTAGCTCCATTTTACAGCAGAGATCGGATACGGGCTGACTCAGACCGAGCAGCTCATCTGCTCGGTCGAGTCGCCTTAGATTACACAGCCTGAGTAGCGCCCGAGTAGAGCCTGAGTATCAGACCGAGTCGAACCTACTCGGACCGAGCAGAGACTGCTCGGTCCGGGTAGGCCGATTTCAACATCTCCAAGCAGCCGAACAGCACAACTACACGGGCCGAGCTACTGACCGAGCAGCAGCTGCTCGACCGAGTCACCTACTCGGTCGGCAACACCAATGGCATTTCTGGGAAGTTTTGAAAGATCGTGAAGCGCGCGATCTCGGGCATCACTGAAGGCTCGCGATCGGCAGCAGCTGAGAGAGACTTCCATTAGGCAAAATTTTGGAATTTTTGAGGGGAGCTCTGTGCGATTTTTGGGAGGAGATTTTTAGATTGATTTTTGTAAGAAGAATTTTGAGATCTAATACTTGGAGATTGTTGCTTTTGTTCTTGGTGGCGTTTGTCTATTGGAATTTGGATTTTTCTCTGGCTATTGTTCGTCTATTCTCGCTGTAAGTTTTTGAGCCTTAATCTCTCGATTGCTAAAATGTTTTCTTCTGTGAAATTGATGTTCTTGTCTACCGCTATTGCAATGTGTGAGTAGGTTTATTGTAGGGTTGATGGGTTAGCCCTAGGATTCTAGGGGAAAAATGTAGATCTGGATCCTTATGTTGAATTGGGGATTTAGGGTTGTATTTCGGTAGATCCTACCGAATCCGTAGATAACCCGTACTGAGATCATGCCCACGGTCTGTGGAATTGATGTGCTTAAGGGGTATCTAGGGATTCGAATAGGGAAATCATTGGATCCAACCAAGGCACGTGACCATGCCCGGCTCGTGTCTTGAGGGGATCCATCGACGAACTATACCGCTACGTTGACGGCTACCGCCATTGTGTCAATGAGAGCCACCGAAATACCCCGCAATTCTAACCCACGAGAGTGGTACGAATTGGGGGATTAATTCCCTAGCCCTAATAAAACGTGAGGATCCTATCCCAACATCAACTCCCAACGATTCTATCCCTTTTTATTGATATTACAACAACAACAACCAACCCAAATCTGTTCCCCCGACAGCTATCTCACTTCTACATTTAGAAACAGACTGAGAACCTATTGACACTATCACCGTCCTTGTGGGATCCGACATCTTATATACTATTACTCGACACCGTCTGCTTGCAGATTGAGCCCGAAATCGTAGCCTAGGGGCCATATTACTCCTGGCGATTGTGACAGCGCCAAGTGGAACCTAAGTGTAGGTTACGGGTGCGTCAAGTTTTTGGCGCTGTTGCCGGGGACGGCAATAGTGTTCAATCTCAGTTTGTTTTTATTTTTGTGAAGTTTGCTAGCATTCCGATCATTTCTCACCCTTCCATCATTTTTATTCTTTTTATTTATTACGGTGCTACTGACAGTATTTCTTTGAGCTTTGTTGGAGATGTGTTTATCGCACGCTTGCTTAGTATGGTGAGTTAGATGTCATTGGCTCTGACAGGTGATCTATTATTCTCCTTTCTTTTTCTTTTTCTTCCTTTCTATTTTCCCTCCGAGCTCCTACTCTCACTCGTCTTCCTCGAGGACGAGGAAGGGTTCAGCATGGGAGATTTTGACGTGCGTTTATATTTTATATATTCACGCACTCTTCTCCGTGATTTTTCGTTGTTTTCCGTTGTTTCGTATCCATTCCTTTGTGATTTTTAGTTTCTTTTCACTTTCTTTGTGTTTGCTTAAACTTGCAGGAGATTGCCATTGTAGGGACATATAAAGCAAATATCATGAGTCCCAGGAGCAACGGGGAGGCGTCGCATGAGAATCTGAGGGCCATACGTCAAGTTAGAGCATATATCAGCCCCAAACCGATCGGTTGGACAATTCCAACCGATGGTTCGTGCACACATATCTGACCCGAGCAGAAGGCAATGAAGAGCAGATCCCACCTGATCGGTTCAGTGATCGGGTGGTGGCCGTAGTGTTCTCTGTTTTTGAAGCTGAATTTCAACCGATCGGTTGACTTGTCAACCGATCTGTTCACTTGTAGTCGAAGCTTCCCCAGCTCCGAACCGGACGACTTCACCCGATCGATTCAGTGATCGGGTGAATATCTCAAAGGCTAATGACGTGGCGGGAGCTGTTCTCTGATTCACCCGACTGCTCGAGATTCAGGCTAGCTCGCAGCTAAAGACCGGTTCAACGCTCGTCTCAACCGATCGGTTGATGCTTCAACCGATCGGTTGGATGGTTATTATATATATAGCCCTAGGTTTTCCCAGAAATAGATCCCCTTTTTCTTAAGCGTTTTTTTTGGATTTTGGCGGCTGCTAATTTATTTTGTTTTGTAAGTTCTCCGATCGACTTGATACTTTGATATTGCTTTAATACTATCATTTGCTTCTCTTTTCTATTGCTTGATCTTAATCTTGATGGCTGAATTTCATGTTATTGGATTTCTTGCGATGAATTATGAGTAGTTTCCTAATCTGGGGCATTGGTGGAAACCCCTTCGTGGGTCCTCCCTAGAACGACCACATGATTAGGGTTTCGATAGGATATAGGGATTTAGATGGGTACGCATGGCATTTTATTGTCATTGGTGGGAGAAATACTGCCTCTGACCGTCGGGCCAAGGGAAAATAAAGCTGGCGTTTGATCCCCTAGCCACAGCTCACACCCCTAGCATAGACATTGATTCCTAGCACGTGGGAACGGCAGGATGAAATTTCGAGAGTAATCGTTGCGATCTTAGTGCTCTCGGAATCGGTCGGTGTTAATGGACATGGGCATGCCCACCGTCCGAACCCAGGTAGACCTAGCGTATTATCCTGGGCATCGACCGGAATATCGTGCCAATGGGACGCTAGGTATCACTTTTAGAGTCAACGTCTCACCACTAAACCATAGAATCCGATCGTATTCCTATCCGTTGTTCGTAATAGAGAGAACACATGATAGGGTAGAAACCAAAGTCCTAGGTTACATTTTATATCTTATACCTTTCCGTAGTTTCATTTCGTGACAACCCACCTAGCGCTAGGGCTAGCTCACCCACCGGGTGATCCGGTTCCTGTTTGATATTAAGCACATCACACGCCTCCCCGTGTTCGACCTCCAAGCCACACTACAACACCGTGCGCTTGCGGTTATAAATATTGAAGTCTGGTATCCCCGTTCCGACTACACATTGCTAAACCTAGGGGATGTCAACGACCCACCTTCGTCATCAGCTGTAATTCGAAAGGGCCACCCCCTTACAACTGAACAACCCATCATTATCGTCGGTCATAAGTCGAAGGGGCCATGCCATTCTCAACCGAACGACCATGGTCATCAGCCATAAGTCGAGGGGCCTTTCCCTCGTCACTGAACAACTTTCTTCGTCAGCCGTAGGTCGAAGGGGCTACCCCCTCGCAACTGAACAACCCACCTTAGTCATCGGCTATAAGTCGAAGAAGCCACCCATTTGCGACTGAACAACCCACCTTAGTCATAGGACGTAAGTCGAAGGGGTTATACCCCTCGTGACTGAATCACCATCATCATTGAGCATAAGTGGGGAGGTCATTCCTCTAGCTGCTTAAAGAGCCATGCTTTGTTCCAATGATTTAAGAAAGCATGATTCAATAACTCAATCATTGCCCTCATCATAATCGGATGCTTGACTTGTTGAAAGGGGCCAACCGGTATCACAGACAATCATGCTCTTTAAAACAAAGAGGTACAAGACAATTTTGAAAATCTCATACATTTGTCATATTTTGTCATACTTTTACGATATTCATGACAAAATTTACACCCCCAATATAAAAAGAAATGTTCAAAAAGCCTCGGGGAGTGTGAGATTTCTAAGGACCCTCATCGAAGCAATATGCCCATTGTCCCCTGAGGTAGCTTCATCAGCCGCTTCACTTGTTTCGATGAGGGCCTTGTTGATTGGAAAGGCAACTTCCATGGTTGTAACTTGACCAACTTCATCTAATGGGTAATCCGGTTCGTCGTCATCCATAATAACGGGAACTTGGTCGATCTGAGCTGCAAAATCGGAAAATCAAGCATTCATCTCCTGACGACACCGTTCAAAGCCTCTTATATACAGCTCATCCAGGTTGGGAAATTTATCCTTATAATCCTGGACATCATTCTTCGCGATCTCTTTCGCGTTAAATTCTTGGGAGCCAACAATAGGTCGAGTCCGAAGCTCGTTTTCACTAGCCTCCTACCTTTTCCTTTCCTTGAGCAACATCTTCTCTTCTTTCTCACTCAAAGCAATTTGCTAATCGACTTTCATTGAAAGGGATGCCTCCCTCATTCGAGATTCGCCCAATTCTTACTCGAGTCGATTCAACCAACACTTGAGCATTTTCTTGCGAAGTTTCCATCTCTCCTGCTTTGCTTCTGCCTGAACGGTAATCCTCGTGGCTGAGTCTGCACACTTCATCTCCTTGGTCAGGGTGGCTTCATAATTAGCCATTGCCAACGAGCGAAGGTGTAGCTCAGTATTAGCCCAAAGGGCATGTAGACAGGCAAAAGCGTCAACTCCAATGCTTGGATTTGAGCAAAAATTAGATGCAGATAATTTTTACCTGGAGGATTTTGTGGATTGAGATTGTGGTTAACCTATCATAATTGACTCTCGCCAGGACGGCCCTGTTTCGGGGAAGGGTCAAATTCTCGGCCAGTCGAGAGGCAGTTCCATAATCCAAAAGAGTTGATTAATTTCTTCCTATCGGATAACCTGGCCAAAAAAGCTCTTCTTTGGAACATTCAACAGGGGCTTTGGGCGATCCATCTTCTAGTATGATCAACCTAACTCAAGGGGAATGTCCTCGGCTAGTAACTCCAGAAAAAATAGACCTCCCTTGGACCAGGAATCTTGAAGCAGAGGTGGCCCTTGAGAGGAGGATGACTCCCCCAAAGTTTTCTCTGGAAGGTAATCTTGACCTCGCTCAAGATATTGACTTTGTTCAGGAACCTAATCTTGTCCCGAGTCCACAGTCGGGATAATGGAGTCATTCAACTCAGATGAGTCTAAGTTGGCAATGACAAGCCTTCGCCTTGGCTTCTTCTTCTCGTCCTCTACCTCCTCAACTTTAGCCGAAAGGTTATTCCTCTTCCTCTTCAATGGTTGAGTCGACTCGGGAGACTCTTGAGCCACCAGGGATAAACCATTGGTAGCCTCAATTTCCCCACTCTCCAGAAGACCCGTCTAAAGGGAAGGCACAACCCTTCACCTTCTCTAATAGAAGCTTCAAGCGCCTCCCGCACACCTGGTTCGACCTGGTATTCCAGTCCGACCATACCTGCAAAGACGAGTTAAAGTTCAAGAAGAAGAAAAATAGGCTAAAGGCCAGCGAGCGTTTCGACCTTTTGTCTGCACAGTCTTGACCAGCATCTGGTCGGACAACATCCATTTTGTCAATTTGCGCCCCTCAGACAACTGCAACAGAAAAGTAGCAACCTTTTCTTCCTCCTCAGAAAGGGTTTGTCTTCATTCATGGCGAGCTCAGGTTTCCCCCATCGGGTGACGAAACTTGCCGCGCCATGAAATACCACAAACACAAATTGTTCTTTTCATTTTGGGTTGGAGGTAGCAAGCTCATTAAACAATCACTTTCTACAACGAGCGGTGATCAGGTACCAACCCGGAGACTAAGGAGGTGTTACTCTGAAATAGAAGTTGAACATTCCCATGGATGGTTCAACATCGTTCTGTACGCACAATGCTATAAAGCTAACCATGATGCCCACCGCATTCGGCATCAATTGACAAAGGGACAGACCCATTGTCTTCAATACGCACATCATGAAGGGGTGCATGGGAAATCGAATCCCATGGTGAAAAGCTTTGACATAAACCCTAACTTCGCATTCGACAGGAGAATGAACCATCTCATTTGCACGGGACAACCAAATCTAGTAATCGCACTTTACATATCTTCTTTGAAAGTCAGGTATCTGGTCAACTACCACTCAATAGGCTTATCCAGAAACTAGGTCGGGTGTGATGGATTCCCCTTTGTCTTTTCAAGGGACAGATGATCGGCTCATATTTTACACCTTTTTTCTACATATTTGCATGCCATTTTGATTTCTCATATTGCGCTTTTCATGACTATTCGACGATATTTCGTTACTTTTCACTATTTCTTGTTTTCGTCTGATTTCAAGAATTATGGAGCAATCGGGAGCAAAATTGAGCCTAATGGACTTGCACGAGTACCGGAGCATTGCCCATGACCATATCAGGAATCTAACAATGCTGGAGGATGAGTGGAAGAAGAAGGAGATTGAAATGATCGATGAGGATGCGAGGAAGAGAAGATCAGAGTTCAAAAACAGGCCACTCGGCCGAGTAATGCAACCCACTTGCCCGAGTGAAGAAGCCTACTCGATCCAGCAAGACTAACACGACAACGTTTGCCAGCTTGAGTACCGCAATGTACTCAGCCGAGTGGTGAATTCCACTCGGTCGAGTAAGAAATCCACTCGCCCAAGTGGAGGCCAAGATTTTGAAGAGAGCCAAGCCGACTTCTCTGTTTTCCTGGATGACCTATAGACTCTCATACTCGACCGAGTAGAATTTGCACTCGGCCGAGTAATATTCATACTCCCCCGAGTGACTTGAGCACCCAGATTTTCAGACAGCTTCTCACTATTTTGAGATCTGCTATCATTCCAGTGGGCAAAGTATTTTTATCATATTTGTTTATGGATAGTAAACTTCATGACGGTTCCAACGCTGCCAAGAACGTGCCAATCGGAGGTCGGATGAAATCTGGAGAATTTCTACAATTTGACGCTGAGGTGCTGAAATTGCTACTTGGCCAGAGTGAGAATCTCACTCGGCCGAGTCAGCGTGGGCCCAGAACTTAAGTTGCGGCTAGAGCTGACTTTGGCACGAATTGTAGAGGGTTTCTAGGGTTATTTTCTAGGGTTTTGAGGGGACTATATATAGGAAATGTAGCCGTCTTTAGAGGGGAGTTCCTATTATTTTCTTGTAGACTTTTTCAGAGGTTAGGCCATGCCCTAGGCCCCCTCTTGGATCTAAAAGCTTGTACTTGGATTGGAATTCTTCATGAAAACTAAGTATCTTTGTTATTATTATTTGAATCTTTGATTTGATATCTTTTTATTAATCGCTCCCGGATATACACCCGGAAAACAATTGTAGTTTTACCGCAAGCGCACGGTGTAATGGCGAGCAGGTATCAAACATGAGGAGGTGGTGTTGGCTCCAATCTATCTTAGGTTGATTCGACTACGAATGTTTTTTTGGCGGAGATGGTTATGGTAAGATGTAATGGTGATGGTGATGGATGTCGGTGTCGATGATAAAGAAGTTGGTCAAATATCGATTCAAATTCAATATTCTAAAAATGTCTAGGGTTGGGGAATCCCCATTACGGATTGTCATGCATCTCTGTGAATCGCGAATCTCAGTGTTGCAAGACTTGAATTGAGGTGAACTAGTCGTAACTGAATAGAGAAGAAAGCTCACGCTCTCGTGCTATTGTAGGTCTATAGAAACCTAGATCAGAGCCCACTCTCGTGCAAACCTTAATCTAAGCCACTAGCATTAAGATCAGCATCATCGTCTAATCACACCTCGAGCCCACTCTCGTGTAAACTCGAGTTACGATCTAGATGGTGATAGCTCGTATTCGTCCAATCTCTTGCAAACAAATATGGGTATATATTTATAATAAAAATTCTAGCTTTGGTCCAATCTCTTACAAACCAAACCTAGCGAATCTCGATTATAAATCTAAATCGAATATCTAGAATTTCCCATCGATCGAAATCCAATCTCTTGCAAACCCGAAATCGATGGAAATCCCTAGCTATCCGTGATAAATCAATCACAACCTAACCTTCTTAGCAATTCTAGCAACATATAAATTCATTCATCACAAATCTAGCATTAGATCCATAGGGTTCATCCCCTTTCCTAGAACAAAGATCAACCAAGCATAGCAATAACGATGTAGGAATCAATAAAAAACATTGCTTGCATGTAAAAATATATCAAATCAATATTCAAATAAGAATAACAAAGATACTTAGCTTTCATGAAGAAATCCAATCCAAATACAAGATTTTAGATCCTAAAGGGGGCCTAGGGTATGGCCTAACCTCTGAAAAAGTCTCCAAGAAAATAATAGGAACTCCCCTCTAATGACAGCTACAAACCCTATATATAGTCCCCCCAAAACCCTAGCAAATAACCTTAGAAACCCTCTGAAAATCGTGCCCAAAGTTAGCTCTGGCTGCAACTTAAGTTCTGGGCCCGCGCTCATCGGCTGAGTAAGATTCTCACTCTGGCGGAGTGGCAGTTTCAGCACTACAGCGTCAACTTGAAGGAATTTTCCAGATTTCATCCGACCTCCGATTGGTGCGTTCTTGGCGGTGTTGGAACCATCATGAAGTCTACTATCCATAAAAAATTTGAGAAACATACATTGCCACTGAAATGAAAGTAGATTTCAAAAGAGTGAGAGGCCGTCTGAAAATCTTGGTGCTCGTGTCACTCGGCCGAGTGGAAATGTGACTTGGGCGAGTGGACTTCCTACTCGGCCGAGTAGGGTCATCTGATGTACTCCCAAAATTCCAGAGAATCAGCCTCGATTTCCTTCAGAAGTCCTGACTCACTCGGACGAGTGGAGTTCTCTACTTGGCCGAGTGAAATTAACCACTCGACCGAGTACATTGCGGCACAAGGCATCTTCGTATCAGTCGTACTTGGCCGAGTACGCTTCTTCACTCGGCCGAGTGGGCTACGTTACTCGGCCGCGTGGCCTATTTCTGGAAGCAATCTGTTCTCCTCCTCGCCTCATCTTAGCTTCTATCGATCTTCTTCTTCTCCCGCTCATCGTCCAGCGCCGTTATCTCCTTAATAAGGCCATGAGCGATGCTCCGGCATGCGTGCAAATCCCTTAAGCTCATTTTTGCTCCAAATCACTCCATATTTCCTGAAATCCGACAAAACAAGAAATAGTGAAAAGTGACGCAATATCGTCGAATAATCATGAAAAGCGTGATATGGGTGATCAAAATGGTATGCAAATATACAGAAAAAAGGTGTAAAATATGGACCGATCAAAATCCCCCAAGCTTACCTCTTACTCGTCCTCGAGGAAGACGAATACGAAGCTCACCGGGAGGTAAAAATAAGAAAAACGAAAAAGAATACGAAGTGGAAGTGGTCGCTAGATTATTCTCTCAGATCTTCAAGCCATAAGCTACACATCACGATAACTCGGAAAATACGAATCATATGCCATAAAGATTTCATTTCTAACTTAAACATGATACTTGCAAGCTTTTAAGAACAACAAAAGGGACTCTCCAAATTCATACAATCAATTCATATCCACATCACGTATTTCATAGAATTTGATATACAAATCATTGACGACTCACTTTTCACTCAAGAGTTATAACAGAAGCATATCAGAATCACACCAAGCATGCAATGGAGAATGGAATAAATCATGGCATTCACATATTTATATTGAATCATAAGAAGTCTCCATAACTAAAGTATTGTGCTAAGTTTCAGCATTATCAAACTTCCCCATTCGTGCAACTCTCCACTCTAATGTCGCACTCACTCATATGGTCAAGTGAATTCACGCCTCCCCCCAGCTTAGCTTGAGGCATCGCATCTAAAGAAATATGATAGTGGAAAATAGGATTTTTGCCTTGGTTTTCCCAAGTATTTTGTGGCTCCAATAATGAGATAGAGTAATATTTTTTCTTTTTTTCTTTTTGTACTTTTTGTTTCTCATTTTTTTGGATTTTTGCAGGAGCTACATGATTTGTATTTTTGGTTTTTGGCTCCTTTTTGCCTTTTTGCACTTTTTGGAGCTAACTTTTTCTTTTGTAGGGATTTTTGGGAAATAAATGTGATATAAGTAGCTTTGGGAGGTAAACTCAAGTGACATGTAGAGAATAAAAAAATATATGTGGAGAACAAAATGGGTAACGCTCGGTTCACTCTAAGATGTGCACAAATGGTTCAATAAGATAATACATCAACTAAACCTACATGTAAGCATGGATATTCTCAATCATTTTAATAAATAGAGAAGTCAAGCAGTAAAGAGTATAATCATATCAGGCATGCAACAGAAGGTGAATAAGACAATAAGGCAGATGCTTCTGATATATAATTGATGCGTGAATCTTGGTGCACTTCCAACAAAAGCATACTAAACACTAATCCATACATTCGGCTTCAATTAATATCATGCATTCATATAGAGGAATCATCGAAAGAATATATAAGCAAGCACATGGATAACAGGATACTGAAATACTCCAAATAGCATGGCAAGAGTAGTAAGCATCGTGATGGCTACTAAAGCAATAAGAGATATCATCATAAGGAACATATCTAGCAAAAGGAGGAAAAGAAAATAAAAAAATAAAAATAAAAGAGAGGAAGAAAGGAAAAGCAAGCACACAATATGATGCATAAACAAACATAAATGGAAAATAAGATGGAAAAATCAAAAGGATGATGCAAAAATTTTGGAAAATTTGAAAAATTTGAAAAACCCTAAAAATAGAGTAAAAGTGTAACTAAATGGCATGGAAATGCACTCCCTTAAGCTTAAATTTCATATTGTCCTCAATGTGATCATAATGGAAGAATATGAGGAACAACGATAAATATGGGGGGGAATGAAAAATGATGAAATGAATGACATGAAACCCTAATGCAACTACTTGCACATATAATGATGCATGAGATCGCCTTCCCCCAAGCTTATACCAATCAATCCTATTCAAATGACGCGATCAAAAATGTCACGGCTTTGCTAAGCGAGATCGAGTCAAACGAATAAGAATGTGAGTATTCACTTGAAAGAGATGCGCGATGGGTGGTGAGTAAAAAGGGTGTGATACATCAAAATATGAAAAGAGCAATTAATATATATAATGGGTTTGGGGTGTAAAAATTTTTGTTGCCGTCATATGAGATGATATTTATTCAAGCAAATTTATACGGTCCTCTCGCTATCAAGAGGATTTGTGTTTATTTAAAGCATAAAAATTTACACTAATGGATTGATATCACCTATAGAAAAAGGCGGATCCAGTATCTTTGCAGGTGCATGCAACTGCTCCAACTGCTCCTTTCGTGGCTCCGCCAGACGAGAGTGTGTCCATAGACTCCATCAGATTCCAGCAGTGCTGCTTCCAACATCTCTCCAAGGACTCCACCTGTGCCCTACAAGAGATAAGCCGCATCAATCTGATGTGGATAATTCTTCTTCAAAATAACTGTATTCCAAAGAGGGTCATCAACATAAGTATTTAAAATTAAAAACGGTTGATAACACTTCCCTGGAAATAAATTTCTACTCTCGTGTACCACGTCGATCGACTCCTCGTTGTTCGCCTCAGATTGTTCAGGTAGCTTTGACATATATGTGTGGGTCTCTGATCGCTTCCGGACGTACACCCAAAAGAGCGACCGTGTAGTTTTACTGCAAGCGCACGGTGTAGCGGCGAGCGGGTATCGAACACAGGGAGGACGTATGACAGTGCCTTCTCCGAACAACCTGGCTATAGGGACAGAAAAGTAGGGATTTGCCTTTCGGCGATGCTGTCACAATCGTCAGACAAAGTAAAGAGATATAAAATCAAATAAAGACGCCTAGTGAATAGGGAATCCCCGCTACTCACCGTATCTCGTCAATGTGATTCATTGGCATCACAATTGCTAGGGTAGAATTTCGGATGAACTAGTCGCAACTGAATGTAAAACCTAGCTCACGCTCTCGTGCTGTTGCCGGTCTATAGCTAACCTAGGCTCGGGCCCAATCTCTTGCAAACCCTAGCCTAAGCCACTAGCATTAGGATCGACATCATCGTTCAATCGCATCCCGAGCCCACTCTCATGCAAACTCGGGCTGCGACCTAGGTTGGGATAGTTCCTACCCGTCCAATCTCTTGCAAACGGGTATCGGTATGGAATTGCAACCGAGAACCCTAGTATCGGTCCAATCTCTTGCAAACCGATACTACGAAAACTCAATTTCAACCCAATTCGGATTTCTAGGGTTTCCTATCGAATTGGGATCCAATCTCTTGCAAATCCCAATTGATATGAACACCTAGCTATCCGTAATAAATCGATCCCAAACTAACCCTAATAGCAATTCTAGCAATAGTTCTACCAAATCGTCACAAATTGGAAATTGGGCTCGTAGGGTTCATCCCCACGCCCTAAGACGTTAGGACTACTCACAAATCATTTCACAAATGCAAAAATAATCAATTGAAATAGCAATAGATTTCATAGCAATATTCAAATAAGCAATAAAAATAAGATTTTTAATGAAGAGGGAGACAAACCAATGTAGTTCTTCAAGAATCCAACAAAATAAACCTTTTCTCTCCTCTCCAATCACAAGAATCAAAAGCTAAAAAGTTTAATCTAAAAGGCTGCCCAAAAGTAAGGCAAAAGCTCTCTAACCTAGGTTAGAATCAGGGGTTAAATACCCCCCAAAACTGCCCAAAAATCCGTGACCAAAATGCCACTGCGCCTCTTCAAAATCGTGTTTTCCGCTACAGGCGCTCGGCTCACTCGGCCGAGTGACAAAAGTCGCTCGGCTGAGTGAAAGACCCTGAGAATTTCAAGTAAGTCCGGGGTCTTGGGGGTCTTCACTTCGGGGGTCACTCGGCCGAGTGAGTTGTCGTCACTCGGCCGATGGGCTTATCTTCACTCGGGCGGTCGGCAATTGCCACTCGGCCGAGTGGGTCTTCTGCTGCTCAGACTGACGAAAAACAGTAAGTTGGGAGTTTTTGATGGGCGTCGTCTGAGTGCCACTCGGGCGGACGGGATATGTCACTCGGCCGAGGCGGCTTCTGATGCTCGGCCGAGTGCACACTTGGAGCGTGTCCGATCTGGCCGACCGAGCGGGGTCTCGTCGGTCTGCCGAGTGACTCCTTCACTCGGCCGAGTGAGACACTGAAAATGCCCATTCTGAGTGTTTTTGCCTCCTCGTCGCTCCTACGACGTTCTTTCTTCTTCCGCTCCTCTCCAATCTGAAAATGCCCCTCAGGGAAGTCTTCGGTGACACTCCGGAGTAGGTGTATCTCGGGATCACTCCAAATCGCTCCAAATCTCCTGAAATACGACAAAAACAATAAATCGTGAAAAGTATCGCAATATTATCGATAAATCGTGAAAAACGTGATTTGAGCGATCTAAATGGCATCCAATCATGCGGAAAAAAGGTGTAAAATGTGGAGTGATCAAAATCCCCCAAGCTTACCTCTTACTCGTCCTCGAGGAAGATAAGTAAAAGGCGAACCCGGTGAATTTAGAAAATGAAAACGATGGAAAAATGGAAAACGAAAAACGAAGAAGAAAGAAGAAAGCGAAGAGGGAAGCTGCTAGATCATTTTTCTCAGGACGTGGGTTTTGCTTACTCATATAGCATGCACCGAATGTAAAACACATGTCAAAGACTTTTATTTCGATATCATTGTATAATGGTGCAAATAGAGATAGAAAACCCAAGAATATTGATATAGCATGAAAAATGGAATAATTCTAAGATTAACATCGTCTGAATCATTTAAAGCGGTATACAATATCGCAGATCACACACTTTTCAATTGAATGCTTTCTATCAGGAGTATAAGAATATCACGCAATAGAATAGAAAGAATAGAAAAGCGTGGATTTCATGAAATGAGTGCTAGGCACAGATTTCTGGATTTCGTGAAGCTAAAACAATCTCACCGAGTATAGAATATTACTTAGCCTAGGTTGTCATGCACCGTCAAGTAGTCACTCTCTCACACATCATTGGATTCTCTCCCCTAAGCTTATCTATAAGCGTGGTGGCATAAAAACGATATTTACATTCCCCATTTCTTTTGAAGCTCCAAATGCAAAAGAAAACAAAAATAAAAACAAAAAGAGGGAAGAAAGAGAGAACATGAGATGGGATCGTTATTTGAGATTCTTTTCTCTTTTCTTTTCTTTTTCTTTTCTTTTTTTTCTTCTTTTTTCTTCTTTTTTTATAGCATATATACACAATGATCCTAAATCAAAGAGAAATAAGGATATACAAGAATTTTTCTTTTTTTCTTTTTGGTTTTGGGAAATTTGGAGCTAGGATTTTAATAACGGGGGAAATGCCAAATACTAGAATCGCTAAGGGGAGATTCACCAATGATTTTAAAATAGAGAATTAATGTTCAAGATATGTGGAGAAAGAAATAAATATGTCTCTCAGTTCACTCTATAAGACGTGAACGACAACTTCAGCAGGGTAATCTAATCTACTCAGTTTCGATCACAAAAAAGCAAAACTAATCCAGATTTATCATAGCTAACATCATTCAATCATCCTGAAGTGAAATGTACAAATCATGCAAATAGAAGTGATATAGGAAAAGAAAACGGTACTCCAGATATAAGCATCCAATGCGTGAATCTTGGTGTGTTTTCTACGATAGCATACATATGAATATTCAGACTCAGCTAATAATAAAATTTCATCCATTTTCATGCGGAAAAAGTGTGGGTTACTATCTCTAAATGCAAGGCAAATCACAGCATATGATATCAGAAATAAAATCTAAGACACGACAAATACAGCAGAGTATAGAGAAAGCTAACTCCACGTCATCATCATCACAGAAAAGTCATCTCTAGCATGAGATGAAAAGGAATAAAGATAAAGGGGAAAATAAAACTATTTATAGTGCAGCACACGAAGAAAATGAGAAAAAACGTGATGCATGGTAAAAAAAAGGAAAAAGTGATGAAAGTGAGTGCAAAAGCGGAAAATGGCGTGAAAAAACTAAAAATAAAGGTGGTAAATCGAAAAGAACGTGAGAACTCACTCCCCCAAGCTAAAGTGCACAGTGTCCTCAATGTGCGAAGTGTGGCACACCGAGAGACGTGTAATGTGAGGGGTAGGTGAGGATGCATGCATGATGAAAAAGAAAATAAAAAATAACGAAATGAAAAATATGATGCGGACATGATGCATGCAGATATAGGAGTGAATCAGATATAGAAGTGTGACACCAAAAATCTCTCCCTCTCTCCCAAAAATGATATAGAAAGATATGAAAAAAATGTGGACCCAAAACAGTGAGGGGAGGGGGGGGTGGGCAAAAATCATCAGGACCGAGCAGAGACGGGCAGCATGACGTCAAAAAAGATCAATGGAATCAAGGGTGCCTAAGAGGGTGGTGCTGTGCCGTCTCCGTCCTGAGGCGGAGGAGGTGGTGGTGGTGGCTGGGGAACAGTCTGCTGGGTGGGTGTGGGTGTGGCTGTGGAAGTAGGCTGGGTGTGTGTAGGAGTGGGGGTGGGTACCTGCTGGGTGGGTGTGGGTACGCGAGGAAGCCGCTCGAGAATCTGAGTGAGGCAATAGTGAATGCCCGGAAGTAGGTCGAAGCGGCTGGCCATAGCGGTGACGGTGGAAGACATGGTCCTGAGGTCACCTCTGAGGGCACTCACCGCCCCCTCGAGAGCACGAATGCTCTGAAGTACAGTGTCGGGGGGAGGTGGTGCAGAGGGACGCACCTGTCTGTGCTGTGCAGGACGGGGCTGGCGGACTCGGGTGGTGTAGTGGATGGGCTCAGCAGGCATGTGGAGGAAGGGTGCTGTGCTCACAAGTGTGGGCCTAGCCTCAGGGCGAGGCTGGGGCACAGGCTGGCGTGAGGTGGAAGCAGCAGCAGCGGAAGTGGAGTATAAAATTGGTGACGAGGCGGCCAGAGAGGTCAGTGACACAGACGTGGGAACAGACGTCACGACACTCTCGTAAAGTACGGCTGCGGTGGAGACAGGGGTGACAACCACGGTCTCCACGACGGGAGCAAAAGAGGGCTCTCCGCTCTCAACTATAGTAGGTGGGCGCTCGGGTAGGGCGGAGCAGAGGGGCTCAACGGACAGAGGGCCAGTTGTGGTGGGAGTGGTGGTGGGCGTGGAGGTAGTGGAGGTGGTCTCAGTGAGTGTACTCCCGACACCGGCAGCAGTGTGGACAGAGGTGTCGGTAGCAGTAGAAATATCAGGCTGCTGAGGGGCCACGGGGTCAACGGGTGCAGCGTGTGCAGCGTGGGCCTGCCCAGCCTGCTCAGCCTCCTCGGCCTCGAGCACGTAGGCGGTGGGGATCAGGAGATCCATCGCCGGAAGCCAGTCCACCTGTGCTGGTGCTATCTGTGTCCGAGCTGGGCTCGGAAGGATCATGTAATCAGCACCGTAGGGACCATGTAACCAAACCCAGTGTCGCTGGCCGTAAGGACGAAGCATCTTCATCCGGGCCATGACGTCTATAGACAGTGAAGTGGGGCCCGGGGCTCGTCGAAGGTCAGCCGGAAGGTCCTCGCCGGTCATCAGGGTGAGCAGGGTGATCAGACCGCCGCAACATATCAGTGAGCGAGTGCCCACCGATACGATGATGCGGTCCAAAAACCAGCTCGCGATATCAATCACGACGGCGGGGACCAAATCGTCACTCTCCCTAGCTAGAACTCTGGGACGCGTCATCGCATAGAGCATATAAAGCTCTGGCGTGGACATCGTCCCAGGCTCATACCTCGCCAAAAAGGTAGTCGCCATAAGGTGCTGAGCTATGCGGAGGTAGGGATGGACGATGACCGAGGCCTTGGCCCTACTAGGGTCAAAGGAAGCTGGTAAACCCGTGATCCGGGCCCAGAAAGCATGTGAGTCGAAGGAAGGTGGGGGAATGTGAGTGGGGGCGTAACCACGGTCAGCCCCGGGGATATTGGGCCACGAAAAGAATTCTCTCATCATACCGAGAGTGACCTGGCACTCTCGGTCCATAAACCTGAACAAGCATCCCTCATCGGTCCGGGCAATAGAACTAAGCACCTCAAGTGTTGGGCGGACAAAGGTGTCCACCGACACTTGGAAAAAATCTCGCCAACCCACGTTGTCATACAATGTGAGCATCCCCTCAAGTACCCCCAGGCGTCCTAGGTCTGCAAGGTGTGCAAACCTGGAGGGTACAATCGAGCGCTGGGAAATGCGCTCGAAAACGACGCGGTGTGCGTCGTCCCGAAACGTAATCCCCAGCGGCCCGACAAGTGGAGCCGGTGGTGGCAGTGGGTCTGCAGGGAGTGGCTGTGCGGGGTGTGCATGGACTGCAGGCTGTGTGGGGTGTGCGGGGTCTGCAGGCTGTGCGGGGTGAACGGTGTGTGGTGGTGTAGGCGGAGGAGAGTCCTCCACCTCGTGGGAGGGGCCGGGCTCATCCGGCCACTTCCGCTTGGCGGAAGCTCTCCTCGACCGTGGCCGTGTCCGGGGCGGCATGTGGGCCCCGGGTGCTCACCAAAAGTAGTAAAAATACGGCGTGCAAAAATAAATGGAACGAGTATACCGTGACACGCTGCGAGAGCAAAGAAGTGGATGCGTGCGAAGACGACGCCTCCACGAAGCCAAAATCGCTCCCCGGAAGCTCCCCTGGGCTCCCCTAAGCTCCCCAATATACCCTGCACATCAAACGAAGATTTCAGCGAGTAATATTCAAAATGTATAGGGGGTTAGGGGTATAATAGATAGATAATGAAGTTAATTTGAATTTGGGGCTCAATTAGTGCGCGGATCGTCAAAAAATACAAGAAGAAGGAGGAAATAGGCGTTTTTGGGTTACCGGAACTCGGCCGGAGGCGAGATCGCCGGCAGCGACTCGGGCGGTGCGGAGGGGGCGTCGGCCGGCGGTGGTCGGCCAAGCGCGGCGGCGAGGCGGGCGGTCGGGCGAGGCGGGGGGGGGGGGGGGGGGGGGGGGGGGTAGCGGGCGAGGGATACGAGCGGTCGCGCGTTTTGGGATTTTTTTCTCGTTTCGAAAAACGCGCCGACCCGCTCCCCTTTATATAGGAAAAGTTACGACTCGGCCGAGTGACTAAGTCGCTCGGCCGAGTGATCGTAACGGAAATATTTTGAAAAATTCCTCCCCGCTTACGACTCGGCCGAGTGGCCTTGCCACCCTCGGCCGAGTGGAAAAAGTCCATTCGGCCGAGTGGCTCAAGCTACTCGGCAATACTCGCCCTAGGAGCGTATCAGTTTCACTCGGCCGAGTGAAGTTATATACTCGGCCGAGTGGCAATCATACTGAAATCAAGAAAAGAAACAGAGAGTTGGGTACAGCAGACTTCCCTCGTTCGTGTGCCGCTCGGGCGGACGAACTTATGTACTCGGCCGAGTGACTAGTATACTCGGCCGAGTGAGTCCTGTTTTCTGCTGTTTGACTTTGTTTGGGCTCTAAACTCTGTTTTTCTTCCTCCAGTCGATTTCATCTTCCTCCTAAGCATCGAGCACATTCCTGGAGCGCTCCTTGTCGCCTTGTTCATCCTCCTAATGATAGGTATCCTGTTCTCCTCTCCTGTCAAAGAAAAATAGGACCCGTTATCACGAAATTTTTAGCCAAACGACTCAAAACACTAATAATTTCTAAAACAAAAGTAAAGGAAAAAGTAAAAATAAAGCGATAACTGTCGGGTTGCCTCCCAACAAACGCTCGTTTAAGGTCTTGAGCTCGACCCCCTTTGATTTTCAATTTAATGCGGGATATTGGGTGCATATGAGATGCACCCGTCAAATTTTCCGGGAAGAACGCTTGGATTTGGATGTTGTGGCGGCGTGTTCTCCCTCGGTGATCTCTCGTCTCGGGTAGTGTTGGCGGGTGGCTCCCCAAGCTAGTGCTTGCTCCGGTCCTCGGCTTCACCGGTGACACCGATTTCCGTATCGGCGGAGCTTTCTTCGGAGACTTCAATTTTGAGAGCTTGCAGAGCTCTCGAATCCTTGCGACATCATCGTCGCCTTCATCAAATTCTATGGAGAGATCAGGGGAATGCTCCATCTTTTCTTCTTAGCCCAAATCCGGCCCTTCCTCAAAATCTTCCTTGAATAGGGCACCGATGGAATGGGGGATCGCCTCCTCAATAACCTCGTCAAGGAGGTCCATATAGTCCAGCTCCTCATGATAAGGCATGTGTTTCATTGCCTTGGGTATATGAAGCTCCACCTCGATGTTGTCGACGTTCAATGTTAGAGTCCCTTCTCGTACGTCGACAATGACACTGGCGGTGGCGAGGAACGGGCGCCCAAGTATTAGCGACGTATCTCCCTCCTCCTTGACATCCATGATCACGAAGTCGCATGGCAAACATATGCCCCCCGGGACTTGTAACGGGATGTCCTCTGCGATCCCTACCAGCCTTGTGATCCGACCATCGGCTAGTTGTATCCGCATGTCGGTAGGCTTCAATTTTGTGCCGGTGTTTAGTCTTCGGAACATAGAGAGAGGCATGAGGTTAACACTAGCCCCTAAGTCCACTAACGCCTTTTGTAGAGGGACGCTGCCTAAGGTGCAAGGAATTCGAAAACTCCCCGGGTCTTTGAATTTAGCCGGCTCCTTCTCTCTCTTGGTGAACCAAGTCCCCTCCTCAGCGAGCATGATTTTCTCCTTTCTCTTTCTTCCCGTAATCAAATCTTTTAGGAACTTGGCGTATGTCGGGATTTCCACGATAGCGTCGAGGAAGGGGATATTGAGGCTTACCCCCCTCAAATACTCGAGAAACTTCGCTAGCCGTTTCTCCATCTTTGCTCTAGCAAGCCTCTGAGGGAATGAGATCGGTGGCATAAAACGCCTCTCTTCAATCAATTGCTTCGCTCTGGATTTTTCTTCCCTTTACGGCTTTTTCTCTCTCTCAACTTCAATGACCGGCTCGCTTGGCTCTACAATCTCCACCACGGGCTCCTCGGTAGGAATCATGACGGGAGTGGTATCCTTCCCGCCTCTCGTAGTAACTGCAACCACGACGTTGATATGGCCGGTGTTGCCCCGTGGATTTTGCTCGGGTTGAGCCGGCAACTGTTGACTGTTTCTATTGAGCAACGCAAGTTGCTCTGCAATTTGTCCAACGACAGTTGTAAGAGAGCCTTGGCCCGCCTTCAAGGAAGCATTGATCTTCTTCTGCTCGACCATAAACTCCTCCACCTTAGCTTCAAATTCAGATCGTTGTTGAGCTTGTGGAGGGTTTGGATTTCTCCACCCTTGATTGTATCCGGGCGGCCTATAGGGTCCAACTTGTTGCTTTGGTGGGAAATTTTGTTGCGGAGGCCCCCTCGGTGGATAATGTTGTTGTTGTGGTGGTGGTGGTCGAGCTTGTTGAGGTAGTTGTTGCGGCAGGTTCAATGCTCCTTCATTGTTGGCATAGGAGAAACCGGGATGGTTTCTAGCGGCTGGATTGGCTCAATATCCTTGGTTCCCCGCGACGTATTTTACTTGCTCCAAAGATCCCTCTCCTTGTTCTCCCCCCAAATACATAGCTTGGGATTGGTCTTGCCAATCACACATTTGATTTGTTGGTGCGGATGTGAAAGGGGTTCCTTGGGGCTCCGTAATATACTTCTCCAGTCTCTCCACTACCTTGTGGAGAGAATCGAACTTGTTGGTCAGCTCCGCTACGGTCTTTGCCTCATAGATGCTAGATGTCTTCAAGGAGGACGAAGAGTGTCCTCGCTCGTCGCCCCATTGTTGATTGTTCGAGGCCATCTCCTCAATTAAGGCCGTAGCTTCGTCGGGAGTCTTCGATAGGATGGCCCCATTTGCCGCGGCATCAATAATCTACTTGGTCCCCGGTTGGAGACCGTTGTAGAAGCTATGGACTAGCTCCCAATCTTCAATGCTATGGTGGGGGCACTGATGCTGCAGGTCTTTGAAGCGTTCCCAAGCCTCGTAGAGTGTCTCTTGAGGTCCTTGCTTGAAGGACATAAGAGCACTCCTAATCTTTACCGTCTTGGAGGGCGGATAGAACTTGTCAATAAACGCGCTCGCCAACTCGTCCCATGTGGTAAAGACTCCTTCAACTTGCGTCCTCAACCAATAAAGAGCTTTATCCTTTAATGTGAAGGGGAAGAGGCGCAGTCTGATGGCATCTAGGGTAACACCCAGCATCTGGAAGGTGGCGCACTTTGATAGAAAGAGCTGGATGTCGTAGTGGGGATTTTCATGGGCGTTCCCATGAAATGGATCCTGCTGCATCAGAACCACAAGCCCAGTCTTCAACTCAAAATTCTTGTCGGCCGCCAACTCCGGCATGGCTATAGACGAGGTTGTGGAGGAAGTCTTAGGCCGGAGCCTATCTCGAATGGAAATAATCCTCGCCATTCTTGCCGCTAACTCTTCAGGCGTCTCCCGGACGTTCATAAACCTCCCTTCCGTATTGAGTCTCCTCTCCGCTCTGATTCTCCGCAATGTACGCTCGATCTCAGGATCAAACAATATATCGATGGGGTCCGCTGTGGATCTCGTGTACATGCACGGGAGAACAAAGTTTCAAAGAAGTGATTAGCACAATTGAAGGGTTAGATAAAAATAAAGAAATAAAACAAAAAGAAAGAAATAGCTAGGGGGTAGGATCAAACACAATCGCCTCCCCGGCAACGGCGCCAAAAACTTGATCGCTTCCGGGCGTACACCCAAAAGAGCGACCGTGTAGTTTTACCGCAAGCGCACGGTGTAGCGGCGAGCGGGTATCGAACACAGGGAGGACGTATGACAGTGCCTTCTCCGAACAACCTGGCTATAGGGACAGAAAAGTAGGGATTTGCCTTTCGACGATGCTGTCACAATCGTCAGACAAAGTAAAGAGATATAAAATCAAATAAAGACGCCTAGGGAATAGGGAATCCCCGCTACTCACCGTATCTCGTTAATGTGATTCATTGGCATCACAATTGCTAGGGTAGAATTTCGGATGAACTAGTCGCAACTGAATGTAAAACCTAGCTCACGCTCTCGCACTGTTGCCGGTCTATAGCTAACCTAGGCTCGGGCCCAATCTCTTGCAAACCCTAGCCTAAGCCACTAGCATTAGGATCGACATCATCGTTCAATCGCATCCCGAGCCCACTCTCGTGCAAACTCGGGCTGTGACCTAGGTTGGGATAGTTCCTACCCGTCCAATCTCTTGCAAACGGGTATCGGTATGGAATTGCAACCGAGTACCCTAGTATCGGTCCAATCTCCTGCAAACCGATACTACGGAAACTCAATTTCAACCCAATTCGGATTTCTAGGGTTTCCTATCGAATTGGGATCCAATCTCTTGCAAATCCCAATTGATATGAACACCTAGCTATCCGTAATAAATCGATCCCAAACTAACCCTAATAGCAATTCTAGCAATAGTTCTACCAAATCGTCACAAATCGGAAATTGGGCTCGTAGGGTTCATCCCCACGCCCTAAGACGTTAGGACTACTCACAAATCATTTCACAAATGCAAAAATAATCAATTGAAATAGCAATAGATTTCATAGCAATATTCAAATAAGCAATAAAAATAAGATTTTTAATGAAGAGGGAGACAAACCAATGTAGTTCTTCAAGAATCCAACAAAATAAACCTTTTCTCTCCTCTCCAATCACAAGAATCAAAAGCTAAAAAGTTTAATCTAAAAGGCTGCCCAAAAGTAAGGCAAAAGCTCTCTAACCTAGGTTAGAATCAGGGGTTAAATACCCCCCAAAACTGCCCAAAAATCCGTGACCAAAATGCCACTGCGCCTCTTCAAAATCGTGTTTTCCGCTACAGGCGCTCGGCTCACTCGGCCGAGTGACAAAATTCACTCGGCCGAGTGAAAGACCCTGAGAATTTCAAGTAATTCCGGGGTCTTGGGGGTCTTCACTTCGGGGGTCACTCGGCCGAGTGAGTTGTCGTCACTCGGCCGATGGGCTTATCTTCACTCGGGCGGTCGGCAATTGCCACTCGGCCGAGTGGGTCTTCTGCTGCTCAGACTGACGAAAAATAGTAAGTTGGGAGTTTTTGATGGGCGTCGTCTGAGTGCCACTCGGGCGGACGGGATATGTCACTCGGCCGAGGCGGCTTCTGATGCTCGGCCGAGTGCACACTTGGAGCGTGTCCGATCTGGCCGGCCGAGCGGGGTCTCGTCGGTCTACCGAGTGACTCCTTCACTCGGCCGAGTGAGACACTGAAAATTCCCATTCTGAGTGTTTTTACCTCCTCGTCGCTCCTACGACGTTCTTTCTTCTTCTGCTCCTCTCCAATCTGAAAATACCCCTCAGGGAAGTCTTCGGTGACACTCCGGAGTAGGTGTATCTCGGGATCACTCCAAATCGCTCCAAATCTCCTGAAATACGACAAAAATAATAAATCGTGAAAAGTATCGCAATATTGTCGATAAATCATGAAAAACGTGATTTGAGCGATCTAAATGGCATGCAATCATGCGGAAAAAAGGTGTAAAATGTGGAGTGATCAGTCTCACCAGGCAACTCCTCATCATCGTCAGACTTGTCCCATCGCACCTCATGATCATATTCAATAGCGTCCATATGTGCTAAATCCTTGCTCTCCACATCATATACGTCCCATCGTACCTCTTGATCATATGTATGTGTATCCTACAAAGGTGCAACGAGTCATCAATATCTGAATTATAGTAAACATCATACATAGGAAGGGAATCAAATGTAAAGGGCGAGGGAGTGAGGAGATCTCACTGAAGGGGGGCCATAAGCTCCATAGGATAGTCCTCGGTGCCAGTGGAAGGGTGGTCCTCTGAGGGATGCTCAGCCTCCGTAGAAAGTAGCGGTGGCTGCGGCAGCTCAAACGAAGGGGGACACAATTCGGGTTCCATCTGTGTGAAGATGTCATCGTCACAAGTCAGGTCCTCTTCGATGGTCTGCTCCAAGAATGTAGGTATGACCTCCTTAATAATATCATCTGATGGTATAGGCTGCTCTGACTCAGGTAGGTGGCAGGGGGAGGCGACGAAGATACATGGTGGCTCTATGGGCTCATGTATCTCGACCGTGGTGTAAAAATGGGTCTTGTGCCCCTCAACTTGAGCGTAGACTCCATCATCAATTGTGCCTGTGGGAGAGATACAATGAGTAATAAAGTTTTGAAATCTGAGCTCAAAAGGATCACCTGCTGTTATTGTTAATGTGGTTTCTCGAACTACGTCGACAATGTTTCTCAATAGGTCCATATATGTGTCCTCCTTCGGCAGATCAGATGTCTCTATTTATGGAGTGTTGATGGTGTAAAGGTGGATATGATCACCTTCAAGTGAAGCATACACTCCATCTATGATAGTACCTACACCAGAGACATCAGCCATAACAAAATCGATGAATACTTGGTCGGATGGTTTACCTACTATAACTGTTAGCAAACCGGTAGATCGAGCATCATCTATCAATTGCTCCAGTTTGCTGCCAACTACAGATCACTGAACTTTCACACTTGCATCCTCGTCATAAACTCACGTGAGTGTCCATTTAGCCTTCTAGCGAAGATATTAAACAGCATGGAACCATCCCACTCATGGTTTGACTCCGTCTGGAACATTCCTAACATTATTTCAAACTTGGACAAGGCTTTCCTGAAGGACTCTCCATCAGCCTGACAGAATATAGTGAGATATATGTAGGATTGTATAGAACCCGGTCGCATCTTATTTGGAAGCACCATCGCTGCATCATCTGTACCTGATCAAGAAAAGTAAACAACCTGAAAAAGACATCAGTGGTACAAAGAGAGATAAAGATAATAATAATAGCAGATGGTGGGGAAAAAACCTCTCTCTGTTTTTTTTGTTTAATTTGTTTTTTAAACGTAATCTAATCAACCTAATTGTGACAAATTGGCACCCAACGGAAAACACCTCTCTGGAAACGGCGCCAAAAACTTGCTTGCTCCCGGATATACACCCGAAAAACAATTGTAGTTTTACTGCAAGCGCATGGTGTAGTGGCGAGCAGGTATCGAACACGAGGAGGTGGTGTTGGCTCCAATCTATCTTAGGTTGATTCGACTACGAATGTTTTATTGGTGGAGATGGTTATGGTATGATGTAATGGAGATGGTGATGGATGTCGGTGCTGATGATAAATAAGTCGGTCAAATATCGATTCAAATTCAATATTATAAAAATGTCTAGGGCTAGTGAATCCACACTACGGATCGTCATGCATATCTGTGAATCGTGAATCTCAATGTTGCAAGACTTGAATTGAGGTGAACTAGTCGTAAATGAATAGAGAACCAAGCTCATGCTCTCGCGCTATTGCAGGTCTATAGCAACCTAGATCAGAGTCCATTCTCATGCAAACCCTAATCTAAGCCACTAGCATTAAGATCGACATCATCGTCCAATCACACCTCGAGCCCACTCTCATGCAAACTCGAGTTACGATCTTGATGGTGATAGCTCGTATTCGTCCAATCTCTTGCAAATGAATATGGGTATAGATATATAATAAAAATTCTAGCTTTGGTCTAATCTCTTGCAAACCAAACCTAGCGAATCTCGATTATGAATCTATATCGAATATCTAAGCCTTCCCATCGATCGGAATCCAATCTCTTGCAAACCCCAAATCGATGGAAATCCCTAGCTATCCGTGATAAATCAATCACAACCTAACCTTCTTAGCAATTCTAGCAACATAGAAATTCATTCATCACAAATCTAGCATTAGATCCATAGGGTTCATCCCCTTCCCTAGAACAAAGATCAACCAAGCATAGCAATAACGATGTAGGAATCAATAAAAAACATTGCTTGCATGTAAAAATATATCAAATCAAGATTCAAATAACAATAACAAAGATACTTAGCTATCATGAAGAAATCCAATCCAAATACAAGCTTTTAGATCCAAGAGGTGGCCTAGGGCATGGCCTAACCTCTGAAAAAGTCTCCAAGGAAATAATAGGAACTCCCCTCTAATGACGGCTACAAACCCTATATATAGTCCCCCTAAAACCCTAGAAAATAATCCTAGAAATCCTCTAAAAATCATGCCCAAAGTCATCTCTGGCCACAACTAAAGTTCTGGGCCCGCGCTCACTCAGTCGAGTGAGATTCTCACTCTGGCCGAGTGGCAGTTTCAGCACTGCAGCGTCAACTTGAAGGAATTCTCCAGATTTTATCCGACCTCTGATAGACACGTTATTGGCAGTGTTGGAACCGTCATGATGTCTACTATCCAAAAAAATATGAGAAAAATACTTTGCCCAATGGAATGAAAGCATATTTCAAAAGAGTGAGAGGCTGTCTGAAAATCTGTGCGCTCGTGTCACTCGGCTGAGTGGAAATGTGACTCGGGCGAGTGGACTTCCTACTTGGTTGAGTAGGGTCTTCTGATGTACTCGCAAAATTCCAAAGAGTCTGCCTAGATTTTCTTCAGAAGTCCTGACTCACTCGGGGGAGTGGATTCTCTACTCGGCCGAGTGAAATTAACCACTCTGTCGAGTACATTGCGGCACAAAGCATCTTCGTATCAGTCGTACTCGGCCAAGTACGCTTCTTCACTCGGTCGAGTGGGCTGCGTTACTCGGCCGAGTGGCCTGTTTCTGGAAGCAATCTCTTCTCATCCTCGCCTCCTCTTCGCTTCTATCGATCTTCTTCTTCTCCTGCTCATCGTCCAGCGCCGTTATCTCCTCAATAAGGCCATGAGCGATGCTCCGACATGCGTGCAAATCCCTTAAGCTCATTTTTGCTCCAGATCGCTCCATATTTCCTGAAATCCGACAAAAACAAAAAATAGTGAATAGTAACGCAATATCGTCGAATAATCATGAAAAGCGCGATATGGGCGATCAAAATGGTATGCAAATATGCAGAATAAAGGTGTAAAATATGGACCGATCATTTATATGCAAGCAATATTTTTTATTGATTCATATATCGTTATTGCTATGCTAGGTTGATCTTTGTTCAAGGAAAGGGGATGAACCCTATGGATCTAATGCTAGATTTGTGATGAATGAATTTCTATGTTGCAAGAATTTCTAGAAGGTGAGATTGTGATTGATTTACTACGGATATCTAGGAATTTTCATTGATCTAGAGATTGCACGAGAGTGGGCTCTGATCAATGGGAAGTTCTAGATATTTGATTTAGATTTATAATCAAGATGCACTAGGTTTGGTTTGCAAGAGATTGGACCAAAGCTAGCATTTTTATTATAAGTTTATACCCATATTCGTTTGCAAGAGATTGGACGAATACGAATTATCACATTCTAGATCATAACTCAAGTTTGTACGAGAGTAGGCTTGAGTTGTGAGTGGATGATGATGTCGATCTTAATGCTAGTGGCTTAGATTAGGGTTTGCACAAGAGTGTGCTCTAATCTAGGTCGCTATATACCTGCAATAGCACGAGAGCGTGAGCTTGGTTCTCTATTTAGTTACAACTAGTTCCCCTCAACCTAAGTCTAGTAATATTGAGATTCACGATTCACAATGATGCATGATAATCCTTAGTGGGGATTCCCTAGCTCTAGACTCTTTTATTATATTGAATTTTATCCAACATCTTTATCGCTGACACCGACATCCATCACCATTGTCATTACATCACATTATAACCATCTCCACCAATAAACCTTCGTAGTAGAACCAACCTAAGATAGATTGGAGCCAATACAACCTCCTCGTATTCGATCCCGCTTGCCACTAGACCATGCACTTGCGGTAAAACTACAATTGTTTTTCGGGTGTATATCTGGGAGCGATCAAGTTTTTGGCTTGCCGGGGAGGTGTTTCCCGTTGGGTGCCAATTTACCACAACTAGGTTGCTTAGATTACGATAAAAAACAAACAAAACAAACAAAAAATAGAGCAAGATTTTTCCCCACCACCTGCTATTATTATTATCTTTATCTCTCTTTGTACCACTGACTACGTTTCCAGGTTGTTTACTTTGCTTGATCAGGTACAGTTGTTGCAACAATGGTGCTTCCAAAGAAGATGCGACCGGGTCCTATATAATCATACATATATCTTGCTACATTCTGTCAGGGTGATGGAGAGTCCTTCAGGAAAGCCTTGTCCAGGTTTGAAAGAATGTTAGGAATGTTCTAGATGTAGTCAGACCATGAGTAGGATGGTTCCAAGCTATTTGATATCTTTGCTAGAAGGCTAAACGGACCCTCACGTGAGTTTATGAAGAGGATGCAAGTGGGAAAGTTCAGTGATCTGCAGTTGGCAGCAACTTTAGAGCAAACGATAGATGATGCTCGATCTACCGGTTCGCTAACTGTTACGGTAGGTAAACCATCCGACCAAGTATTCATCGATTTCAATATGGCTAATGTCTCTGGTGTAGCTACTAGCATAGATGGAGTGTATGCTTCACTTGAAGGGGATCATATCCACCGTTACACCATCAACACTCCAAAAATAGAGACATCTGAGCTATCAAAGAAGGACACGTATATGGACCTATTGAGAAACATTATCGACGTAGTTCGAGAAACCGGTCCATTAACAATAACGACATGTGATCCTTTTGAGCTTGGATTTCAAAATTTATTACTCATTGTATCTCTCCCACAGGCACCATTGATGATGGATTCTACGCTCTAGTTGAGGGGCACATGACCCATTTTTACACCACGGTCGAGATACATGAGCACATAGAGCCACATTGTACCGTCGTCGCCTCCTCCTACCACCCACCTAAGTCAGAGTAGCCTATACCATCAGAGGATATTATTGAGGAGGTCTTACCTACATTCTCGAAGCAGACCATCGAGGAAGACCTAACTTGGGACGATGACAGCTGCACACAGATGGAACCCAAATTGTGTCCCCCTTCGTTTGAGCTGCCGTAGCCATCTCTACTTTCTACAGAGACTGAGCATCCCTCAGAGGACCACCCTTCCACTGACGCCGAGGACTAACCCACAGAGCTTATGGCTCCCCTTCAGGGAGATCTCTTTACTCCCTCGCCCTTTACATTTGATTCTCCTCCCGTGTATGATGTTTACTATGATTAAGATTTTGACGACTTATTGCACCTTTTGCAGGATACACATTCATATGATCAAGAGGCACGATGTGACGTATACGAGAAGGAGAGCGAGGAGTTAGCATCCATGGACGCATACGAATATAATCAGGACGTGTAATGGGATAAGTCTGACGATGATGAGGAGTTGCCTGATGAGACCCACGATTATAAGCCAAAGCTACCTGAAGAACCAGAGGCAAACAACGAGGAGTTGGTCGATGTAGTGCACGAGAGTATATATTTATTTCCAGGAAAGTGTTGTCATCCATTTTTAATTTTAAATACTTATGTTGATGACCCTCTCTGGAATACATTTATTTTCGGGAAGATTTATTCACATCAGATTGATGCGGCTTATCTCTTACAATGTATAGGTGGAGTCCTTGGAGAGATGCTAGGAGCCGCATTGCTGGAATCTGATGGAGTCCATGGACACACGCATCTGGCGGAGCCACAGAAGGAGCAGTTGTGGCAGTTGCTGCATCAGCAAAGATACTGGATCCGCCTTTTGCTATAGGTGACATCAATCTAGTAGTGTAGTATTTCATGATTTCAATAAACACAAATCCTCTTGACGGCGAGAGGACCGTATAGATTTGCTTGAATAAATATTACCCCATATGACGGCAACAATAATTATTTACACCCTACCCTGTATATGTTATATTAATTGCCATCTTCATATTTTGATGTGCCACATTCGTTTAGTCACCACCATCGAGCATCTCTTTCAAGTGAATACTCACATTCTTATTCATTTGACTCGATCTCGCTTTGCAAAGCCGTGATATTTTTGATCGAGTCATTTGAACAGGATTGTTTCGTATAAGCTTGGAGGAAGGCGCTCTCATGCATCATTGCATGTGCTTGTAGTTGCATTAGGAGTTCATGTCATTCATTTCATCATTTTTCATTCACCACCCTTATTATTATTGTTGTTCCTCATATTCTTCCATTATGATCACATTGAGGACAATGTGAAGTTTAAGCTTGGGGGAGTGCATTTCCATGCCATTTAGTTGCACTTTTACTCTATTTTTAGGGTGTTTAGAATTTTTCAAAAATTTTGCATCATCTTTTTGCTTTTTTCCATCTTCTTTTTCCTTTTATGTGTGCTCATGCATCATATTGTTGTTGGATCTGGATCCTAGCCTAGAGGGGGGGTGAATAGGCTTATAAAAATAATTCGTGCAACCCACGAATAAGCACACGCAGTTATAGCAGCAACAGGGTAAATAAAAGGCAGACACAGAGTACACAGCAGATTTACCCTGGTTCGGTCGTCCCAACGACCTACTCCAGCCCCCAAAGCAGAACTAGTATTGAATAGCGCAATAGGTACAAAACCACACGTTAGAGCACGCTCAGAGCACCCTCTACGTCTCTACACTCGCCAGGCTCTCAGTACCCCACACACAGTGTTTCCCCTCACTATCAATCCTAGTAACGCTTTTTACCAGCTAGTCCCAAACTAGCTGGGTCCCGCTTGTCTAGTTCCAACTAGACAAGTCCCAAAATAGTCACACAAAAATGGTAAAAGTTTCCCCTACAGAGAATGTTACACTAAGACACAAATAAAAGAGTTTAAGTGTTTAGAAATGCTCAGTTTGTGTCCGTGTAGGCGTCTCTGTCAATCAGCGCGTCGTCAGCTCCAATCTGACGCAAACGGTGTCTCAATCCGACTCCTGGATGTCAAGTTGTGCACTGGTCTGTGCACAAAGTAATTATGGTTCAATCCTTATAAATGGCCGGCTGTGCGCTCAGCAACTCTTCTTAAAATGAGCCGTCGGTGCACATAGTAACTCAGTTCAACCCCAATTGTAAGCGGTCTGTGCGTACAACAATTTCCCAAATCAATTCGCTGCGTGAATTGATGTCCACGTCAGCGTAATTTGCGCCGTTGCTTTTCGTTTTGTTGCGGTTGCCACGTCAGCACGTCGCTTTTCAAATTGATTTCCTTCGGTTCGATTTCACCGGCACTACACAAGATCTCCGACGTTGATTCACGTGATCGTGCGGCTGTCGTTCTGATAGGGCATGCAGGCGTAACAAGCAGCGGCTTCAATGTAAACGACGGTGGATGAACTCGGCGGCGATGAAAGTTCATGGCGGCAGATCAACTCAGGGATGCAGCGGTTGCTTTGTGATGATGCAGCTTCAGCGGCGTTCTCCTCCTCTTCACGGCGATCTCCTCAGCACCAAGCGACCACGGCGACTCGACAGCGGCGATTCCAACTCGAGTGTCGGCGGCGTTCAGTAGCAACGATGATTTGGCAACCTCGTCGTCTTCTCTCCGTCTTCGCCGATCTGCAGTTCCGGCGTGATGTCTCGACGGTGAAGAGAACTCCGAGTGGTGAGCTGCTTCAACGACGGTGTGTTCCTAGTTCAGCGACAGCGGTGAAGCTTCGTCTGCGGTCGTCCTCTTCTCGGTGACGTTGGCGACTTCTCCAACTTACAGCAGCGATCTCCGGCGACAGCTCACGGCGTCTCCTTCTACTATTCCGACAACGGCGATGACCCCTCCGTCGTGTGGACTTCGATAGCGATGGCCAACTTCTACGGCGAACGTTTGGAGCGGTGAGCTTTGCTTCGAACGGCTTCTCCTTCGGTGATGGCACAACTTGCTTGGTGCTGTCGACAACGAGAGAGGCTGTATAATGAGGACTCGAAGCCTTTGCAATGGTGGAAGATGCTCTCGGCAAAGATGATGAGGAGGGTGGGGGAATTGTGCCGAGTATCTCTCTCTCAATATTCTCCAAGAATCCTGCCGTATACAATATTTTTGGGAGGAGGAGGCTGACGTTTTTGGCTTTGATGAGGGCTATATCATTGGTGTTTGGATACAAGGGTTTTCTTTTTACTGTTGCAGTGTATCTTTTGGTTGCCACTTTGGAATTTTTTGTGAAGCCGTCAACTTTGCTTCAACCCTATAACAGGGTATTTATAAGGCTAGGTTTTTTTCTTTGCTGTTGTAGCTTTTGTAGGCTTTTCTCTATTTAATTGTTGCCGCAAGAATAGTCTAAGGGATTTGAATATTTGGGTTTGTAATAGGATTTGCAATTGGAATAAGAGTGTAATATGATTTGTATGGCAATGGATAATCACTAGGAGATTTGTTCTCATCAAAACTTGATATGAAACAATCCAATGGGATTCCCTCCATCTTTGACCCATTTCAATATGTGTAGCAATTCATTCATCACTTTGACCAAGTCAAACTTCTTTGTGCACACACACTCGATCCCTTTCTCCCAATATGCTATACGAATAGCAATTCTGCCAAATAGTGAAAGTATATTGTTTTGCCAAGCTTGAAACACACTAAGCACACATGTCAGATATAACCACACGTTTGTCATCATCAAACCAAGATCCTAGATCGTTGCTCCCAACAATCTCCCCCTTTTGGTGATGACAAACCCATAAAAGATTTGAGCAATAAGTATGAGTGTGTGAAGTGTGTTGAAGGGTGTGATGCAATATGAATCGTGGAATGAGATATTCAAGTATTACATCATATACATCATAGCATGCACAACATTATACCAAATATAAAAGCATGCTCCCCCTTCTCTCAAGCTCCCCCTTCAACATTATTTTTCATGCTCCCCCTTCAACATATAATACCGACAAAAATAATACATACCGACAAATCTTTCTTTTCTTCTTTTCTTCATATAATACCGACAAAAATAATACATACCGACAAATCATTCTTTTCTTTCTCCCCCTTTGTAATCACCAAAAGTGGATTAATGAAGTCACAAAAATATTCCATGCAAAAATAAACCATTATTAAATGTAGCGTGCAATTTGCATGAGTTTTCCAAGGAATAGACAATTCAAGCTCATGGAATATCATAACAAGACTTCTCCACCTTTGTGTAAGTGTAATGATATAAACAATAAAGTGCTAAAGGAGATTCAATTTTAGAACAATCAACCAAATCAATCCGCATTTTCCAATTTTTCATGAATATCACTAGGATTGGTTTTTCCCACCTCATCAAAGATGAGTTCAAGTTACCGAACCCCGAAACATGGCCTAAAAGGACTTTTAAATGCGGGGTGGCATTGCTTGACGAGTTATATACACCAACGCTAATGATTATCCATTTAGCACAAGTTGGATACTTGTGGGTTGTGTATTAGCCATGAAGTGTATCCATTTTTCATACGGAGCAATTTTCATAATTTTTTTCATTTGCAATTTTTTGCTCAATTTTAATTCATGGCTAAACACTTCATATCCCTTAGAAAATTCAGAAATTAATCATTCCTACATTCACTTTCCATTATTCTTCAAAAGAATCTCCAAAAGTACTAAAAAGTCAAATATCGTGAAAGTGCAAATGTAGGTGTAGAAGTCAAGTTAAAAACTTATGAGACATGTCATGGCTACTAAAAAGAATAACATCATGTTCATGTAGCTACAACAATAATGAATTGACTTCTACAAGGGATAGATTGATCATTCATACAATACCACTTAAGCGATTCATAAGAGGATAATCAATAAGCACAATATTTTTTAATTTTTGGATTTTTTTTTCAGAAATAAAAACATTTAAAAAATCATGCATGCAAGCACACAAATCAAAATAAATCAAGCACACAAAACAAATCTATGAAGGTATGCAATGAAATGCAAAGAGGGATAGAAAATATACCTTCTCGTCGCTTTTTGACGAATGAGCTAAAAGAATGAAACATTGAATTTAACGCTCATCGCCAAATCTCCATCACACCTACATGAAAGGTGTTAAGTGTGACCTTGGAATCCAACAAGGTCCACGAGTGTTGGCCATTAAAGATTTAGGAACCCAAACTTGTTTAAACTTGATATTTGTGTTCCTAAATTTACAATAATATGAAGTGTGGCCTACACTATCACAAGTAAAGCACTTTGCATATTTGTTCTTTGCAATAGAGGGTGCATTGTGGAATTTCTTGAATTTTGGCTTTTCGACATTTTTCAAACCAAATCCAAGTCCTCTTCTGTTATTGCCATATAGTTGATTCTCTAAAATAGTATCCAACGATTGTTTTCCCATAGAGAATTTCTTAATGGCCAATTCAAGATTAGAGACTTTGGATTTCAACAATTTATTTTCTTCCACAAGCAATGTGCACTTACTTATAAAAGCTCTCTTGTTTTCCTCTTCCTTCTTTTCAAATTCAATCATTTTTCTTTTAAAATCATTATCCACCATGCAAAATTTATCATTAAGCTCTCTAATTACATAGTCTTTTTCAGTTTCGAGCTTAATCAAATCAAGTTTAAGCATGCTAATATTATTCATCAAGGAAGGGCAAGAGAGACAAGGTGCTTCATCATTAAAACATGACTTTTCCTTTTTCAAAGTGTCAATAGTAGAGTCACGAGCAACAATATCAATTTTGAGTTTTTCAATCTCTTTAGACATTTCATATTCAGATTGTTGCATTTCAAAGTTCTCATTTTGATAATCATCTATAGTGGATTCAAGCTCTACTATTTTATCTTGCATTTCTTTACAAAGAGTAAGGAGTTCAGTTTTACTACCAGAAATTACCTCATCGTGTATTCCCATCAATGCCATGCATGAGTAGGCTTCATGTTCTTCCTCCTCACTCTCAGCTTCGCTGTCCATATCCCAAGTTAGCACCTTGGATTTTCCCTTTTCTTTAGCTACCTGAGCTGTCTCATGTGGGCAATCCCTCATTCGATGTCCTCTTTTCTTGCATTTAAAACAAGTCATTCTATTAGTAGCATTCTGATCATAAGTTTGCTTAGAAGACTGAAAAAAGTTAGAGCGATTAAACCTGGGTGCCATTTCTGTTCTTCCTTGCTTGGTCTGGACATACTTTCTGAAATTTCTGACCATTAGCGCTATGTCATCATCATCATCTTCACTTTCGTCAGCTTTCAGAGCAAGTGGCTTGGTAGCTTTCTCGTTTTCCTCAGGTTTCTCCCTTTCATCAATATTTTGCAATTCAAGCTCGTGGGACATTAGATTACCTATCAAGTCCTCCACCCTCATCTGCGATAGATCCTTCGCTTCTTGGATGGCAGTAACTTTAGGCCTGAAAGAGCTTGGCAGTGCTCTTAATATCTTTCTCACCTGCTCAAGGCTAGAATATGGCTTACCGAGCGAACTAGACTTGTAGACAATGTTAGTGAACCTCGCAAACATTTCTGATATGGTCTCTGATGGTAGCATGCGAAATCCCTCGTATTCCGTGCTCAGAAGTGCAAGTCTAGACTCCTTCACCTGTGACGTTCCCTCGTGCGTCACCTCCAAAGTATGCCATATTTCCTGCGCAGTTAGACAATGTGAGATACGATTGAATTCAGATTTATCTAATGCACAAATGAGAGCATGCATAGATTTAGCATTTAGAGAATAAAGCTTCCAATCATTATCATCCCACTTATCATCAGGTTTAGGCATCTCAGTATTTTCAATTTTAATAACAGGTGATTTATAGCCTTTTTCAACAATTTGCCAAGCTTTATAATCAATAGAAATCAAGTAGATTCTCATACGATTTTCCAATAAGCATAGTCTACTCCATTAAATCTAGGTGGTCGGGAAATAGACTGACCCTCAGCAAAAGCACTATCAATGTGGTCCATGGTCAAACTAGGCTAGATCTACTAAACTGGCTCTGATACCACTTGTTGGATCTGGATCCTAGCCTAGAGGGGGGGGTGAATAGGCTTATAAAAATAATTCGTGCAACCCACGAATAAGCACACGCAGTTATAGCAGCAATAGGGTAAATAAAAGGCAGACAAAGAGTACACAGCAGATTTACCCTGGTTCGGTCGTCCCAACGACCTACTCCAGCCCCCAAAGCAGAACTAGTATTGAATAGCGCAATAGGTACAAAACCACACGTTAGAGCACGCTCAGAGCACCCTCTACGTCTCTACACTCGCCAGGCTCTCAGTACCCCACACACAGTGTTTCCCCTCACTATCAATCCTAGTAACGCTTTTTACCAGCTAGTCCCAAACTAGCTGGGTCCCGCTTGTCTAGTTCCAACTAGACAAGTCCCAAAATAGTCACACAAAAATGGTAAAAGTTTCCCCTACAGAGAATGTTACACTAAGACACAAATAAAAGAGTTTAAGTGTTTAGAAATGCTCAGTTTGTGTCCGTGTAGGCGTCTCTGTCAATCAGCGCGTCGTCAGCTCCAATCTGACGCAAACGGTGTCTCAATCCGACTCCTGGATGTCAAGTTGTGCACTGGTCTGTGCACAAAGTAATTATGGTTCAATCCTTATAAATGGCCGGCTGTGCGCTCAGCAACTCTTCTTGAAATGAGCCGTCGGTGCACATAGTAACTCAGTTCAACCCCAATTGTAAGCGGTCTGTGCGTACAACAATTTCCCAAATCAATTCGCTGCGTGAATTGATGTCCACGTCAGCGTAATTTGCGCCGTTGCTTTTCGTTTTGTTGCGGTTGCCACGTCAGCACGTCGCTTTTCAAATTGATTTCCTTCGGTTCGATTTCACCGGCACTACACAAGATCTCCGACGTTGATTCACGCGATCGTGCGGCTGTCGTTCTGATAGGGCATGCAGGCGTAACAAGCAGCGGCTTCAATGTAAACGACGGTGGATGAACTCGGCGGCGATGAAAGTTCATGGCGGCAGATCAACTCAGGGATGCAGCGGTTGCTTTGTGATGATGCAGCTTCAGCGGCGTTCTCCTCCTCTTCACGGTGATCTCCTCAGCACCAAGCGACCACGGCGACTCGACAGCGGCGATTCCAACTCGAGTGTCGGCGGCGTTCAGTAGCAACGATGATTTGGCAACCTCGTCGTCTTCTCTCCGTCTTCGCCGATCTGCAGTTCCGGCGTGATGTCTCGACGGCGAAGAGAACTCCGAGTGGTGAGCTGCTTCAACGACGGTGTGTTCCTAGTTCAGCGACAGCGGTGAAGCTTCGTCTGCGGTCGTCCTCTTCTCGGTGACGTTGGCGACTTCTCCAACTTACAGCAGCGATCTCCGGCGACAGCTCACGGCGTCTCCTTCTACTTTTCCGACAACGGCGATGACCCCTCCGTCGTGTGGACTTCGATAGCGATGGCCAACTTCTACGGCGAACGTTTGGAGCGGTGAGCTTTGCTTCGAACGGCTTCTCCTTCGGTGATGGCGCAACTTGCTTGGTGCTGTCGACAACGAGAGAGGCTGTATAATGAGGACTCGAAGCCTTTGCAATGGTGGAAGATGCTCTCGGCAAAGATGATGAGGAGGGTGGGGGAATTGTGCCGAGTATCTCTCTCTCAATATTCTCCAAGAATCCTGCCGTATACAATATTTTTGGGAGGAGGAGGCTGACGTTTTTGGCTTTGATGAGGGCTATATCATTGGTGTTTGGATACAAGGGTTTTCTTTTTACTGTTGCAGTGTATCTTTTGGTTGCCACTTTGGAATTTTTTGTGAAGCCGTCAACTTTGCTTCAACCCTATAACAGGGTATTTATAAGGCTAGGTTTTTTTCTTTGCTGTTGTAGCTTTTGTAGGCTTTTCTCTATTTAATTGTTGCCGCAAGAATAGTCTAAGGGATTTGAATATTTGGGTTTGTAATAGGATTTGCAATTGGAATAAGAGTGTAATATGATTTGTATGGCAATGGATAATCACTAGGAGATTTGTTCTCATCAAAACTTGATATGAAACAATCCAATGGGATTCCCTCCATCTTTGACCCATTTCAATATGTGTAGCAATTCATTCATCACTTTGACCAAGTCAAACTTCTTTGTGCACACACACTCGATCCCTTTCTCCCAATATGCTATACGAATAGCAATTCTGCCAAATAGTGAAAGTATATAGTTTTGCCAAGCTTGAAACACACTAAGCACACATGTCAGATATAACCACACGTTTGTCATCATCAAACCAAGATCCTAGATCGTTGCTCCCAACAATCTCCCCCTTTTGGTGATGACAAACCCATAAAAGATTTGAGCAATAAGTATGAGTGTGTGAAGTGTGTTGAAGGGTGTGATGCAATATGAATCGTGGAATGAGATATTCAAGTATTACATCATATACATCATAGCATGCACAACATTATACCAAATATAAAAGCATGCTCCCCCTTCTCTCAAGCTCCCCCTTCAACATTATTTTTCATGCTCCCCCTTCAACATATAATACCGACAAAAATAATACATACCGACAAATCTTTCTTTTCTTCTTTTCTTCATATAATACCGACAAAAATAATACATACCGACAAATCATTCTTTTCTTTCTCCCCCTTTGTAATCACCAAAAGTGGATTAATGAAGTCACAAAAATATTCCATGCAAAAATAAACCATTATTAAATGTAGCGTGCAATTTGCATGAGTTTTCCAAGGAATAGACAATTCAAGCTCATGGAATATCATAACAAGACTTCTCCACCTTTGTGTAAGTGTAATGATATAAACAATAAAGTGCTAAAGGAGATTCAATTTTAGAACAATCAACCAAATCAATCCGCATTTTCCAATTTTTCATGAATATCACTAGGATTGGTTTTTCCCACCTCATCAAAGATGAGTTCAAGTTACCGAACCCCGAAACATGGCCTAAAAGGACTTTTAAATGCGGGGTGGCATTGCTTGACGAGTTATATACACCAACGCTAATGATTATCCATTTAGCACAAGTTGGATACTCGTGGGTTGTGTATTAGCCATGAAGTGTATCCATTTTTCATACGGAGCAATTTTCATAATTTTTTTCATTTGCAATTTTTTGCTCAATTTTAATTCATGGCTAAACACTTCATATCCCTTAGAAAATTCAGAAATTAATCATTCCTACATTCACTTTCCATTATTCTTCAAAAGAATCTCCAAAAGTACTAAAAAGTCAAATATCGTGAAAGTGCAAATGTAGGTGTAGAAGTCAAGTTAAAAACTTATGAGACATGTCATGGCTACTAAAAAGAATAACATCATGTTCATGTAGCTACAACAATAATGAATTGACTTCTACAAGGGATAGATTGATCATTCATACAATACCACTTAAGCGATTCATAAGAGGATAATCAATAAGCACAATATTTTTTAATTTTTGGATTTTTTTTTCAGAAATAAAAACATTTAAAAAATCATGCATGCAAGCACACAAATCAAAATAAATCAAGCACACAAAACAAATCTATGAAGGTATGCAATGAAATGCAAAGAGGGATAGAAAATATACCTTCTCGTCGCTTTTTGACGAATGAGCTAAAAGAATGAAACATTGAATTTAACGCTCATCGCCAAATCTCCATCACACCTACATGAAAGGTGTTAAGTGTGACCTTGGAATCCAACAAGGTCCACGAGTGTTGGCCATTAAAGATTTAGGAACCCAAACTTGTTTAAACTTGATATTTGTGTTCCTAAATTTACAATAATATGAAGTGTGGCCTACACTATCACAAGTAAAGCACTTTGCATATTTGTTCTTTGCAATAGAGGGTGCATTGTGGAATTTCTTGAATTTTGGCTTTTCGACATTTTTCAAACCAAATCCAAGTCCTCTTCTGTTATTGCCATATAGTTGATTCTCTAAAATAGTATCCAACGATTGTTTTCCCATAGAGAATTTCTTAATGGCCAATTCAAGATTAGAGACTTTGGATTTCAACAATTTATTTTCTTCCACAAGCAATGTGCACTTACTTATAAAAGCTCTCTTGTTTTCCTCTTCCTTCTTTTCAAATTCAATCATTTTTCTTTTAAAATCATTATCCACCATGCAAAATTTATCATTAAGCTCTCTAATTACATAGTCTTTTTCAGTTTCGAGCTTAATCAAATCAAGTTTAAGCATGCTAATATTATTCATCAAGGAAGGGCAAGAGAGACAAGGTGCTTCATCATTAAAACATGACTTTTCCTTTTTCAAAGTGTCAATAGTAGAGTCACGAGCAACAATATCAATTTTGAGTTTTTCAATCTCTTTAGACATTTCATATTCAGATTGTTGCATTTCAAAGTTCTCATTTTGATAATCATCTATAGTGGATTCAAGCTCTACTATTTTATCTTGCATTTCTTTACAAAGAGTAAGGAGTTCAGTTTTACTACCAGAAATTACCTCATCGTGTATTCCCATCAATGCCATGCATGAGTAGGCTTCATGTTCTTCCTCCTCACTCTCAGCTTCGCTGTCCATATCCCAAGTTAGCACCTTGGATTTTCCCTTTTCTTTAGCTACCTGAGCTGTCTCATGTGGGCAATCCCTCATTCGATGTCCTCTTTTCTTGCATTTAAAACAAGTCATTCTATTAGTAGCATTCTGATCATAAGTTTGCTTAGAAGACTGAAAAAAGTTAGAGCGATTAAACCTGGGTGCCATTTCTGTTCTTCCTTGCTTGGTCTGGACATACTTTCTGAAATTTCTGACCATTAGCGCTATGTCATCATCATCATCTTCACTTTCGTCAGCTTTCAGAGCAAGTGGCTTGGTAGCTTTCTCGTTTTCCTCAGGTTTCTCCCTTTCATCAATATTTTGCAATTCAAGCTCGTGGGACATTAGATTACCTATCAAGTCCTCCACCCTCATCTGCGATAGATCCTTCGCTTCTTGGATGGCAGTAACTTTAGGCCTGAAAGAGCTTGGCAGTGCTCTTAATATCTTTCTCACCTGCTCAAGGCTAGAATATGGCTTACCGAGCGAACTAGACTTGTAGACAATGTTAGTGAACCTCGCAAACATTTCTGATATGGTCTCTGATGGTAGCATGCGAAATCCCTCGTATTCCGTGCTCAGAAGTGCAAGTCTAGACTCCTTCACCTGTGACGTTCCCTCGTGCGTCACCTCCAAAGTATGCCATATTTCCTGCGCAGTTAGACAATGTGAGATACGATTGAATTCAGATTTATCTAATGCACAAATGAGAGCATGCATAGATTTAGCATTTAGAGAATAAAGCTTCCAATCATTATCATCCCACTTATCATCAGGTTTAGGCATCTCAGTATTTTCAATTTTAATAACAAGTGATTTATAGCCTTTTTCAACAATTTGCCAAGCTTTATAATCAATAGAAATCAAGTAGATTCTCATACGATTTTCCAATAAGCATAGTCTACTCCATTAAATCTAGGTGGTCGGGAAATAGACTGACCCTCAGCAAAAGCACTATCAATGTGGTCCATGGTCAAACTAGGCTAGATCTACTAAACTGGCTCTGATACCACTTGTTGGATCTGGATCCTAGCCTAGAGGGGGGGGGGGTGAATAGGCTTATAAAAATAATTCGTGCAACCCACGAATAAGCACACGCAGTTATAGCAGCAATAGGGTAAATAAAAGGCAGACAAAGAGTACACAGCAGATTTACCCTGGTTCGGTCGTCCCAACGACCTACTCCAGCCCCCAAAGCAGACCTAGTATTGAATAGCGTAATAGGTACAAAACCACACGTTAGAGCACGCTCAGAGCACCCTCTACGTCTCTACACTCGCCAGGCTCTCAGTACCCCACACACAGTGTTTCCCCTTACTATCAATCCTAGTAACGCTTTTTACCAGCTAGTCCCAAACTAGCTGGGTCCCGCTTGTCTAGTTCCAACTAGACAAGTCCCAAAATAGTCACACAAAAATGGTAAAAGTTTCCCCTACAGAGAATGTTACACTAAGACACAAATAAAAGAGTTTAAGTGTTTAGAAATGCTCAGTTTGTGTCCGTGTAGGCGTCTCTGTCAATCAGCGCGTCGTCAGCTCCAATCTGACGCAAACGGTGTCTCAATCCGACTCCTGGATGTCAAGTTGTGCACTGGTCTGTGCACAAAGTAATTATGGTTCAATCCTTATAAATGGCCGGCTGTGCGCTCAGCAACTCTTCTTGAAATGAGCCGTCGGTGCACATAGTAACTCAGTTCAACCCCAATTGTAAGCGGTCTGTGCGTACAACAATTTCCCAAATCAATTCGCTGCGTGAATTGATGTCCACGTCAGCGTAATTTGCGCCGTTGCTTTTCGTTTTGTTGCGGTTGCCACGTCAGCACGTCGCTTTTCAAATTGATTTCCTTCGGTTCGATTTCACCGGCACTACACAAGATCTCCGACGTTGATTCACGTGATCGTGCGGCTGTCGTTCTGATAGGGCATGCAGGCGTAACAAGCAGCGGCTTCAATGTAAACGACGGTGGATGAACTCGACGGCGATGAAAGTTCATGGCGGCAGATCAACTCAGGGATGCAGCGGTTGCTTTGTGATGATGCAGCTTCAGCGGCGTTCTCCTCCTCTTCACGGCGATCTCCTCAGCACCAAGCGACCACGGCGACTCGACAGCGGCGATTCCAACTCGAGCGTCGGCGGCGTTCAGTAGCAACGATGATTTGGCAACCTCGTCTTCTTCTCTCCGTCTTCGCCGATCTGCAGTTCCGGCGTGATGTCTCGACGGCGAAGAGAACTCCGAGCGGTGAGCTGCTTCAACGGCGGCGTGTTCCTAGTTCAGCGACAGCAGTGAAGCTTCGTCTGCGATCGTCTTCTTCTCGGTGACGTTGGCGACTTCTCCAACTTGCAGCAGCGATCTCCGGCGACAGCTCACGGCGTCTCCTTCTACTTTTCCGACAACGGGGATGACCCCTCCGTCGTGTGGACTTCGATAGCGTCGGCCAACTTCTACGGCGAACGTTTGGAGCGGTGAGCTTTGCTTCGAACGGCTTCTCCTTCGGCGATGGCGCAACTTGCTTGGTGCTGTCGACAACGAGAGAGGCTGTATGATGAGGACTCGAAGCCTTTGCAATGGTGGAAGATGCTCTCGGCAAAGATGATGATGAGGGTGGGGGAATTGTGCCGAGTATCTCTCTCTCAATATTCTCCAAGAATCCTACCGTATACAATATTTTTGGGAGGAGGAGGCTGACGTTTTTGGCTTTGATGAGGGCTATATCATTGGTGTTTGGATACAGGGGTTTTCTTTTTACTGTTGCAGTGTATCTTTTGGTTGCAACTTTGGAATTTTTTGTGAAGCCGTCAACTTTGCTTCAACCCTATAACAGGGTATTTATAAGGCTAGGTTTTTTTCTTTGCTGTTGTAGCTTTTGTAGGCTTTTCACAATTTAATTGTTGCCGCAAGAATATGCTAAGGGATTTGAATATTTGGGTTTGTAATAGGATTTGCAATTGGAATAAGAGTGTAATATGATTTGTATGGCAATGGATAATCACTAGGAGATTTGTTCTCATCAAAACTTGATATGAAACAATCCAATGGGATTCCCTCCATCTTTGACCCATTTCAATATGTGTAGCAATTCATTCATCACTTTGACCAAGTCAAACTTCTTTGTGCACACACACTCGATCCCTTTCTCCCAATATGCTATACGAATAGCAATTCTGCCAAATAGTGAAAGTATATTGTTTTGCCAAGCCTGAAACACACTAAGCACACACGTCAGATATAAACACACGTTTGTCATCATCAAACCAAGATTCTAGATCGTTGCTCCCAACAATTGTATGCTTATTTTTCTTTTCTTTCCTCTCTTTTATTTTTATTTCTTTATTTTCTTTTCCTCCTTTTGCTAGATATGGTCCTTATGATGATATCTCTTATTGCTTTAGTAGCCATCACGATGCTTACTACTCTTGCCATGCTATTTGGAGTATTTCAGTATCCTGTTATCCATGTGCTTACTTATATATTCTTTTGATGATTCCTCTACATGAATGCATGATATTAATTGAAGCTGAATGTATGGATTAGTGTTTAGTATGCTTTTGTTGGAAGTGCATCAAGATTCACGCATCAATTGTATATCGGAAGCATCTGCCTTATTGTCTTATTCACCTTCTGTTGCATGCCTGATGTGATTGTACTCTTTACTGCTTGACTTCACTATTTATTGAATTGATTGAGAATATCCATGCTTACATATGAGTTTAGTTGATGTATTATCTTATTGAACAATTTGTGCATATCTTAGAGTGAACCGAGCGTTACACCATTTTCTTCTTCACATATATATTTTTATTCTCTACTTGTCACTTGAGTTCACCTCCTAAAGCTACTTATATCGCATCTATTTTCCAAAAATCCCTACAAAAGAAAATTTTAGCTCCAAAAAGCCATAAAGGAGCCAAAAACCAAAAATACAAATCATGTAGCTCCTACAAAAATCCAAAAAGAAAAAAATGAGAAAAAAAAGTTCAAAAAGAAAAAGAAAAATATTTCTCTATCTCATTATTGGAGCCACAAAATTCTAGGGAAAACCAAGGAAAAAATCACATTTTCCACTATCATATTTCTTTAGATGTGATGCCTTAAGCTAAGCTTGGGGGGTGAATTCACTTGACCATATGAGTGAGTGCGACATTAGAGTAGAGAGGTGCACGGATGGAGAAGTTTGATAATGCTGAAACTTAGAAAAATACTTTAGTTTTGAGATTTGTTATGATTCGATATAAATATGTGAATGCCATGATTTATTCCATTCTCCATTGCATGCTTGGTGTGATTCTGATATGCTTCTGTTATAACTCTTGATTGAAAAGTGTGTCGCCGATGATTTCTATATTAAATTCTATGAAATGCGTGATGTGGATATGAATTGATTGTATAAATTTAGAGAATCCCTTTTGTTGTTCTTAAAAGCTTGCAAGTACCATGTTTAACTAAGATATGAAATCTTTAGAGCATGTGATTCGTATTTTCCGAGCTATCGTGATGTGTAGCTTATGGCTTGAGATCTGAGAGAATAATCTAGCATCTCCACCTCTTCATCTTCGTTTTCATTCATCCCTTTTTCTTTGTTTTTATTCGCCGAGTTCACTTTCCTACTCATCTTCCTCGAGGACAAGTAAGAGGTAAGATTGGGGGATTTTGATCGGCTCATATTTTACACCATTTTCTGCATATTTGCATGCCATTTCAATTGCTCATATTGCGCTTTTCATGACTATTCGACGATATTTCATTACTTTTCACTATTTCTTGTTTTCGTCTGATTTCAGAAATTATGGAGCAATCGGCAGCAAAATTGAGCGTAAAGGACTTGCACGCGTGCCGGAGCATTGCCCATGACCATATCAGGGATCTAACGACGTTGGAGGATGAGTGGAAGAAGAATGATATCGGAAGGATCAACGAGCATGCGAAGAAGAGAAGATCAGAGTTCAGAAAAGGCCACTCGGCCAAGTAACGCAACCCACTTGCCCAAGTGAAGAAGCCTACTCAGCCGAGCAAGACTAACACGACAACGTTTGCCAGCCTGAGTCTCGCAATGTACTCGATCGAGTAGTGAATTCCACTCGGCCGAGTAAGAAATCCACTCGCCCGAGTGGAGGCCAAGATTTTGAAGAGAGCCAAACCGACTTCTCTGTTTTCCTGGACGATCTGCAGACTGTCATACGCGACCGAGTAGAATTTGAACTCGGCCGAGTAAGATTCCTACTCGCCCGAGTGGCTTGAGCGTCCAGATTTTCAGATAGCCTCTCACTATTTTGAGATCTGCTATCATTCCAACAGGCAAAGTATTTTTCTCATATTTTTATAGATAGTAGACTTCATGACGGTTCCAAGCCGCCAAGAACGTGCCAATCGGAGGTCGGATGAAATCTGGAGAACTTCTGTAAGTTGACGCTGAGGTGCTGGAATCGCTACTCGGCCAGAGTGAGAATCCCACTCAGCCGAGTCAGCGTGGGCCCAGAACTTAAGTTGCAGCCAGAGCTGACTTTGGGCACGAATTTCAGAGGGTTTCTAGGGTTATTTTCTAGGGTTATATTCATGGTCATCAAAAAAATCTAGACTAGATCCTCTAAACTGGCTCAGATACCACTTGTTGGATCTAGATTGTAGCCTAGAGGGGGGGTAAATAGGCTAATAAAAATTCTCGTCCAACCCACGAGAAATTACACGCAGTTATAAGCACATGTAGGGTAATAAAATAGCAATCACAGAGTACACACAGATATACCCTGGTTCGGTCGTCCCCACGACCTACTCCAACTCCCGAAAGTAAATACTAGATAGATATGTAATCATGTACATCTACAATGAGTCAAGATCCCAAATCTACTCTCACCTATCTCGTACGCACACCACGTGCTCTACACTCTCAATCTAGTCAGGTGCTCTCCCTCTGTGACGACTCCCAAAGTTGTCAGGTCCCCAAAAAGTAACACAGAAGGTGGTAAAGTTTCCCCTACGAAGATCCAACACAATACTACACAATATAATAACAAGAGAGTTTAGAATGCTCAGATCGTGTAGCGATGTCGTCTTCGTCAATCAGCACGGGCCAGATGTCGTCTGTCAAGTAGTAGTAGTCTCTCGGCAACGGCAACTCAAGTTGCGGCAATTGAACTCCTCGCTAGATGATGGTCCTCTTGGATATCTCCAAAATCATGCTATCATAAACGGCAGGCTCCCCTTGGTCCTTTGCTTTTAATGTACCTGTCTCATACCTTTGTCTGCTCTGCTGACAACAAAAAAAAGGAGATCAATAGACCTTGCAAAAAATAACGACAGGCTGTTATCAAAAAAACAATCGGCCTCTCTCTACTCTTGGGATTGTGCTCCCTTCTCTAATAAAAATTACGGTTGTGCTCTCAAATGAAGAGCTCTTGGGTTTTCTTGTGTTAAGAGCTCTTGGGAATGAATTAATTGAAGAGATTGGCAGCTTTGAGATTTTTTGTGTGATTGGCTCTCTATGTGGACATTTCAGCTTGTATTGGAGATTTAAAAAAATATATTTTTTGCCTTTGAAGCTAGTGCACAGACTCAATCAATAAATGGGATCAAAGTTCCTTCCCTTTTCTTTTGTTGGGTTCTCAATGTTGCGGCTGAGAGAAGTTACGGCTCTCTTCCTTGTTTCGGCCAACTTGCTATCAATGAAAAATTGAAACCCTGCAAGAAAGCAAACCAGTAATCAATGCTTGAGGAATCCAAATAAAATAAAAAAATAATCTCTTTGACTTCCCCCTTTATTTGGCCGCTGGTGTGGAGTTGTTCTCTTTGTAGCCGCACGCAATTTTTCAGCCCTCCTTTTTGTTTTTCTCCACGCCTCGAGAAACCTAAGCCCTAGCCTTTCTTTATATAAGTACTAGTCATTACCCGTACCCGTAGGGCACGGCGAAGGTCGTCTCCCGGGTGCAAAACCGAGGAAGACAGTAAGTTAACAGGTGAAATGACGACATGGTAGTCGTCTCCCGGGTGCAAGAATGACGTGAAAGTCGTATCCCGGGGGCAATATTGAAGTGCGAAAAGAAAACCTGGGTCAGTCGTCGCAGGGGCCTAATAGTAGGAAAAAAGCGAAAAAAGCGTCGTAGCAGAGCGGAAAAAGAGCGATGAAAAACTCGTAAAGAGGGGGAAGAAGAGTGCTCTTTCAGTTGTCGGAAAAAATAATGGCGAAATTGCAAATAAGGGGAACGTGGTGGCCAGTTTTGTTTGGGTTCCACTAAAACGCTCAACTCCACACCCAACAACCCACTCACAATCCGTAGGTCTCTCCACGCTTCTAAACACTTTGTCCTAGTCATAATTTGATGCCACGAAGGACAAAGATTCATTTACGATACAAATTAATTTAAGATACAAAGAAATTTAATTCCTTCCAAAATTCTTCTTTACAAAATTTAGTATACTTCAGAATTAGTTTCATTCTAAAATTTAGTACCCTCCAAAATTAGTACACGTAAAATTGTAAATTAGCTCAGTACATCATACAAAGCATACATTGTAAAATATTGCAAATATGGCATACATTGTTTATGTAAAAAATCACATTCATTGCAAGTATATGCAACTGATTTGCTTATCGAAATTACCGATTTGCTGCAGATAAAGTTGGATTCTCCTAATTACTATGAACATGAGACAATATGTAATTACCAGCACCGTTCTCATCTTTGTATCAATAGCGAAGAAATTTTTTCAGTTTATTTTTTGTAAACTACTTTGCAATATCTTGAGTATCCTTGTAAGTTAAAATGCTATGCAGAAAACAATACATAATATGCAAAAGAACAAAACCTATTTTCCAATGAATAAAAAAAACAGAAAAGAACAAAACCAGCTTAGCAATATCAAACCTGAGAAAGAAAAGGTTACCTAAAAGGCTTTCCGAAAAGCTGCCGTTTTAGAAGTTGAGGGGTAATCTAAGCCGTATATGATTATAACAAATTTCTTTCTTATATCTCAATCCTAACAAAGTTATTAAAGGAACAGTGCATAGATGCCCTTATAAAGTTGCACAGTGAAGATATATACCAAGTAGATTGATTTCTGCATGCAATGCACTAAAAACAATTCTCAGAAGTTTTTGTTGATCCTAGATTCCTATCCTGGGATGGCATCAAAAAAAACTCTTTAGAAACTATCCCCACAACATCCACATTCTCCAGAGTTGCATCCACATTCTCTCTCAATTTTTGCAGTTGATTCGAGATCTTGGAAATCCATTCGCAGCATTGTTGTTGGTTTTCATTGTGTTGGTACTGACAATATCACCCTAAGACTTACTCCGCAGAATCTATTTCTTGCAGCACAGCCTGGATCTAACATACCTCAATATATATGTAATGCACATGTAATTGTTTATGTCAGTACCTAGCAAGTATGACTTCAAACAAACAGCTCAGGCAATCAAAGTGAAGGATACGATGCCCCAATGCATGTATATGGAGATACAATCATCTGCCACTATGAATACCAGAGAACCTTGTATGGAAATACCAATAAGTAAAAAACTGAGTTAATGCTTGTTGCTAATTTAGTTCTTTACTCCATCCTCAATATGCACAACCAATTTCTCAAACGACATCAAGTAACTTTCTACACATTTGATAGACATCTCAATTTCGCCAAATAGTAATGTTACTGGGAATTTCTACTCATGTTACTATTCCTATTCATTAGGAGTTTCATCAGGGAGTTAGCATTTGACATAAATTAGGGAATTTTTATTCATCTCAATTTCTCAAATTAGGGATTAGCATTTGACATAAATCAGGGGGTTTCATTAGGGATTAGCATTAAATTTTAATTTCAATCATTTGCATTAGCTTTAACATTTCAATCATTACCATTTCTCATAAAATTGAATTTTTACATTCCATAAGGGCAAGTTTATGGAAAAAATCACATTCATTGCAAGTTTATGCAACTGATTTGCTTATCAAAATTACAGGTTTGCTGCAGATAAAGTAGGATTCTCCTAGTTACTATGAACATGAGACAATATGTAGTTATCAACCCATTTCTCCTCTTTGTATCAATATAGAAGAAATTTTATCGGTTTATGTTTTGTAAATTGCTTTGCCTTAAGGTTTTTAGGAAATGCATAGTTATGTAGGTACCAACACAGCCTAAATAATGACATTTCCCTAAGGCAAAATTTACAGTTATATTGTGCTCTTCATATCTCAGTTATATAAGTTTAATGTCATTTCTTTGACAGGTTTTTAAAAATGGCCTTAAGGCCAATTTCTATTGTTAAACTGACCATAAACTTGGTTAATGTAACCTCCAGGTAAGGGAAAAATGTAAACGAAAAGTTTTCCGTGAAAATGACATTAAAATTAAGTTATGTGACCTCCAGCAACAGGAAAAAAATTTCAAACGCAATTGAGTAAGTTGATATGAAGTTTCAAATGTAAAAATGAGAATTTGAAACTAAGTCTGCCAAAATTGAAAGGTGGACAGCAATTTGAAACTCAATCAGTTGATATGAATTAAATTTTAAATAAAATTTTTAGAAGATCCAATTAGAATCACAATCAGTTGATATGAAGTAAATCAGTTGATTGAAAGGTGACAGCAATTTGTATCACCCTTAATGTATCACCCTTAATGAATTAAATTAATGAAGATCCAATTAGAAACTCAATCAGTTGACAAAAATTTTAGATATTCCCTTAATGTATCACCCTTAATGAATTAAATTAATGAAGATCCAATTAGACCGTGTTCAAACAGATTAAATAATTCAAATAAATGATAAACAGAGTACGGTGGTTTAAAATTTGTATATCAGCGCCGTGCATGGGTCTAATTGGATCCAAAGGGGACTCTTAATTTAATAATTTCTGTACCTGGACTCAAGCTGTATGAGTAGGACCGTGAAGGATCAGAGTCGGTGAAGGACTTAGAGGATGGCGCCAAACAAGGCGGGAAGGCAAGGCAGGAAGAGCGCCAAAAAGAGTCACCGTGGACGTTGGGGTGGAAATTTTGAGGGATGCAGATGAGAGTTTGAGGAAAGAAAAAATTTGACGGAAGGAGGAAGACTTCAGTTTGTAAATAATTTGAGGGAAGAAACCTCAATAATTTAAGGATACAAATTCGCTATTTGAGGGCACGGGCGCAGACTTCAGGGTGTGTGGGCGAAGGCTGTTAATTTGACGGAAGAGTGGTAGAATTAAGTAAGACTTCGGTGCACAGGCGAAGGTTGGCAGTGGGTAGTGGGATGTTTGGAAGCAGTTTGTGAAACCGTAGGAAAAAACGGAAAGCCCAAAAGTTTAAACAGATCCAAAAGCCATGCGAAACTGCCAAAGATTCAAAAAAAGTTGCAAACGTTAATTTAAAATTTTCGATTGCTAATGACCGTAGGAGAGATTGTCCTAGTCAATATTCTTTTTGGTGACACGTAGGACAAACTTACGACACATAAGACAGAATTGACACGTAGGACAAATATTTGAAATAGGTCCTAAAATGTATAAGAGATGCATCACAAACCCCTTTTCCAAATATTTACAAAGATGCCATTAATTGCTTTGGGCCAGCCAAATACAATAAATGGATCCATCCGCACAAACCCAGGCTTGATGAGTGTGTTTGCAAAATTTACACCCTTGCCCTTCCACTCACGTTTTAGCTTCATGCCATAATAAATACATCTGCTTTTAATTGGTTGATATACAAGTTTGCTTCAAAATGTACCTGCCACCATGAAAACAAATGTATTTAATTAGTTTATACAAGTTTGCTTCAAAATGTATATATAGTAAAGTTTGCTCTTTAAAGAAAAATTATTGCATATCATCATGCTCTTTAATTCTTTTGTGGCAATTGACTTGGTCTATTGACTTGGTCTTCTTGCTAGACCCTCGATGGTTTGCATCTCTTGTTTTCCTTGTTTGTTCCTACAAAAAAAACTTAGCACACACATCAAAACGTTCACACACGTTTGTTATCATCAAACACGAAGTTCATAGATCGTTGCTACCAACAGGGACTATATATAGGGAATTTAGCCATCTTTAGAGGGAATTTCCTATTTTCTTGGAGACTTTTTCAGAGGTTAGGCTATGCCCTAGGCCCCCTCTTGGATCTAAAAGCTTGTATTTGGATTGGAATTCTTCATGAAAGCTAAGTATCTGTGTCATTGTTATTTGAATCTTTGATTTGATATCTTTTTATATGCAAGCGATGTTTTTTATTGATTCCTATATCGTCATTGCTATGCTTGGTTGATCTTTTTTCTAGGGAAGGGGATGAACCCTATGGATCTAATTCTAGACTTATAATGAATGAATTTCTATGTTGCTAGAATTGCTAGAAGGTTAGATTGTGATTGATTTACTACAAATAGCTAGGAATTTCCATTGATCTAGAGTTTGCACGAGAGTGGGCTCTGATCAATAGGAAGTTCTAGATATTCGATTTAGATTTATAATCAAGATTCACTAGGTTTGGTTTGCAAGAGATTGGACCAAAGCTAGCATTTTTATTATAAGTCTATACCCATTTTCGTTTGCAAGAGATTGGACGAATACGAGCTATCACAGTCTAGATCATAACTCAAGTTTGCGCGAGAGTGGGCTTGAGTTGTGATTGGATGATGATGTCGATCTTAATGCTAGTGGCTTAGATTAGGATGTGCACAAGAGTGGGCTCTAATCTAGGTCGCTATAGACCTGCAATAGCGCGAGAGCGTGAGCTTGGTTCTCTATTTAGTTACAACTAGTTCACCTCAACCCAAGTATAGTAATATTGAGATTCACGATTCACAATGATGCATGATAATCCGTAGTGGAGATTCCCTAGCTCTAGAATCTTTTATTATATTGAATTTTATCCAACATCTTTATCACCGACAGCGACATCAATCACCATTTTCATTACATCACATCACCTTTGTAGTAGAACCAACCTAAGATAGATTGGAGCCAACACCACCTCCTCGTGTTCGATACCCGCTCGCCACTAGACCGTGCGCTTGCGGTAAAACTACAATTATTTTCCGGGTGTATATTCGGGAGCGATCAACGGAAGCCAAGGTTTCAACGGAGGCATGAGGGGATGAGGAAGCCATGGTCAGAGATTGAATTTCGATTTGAGAATTCCTGAGATGATGAAGTTTTTCTCTCTCTCAAAAACTACCTTATCACAGTAAAGGTATGACTACCGATGATCTGAGCTAATCTCATCATCCAGGGACACGTGTTGACGATCCAAGCGTGCACGTATCTCGAATTTTGAACCAACGCAATGTCCAAATCAGAAGAGTGGAATTTTTGACGCTAAACTCAAATACTTCCACTTCGACTGTCGTGCCCCATTAATGAGATATGACTTCACTTGACCCCAACATGCAAATTTCTGAGCCCAAGTGACGTGGGCCATTGTTAAATCATCGGACAGGCACTCGATAAAGCAAAAATATAGTCGCTAAGAAGCCTACAAAGATTGTGCCTGGCCCAACTAAGCCCACGAGGTCCACGAAGGATGCTAGACGTTAACATGGTTAAAGCCCGTATACCACTGCCCGTTGAACTTCCGATGCTTAAAGAGGTGGTTGATAATGGGGAATGATCGTGCCACAATAATTGGTGACAGTTATTCCCCAACGTCACTGAACAGACACTTCAGTCTATAATTAAGAGTAGACAAACAGAAGAGGGGGACAGACCCGAAAGGTACGAAATTCTTGATACTCTGCCATATTATTCTTCTTCCACTCTTATAATTTTTCCTCCAAAAAGCTTGAGGTGACTGACTCGAGAAGAACCTCTGTGGGTCGATTTTGACAGCCCAAGTATTTCTTAAGTCACGTTCTAACTTAAGCATCGAAGGAGATTTGGGTCGAAACCCAGATCTAACCCCCCTAACGATTGTCAATGGTGCAGGTTGTTCGAGGCACGACCCAGCACTAAGGTTGACTAGACGTCGCATTCGACCGAGTGATCCATCGATCTCTAGCCCAACGCTCTCAGCTCGACCTTCGCCGACCCTGGTTCTTCTAAACGAGGGTCCCACTTCACCAGCGACGTGGCTCCAGCTCGACAACGCCAGCCCTACCTACAATTGATCGGAACCCATCCGTTAACAGTTTCTCTTCTATTGCTAACTAGCCGCTTCAATTTTTCAATAGCACCTACTTTATTCTAGCATTTAAGTGTTCTATGTTACCTCTCTTTTCTGTATTAATTTAAATGGCCCAAAATTGATATTATTCTTCAACTCTTAATTGAATCTACTTTTAATTGTTGTCGACCATCGCATTGGTCAAATGTCTAATGATTTTTTTTTTAAAAAAGGTACATAGATGCAAAAAATATTAAGAAGGGCACTCTTAACGCTAAAGGTAGACAAATTACGTAAAATGTGCTAGCTGAGCAAACGTGTAAAACAAGATTTTAATGACAAAATAAGTATTCATTATTGCTTAAAAGGACATATGTGACTAAACATATACTTTGGACGGTCCATGACAATTTTGGATACGTGGAAAATGTCGATAAAGGGTTTTCACATTTGACTATGTTCTCATGGGTTAAATGCATTTTTCCCAGAAAGTTAATATCAAAAATTAATAAACATTTATGTGTTAGTTGAATATCTGATAGCTATTAGAACGAATTAAATAAATATACGTAAAGCTTAAAATGATGAAGGGTTTGCAGTGGTACATGTGCCTATAAAGAAAGAACATCCATCTAACCCTCAGGTTCGCTGCATAGTATACCGTTCAATTATCAAAGCGTGGAAACTTCAATTTGAAAGGTCAAGGTACACTATTTAAACATGTGATACACTTGAAATTTTGGACAACAAATAAATATGTTCCTAGATGATAAAAAGGGATGGCTGTCCGGCTAGGATCAACGGATGGAGCTGAACGGATGCTCCATTGGCGGTGTTAGTCAAGGTTGTAAGATGGTGTTAGTTAAGACGTGAAGGGCTGCTTCCAAGTGCAAAGTGTAGCGCACCTCGTTCCTTTTGTTTCCTCGATTAAATCCTGGCCGTCCAAAGCCATCCCATTGCCCCCACTCGGGTGACAAGCCCTCGTCACCGAGCTCGGCGTATAGAGTACATGGCTTCTGTTACAAGAACGATGCTTCGCGCCTGTAAATTAAGCGATGTGGGACCAAATTAACCGACGGCAGAAGGAAACGACGGGACGCTGATTGCCATCGTTCTCGAGTTTCATTTGTTCGAAAGTTGCCGCCTATTTTCTGGAGAGAATGTTGATTTGATGTATGGTATGGTGCGTTTGTTTGTGATTTTGATATTTCATGTTATTTTGATTGTTTGGATATATGTTTTTGATTCGATGGTTGCATGCTTTTTGCTTGAGTATGATGCAGTTGGTCAGTGGATTTTTCTTTCCTTCCATGGGTTTTGTTCTGAATTTTTGTGAATTCATTTTTTTTATTCTTCCAATTTTTATGGATATCTCCCTTGCAGTTATCATCTCTTCATTTTTTTAATTTGAAGCAAACAGTAATTAGTTAAGCAATTGATATATTTCCTGTAACCAGATGTTTATATTTAATTTCTTAACGGGCAAGAATGTCAACCGATAGCCAAGTGGAATATCTTCATTTAAACTGCTCTCGGCAATTTACCTTTTGTTCTTTGCATATTTTTCTTGGTAGAGAAACACACCTTCTCTCCAATCGATCTCCAGGCAAATGAAGTGTTTGAACTTCCGAAGCTTCTTTATTTGAAAATAAATCGAGAGATTTCCATTGTTATTTGTAGTGTATTTAAAAAAGTTGGAACTGTTGAAGGATTTTGTGAGCAGAAGTAACCATGGCAAATAGCCATGGTGCTTTATTTATAAAATCTCATAGGTATTTCAAAAGTCTTGGATACCAAAAGTCTCCACCACATTAAGAGTAGTGGATGGGTGGATAAGTGGTGGGGAGGTCAAAGGCCTCTCCCCACTCATAACACTTCCCCTTATCCATTCATTACGTTGGTCTTAGCGTATAAGGCTAAAAAGGTGTGAATACTTCTGGATCCTGAGTAATCGTGTTTGCCTCGTTAAAACCTTAGCTGCGGAAAACTCAGTGGGAAAAACCAACAGCTTAAGGGAAAAGAGTGCAACACACAGGTTACTCCCCCTCATCCGTACAAGCTTCAGGCTTGTAGGTCTTTCAGTTGTCTCATACCGATTCCTTTTACAAGTTTTACAAAAATACATTTTGGTAAAGATTTGGTAAAAAGATCAGCTAAATTGTTGCAGGACTGGATCTGCTGAACTTCAATCTGCTTGTCCTCCTTTAGCTCGTGTGTCCAGAAAAACTTGGGAGATATGTGCTTCGTCCTGTCGCCCTTGATGTAGCCCTTTTGAAGTTGAGCAATGCACGCTGCGTTGTCTTCAAACAGGACAGTAGGCTCCAAATCACCGGTCTTCAGGCCAGTGGATTGAAGAATGTGGTGGACGACGGATCGTAGCCAATAACACTCTCTGCTTGCTTCATGGATCGCAATGAGCTCTGAATGGTTGGATGACGTAGCTGTTGTGGTTTGCTTTACCGATCTCCAGGAGATAGCAGTACCTCCGTAGGTAAACACAAAACATGTCTGTGATTTTGCCGTGTGCGGATCTGAAAGATAACCTGCATCGGCATAACCAAACAATTGGGAGGAGGCACCTCTCTGGTAGTAAAGTCCCAGATCAATTGAACCCTGTAGGTATCGCAGAAGATGCTTTACTCCGTTCCAGTGGCGCTTTGTAGGCGCTGCACTGTGTCTGGCTAGGAGATTAACTGTAAACGCTATATCGGGACGCGTACAGTTAGCCAGATATAGAAGTGCTCCAATGCCACTGAGGTAGGGTACTTCAGGACCCAGTATCTCCTCCCCCTCTTCCAGAGGCCGGAAGGGGTCCTTATGTACTTCTAGTGATCTGACGACCATAGGAGTACCTAAAGAATGACATTTATCCATATGAAACTTACGTAGAAGTTTCTTTGTATAATTAGATTGGTGTAATATGATTCAACCTTTTAGGTGTTCAATCTGTAAGCCAAGACAATACTTTGTTTTGCCTAGGTCTTTCATTTCAAAAGTATGTTTTAGGCTTTCAGATATCTCATTGATCTCTGCAGGAGATCCTATGAGATTTAAGTCATCTACATATACTGCTATGATGACGAATCCTGTTCCCGTTCTTTTGATAAAGATACACGGGCAGACTTCATTATTCGTGAATCCTTGCTGTGCAAGGAAATCACTAAGTCTGTTATACCACATTTTGTCCGATTGCTTTAGACCATATAATGATCTATGCAGCCTTACAGAGAATACGTCCCGAGGTATCTCTTTCATCTCTGGGGGTAGTTTAAACCCATCAGGAAGTCTCATATAGATATTTTTATCTATATCGCCATATAGATATGCAGTCACAACGTCCATGAGCTGCATTTCTAGACTTTCCAGAGAAGTTAGGCTTATTAAAAATCGGAATGTGATCGAATCCATGACCGGGGAATATGTATCTTCGTAATCAATCCCCGGTCTTTGGGAAAAACCCTGGGCTACAAGGCGTGCCTTGTAGCGAACGATCACATTATTTTCATTTTTTTTTCTTATGAAAACCCTCTTATATCCCACAGGCTTTACACCTATTGGTGTTTGGACTACTGGTCCAAAGACTTTGCGTTTCAAGAGTGAGTCCAGCTCTACTCTTATTGCCTCGTCCCACTTTGGCCAATCATCTCTGCGTTTACATTCCGCTAGAGATCGTGGTTCGACGTCATCGTCATATTCAGTGACGTGAACGGCAATATCGAACGCAAAATCGTCGTCGACGACTGTGCTATGTCTGTCCAGTACCTCTCCAGTACGTACAAAATTTAATGATGTTTCTCCTATTGTTTCCTCTGCAGGGGAAATAAGGAGGGGAGAAGTAGCTGGTCTGAGCTCAGCATCCTGTGGAGGGATAATCTTATTATCTCCAGGAGTCTTCCTCTTTCGAGGAACTTTATCTTTTGAACCTGGTGGGCGTCCTCTTTTCAATTGAGGTACAGCCGATTCTGCTGCTGGTGGATTGCATCCATCTATGGGGATGTCAATCCTAGCTGGCGTATTAGCAGCAGGGACGTGTGAACGGACAATCTTCTGGTTGTCCGTGAACTTATCCGGCAAAAGATGTACTGTATTCTGAATGTGAAGGATCTTCAGGATCTCATCTTCACACAGATTAGTACGCGGATCATATAGGGACAAAGACTTCTGGTCCCAACTAATGTTCTCAGTAGCTTCAGGCTTCTTAGACTGTGTGCCTAGTTTAGGAAAAATTTTCTCATCAAATTCACAGTCAGCAAAACGTGCCTTGAATGCATCCCCCGTTAGGGGTTCAAGGTATCTGATAATAGAGGCGAATCAAACCCAATATAGATACCTAGACGACGCTGAGGACCCATTTTGGTCCTCTGAGGTGGTGCTATTGGGACATATACCGCACAACCAAACACTCTCAAATGAGAGATATCCGGAGGTGCGCCATATGCAAGTTGCATCGGGGATAATGTATGACCTCCAGAGGGTCTTATCCTAATGAGTGACGCGGCATGTAAAATAGCATGCCCCCAAGCATCCACCGGCAACTGGAATTGCATAAGCAATGGACGTGCAATCCATTGGAGTCTCTTTATAAGTGACTCAGCTAATCCGTTCTGGGTGTGAACATGTGCTACAGGATGTTCAACTTCAATACCCGTTGCCCGGCAATAGTCTTCGAAGACTTGTGAAGTGAATTCGCCCGCATTATCAAGACGTAGTTTCTTGATATGGTTATCAGGGAAATGAGCACGCAACCTTATTATTTGTGCCAATAGCTTTGGAAAAGCTAGGTTGCGGGTGGACAAGAGACACACATAAGACCATTTAGTTGATGCATCAATCAGTACCATGAAGTACCGAAATGGGCCACTTGCGAGGTGAATAGGCCCGCAAATGTCACCATGAATTCTCTCAAGGAAGCCAGGAGACTCTAATCCCACTTTCAGGAGGGAGGGTCTCATTATAAGTTTTCCCTTGAAACAAGGGGGACAAGGAAATTCACCCTTATGAAGAATCTTCAGGTTCTTCAATTTATGTCCACGGGATTCAGTGATGATGCATCGCATCATTGCTGATCCAGGATGACCAAGTCTGTTGTGCCAGAGTTGGAACTCTGGCAGTGATGGGCACGTCTGGTGCTCAGTCATATTGGCTTCTATTGGTTGAATGTATGTATGGTAGAGACCCGATGGGAGTCCTTTGAATCGCTCGCAGATGATCTTCTGGTCATCTTTTTGACGAGTTACATACAAATATTCAACCTTATTTTCATCTCTGGTTTCTAAGTGATATCCGTTTAAACGAAATTCCTTGAAACTTACGAGATTCATATTTGATTTAGGAGAGAATAATGCATTTTTTATTTGAAGTCTTGTGTTATTTGGGAGCAATATAATTGCTTCACCAGATCCTTCGATTATTTGGGACAGTCCTGAAATTGTGATAACAAGGCCGTCATATTTATTTATGTTATTAAAATAGCAATGTTCGCGAAGGATTGTGTGCGTCGAGGCACTGTCCACTAGGCACTCATACTTCATCTATATAAGCAAAAACGAAATTTTATTTGAGTAAATGTAAATGACATTCAAAAATAAAAGTTCGTACTAAAGCAAACAAAAGATGAAGATACATCGAATTTTAAATGCATAGATTAAAAGATGAAGCTTAATCGAGCAGGTCGTCGTTCTCGAAGTCTTTTGCAGTAAACATCGTTGGTAGCTGAACAGTCACCAAGTTTGTTTCAGGCAGAGACTTCTGGCTCGCCTGATATAGTTCCTGGAAGTGGCGAGGAGTGCGGCAGTTTCTGGACCAATGGCCAGTCATGCCGCATCTATGGCATTTATCCTCCCAGTTCTTCTTAGGAAGTGACACTTGATCGGTGTTCTTTCGCTTCCATGTGAAGTTTCTCTTTCCTTTGTTGTTTTTGTTTGTCTGGGGTGATGCTCCTCTTGGTTGCTTCATTACAGCTTTCCCTTTGTCATTTTTAGCCTTTTTCTTGTTTTTCCACTTCTGGGGAGAAACGTGGTGGGCTTCAGGGATAGGGGCAGTGCCAGCTGGTCGTAAATTATGAGTAGGGAGCAGTAAATCTCGATTCTGCTCTGCCCTAAGGAGGCAAGAGATCAAATCGGAGAATTTCGTGAAGTTGCGTTCACGATACTGCTGCATGAGGATTGCATCTTTCTCGTGAAACGAGGTAAATGTCTTTTCCAACATGCGTTGTTCTGTCACTTCTTCACCGCACAACTTCAGGCGTGAGGTGATATTATGAAGTGCAGAATTATACTCAGCGACGGACTTATAGTCTTGAAGTCTGAGGTTTTCCCACTCATAACTGGCACGCGGTAATATTACATCAATTTGATGTTTATACCGTGCTTCCAGCGCTGTCCACAGCTCCATTGAGTCCTCTACCATTAGGTATTCGGCCTTTAAGGTCCGATCTATATGTTTCCTAATGTAGATAATGGCTTTCGCCTTATCCACATCGGAGACAGTGGTAGGAGTGCTGCTGCTAGATGTAGCAGAAGCATCGGCCGCTGCTGGGACCGATGAAGGAGCCAAGATTGAGCCAAGGAGGGCCATTGAATGCAAGTGGAACTTCAGGTCCACTCGCCAACTCAGGTAATTTTTCCCTGCAGCATCAAGGACCTCGAAATCGACGCTTGCCAATTTTGCCATTTATCTATGCAATTTAAAACAAGCATGAATTAATTAAAATTGAAATTCATGCATAAAAATAAAATAAAATAAGTAAAATGTGGGGATCGGCCAAATACCCAAAGAAAGACAAAGTCCAAAGTCCGAATATACAGTCCATAAAAAAAAGAAAAATACAATTTGGAAACCCAGAATGGGTCCATATATTTTCCAATTTTCGCCTCCGTCTTCATTTGTCGGTACACCGGTCTTTGGCATAAATACATATAATCCTCACTTACAAATTCTCTCAAAAAGAAAATAAAATTGCAAGGAATATATAAAGGGTATCAAATTTGGCCGATCCCAAAAATCACATTTTAGCTTATATAAACATCCACGCAGTTTATAAATGCTACAAGCACAAAAGAAACAACCACGTATATATATAACACATGCATATATAATATGGAAAAATAGACTAGAAAATATAATAATCTCTCGGACCACGGGGAGACGTCATACACCGTTAGGTTAGTTGACTAACGGCAGAGCGGTCGCAGGATCCTTAAGATAATTATATTTTGAAAAAAATCCTAATATTCCATAAATTAATAATAATGCAAGAGTGTTATAATTTTAGCAATATGACGCGACAGGCTCATAACAAAGAATTAAAATAAATTAATATTTTGAATGGGGCTGCAGGCCCATAAATATTAATCATTTTAATATATTATGTATATTTAGGCTGCAGGCCCATTTGCCAAAAATTAACGAATTAATTATAGCAATTTGAATTAACATGGCATCAGGCCCAATTTGTCAAATTAAAATATTGTTAATATTTGGGCTTCAGGCCCGGTTTCAAAATTCTAATTGACAAATTAAAAATTGCAATTTGATTTACTGGGCTTCAGGCCCAATGTTGGTAGTCAAAAATTAATAATTAAGCTAAATGGGGCTGCTGGCCCATAAGACTTAATTTCATTGTTAGAAATGGGCTGCATGCCCAACAAACAGGCTTTTTAATATAATTGAATATGTGCCTGCAAATGAATTTTAGGGTCAATTAGTGCTAACAATCCCACAAAACCCTTGTTTTACAGATATTGACTGCTCCTATTCCATTGTCAGTCCACCTATCGTCGCAGAGCCCCTCCTGCGGGGTAGGGGCCGGGATCAGAGAACCCCCCACCCGCCGGTGTGGGGGAGGCGAAAAAAAACAGAGGCCCCCCTGCGGGGGGGGCGACGGCCAGTGACCCCCCCGCCCCGGTGGGGGGGTGGGGGGGCAGAATTGCAGAGCCCCCCCTGCGCCGGGGGGGGGGGGGGGGCGACGGCCAGTGACCCCCCCCTCGTCGGTGGGGGGGGGGGCGAAATTGCAGAGCCCCCCTGCGCGGGGGGGGGGGGGGGGGGGGGGGCGACGGCCAGTGACCCCCCCTCGTCGGTGGGGGGGGGCGAAATTGCAGAGCCCCCTGCGCCTGGGGGGGGGGGGGGGGGGCGACGGCCAGTGACCCCCCTCGCCGGTGGGGGGGGGGGCGAAATTGCAAAGCCCCCCTGCGGGTGGGGGACGACCAGTGCCAGTGACCCCCCCCCCGCCGGTGGGGGGGGCAAAATGTAGAGCCCCCCCGGCCCCCCCCCGCGAGGGGGGGGGGGGGGGGGCGGCGAAATGAGCAGAGGCCCCCCCCGGCAGGGGGGGCCGAAAGGGTTTTTGGGTTTTTTTGGTGTGATTTTTGATGATTATCAAAATGTGGTAGATAAATACTAGCCTATAGAATTGGCTACGTAAAATCTTAGCATACTACAGTATGTAGGTATCTACGTGATCGAAAAGAAATTACCTCTAGATCAAAGATCTAGGGAAGATCGTGATAAAAAAATCTGTAGATAGTGCCGCTCCCGATATGCTCCAAAGAAAAATCCACGCAAAGCTTCGCCGCAACGGATTACCGCAACAACAGATTCCTTCGCGCGTAGGGATTTGATTTTTGGAAGGAGACGGGATGAAAATCTCAAAAGAGAAGAGCGGACGTGCTGATAACGTGTTGAAGGATTTTGGGAGCAGAAGTAACCATGGCAAATAGCCATGGTGCTTTATTTATAAAATCTCATAGGTATTCCAAAAGTCTTGGATACCAAAAGTCTCCACCACATTAAGAGTGGTGGAGTAATGGGTGGATAAGTGGTGGGGAGGTCAAAGGCCTCCCCCACTCACAACAGGAACATGAAACTATCTAGCTTCACTTTGTAGGCATCAAATAAAAATTCACGATTATATAGTTCGGTGTGTTGGGTCATGATTACATTTATATTTTCCTGTTGTTATTATTGCAAACTCGATACTGACTTGGGCATAAGAAGAGAGTTAGGATACGCTATTGAATGTGTATGTCCCTTGGATTCCCGTCCTTCTTCACATAAACAAATCTTGGTTTTCCACTCTTTATTTGGGTACAACTTTGGGAGGCCCGTGACAAGCTTTGCCATGGCTTGCTTCACTATAAAGAAGTTGCAAAGAAAACACTTTGGTGAAACTCACAGTATATAGAAACCCTCTGGAGAAACTCAGTATATAAAATGCATCAAAAAGCTTGGCAGAAAATGCTATCTCTTTGCCTCAGCATATGATCTCAATACAGAAAATCAGCCTGGGAGAGTTTAGGTGCCATTGATATAATGGAATTTGTAATGCCTTAGCAATTCCTTTGCCTCCGGAGGTAAAGGTAATGTGAATCGATGAGAGAAGAATTTTTCATGAACACATATCTCCCCTTCTATCACATCATCATGACACCCCAAGATTAGGAAGTGTAATATAAATTTCCATCCACTGTATATAGCTTCACTATAGTATTGAAAGTGATCTCTAGAAGCATATTCGATATACATGGAGGGTGAAGCGTCATACAACAATTCCTTTCGTGAAGCGATTCTTCTCCGTGAAACTCACATACATTGAACATTGAGTTATTCCATGGAGGTTTTGATGATAAGCAAACATATTATGTGCCAATGCTCTATGAGTGCAGATATAAAGTATAAAAAAAATCAAAGCTAAAGTGAATTCAATCAAGTCCTAAGGAATATATCATTCAAATAAATCAAGATAAGGAGAATGAAATTAAAGACTACATCAAAGAAGCCTCATTGCACAATTATATTTTTGATGTAATTTTAATCATGTTTTGGTCAGAATGGTAAAGCCTTACTGAAGATCTCACACAAACTTAGGAAACGATAAAATAAGTTTGAAATAGTTTTGAAATATCTTTGAAAAGATTTCCTCAGTTTTCATGGCCAAAACATTGTTTTTAAAGCTGACTAGTCGTCTAGGAGTCACCCCTAGTCGACTAGGAAACCTGAATATAAATGGACGCCAGCATGCCAAAACTAGTTGACTATAATTCAAAAATTAGTAGACTCAGGGGCGGAACTGTGTTCTAGCTGCCCAGGGCAGCTGCCCAGGGCAAAAAAATAAAATCAAATGTTTTATCATGCATCATCGAACCCACTTATGGCCCAGTGTATAAGGCTTTGATTTACGGCATTATTTCACATGCGTTCGAATTCTGATGCACACATTTTTAATTTATTATTAGCACACATTTTTAATTTATTATTAGTAGTTGCTATACGAACAGACTTAATAGCTCAGTACTCATACCACTTAATTTTTTACAAAATACCAATAATCCCCTTAAAACCCCCCAAAATACCTTCAAAAAAATTTATGCGGCCGTTGAGATTGAATGCTCTCTTACCTGCTCTTTCTCTTTCGGAGGATGTGATATCTTATCTCTTTGCTCAATTCACGTACCTTTCAAAAAATCAATGGATCATCATAAACGATGAGAACATCTTGCGATGAAACACCCCGCTGATCTCTCACCACCTTACGAAAATGCAAGCCCTTCCCTCTCTATCCCTCTTAAGAAACAATCTTAATCAAAATAGTTTAATGCTGAATTCATTGATATCTTAAGAAACAATCTTAATGAACAGACCTTACTTCATGTTTTTTCAATGTTGTATCTGGGTACATGAATAGTGTAGGCCATGTTTATCTAAGGTTTGACAATGTAAACGCAGCCATGAGCTCCCAGCCCCCTCCCTACGTCCCCATCATTATCTCTGCGCACGGACCTAAGGGCTTTTAAGAAATTAGGGAATATGTGCGGAGTAGAAATATCAATTTACAAAAATTAAAAGGTATGTGAACAAAGCAAAAAAGGCATGTTCCCATGGAAATTCCATTTATTATTATTCGTTACTTATTATATTATTTTTCATGTTGGATATTATTCATCAACCCTTATGGCCCCAATGGATAAGGCCCTGCTCTACAGAATATGCGCTTCTGGGTCAATCACCTTTGCAGTTATTTTTTATTAATTATTATATATTTATTATCATTTTTTGCAAGTTTTGTATTGTTTAACGCTTAATTTTTTGTTATGATTTTTTGTAAACATATGATATGACTTGTTACGAGAGAGGAAGCAGGGAAGTGAGAAACAAGAGTAGAAACATTTTTTTCCATGTTGGGTATTATTTAATTTGTTTATTTTTTTGTTACAGGTTATTTACGTTTAAATTTTAGTTGCATATTTTGGTATTTTTAAAAAAATTTCTTTAAACCATCTTTATTCTCGCCCAGGGCGAAAAAGATTCCTGGTTACGCCACTGAGTATACTAATCGATGGCCTTGTCGACTAATGTGAAAACAGTAGTGGACTAATTGGAAAACAGAGAGTTAGCAGTTTCAGAATTGATTGGATAGTCAATTAATGATATTGATTAGTCGACTAATCAGTCTCATCTAGTCGACTAGAATATTACCGTTGGCCAAAACAGGATTAACGTAAACTAACCATTTGTGACCATATTAAGGGTGTTTTTGTGATTTGTTTAACACATTTTTATCCTATAAATAGAGAAGAATTTTTAGAAGTTCGACATCAAGAAAAGTAATATTTTTTGTGGAAAAATTCTCTTTTGTGCTTAAAAGTCTTCTCTTGAAAACCCCTCTTTCTTGGTGGTCGTTTTGCTCTAAGTTTCTCAATCATTTTCTTGACCAAATTCTTCAACACAAAGTTCAAATTTTAACATCATTTTAAGCGATCAACTCACTTATAGCCATATACTACTACACATGCTTCAAAAAAGGCTATATGCAAATTGTACTTCATCATTGTAAGTATTTCTCACTTGTACTTGTGAGAAGGTTTGTTCATGGTTGTTCGAATGTTTAAATCTGTACATCGGGTTGTGGTGTAGTTGTTAGGAAATGTGTGTCCTCGAGGCCAATTATTAGGACATCTTATTCAAAATGATAGTATGCTATCTGGTAATATTTATTTGAGTATAATCATAATGTTTAGATAAAGTACAGAGACTTAGTGTGAGGTCAAACATGTAACGAGATGAGGATCTTGATCATGGAGAAGTGTTTCGACTGCTAATAGCATAAGTACCAAATTGTTCGTAGTCATAGATGCATCGAGAAAGGACATCGATGCATCAGATAGAATATTATGTGCTATGTCTTCACCAAGTGTTGGTGGAGCTGATCGTATTATCGTTCAATTTAGCAAAATCGGAGACGAGACACAAGTGCTCATTAGAGAATGAGTTCACTTAGCCACCCAACGAGAGCTGCTACATGGATAGCGCATAAACAACTGTCAAGGGTAACTATCAGGTGATGATATGCAAGCTGGTCCGTTGACTTGAGGTCATTGTACGTGCATGTGTGTAAACGGTGTTACTTAGATCTCTAACCTAGCTTTGAGGCAGGGCCTGCTTAAAGGTCTTAGTTTTGGATGACATTTGCAGCATAGAGGGGAGTCATGGCCAAGAGAGGATTCGTCTCTCCCGTATATGGGGAGTTAGTGTCGCGGAATCAGTGTGGTCCTTAGCAAAATCATTGGCGGATGTGTGTTGGATATGATCCAATAAAGACAAGTTAAGACCAAACGATGCTGATCGATCGCGAAACTATTAGGGGTTGACAGTCAACTATAGCATAGGCTCCACAGCAACATAGTGTTGACGAAGGGATTAAAACTGCAGAATTCATCACTGACATAGCCGAGTGTAGTCCCAACAATGTTTATATCAAGGGGTAGGCCATGTAATAATGATGCCGAACCAGGGACGGCAACTGCTACTCACGGTCACTATTGTCAGGGGCTATGAGTCTCACCTACAGTATGGTCAGGCTGTAGAGTCTCACACAGGCTGAGATCCTTGTCCAAGTAATAAGAGAAAAATGCATATGATGCATATGAATTAATATGGTCGCAAATAGTTACAAAGAGGATTTTGGTCGCAAATAATGTGACGTGAAAATCAAGCCTTGAAAAGCATAGAAAATGCCCAAACCAGATACCCGGAATGTCCTGGACCCATCTAGCCCAAGTATGACTTAGGCAAAAGCCAAAGAATGGATACAGACGCACCCAAGAACCAACCTGGGTGTGCCTGGGATCAGCCCGGCCCTGGGATAGACACCCATGCATGCCTAGGATCGTCACAGGTTGCCTGGGCTCGAGCTTAGGTCAAATTTGGGCGGGCTAGGCTGGCCCGTCCGCTGCAGGCTGGGCTCGCCTGCCTACTTCAGGTGGGCATGCCTAGCAAGTGCACCCGACCAGCTGGGGGTGGGGACAACTAGTGGGCCCTGTGGTCCAGTTCTATGCAGAATGCGATGTGAATTTTTTCTGGCAATTTTTGGGTGAAACTTTGAGGGCTCTTTTGAAGGGTCAAACGATCTTGGAATTGAACACCATTTATTTCTATGCGATCTGCATTTAACTCTCTTAAAATGATATATCATTTTGATTCTTAGGCTTAACGGAGGGGAATAATTAATTGTTAAAAATTTAGTCCTCGAAAGGGAAAATTTTGTTTTCAATTTGATTTTTCATGTGTACCACATCGGATGTAATACTTCTCTAAAGGCTTAGCTCTCCCTATAAATAAGGAGCCTCTCTTCCTCCTAAACTTACGCCAAGCCTAGATCAAGGGAGCTTATCCTAAATTAAAGTGAGCAAACCTAGATCTATAGGTAACCACATTTTTCCTTTTTTCCTCTTTAATTCCTTTCAAGTTCTAGCAATACTTGAATTAAGTTCAGATCTGATCCAAAGCTTGCGGCGATGATTCAGCTAAGGTGAAACTTTCTGAAGCAATTGGTCACCTCTTGACAAGGCGGTAGAACGCTTCGAGGCGTCATCCTAAGGAAGAGTTTTTGCGACTGCAAAAACTAAGGTATGTTCTTTTATAAACTTTATTTAATAGCAGAATTAGTTTGATTTATCTTTGTGTGATAGGTTCTCCCTTCTCCTTACATAGTAAAAGATCTTGCAAAGGAGATTTCTTTCCGTAGGGAATTTTCATATAAGAGTTTTATGATTTCGTTTTCCTTCTTCCACTACTTCCACGTCTGCTAAGACTTGGGTTAAACGCCAAAAAAGCCAATGGAAGATTGCTCAAAACCCTTCAGTCATGGGTAAGCTGTATATATCTTCCGTTTAGAAATAGAATCATTCAAACAAGTAACATGATTCTTCTCATTATTAGCTCTAAATATATTTCTAGTAATAGAATTATACATACATGAAGAACTTGCACTTAAGTTAACATTGTTCTTAATCAAATTATCACATTTAAAAACCAGCTGTTCGTGCTTCAACTTACTTAAATATATATCATTCACAAGCATATCTAATCTAGCATTAAAGTTATTACAATCATTCATGAGCACAATATTTTTCTCTTTCAAAATCTTATTTTCTAAGCTCAATATCTCAATAAACAAATTAGCATCATTAGGTTTTGAAAGAGAAATACTATGTTCATGCTTCAGACAATCAAGATCATGCAATAATGTATTATGATCAATTTTTAAATTCTCATGATCATGCTTTACAGATCTAAATTTGTTTTGCAATAATGTATAATATTTAAATCAATCATTATATTTATCAGTTAACTTATTATAATCATCATTATCATCCTCTGAGTTAGAGATTACCTCATCTTCATCCTCTTGTGCCATGAGACATATAATAGCCCTTTCTTCTGTTTGCTTCTCCTCTTTGTCTTTTGGGGTTGAAGCTATGGAAGTGGATTCCTTAAAATCATCAAGCATGTTGATTCACCGTGATTGCTCTTGATGCATAGCTCAAGAAATTGTTAGAAAAAGATGAAAAAAAAAAGATTTTTAATACCTTCTCATTGAGGGTGGCCATCATTTTCTCTTCATTTGACGACTTTAAGGCAGATGTTGAAGGTTTGCAAAATGGTTCCTACATGAGACTCCACATTTCATGGTCAATGAATATGTGTAGTACTTCATTCGGTTCTTTCATTGACCGTAGGGCATGTTGTCGAACATTGGAAGTCTTGATAGATCTTCTCTTTGGGGAAACATGTTGCTTGTTGACGTCATCTAAACACCAAGCATTGATACGAATTGTTGTGTCCCTGGGATGGCAAGTAGAACAATAGAGGATGGTAAATAGTGTTTATCAAATAAAACTTTAACTTGGAAGCTACCCTATAATATTCAACCTAAGAATTTTATTAGTGTTACCTAGTTGATTCTGATACAACCCTTGATCGGCCCAGAGGCCGCTAGGTTGACCGCCTCCAACTGATTGGCGCAGTACGGCCCGGTACCCCAGCCCAAGACCCTTAGGTGTAGGTCATCCTCTCTCTGTTTATGCGGACAACCCGACTGATCGTTGGGCTCCTGCTATTAAGGGCTTTGCTTCACAAACTGAACGATCACTGATATATCATTAATCTTCCATCAATACGGACATCACAGCCAGGAGAAAATAAACACCATGAATGCACGTGCATTATGAGGGGGGGGGGGGCGTTGACAGAAGGATCGCCTACAAATTGCCCAAGAAATGGGAAGGTGAGGGGATGACTTTCTGAGATCTAATACTTAGGTACTCATATACACTCAATCTGCTCCACCAAACATATTTCTTCCTCCATATAGCTTGGTTCGAGAACTGTTGAACGGCCTCCCAACAAGTCAGAATCAATTCCACAGATCATTTCTTAGCCAGGAATGTAAGGTCCATGGCTATGAGAAAAACACTAGAAGGGGGGTGAATAGTGTTTATGCAATTTAAAAAGATAGGTACACCAAATTAAATTCCTAACCAAAAATTAATGCAGAATAAAAGTAAACCCTAAAAATGAAACAATGCAAACACAAGGATGTTACAAGGGTTCGGACCCAAGTCACTTCCCGACTTGTTTCTGGTAATCCTATGTCCCTTCCACCCGGTAACCACCGGATACTCAAGTTAGAACCCTAACTTGAGGTTTCCTTAAAAACCCACTTGTAGCAACCCTACAAGTGAAATCAAAATACACTCGATTGTCATTGACTCCCACAACTTGGGAGCAAGCAAACTACTCTCACAACCCGAGAGTAAATCAAATAACGAAAGTTATGAAATGTGAAATAAACAACACTTACAATCACCTATGCTTTGAAGTAGAACTTGAAGGAGAGTGTGTTGTGTGTTGAATAACTCTCTTGGAAGAGAGGAAAGCTCTTTCTCTTGACTGAACCAAATGCCTAGAAGATTTCTCTTTGGTTCTAGGTTGGAGAGCAAGAGATTGAAGATTGGAATTCTAGGGCTTTAGGATTTTGAGAGATTTGATCTTAAGAGAAAGAAAGCTTAAATGATTGGGTAAGTGAGTAACCTCTCAATGGAATAGTAGAGGCTGCCTTTATAGTTTCCCTAAAGCCCTCAGACAAAATCACCAAAAGCACCTTCGAAATCCGTTGAGAAACAGCCAACAGATAGAATCTGAACTCGCGACACTCGACTGTTGAACAAAACACAGTCAACTGCTGCACTATGTCAGAGGGTAGGTGAGAATTCAAGCGATAACTTACAACGTGGAAAGTCGACTGATGAGGAGTAGACAGTCGACTGTCACGCCCCGCTTCCCAAAAACGGAGGCGAGGACGTGACGAAGGTCCGCTTGGGCTGGAGCTGTGAAACTCGAGCCCAATAAGCGTCTGTAGTGATACACCATTCGAAGTACAGGTTCTTGCGTGTGATCTCAGAGCAACACCGAATATCATTATTACACCCGGACATCCAGATAACATGTACACAAAGAATTAAGGCCTAGCATGGCCATTACAACAGTTACATGGAATTTAAAATGCACCTGAAAGAATACAACGAAAAGTATTAAATTTTTAACAAAGATGCGATGAGTATGCCGTCCTCTGCAGTGGGTCTCGTGCTCCTGGTTCTCTTGGTCCTCCTTCTCAACCTCCAAATGAACTCTTCGGTGAACTCTGCTCAAAAACCTAATGTATATTTCACAGACAAGGAAATATACGTCAGCGAGGGTCGCTCGGCAAGATTTAAAACGTTAGTAATAAAATGACCCTAGGCAAGATAATAATATGTTTTAAAAGGCTTTAGGAGATGAGGGGCACAATATGATTTCAAAAAGATGAAACATGGCAGCACGGAAAAACATGGGAGCATAACATCGTGTAGTGCGTAAAGTAGTGAGCAGGCGAAGTGTGGTGTGTACAGCAATAGTCGTGGCAAGTGTAGTGTGTACAGCAATGATCGTGACAAGTGTAGTGTGTACAACAATAGTCGTGACGAGTGTAGTGTGTACAGCAATAGTCGTAACAAGTGTAGTGTGTACATCAATAGTCATAACGAGTGTAGTGTGTACAACAATGATCGTGACAATAATTTTAGCAGGTTACACCATATCATCAACAGAGGTACAAAGTGCATCAATCAATCTCCTATCTAGTGACAAGCCCAGTGTCCGAGGGGGAGTTGACTAGCATTACACCCAAGTCAACGGGAGCTACCCGTGACTCTCTACTCACCGACCCGGCCAGGTGTCGGTCAAGTTCACCAATAGAGTGTAATCCAGCTTTCCAGCCTCTACTACATTAGACTACTGTAACAGTCGCTTTCCGACCGTATCTTCTTCGTGCATGGGCTGTTGACCGTGCACGTAATTGTTTTAGACCTTGTTTGTTTTTGAACACTAAAGTGTGATATGTCGTTGTGATCGTCTCTGAGAGTATTAAATTGTGGCACTAATTTGGAACGATATTTCTCGGGTCGTTCCCCCCATGATTTGATCTTATTCGAAGAGACGTCACGATTCTCACTTTTGACGTGAGACGTTTCTATTTTTAGTTTTGTCCCTCGACGTCGAAATTGTGATCCGTCTTCTCTGTCTTCTTTCTCTCTTCATCCTGGTCACCCCAGTATTTATTTCACAATTTTTGAGTTTCGTTTGACCTATTTTCACCTTCTGCCCAACCAATTATTGGATTAACCCTAAGTTCACCTGGTTAGTGTCCCTAATAATTTCTTATTAATAATAATATGATATATCCTAAATTATATTTCTAACAATTCCTTATTGATTAACCTTGACTTAGCCAATTTTCCCCCACTTGGCCGAACCCAGCCCAATTCCCCTTGTAGCCTTATTATATATATTTATTATATAATGAGAATTTAACTACTAAGGCCTCAGACTTTAGAACCAATAGTAACTGAGCCCAGGCCCTTCATGCACCTAGCAAGCACTAAACACAATTTGGTGGCCCACACTTTTTAAAATCTTTCCTCTCAAATTTCAACCACCCTACTTCTTTATTATAAACCCTATGAGCCCTCACACGGAATGTTGCCATACCCTACCCTAATTATTAAAGCAACCTAAGTTTTCTCTCTGCTATCCAAAAACTTAAGCAGCCGTCGCATTGTCCCTTCTTCTCCCCTCTCCGATCACGAAAATCTCCAAGCACCCAAGGCGAACATCAGCACGAACGCCTGACCTCCGACCCTCCTTCGCTCACGGCCTCCCTGTGGACCTTCCCTCCGGCCATCTCGCAGATGCGCTCCGCCGGGGCAAGGCAGCGTCGCCTTAGCCAGTAACAGCGCCGCTCCCGCTGCCCGCTCTCCATCTCATTCAACGGAGCACCGTCGCTAAACGTCGGAAGGGATGCCACTCCGATATCTGCCACCAGATGCAGCGCTCCCCGACTTCCCGCCGGAAAGCACCTAGTCCCGACCGCCCAGCGGTTCTCCTCAGACCCTCGCCTGCCCTTGCCTTGCTCCGACAACCCATGGCCGCCGCGCGCATCCTCGTGCTGCGACAGCAGTCGCCGGTAGCAGCATCGACCCGCCCAACGCCCGCGGCCATCTCCCAGCCCGATCTCAACCCCGTCGCTGCTGCCTCCGGCTCTCGCCAGCGACCCCCGAGAACCGCCTAACCCGCCAGCAGCTCTTCGAGATCGCCAGGCCTCCCCTCCCTACCAATGCCAACGGAGACCCTAGGTCAGCCCGCAACCCCGCCGGAAACATCCCCCGAAGCTGGCCACACTCCTCTCCATCACGCGAGCAGCTGTGTCCGCAGCCCTTCCCTAGCGCAGCGCCGTCGCCGTTAGCCGCTGCACTCTGCGACAGCAGCCGTCGGTGCCAAGCTTCGGCACTCGACATCGCCGCCCGACGGCATCGACCTCGCCGTAGGCAGCGGGGGCATCTGCACATGTAAGCCTTCATGCGTGCTATATGTAATGTCTGTGACCCGTTATATTACGTGTGAGTTAGTTGGCACAGGATGCTACATCATGTAGTTATTGTTATATGTTAATATTAGTTAGTTTTATAATATAGGTTGGCCTATCATACATCAGTTTAATATTGAGGTATTGGGTAACATTTTCTAGGATATGCTAGCAACTTATAAGGGTAGGTCACAGTACGATATTTTAATGCCATGTCCTATATATGTGACCTATCTAAGTGGATAAGTTGGTGTAAATGGGTATTAATAATCATATGTGAATAACTGTGCACATGAGGTGTGTTTGGTATTGTTTCCCGTAATTGATGTTATCCGTGTCGCAGATATACTATGTTTTCTTCGCGACCCGTTACCTTTTCCGAGCAGACGCCGTTATCTTACACGATACCGGAATCCAATCCCTGACGTCGCTACCCGACGTCAGAGTAGCTCTCGCGTCGTGTTGAGGTAAGTCTCTCTCCGTAGGAACCCACACCGCATGTTAACAAGATAAAAACTGTAATTTCATTGTGCTGGTTAATTCACTAATTGAAGATAATGAATACGGAACTGTAGGTTGGTGTGATGATTGGTGTTTGGGCACGTAAGCAGAACTAGACTCCTTGATCTTGTGTCTATCAGCACACCCCTTTTCAGGCAAGTGAAACTTGTCAACTATTTCTTAGGGCCATGTTTTTAGGCCACTTCCTTGTTTTTAGCGTAAAAGAGACTAGACAGTGAAATGATAGCTGTCTAGACGCAACTTTAAGATCTAGCTTGATAACGAAGCTAGATCTGACACCCTGTCATGTCAGCATGCATTGTTATCTGTCACGTTTAAATTCCTTATCTGTACGCACTTTTAACTGCCATGCATTGCATCTTACATGTCATCCAGTTGATTGTTGCATTCGTAGCACACGCTACAAATACTTGTACTTCCTTGTCCGGCTAGGTGCACCCCTATGCCATCATGATAAAACACTTCCTGGCTCGTGATCTAGAAGATGGGCGCCAGTCCATATACACGTGGAGGGGTAGGGATAAGCGATCACTTGAGCTTAGGAGTTGGCCCGATCAGCCACTCTAGCCAAAAGGCGTAATCTCTGTGCACGACGTGCTTACTAGACTTGTCTTTGTACTTGTGCTTGTTCATGTAAAACTTGACATCCATGCCATGCTCGTACTTTACTTTACTTTACCTTACTTGTCATACTCATGTTATAACTGCCTTGTCATTGCATCATGCTAGAACTGCTAGGTTGTTCGCTTTACTTTCAGTTTCCTTGCACAAGTCTCTTGTAGACTTGCTGACATGTGCCCCTTGCTCTTTTGGGTGTCACATGTTAGACCCTGAGCCAGAGACCGTAGCTGAGTACGTTGTTGTTGCTGACGCTGAGCCTGAGTCCATGTCTGCCCAAGAAGAGTTTTGTGGATACCGGTTACCTTTCTTAGTGACTTTGCTGAGCTTCCTCTGTTTTAGGTTTTCTGTTAGTTGTTGGTGCGTGGCACCTTTACTTTGTACGTTGTACTTTTGTTGGCCATGCTGGAGCCTTTTAGATTCTTTTCTTTTAGCCTGGTGGCTTTTTCTGTGATGTTGGAACTTATTTATGGATATACGAAGATTTGTTTTTGTCTAATTTCCCTTTATTATCTTTGTTTCGTTTCGCGTTGCAAGGACCTGCCATATAATGTTAATTGACGCTTATCGGACTTGCGGCTTTGTAGCTTCAAGTTTGAGCGGACCTTCTCACGCTTCGCCTCCATATTTTTGGGAAGCGGGGCATGACAGGTTTTGTTGGTGGCCCATACATGTTCGTCTTGCAACTGCGAATTATCGGAACAATGATAATAACTATGGAATGTCCATTAAATAAATTGCAACATCTGAGTCATAAGCCTTGAGTCAAGTCGTCTTCCTATGTCACTGGGAGGTAAGAAGACTTAGTTAGACGTATGAGCTTGCTAGTTAGAGGTCCCTGATTGTTAGTTAGACTCCTTGCTAGAAATCGATATAATCGTCTTAGAAGTTACCTTAGTTTTTCTTGCCTAGCTCTGACCATTTCAGACTTCTAGAAATTCTTTAGTCGTTCGCTTGGGTTTATCGATTTCGGGCCAAGCCGGACTCGGTTCATTACAGTCTAGTTCCTTAGAAAGTCGTAGCGCCAAGTTTCTTAATCTTTAGTTGGTCGACCGTAGGAGTTTCCCCGTTGATTTTCCTGGGTCATATCCTAGGCGTATGTATGTTTTGATCATCCGACCATTTTCCTTGCCTCAATTCACGTGATCACCACATTACGACAATCGTTGACCTTTTGAATGTCCTCCTTCGCAAGCTTGATTCTTTTAAAGTTATTTTCGATTTCCCTTATTAAAAGTTTTTGCTAAGTTTAAGTTTTGTTTTAAACCCTGTACGTATGTATTTAAATTTCTCACTTTTCGATTGAGTCAAATTCTTTGTAGAATTTGAAATCTACTGGTTGTAATTTTAAATTATTACCTTGTAACTATTTTCTAATCTAAATCTCTCGCATTTCGGTTAGAAAGTCTATTACTATCTTGAAAATTCGATATACCATCTTTTTCTAAACTTTGAGATTCATTTTAACCGCTTAACATACATACTTTAAAATATTTTTCCAAGTTAAGTAGAATTTCAATTATTTTTATATGTCAGTTCTAGGCTCGTTGTGTTCATACTTTAAGATCTTTGTATAAATCAGTTTCGCTTGGCAATTTCGGATTTCTCTAAAATTATTTCAATATTATTTATTTGAAATTTCTCTCCAGTTTTAAGACTTAGAAAAAAAACATTTAGCTTGTGCTTAAATTCTCTACACTATAGTTGATATGATTTCACTCTTTGAATTTCGAAACTTTTTCCGAAATTATTAAATTACTGCCGCATAATATTTTTCTAACCTATGTCCTTAATGTTCGTGTGAATGTTTTACCTCTTCTTCATAATAAATTTTCAATAAGCCAATAAATTATTTCCTCTTATTATGTATATTCGACTCAAACTTATTTTGAACAACATGTTTTATCGATCTCCAAATATTTTTATACAGGCGAGGACTCCAACTTTTGAAGTACAACAGTTTTCAAATTTCACGTATTTTAGCTTATGTTATTTACACTATGATCTTTCTGTATCCTATAAGAGTATCATTACATCTTTCCTTTTCCTACCTAAACATTCACACTTATACCCTGATTTACCTAACCAACCTGTCTCCTTATCTTCGTCCTATCTGAACTCGTGCTTATCGATCCTTCCTTCGTTACGCCTTTGGTTTCGGTTTCCCTTCTATTGTAGTGCTCGTCGTTGCCTGTGTCAACTTAGCATAGTAGCGAGCCCATTGATTTTATTGCAATGTCGTTGTAGTGCATGTATAAGTAGAGTGTGTGGACCCGTGTGCGTGAACCCCGTCGTATCACTCACGTATGAGTGTACTCCCCTGTAGAATATTAATGTTTGCCTATTGAGTGATATATACATACTCAGTGTTATTCATGATGCATATAAAGTTGTATGGATGATTTTAGTTATATATGTGTGGGTAGCTATAACACTTTAGGAATGTCTGTATATATATGTTACAGGTGTGTGACTATACGATGAATGCTTTTATTAGGGAGAATATTATAATTATACGTGTGCTGATGCCTGTAATATTATTATGGTATATGAAGTGATTGAACTATGTGAGTATTACCTGACTAAATATTAAGTGTGATTGACATATAGTATGTATGTGGTTATGTTGGTAGATGTATATATATTGGAGTGATATCGGTATATGTATAGAAACCGTGTTACATATATAGAGTATTCTAATATGTGTTCCGAGTCTCACTCAAGGTTGAGTGAGTATACTCTAAGTATGTTGTTATGTATGTCTGTAGTTGCATATAGCGATGTTTGATGTATGTATAGTGATAGGAGTGTTTGTGCCTGGTTGTGTTACGCACATGATTGTGGGACGCCATACCAGTATATAGTTATAGGTGTTGGTCTAGTGGTATAGTTATTACTAAGGACTTGCCTGTGTGAACGTATGTGTGCTAGCTAAACTAGGTGTGTAGATGTGCTAAGTATATGGTGGTATGATTGGTATATATGAATGAAATGTTAGCGTGTGTGGGTGTGCACCATGCACGGGTAAGTATGTGCCTAGTTATAAGTTTTGGTGACTATGGTATGTGTGGCGTGTCGTGAATATAGTTATACGACCGTATGTAATGTGAATGTATGATGAAATAATTGCATGCATTTGAATGACTATACAATTGTGAAGTTATATTAGTGGTGGATGTATATTAGGAAATATTATGGGGTAGTATACCCATGTTTGTTTTGTGCATAGGTAGTTATCTATACGTAGAGTAATGATTGTATTTGCTAAGTGTGAAACTATTCTTATGTGAGTATCTGAACTATTGTTTTGTGCTAGGTAAGTAGTAGTTATATAAGGGATGTATGTATATATATATGGTAGAAATATGTGTATGAATTTGACTGGCTATGATAGATGTAAGTGTGTAATGTGCATGAATATACATACATGTTAGTAGAGTTACGGTTTGATTACCTAGTGCATATATAAGTGCTTGTAATGACTATACCTGAGTGAATTATGGTGTGATGTAATTGGGATAGCTACTAGTAGGACTAGAGTTATATTTATAGTTGGAAAGTCCGAGGACGGACTTTATTCTAAGGTGGGAAAGATGTAACGGTCGCTTTCCGACCGTATCTTCTTCGTGCACGGGCTGCTTATCGTGCACGTAATTGTTTTAGACCTTGTTTGTTTTTGAACACTAAAGTGTGATATGTCATTGTGATCGTCTCTGAGAGTATTAAATTGTGGCACTAATTTGGAACGACATTTCTCGGGTCGTTCCCCCACGATTTGATCTTATTCGAAGAGACGTCACGATTCTCACTTTTGACGTGAGACGTTTCTATTTTTAGTTTCGTCCCTCGACGTTGAAATTGTGATCCGTCTTCTCTGTCTTCTTTCTCTCGTCGTCCTGGTCACCCCAGTATTTATTTCACAATTTTTGAGCTTCGTTTGACCTATTTTCACCTTCTGCCCAACCAATTATTGGATTAACCCTAAGTTCACCTGGTTAGTGTCCCTAATAATTTCTTATTAATAATAATATGATATATCCTAAATTATATTTCTAACAATTCCTTATTGATTAACCTTGACTTAGCCAATTTTCCCCCACTTGGCCGAACCCAGCCCAATTTCCCTTGTAGCCTTATTATATATATTTATTATATAATGAGAATTTAACTACTAAGGCCTCAGACTTTAGAACCAAGAGTAACTGAGCCCAGGCCCTTCAGGCACCTAGCAAGCACTAAACACAATTTGCGGGCCCACACTTTTTAAAATCTTTCCCCTCAAATTTCAACCACCCTACTTCTTTATTATAAACCCTATGCGCCCTCACACGGGATGTTGCCATACCCTACCCTAATTATTAAAGCAACCTAAGTTTTCTCTCTGCTATCCAAAAACTTAAGCAGCCGCCGCCCTGTCCCTTCTTCTCCCCTCTCCGATCGCGAAAATCTCCAAGCACCCAGGGCGAACATCAGCCCGAACGCCTGACCTCCGACCCTCCTTCGCTCACGGCCTCCCCGTGGACCTTCCCTCCGGCCATCTCACAGATGCGCTCCGTCGGGGCAAGGCAGCATCGCCTTAGCCAGTAACAGCGCCGCTCCCGCTGCCCGCTCTCCATCTGATTCAACGGAGCATCGTCGCTAAACGTCGGAAGGGATGCCACTCCGATCTCTGCCACCAGATGCAGCGCTCCCTGACTTCCCGCCAGAAAGCACCTAGTCCCGACCGCCCAGCGGTTCTCCTCAGACCCTCGCCTGCCCTTGCCTTGCTCCGACAACCCATGGCCGCCGCGCGCATCCTCGTGCTGCGACAGCAGTCGCCGGTAGCAGCATCGACCTGCCCAATGCCCGCGGCCATCTCCCAGCCCGATCTCAACCCCGTCGCTGCTACCTCCGGATCTCGCCAGCGACCCCCGAGAACCGCCTAGCCTGCCAGCAGCTCTTCGAGATCGACAGGCCTCCCCTCCCTGCCAATGCCACCGGAGACCCTAGGTCAGCCCGCAACCCCGTCAGAAACATCCCCCGAAGCTGGCCGCACTCCTCACCATCGCGCGAGCAGCTGTGTCCGCAGCCCTTCCCTAGCGTAGTGCCGCCGCCGTTAGCCGCTGCACTCTGCGACAGCAGCCGCCGGCGCCAAGCTTCGGCACTCGACATCGCCGCCCGACGGCATCGACCTCGCCGCAGGCAGCGGGGGCATCTGCACATGTAAGCCTTCATGCGTGCTATATGTAATGTCTGTGACCCGTTATATTACGTGTGAGTTAGTTGGCACAGGGTGCTACATCATGTAGTTATTGTTATATGTTAATATTAGTTAGTTTTATAATATAGGTTGGCCTATCATACATCAGTTTAATATTGAGGTATTGGGTAACCTTTTCTAGGATATGCTAGCAACTTATAAGGGTAGGTCACAGAACGATATTTTAATGCCATGTCCTATATATGTGACCTATCTAAGTGGATAAGTTGGTGTAAATGGGTATTAATAATCTTATGTGAATAACTGTGCACATGAAGTGTGTTTGGTATTATTTCCAGTAATTGATGTTATCCGTGTCGCAGATATACTACGTTTTCTTTGCGACCCGTTACCTTTTTCGAGCAGACGCCGTTATCTTACACGATACCGGAATCCAATCCCTGACGTCGCTACCCGACGTCAGAGTAGCTCTCGCGTCGTGTTGAGGTAAGTCTCTCTCCGTAGGAACCCACACCGCATGTTAACAAGATAAAAACTGTAATTTCATTGTGCTGGTTAATTCACTAATTGAAGATAATGAATACGGGACTGTAGGTTGGTGTGATGATTGGTGTTTGGGCACGTAGGTAGAACTGGACTCCTTGATCTTGTGTCTATCAGCACGCCCCTTTTCAGGCAAGTGAAACTTGTCAACTATTTCTTAGGGCCATGTTTTTAGGCCACTTCCTTGTTTTTAGCGTAAAAGAGACTAGACAGTGAAATGATAGCTGTCTAGACGCAACTTTAAGATCTAGCTTGATAACGAAGCTAGATCTGACACCCTGTCATGTCATGCATGCATTGTTATCTGTCATGTTTAAATTCCTTATCTGTACGCACTTTTAACTGCCATGCATTGCATCTTACATGTCATCCAGTTGATTGTTGCATTCAAAGCACACGCTACAAATACTTGTACTTCCTTATCTGGCTAGGTGCACCCCTATGCCATCATGATAAAACACTTCCTGGCTCGTGATCCAGAAGATGGGTGCTAGTCCATATACACGTGGAGGGGTAGGGATAAGCGATCACTTGAGCTTATGAGTTGGCCCGATCAGCCACTCTAGCCAAAAGGCGTAATCTCTGTGCACAACGTGCTTACTAGACTTGTCTTTGTACTTGTGCTTGTTCATGTAAAACTTGACATCCATTCCATGCTCGTACTTTACTTTACTTTACCTTACTTGTCGTACTCATGTTATAACTGCCTTGTCATTGCATCATGCTAGAACTGCTAGGTTGTTCGCTTTACTTTCAGTTTCCTTGCACAAGTCTCTTGTAGACTTGCTGACATGTGCCCTTTGCTCTTTTAGGTGTCACATGTTAGACCCTGAGCCAGAGACCGTAGCTGAGTACGTGGTTGTTGCTGACGCTGAGCCTGAGTCCATGTCTGCCCAAGAAGAGTTTTGTGGATACCGGTGACCTTTCTTAGTGACTTTGCTGAGCTTCCTCTGTTTTAGATTTTCTGTTAGTTGTAGGTGCGTGGCATCTTTACTTTGTACGTTGTACTTTTGTTGGCCATGATGGGGCCTTTTAGTTTTTTTTCTTTTAGCCTGGTGGCTTTTTCTGTGATGTTGGAACTTATTTATGGATATACGGAGATTTGTTTTTGTCTCATTTCCCTTTATTATCTTTGTTTCGTTTCGCGTTGCAAGGACCTGCCATATAATGTAAATTGACGCTTATCGGACTTGCAGCTTTGTAGCTTCAAGTTTGAGCGGACCTTCTCATGCTTTGCCTCCATATTTTTGGGAAGCGAGGCGTGACAACTACCCCACCCAAAGTGTCCATAAGCCAATCCGTATTTCAATGTTTGCCTTATGGCAAACATTCCGTAAATACCCCGCGGGCCCAATATCCGTAATTGCCCGAAGGCCCAATAGTCTGTAATTTGCCCGAAGGCCCAATATCACATCTCATCAATGGTGGACATTTCGCAGTTTGAGAGCAATTCAAATACTTCATTTCAATAGCAATGAAAGTAAAAGCAACCAACCATGCCACTAGGTTCATAAAGCTTAAGTTACGTACTTAAAAGTTGTTATTTGCAATTGTTTGGTAATTTCGATCATGAGACCGGAGCAATGCAGTTTAAAGTAGTAAGTGATAAATACTCGAACCTTTGAAACTTGTAGAAAATAATTTATTTGCAAGAGGTAAATACTTGCCTGAAGCGATGCGAGGTTTGGGTGTCCACGCGATCATTAAGGGAGTGCGAAACTATCTGCGTTGACGAATTCATGATATTAAGGCAAAAAGATCCTATCATCTAATATTTAGTGTTTGTAAAATATGTTTTACCATTAACAAATTACTAAACTAACCTATAAAATATGCATATATATCTAACCTTACGTACTGTCATCACTTTAACACATATGTTTTAATAGTTTAATATATGGTATTGTAGGGTACTGCAACTACGTTAGACTGACCAATGGGTACTAACAAGCATATAATATAACAATTTCTATTGCACTGAGTTCACATAAAACTAACATCCTATATATCGACTTACAGCTTGGGGGTTCTTCGTCTTCTATGCTGCAGTTGCTTGCAGGGTGCGGCTCGGACGGTAGCTTAGGGAGGCGTGGTGACATCGGATGGGTGGCGAGTGGCGTCGAGGTTCGGAAGTGCTCCGACGGGACCCGGCACTGCGATTCTAAGGGGGCGGGCGGGGTGGAGCGGGCGTGGAAGCGCCGGGCATGAGGATCTCTGTAGTCGGCGCCGACGTGAGGAGAAGTCGGAGCAGGCGGTTTCTTGTGGTGCGGCTGCCGTCGATGTTGAGAGGAGCTATAGTCGGAGGCGAGTTTACGGCGCGGCTTTTGGTGGTCGGGGGAGGACGGGGAGTGTGCGATGCGTGCTGGGTGAGGGGATGCGACTCCGGAGGCGTGAGGGCTGGGACTGCAGGCGCTCAGCGGTAGGCGAGAGGGAGAGGCTGCGTGAGACAGATGGGTCGCGGGGATGATGCCATTTTCGACGTCGCGAGGCTTGGGGGAGAAGCCCGTGGGGTTCGCGAGGGCTGCTCACTAGCTCGGTGTAGGAGAAGCCTGGGCGCTGGCGGGTGCAGATGGAGATGCCGCTAGGTTCGGAGAGAGGCGACGTGGTGGTCGCATCTGAATGGAGAGATAACACCCGGCAGCGTAGCAAGGCGGAAACTGCCGGCAAGATCAACGGCAAGGGAGGTCGAGCTGGGGGTCACCGGCGAGAGGGTTGCTAGGGGAGAAGGTCCGGTGAAGGCTGGACGCTAGGGTCAGAGCAGAAGTTGGCGGTGAGGTGCGGGCTGCGGGTTGAAGACACGGTGTCGGGGCGATGGAAGCGGCGTCAGAGGCGACATGCACGGTGGCGGTGGAGGCCGCGGGAGAGGGGAAGGACAGTGAGGGGCGGCGACGGGCTGCGTGGTGAGGGCGCCGCGGGCTGTGGCGAGGCGGTTGCGGAAGGGGAGGGTGGCGCTGGCCTCTCGGGGTTGCCGGGGGTTTGGAGAGATGGGAGGTGGGCTCTCGGGGGTTGTTTGCTGAGGGATGCCGTTCGTTGTTCGGTTTTAAGGAGAGTAGAAGAAGAATGAGAAAGGTGAACGGAGGGGCGACGTGCGGCGTCGAACCTCGGAGAAAAAGGAGGGTGACGAACGTGGAGGGCTCGGGGCGGGTGCCCGCATGCACGAGAGGGGACGTGCAGTAGTGGGTTCATTGAAAACCCAAAACGTGGGGTTGTGACGTGGAGGAGAAGGAGACGTGTATCTGAGTTTAGTTATATAAAGAATTTGTTTATTAAAAAAACTTACTTCGGAGTAAAATCGCATAGGTTAGTTAGGATTAATAATTAGTTACTAAATTAAGATATGGTTTATTATTAGAATTAATTTAAGGATAATATGATAAAAGTTTGTTTTTAAAACTTTAATCCCAAAAATCACAGTCGGTTTAATAAACCAAATCGTTTTGATTTCTTTTATAAAAAAATGTGTTTAAGTAAGAAAACAGATTAGTACTTCAAAAGAAAACTAAATTTCAAAAGATTCCCTTTTTTTTATAATCGTGAATTACTCTAAAAGATATAATTTAGGAAAATATTAATGATAATTATAATAATCAGATATAGGCAACTTTGCCTCTCGTTATCCGAGAATTACAAAGAAAATACCAGAACGATCGCGCCTCCGAGAGGGTCGTGAATACGGGGTCCAATCGTGAGTCCGAACTACAAAAAACAATAATTAAAATTAAACACGAGAAATACACATACGATAAAGAGATATGTACTAAAAATGTACGTCCGGAAAGCGGCCGTTACACCCTACCCACCTTAAGAAAAACTCCGTCCTCGGAATTTCTTAAGATAGATAAGAATCAAGGGACACCTGATAGACGAAGGATGAGAATGACGTCATAGTATCAAGGAAGCAAGAGACATATAGATGAATGCAAACTTCTGAATTGAAAAGGTCTAAGATCGAAACAAAATAATACCTAAAATATAACAAAGCATGATAGACGAAATGGCAATAGTAGAAGAAAAAGATACATATAAGAAGCGACAAGCAAGGATAAGCACAGGATATGAATCATTAAATGCGACGAGGGAAGTTCCTTGCAATGTGATCAGGTGCACCACACGCCAAACACTGGTTCAACAGTACGCGACAATCCTTCTTGACGTGCCCAACTCGGTTACAGTGATGGCATGCCACTGTAAATCTGGGGTCGATCGGGGTTGCAGGCTTCTTGAAATTAGTGGTCTGAGTCGGTCGGAGATCATTCTTTGATGACTCTTGTGGACGCTTGCCTGCCTGACGTGCCTTCTTCTGATTCGCGATTCGTTCGTGTCGCTTCGCCGCTACTAGAACTTCATCATGAGTGGTAAAGACGGACGAAGACATCGAGCCCTGTATATCCAAATCCAAACCCTGTCGGAAGCAGTGAGCACAATCCTCAGGGTTTGCCACCATAGTTGGAGCATATCGACTCAGCATAACGAACTCGGCCTCGTACTCATCAACAGTCATAGTGCCCTGCTCCAGGTTGATGAAACGACTCTCCATCTCTCGCTTCATAGACTTGGGAAAATACTGGGCGTCAAACCTTTGACAGAAGGTAGACCATGTAATCGCCTTGGGCAGCCTGGCCTCCTCAGCATCCCACCCGCTGCGGGCATTATCTATCAATTGCTTCCTGGCTAGCTCTACCCAATCATCCGGACTGATTCAGGCAATGCCCAAATCATCCTCAGTGCTACGACGCCACTCTTCGGCCGCTAGCGGGCCCTCTCATCCAGAGAAGCTCTTCGGATGCATCCCTCGGAACTGCTTGGCACCCGGAGGTGGTGCAACTGGTGCAGCCTGACGTCCCTGCTGGACCAGATGATGCTGAATATCAAGCATCTCTCGCATAACTCCAAGCATCTCGCGGATGTCATCATCTCCGCCTCCAACAGCTCCGGATCCTCGTCGAGTATTACGTCTTCCTGCCATGCTACAAACAAACACGGTAAACATTTGCGTACATGGTTTTTCTAGACAGTCTAGCTAATAATGACATCCATATTGTTCCGAGTATTTCGCAGAAGCATGACCTGCATGGGCCACCACTAAAACCTGTCACGTCCCGCTTCCCAAAAACGGAGGCGAGGCGCGACGAAGGTTCGCTTGGGCTGGAGCTGTGAAACTCGAGCCCAATAAGCGTCTATAGTGATACACCATTCGAAGTACAGGTTCTTGCGTGTGATCTCAAAGCAACACGGAATATCATTATTACACCCGGACATCCAGATAACATGTACACAAAGAATTAAGGCCTAGCATGGCCATTACAACAGTTACATGGAATTTAAAATGCACCTGAAAGAATACAACGACAAGTATTAAATTTTTAACAAAGCTGCGATGAGTATGCCGTCCTCTGCAGTGGGTCTCGTGCTCCTGGTTCTCTTGGTCATCCTGCTTAACCTCCAAATGAACTCTTCGGTGAACTCTGCTCAAAAACCTAACGTATATTTCACAGACAAGGAAATATACGTCAACGATGGTCGCTCGGCAAGATTTAAAACGTTAGTAATAAAATGACCCTCGGCAAGATAATAATATGTTTTAAAAAGCTTTAGGAGATGAGGGGCACAATATGATTTCAAAAAGATGAAACATGGCAGCACGGAAAAACATGGGAGCATAACATCGTGTAGTGTGTAAAGTAGTGAGCAGGCGAAGTGTGGTGTGTACAGCAATAGTCGTGGCAAGTGTAGTGTGTACAACAATAGTCGTATCGAGTGTAGTGTGTACAGCAATAGTCGTAACAAGTGGAGTGTGTACATCAATAGTCGTAACGTGTGTAGTGTTGTAACGGTCGCTTTCCGACCTTATGAATTTCCTACATGCACGTGCTTTATCGTGCACGTATTTTATTTGGCTATTTCTGGACTCCGACATGTGCGATGTGATATGCTGTTGTGATCGTATGGGAGTGTAGAATTTTATAGGAATTTTTGGGAACGTCATTTCACGGCTCGTTTTCTCGCAAAACGACTTGGAGTGGTAGGGGCGTTTTAGTCATTTGTCTCAAAACGCCGTTTTCAATTTTATGTTAATTTTTGGTAGGTGTTACGCACGATCGGGCTTCATAGATCTGTGCGTCTCGTCTCCATGATCGCCCCTGTATTTTCGGATTATTTTTTTGACGCCCGGATTGAGAGATATCACCCGGAATAAACTCGACCGTCAATTTTCCCCAATCAGATTCAAATTTCGAAATTGTTAGCCAAATCTGGCTAAATATTTCTTTTAAATCGTTTTAAATCTTTCCTAATCTTCTTCTCTATTGACCCTTAGACTTCCCCCAAATTGTACACCTACTATCTCCTACCACTAACACATTTAACCTATAAACCCTATAGTTATATATCAACTATTTATTATTATTAAAACCCAAACCTATCTCTTCCCTTCACGTGCAAAACCTAGGGTTGGAATTATTTTTTCAGCCGCCGCAACTATCACAGAGGAGCCGAGTACTCTCTCTCTCTCTCTCTCTCTCTCTCTCTCTCTCTCTCTCGAGTTTCTCTCCCCCGCTTCTCCCCCTTACCCTCACTCCGACCAACCCTGCGCCCCAACCCCGACGGTGACTACACACCGGTGACCATGCAGCCGCCGCAACACCGCCGTTACCACGCCTGAAAGCCCGTCGCCGGGCGGTTTCTTCACCGCTTAGCTGCAGCAAGGCCGCGCCGTTGTTTTGCTGTCGACGGTGCCGCTCGACGCCGGAGGACCACTGCCGACCCCGCTGAGCGTCGGAGGAGTACCCAGGCTGCCGGAGGAGTCCCCGGTAGCCTTTGTCCGCGCGCGACAGCAGCAACAGCTGCTGTTGTTCTTCTTCCCGTGGCTGCCGTCGTTTCTCAGTTGCTGCCTCGCCGCACGGCGGCCGCCAGCGTCCCCTAGGTCGCCGCAAACCTCCCCGAGGCTGTTCACCTCGACTGCAGCCCCTCCTCGCGGGTTGTTTCCTCGTGCAAACCGCGGCCACGACATCGAGAGCCACTGTACGTGCTCCCAGCGCCACCCCCGATGCTCTGACGACGTTGAGAGATCGTGCGTTGCTCGTGCTCGCTGTTTTTGCCGACGGACTGACCGTGCTCGCTGCCTGCACTTCGTCCGCTTCCCGGACGAGTCTCACTACGCTACCCGTAGTCGAGACGCTGTAGACGCCGCAGATCCCCTGCCGCCCAGACACTACGTCCGCACTACTCCAGACACCGGAGAGGTTGGTTTTCCCGAAACTCGTAGCGCAACCCAACCGTAGCGAAAACTGGAAACCTAACTAAAATTGGCAACTTAACACATTAAATTTACTTTCTGCTCCCTTAAAACGATGTGGAACCGTAGATCGACGATCGGACTTTTTTTGACTGTGCACATAGGATAGAATCGTCGGATAGGCTGAACGGACACTTTGACTTGTGACTGTTAGGGTAGCCACGATAACCTAGAAACAAACCCTAAATAGGATTTACTGAAAACGTGACCTGACACCGTCACCGTGACACTGTTTCAGACAGACTACCGCGGACGCGACGACTGGACGAGACGGCCCGGACTGACGACACACTCGCCATCATATGCATGTGTACCCACTTGCGTTTTTGACAGCGTCTTGGTCTTAAATTGTTAGAACTGTTAGACTGTAAGTGTTTAGAACCGGACGTGAAATGATAGCGTCCGGGTCGCCCTGACGACTTAGACTTGACGACGAAGTCTAAGTCCGACAAACAACAACTTTTGACACCGTAGGATTATCTTGTATGTGCATGCGTGTGGACACCCTAGAATAACATCTCACGTACACTGGTCGTGTCATGTCCCTGTTACACAAAAGCCTACGGGTGTTTCAGATGCTTCCATGGCAGAAGTGATCTCCATGATACAAAAAGCCTTCGGGCGTTTCAGATGCTCTCCCTGCGAGAGTGATCTCCGTGATACAAAAAGCCTTCGGGCATTTCAGATGCTTCCCGAGCGGAAGTGATCTCCGTGATACAAAAAGCCTGCGGGCATTTCAGGTGCTTCCCTAGCGGAAGTGATCTCTGTACTTCTTGTCCTGAGTTTCTGGGTTCTGGGTAGGGTTGAGCATGTGCACGGGGAGAGGGTCTGATCCCCCTCGAACCGTAAGACGTGAACCCTTCGTGTCTCACGTGTCTTGTCCGTCTTGTCTTGTCTAGTTCCGTCTTGTCCTATCACCTTTAGGATAGTCCCGTAGTCGGTAGCACACGCTACGACTACTGCTTGCTACGCTTTACTTTTCCTGCTGCGTTACTTCCTACTTTTTACTTCTCAGTTATAACCCCAGCATGCTAATCAACCAGTAAAACGATGTTTAATAGTTCAGTACACTTGCAGTAGAGTCTGACCTTCTGTTGTAGACTTTACCTAACGTACAGTTCCTTTCTTTGGTGCTGTACGTCAGGTGTTGAGCCGGAGTACGACGACCAGGCAGAGTTACCCGAGGACGTAGAGCCGGAGGACGCCGATCCTGAGTATGTGCCCGAGGAGGACCAGAGTTAGTGATCCCTGTTGCTGATCCAGAGGTTCCATCTTAGTTGTTGGGTGCGTAGCACCGTTTACTTCTGTTTAGGTTGGGTGCTTGCACCAGTGGTTTTCTTTCTGTCGTTGTAGCCGACTCAGGCTTTTGTTGGACTCAGTACTTTGGATAAATAAAATTTGGAATAAAATGAATGTCTTTCTCTTTCTGTACTTTTATTGTTCTGTACTAATATGCAGGGACCTGTACCTTCGACTTGGAGTACCACACAGACGCTTATTGGGTCTGGGCTTCTCAGCCCTGGCCTAAGCAGGCCTTAGTCACGCTTCGCCTCCGTTGTTTTGGGAAGCGGGGCGTGACAGGTTTTAGTGGTGGCCCATGCAGGTCCCATCCCATTCTTTCTGCAAGTACTGGACAATAGGAGTATTGACATTCATTTTATTGTTACCCAGAAATTGTACGAGTCTAATCTCTGTATTTCTTGACGATAGGATGGCAGGATGACGCGTGACCCGATCAGGGAACTCAGGCGATGGAGTTTCGGAAGACCAGGGCGGAGAGTTTCGCCAGTTTCTGGGTGTGATGAAGGAGATGCTGGAGGTGCAGCACCAGTTGGTTCAACAGTCTCACCGTGCTACCCATGCTCCTCCAGTTGCACCACCACCACATCCACCTGCCCCTCGAGCTACTCTCGGAGTGAAGCAGTTCAATGAGCTTCAACCGAAGACATTTTTCGGGAAGGAAGGACCGTTGGCCGCTGATGAGTGGATTCTGAGTACTGAAGAGAAGCTGATTGCTGCGAAGATTCCCGATGATTCCCAGGTCGAGATAGCGAAGATGCAGTTGTCAGAAAATGCTAGGAACTGGTGGCGCATTTAGGAAAGGCGCCTGCAGAAGCCAGTGGAGTGGAGGACCTTCCGCTTGATGTTCAAGGATAAGTATTTCACCAAGGCTGCTAGGAGGGAGCTGTTGAGCAGATTTGTGGACCTGAAGCAGGGGGATATGACCGTCGACGAGTATGAGGCGGAGTTTGAGATGCTGAGTCGGTTTGCCCCACATATGGTGAGGAAGGAGGAGAAACGAGCTGATCATTTCCGACAGGGACTGCGTCTGAAGATTCAGGCTTTGATGTCTTCTGTAGATTTCACGACCATGGGAGCGGTGCTGAATGTCGCGAGGAACCATGAGACCATTTCGCGTCTACCTGACCCTCCAGCTGATAAAGGGAAGCGTCCCATGGAGCAGTACCGGCCACCTGCTAGGCCGGCGATGAGGCCAGTCCAGACAGTGCCTTTCAAGAGGCCAGGAGCACCTATGCAGATTCAGAGTAAGGAACCATGCCATTACTACGGGAAGACAGGACACGTTCAGAAGGATTGTAGGAGGAAGCTGTGACTATGATTGGTTTGTGGAGATGCTTCGCATGCAGCTAAGGATTGTCCGAGAGCGCGTCATGCCATGGTCGGAGCACCAGCCCCGCTACAGAGTAGAGCACCTGCCCCGGTTCAGAGAGGAGCTGCTGTACGTGGACCACCCTTGGCGCCACAGAGGCAGATGTTTCAGAGGGCAGTGCAACCCCAGAGGCCGGCATACACCATGACCGCTGTTGAGACTGAGGAGCTGGATGGAGTTATTGCAAGTATACTCCAAATCTAGTCTTTCATTTCGTAGTATAGATTTTAAATGTTAGCGATGTTTGTTTGCCTTTCTTGTTAGAGTAGCTTGGTTTGACCGTAGTTCTTTTCGTATCTTAGGCACCATTCTAGTGTCCTCTCACCCTGCCTTGGCTTTGTTTGACTCCGGTGCATCCATGTGCATCCTATCCCGGAGATTTATAACAAAGCACTCCATTCCCACCCACACACTTCCTAAGTGTTGGGACATCACCACAGGGAACGGAGTGGTGACTATGAATTTGGGTTGTCGACCGATCCCCTTGGTGGTCAGTGGACACGAATTATTTTCAGACTTCATCGTCCACGATCTACCGCATTTCGATGTTGTTCTTGGCATCGATTGGCTGGTAGATTTCCACGCGTCAATCGAATGCCACAGCAAGAGGGTTGTATTCCGGATTCCAGGCCATCCGGAGTTCGAGTTCTGTAGCAGAGACGAGTCGCTTGGGCCCATCAGATTTCAGGCCAAGCCGGAGGCACCGATTTTAGCAGCTATGCAGATGGAGATCGACCGACCAGCAGTCGTTAGAGACTTCGACGACGTCTTCCTGGAGGATATCTCGGGTCTGCCACCCGACCGAGCTCTAGAATTTGGTATTGATCTTATGTCGGGAGCGCAGCCGATATCGAAGGCACCGTATCGAATGGCACCTGCTGAGCTTGAGGAGCTGCGTAAGCAGTTAGACGAGTTGCTGCAGAAGGGTTTCATCCACCCTAACATGTCACCATGGGGTGCACCTGTATTACTCGTGAAGAAGAAGGATGGGTCCCGTAGGATGTGCGTGGACTATCGAGGGCTAAATGCTGTCACAGTGAAGAATAAGTATCTGCTGCCGTGCATCGACGATATTTTTGATCAGTTGGGTGGTTCGAGAGTTTTCTCGAAGTTGGACTTGAGGAGCGGATATCATCAGCTGAAGGTGAAGAAGGACGATATTCCAAAGACAGCTTTCCGGACGAAGTACGGACCTTATGAATTCGTTGTTATGCCCTTCGGCGTGACCAATGCTCCAGCTGTGTTCATGAATTTGATGAATTTGATATTCTACGACTTCCTGGATAAGTTTGTCGTTATCTTTATTGATGGCATTCTTATTTACTCGAAGTCTGAGGAGGAGCACAACTGTCATCTGAGGACAGTGCTGGAGACGCTGAGGAGACATAAGCTATATGCCAAGTATAGTAAGTACGAGCTCTGGCTGGACAGAGTCGTGTTCCTGGGACACGTGGTGTCCAGTGATGGCATATCTGTAGATCCGGAGAAGGTCAGAGCAGTCAGAGATTGGCCGACTCCGCAGTCAGCGTCTGATATTAGGAGTTTTCTTGGCCTAGCAGGCTATTATCGGCGGTTCATCAAGGATTTCTCGAAGATTGCTGAGCCGATGACGAAGCTGATGAGAAAAGATGTGGAGTTCCTTTGGTCAGATGCTTGTGAGGAGGCCTTCAATATCTTGAAGGCGAGGTTGACCACGGCACCGGTTTTGGCTGTACCGGATAGGAGCGGAGGCTTTGAGGTATATTGTGATGCATCAGGGAAGGGTCTGGGATGCGTTTTGCATCAGCATGGCCACGTGGTCGCATACGCTTCTCATCAGTTGAGGACTCATGCGAAGAATTACCCGACGCACGATCTGGAGTTAGCAGCGGTGATTTTTGCACTGAAGATCTGGAGGCACTTCTTGCTGAGTGAGAGCGTGAAGATTTTCACCGATCACAAGAGCTTGAAGTACATCTTTACACAGAAGGAGCTCAACATGCGTCAGATACGGTGGTTAGAGCTCATGGCTGACTATGAGATAGATTTGCAGTATCACCCAGGGAAGGTGAACGTAGTGCCCGATGCTTTGAGTAGGCTTCCTACCGCGATGATGCATACTGCCGACTGGAGGATACAGCAGGAGCTGAAAGAGATGGATTTAGAGGTCGTCCTACCGGGTGTGGTTCGTTCATTCATGAATTTGCAGATTTAGTCCACGATTGTGGATCCGATTAAGGCAGCTCAGGAAGGAGATCCGAAGCTACAGAGAATTAGGAGGCAGGTTGAAGCTGGACTACGGACGGAGTTCGTGATTCATGAGGATGGTTCGCTACGGTACGGCAGCAGACTCTGCGTACCTGCAGGTGATGTTCGTGAGGAGCTTTTGAACGATGCTCACAGCTCGCTATATTCTATACATCCTGGTGGCACCAAGATGTATAAGGACCTCCGTCTGAATTACTGATGGATTGGCATGAAGAGGAGTGTGGCACGGAGCGTTGCCAAGTGTTTGATATGCTAACAGGTGAAGGCTGAGCACCATCGTACGGCTGGATTGCAACAACCGCTTCCTATTCCGGAGTGGAAGTGGCAACATATTACGATGGACTTTGTGACTGGTTTGCCTCAGACCCCGAAACAGAACGACGTAGTCTGGGTGATCGTTGATCGGTTGACTAAGTCTACGCATTTCATCCCCTACCGAGTGGGCCAGTCTACGGAAGTCTTGGCGAGGAAATATCTGGAGGTAAAATTTCGTTTTTTCCTTTTTTTTAATTGATTCTCCTTGGAAATAGTTGTGATGTAGACCGTGTGCGTGCAGGAGATCGTACGCTTACATGGAGTCCCCGTGAGCATCGTGTCTGACAGAGACTCGAGGTTCACATCTCAGTTTTGGAGAAGTCTACAGGAGAATTTGGGTACGAGTCTGAGTTTCAGCATGGCGTACCACCCGCAGACCGATGGCCAGTCCGAGCGGACTATTCAGATACTGGAGGATATCCTGCGAGCTTGTACGCTTGATTTGAAAGGATCTTGGGAGGACCATCTTCACTTGGTGGAGTTCTCGTATAACAACAGCTACCAGGCGAGCATTGGCATGGCGCCGTTTGCTGCCTTATATGGAAGGAAATGTCGATTGCCACTGAGCTGGGATGACATTGGAGACCGGGAGCTGTTGGGTCCGGAGATGATAGTGGAAGCTGTGGATGTCGTGAGAGACATCAGGGAGAAGCTCAGAGTTGCGCAGGATCGATTCAAGCATTGGGCTGATGCCAAGAGGAGACCTTTGGAGTTCCAGCCTGGAGATCACGTCTTCCTGAAGATTTCTCCGAACCGCGGAGTTATTTGTTTCGGGAAGAATGGAAAGATGAGCCCGAGGTATATTGGACCGTTTGATGTGCTGGAGCGTGTGGGAGCAGTGGCCTACCGCCTTGCTCTGCCACCATCCTTGGAGGGTGTTCACGACGTATTCCACGTATCCCAGTTACGTTGGTACGTCAGTGATCCATCACACACTGTGGATTTCTCAGAGATTACGGTCCGTCTGGACCTGACATATGACCAGCAGCCCGTGCAGATTTTGGACCGTCGACAAAAGCAATTGAGGAATAAGGTAGTCGACCTGATGAGAGTGATGTGGCGTCACGGATCACCTGGAGAGTCCACTTGGGAGCGCGAAGAGGAAATGAGAGAGCGTTATCCTTTCCTGTTTACTGATTAGAGTTGTTGATTCCGAGGACGGAATCTTTATTTTAGTGGGGTAGAATGTAACGGTCGCTTTCCGACCTTATGAATTTCCTACGTGCACGTGCTTTATCATGCACTTATTTTATTTGGCTATTTCTGGACTCCGACAAGTGCGATGTGATATGCTGTTGTGATCGTATGGGAGTGTAGAATTTTATAGAAATTTTTGGGAACGTCATTTCACGGCTCGTTTTCTCGCAAAACGACTTGGAGTGGTAGGGGCGTTTTAGTCATTTGTCTCAAAACGCCGTTTCCAATTTTACGTTAATTTTTTGTAGGTGTTACACATGATTGGGCTCCGTAGATCTGTGTGTCTCGTCTCCACGATCGCCCCGATATTTTCGGATTATTTTTCTGACGCCTGGATTGAGAGATATCACCCGGAATAACCTCGACCGTCGATTTTCCCCAATCAGATTCAAATTTCGAAATTGTTAGCCAAATCTGGCTAAATATTTCTTTTAAATCGTTTTAAATCTTTCCTAATCTTCTTCTCTATTGACCCCTAGACTTCCCCCAAATTGTACACCTACTATCTCCTACCACTAACACATTTAACCTATAAACCCTATAGTTATATATCAACTATTTATTATTATTAAAACCCAAACCTATCTCTTCCCTTCACGTGCAAAACCTAGGGTTGGAATTATTTTTTCAGCCGCCGCAACTATCACAGAGGAGCCGAGTACTCTCTCTCTCTCTCTCTCTCGCGTTTCTCTCCCCCACTTCTCCCCATTACCCTCACTCCGACCAACCCCGCACCCCGACCCCGACGGCGACTGCACACCGGCGACCACGCAGCCGCCGCGACCCCGCCGTGACCCCGCCTGAATGCCCGTCGCCGGGCGGTTTCTTCACCGCTTCGCTGCAGCAAGGCCGCGCCGCTGTTTTGCTGTCGACGGCGCCGCTCGACATCGGAGGACCGCCGCCGACCCCGCTGAGCACCGGAGGAGCCCCCCGCAGCCTCTGTCCGCGCGCGAAAGCAGTAACAGCTGCTGTTGTTCTTCTTCCCGTGGCTGCCGCCGTTTCTCAGTTGATGCCTCACCGCACGGCCGCCGCCAGCGTCCCCTAGGTCACCGCAAACCTCCCTGAGGCTGTTCACCTCGACTGCAGCCCCTCCCCGCGGGTTGTTTCCTCGTGCAAACCGCGACAACGACATCGAGAGCCGCTGTACGTGCTCCCGGCGCCACCCCCGACGCTCCGACGACGTTGAGAGGTCGTGCGTTGCTCGTGCTCGCTGTTTTTGCCGACGGACTGACCGTGCTCGCTGCCCGCACTTTGTCTGCTGCCTGGACGAGTCTCACTACGCTACCCATAGTCGAGACGCTGTAGACACTGCAGATCCCCTGCCGCCCAGACACTACGTCTGCACTACTCCAGACACCGGAGAGGTTGGTTTTCCCGAAACTCGTAGCGCAACCCACCCGTAGCGAAAACTGGAAACCTAACTAAAATCGGCAACTTAACACATTAAATTTACTTTCTGCTCCCTTAAAACGATGTGGAACCGTAGATCGATGATCAGACTTTTTTTGACTGTGCACATATGATAGAATCGTCGGATAGGCTGAACGGACACTTTGACTTGTGACTGTTAGGGTAGCCACGATAACCTAGAAACAAACCCTAAATAGGATTTACTGAAAACGCGACCTGACACCGTCGCCGTGACACTGTTTCAGACGGACTACCGCGGACGCGACGACTGGACGAGACGCCCCAGACTGACGACACACTCGCCATCACAGGTAAGTGTACCCACTTGCATTGTTGACCGCATCTTGGTCTTAAATTGTTAGAACTGTTAGACTGTATGTGTTTAGAACCGGACGTGAAATGATAGCGTCCGGGTCGCCCTGACGACTTAGACTTGACGACGAAGTCTAAGCCCGACAAACAACAACTTTTGACACCGTAGGATTATCTTGTGTGTGCGTGCGTGTGGACACCCTAGAATAACATCTCCCGTACACTGGTCGTGTCATGTCCCTGTTACACAAAAGCCTACGGGCGTTTCAGATGCTTCCATGGCGGAAGTGATCTCCGTGATACAAAAAGCCTTCGGGCGTTTCAGATGCTCTCCCTATGAGAGTGATCTCCGTGATACAAAAAGCCTTCGGGCGTTTCAGATGCTTCCTGAGCGGAAGTGATCTCTGTACTTCTTGTCCTGAGTTCCTGGGTTTGGGGTAGGGTTGAGCGTGCGCACGGGGAGAGGGTCTGATCCCCCTCGAACCGTAAGGCGTGAACCCTTCGTGTCTTACGTGTCCTGTCCGTCTTGTCTAGTCTAGTTCCGTCTTATCCTGTCACCTTTAGGATATTCCCATAGTCGGTAGCACACACTACGACTACTGCTTGCTACGCTTTACTTTTCCTGCTGCGTTACTTCCTACTTTTTACTTCTCAGTTATAACCCCAGCATGCTAATCAACCAGTAAAACGATGTTTAATAGTTCGGTACACTTGCAGTAGAGTCTGACCTTCTGTTGTAGACTTTACCTAACGTACAGTTCCTTTCTTTGGTGCTGTACGTCAGGTGTTGAGCCGGAGTACGACGACCAGGCAGAGCTACCTGAGGACGTAGAGCCGGAGGACGCCGATCCTGAGTATGTGCCCGAGGAGGACCAGAGTTAGTGATCCCCGTTGCTGATCCAGAGGTTCCATCTTAGTTGTTGGGTGCGTAGCACCGTTTACTTCTGTTTAGGTTGGGTGCTTGCACCAGTGGTTTTCTTTCTGTCGTTGTAGCCGACTCAGGCTTTTGTTGGACTCAGTACTTTGGATAAATAAAATTTGGAATAAAATGAATGTCTTTCTCTTTCTTTACTTTTATTGTTCTGTACTAATATGCTGGGACCTGTACCTTCGACTTGGAGTACCACACAGACTCTTATTGGGTCTGGGCTTCTCAGCCCTGGTCTAAGCGGGCCTTAGTCACGCTTCGCCTCCGTTGTTTTGGGAAGCGGGGCGTGACAAGTGTGAGAGCAATTCAAATACTTCATTTCAATAGCAATGAAAGTAAAAGCAACCAACCATGCCACTAGGTTCATAAAGCTTAAGTAACGTACTTAAAAGTTGTTATTTGCAATTGTTTGGTAATTTCGGTCACGAGACCGGAGCAATGCAGTTTAAAGTAGTAAGTGATAAATACTCGAACCTTTGAAACTAGTAGAAAATAATTTATTTGCAAGAGGTAAATACTTTCCTGAAGCGATGCGAGGTTTGGGTGTCCACGCGATCGTTAAGGGAGCGCGAAACTATCTGCGTTGTCGAATTCATGATATTAAGTCAAAAAGTTCCTATCATCTAATACTGTTCATCTGTTTAGTGTTTGTAAAATATGTTTACCATTAACAAATTACTAAACTAACCTATAAAATATGCATATATATCTAACCTTATGGTACTGTCATCACTTTAACACATATGTTTTAATAGTTTAATATATGGTAATGTAGGGTACTGCAACTACATTTATTAGACTGACCAATGGGTACTAACAAGCATATAATATAACCATTTCTATTGCACTGAGTTCACATAAAACTAACATCCTATATATCGACTTACAGCTTGGGGGTTATTCGTCTTCTGTGCTGCAGTTGCTTGTAGGGTGCGGCTCGGACGGTAGCTTAGGGAAGCGTGGTGACGTCGGATGCGTGGCAAGTGGCGTCGAGTTTTGGAAGTGCTCCGACGGGGACCCGGCACTGCGATTCTGAGGGGGCGGACGGGGTGGAGCGGGCGTGGAAGCGTCGGGCATGAGGATCTCTGTAGTCGGCGTCGACGTGAGGAGAAGTCGGAGCAGGTGGTTTCTTGTGGGGCGGCTGCCGTCGACTTTGGGAGGAGCTATAGTCGGAAGCGAGTTTACGGCGCGGCTTTTGGTGGTCGGGGGAGGACGGGAGTGTGCGATGCGTGCTGGGCGAGGAGAGGCGAATCCGGAGGCATGAGGGCTGGGACTGCAGGCGCTCAGCGGTAGGCGAGAGGGAGAGGTTGCGTGAGAAAGATGGGTCGCGGGGATAATGCCATTTTCGACGTCGCGAGGCTTGGGGAGAAGCCCGTGGGGTTCGCGAGGGCTGCTCACTGGCTCGGTGTAGGAGAAGACTGGGCGCCAGCGGGTGCAGATGGAGATGCCGCTAGGTTCGGAGAGAGGCGACGTGGTGGTCGCGGCTGAATGGAGAGATAACACCCGGCGGCGTAGGAAGGCGGAAACTACCGGCAAGATCAACGGCAAGGGAGGTCGGGCTGGGGGTCGCCGGCGAGAGGGTTGCTAGGGGAGAAGGTCCGGTGAAGGCTGGATGCTAGGGTCGGAGCAGAAGCTGGCGGTGAGGCGCGGGCTGCGGGTTGAAGACAAGGTGTCGGGGCGATGGAAGCGGCGTCGGAGGCGACGTGCACGGTGGCGGTGGAGGCCGCGGGAGAGGGGAAGGACAGTGAGGGGTGGCGACGGGCTGCGGGGTGAGGGCGCAGCGGGCTATGGCGAGGCGGTTACGGAAGGGGAGGGTGGCGCTGGCCTCTCGGGGTTACCGGAGGTTTGGAGAGATGGGAGGTGGGCTCTCGGGGGTTGTTTGCTGAGGGATGTCGTTCGTTGTTCGGTTTTATGGAGAGGAGAAGAAGAATGAGAAAGGTGAACGGATGGGCGACATGCGGCGTCGAACCTCGGAGAAAAAGGAGGGTGACGAACGTGGAGGGCTCGGGGGAGGTGCCCGCTTGCACGAGACGGGACGTGCGGTAGTGGGTTCATTGAAAACCCAAAACGTGGGGTCGTGACGTGGAGGAGAAAGAGACGTGTATCTGAGTTTAGTTATAAAAAGAATTTGTTTATTAAAAAAACTAACTTCGGAGTAAAATCTCATAGGTTAGTTTGGATTAATAATTAGTTACTAAATTAAGATATGGTTTATCATTAGAATTAATTGAAGGATAATATGATAAAAGTTTGTTTTTAAAACTTTAATCCCAAAAATCACAGTCTGTTTAATAAACCAAATCGTTTTGATTTCTTTTATAAAAAAATGTGTTTTGGTAAGAAAACAGATTAGTACTTCAAAAGAAAACTAAATTTCAAAAGATTCCCTTTTTATTTTTTTATAATCGTGATTTACTCTAAAAGATATAATTTAGGAAAATATTAATGATAATTATAATAATAAGATATAGGCAACTTTGCCTCTCGTTATCCAAAAATTACAAAGAAAATACCAGAACGGTCGCGCCTCCGAGAGGGTCATGAATACGGGGTCCAATCGCGAGTCCGAACTAAGAAAAACAATAATTAAAATTAAACACGAGAAATACACATACGATAAAGAGATACGCACTAAAAATGTACGTCCGGAAAGCGGCCGTTACAACTGTTAACCCAACAGGCGACTGTAAATCCTTCTACAGGCCACTGGCCGTAATGAGGGTAAGTTAAGATGATCCTAGAAAAGTCTGGGAATACAGGACATGCGACTGATGAAGAGAAGACAGTCGGCTGTAAATCCAACATGCGACTATAATTCCTTCTACAGACGACTGTCACAAACCTTAACATTTTTCAGAGAGTTGAGTCTGCAGAGAGGCTCACAGACAAACGACTGTTGAAGCATTAACAGTCGACTGTGCCATTGGAAAGTCGACTGAAAATCTAGCATCAGTCGACTGGCACTAGAATAAAAAATATTCCAGAGAGTAAGTTCTGCAGAAGAATCATGGACAGACGACTGTTAAAGCATTTACAGTCGATTGGTCCTTGGACAGGCGACTGTAAATACAAGATCAGTCGATTGGCCAGATCAAAACTGAGAATTGGTTTTAGGTTGAAGATATACAGGCGACTGATTAACAATCCACAGTCGACTGTCACTTGAACAGGTGCCTGTGAAATGTACAACAGTCGCCTGAAAAAGTTAAAGCTTAGAAACCCAAGAATAAACCAATTAAGAATGTGCATAACAGGCGACTGTAGAACAAAACACAGTCGACTGTTTTTAGACAGGCGACTGTAAATTGTTCAGCAGTCGACTGTTTATATCATGAGATGCACAATCTTGATTAAAATGGATTGGATTCAAAGGAAAGATAATCTAATAATTTCCTAAGACTGAAATGAAGATGTGTGTGTGCTCCAACATAGTTCTACTTCTAAGCTACATATTAGAAGGGAAAAAGAAGACTACACTTGTAGAACTCTCTCTTCTTTTCAAAGTATGAGCTTGAAGTCTTCTAAGAGTTTCAATCACCATCTTTGATCATCCAATCCACTTTCGTTGCTTTCATTGATCTTTGAGTGACATCCATTGCTATAGATCTTCATGATATGCTTAGGCAATGGATTAACTACAAATAGGCGATTAATCACAAGTATTTATATTTGCTCATCATTAACACCAAGTAGGGAGAAGTCCAATACTCAACAAAGAACTGACTTAAGCATCAGATTGGATTTGGTTGAATCCAGATCTGACCCCCTGACGAGCTTCTTATCTTGTAGATCGTTATGGAGATTGTTCAGCCTCGGTTTGACTCGGCATACTTTGCTTGGCCCTAAACCCGCTCTTCCTAGAGTCAGCTCGGCTGGTACGTCGAAGGTCGGCCACGTCTGCCACACTAGCCACGTCCTTCGGACCTCCCATCATTAACATCCACAGTGAGAAAATACCCTGAAACATCTAGCACAATCTGTGGGAATCGAGTCAGCGTCCACATCCTCTTCCATACCATTCATGACTCAACCCACCAATGAGGGGTCTTACTGGTCAAACATTACATGGGAGTCCAGCGATCCATTACCCACCATGGACCCTGGCCCCTCTGCTCGAGAGATGCACAAGTCACAGTTGGTGACTTTAGAGCAGTTTCACTTGTTCACTAGGGAAGTGAGCACCAACATGCAAGCACTGGCGGTCGTCATAGAATGGCTCACGGGTCCTGAACATCGGTCCACGTGAAGCCTGATTAACTTCATAATTCCTCCCTAGCAACGCCTAGCAATACAATCTATCATAGTGGCAGACTAATAAGAGGCATCCCTAAACCTGGAGCAGCAGTTCGGCATGACCCTTCGGCTTTGCAATGACCGTGGACCTCCATCCCTCCCGTGGGATGAAGAAGAGCAAAGAGGTGTTAACCTATCTGTGGCCACCTACAAGCATCTGCGACCTACTCCTGAGTAAGCAGACAACCATCTCATCATCTAGACGATAACTGGCACCTAGGGAGACGACAGGAACGAAGTAGGAGTCCGAGCCAAAGGCCTCGGACGAAATGCAAAAGGAAGTCCCAAAGGGACATTGTTAGAGCTTTAAATTTATAAACTACTAGCGCACGACATCATCGTAGTACTTTACGGGTCGTCCGTAGGGAGGTGGATTGATCGAGTACTAGCTCGAGATAGGGTTGAATGCAAGCTACGTTAATCGGATTGAAGGGGACATGGTTTACGGAGATTAGCAAAATTATAATGCAAAAACACATGGAGATAGAGACAATAGCAAGAATGACAATTAAAGAACGAGAATATAACCCAAAACAACAATTAATAACAAAATAATAATAAAACCATACAAAGAGAAGCAAGAGAACACTTATCTCATTAGATTCACGAGAGGGTTGTTAATCCAATTACAAATCCATGAGAGAAGCACCCAAAAAATTCTATCTAAACTAATCTACTCCTAAAGAAATATAATGGAACAGTAAAAAGATGCAAATGCGAGCCAAAAAACTCGGCTCCTTTGTTCCCTCAGCTTTATATACAATCTAAAACCCATCGGGTTTAGCTCCAAACCCGTTTTGAAACGGCCGTTGGAGAAATCCAAACGGTTGTGTCGATTACAGATTATTACGCACGTTGTGCTGTTGGAGGAGAACTCATTCAACACGACCATTTGGAGAATCCAAACGACCGTGTGAAGTTGAGTTAAAGGCCATTGAAAGGAGTTCGACGTGGCCGTCTGCGGACTCCCCTCTATTTCTCCAAGATTTTCCGAGAGTTACGCGGCCATTTGGATTAATCCAAGAGACCGTGTGGAATGGGCTTGAATTAAGGAGTTGCACATACTCTCATACGGCTGTGTGATGCCCAAATTTCTGAAAAACAGTTCACACTGCCATGTGGAAATCCCACACGGCCGTTTGGTATTTCCAGCATTGCATAATTCTGCACCAAGTTGCACTCCAGAAAAATCTAGAATAATATAGAAAAATCGGTTTTGAGTAACGAGGTGGTGTTGGAATTGTGACATTGCTCTCTACGATACAAAAATATGAGAGCTCGAAAAATATCGCTGGAGCAGATTTTTGAAAGGTGAAAGGGTTGGGTGCAATAGAGCTTCTTGCAGCTTCAAAACAACACTTTTTGACCTTTGGCCATAGAATCTTCACTATATCCACGTCCTTTGATCCCGGCATATGTGATCAACTCCAAAAGTTCCCAAAACACCCGTATTTACCTGAATTTCACACAAAACACCCAAATAGTCAAAGTGAACGAAAATATGATATAAACAATGTAAAGTGGGATTAAATGTGAACAAAAGTGTTGTAAAATGGGTGTAAAAAGGTGAAAATAAACACTCATCAAAGTCCCCCAAGCTGAACTCTTCCTCGTCCTTGAGGAAGACAAGCGGGTGTAAAGCTCGAAGAGAAAAAGAAAGAAGGAAAGGAGAATCCTAGATCACCTTCTCGGGTTTCAATACACAGACACCACTAAACAACAACGACATGAAAAAGATGTCCTTACACCATAGCAACCATTTCAATTTCATAGTGAAAAATGTTACTTCAATGGATTTAACAATAATGAGCAAAATCTATCAAGATGTCATAGAATCATCATAATCATCACTATCGGGCTATGGCATGGCACATGGTATACGAATTCATGGTTATCACAAATCTCGATCAAAATTCATAACTAAGAGCGAAGAGTGTATCATGCAAAGCAAGCATAGAAAAGAATGGTTTCAAGAATTACACTAGCATGCATCAATTCATAGGCAATCACACCACAATTCAATTCAATTCTCAAATCATGGAAATTTTCCGTGTCTCCTCCCATATGCACTTGAAAAACTTATTGTGTCACTCGTCAATGCACCCCTCAAGACTAAGCATAGCCCTAGAATTAGAATTTTTGTGATTTTTGTGATTTTTGGCCTTTTATGAGATTTTTTGGCCTTTTGGTATTTTTTGAGATTTTTGGCGTCAAGGACTTTGCTTGGAGGATTTGGCTTAGCTTGAGAGTAATATGCATTGTTATTGCAATATGTTATTATCATATATACAAATATTTTTCTATTTTCGAGCAATCGCTCTCACTCTCTCACATGCCTTCATGCACGGGACTCAACAAGGTAGTTTCCAATCATCAATTCAGGAATGAAGTAGGTTATCCTACTCATATCAGCATGTAGTGGTTCGATCAACCCAAATAACATTCAAGACATGCAAATAGCAATGATAAATGTGATTGAAAAGCAATTGCTCCAGTTATATAAGAATTATTGATCATGAGAATTTATGTGATTTCTATAGATGGTATACTAATATGCCAACCATGACTGAAGCTAGATTAAGACTCAACCACTTCTAAAATCATGATATAAATGGAAAATAAATCTATAAGCACACACAATACATAGCATATGAAGCTAAAATAACTTATGGTGATGTAGGAAAGTGGCAAAGCACATGTGTCTAGCAGGCGAAACACATAAGAGAAAACACATCATCGAAGGTTCATCTCTAGGGGCAGGGAGAATAAAAGGGAAAAGAAATAAAATGGAAAAGATGCATAAAAAGGCGGAAAATGGCAGAAAACACAAGAAATATGCACAAAGTGCAACTCCTACAAGCTAAAGCTTGCATTGCCCTCAATGCAATAAAATCACAAGTAATGGGAGGGAAAAAGATAAATGGGACAGAAAAAGATAAATGTGAGGGGGAAAACATAAAAAGGAAAACAAAAAATGGCTCAAGGTGATACTCTCTCCCAAGCTGATAAAAGTTATGCCCCAAAAGATATGAACATCCGATACGGGGCACAAGGGATAAAGGGGAGAGTAAAAAATGATAGGCAAATCAAGTGTCACCACCCTTTGGAGATGGTGGGGGTCTCATAGATGAAAACGAGTACATGTTTAAGGATAAATGGGCCAAAAATCAAGAAAAGGGTGTTCGGGGTAAAATGATAAATGGGGACCACCAAAAGGGGAAAAATTATTCAAACAAAAGAAAATCCTAAATACACTCCCCCTGCTATCGAGAGGAGACGAGATTATTCTACTCTAAACTAGAAAGCAGTAAAAAGTTTGCACTACTGGATTAGGATACACCTGAGCAAACAGTGGATCTATGATCTAAAGCGGGGCAGGTAGCTCCTCCAACTGCTCCTTTCGTGGCTCCATCAAAAGCTTCGTGCCACGAATGCCAACGGACCCAAGCAATGCAGCCCCAAGCGACCCTTGAAGATATTCACCTATATCTTGCAAAGAACGAGTTGCATCAATCCATGGCAAAAATTCTTCCCCAAAATTAAAGTATCCTAGAGATAGTCGTCAATATAAATAGGAAAGATAATAGAAGGGTGATGAATACTCCCTAAAAATGTGGTGCTATGCCCTGGCGATGTCGCAACGATATCCTGGCCATGCTCATCAATGTGCTCGTCAGGTGCTGACATGGCCTAGCAAGCCTCCGTTGAGTATGAACATGTGTCCTGTGAAAGGTGCACCATGTCATGCATATCTAAATCTAAAAGATTTTTAAGTGAAGTAGGAGATTCAAATATAGGGTCTGCAAGATCTCCCCGAGTGGGAGCAGTAAGCTTTGGTGGATGCGATGCCTCTGGTGGAGTGATGATGGGCTGTAAGGAAGTGGTAGAGGTAAGTGAGTGTCAGGCTCAATGAAATGAGTCATGGTTTCCATGTCTACATGCTCTTCCTTCTCGTCGACGTGGGTATTCTCTATGGCCTCCTTGGTGCTCTCACGTGGCCTCTGCCCGTTAACAACCTATACATGAGAGATTGTTTGCATACATGGGTTTATGCTCGGCTCATCATCCATTTGTGGGATGTAGTCTGGAGTTTGATGATGGATGTGAGCCTCGGTGGCGTGTGTCTCAAGGGTGGTACCTGCTTGGGGGAAGAGACTCATATGAAAATTTTCAAATTGTAAACTGTTACGACCTTAAGATCGGCCCAGTCGATCTAGGCCCGTATGATCAAAGCCCAAGTCAGAGCCCGAAGAATCTTTATAATGAGACCTAGCTCACCGAGGCCCAGAGCAGCCCGCACAGGCAGGGCGGCAATCTTGTCAACCGAACCAAAGAAAAGAGCCCTCCGACAGATCGCACATGTTCTATGCTAGCTCGCCTCAGAGGTAGCTCGCCCCAGAAGCAGATCGCCTACCTCTTTGCCCAAAAGCAGTTTGCTCAAGGAGGAAGGTGACCTGCCATATATATCACTGCCAGTTTCACTACAGACAAGTCTGACAAAAGCGCACATGGCTACTTCGCTGTCGCCTGACAAAAGCGCACCTGGCCGCTTTGCCGCCTGACGGCCTGACAAAACCATGCCTGATACTTACGGCCCTGACAGCCTGATAAAAGTGCGCCTGACATGTTCGACTCTGACATCCTCGACCGAACCTTCGACAGTCTGACACTGCCAGCTCAACTAAAGCAACAGACTCCAGCAGCCTATAAATTCACCCTCTCCTCCAATGAGAAAGGGGCTGGCTAATCTGTAAGAAACCCTAACACATCTACTTATATTCAAGGTCGAATATCCTCCACATATTCGTGTCTTCCACACTAGTTTGCCACGCGAGTGCCGATCTGCCTCTAAGATCGCCCATACATTCTCCAAATAGTCACCAACTGACTTAAGCATAGGAGAGGCTCTTGATTGACAACCAACTGATCCTTTCTGACGTGTTGTTCATATTATAGGAAGCTCGCTCCAGCCATCGGTGGTCGAAGTGATCTTCGACGACCTTCATCAATTGGCGAGTGACCTTCACCAAGTGACGAGCGACCTTCACTGGATCAAGGGCGACCTCGAGATTTCTATCCTCAAAGTGCTCTCGAGTGTATGATTAGCCTTGTCTACACCCAAACACTTGTAATCATTGTAACTGTGATTCCCATTTCAATATAAATTCAGTGTTAGCGGATTTTACTCCGCAACATTTGGCGCCGTCTGTGGGAAGAAGGGTTACATCCATGGCAGGCCCCACACAAATTCACTGCAATCATCGTAGCGATAACCAGCCAATGCTTGAGGAGACCCTATCTCCAAGGAGGTCCCCCCCAAAGAGATGCACCCATTGAGGGGCCAGACGCTACCATCGAGGCTGCAGCCCGTGGCATCTATCAAAGCTTTGAGATCTTCAACAAAGTGATGAAGGACATGGTTGCGGTGAAATATATGAGACGACCTCCAACTTCAGGCCCCTCCAGACCTCTCAACATGTGGCAGAACCTCCTCTCTGAATTCTAGGAAGAAGTGGCCGCTCGAAGGAGGCGCTTCAATGAAGAGGAGTTAGCCGCTCTACAGAGGTGTCTCGATGATGAAGAGGCTGCTGCTAGGCAGAGACGATTCGATGAGGAGGAGGCCACAATACAAAGACAGCTTGATGAGGAAGCATCTACCCGACAGCGATGTTACATCGCTTCTGTGAGGGAGAGGATCCAGCAGGGGAGCTTGGGAATCCCCTACACAGCGATCGAGATGGTGCGGGAGCACATCTCGCAAGATCACGTTGTAGAGAGCCACTCTCGCAGGAGACCGCCAAGCCCAAGGAGCGAAGGGCACCCCCATCAAGGCCGAAACCCCCCTCGGGCTGAGTGCCTCTCTCCTAGATGCAATGATCGACGGGGGCAGAGTCGCGAGCGAAGCCCGATCCCCAGAGCACATAGAAGGGACTCTCCTAAGCATTGAGGTGGCTCATCCGGGTGTTCCAACCACATGCAAGAGCTCTGTGGTAGTCGTGACGCCACACGAAGGTTGCCAGCACCTCTCCAACATCCCGAAGAAGCCACCCCACTGACCCGAAGGGTGATCTCAACCTCAATATCGCGTAGGTTCAAGTTACCCCAACTTGAATTGTACGACGGCTCGGGCGATCCACTCAAACACGTGCAGCACTATAAGGGGGTGATGGAGATCCAAGGAGCAAATGACGAGCTCCTCTACCGTGCCTTCTAGATGACTCTGAAGAAGTTTTCCGTGGAATGGTACAACGACTTGTCCGACAGATCGATTTACTCCTTTGGCGATATGTCCCACAAGTTTCATCTATAATTTCGAGTGGGGCCAAGGAGGAAGAAGTCCCCTGATTATCTATTCACGGTGGTCCCGGAGGAAGGGGATACCCTTCGGAGGATCCAGCAGCGCTTCAATGAAGAGGGCCTTAGCATGATGAGTTGCAGAGATGAGCTCCCCATGGCAACCTTCAAGAAGGGGCTCACTAATTACAGTCTATACAAATCCTTGCTCTACGACCCGCCAATGGACCTCGACACTCTTTTCTCCAGAGTGGACAAGTACATGCTCAGTGAGGAGTCATTGGGGGTGAAGAAGATAGTCACTCCAACCAAGCATCTCAGAGTTGAAGCCCAGCCTTTACCTAGGCCAAGGCAAGATGACCGCCCACGAGGGCGGGATCAAGATCACCCCCGAGGGTGCGACCATGGAGGCCCCCGAGGAAAGGATCACCCCGGACCTCTAAGGAGGTTCCTCGCTCCAAGGAACCCCGCTCCAAGGAACAGGCCTGAAAGAGCACTGTTGAAGGCGTATTATACAAGGCTCAATTCCCCATAATCCAAAGTGATGGCAGCAGCCAAGACGGGCGGACTTCTCAGAGATCCGCTCCTGGAGATGAAGACAAGGCCGAACACCTGCAATGCGTAGAAGTACAGTCGATACCACCGCGACCACGGCCACTACACCGACGAGTGCTATGTTCTAAAGAAGGACATAGAACGGCTAATCCAGGGCGGCCATCTTTAGAGGTTCGTCGATCAAGGAGGCCAAAGGTGGGAAGGGCGAACTCCTGTGGAACCAATTCGGCCGACCCAGGCCCCGAACACCGAGCAAGCTGCCCATCCTATTACCAGTCCTATCATGTAGATAGATGTGATATGCGGTGGGCCGGTCTCGGGCAGAACCTCTGCATCCCAAAGAAAGAGTTATGCGCGGCAGGTCATGATGGCAGGCGCTGACGCAGGGTCAAAACGAAGAAGGGTAGCTCCACCCCCATCTCCTTCTCTGATGACGACGTAGAGGGGATCGAGCTGCCACATGACGATGCCATCACCATCGAAGCTCTCATCAGGCAGGCAATTATGAGCAGACTCTTGGCCGACACCGGAAGTTTATGCGACATACTATTTTTGTCGACGATCCAGAAAATGGGATTGGGCGAGGCGGACTTAAAACCATGCTTAGGCCCGATTGTCGGCTTCACTGGCCACTCGGTGCCCATTGTCGGAATGATCGATCTGCCCGTCACCCTGGGGGAAAGGCCGAGGATTCTCACGTGAATGACGTAGTTTGTCATCGTCAATGTCCCCTCAGTGTACAACGGCATCATAGGGCAGCCTTACATGACCGTCATCGAAGCTCTCCCCTCGCTGCTGCACCAAATGATAAAGTTCCAGACTCTGTATGGGGTTGGACAAGTGCGAAGAAGCCAGAAGCTCTCGCGAAGCTGCTACGTCAGCTCCACCAAGCACAAGAGCAAGCGCTGTCGATCGAACTCCTTGACGGTCGAGAGGACTTTGCTCATCAACGACCAACTCCGGTGGAGGGTGTAGACGAGGTGCTACTGACAGAGGAAGCGGACAAATTGTATCGATTGGCACGAAATTGACCACAGAGCTGAAGGCAGTGCTGATCGACCTCCTCAAGGAAAGCGTTGATATCTTCATGTGGTCACCCTCAGACATGCTTGGAATCGACAAGGCGGTGATCTCCCATGAGCTGCACGTCGACCATGAAGCTCTCCCTGTGCAACAGAAGAAGAGGAGCGTTGAGGGAGAGAAAGTGCAGGCAGCGGATGAAGAGGTGGAGCGGCTCCTAGAAGCTGGATTCATTAGAGAGGTGAGCTATCCTGACTGGCTCGCCAATATGGTGATGGTGAAGAAGCCCAGTGGAAAATGGCGAATGTGTATGGACTTCACCGACCTCAACAAAGTCTGCCCAAAGGATAGCTTCCAGCTGCCAAGGATCGACCATCTGGTGGACAATGCCTCAGGGTAGGAACTTCTAACTTTCATGGATGCCTTTTCAGGCTACAACCAACTACAGATGGCGACCCATGATGAGAAGAATATGGTGTCCATCACAGACCAGGGGACATTCTGCTACACCAAAATACCGTTCGGAATCAAGAACACCGGAGCGACCTACCAACAGATGGTCAAGAAAATCTTCCATCCCCAGTTCGGCAGGAATCTGGAGGTCTATATCGATGACATATTGGTGAAATCAAAGTGGGCCGAAGATCATCTCGCCGACCTGGAGGAGACATTCCAAAAGGTGCGATGCTACAACATGTGGCTCAACCCAGCCAAGAACATATTTGGCGTCGAGTCGGGGAAGTTCCTTGGCTTCATGATCACCAAGCGAGGAATTGAGGCCAACCCCGACAAGATCGCCGCCCTTACCATTATGACGGAGCCAAGGACGATCCGGGACCTGCAGAGGCTGAATGGACGGATCGCTGCACTGGAAAGATTCCTGTCGAAATCTGCAGAGAGGTCACTCCCATTCTTCAAGATTCTTCAAAAAGCCCTTACTGAGAGGAAGGGTGCAAGGAAGGTGGTGGAGTGGGACGACTCCTACGTAAAATCTTTCGGCAAGCTGAAGGCCTACCTGCAAAGCCTGCCGCTGCTCGTAAAGCCCGAAGAAGGAGAGCAGCTCGGCCTCTACCTTGTCACCACTGAGGAATTTGTAAGCTCGGTCCTAGTGAAGGAGGACGGGGGCATCCAGAGGCCGGTCTACTATGCCAGTCGAGTGCTCTGACACGTGGAGAATCGCTATAACCCCATCGAGAAGATCTCTACTGCTTGGTTCTGTCCGTAAGGAACCTCCGACCCTACTTCTAGGCGCACACCATCGCCGTCTACACAAACTTGCCACTGGAAAAGAACACGAGGAGGCTGGAAAGATCATGCCGAATGCTGAATTGGAGTGTCGAGCTCAGCAAGTCGACATCGGCTACAAGCCGAGGGCAGTGATCAATGGGCAAGCACTAGCAGACTTTGTAACAGAGTGCACTATGGAAGAGAATGAAGAAGCTTTGCCCAACGGCCGCCTGGATGCGGAACCGCAGTAGCTCGCCTACGAAAGTCATGCCTCTCCATTAACCCAGTCTGACGGCAAGCAATGGGTCGTCCACGACGACGAATCGGCCACAACGTCAGGGAGCAGAGCTGGCATTGTAATAGAGACTCTGGAGGGGAGCCTAATAGAGTACGCCCTCCGCTTCAACTTCTTGGCAACCAACAATGTGGCGGAGTACGAGGCCGCCCTCAACGGCCTAAAGCTCTGCTGGGTGCTTGGAGCGACAAATGTGCTGTTGATCAGCGACTCAATGCTGGTCGTTCAGCAAATTGAAGGAAGCTTCGAGGCGAGGGAAGAACTGATGAAGCGGTACCTGAAATGCGCCCGGGGTCGAACTCCTCAAATTCAGGAAAGCTACAGTCCACCATCTACCAAGGTCAAACAACATTTGCGCTGATGCCCTCTCAAAGCTGGCTTGTCTTCTCCGGCAGAGATTAGGAAAGCCATCTACATTGAGAACTTACTGATGCATAACATTGAGGAGGGTGAACTGATGTGCATCGAACAAGAGCGATCGTGGATGAGCCCGATCATCGCCTACCTGAAAATCGGAGCCCTACCTGAAGATATGATGGAGTGCAGAAGACCGAGAGACGAGCTTCGCCATTCGTGATCCTCGGCGATGTACACTACCAAAAGCGTCGCACGAAGAACGATGTATTGCCCTACTTAAAGTGCCTTGGGCCGAGAAGAGCTGAGGAAGTCATCTGTGAAATACATGAAGGATTCTACAGGAATCATCATGGTGGCTGCACCCTGACACATAAGGCAGTCTGGCAGGGCTACTATTGGTCGAACATGCTGAAGGACGCAATCGACTTCGCCAAGCGGTGAGGGGAATGCCAGAAATTTTTCAAGCACACAAAGGATCCGCCTGCCGACCTGATTCCAATTCTCACCCCGGTCCTGTTTGCCAAGTGGGGCCTCGGCATCCTCGGACTGTTCCCAATGGCAACCGGAGGAAGGAAGTTCCTAGTTGTCGTCGTCGACTACTTCACCAAGTGGATCGAAGCGGAGCTCCTAGCGCGCATTACCTCAAAGGACATGAACAACTTCGTCTGGAAGTCTACCATATGTCGCTTCGGGATACCCCGCTCCATTGTGATGGATAACGGGACGCAGTTCGACTCCACAGACTTCAGAGAATTCTGCTAAGACTGGGGCATCAACCTTCACTTTGTCTCCGTGGCGCACCCACAGTGCAATGGCATGGCCGAGGCAGCGAACAAATGCATCCTTGGTCCCTTGAAGAAGAAGGCTGGCAACACCCCTGGATCTTGGCCTGATGAGCTACCCGACATCCTTTGGTCTTATCACACTACCTACAAAGCTTCAACCAGTGAGAGGCCCTTCATGCTAGCCTATGGGGCAGAAGCCATCATCCCAAAGGAGGTCGGCGAACAATCTCTCCGCCTCCAGTACTTCGACAAACAAGCAAATGAAGAAGGCCTCGACCTCAGCACCGAGCTCCTCGATTAGGTAAGGGATCGTGCTCTAACACGTCTTATCAAGCACAGCCAAAGGATGGCGAGGTACTACAACTCTTGGGTGAGGAAGTGAAGCTTCAGAGTCGATGACCTCGTCCTCGGTGATACCATCTTCAAACCCGAGATCGGCCGCCGTGGAAAGCTCTCCGTCAAATGGGAGGGCCCCTACAAAATAGCGGATATTGTGGGACCCACGACCTACATTTTGGCTAACATGGAGGGCGAAGAATTAGCTCATTCATGGAACACCCAACATTTACTTAAATACTATCAATAAAATTGAGATTTTATGTTTGTACAAACGACATATTGTTTAAATGACATTTTTAGATCCCCTCTGAGATAGATAGCGCCTCCATGAAGGTCGTCTTGATTGTCCGGAGCGGGCTACCTGATTACAAGTAAACTCTTGTATTTTCGTTTGTACATATGTATTTGTCACGACCCACTTCCCTAAAATGGAGGCGAGACATGAAAAGGTCCGCACGAGAGTGAAGCTGTGAAGCCCCAAACCCGATAAGCGTCAATAAAACATAAGCAGGTCCCTATAACCACAAACGGAACAACAATAATAACACAAGGAGAGACAGAAATAAAATCTCAAATCTCAGAATTTGTCCAACATGAAAATTAAGTTCAACATCCAGAAAAGCCACCAGGCTAAAAGAAAGAGTCTAAAGGCACAGAACAAGGCCAACAAGGACAACATAACAAAGTATAGGCGCAACGCACCGACAACTACAGCAGTCTAAAACAAAAGAGGAAAGCTCAACGAAGACACTATGACTGGTCCCCAGTGTCCACGTACTCCTCGCGAAACACAGGCTCGGGCTCGGCGTCAGCAAACACCTCGTCCTCAACAATGTACTCAGGCTCAGGATCTAACATGTGTCACCCAAAAGAGTAAAGGGGCACATGTCAGCAAGTCTAAAAGACTTGTGCAAGGAAACTGAAAGTAAGGTGACGTGTGTTTATATTTCATATATTCACGCACGTTTTCCTTTGTGTTTCTCCGTATTTTCTGCCGTCTTTTATTCGTTTTCTCGTATTTTCTCGTTTTCTTTCACTTTTCTTTGTTTCTCCATGTTTGCAGGAGATAGCCCGTGTAGGGGACGTTTAACGACGATATCTCAAGTCCCCGGAGCAACGGGAGGAGTCACGCGTGATCCAGGGGGTCAAACGACGAAGATTACATCTTTCAGCCCCTCACCCGGTCGGTTGGTCATCTCCAACCGATCGGGTGATGCACGCGTGCACCACCCGGTCTCAGCCGGAGCTCAAGTGAATGTCACCCGACCGGTTCACAGGCCGGTTCAAACGGGGCTGATTCTCTGTCTTTTCAAGCCAAATTCCAACCGATCGGGTGACTCTCACCCGATCGGTTCATCTGTAGCTGATGCTGAGGAGCCGAGACACGGGCACCCAACAGATCCCTTCACCCGATGGCGCCAAGATCCAACCGGTCACTCCAAGAACTCAACCGACCGGTTCATATGACCGGGTGAAAGTCCGCCATTTTTTGTTTATTATCTGTAACGGATCACCCGATCGGTTGACTTGTCAACCGATCGGGTGATACGAGATCCTATAAATAGGACCCCTAGGGTTCCAGAAACGGGGGGATGCTAGTTTTTACTGTTTTCTCCTATTTGTGACGGCTGTAATTACTTTTCTATTGTATGTTTTCGGATCTTTCTTAAACTTTACTATTATCTTAATTGCTCTACTACCTTCGCATTCCAATCGTCTGATTATGATGTCAACGGTTCATTTTCATTTAGATCGCTTTTTAATGAATATTTGTGAGTAGTTCCCAAATCTGGGATTTTGGCGGAAACCCCTTCGGGGGCTCTTCCCGATGCATCCATAGGGTTAGGAAATCGATAGGGATTAGGAATCTAACGGTTACGCGGGGTGTTTTATTGTCATCGGCGGGAAAAAGACCGCCTTTGACCGTTGGGCCAAGGGGGAATAAACTTGGCGGTTGACTCCCTAGCCATAGCTCACGCCCTTAGCGTAGACGCCGAATTCTAGCGCGCGGGAGCGGCAGGATGAGACGTTGGGAGTTATCGTTGCGAGCTTAGTGCTCCCGGAATCGATCAGTGTTAATGGACACGGGAGTGCCCACTGATCGAACCCGGGAAGTCCGGTGTATCATCCTGGGCACCGACCGGAATATCGGGCCCATGGGATGCTGGTACCACTTTCAGAGGCAACGTCTCACCATTAGACCCTAATTTCGATCGCCATCCTACCCGTAGGTCGTATCGGCGAGAGTCGCTCGTTGGAGTGGAAACCAAAGTCCCGGGTTTACTTTCCTAACTGGTTCTGATTATTAGATTTTGTTGTTTGCTTGAACATGCTTGTTTGCTAGATTAGGGTTTGATTGTTAATTGCTTGATTAGGTGTGATTTTGGTTTGCACATTTCCTGCATGAGTCCTCTTTGACTCTGGTGCATCGATGTGCATTATTTCTCGGAGCTTCGTGGAGAGGCATTCCTTGTCGACGTCCCCTCTCCCCAAGAGTTGGAATATCGTTACAGGGAATGGCGTGGTCTCGGTGCATCGTGGTTGCAATTCTTGCTCGTTGGTGGTCTGTGGACATGAGCTTTTTGCGGATTTCATTGTCCACGACATCATCAACTATGATGCAGTTCTTGGGATGGACTGGCTTGCGAGCTTCTATGCTACGATTGACTGCAGGAGGAAGAAGGTGGTGTTCGAGATTCCCGGACACCCAGTGTTTGAGTTCAGTCGTGGTAGCAGTTCGCTTGGTCCTGTCAGATTTCGGGCCAGGCCGGTGGAGGCTGTGGCTATGCAGATGGAGCTGGAGTGGCCAGCTGTGGTGCGAGATTTTGGCGACGTCTTCCCCGAGGAGATGTCTGGTTTGCCACCTGATCGGGCTTTGGAATTTTCTATCGATCTTGTTCCAGGTGCGCAGCCGATTTCGAAGGCGCCGTATCGTATGGCACCTGCAGAGTTGGAAGAGTTGCGGAAGCAGTTGGATGAGCTTTTGCAGAAGGGTTATATTAATCCTAGTGTGTCTCCGTGGGGAGCACCGGTGTTGCTGGTTAAGAAGAAGGATGGTTCGTGTCGCATGTGCGTGGACTATCGGGAGTTGAATGCGGTAACCATTAAGAATAAATACCCGTTGCCTCGCATCGATGATATTTTTGATCAGCTTGGAGGTTCGAGGGTGTTTTCTAAATTAGATTTGAGGAGTGGTTACCATCAGTTGAAGGTTAAGAAGGGAGACGTTCCGAAGACAGCGTTCAGGACGAAGTATGGACACTATGAGTTCGTGGTTATGCCTTTTGGCGTAACTAACGCGCCCGCAGTTTTCATGAATCTGATGAACCTGATTTTCTACGACTTTTTGGATAAGTTTGTCGTTATCTTCATCGACGACATTCTGATCTATTCGAAGTCGGAGGAAGAGCATGCCTCGCACTTAAGGACGGTGTTGGAGATTTTGAGGAAGCATCGGTTGTATGCTAAGTTTTCGAAGTGCGAGTTTTGGCTGGATCGAGTTGCTTTTCTCGGGCATGTGGTGACTGGAGATGGTATTTCAGTGGATCCCGAGAAGATTAGGGCCATCAGGGAGTGGCCTGTTCCGTCGTCTGCGTCTGAGATTCGGAGTTTTCTTGGACTTGCTGGTTATTATCGGCGATTCATTAAGGACTTTTCTCGTATTGCTGAGCCGATGACCAGGTTGACGCGGAAGGATGTTGCTTTTGTTTGGTCGGGTGATTGTGAGAGTGCTTTTGGTATTCTGAAGGAGAGGTTGACGAGTGCCCCTATTCTTGTTGTGCCTGATCGCAGCGGTGGATTTGAGATCTTTTGCGATGCTTCTGGCAAGGGTCTCGGTTGTGTGTTGCATCAGCACGGGCATGTTGTGGCGTATGCGTCACGTCAGCTTAAGGTTCATGAGAAGAATTATCCGACGCATGATTTGGAGTTGGCTGCCGTTGTGTTTGCTCTTAAGATTTGGAGGCACTTCCTGCTGAGTGAGAAGGTGAAGATTTTCACCGATCACAAAAGCTTGAAGTATATTTTCACTCAGAAGGAGCTCAACATGCGACAGCGTCGATGGTTGGAGCTTATGGCGGATTATGATATTGATTTGCAGTTTCACCCTGGCAAGGTGAATGTGGTTCCGGATGCTTTGAGTAGGCTTCCAGCGGTAATGATTTTGACCTCGCAGTGGAGATTGCAGCAGGATTTTTGTGAGTCTGGCATGGAGATTGTTCTTCCTGGGGAGGCTTCGTCGTTGATGTACATGCAGGTACAGTCGACGATCGTGGATCGGATTAAGGCTGGCCAGGCTGAGGATCCGAAGCTGATGAAGATTCGGGAGCAGGTGGAAGCCGGTCTGCGGACTGACTTTTTGATTCATGAGGATGGCTCGCTGAGGTTTGGAGCCAGGTTGTGTGTGCCCGCTGGGGATATCAGAGAGGAGTTGATGGTGGAGGTACACAGTTCGCCGTATTCTGTGCATCCTGGTGGCACCAAGATGTACCAGGATCTTTGTCTGAATTATTGGTGGCATGGTATGAAGAGGAGCGTGGCTTGGAGTGTAGCCAAGTGCTTGGTTTGCCAGCAAGTGAAGGCGGAGCATCAGCGTACGGCCGGGTTGCTACAACCGCTTCCGATTCCGGAATGGAAATGGCAACACATCACTATGGATTTCGTGACTGGACTACCTCGAAGTCCGAAGCAGAATGACGCGATTTGGGTGATTGTAGATCGATTGACCAAATCCGCGCACTTTATTCCGTTCCGAGTAGGACAGTCCACTGAGGTGCTAGCGAGGAGATATATGGAGGTAAAATTCTTTTACTCTCCGTTTTATGTCCTTTTCCTAGTTTGGATAGTGATGTAACGTGAATCGTGCAGGAGGTTATGCGACTTCATGGAGTCCCCGTGAGTATCGTGTCTGACAGAGACACGAGGTTCACATCTCAGTTCTGGCAGAGTTTGCAGAAGAGCTTGGGTACGCGTCTGAGTTTCAGCACGGCGTACCATCCGCAGACGGATGGCCAGTCCGAGAGGACGATTCAGATTTTGGAAGACATGCTGAGGGTGTGCATGTTGGATTTCAAGGGTTCGTGGGAGGACCATCTACATCGGGTAGAGTTTTCCTACAACAACAGCTTCCAGGCGAGTATTGGCATGTCGCCTTTCGCCGCTCTTTATGGGAGGAAATGTCGATCGCCATTGAGTTGGGACGACGTTGGTGATCGGGAGTTGTTGGGACTTGAGATGATCGTGGAGGCCGTGGATATCGTTAGGAATATTCGGGAGAAGTTGAGAATTGCTCAGGACCGTTTTACGCATTGGGCGGATGCTAAACGTCGTCCTTTGGAGTTTCAGCCGGGCGACCATGTGTTCTTGAAGATTTCCCCGAATCGTGGTGTGATTCGTTTTGGGAAGCGTGGGAAGTTGAGCCCGCGATACATTGGACCGTTTGACGTTTTGGAGAGGGTTGGTGAGGTAGCTTATCGCTTGGCCTTGCCGCCGTCTTTGGAAGGAGTTCACGATGTTTTCCATGTGTCGCAGCTTCGTCGATACATTAGTGATCCGTCTCATGCGGTGGATTTTTCGGAGATTACCGTTCGCCCCGATATGACGTATGACCAGCATCCAGTGCAGATTCTGGACAGGCGTCAGAAATCGCTTCGGAACAAGATTGTCAATCTTGTGAGGGTGATGTGGCGACACGGTTCACCTGGAGAGTCTACTTGGGAGAATGAGGATGAGATGCGAGAGCGTTTCCCACTTTTGTTTCCGGACTCGTGAGTTTTTGGAAATTCCGAGGACGGAATTTTTCTTAAGTTGGGGAGGATGTAACGACTGCTTTTCATGAATCTGGATTTTATATATTATAATATATGTTTTGGTGGATTTTCTCCTCTTGTGTGGTTTTCGTCTCCGTAGATTTCATTTTCGATCGATTCATCGTATTTTCTCGCTTCTTCCTTAGGATCGTCGATTTCGAAGTATGTCATTCGTGACGGACTTCATAACGGTCGTATCTTACTGTTAGATCAAGCCTAGGAGTCTTAGAAATCGATCCCAGGGCCCCGCGCTCCGTATCGGTACTTTTGGTGCTCATTAGCCGGTGTAAGAAGGGCCACCGACCGACTAGATGACGATCCAGTCGGTCGGCAATCCTTCTTGGACCGACTAGTTAGCTTTCTAAATTTCTCAGGAGTTACTGTTTATCGTTAGTCGGTCTAAGAACGTTGGTTAACCGACTAGGTTGCAAACTAGTCGGTCAGCAATGCTTCTTGAACCGACTAACTCATCATCTTATTTTTGTATCAGTTACTGTTTACCCTTAGTCGGTCTAAGAACGTTCATCGACCGACTAGATGCCAAACTAGTCGGTCAGTACTTGTTCATGGACCGACTAACTCTAGAATCCTATTTTCGTTCAGGAGTTACTGTTTACACTTAGTCGGTCTGCGTTGGTCGACCGACCGACTAGTTGCCAAACTAGTCGGTCAGTGGTTGCTCTTTGACCGACTAACCAGTGTTAAAACCCTAATTTCTGGGTAGCCGCCAGCCTAGCCTATTTAAACCCAACCCAAACGTTTCTTCTTCCTCCAACACGACCCAAAACCCTAAAAACTTCCCCCTTCAGCCCCCATCTTCCTCCAAGCTCCATTTCTCCATTCCAAGCCCTAGAATCATCATCCAATCCATCCATTCACTCCATCTACCCCTCATCTTCCCCAAATCTCCATCAAAACCCATCAAAACCCCCAAATCCCCCAAAACCCTAGTTTCCCCAAACTTCTCCAATCTCTTCCAGATCTGATCCTAGGGTTCTCCGGAGTGTTTCTTCCGCCTCCTCCCGGTAAGAAATCGTTCTACCGTTGTTTTCATAACTTATTGATAATTTTGGTGAAACCCTAATTAATTTCATGTTGTTTGTTGATTGTCCCCCAAAACAGCGATTTCCCCCGTAGATAGCATCCGTGTGACGAAGTGATCGTCGATCCCCGGTGCTAGGCAAGTGAAACTTGCCACTTAGGGTTTAGGCCGTGTTTTAGGCCATTTTCTTGTTATAGGCGTAAAAGAGGCTAGGCGACGAAATGATACTCGCCTAGGCGCAAATTGGGGAATTAGCTTGACAACGAAGCTAATTCCGACTTTTAGCATGTTGCACAATTACCATGTCACATTTACTTTCAATTAACGGTACGCGAATATGTTCATGTCATTGCATTTTTCCTGTCACGTTTAATTTAAATTAACGGTACGCAAATATCTGTTCATGTCATTGCATAGTGATTATTCATCGTGATTGCGTAGCACACGCTACAATATTATATTCCTGGCTCGTGTCCCAGAAGCGAGCTTAGTGAGTTGGAAACCCCAACGCTCGACACATATGGGTGGGGTAAGAGATAAGCGGCCTGAGCCCCGAGTTGGCCTGATCCGCCACTCCGGCCAGCAGGTGGACTCTCTAGTGCACAAGTGTTTAATAGTGATAGAGATAAGCGGCCTGAGCCACAAGCTGGCCAGCAGGTGGACTCTCTATGCACTAAGTGGTTAACAGTGACAAGTGATTAATAGTGGTAGAGATAAGCGGCCTGAGCCACGAGCTGGCCAGCAGGTGGACTCTCTATGCACTAAGTGATAAGTGATAAGTGTTAAATGATAAGTGATTAGTGATTTGGTAGCTTTTGCTACATCGTGCGTGATTGCCTCTCTTTTAAACTGTTGCATCATGCTTAACTGCCATGTCATTACTTAATACTATAACTGCTAGGTTGCTAGATGCCTCACTTTCAGTTTCCTTGCCCAAGTCTTTTAGACTTGCTGACATGTGCCCCTTTACTCTTTTGGGTGACACATGTTAGATCCTGAGCCCGAGTACCTTGTTGAGGACGAGGTGTTTGCTGACGCCGAGCCCGAGCTTGTGTTTGACGGGGAGTACGTGGACACTGGGGACCAGTCCTAGTGTCTTCGTTGTGTTTTACTTTTGTTAGACAGTGGTTTTGTTATCGGTGCGTAGCACCTATATTTTGTTATGTCGTTTCCTTGTTGGCCTTGTTCTGGGCCTTTAGACTCTTTTCTTTTAGCCTGGTGGCTTTTCTGGATGTTGGACTTATTTTGATGTTGGACAATTTGTGAGATGTGGAATTTTATTTCAGTCTCGCATTGTGTTATTATTGTTATTCTGTTGTGGTTACAGGGACATGTTTATGTATTGTGGACGCTTATCGGGTTTGGGGCTTCACAGCTCCACTCCCGTGCGGACCTTTTCACGTCTCGCCTCCATTTCAGGGAAGCGGGTCGTGACAGGTTTTAGTGGTGGCCCATGCAGGTCCTTCTGTAACTGCGATTTTTGGAATAGCGATAATAATATTAGAATGTCCAATAAATTAAGTTCGACGTCCGAGTCATAAGCTATGAGTCTAATCTGATTCGTTCTCTGTGTCATTAGATGGCAGGAAGGCGTTTCACCCGTGGTGGGGGTAGTGGTGCGCTCCCTCATGATGAGGAGCCTGAGCGGGAACCCACCAGCGGTGAGATGATGCGGATGATGATCCAGATGATGCAAGTGCAGCAGGGCGTGCTTTTGCAAGTCCAGAATGCTCCACCTGCTCGAGCTGCCCGGGCTCTTCCGGATGTTCCTCGCTCTGAGCCAGGAGCGAAGCAATTTCGGGAGCTGGGTCCCGCGTATTTTGATGGTTCTGAGGGTCCTCTGGCTGCCGATGAGTGGATTCGGAACGTCGAGGACAATCTGAAGATGGCCAAGATCACCCCGGCTGGATGGGTTGATTTGGCGAAGAGGCAGCTCAAGGATAATGCCAGGAATTGGTGGGATGCTGAAGAGAAGATGTTGGTGGAGCCGATAGCTTGGGCTACCTTCAAGGCCAGATTTGATGGTGAGTTCTTCCCGAAGGCTGCCAGGGAGGAGATGCTTCAGCGTTTTATCGATTTGAAGCAAGGGAACTCGTCGGTGGACATGTATCACCAAGAGTTCATGAGGCTGAGTCGGTTTGCACCAAAGATGGTGCAGGACGCTGAGGAGAGAGCTCAGAGGTTTCTGCAGGGGCTTGCTTCGGAGCTCCAGAGTTTTGTGACCTCTTCTGACCGGGAATCTTATCAGAAGGTTCTGGTCGCTGCCAAGAGGCAGGAGCTGCTCGTGAACCAAAGGAGGGGGACTGTTATTGGTGCTGGGAAGAGGACTGTGGAACAGGCGAGAGCTGTGGTTAGACCTGGATTCAGGCCTAATCAGTCCGCTCAGTTTAAGAGGCCAGGAGGGCCTATTCTGAAGACTTGCCATTTCTGCGGCAAGACTGGCCACATCAAGGATCAGTGTCAGAAGTTTTTGGGCCAGTGCCTGGTTTGCGGTGATGCTTCTCATATCGCGAAGGATTGTCGGTATGCGGGTCCGCTGCGGAGGGCTCCTGTTGCAGCTCAGCCGTTGCAGCAGCGAGCGTCTGTTCCTGCTGGGCATGGAGCAGCACTTGTTCCACAGGGACAGGCTTTTCGGCAGGCTATTCCGCTGAGGAGGCAGGCTTTTCTGATGACCGCTGCGGAGAGCGCGGCTGTGGATGAGGTTATCGCAGGTAATCCTCAATCTAGCTGTTACTTTCCTAACTGGTTCTGATTGTTAGATTTTGTTGTTTGCTTGAACATGCTTGTTTGCTAGATTAGGGTTTGATTGTTAATTGCTTGATTAGGTGTGATTTTGGTTTGCACATTTCCTGCACGAGTCCTCTTTGACTCTGGTGCATCGATGTGCATTATTTCTCGGAGCTTCGTGGAGAGGCATTCCTTGTCGACGTCCCCTCTCCCCAAGAGTTGGAATATCGTTACAGGGAATGGCGTGGTCTCGGTGCATCGTGGTTGCAATTCTTGCTCGTTGGTGGTCTGTGGACATGAGCTTTTTACGGATTTCATTGTCCACGACATCATCAACTATGATGCAGTTCTTGGGATGGACTGGCTTGCGAGCTTCTATGCTACGATTGACTGCAGGAGGAAGAAGGTGGTGTTCGAGATTCCCGGACACCCAGTGTTTGAGTTCAGTCGTGGTAGCAGTTCGCTTGGTCCTGTCAGATTTCGGGCCAGGCCGGTGGAGGCTGTGGCTATGCAGATGGAGCTGGAGTGGCCAGCTGTGGTGCGAGATTTTGGCGACGTCTTCCCCGAGGAGATGTCTGGTTTGCCACCTGATCGGGCTTTGGAATTTTCTATCGATCTTGTTCCAGGTGCGCAGCCGATTTCGAAGGCGCCGTATCGTATGGCACCTGCAGAGTTGGAAGAGTTGCGGAAGCAGTTGGATGAGCTTTTGCAGAAGGGTTATATTAATCCTAGTGTGTCTCCGTGGGGAGCACCGGTGTTGCTGGTTAAGAAGAAGGATGGTTCGTGTCGCATGTGCGTGGACTATCGGGAGTTGAATGCGGTAACCATTAAGAATAAATACCCGTTGCCTCGCATCGATGATATTTTTGATCAGCTTGGAGGTTCGAGGGTGTTTTCTAAATTGGATTTGAGGAGTGGTTACCATCAGTTGAAGGTTAAGAAGGGAGACGTTCCGAAGACAGCGTTCAGGACGAAGTATGGACACTATGAGTTCGTGGTTATGCCTTTTGGCGTAACTAACGCGCCCGCAGTTTTCATGAATCTGATGAACCTGATTTTCTACGACTTTTTGGATAAGTTTGTCGTTATCTTCATCGACGACATTCTGATCTATTCGAAGTCGGAGGAAGAGCATGCCTCGCACTTAAGGACGGTGTTGGAGATTTTGAGGAAGCATCGGTTGTATGCTAAGTTTTCGAAGTGCGAGTTTTGGCTGGATCGAGTTGCTTTTCTCGGGCATGTGGTGACTGGAGATGGTATTTCAGTGGATCCCGAGAAGATTAGGGCCATCAGGGAGTGGCCTGTTCCGTCGTCTGCGTCTGAGATTCGGAGTTTTCTTGGACTTGCTGGTTATTATCGGCGATTCATTAAGGACTTTTCTCGTATTGCTGAGCCGATGACCAGGTTGACGCGGAAGGATGTTGCTTTTGTTTGGTCGGGTGATTGTGAGAGTGCTTTTGGTATTCTGAAGGAGAGGTTGACGAGTGCCCCTATTCTTGTTGTGCCTGATCGCAGCGGTGGATTTGAGATCTTTTGCGATGCTTCTGGCAAGGGTCTCGGTTGTGTGTTGCATCAGCACGGGCATGTTGTGGCGTATGCGTCACGTCAGCTTAAGGTTCATGAGAAGAATTATCTGACGCATGATTTGGAGTTGGCTGCCGTTGTGTTTGCTCTTAAGATTTGGAGGCACTTCCTGCTGAGTGAGAAGGTGAAGATTTTCACCGATCACAAAAGCTTGAAGTATATTTTCACTCAGAAGGAGCTCAACATGCGACAGCGTCGATGGTTGGAGCTTATGGCGGATTATGATATTGATTTGCAGTTTCACCCTGGCAAGGTGAATGTGGTTCCGGATGCTTTGAGTAGGCTTCCAGCGGTAATGATTTTGACCTCGCAGTGGAGATTGCAGCAGGATTTTTGCGAGTCTGGCGTGGAGATTGTTCTTCCTGGGGAGGCTTCGTCGTTGATGTACATGCAGGTACAGTCGACGATCGTGGATCGGATTAAGGCTGGCCAGGCTGAGGATCCGAAGCTGATGAAGATTCGGGAGCAGGTGGAAGCCGGTCTGCGGACTGACTTTTTGATTCATGAGGATGGCTCGCTGAGGTTTGGAGCCAGGTTGTGTGTGCCCGCTGGGGATATCAGAGAGGAGTTGATGGTGGAGGCACACAGCTCGCCGTATTCTGTGCATCCTTGTGGCACCAAGATGTACCAGGATCTTCGTCTGAATTATTGGTGGCATGGTATGAAGAGGAGCATGGCTCGGAGTGTAGCCAAGTGCTTGGTTTGCCAGCAAGTGAAGGCGGAGCATCAGCGTACGGCCGGGTTGCTACAACCGCTTCCGATTCCGGAATGGAAATGGCAACACATCACTATGGATTTCGTGACTGGACTACCTCGAAGTCCGAAGCAGAATGACGCGATTTGGGTGATTGTAGATCGATTGACCAAATCCGCGCACTTTATTCCGTTCCGAGTGGGACAGTCCACTGAGGCGCTAGCGAGGAGATATATGGAGGTAAAATTCTTTTACTCTCCGTTTTATGTCCTTTTCCTAGTTTGGATAGTGATGTAACGTGAATCGTGCAGGAGGTTGTGCGACTTCATGGAGTCCCCGTGAGTATCGTGTCTGACAGAGACACGAGGTTCACATCTCAGTTCTGGCAGAGTTTGCAGAAGAGCTTGGGTACGCGTCTGAGTTTCAGCACGGCGTACCATCCGCAGACGGATGGCCAGTCCGAGAGGACGATTCAGATTTTGGAAGACATGCTGAGGGCGTGCATGTTGGATTTCAAGGGTTCGTGGGAGGACCATCTACATCTGGTAGAGTTTTCCTACAACAACAGCTTCCAGGCGAGTATTGGCATGTCGCCTTTCGCCGCTCTTTATGGGAGGAAATGTCGATCGCCATTGAGTTGAGACGACGTTGGTGATCGGGAGTTGTTGGGACCTGAGATGATCGTGGAGGCCATGGATATCGTCAGGAATATTCGGGAGAGGTTGAGAATTGCTCAGGACCGTTTTAAGCATTGGGCGGATGCTAAACGTCGTCCTTTGGAGTTTCAGCCGGGTGACCATGTGTTCTTGAAGATTTCCCCGAATCGTGGTGTGATTCGTTTTGGGAAGCGTGGGAAGTTGAGCCCGCGATACATTGGACCGTTTGACGTTTTGGAGAGGGTTGGTGAGGTAGCTTATCGCTTGGCCTTACCGCCGTCTTTGGAAGGAGTTCACGATGTTTTCCATGTGTCGCAGCTTCGTCGATACATTAGTGATCCGTCTCATGCGGTGGATTTTTCGGAGATTACCGTTCGCTCCGATATGACGTATGACCAGCATCCAGTGCAGATTCTGGACAGGCGTCAGAAATCGCTTCGGAACAAGATTGTCAATCTTGTGAGGGTGATGTGGCGACACGGTTCACCTGGAGAGTCTACTTGGGAGAATGAGGATGAGATGCGAGAGCGTTTCCCACTTTTGTTTCCGGACTCGTGAGTTTTTGGAAATTCCGAGGACGGAATTTTTCTTAAGTTGGGGAGGATGTAACGACTGCTTTTCATGAATCTGGATTTTATATATTATAATATATGTTTTGGTGGATTTTCTCCTCTTGTGTGGTTTTCGTCTCCGTAGATTTCATTTTCGATCGATTCATCGTATTTTCTCGCTTCTTCCTTAGGATCGTCGATTTCGAAGTATGTCATTCGTGACGGACTTCATAACGGTCGTATCTTACTGTTAGATCAAGCCTAGGAGTCTTAGGAATCGATCCCGGGGCCCCGCGCTCCGTATCGGTACTTTTGGTGCTCATTAGCCGGTGTAAGAAGGGCCACCGACCGACTAGATGACGATCCAGTCGGTCGGCAATCGTTCTTGGACCGACTAGTTAGCTTTCTAAATTTCTCAGGAGTTACTGTTTATCGTTAGTCGGTCTAAGAACGTTGGTTGACCGACTAGGTTGCAAACTAGTCGGTCAGCAATGCTTCTTGAACCGACTAACTCATCATCTTATTTTTGTATCAGTTACTGTTTATCCTTAGTCGGTCTAAGAACGTTCATCGACCGACTAGATGCCAAACTAGTCGGTCAGTACTTGTTCATGGACCGACTAACTCTAGAATCCTATTTTCGTTCAGGAGTTACTGTTTACACTTAGTCGGTCTGCGTTGGTCGACCGACCGACTAGTTGCCAAACTAGTCGGTCAGTGGTTGCTCTTTGACCGACTAACCAGTGTTAAAACCCTAATTTCTGGGCAGCCGCCAGCCTAGCCTATTTAAACCCAACCCAAACGTTTCTTCTTCCTCCAACACGACCCAAAACCCTAAAAACTTCCCCCTTCAGCCCCCGTCTTCCTCCAAGCTCCATTTCTCCATTCCAAGCCCTAGAATCATCATCCAATCCATCCATTCACTCCATCTACCCCTCATCTTCCCCAAATCTCCATCAAAACCCATCAAAACCCCCAAATCCCCCAAAACCCTAGTTTCCCCAAACTTCTCCAATCTCTTCCAGATCTGATCCTAGGGTTCTCCGGAGTGTTTCTTCCGCCTCCTCCCGGTAAGAAATCGTTCTACCGTTGTTTTCATAACTTATTGATAATTTTGGTGAAACCCTAATTAATTTCATGTTGTTTGTTGATTGTCCCCCAAAACAGCGATTTCCCCCGTAGATAGCATCCGTGTGACGAAGTGATCGTCGATCCCCGATGCTAGGCAAGTGAAACTTGCCACTTAGGGTTTAGGCCGTGTTTTAGGCCATTTTCTTGTTATAGGCGTAAAAGAGGCTAGGCGACGAAATGATACTCGCCTAGGCGCAAATTGGGGAATTAGCTTGACAACGAAGCTAATTCCGACTTTTAGCATGTTGCACAATTACCATGTCACGTTTACTTTCAATTAACGGTACACGAATATGTTCATGTCATTGCATTTTGCCTGTCACGTTTAATTTAAATTAACGGTACGCAAATATCTGTTCATGCCATTGCATAGTGATTATTCATCGTGATTGCGTAGCACACGCTACAATATTATATTCCTGGCTCGTGTCCCAGAAGCGAGCTTAGTGAGTTGGAAACCCCAACGCTCGACACATATGGGTGGGGTAAGAGATAAGCGGCCTGAGCCCCGAGTTGGCCTGATCCGCCACTCCGGCCAGCAGGTGGACTCTCTAGTGCACAAGTGTTTAATAGTGATAGAGATAAGCGGCCTGAGCCACAAGCTGGCCAGCAGGTGGACTCTCTATGCACTAAGTGGTTAACAGTGACAAGTGATTAATAGTGGTAGAGATAAGCGGCCTGAGCCACGAGCTGGCCAGCAGGTGGACTCTCTATGCACTAAGTGATAAGTGATAAGTGTTAAATGATAAGTGATTAGTGATTTGGTAGCTTTTGCTACATCGTGCATGCTTGCCTCTCTTTTAAACTGTTGCATCATGCTTAACTGCCATGTCATTACTTAATACTATAACTGCTAGGTTGCTAGATGCCTCACTTTCAGTTTCCTTGCCCAAGTCTTTTAGACTTGCTGACATGTGCCCCTTTACTCTTTTGGGTGACACATGTTAGATCCTGAGCCCGAGTACCTTGTTGAGGACGAGGTGTTTGCTGACGCCGAGCCCGAGCTTGTGTTTGACGGGGAGTACGTGGACACTGGGGACCAGTCCTAGTGTCTTCGTTGTGTTTTACTTTTGTTAGACAGTGGTTTTGTTATCGGTGCGTAGCACCTATATTTTGTTATGTCGTTTCCTTGTTGGCCTTGTTCTGGGCCTTTAGACTCTTTTCTTTTAGCCTGGTGGCTTTTCTGGATGTTGGACTTATTTTGATGTTGGACAATTTGTGAGATGTGGAATTTTATTTCAGTCTCGCATTGTGTTATTATTGTTATTCTGTTGTGGTTACAGGGACCTGTTTATGTATTTTGGACGCTTATCGGGTTTGGGGCTTCACAGCTCCACTCCCGTGCGGACCTTTTCACGTCTCGCCTCCATTTCAGGGAAGTGGGTCGTGACAATAAAGTTCCAGACTCTGTATGGGGTTGGACAAGTGCGAAGAAGCCAGAGGCTCTCGCGAAGCTGCTACGTCAGCTCCACCAAGCTTGGAATCGACATGTGGTCGCCCTCAGACATGCTTGGAATCGACAAGGCGGTGATCTCCCATGAGCTGCACGTCGACCATGAAGCTCTCCCTGTGCAACAGAAGAAGAGGAGCGTTGAGGGAGAGAAAGTGCAGGCAGCGGATGAAGAGGTGGAGCGGCTCCTTGAAGCTGGATTCATTAGAGAGGTGAGCTATCCTGACTGGCTCGCCAATATGGTGATGGTGAAGAAGCCCAGTGGAAAATGGCGAATGTGTATGGACTTCACCGACCTCAACAAAGTCTGCCCAAAGGATAGCTTCCAGCTGCCAAGGATCGACCATCTGGTGGACAATGCCTCAGGGTAGGAACTTCTAACTTTCATGTATGCCTTTTCAGGCTACAACCAACTACAGATGGCGACCCATGATGAGAAGAATATGGTGTCCATCACAGACCAGGGGACATTCTGCTACACCAAAATACCGTTCGGAATCAAGAACACCGGAGCGACCTACCAACAGATGGTCAAGAAAATCTTCCATCCCCAGTTCGGCAGGAATCTGGAGGTCTATATCGACGACATATTGGTGAAATCAAAGTGGGCCGAAGATCATCTCGCCGACCTGGAGGAGACATTCCAAAAGGTGCGATGCTACAACATGTGGCTCAACCCAGCCAAGAACATATTTGGCGTCGAGTCGGGGAAGTTCCTTGGCTTCATGATCACCAAGCGAGGAATTGAGGCCAACCCCGACAAGATCGCCGCCCTTACCATTATGACGGAGCCAAGGACGATCCGGGACCTGCAGAGGCTGAATGGACGGATCGCTGCACTGGAAAGATTCCTGTCGAAATCTGCAGAGAGGTCACTCCCATTCTTCAAGATTCTTCAAAAAGCCCTTACTGAGAGGAAGGGTGCAAGGAAGGTGGTGGAGTGGGACGACTCCTACGTAAAATCTTTCGGCAAGCTGAAGGCCTACCTGCAAAGCCTGCCGTTGCTCGTAAAGCCCGAAGAAGGAGAGCAGCTCGGCCTCTACCTTGTCACCACTGAGAAATTTGTAAGCTCGGTCCTAGTGAAGGAGGACGGGGGCATCCAGAGGCCGGTCTACTATGCCAGTCGAGTGCTCTGACACGTGGAGAATCGCTATAACCCCATCAAGAAGATCTCTACTGCTTGGTTCTGACCGTAAGGAACCTCCGACCCTACTTCTAGGCGCACACCATCGCCGTCTACACAAACTTGCCACTGGAAAAGAACATGAGGAGGCTGGAAAGATCATGCCGAATGCTGAATTGGAGTGTCGAGCTCAGCAAGTCGACATCGGCTACAAGCCGAGGGCAGTGATCAATGGGAAAGCACTAGCAGACTTTGTAACAGAGTGCACTATGGAAGAGAATGAAGAAGCTTTGCCCAACGGCTGCCTGGATGCGGAACCGCAGTAGCTCGCCTACGAAAGTCATGCCTCTCCATTAACCCAGTCTGACGGCAAGCAATGGGTCGTCCACGACGACGGATCGGCCACAACGTCAGGGAGCAGAGCTGGCATTGTAATAGAGACTCTGGAGGGGAGCCTAATAGAGTACGCCCTCCGCTTCAACTTCTTGGCAACCAACAATGTGGCGGAGTACGAGGCCGCCCTCAACGGCCTAAAGCTCTGCTGGGTGCTTGGAGCGACAAATGTGCTGTTGATCAGCGACTCAATGCTGGTCGTTCAGCAAATTGAAGGAAGCTTCGAGGCGAGGGAAGAACTGATGAAGCGGTACCTGAAATGCGCCCGGTGTCGAACTCCTCAAATTCAGGAAAGCTACAGTCCACCATCTACCAAGGTCAAACAACATTTGCGCTGATGCCCTCTCAAAGCTGGCTTGTCTTCTCCGGCAGAGATTAGGAAAGCCATCTACATTGAGAACTTACTGATGCACAACATTGAGGAGGGTGAACTGATGTGCATCGAACAAGAGCGATCGTGGATGAGCCCGATCATCGCCTACCTGAAAATCGGAGCCCTACCTGAAGATATGATGGAGTGCAGAAGACCGAGAGACGAGCTTTGCCATTCGTGATCCTCGGCGATGTACACTACCGAAAGCGTCGCACGAAGAACGATGTATTGCCCTACTCAAAGTGCCTTGGGCCGAGAAGAGCTGAGGAAGTCATCTGTGAAATACATGAAGGATTCTACAGGAATCATCATGGTGGCTGCACCCTGACACATAAGGCAGTCTGGCAGGGCTACTATTGGTCGAACATGCTGAAGGACGCAATCGACTTCGCCAAGCGGTGAGGGGAATGCCAGAAATTTTTCAAGCACACAAAGGATCCGCCTGCCGACCTGATTCCAATTCTCACCCCGGTCCTGTTTGCCAAGTGGGGCCTCGGCATCCTCGGACTGTTCCCAATGGCAACCGGAGGAAGGAAGTTCCTAGTTGTCGTCGTCGACTACTTCACCAAGTGGATCGAAGCGGAGCTCCTAGCGCGCATTACCTCAAAGGACATGAACAACTTCGTCTGGAAGTCTACCATATGTCGCTTCGGGATACCCCGCTCCATTGTGATGGATAACGGGACGCAGTTCGACTCCACAGACTTCAGAGAATTCTGCTAAGACTGGGGCATCAACCTTCACTTTGTCTCCGTGGCGCACCCACAGTGCAATGGCATGGCCGAGGCAGCGAACAAATGCATCCTTGGTCCCTTGAAGAAGAAGGCTGGCAACACCCCTGGATCTTGGCCTGATGAGCTACCCGACATCCTTTGGTCTTATCACACTACCTACAAAGCTTCAACCAGTGAGAGGCCCTTCATGCTAGCCTATGGGGCAGAAGCCATCATCCCAAAGGAGGTCGGCGAACAATCTCTCCGCCTCCAGTACTTCGACAAACAAGCAAATGAAGAAGGCCTCGACCTCAGCACCAAGCTCCTCGATTAGGTAAGGGATCGTGCTCTAACACGTCTTATCAAGCACAGCCAAAGGATGGCGAGGTACTACAACTCTTGGGTGAGGAAGTGAAGCTTCAGAGTCGATGACCTCGTCCTCGGTGATACCATCTTCAAACCCGAGATCGGCCGCCGTGGAAAGCTCTCCGTCAAATGGGAGGGCCCCTACAAAATAGCGGATATTGTGGGACCCACGACCTACATTTTGGCTAACATGGAGGGCGAAGAATTAGCTCATTCGTGGAACACCCAACATTTACTTAAATACTATCAATAAAATTGAGATTTTATGTTTGTACAAACGACATATTGTTTAAATGACATTTTTAGATCCCCTCTGAGATAGATAGCGCCTCCATGAAGGTCGTCTTGATTGTCCGGAGCGGGCTACCTGATTACAAGTAAACTCTTGTATTTTCGTTTGTACATATGTATTTGTCACGACCCACTTCCCTAAAATGGAGGCGAGACGTGAAAAGGTCCGCACGAGAGTGGAGCTGTGAAGCCCCAAACCCGATAAGCGTCAATAAAACATAAGCAGGTCCCTATAACCACAAACGGAACAACAATAATAACACAAGGAGAGACAGAAATAAAATCTCAAATCTCAGAATTTGTCCAACATGAAAATTAAGTTCAACATCCAGAAAAGCCACCAGGCTAAAAGAAAGAGTCTAAAGGCCCAGAACAAGGCCAACAAGGACAACATAACAAAGTATAGGCGCAACGCACCGATAACTACAGCAGTCTAAAACAAAAGAGGAAAGCTCAACGAAGACACTAGGACTGGTCCCCAGTGTCCACGTACTCCTCGCGAAACACAGGCTCAGGCTCGGCGTCAGCAAACACCTCGTCCTCAACAATGTACTCAGGCTCAGGATCTAACATGTGTCACCCAAAAGAGTAAAGGGGCACATGTCAGCAAGTCTAAAAGACTTGTGCAAGGAAACTGAAAGTAAGGTGACGTGTGTTTATATTTCATATATTCACGCACGTTTTCTTTTGTGTTTCTCCGTATTTTCTGCCGTCTTTTATTCGTTTTCTCGTATTTTCTCGTTTTCTTTCACTTTTCTTTGTTTCTCCATGTTTGCAGGAGATAGCCCGCGTAGGGGACGTTTAACGACGATATCTCAAGTCCCCGGAGCAACGGGAGGAGTCACGCGTGATCCAGTGGGTTAAACGACGAAGATTACATCTTTCAGCCCCTCACCCGGTCGGTTGGTCATCTCCAACCGATCGGGTGATGCACGCGTGCACCACCCGGTCTCAGCCGGAGCTCAAGTGAATGTCACCCGACCGGTTCACAGGCCGGTTCAAACGGGGCTGATTCTCTGTCTTTTCAAGCCAAATTCCAACCGATCGGGTGACTCTCACCCGATCGGTTCATCTGTAGCTGATGCTGAGGAGCCGAGACACAGGAACCCAACAGATCCCTTCACCCGATGGCGCCAAGATCCAACCGGTCACTCCAAGAACTCAACCGACCGGTTCATATGACCGGGTGAAAGTCCGCCGTTTTCTGTTTATTATCTGTAACGGATCACCCGATCGGTTGACTTGTCAACCGATCGGGTGATACGAGATCCTATAAATAGGACCCCTAGGGTTCCAGAAACGGGGGGATGCTAGTTTTTACTGTTTTCTCCTATTTGTGACGGCTGTAATTACTTTTCTATTGTATGTTTTCGGATCTTTCTTAAACTTTAGTATTATCTTAATTGCTCTACTACCTTCGCATTCCAATCGTCTGATTATGATGTCAACGGTTCATTTTCATTTAGATCGCTTTTTAATGAATATTTGTGAGTAGTTCCCAAATCTGGGATTTTGGCGGAAACCCCTTCGGGGGCTCTTCCCGATGTATCCATAGGGTTAGGAAATCGATAGGGATTAGGAATCTAACGGTTACGCTGGGTGTTTTATTGTCATCGGCGGGAAAAGACCGCCTTTGACCGTTGGGCCAAGGGGGAATAAACTTGGCGGTTGACTCCCTAGCCATAGCTCACGCCCTTAGCGTAGACGCCGAATTCTAGCGCGCGGGAGCCGCGGGATGAGACGTTGGGAGTTATCGTTGCGAGCTTAGTGCTCCCGGAATCGATCAGTGTTAATGGACACGGGAGTGCCCACTGATCGAACCCGAGAAGTCCGGTGTATCATCCTGGGCACCGACCGGAATATCGGGCCTATGGGATGCTGGTACCACTTTCAGAGGCAACGTCTCACCATTAGACCCTAATTTCGATCGCCATCCTACCCGTAGGTCGTATCGGCGAGAGTCGCTCATTGGAGTGGAAACCAAAGTCCCGGGTTTATTTTCTTATTGTTCATACCTTGCATTCCTTTACCGTGACAACCGATCAACCGATCCGGGCTAGCTCGCCCACGGGGTGATTTCGGTCCTCCTTGACACAAGCACATCCTAGCCTCCCTGTGTTCGACCCCCAAGCCACACTACAACACCGTGCGCTTGCGGTTATAAATATCTAAACCCTCACGTGGGTCCCCCGGCCATTTGCGGCTAGCAAACCAGGGGCAACGTCAAGTTTATGGTGCCGCTGCCGGGGAGGTAACGTGCTTGTTATTTTAGGATCTCTTGAACCCTAGTGTATAGCTCTTGTCCCTACCTCGCGATTATTTTCGCATTCTTCCTTTTTCTTTTTATTTTCTTATTTTTATTTTTTATTTTTATTTCTTATCTTATCTGTTTCTTTCCCACTTGTCGCTTCACGGGTGTTTGTTGTTTTCCATGCGTAGGAGTTCAAGAAGTCTCGACGACTTGATCCCCGTTGATCCATAGATTAACGCCACCCTTAGGCGTTTGGCCGCCGAGAAGCAAAGAAGAGAGCATCCTGAAGCCATGGAGGAGAACACCCTGCCTCGCAAGTCCCTGTTGGAGTACTCGATGCCATCTATCGAGTCCACTTCCGCCATCCGTCCTCCAGCTATTACGGCCCAAAGCTTCGAGCTAAAGCCGTCTTTGGTGACATGGATCCAGCAGGATCAGTGTTCGGGTGCACCCATGGAGAGCCCGATCGAGCATCTAGACTCCTTCTTGGAGAAATGTGACACCTTCCAGATTAATGGTGTCACGACTGAGGCGATCCGTCTGAAGCTGTTCCCCTTCTCGTTGCGAGACAAAGCCAAGCAATGGCTTAGGGGGAAGGACCCCAACACTTTCAATACCTGGGAGAAGCTCTCCAACGCTTTTCTGACGAAGTTCTTTCCTCCGGGGAAGACCATGAAGTTGAGGAGTGAGATCTCCTCCTTCTCCCAGGCCAGCCACGAGTCCTTGCATGAAGCTTGGACGAGATACAAGGAGATGCAGAGAAGATGCCCTCACCATGAGCTTCCGAAGTGGCAGATTATTAATCTGTTCTACAATGGGCTGAGGGATGACCTAAAATCTTCTATGGACGCCGCGGCTGGGGGTTCCTTCATGTCAAGGACCGAGGAAGATGCCGGACATATTCTGGAAAACATGGCATCCAATAATGAGCAGTGGTGTGATGAGAGAGCCACACCCAGGTGTGGGGGTATACACAGAGTCGAGGACGTCGACAAACTTTCAAGCAAGTTCGACTTGCTTTCGACCCAGATCTCCGCACTAATGGTAGGAGCCGGTGGGGCCGGTACACAACAGATTGCTGCAGTAGAATCAGAAGTTTTTGGGGAATTCGACGGTGGTGACGTCTCACCACCGTTGGATCAGGCGAGCGCACTATTTTACAACCCCACGGGAAATGCGCCGTATCCACCAAGAACCAATTCCAACCCGGCCTACTCTCCAAACAACTGGAACCACCCTAACTTTGGTTACCGGGCACCATTCCAGCCCTCGCCGCCTCAGCAGCCGCAGCAACAAACATATCAGCCGACTAAGCCACAACAGAGTCAGTTTCAGCATCAACAATATCAGCAGCAGCCTCAGCAACAATATTACGCCCCCAGGAATCAGCAGCCAATCCAGCAGCAGTAGCAGTATGGCCAATAGAGGGCCGTCTCTCCGGTTGAGTCTATCTTGACTCAATATATAACCAACCAGGAGAAGATCAATCAAAAGCTAGAAATGGGTCAGCGGGCCCTCACGGACCAAGTAACCCAGCTGGGGTTACAAGTGGCGACCCTTTCAAGGTTACAAAACCAATTGCCGCCACAACCTGAGGTGAACCCGAGGGGAGCAACCCAAACGTCGGTACTCGTGCACGAGCACGCAAATGTGTCCGCTATCATTCTGAGAAGCGGGACACAAATCCCTACTAGAGTGCCCCCTAACAGACCGGAAGCACTGACCGGTGCCCGCCGCGCCGGCACGTGGCCGCGTGGCAGGGAAGGGGTTTAAATATTTGTAACCGCAAGCGCACGGTGTTGTAGTGTGGCTTGGGGGTCGAACACAGGGAGGCTAGGATGTGCTTGGGTCAAGGAGGACCAAAATGACCCCGTGGGCGAGCTAGCCCGAATCGGTAAATGGTTGTCACGGAAAGAAATGAAAGGTATGAACAATAAGAAAATAAACCCGGGACTTTGGTTTCCACTCCAACGAGCGACTCTCGCCGATGCGGCCTACGGGTATGGATGGCGATCGGAATTAGGGTCTAATGGTGAGACGTTGCCTCTGAAAGTGTTACCGGCATCCCATGGGCCCGATATTCCGGTCGGTGCCCAGGATGATACACCGGACTTCCCGGATTCGATCAGTGGGCACTCCCGTGTCCATTATTACTGATCGATTCCGGGAGCACTAAGCTCACAACGATAACTCCCAACGTCTCATCCTGCCGCTCCCGCGTGCTAGGATTCGGCGTCTACGCTAAGGGCGTGAGCTATGGCTAGGGAGTCAACCGCCAAGTTTATTCCCCCTTGGCCCAACGGTCAAAGGCGGTCTTTTTCTCGCCGATTACAATGAAACACCCCGCGTAACCGTTAGATTCCTAATCCCTATCGATTTCCTAACCCTATGGACGCATCGGGAAGAGCCCCCGAAGGGGTTTCCACCAAAATCCCAGATTTGGGAACTACTCACAAAAATTCATTAAAAAGCGATCTAAATGAAAATGAACCGTTGGAATCATAATCAGACGATTGAAATGCGGAAGTAATAGAGTAATTAAGACAATGCTAAAATTTGAGAAAGATCCGAAAACTTACAAAAGAACAGTAATTACAGCCGTCACAATGGGAGAAAACAGTAAAAACTAGCAGCTCTCCGTTTCTGGAACCCTAGGGGTTCTATTTATAGACTCTCGTATCACCCGATCGGTTGAAAAGTCAACCGATCGGGTGATCCGTTACAGATAATAAACAGAAAACGGCAAGCTTTCACCCGGTCATGTGAACCGGTCGGGTGAGTTCTTAGAGTGACCGGTTGGATCTTGGCGCCATCGGGTGAAGGGATCGGTTGGGTGCCCGTGTCTTCGGCTGCTCAGCATCAGCTACAGATGAACCGATCGGGTGAGAGTCACCCGATCGGTTGGAACTTGGCTCGAGAAGACAGAGAGTTGGCCCCAGTTGAACCGGCCTGTGAACCGGTCGGGTGACTTTCACTTGAGCTCCGGCTGAGACCGGGTGGTGCACGCGTGCATCACCTGATCGGTTGGAGATGACCAACCGACCGGGTGAGGGGCTGAAAGATGAAATCTTCGTCGTTTGGCCCCCTGGATCACGCGTGACTCCTCCCGTTGCTCCGGGGACTTGAGATATCTTCGTTAAACGTCCCCTACGCGGTCAATCTCCTGCAAACATGGAGAAACAAAGAAAAGTGAAAGAAAACGAGAAAATACGAGAAAACGAATAAAAGACGACAGAAAACACGGAGAAACACAAAAGAAAATGTGCGTGAATATATGAAATATAAACACACGTCAAAATCCCCCAAGCTGAACTCTTCCTCGTCCTCGAGGAAGACGAGTGAGAGTAGGAGCTCGGAGGGGAAAAATAGAGAGAAAGAGAGAAAAAGAAAACTCTATATCCTAGATCATCCGTCAGAGCCAACAAAATCAAAAGCGACGCACCAAGCAAGCAAACGTCAAATCACATCACTAAACCTAGGAAAACGAGTCCCAATAAGTGTCGTGGGCCCACGCGGTGAAGCGCGTGTGAGTGCGGTCGTGTGCTAGCAAATGGTGTCGCTTTCTATAATGTGCTATGAGCTCATATACGCAAATCCAGGAAATGACCCAAATACCGATACGAATTTGAAATTGCGGTGAATATTAGTTCAAGCATGCATGAGAAGAGTATAAGAAGAGAAACGTATCATGCATCGGGGACTCCACAACTAGGGTCAAGGAAATCACGCCACTATAGCCTAGATACTAGCTAAAAAGTTCCTAAGCCAAGTGTTTTCGAAAACGATGGGGTTTGAGATGATGTGGAGTAGAACACTCGGTGCAAATTCTCGCCTTCCCTTTATTCTCGGTAGGTAGGAGAAATATTCACACTAAAATTTTTTTGGGTTTTGGGTATTTGTATTTTTTTGGCTTTTTGGCTATACAATTTTTATTCTTTTCTTTCCTCATCTTTTTTTGGGTATTTCTTTTCTTTTTTTTTCCTTTTTTTTGAATTTGTGGGTTTTTGGCTGTACACATGTGTAATCTCCCAAGTGGGAGAACGGTACACGACAAGGGGATCTGCACCAAGTAAAACAAAAAAGAAGTCAAAATCTAAACACTTGGGCAAAGGAAACTATTCTCGCTAAATAGAGCATAGGCTAAATGGGTTATCCTAGTCCTTAATTGTGGAATCCCGACGCATGCGAATTGAAATATACGATATAAATATAGCATGCATATAGTAGAAGCAAATACCGTATATTCAAATCGAAGCATGATAATCTAGGGGTCATTCCTAGACAGGTATATAAAATAAAATCACAAAGTAGAAGCACACCAAATAGCTAGGCACGACGCACGACTCACAAAGAGCTAAGTGGACCAACGATGCGTGAAATGCAAGAGAACTCGAAATCCTAGGGTTAGTGAATGTGATTATCGATGCCATGCTAGGTATGTGTGATTTTGTGGCGATTCATCATAGGGTTCATCTCTAGGAGAAAGAGATAAAAAGAAGAAAAGAAAAAGAAAAAGAAAAAATAAAAAACACGATGAAAACGACACAAAAACGAAAAAGAAGGACTCAAATGACGCACACAGTGTGACTCCCCCAAGCTGAAGTTTGCATTGCCCTCAATGCAATATGAGTGAGTACGGGAGGGCAATGAAGATGGGGGGGAATACGCACCGACACAAAAAGAAGTGAAAGCGAGGAAAACACAAAGACGAAACTGAAAATAAAGAAAGATCAAGATCAAAATCAAACGACACAAAAATAGAAATAGAACCACACGACACGACACTCAAAAAGGGGAAAAACAAGCACACAAACAAAAATGGGAAAAACAACAAAACACGACAACACACCAAAATAGACGTCCCCCAAGCTAGACATGATAGTGCTAGCAAATAAAATGTGACCGTGAAATGCAGAGATATGCAAGTGGGAGTCAAAAACAAACAAGGTGAAATCGATGCGACACGCGAATGGTCCCCCCCTCCGACAGAGACAAAGCAGGGCCCCGAAAAGACAGATGGGCACAAATACGGGGGGGGGGGGGGGCAAAAGCGGGAAAGAAAAATCAAGCGGGGGCACCACCCTCTGGGGGTGGTGACGGGGGCCTGCGCTGGGGACCAGGAGTCATGGGGGGTGGAATGTGGAGCTCGGAGACGTCGGGTGGGTCTTCACGGATGTGGCGAATGAAGCTTTGAAGGAAGGGGAGGTCTCGGTCGACGGACTTCTGGGTTATCTGACCACCCTGTCCAGCTAGGAGGATCATGGCCGCGAATCGGTCGGCTTGGTCGTCGGTTTGGAATTGCATCCCATATTCGGGATCGTCAACGTGAGGTGGGGGAGTGGTGCGTGGTGTGGTAGTTGGGTTGGAGGTGGTGAGTTGAGCGGGGGGGCTGTGTGCGACGCGTGCGATGGGTGGGCCTAGGGTTGGAAGAGCTGGCGTCAGAGGGCTTAGCACGGCGGGGAGGCATTGTGCGAAAGTCGTGTGTGTGCGTGAGTATGTGGAATACAATGAATAAACACAAACACGACCAACGAGCAAATGGAATATTTTAGGGCAAAATTAAGATTGAGTTAAGGAGCGAGTTTACCCAAGCGAAATGGCGAAGCTTGCTCGTAGATGTCCCCACACTGTGCAATGAGAGTAGCGTGGAGCCGTGGCGACCTCTTTCAGCAAGAATTTTCGAAGTGGGCGTTGTTTGGGGGGAATTAGGTCAGAATTTCGAAATGAAAGGAGAGAGGGAGTGAAGATGATGGAGAGATCGATGGAGGAGGTGGGGAGAGGGAGTATTGGAGGAGTAGAGGACGTGGTGGAGTGAGAATCGGCCGTTGGGGAGGAGAGGCAGGCGAAACGACGGCGACAATGGCGATCGGGCGAGGGTGAAAACGAATGGGTGGTCAGGGGTTTATATAGGGTTTTAAGTCGAACCGATCGGGTGACTTGTCACCCGATCGGTTGACGGTTAGGTCAAAAATTCTTGCCGAAGAAGTGCTACAGGTGAACCGGTCGGTTGACTTGTCAACCGATCGGTTGGCCGCTCCACTCATTTTCCCGAGAATTGAGGGCTGCTCACCCGGTCGCTTCAACCGATCGCGCTCGAACTCAACCGATCGGTTGATATTCCCCAAAAATTTCCCGAGAGTTCTCCCCAGCTCACCCGGTCTGTCACCCGGTCTCTTCATTCTTCAACCGATCGGTTCATTTGGGGACAGATTTTGGCTTGTATCTGATACCTCCCAACCGATTGGGTGAGTTATCAACCGATCGGTTGGGGCTTTGTTTCCTGCAAAAACCAACAGATTTGTCTAAGTCCTTGGATGGATGTTCTCGCGGCTGATTTTATTTATAAAAATAGATAAAATAAAGTAAAAAAATAACACTAAAGAGTGGGGAAAAAGTTTAGAACATGGGTTGCCTCCCATGAAGCGCACTTGTTTAACGTCATTGGCTCGACGCCCGCAAGAGATGTTCACGGTGGTTGATACGGGTGATGCCCGAAGTTCGGCATCTCTTCCTCATCGGAGCTTAAGGCCTTTGGAGTAGTCAACGGCTGGAGAAAGATTTGCTCGACTACCCTCTCCTTGTTCTTGGGATCCGGGGGCTTCTCTTTCGTATTGGCGCTTACCGCCATCTTCTTTAGGATCCGGACCTCGTCTTTGGTGAGGCCCATGGGTTCTTTCCCTGTTCTCCTCGCAGGAGGAGCCTTGGGGAACCCGGGAGGGGTCGTTCTTGCTGCACTCGCTTTCCCAGCAGCAGCATCATTCTTGGGGCCGTCTCGGTCTTCTGAATCCCCCAAGTCATCGGGGGGGTTTCTTGAGAGAATCTCCCAGGAGCTCTCTTCAGCAGCTTTTTCTTCTTCCACCTCCAGCAAATTGCCCCAAGGGTCGTCTGTGGGATCGGGGTACTTCATGGATAACCCCAGATCAAATTCAACTTTTTCTCCGCTGACGTTTAGAGAAAGTTTTCTGTTCTTCACATCAATCAAAACGCCAGCAGTGGCCATGAAAGGCCGTCCCAGGATGATGGGGGTGTGTGCGTCTTCAGGCATGTCCATGACTACAAAGTCCACTGGCACATGCACCCCTTTTACATTAACGGGGAGGTCATCCATAATCCCCACCGGATATTTGACTGACCGGTCAGCTAGTTGTAGGGTCATACCGGTGTGCTCCAAATCACCCATTCATATCCTTTTGTACATCGACAAGGGCATCAAACTTACACTCGCTCCGAGATCAACGAGTGCACGATGAATCTTCACTGCCCCGATCGTGCAAGGAGTTGAGAAGCTCCCAGGGTCTTTAAGTTTCGGCGGATTTTCCCTCTGGATAAGAGCGCTACACTCCGCCATCAACACTACTTTCTCCTTTCTAGACCCTCTAGTCACCAAATCTTTCAGGAATTTCGCATAGGAGGGGATTGTTTCGATTGCTTCTAGGAAGGGGATTTGCAAGCTCAGGTCCTTGACCATGGCGAAGAACTTGCCATATTTCTCGTCGATTTTGGCCTGAGCTAACCGCTGTGGAAATGGCACAACGGGTTTGAACACTTTCGGGCTCCCTTCCTCGTTCTTCTTCTTCTCTTCTTCAGAGACTCCCTCCGGAGTCGTAGGATTTGATGACGAAGCACCGGCGTCGTTTGATTTTTCGATCGGTCGCTCAACGACCAACGGTGCTTCCGGTCTGTTAGGGGGCACTCTAGTAGGGATTTGTGTCCCGCTTCTCAGAACGATAGCGGTCACATTTGCGTGCTCGTGCACGAGTGCCGATGTTTGGGTTGCTCCCCTCGGGTTCACCTCCGGTTGTGGCGGCAATTGGTTTTGTGACCTTGAGAGGGTCGCCACTTGTAACCACAGCTGGGTTACTTGGTCCGTGAGGGCCCGCTGACCCATTTCCAGATTTTGATTGATCTTCTCCTGGTTGGTTATATATTGAGTCAAGAGAGACTCAACCGGAGAGACGGCCCTCTGTTGGCCATACTGCTGCTGCTGCTGATTCCTGGGGGAGTAAAATTGTTGCTGAGGCTGCTGCTGATATTGTTGCTACTGAAACTGACTCTGCTGTGGTCTAGCCGGCTGATATGTTTGTTGCTGAGGCTGCTGAGGTGGCGAGGGCTGAAATGGCGCCCGGTAACCAAAGTTAGGGTGGTTCCGGTTGTTTGGAGAGTAGGCCGGGTTAGAATTGGTTCTTGGTGGATACAGCGCATTTCCCGTGTGGTTGTAAAATAGTGCGCTCGTCTGATCCAACGGTGGTGAGACGTCACCACCGTCGAATTCCCCAAAAATTTCAGATTCTACCGCTGCAATCTGTTGTGCACCGGCCCCACCGGCTCCTACCATTAGTGCGGAGATCTGGGTCGAAAGTAAGTCGAACTTGCTTGAAAGTTTGTCGACGTCCTCGACTCTGTGTATACCCCCAGACCTTGGTGTGGCTCTCTCGTCACACCACCGCTCATTGTTGGATGCCATATTTTTCAGAATATGTCCGGCATCTTCCTCGCTCCTTGACATGAAGGAACCCCCAGCCGCGACGTCCATAGAAGATTTCAGGTCATCCCTCAACCCATTGTAGAACAGATTAATAATCTGCCACTTCGGAAGCTCATGGTAAGGGCATCTTCTTTGCATCTCCTTGTATCTCGTCCAAGCTTCATGCAAGGACTCGTGGCTGGCCTGGGAGAAGGAGGAGATCTCACTCCTCAACTTCATGGTCTTCCCGGGAGGAAAGAACTTCGTCAGAAAAGCGTTGGAGAGCTTCTCCCAGGTATTAAAAGTGTTGGGGTCCTTCCCCCTAAGCCATTGCTTGGCTTTGTCTCGCAACGAGTAGGGGAACAGCTTCAGACGGACCGCCTCAGTCGTGACACCATTAATCCGGAAGGTGTCACATTTCTCCAAGAAGGAGTCTAGATGCTCGATCGGGCTCTCCATGGGTGCACCCGCAAACTGATCGTGCTGGATCCATGTCACCAAAGACGGCTTTAGCTCAAAGCTTTGGGCCGTGATACCTGGAGAACGGATGGCGGAAGTGGACTCGATAGATGGCATCGAGTACTCCAACAGGGACTTGTGAGGCGGGGTGTTCTCCTCCATGGATTCAGGATCCTCTCTTCTTCGCTTCTCGGCGGCCAAACGCCTAAGGGTGGCGTTAATCTCTGGATCAACAGGAATCAAGTCGTCGAGACTTCTTGAACTCCTGCGCATGAAAAACAACAAACACCCGTGAAGCGACAAGTGGGAAAGAAACAGATAAAATAAGAAATAAAAATAAGAAAAATAAAAAGGAAAAAAGAAGAATGCGAAAATTATCGCGAGGCAGGGATGAGAGCTAGGCACGAGGGTTCAAAAGATCCTAAAATAACAAGCACGTTGCCTCCCCGGCAACGGCACCATATACTTGACCGGTGCCCGCCACGCCGGTGCGTGGCCGCGTGGCAGGGAAGGGGTTTAAATATTTGTAATCGCAAGCGCACGGTGTTGTAGTGTGGCTTGGGGGTCGAACACAGGGAGGCTAAGATGTGCTTGTGTCAAGGAGGACCAAAATCACCCCGTGGGCGAGCTAGCCCGAATCGGTAAATGGTTGTCACGGAAAGAAATGAAAGGTATGAACAATAAGAAAATAAACCCGGGACTTTGGTTTCCACTCCAACGAGCGACTCTCACCGATGCAGCCTACGGGTATGGATGGCGATCGGAATTAGGGTCTAATGGTGAGACGTTGCCTCTGAAAGTGGTACCGACATCCCATGGGCCCGATATTCCGGTCGGTGCCCAGGATGATAAACCGGACTTCACGGATTCGATCAGTGGGCACTCCTGTGTCCATTAACACTGATCGATTCCAGGAGCACTAAGCTCGCAACGATAACTCCCAACGTCTCATCCTGCCGCTCCCGCGTGCTAGGATTCGGCGTCTACGCTAAGGGCGTGAGCTATGGCTAGGGAGTCAACCGCCAAGTTTATTCCCCCTTGGCCCAACGGTCAAAGGCGGTCTTTTTCCCGCCGATGACAATGAAACACCCCGCGTAACCGTTAGATTCCTAATCCCTATCGATTTCCTAACCCTATGGACGCATCGGGAAGAGCCCCCGAAGGGGTTTCCACCAAAATCCCAGATTTGGGAACTACTCACAAAAATTCATTAAAAAGCGATCTAAATGAAAATGAACCGTTGGAATCATAATCAGACGATTGAAATGCGGAAGTAATAGAGTAATTAAGACAATACTAAAATTTGAGAAAGATCCGAAAACTTACAAAAGAACAATAATTACAGCTGTCACAATGGGAGAAAACAGTAAAAACTAGCAGCTCTCCGTTTCTGGAACCCTAGGGGTTCTATTTATAGACTCTCGTATCACCCGATCGGTTGAAAAGTCAACCGATCCGGTGATCCGTTACAGATAATAAACAGAAAACGGCGAGCTTTCACCCGGTCATGTGAACCGGTCGGGTGAGTTCTTGGAGTGACCGGTTGGATCTTGGCGCCATCGGGTGAAGGGATCGGTTGGGTGCCCGTGTCTTCGGCTGCTCAGCATCAGGTACAGATGAACCGATCGGGTGAGAGTCACCTGATCGGTTGGAACTTGGCTCGAGAAGACAGAGAGTTGGCCCCAGTTGAACCGGCCTGTGAACCGGTCGGGTGACTTTCACTTGAGCTCTGGCTGAGACCGGGTGGTGCACGCGTGCATCACCCGATCGGTTGGAGATGACCAACCGACCGGGTGAGGGGCTGAAAGATGAAATCTTCGTCGTTTGGCCCCCTGGATCACGCGTGACTCATCCCGTTGCTCCGGGGACTTGAGATATCGTCGTTAAACGTCCCCTATGCGGTCAATCTCCTGCAAACATGGAGAAACAAAGAAAAGTGAAAGAAAACGAGAAAATACGAGAAAACGAATAAAAGACGGCGGAAAACACGGAGAAACACAAAAGAAAACGTGCGTGAATATATGAAATATAAACGCACGTCAAGCACCGTTTGTCGTCGAGCGACCGATCGAAAAATCAAACGACACCGGTGCTTCGTCATCAAATCCTACGACTCCAGAGGGAGTCTCTGAAGAAGAGAAGAAGAAGAACGAGGAAGGGAGCCTGAAAGTGTTCAAACCCGTTGTGCCTTTTCCACAATGGTTAGCTCAGGCCAAAATCGATGAGAAATATGGCAAGTTCTTCGCCATGGTCAAGGATCTGAGCTTGCAAATCCCCTTCCTGGAAGCAATCGAAACAATCCCCTCCTATGCGAAATTCCTGAAGGATTTGGTGACGAGAGGGTCTAGAAAGGAGAAAGTAGTGTTGACGGCGGAGTGTAGCGCTCTCATCCAGAGGGCAAATCCACCGAAACTTAAAGACCCGGGGAGCTTCTCAATCCCTTGCACGATCAGGGCAGTAAAGATTCATCGTGAACTCGTCGATCTCGGAGCGAGTGTCAGTTTGATGCCCTTGTCGATGTATAAGAGGATAGGAATGGGTGATCTGGAGCCCACCGGTATGACCCTACAACTTGCTGACCGGTCGGTCAAATATCCGGTGGGGATTGTGGATGACCTCCCCGTCAATGTAAAAGGGGTGCATGTGCCAGTGGACTTCGTTGTCATGGACATGCCTGAAGACGCACACACCCCCATCATCCTGGGACGGCATTTCATGGCCACTGCTGGTGTTTTGATTGATGTGAAGAATGAAAAACTTTCGCTAAACGTCAGCGGAGAAAAGGTTGAATTTGATCTGGGGTTGTCCATAAAGTACCCCGATCCCCCAGATGACCCTCGGTGTAATTTGCTGGAGGTGGAAGAAGATAAAGCTGCTGAAGAGAGCTCCTGGGAGATTCTCTTAAGAAACCCCCCCCCGATAACTTGGGGGATTCAGAAGACCAAGACGGCCCCAAGAACAATGATGCTGATGGGAAAGCGAGTGCAGCACGTACGAACCCTCCCGGGTTCCCCAAGGCTCCTCCTGCGAGGAAAACAGGGAAACAACCCATGGACCTCACCAAAGACGAGGTCCGGATCCTTAAGAAGATGGCGGTATACGCCAATACGAAAGAGAAGCCCCCGGATCCCAAAAACAAGGAGAGGGTAGTCGAGCAAATCTTTCTCCGGCCGCTGACTACTCCAAAGGCCGTAAGCTCCGATGAAGAAGAGATGCCGAACTTCGGGCATCACCCGTATCAACCACCGTGAACATCACTTACGGGCGTCGAGCCAACGACGTTAAACAAGTGCGCTTCATGGGAGGCAACCCATGCTCTAAACTTTTGCCCCACTTTTTAGTGTTATTTTTGACTTTATTTTATCTATTTTTATAAATAAAATCAGCCGCAAGAACATCCGTTCAGGGACTTAGACAATCTGTTGGTTTTTCCAGGAAACAAGGCCCCAACCGATCGGTTGATAACTCAACCGATCGGTTGGGATGTATCAGATACAAGCCGCATCTGTCCCCAAATGAACCGATCGGGTGAAGAATGGAGAGACCGGGTGATCTGGGGGGATTCTCGGGAAAGTTTTGGGAAATATCAACCGATCGGTTGAGTTAGAGCGCGATCGGTTGAGGCGACCGGGTGAGCAACCCTCAATTCTCGAGAAAGTGTATGGAGCGACGAACCGATCGGTTGAGTTCTCAACCGATCGGGTCGCCTGTAGCGTTTCTTCAGCGTCGAATCTTAGACCTAAGTTCAACCGATCGGGTGATATCTCACCCGACCGGGTCGACTTAAATTCCTATAAATTTCCGTCGTTGCCTGTTCGTTCCGCCCTCGCCATTTTCGAATCCCAACTCGACGTTTCGACTCCTCCTCTTGCGCCGGACCGCGATCTTCCCCAAAAACAACCCCAATCGCCCCCCCATTTCCCTATCCATCCCACCATCGATTTCTCTCCATTCTCCTCGATTTCACCCGCACCCAGAACCCTAACTTTCACCCATTCTCCTAAATTTCAAAACTTACTGAAGAAATCGCCGCGGCTTCATAACGTGCTCCTGCCGAGTAGCATCGGGGCGTCTACGAGCAACGATCTTCATCTCATTTGGGTAAACTCGCTCCTTAGCTCAATTTTAATTTTGCCCCAAATATTCCATTTGCTCGTTGGTCGTGTTTCATGTTTGTGTTGATTCATTGTATTTTGCATACTCACGCACACACACGACACCCGCACAATGCCTCCCCGCCGTGTTAAGCCCACCAACACCAGCTCTTCGAACCCTAGGCCCACCCGTCGTACTCGTCACACACAGCCCCCCGCTCAATTCCAAGCCGACGACCAAGCCGACCGATTCACGGCCATGATCCTCCTAGCTGGACAGGATGGTCAGATAACCGAGGAGTCCGTCGACCGAGACCTCCCCTTTCTTCAAAGCTTCATTCGCCACATCCGTGAAGACCCACCCGATGTCTTCGAGCTCCACATTCCACCCCCCACGACTCCTGGCCCCCAGCGCAGGCCCCCTTCACCACCCCCAGAGGGTGGTGCCCCTGCTTGATTTTTTCTTTCCCGCTTTTGCCCACCCCCCGTATTTGTGCCCATCTGTCTTTTCGGGGCCCTGCTTTTTCTCTGTCAGGGGGGACCCATTCACATGTCGCATCACCTCCTTTTTAATTTTTATTTGATTGCACTTTGTTTGTTTTTTAACTCCCCCTTGCATATTTCTGCATTTCACGATCACATTTTATTCGCTAGCACTGTCATGTCTAGCTTGGGGGACGTCCATTTTGGTGTGTTGTCGTGTCTTGTTTTTTCTCATTTTTGTGTGTGTGCTTGTTTTTCCCGTTTTGAGTGTCGTGTCGTGTGGTTTTATTTCTATTTTCGTGTCGTGTGGTTTGATTTTGATTTTTCTTTATTTTCAGTTTCATCTCTGTGTCTTTCTCGTTTTCATTTTTTTTGTGTAGGTGCGTATTCCCCCCCCCCCATCTTCATTGCCCTCCCGTACTCACTCATATTGCATTGAGGACAATGCAAGCTTCAGCTTGGGGGAGTCGCACTTTGTGCGCCATTTGCGTCCTTCTTTTTCGTTTTTGTGTCGTCTTCATCGTGTTTTTTATTTTTTTTCTTTCTTCTTTCTCTTCTTTTTATCTCTTTCTCCTAGAGATGAACCCTATGATGAATCGCCACAAAATCACACACACCTAGCATGGCATCGATAATCACATTCACTAACCCTAGGATTTCGAGTTCTCTTGCATTTCACGCATCATGGGTCCTCTTAGTTTTTGTGAGTCGTGTTTCGTGCCTATTTGTTTGGTGTGCTTCTACTTTGTGATTTTACTTTATATACCTGTCCAGGAATGACCCCTAGATTATCATGCTTCGATTTGAATATGCGGTATTTATTTTCCCTGTCTGCTTCTGCATGCTATATATATATATATCGTGTACTTCATTTCGCATGTGTCGGGATTCCACAATTAAGGACTAGGATAAACCATTTAGCCCATGCTCTATTTAGCGAGAATAGTTTCCTTTGCCCAAGTGTTTAGATTCCGACTTCTTTTTGATTTACTTGGTGCAAATCCCCTCGTCGTGTAACGTTCTCCCACTTGGGAGAGTACACGTGTGTATAGCCAAAACCCCAAAAATTCAAAAAAAAAGGGAGAAAAGAAAAGAAAAACCCAAAAAGAAAAGAAAAGAAAAATTTTGTATAGCCAAAAGGCCTTAAAAAATGCAAATACCCAAAACCCAAAAAATTTCAAGTGTGAATATTTTTCCTATCTACCAAGAATAAAGGGAAGGCGAGAATTTGCACCGAGTGTTCTACTCCACATCATCTCAACCCCCATCGTTTTCGAAAACACTTGGCTTAGGAACTTTTTAGCTAGTATCTAGGCTATAGTGGTGTGATTTCTTTAACCCTAGTTATGGAATCCCCGATGCATGATACGCTTCTATTCTTATACTCTTCTCATGCATGCTTGAGCTAATATTCACCGCAATTTCAAATTCGAATCGGTATTTGGGTCCTTTCCTGGATTTGCGTATATGAGCTTATAGCACATTGTAGAAAGCGACACCATTTGCTAGCACACGACCGCACTCACTCGCGCTTCACCGCGTGGGCCCACTACACTTGTCTGGACTCGTTTTCCTAGGTTTAGTGATGTGATTTGACGTTTGCTTGCTTGTTGTGTCGTTTTTGATTTTGTTGGCTCTGACGGACTATCTAGGATATAGAGTTTTCTTTTTCTCTCTTTCTCTCTATTTTTCCCCTCCGAGCTCCTACTCTCACTCGTCTTCCTCGAGGACGAGGAAGAGTTCAGCTTGGGGGATTTTGACGTGCGTTTATATTTCATATATTCACGCACGTTTTCTTTTGTGTTTCTCCGTATTTTCCGCCGTCTTTTATTTGTTTTCTCGTATTTTCTCGTTTTCTTTCACTTTTCTTTGTTTCTCCATGTTTGCAGGAGATTGCCCATGTAGGGGACATTTAACGACGATATCTCAAGTCCCCGGAGCAACGGGAGGAGTCACGCGTGATCCAGGGGGTCAAACGACGAAGATTACATCTTTCAGCCCCTCACCCGGTCGGTTGGTCATCTCCAACCGATCGGGTGATGCACGTGTGCACCACCCGGTCTCAGCCGAAGCTCAAGTGAATGTCACCCGACCGGTTCACAGGCCGGTTCAAACGTGGCTGATTCTCTGTCTTTTCAAGCCAAATTCCAATCGATCGGGTGACTCTCACCCGATCGGTTCATCTGTAGCTGATGCTGAGGAGCCGAGACATGGGCACCCAACCGATCCCTTCACCCGATGGCGCCAAGATCCAACCGGTCACTCCAAGAACTCAACCGACCGGTTCATATGACCGGGTGAAAGCTCGCCGTTTTCTGTTTATTATCTGTAACGGATCACCCGATCGGTTGACTTGTCAACCGATCGGGTGATACAAGATCCTATAAATAGGACCCCTAGGGTTCCAGAAATGGGGGGCTGCTAGTTTTTACTGGTTTCTCCTATTTGTGACGGCTGTAATTACCTTTCTATTGTAAGTTTTCGGATCTTTCTTAAACTTTAGTATTATCTTAATTGCTCTACTACCTTCGCATTCCAATCGTCTGATTATGATTTCAACGGTTCATTTTCATTTAGATCGCTTTTTAATGAATATTTGTGAGTAGTTCCCAAATCTGGGATTTTGGCGGAAACCCCTTCGGGGGCTCTTCCCGATGCATCCATAGGGTTAGGAAATCGATAGGGATTAGGAATCTAACGGTTACGCGGGGTGTTTTATTGTCATCGGCGGGAAAAAGACCGCCTTTGACCGTTGGGCCAAGGGGGAATAAACTTGGCGGTTGACTCCCTAGCCATAGCTCACGCCCTTAGCGTAGATGCCGAATCCTAGCGTGCGGGAGCGGCAGGATGAGACGTTGGGAGTTATCGTTGCGAGCTTAGTGCTCCCGAAATCGATCAGTGTTAATGGACATGGGAGTGCGCACTGATCGAACCCGGGAAGTCCAGTGTATCATCCTGGGCACCGACCGGAATATCGGGCCCATGGGATGCCGGTACCACTTTCAGAGGCAACGTCTCACCATTAGACCCTAATTCCGATCGCCATCCTACCCGTAGGTCGTATCGGCGAGAGTCGCTCGTTGGAGTGGAAACCAAAGTCCCGGGTTTATTTTCTTATTGTTCATACCTTGCATTCCTTTACCGTGACAACCGATCAACCGATCCGGGCTAGCTCGCCCACGGGGTGATTTTGGTCCTCCTTGACACAAGCACATCCTAGCCTCCCTGTGTTCGACCCCCAAGCCACACTACAACACCGTGCGCTTGCGGTTACAAATATCTAAACCCTCACGCGGGTCCCCGGCCATTTGCGGCTAGCAAACCGGGGGCAACGTCATAAGGCAAACTAACAACCTAACAGTTATAGTATGCATGACATGGCAGTTATGGTATAAGTGCACAAATAAGACATGGTGAAACAATAAGTACAAGAGAACAATTATCAGGACAAGTCAAGAGTAGCCGAGCTACTAACAATCTCAATCTTTTCACTAGTCACGTTCAAGTTGTTTGTAGATGTTTACGCCTTACAGCTGAACGGTTTGGCATTCACACTGATTGGCCGCTTAACACTACCCCAAAACCCAGAGTTTACGCCTTACCACTGCAGTTGCTGATCGGGCAGACTCCCAGTTGATTGGTCGCTTAACTCTTACCCTAATACCCACATGTGAACAAGCCAGGGTCCCTGCACACGAGCTCAGTAAATGAGCCAGGGTTGCCCCGCACAAGAGCTCGTTTCCTGGATCACAACCAGGAGCGTATTTCATTTGGCATAGGGGTGCACCTAGCCTCAATCATTTCACAAGGTGTAGCGGAGCTACGCAATCACGGGAACACTTAAAGAATGCAATGACATGACAATTAATTTGCGTACCGTAAATGGAAATTAAACATGACATGGTAGTTGTGCAACATGATAAATGTCGGATCTAGCTTCGCTGTCAAGCTAGTTCCTGAAATTGCGCCTAGGCGAGTATCATTTCGTCGCCTATTCTCTTTTACGCCTACAACAAGCAAATGGCCTAAGACATGGCCTAAACACCTAAGTGGCAAGTTTCACTTGCCTAGCACCGAGGATGACGATCAACGAGGCCGTCACACAAATGCTAACTACGGCGATGTAATCGCTGCCATGGCAAAACAACATTAGAACAACATCCAACCTAGTTTTATTAGGGTTTCACAAAAACATAATTGGGTTAAGAGAACATTAAGAGATCGATCTATTACCGTATCGAAAGCGGAAGAATGATGCCGAGCAAGCACGACAATGGAAGAAACGCTCCGGGGAACCTAGGGTTCAGAACTGGAATGGATGGGGAAAATCTGGAGAAATGGGGTTTTGGGGATTTTTGGGGGTTGGAAATGACCTAGGGCATGGTGGTAGACCAAAATGGAGAGGGAAACTCCAAGGGAGGAAGGAATGGCTTGGAGAAATGTTGGAGAGTGATTTGGGGAAGAAAGGGGCTCAGAAAAATGAAAGAGGGATGAAAGAAATCGTGGGTGGGGTTTAAATAGGGAGTGCTGGCGGCTGCCCAGAAATTAGGGTTTCGACACTAGTTAGTCGGTCAAAGAACAACCACTGACCGACTAGTTTGGAAACTAGTCGGTCGGTTGACCAACGCCGACCGACTAAGTCCAAACAGTAACTCCTGTACAAAATAGGATTTAGATTTAGTCGGTCAAAGAACAACTACTGACCGACTAGTTTCTCATCTAGTCGGTCGACGAACGTTCTTAGACCGACTAAGAATGAATAGTACTTGGTATCAAAACTGATCATAGAGCTAGTCGGTTAAAGAACAACTGCTGACCGACTAGTTTGCAACCTAGTCGGTCGACAAATGTTCTTAGACCGACTAACGATAAACAGTAACTCCTGAATAATTAACAAAGCCCACTAGTCGGTCCATGAAGGTTTACCGACCGACTAAATCGTCATTTAGTCGGTCGGTTCCCCTTCTTGTACCGGCTAACGTGCACAGAAAGTTCCGAAATGGAGCGCGAAGCTCCGGGATCGATTCCTAAGACTCCTAGGCTTGATCTAACAATAAGATATGACCGATATGAAGCCCGTCACGAATGACTTACTCCGAAATCGACGATCAACGGAAGAAGCTAAGAAAACACGACGAAACGAACGAAAACGAAAGCCATGGAGACGAAAACCACACATAAGGAGAAAATCCACCAAAACATATAATATAATATAATAAATCCAGATACATGAAAACCTGTCGTTACATCCTCCCCAACTTAAGAAAAATTCCGTCCTCGGAATTTCCCAACACTCACGTGTCCGGAAACAAAAGTGGGTAGCGCTCTCGCATCTCATCCTCATTCTCCCAAGTAGACTCTCCAGGCGAGCCGTGTCGCCACATCACCCTCACAAGATTGACAACCTTGTTCCGAAGTGACTTCTGACGCCTGTCCAGAATCTGCACTGGCTGTTGGTCATACGTCATATCAGGGCGAACGGTAATCTCCGAGAAATCCACAGCATGAGATGGATCACTAATGTATCGACAAAGCTGCAACACATGGAAAACATTGTGAACTCCTTCCAAAGATGGCGGCAAGGCTAAGCGATAAGCTACCTCGCCAACTCTCTCCAAAATGTCAAACGGTCCAATGTATCGCGGGCTCAACTTCCCTCAATTCCCAAAGCGAATCACACCACGATTCGGGGAAATCCTCAGAAACACATGATCGCCTGGCTGAAACTCTAAAGGACGACGTTTAGCATCCGCCCAATGCTTGAAACGGTCCTGAGCATTCCTCAACCTCTCCCGAATATTCCTGACAACATCCACGGCCTCCACAATCATCTCAGGTCCCAACAACTTCCGATCACCAACGTCATCCCAACTCAATGGCGATCGACATTTCCTCCCATAAAGAGCGGCGAAAGGCGCCATGCCAATACTCGCCTGGAAGCTGTTGTTGTAAGAAAACTCTACCAGATGTAGATGGTCCTCCCACGAACCCTTGAAATCCAACATGCACGCCCTCAGCATGTCCTCCAAGATCTGAATCGTTCGCTCGGATTGGCCATCCGTCTGCGGATGGTACGCCGTGCTGAAACTCAGACGCGTACCCAAACTCTTCTGCAAACTCTGCCAGAACTGAGATGTGAACCTCGTGTCCCTGTCCGACATGATGCTCACGGGGACTTCGTGAAGTCGTACGACCTCCTGCACGATTCACGTTACATCACTATCTAAACTTGGAAAAGGAAATAAAAACGGAGAGTAAAAGAATTTACCTCCATATATCTCCTCGCTAGCGCCTCAGTGGATTGTCCTACTCGGAACGGAATAAAGTGCGCGGATTTGGTCAATCGATCTACGATCACCCAAATCGCGTCATTCTGCTTCGGACTCCGAGGTAGTCCAGTCACGAAATCCATAGTGATGTGTTGCCATTTCCACTCCGGAATCGGAATCGGTTGTAGCAACCCTGCCGTACGTTGATGCTCTGCCTTCACTTGCTGGCAAACCAAGCACTTGGCTACACTCCGAGCCACACTCCTCTTCATGCCATGCCACCAATAGTTCAGACGAAGATCCTGGTACATCTTGGTGCCACCAAGATGCACAGAATACGGCGAACTGTGTGCCTCCACCATCAACTCCTCTCTAATATCCCCAGCTGGCACACACAACCTGGCTCCAAACCTCAGCGAGCCGTCCTCATGAATCAAAAAGTCAGTCCGCAGACCGGCTTCCACCTGCTCCCGAATCTTCACCAGCTTCGGATCCTCAGCCTGGCCAGCCTTGATCCGATCCACAATCGTCGACTGAATCTGCATACTCATCAACGAAGAAGCCTCCCCAGGAAGAACAATCTCCACACCAGACTCGCAAAAATCCTGCTGCAATCTCCACTGTGAGGTCAAAATCATCACCGCTGGAAGCCTACTCAGCGCATCAGGAACCACATTCACCTTGCCAGGATGATACTGCAAATCAATCTCATAATCCGCCATGAGCTCCAACCATCGACGCTGTCGCATGTTAAGCTCCTTCTGAGTAAAAATATACTTCAAGCTTTTGTGATCGGTGAAAATCTTCACTTTCTCACTCAGCAGGAAGTGCCTCCAAATCTTAAGAGCAAACACAACAGCAGCCAACTCCAAATCATGTGTCGGGTAATTCTTCTCATGAACCTTGAGCTGACGAGATGCATACACCACAACGTGCCCGTGCTGATGCAACACACAACCGAGACCCTTGCCAGAAGCATCGCAAAAGATCTCAAATCCACCGTTGTGATCAGGCACAACTGTTGGATCTGGATCATAGCCTAGAGGGGGGGTGAATAGGCGAATAAAAATTCTCGTGCAACCCACGAGAAATCCCACGCAGTTATAAGCACAGACAGGGCAATAAAATAGCAATCACAGAATACGCACAGATATACCCTGGTTCGGTCGTCCCCACGACCTACTCCAGCCCCCGAAAGCAACTACTAGATAGATATGTAATCAAGTACAGCTACACAGTGAGTCAAGATACCAAATCTACTCTCACCTAGCTCGTACGCACACCACGTGCTCTACACTCTCAATCTAGTCAGATGCTCTCCCTCTGTGACGACTCCCAAAGTCGTCAGGTCCCCAAAAAATAACAATAAACTGGTAAAAGTTTCCCCTACGAAGATCTAACACATAAACTACATAATATAATAAAGCAAGAGAGTTTAGAATGCTCAGATCATGTAGCGGTGTCATCTTCGTCAATAGGCACGGGCCAGATGTCGTCTGGCAAGTAGTAGTAGTCTCTCGGTAACGGCTACTCAAGTTGCAGAAATTGAGCTCTCTGATGTTGCGCCCTTTTGATACTCTCCTTGTCTTTTTCTTAGCCTGCAATCCTTCTTTCAGACTTTGGCCGTCCCTTTGAAATTTTGTGCAGCCGGCCTCTCCAATAGAATTGTTTGTGGGGTCTTCAGTTATTTCGGCAGTCAAATAATAATTAAACCCAAAGACCTTTGCTTTCTCTCTCCCAAATTCTTTGCCTTCGTTTTGGGTACCGGCAAAAACAACAACAACCCAAAAGTTAACCCCCTTATAATTTTATGTTCAAAATGCACTAACCTTTATTTCATGTAGTTTCAACTTCAAGTGCATGCACAACTCTTGTTCCCTGGTAAACAAAAGGGTTAGTACACCTTAATTAATTAAGTGGAAGCTCTAACCTCAGGTTGCTTTCCAATTTATTTTTTTGTTACTTGCATGCATCCCCTGCAAAAGACCAGTACACACACAATGAGATTCAAGTAGGAACAAAGCTATAAAGCATTCACCTTTCTATTCTCTCTCTCCTTCTAATATTTCTCCTTTTTGATTCCACCTGCAAAAAAAATAATTCGGCCAGGCTCCTCTCTCAAATTAATCATGCACCCTCTATAAAAACTTTGTGGTTGAGCATGCGCCCTGTGCTTTTGAGACCAAATGGAGGATCAAAAAGACTGTGAATATCTTTGACTCTAGACATGTGAAGCTGAGAATTGCGGCTTGGTGCTCTGAGACATGGAGCTTTTAATTGAGGGGAAATAATGATCCGGCTCTTGCTCTCAGAGTTTTTTGTGCGCTTCTATCAAATCAATTGGTGCGTGATCGTGGAGATTCAAAGATAACCCTTAAAAAATTACGGCTTGCCTGACAATAGAAACAAGAAAAAATATTAATTATACTCACAATCCCCTTCTCTGTGACGTGCTCTTCTCTTGGGAATTGTTGTGAACGTCTTCACATGGGAGCCGCACGCAATTTTTGGAGAGACCCCTTTCTTTAGGCCGGCCCTTGTAGGGTTTAAATAGGGTTTTGAATTAAAACCCTAGGTTGGCTTAATTACGAGTTTGCTCCTCAAACTTCCATATCGTATAGTTTAGCCATTGACTTCCTCATGATCCATGATCATAATTGATATGTTACAACGACATGAAAAGGACCAAATAGCCCTTCTACGCCAGAAGTGCATTTTATCTCCAAACTGATCAAACTGCTCTTTTGATTTTCCGAACTCTTTTCAACCTGAAACTACTCAGCAAACACATTAGAAACTTCACACATGTTTGTTATCATCAAACAAGAAGTTCTAGATCGTTGCATCCAACAATCTCCCCCTTTTGATGATAACAAACTAAGTATAAGATTTGAACATTAGCTTTCCAAATAGTGTGTGTGAAAGTGTGACGATAGTGGGTGACATGCAATGAGATGAAATGATGTGTAAAATTTATAAATAAGCATGCTCCCCCTATTTTAGTGCTTCTCAAATATTCATTAATGCTCTCCCTTAATCAAACAATCATATTTTCACGTGCATTAATATCAAATCTTTCCCACATTTTCTCCCCCTTTGTTATCATCAAAAGGCGAAGCACGAAGTCAAAAATATATACTATGCAAAAATAGAGTATTATTAACCATTACCAACAATTGCAAGAATACAATCATAGAATAATCAAGTCAAAATCCAATGAAATTAAACAACTAAGACTTCAACACCAACGTGTAAAGTGTGATGATTAAAATTGAAGCACATGAGGGAGAATCATTTAAGAAAGTCAACCAAAACCAATCCACATTTTCCAAATAACATTATATCACCTAGGATTGATTTTTCCCACCTCATTAAACATGAGTTCAAGGTAACACACCCCAAAACATAGCCTATAAGGACTCTTAGATGTGGGGGTGGCATTGCTTGACGAGTAAATACACCAACGCTAAAGTTTACCCATAAAGCTTATGTTGGATACTCGTGGGTAATACCGTTGCCAAGGATTGTATCAATTTTCCATACGGAGCAATTATCTTTTGTTTTCACATTTTTTTTAAAAAATACTTATACCAAAAATTTCTTTTGCTCAATTTTTATCCATGGCAAGGTATATCATATCCCTTAGATATTCAGTTAACTTTTCCTCCTACATTCACATTCCATACTTCATAAACAATATCTCCAAATGTGCAATAATAATAATACATGTGGAAGTGAAGTAGGTGGTGTAGAAATCAAGTTATTTTCAGTCATTGAACATGCCATGAATATTCAGAAAGATGGACATGCGCATGTAGCAAAAGTAATAATACACCAATTTCTTCATAGATATGAAAATCATTCATGCATACTTTACTAATGAATCAAAGAGAAAAGATACACATTTAAGCACAATTTTTTTTCAGTTTTTTTTAAAATGCATGAAGTACTAAAGCAAACATGAGATGCAATCACACAAACAAAAAAAATCATGCACACATAGCAATGCAACTACTAGCACACAAGAAAAAAAATTCAATCACACAAAAACAAGCGAACAAAAAAAATTGCTATAAATGTATGCATTAAGTTCAAAGAATGAGATATACCTTCGCGTCGCCGTTTGACTAAGGAGCAAAAAATAATGAGACATTCAATTTATCGCTCCTCGTCAAATTTCCATCCACCTACAAAAGAGGTGTCGTGTGTGACCTTGGAATCCAACAAGGTCCACTCACGTTAGTCATCAAAGATTTAGGAACCCATATTTGTTTGAACTTAATATTTTTGTTCCTATATTTGTAATGATATGAAGTATGACCAACGCATCCACATGTAAAGCACTTAGCATGAAAATTTCCAACCTTTGTTGATTCAATGTGAACTTTTCTATATTTTGATTTTTCAACATTTTTAAGACCATATCCTAGTCCCCGCCTATTATTGCCATAAATTTGATTTCCAAGAATAATGTCCAAATTTTGTTTACCAATGGAAAATCTCTTTAATGACAATTCTAAACTAGCAACTTTGGATTTCAAATGATCATTTTCGTTCACAAGCAAAGTGCATTTACTAATGAAATCTTGCTTGTTTTCCTCTTCTTTCTTTTCAAAATCCCTCATTTTTCCTTTAAGTTCAAGATTTAGCATGTTAATCTTTTCAGAAAGCAATTCATTTTCAGTTTCAAGCTTTATCTTATCTATCTTATACATGATAATATCCTTTAATAAAGAGGGACATGAAGGACAATCAATTTTTTCAGGCAAGCTAACTTTCTCTTTTTCTAAACTGGTGATGGTAGATTTGCATGCAACAAGCTCTTGTTTAAGATTTTTCATTTCTATAGACATGTCATACTCAGTTTGTTGCATATCAAAATTATCATTCCTATAACATTCTACATCAGCTTCTAGCTCATCAATTCTATGTTGCATTCCTTTACAGATTTCTAAAAATTCAGCTTTAGTGGGAGATTCTACCTCATTGTGTTTGGCCATCAATGCCATGCAGGAGTGTGCTTCATGTTCATCATCCTCCTCCTCAGCTTCGCTATCCATGTCCCACGTCAGCACTTTCGTTTTTCCTTTTGCAACTTGAGCTGTGTGTTGTTGTGGGCAATCCTTTATGTGGTGCCCTTTCTTCCTGCATTTAAAACATTCACTTCTATTAATAGCTTTCTGATCATAGGAATTTCTAACAAAATTAGAATTATTAGAACGAATGAACCTTTTTCCCATCTCAGCTCTTCCTTGATCGGTTTGAATGTATCTCCTGAAGTTTCTGACCATTAAAGCTTGCTCCTCATCAAGATCGTCGTCGTTAGCTTGAAGAGCTAATGGTGTGGAAGCTTTGGTCTTCTCTTCAGGTTTCTCTCTGGCTTCTATACTCTGCAACTCAAGCTCGTGTGACATTAGGTTGCCTATCAAGTCCTCCACTTTCATTGTTGATAAGTCCTTAGCTTCTTGAATAGCGGTGACTTTAGGCCTGAATGAGCTTGGTAGCGCCCTTAAGATCTTTCGTACCTGTTCATGGATAGAATATGGCTTACCGAGGGAACTGGATTTGTAGACGATGTCTGTGAACCTCGCAAACATGTCTTTAACTGATTTTGTTGGTAACATGCGGAAGCTCTCATATTCTGTGCTCAGCAACACAAGTCTGGATTCCTTTACTTGCGATGTTCCCTCGTGTGTCACCTCCAGAGTATGCCAGATTTCCTGCGCAGTTAGACAATGTGAGATACGATTAAACTCAGATTTATCAAGAAAGCATATAAGCGCATTCATAGCTTTACCATTAAGAGTATAAAGTTTTTTATCAGCTAAATCCCACTTGTCTTTAGGCTTAATCATGACAGTGTCTTCAATTTTAATAGTGGGTAGACTATAGCCATTTTCAACAATATCTCACACATCATAATCTATAGACACTAGATAGATTTTCATCCTAGCCTTCCAATAAGCAAAGTCTACACCGTTAAACTTAGGGGGACGGGCTATAGACTGACCTTCAGCAAAAGCACAATCAGATATATTCATGGTCATCTAAAGATCTAGACTAGATCCTCTAAACTGGCTCTGATACCACTTGTTGGATCTGGATCGTAGCCTAGAGGGGGGGTGAATAGGCGAATAAAAATTCTTGTGCAACCCACGAGAAATCCCACGCAGTTATAAGCACAGACATGGCAATAAAATAGCAATCACAGAATACGCACAGATATACCCTGGTTCGGTCGTCCCCACGACCTACTCCAGCCCCCGAAAGCAACTACTAGATAGATATGTAATCAAGTACAGCTACACAGTGAGTCAAGATCCCAAATCTACTCTCACCTAGCTCGTACGCACACCACGTGCTCTACACTCTCAATCTAGTCAGATGCTCTCCCTCCGTGACGACTCCCAAAGTCGTCAGGTCCCCAAAAAATAACAATAACCTGGTAAAAGTTTCCCCTACGAAGATCTAACACAAAAACTACACAATATAATAAAACAAGAGAGTTTAGAATGCTCAGATCATGTAGCGGTGTCGTCTTCGTCAATAGGCACGTGCCAGATGTCGTCTGGCAAGTAGTAGTAGTCTCTCGGTAACGGCAACTCAAGTTGCAGAAATTGAGCTCTCTGATGTTGCGCCCTTTTGATACTCTCCTTGTCTTTTTCTTAGCCTGCAATCCTTCTTTCAGACTTTGGCCGTCCCTTTGAAATTTTGTGCAGCCGGCCTCTCCAATAGAATTGTTTGTGGGGTCTTCAGTTATTTCGACAGTCAAATAATAATTAAACCCAAAGACCTTTGCTTTCTCTCTCCCAAATTCTTTGCCTTCGTTTTGGGTACCGGCAAAAAAAACAACAACCCAAAAGTTAACCTCCTTATAATTTTATGTTCAAAATGCACTAACCTTTATTTCATGTAGTTTCAACTTCAAGTGCATGCACAACTCTTGTTCCCTGGTAAACAAAAGGGTTAGTACACCTTAATTAATTAAGTGGAAGCTCTAACCTCAGGTTGCTTTCCAATTTATTTTTTTTGTTACTTGCAAGCGTCCCCTGCAAAAGACCAGTACACACACAATGAGATTCAAGTAGGAACAAAGCTATAAAGCATTCACCTTTCTATTCTCTCTCTCCTTCTAATATTTCTCCTTTTTGATTCCACCTGCAAAAAAAAATAATTCGGCCAGGCTCCTCTCTCAAATTAATCATGCACCCTCTATAAAAACTTTGTGGTTGAGCATGCGCCCTGTGCTTTTGAGACCAAATGGAGGATCAAAAAGACTGTGAATATCTTTGACTCTAGACACGTGAAGCTGAGAATTGCGGCTTGGTGCTCTGAGACATGGAGCTTTTAATTGAGGGGAAATAATGATCCGGCTCTTGCTCTCAGAATTTTTTGTGCTCTTCTCTCAAATTAATTGGTGCGTGATCGTGGAGATTCAAAGATGACCCTTAAAAAATTACGGCTTGCCTGACAATAGAAACAAGAAAAAATATTAATTATACTCACAATCCCCTTCTCTGTGACGGGCTCTTCTCTTAGGAAATGTTGTGAACGTCTTCACATGGGAGCCGCACGCAATTTTTGGAGAGACCCCTTTCTTTAGGCCGGCCCTTGTAGGGTTTAAATAGGGGTTTGAATTAAAACCCTTGGTTGGCTTAATTACGAGTTTGCCCCTCAAACTTCCATATCGTATAGTTTAGCCATTGACTTCCTCATGATCCATGATCATAATTGATATGTTACAACGACATGAAAAGGACCAAATAGCCCTTCTACGCCAGAAGTGCATTTTATCTCCAAAATGATCAAACTGCTCTTTTGATTTTCCGAACTCTTTTCAACCTGAAACTACTCAGCAAACACATTAGAAACTTCACACATGTTTGTTATCATCAAACAAGAAGTTCTAGATCGTTGCATCCAACAACATCAAGAATAGGGGCAGTCGTCAATCTCTCCCTCAGAACACCAAAAGCATTCTCACAATCACCCGACCAAACAAAAGGTACATCCTTCCGCGTCAATCTGGTCATCGGCTCAGCAATACTAGAAAAGTCCTTAATGAAGCGCCGATAGTAACCAGCAAGTCCAAGGAAACTCCGGATCTCAGGCGCTGACTGCGGAACAGGCCACTCTCTGATGGCCCTAATCTTCTCGGGATCCACTGAAATACCATCTCCAGTCACCACATGCCCGAGAAAAGCAACTCTGTCCAACCAAAACTCGCACTTCGAAAACTTAGCATACAACCGATGCTTCCTCAAAACCTCCAACACCGTCCTCAAGTGCGATGCATGCTCCTCCTCCGACTTAGAATAGATCAGAATGTCGTCAATAAAGATAACGACAAACTTATCCAAAAAGTCGTAAAAAATCAGGTTCATCAGATTCATGAAAACTGCGGGTGCATTGGTTACACCGAAAGGCATAACCACAAACTCGTAGTGTCCATACTTCGTCCTGAACGCTGTCTTCGGAATATCTCCCATCTTCACCTTCAACTGGTGGTAACCACTCCTCAAATCCAACTTCGAAAACACCCTCGAACCTCCAAGCTGATCAAAAATATCATCAATGCGAGGCAACGTGTATTTATTCTTGATGGTCACCGCATTCAACTCCCGATAGTCCACGCACATGCGACGTGAACCATCCTTCTTCTTTACCAGCAGCACCGGTGCTCCCCACAGAGACACACTAGGATTGATATAACCCTTCTGCAAAAGCTCATCCAGCTGCTTCCGCAATTCCTCCAACTCAGCGGTTGCCATACGATACGGCGCCTTCGAAATCGGCTGCGCTCCCGGAACAAGATCAATAGAAAATTCTAGAGCTCGATCAGGTGGCAACCCAGACATCTCCTCGGGGAAGACGTCATCAAAGTCCAGCACAACCGCTGGCCTCTCCAACTCCATCTGCATAGCCACAAACCCCACCGGCCTGGCCCGAAATCTGACAGGACCAAGCGAGCTGCTACCTCGGCTGAACTCAAATACTGGAAGTCCGGGAATCTCGAACACCACCTTCTTCCTCCGACAGGAGATCGTAGCATAGAAGCTCGCAACCCAATCCATCCCAAGAACTGCATCATAGTTGGTGATGTCGTGGACAATGAAATCAGCGTAAAGCTCATGTCCATAAACTACCAACGGGCAAGAATTGCAACCACAATGCACCGAGACCACGCCATTCCCGGTGACGATATTCCAACTCTTGGAAAGAGGGGACGTCGACAAGGAATGCTTCTCCACGAAGCTCCGAGAAATAATGCACATCGATGCACCTGAGTCAAAGAGGACTCGTGCAGGAAATGTGCATACCAAAACCATCTAATAAGCAATCTAACAATCAAACCCTAGTCTAGCAAACAATCATGTTCAAGCAAACCACATAATCCAACGATCAAAATTAGCTAGGAAAGTAACAGCTAGATTGAGGATTACCTGTGATAACCTCATCCACAGCCTCGCTCTCCACAGCGGTCATCAGAAAAGCCTGCCTCCTCGGCGGAATAGCCTGCCTCTGTGGAACAAGAGCTGCTCCACGTCCAGCAGGAACAGACGATCTCTGCTGCAACGGCTGTGCTGCAACAGGTGCCCTCCGCAGCTGATTCGCATGCCGACAATCCTTCGCGACGTGAGAAGCATCACCACAAACCAAACACTGGCCCAGAAACTTCCTACACTGATCCTTGATGTGGCCAGGCTTGCCGCATAAATGGTAAGTCTTCTGAATAGGCCCTCCTGGCCTCTTAAACTGAGCTGGCTGATTAGGCTTGAAACCAGGCCTAACCACTGCTCTGGCCTGCTCCATAGGCCTCTTCCCAGCACCAGAAACATGTCCTCTCCTCTGACTCAGGTTCAGCTCCTGCCTCCTCGCAGCGACCAGAACCTTCTGATAAGAGTCCAGATCAGAGGAAGACACAAAACTCTGAAGCTCCAAAGCAAGTCCCTGCAGGAACCTCTGAGCCCTCTCATCAGCATCCTGCACCATCTTCGGTGCGAACCGACTCAGCCTAGTGAACTCTTGGTGGTACAGGTCCACCGTCAAGCTCCCTTGCTTCAGATCAATAAAGCGATGCAGCATCTCCTTCCTAGCAGCCTTCGGAAAGAACTCCTCATCAAACCTGGACTTAAAGGTAGCCCAAGCTATCGGCTCCACCAGTATCTTCTCTTCCGCATCCCACCAATTTCGAGCATTATCCTTGAGTTGCCTCTTCGCCAAATCAACCCATCCAGCCGGGGTGATCTTGGTCATCTTCAAGTTATCCTCAATGTTCCGAATCCACTCATCGGCAGCCAGAGGACCCTCGGACCCATCAAAATATGCGGGACCCAGCTCCCGAAATTGCTTCGCTCCCGGCTCGGAGCGAGGGGCATCCTGGATTGCCCGACCAGCTCAAACAACTGGAGCATTCTGGACTTGCAGGAGCACGCCCTGCTGCACCTCCACCACGGGTGAATCGCCTTCCTGCCATCTAATGACACAGAAAATGAAGCAGATTAGACTCATATCTTATGACTCTGATGTCGAACTTAGTTTATTGGATATTCTAATATTATTATCGTCATTCCGATAATCGCAGTTACAGAAGAGGACCTGCATGGGCCACCAACAAAACCTGTCACGACCCGCTTCCCTAAAATGGAGGCGAGACGTGAAAAGGTCCGCACGAGAGTGGAGCTGTGAAGCCCCAAACCCGATAAGCGTCAATAAAACATAAGCAGGTCCCTGTAACCACAAACAGAACAACAATAATAACACAAGGAGAGACAGAAATAAAATCTCAAATCTCAGAATTTGTCCAACATGAAAATTAAGTTCAACATCCAGAAAAGCCACCAGGCTAAAAGAAAGAGTCTAAAGGCCCAGAACAAGGCCAACAAGGACAACATAACAAAGTATAGGTGCCACGCACCGACAACTACAGCAGTCTAAAACAAAAGAGGAAAGCTCAACGAAGACCCTAGGACTGGTCCCCAGTGTCCACGTACTCCTCGCCTAACACAGGCTCGGGCTCGGCATCAGCAAACACCTCGTCCTCAACAATGTACTCAGGCTCAGGATCTAACATGTGTCACCCAAAAGAGTAAAGGGGCACATGTCAGCAAGTCTAAAAGACTTGTGCAAGGAAACTGAAAGTAAGGCAGACTAACAACCTAACAGTTATAGTATGCATGACATGGCAGTTATGGTATAAGTGCACAAGTAAGACATGGTGAAACAATAAGTGCAAGAGAACAATTATCAGGACAAGTCAAGAGTAGCCGAGCTACTAACAATCTCAATCTTTTCACTAGTCACGTTCAAGTTGTTTGTAGATGTTTACGCCTTACAGCTGAACGGTTTGGCATTCACACTGATTGGCCGCTTAACACTACCCCAAAACCCAGAGTTTACGCCTTACCACTGTAGGATCCTGCCAAAACAGAGTTAGGATCGATAAATGAAGTTGAGACTTACGCTTGCGTATGCGGCACGGTAGTCACAGAACTTCGCCTTCGGATTCACCACGACGGATCGAGTCTTCTCACGAACGGAGTAAGGCTACTAAATCCACAATCTAAATCTCTACTTTTAGATTAAGAACTTGGATAAAGAGAGAGGAAGGATTTCGGCAGAGCTTCGCTAGAATGAAATGCATGCAAGAAATGCCATGCAAAAGTGTAAGGAAATGGCTAACCCTTGGGTCTTATTTATAGCCCCCAAGGTAGTTATTTTAGGAGTAATTGTTCCTTTGGAACAATTTAACTAAGGTGTACCATCATACATGGCACATTATAAGCTTAAGTTGTACCATATGCATGGTACAACATAAGCTTAAGATATTACCCCTTTATTAGCCATATGTCGCATGCACTTATGCACATATAATGCGACTTTCCCATCAATCTAGAGATCCTCTCCGCAAGGGAACATATTCCCTTTGCACACGACTTCGTGTACGCGACGCTCGAGGTCCGTATTCCCTCGTACATCCCCTACAAGGGTGTACTAACGTCTTCCATATCCAACATCTCCCACTCACACTTGAGGGGATTGTAAGAGAACGTCTTTCTCTTAGTTCTTTCATCTATCATACCGAGAAATAGACCGTGCGACCGTCATGCGCGTAGAGTCTGTTGTTGTGCACTTGTTAGAGATACACAACGACCTCGAAGGTGCAAAGTTGAGTAGTTCAACGCATGCTTTACCCTAGATTATTTCTTCACATTTCTTATACTTTATATTCAACAATTGAATCCCATCTGGATCACAATTGGCTGGCCAGCTTTGAATCATTAAAGTCCAAATGTGAATATGAAATCAATCTTCCTCTTCTTGCGAACCTTCTGATCTTGACTTGATTCGCTTTTCTAACGTGCCCCACCGAGCCGAATTATCATAGCCCATTAGCAACACGCTAAGATAGCGATCATCTCGTCAAATCTAAAGGAACCAATTGGAGTCCTTGAGGGTAAGAGTTAAGGCCCATATGGCCTTTGAGTCTCACATAATAGCAAACACTATTGCTACTAACTCAGTGGTCGAAATGCATACGTGGTATGAACACGTATTACAACATCGCTCCTTTCCCAGGGAGTGTATGTCTCAATGATGTTGTAAGGATGATGATCAGACACCACAATGTCTGATTTTGAGTCCCTTATTCTACTCAAATAATCCTTTGGACTCACATCTCGTATTTAGACAGATAGGATTTCAAAAAAAATCCTCTTAGATCTTTTGTTAGCATCCATATGATGCAGATCTTTCATGCGACCATTTTGTTTAAGTCATGACTCTTAAATCATCCGTCTGATGATTTTGACTTCAAACGGGTCTCATCTCTATTCCATCCGTCTGATAGAATAAGGCGGTTGCTCATGTGAGAGAGCCAACCTCAATCTGTCCGACATACTAGAATTCAGCTGAGATTTCAAAATTGTACACAAACATTTCTTAAGAAATTCATATGCAATGTTTGAAAAAGAACTTATTCTTTTATTAATTTTTGATCATTTACATACATGGGAATTTACATTGGTACAACTCAGCTCTTACGCAATCCTTGAGATGATAAGTGTTTGTAAAACACATCTCTAGGGATAGCCTTCGTAAGCGGATCCGCTATCATTTCATGCGTAGATATGTACCTTATGTCTACCTTCTTGGTCTTATCATAGTCTTTTGCAAATTTGTAGCGGATATCTATGTGTTTGGTCTTACAATGGAATTTCGGATCTTTGACATAGGCTATAGATGCTTGACTGTCGCTGTGTATAGGTACAGCACCTGAGTCACTTGCATTAATTAGCCTGTCTAAGAACTTCCTAAGCCAAACAGCCTCTTGGACTGCCATGCTAAATGCTACAAACTCGGCTTCCATGGTTGAAAGTGCGATGCAGGATTGTTTCTTGCTACTCCAGGATATTGCACCAGATCCGAGTAGAAAAACATATCCTGAGGTTGATCATCGCTCATCGAGATCACCCGCCCAATCAGCATCAGTGTAGCCTTCGAGCCTCAAGGCATCTCCTTGATAGCATAAAGCAAAGTCTGCAGTTCCTTTGAGATACCACATTATCCTCTTAACCGCTTTCCAGTGTACTTGCCCTGGGTTGGATTGGTAACGACTTACCATTCCAACGGCAAAACAGATGTCCGGTCTTGTACACATCATAGCGTACATTAGACTACCAACTGCACTGGAATATGGAACTTTTTCCATAACCTCCTTCTCTTTTTGGTTCTTCGGACATGATTTCAGACATAAATTGTCGCACTTGCTTATTGGAGTATCAATGGACTTGCAGTCCTGCATATTAAAACGTTCTAGAACCTTCTTTATATAAGTCTCCTGTGAAAGAGAAAGAAGTTTCTTTTAACGATTCCTTGAAATCTTAACTCCAAGGATATATGCGGCTTCTCCCATGTCTTTCATCTCAAAAACTGATGAAAGCCAAGCCTTGATATCCATCACAAAGCCCTTGTCATTTCCGGCTATTAAAATGTCATCTACATATAGAGACATAATAACATACTTGTTCTTATTCCTCTTGATATATACACAGTTATCTTCATCAAGCATGGAAAATCCATTTGATAAGACAACCTCTTGAAATCGTATATACCATTGCCTCGAGGATTGTTTAAGACCATATATGGATTTAAGAAGTTTACAAACCTTATGTTCGTTTCCTTCTTTTACAAACCCTGTTGGTTGATCCATATAGATCTCCTCGTCCAATTCTCCATTGAGAAAGGCAGTCTTTACATCCATTTGATGTAATTCGAGGTCTAAGCAAGCTACCATTGCCAGAATCAGGCGAATTGAGGTAAAACGAACAACATGTGAGAAGGTCTCTTCGTAGTCTATCCCTTCCTGTTGCGTAAAACCTTTCGCGACAAGGTGAGCTTTATATCTATCAATAGAGCCATCAGCCTTATGCTTGATCTTGAGAACCCATTTGTTCCCAATAGCTCTTCGTCCTCTGGGTAAGTCAACTAAGTCCCAGACTTGGTTAACTTTCATGGATTCTAACTCCTCTTGCATCGCTTCCATCCATTTGTCTTTAGCAGGGCAAGATACGGCCTGTTTGAAAGTAGCAGGCTCGTCATCTTCTTGTAGTAAAGTCATAAAGGTTTGCGGAAATTCATCCTCAAATCTTAGAGGAGCCAACCTTGTACGACTACTACGTCGTATTTGAGATTCTTCAAGTCCTTGTTGACTCGAATTTAGATCAATTCTAATATCACTCCCACTTGGAATGTCGTTAGAATTGCTCCCACTTGGATCATTATTCCCGTATGGAATAGGATAATCGTCATTCGTATAATCCATTGGTGAAGGTTGAAACGTATTTTCGTTTTCACCAAGAATTCTCCCACTCGAATGAGGTAATCCTTCTTGATCATAAATCTCAAATAGAGATAAGTCCTGACTTATCTCGCCCTGTCTTGGAAACTCGTTTTCCAAGAAAGTGACATCCCTCGACTCAAACTCAATTAGCCCACCATTGTCTTCCTGACTAACAAAAACATAACCTTTGGAGTTTTCTGCGTATCGTATAAAGATACATTTCCTTCACCTTGGCCCGAGTTTGCCATACTTATGGGAGGAAATATGTGCGTAGGATGCACAACCCCAAGGTTTCAAAATGTTTAAGTCAGGAGACCTTTGGTTCCACAACTCATAAGGAGTGGAGCTAACTGATTTCGAGGGTACGCGGTTTAAAATGAAAGCGCCCGTCAATAATGCATCACCCCAAAAGGTGATTGACAAGTTAGCTTGTGCCATCATTGAACGGACCATTTCCATTAAAGTCCTATTTCTCCTTTCTGCAACACCGTTTTGTTGAGGAGTATAAGACATAGTTACCTGATGTACTATGCCTTTTTCATCACAAAGCTCCTTAAAACTTGTTGATTGATATTCACCGCCCCTATCGGTTCGCAAGACCTTAATCTTGCGTTCTAATTGATTCTCCACTAAACTCATATAGTTTTTAAAGCAAGCCAAAGCTTCACTTTTGTGGGATATCAAATAGATATGTCCGAATCGGGTGAAATCATCAATAAAAGTGATGAAATAGGACTTTCCGCGTCTTGTCTTGACATTCATCGGACCACATATGTTCGAATGGATAAGCTGTAATGGAACCTCGGCCCTTGTGCCGGTTCCAAACGGCTTGCGACAAGATTTCCCCACAAGGCAATGTTCGCAGGTCGACATTTCAACCTTTGAAACATTGGATAGAAGGCCACGTTTGGCAAGTCTATCCATACGCGTTGGTCCAATATGACCAAGCCTTGCATGCCAACAAATCACATCAGACTCATAAGTCTTAGAATTTGCAATAAGGAAATTTCCATTACATAAGGAATCATACATTGTACTCATTACAATAAATCCTTTAAATACAAACCCAGTACCAATAAGAGTATTATTACAACTTAAGTCCACATTACAATCATGAAAATACCAGTTATAGCCAAGACCCATTAATACGACCACAGAAATTATATTCCTTCGAATATCTGGAGCGAAGAGGACATTATGAAGTAGGAGAGTGCGGCCGTTGTCTAAGACTATCTTGCAAGTCCCAACGCCTTTCACTTCAACACGTGTGTTGTTTCCTACATAGATCCACTTCGTTCCTTGGGGTATCCAGTGATACTCCACGAAGGACTGTCTGTCCCTTGCTATGTGGTCGGTGGCACCTGAATCAATTATCCAAAATGGATTAGATTCCATAAGAAATATTGAACTAGAAACACATATGTAACTAGTATATTTACAAGTTACCTCGTCGCCTCCACTCGTACACGAACGAGCATAGTGACTGAGCTTGTTGCACTTGAAGCACTTATTCTCTTCAAGTCTTTCTTCTTGTGCCATTTCTTGTGCCCACCCTTATGTTTGGGTTTCTTGGTAGACTCAGGTTGCTTATTACGTTCATTAGTGAACTTCGAACGATCTTTCCGTTTCTTTCCCCCGTGTGAGGAACTAGCAACCATGTGCACTTCTGCACTTGGCTTGGCAGCCGCAAGCCGCTCTTCCTCTAATTCGAGGTGCTTGGAAACATCGCTGAAGGTCTTGATGCTCTCATTGTGAGTGTGATGCATCTTCATTTGATCCCACCCATTTGGTAGGGAACGTATAACTGCTTGGATTTGTTGCTCATCAGTGAGCACATGACCTGCGTCCTTTAACTCCGAGATAAGGTTCGCCATATGTCGCAGATGTTTCCCCATGGAATGATCTGGATGTTTCTTATATGAATCGAACCTTATAGTTAAGGAGCGAAGTTTGGACACCGATGTGCCACCGAACTTCTCCTCTAGCTTGGACCATATGTCCATGGCTAGGTCATGTTCTCGGAAGATGCGCATTATGTCATCAGCCATACTGCTTAATAACGTAATGCGCGCTATCTTGTTCTTCCGAGACCAAGCATCAAAAGCTTCCTTGTCTCGTCGGTGTTGGGCCGTAGTGCCCAACTCGGGTTCAATCATAACGTTCTTTAGAGTTTCGAGCACTTCTTGCTCCTCTAGAACGTATTGTATCTTGATGGACCAAAGTTTGTAATTATCACCGTTGAGTTTTTCACCTCTGTTTAACTCAGCGACGATATTTTTTGAAGCGGAAGACATTTTACTTTTAAAATGCTGCAAAAGACATAAAACCAAAGGTTTGATCAAAAAAATTGCATTGAAAATTCTTAAAATACAATTCCCATTTGAAGTGATAGTAGAATATCCCATTTGGATAGTTCTAATTTCAACTCCCACTTGGAATGATATTTATAATTTGATAAGTTACTTTCGAAAAATATTGAAGATGTTACTCTAGAATCGGAAAGGTCACTATGTTTCCAATCACCATCTAGAGTAACTTTCACTATTTCTCCCTCACTTTATCAAATGTTAGTACTCTTATAGTACTTCGCAGCGGAAAAGCGTTTTTGAAAACGTATTTTTCAAAACGTATGAAAAACGTATTTTTCAAAAAAAAAATATTTCATCTTAGTACCCTTATGATACTAGTGAAACATTCGGCACTTCCTGACCATTTGTCGGGAATGAGCCGTATCCGTGCCAAGGTCGGATCCCCCTTTTGGGATTTTTCTACAAACTATCGTCGCCGGCTCCCGTATGGATCCAGGCGTTTCCCCCCGTATGAGAGAATTTTGATGCAGACGACTGTCGTTTGGCCCCGTATGGGCTAGTCGGCACGTTCATATTCGACCAAGGCCTTTTGCCGAATTGGTCTGAAATTTCTCCGGCCAGGGCCTCTGCCCTGGCCGAGGCTAGCCAAGGGCCGGCCAGGGCCTCTGCCCTGACCGGCAGGGGCCCTGGCCCCTCGGCCAGGGCAGAGGCCTCTGCCCTGGCCGAGGCCAGGGCGCCGGCCCTGGCCACTGCCAGGGCCGGCCAGGCCCTGGCCAAGGCCAGGGCGCCGGCCCTGGCCTCTGCCAGGGCCAGGGCGTCGGCCCTGGCCTCTGCCAGGGCCGACCAGGCCGGCCCCTGGCCTTGGCCGGGGCCGGCCACTGCCGACCTGGCCATGGCCAGCCATGGCTTGGCCATGGCCGGTCATGGCCAAGGCCATTTTTTCCTTGGTCGGCCATGGCCCTTTGGCCATGGCCGGCCTCCCCTTGTGTGGGGTGGCCGCACACCCCCGCCGGAGGGGGTTTCCGCGGTGGTTATTGGCCGTAGCCAACCCCCTCCGCATGGGGAGGGGGGTGCATGGCCTTTATAGCCCATTTGGCTATGATGCACATGCACTAAAATTCATATTCCCCGATGGGAATAACCACCACCTTCTTCTCCGGTGAAGCACCCGTTCGTCGAGGAAGTAGTTGTCCTCCAATGGCCGTGTGCCCAAAAATGAACCCACTTCAAAAATTCGTAAACTACGCGCTCCACATGAAGAGAGCGCCCATTCCCTATGAATGGAGACTCAGCATCCATGAAGAGAGCGAGTTTGATGATATGAACGGTCGGTTCTTCCCGTCACGGAGAGTTCCTGCCATATCCGTAATGACAGAAGACCCTAACGTGAAAAGAACAACCGCTGCGTTCTCTCTGTCACGAAGCGTTCCTACCATATCCATAATGGAAGAATACCCATTCGTGAAAAAGACAACGACTCGTTCATAGTTTCGACGGGGCGGCGGTTTGACCGGGGCGAACCCGTATGGCTCTGATACCAATGTAGGATCCTGCCAAAACAGAGTTAGGATCGATAAATGAAGTTGAGACTTACGCTTGCGTATGCGGCACGATAGTCACAGAACTTCGCCTTCGGATTCGCCACGACGGATCGAGTCTTCCCACGAACGGAGTAAGGCTACTAAATCCACAATCTAAATCTTTACTTTTAGATTAAGAACTTGGATAAAGAGAGAGGAAGGATTTCGGCAGAGCTTCGCTAGAATGAAATGCATGCAAGAAATGCCATGCAAAAGTGTAAGGAAATGGCTAACCCTTGGGTCTTATTTATAGCCCCCAAGGTAGTTATTTTAGGAGTAATTGTTCCTTTGGAACAATTTAACTAATGTGTACCATCATACATGTCACATTATAAGCTTAAGTTGTACCATATGCATGGTACAACATAAGCTTAAGATATTACCCCTTTATTAGCCATATGTCGCATGCACTTATGCACATATAATGCGACTTTCCCATCAATCTAGAGATCCTCTCCGCAAGGGAACATATTCCCTTTGCACACGACTTCGTGTACGCGACGTTCGAGGTCCGTATTCCCTCGTACATCCCCTACAAGGGTGTACTAATGTCTTCCATATCCAACAACCACTGCAGTTGCTGATCGGGCAGACTCCCAGTTGATTGGCCGCTTAACTCTTACCCCAATACCCACATGTGAACGAGCCAGGGTCCCTGCACACGAGCTCAGTAAATGAGCCAGGGTTGCCCCGCACAAGAGCTCGTTTCCTGGATCATAACCAGGAGCGTATTTCATTTGGCACAGGGGTGCACCTAGCCTCAATCATTTCACAAGGTGTAGCGGAGCTACGCAATCACGGGAACACTTAAAGAATGCAATGACATGACAATTAATTTGTGTACCGTAAATGGAAATTAAACATGACATGGTAGTTGTGCAACATGATAAATGTCGGATCTAGCTTCGCTGTCAAGCTAGTTCCTGAAATTGCGCCTAGGCGAGTATCATTTCGTCACCTAGTCTCTTTTACGCCTGCAACAAGCAAATGGCCTAAGACATGGCCTAAACCCCTAAGTGGCAAGTTTCACTTGCCTAGCACCAAGGATGACGATCAACGAGGCCGTCACACAAATGCTAACTACGGCGATGTAATCGCTGTCATGGCAAAACAACATTAGAACAACATCCAACCTAGTTTTATTAGGGTTTCACAAAAACACAAATGGGTTAAGAGAACATTAAGAGATCGATCTATTACCGTATCGGAAGCGGAAGAATGATGCCGAGCAAGCACGAGAACGGAAGAAACGCTCCGGGGAACCTAGGGTTCAGATCTGGAATGGATGGGGAAAATCTGGAGAAATGGGGTTTTGGGGATTTTTGGGGGTTGGAGATGACCTAGGGCATGGTGGTAGACCAAAATGGAGAGGGAAACTCCAAGGGAGGAAGGAATGGCTTGGTGAAATGTTGGAGAGTGATTTGGGGAAGAAAGGGGCTCAGAAAAATGAAAGAGGGATGAAAGAAATCGTGGGTGGGGTTTAAATAGGGAGTGCTGGCGGCTGCCCAGAAATTAGGGTTTCGACACTAGTTAGTCGGTCAAAGAACAACCACTGACCGACTAGTTTGGGAACTAGTCGGTCGGTTGACCAACGCAGACCGACTAAGTCCAAACAGTAACTCCTGTACAAAATAGGATTTAGATTTAGTCGGTCAAAGAACAACTACTGACCGACTAGTTTCTCATCTAGTCGGTCGACGAACGTTCTTAGACCGACTAAGAATGAATAGTACTTGGTATCAAAACTGATCATAGAGCTAGTCGGTTAAAGAACAACTGCTGACCGACTAGTTTGCAACCTAGTCGGTCGAAAAATGTTCTTAGACCGACTAACGATAAACAGTAACTCTTGAATAATTAACAAAGCCCACTAGTCAGTCCATGAAGGTTTGCCGACCGACTAAATCGTCATCTAGTCGGTCGGTTCCCCTTCTTGTATCGGCTAACGTGCACAGAAAGTTCCGAAATGGAGCGCGATGCTCCGGGATCGATTCCTAAGACTCCTAGGCTTGATCTAACAATAAGATATGACCGATATGAAGCCCGTCACGAATGACTTACTCTGAAATTGACGATCAACGGAAGAAGCTAAGAAAACAAGACGAAACGAACGAAAACGAAAGCCACAGAGACGAAAACCACACATAAGGAGAAAATCCACCAAAACATATAATATAATATAATAAATCCAGATACATGAAAACCAGTCGTTACAGTATTATGCGAACTAAAATTTTAGTTACTCGCCCAAAATCGGAGCTCCTCCGAGTAGGCCGACTATGCGCCCTAGAACTCTAGCTCTCGCGGGACAACCTAGAGCCCTTAGGGTCTAAGGATCGCCTCCGGAGTGTCCCTCACCCTAAGAAAGTTTGCAGTATGCTTCTGAGCTGTGCTGCCGAAAGGTTGCCCAGGGTTTTGGGGATTGCCTCCGAAGCATCCCCCACTGTAAGAAAGTCCGAGGCAAGCCTCTGAAGCTGTGCCCCCGAAAGGTCGCCATCCAGACCTCCGGGGCAGGTCGCGGTGCAGCTACACATAGCATGCCAGGCTTCGCTAACCAAACTAGACAGGGGCTATGAAGAAGGGCTCCGGCCCGAAATTCACTCTCAGGAAGACCTCCGGGGCAGGTCGCGGGGCAGCTACCCATAGCGTGCCGGACTTCGCTAACCAAACCAGACATGGGCTATGAAGACGGGCTCCGGCCCAAAATTCGCCCTCAGGAAGACCTCCGGGGCAGGTTGTGGTGCAGCTATCCATAGCGTGCCAGACTTCGCTAACCAAACCGGACAAGGGCTATGGAGAAGGGCTCCTGCCCGAACTTCGCCCTCAGGAAGACCTTCGGGGCAGGTCGCGGTACAGCTACCCATAGCATACCGGACTTCGCTAACCAAACCAGACATGGACTATGAAGAAGGGCTCCAGCCCGAAATTCGCCCTCAGGAAGACATCCGGGCAGGTCACGGTGCAGCTACCTATAGCGTGCCGAAATTCACTACCCAAACTGGACAGGGGCTATGAAGAAGGGCTCCGGCCCAAAATTCTCCCTCAGGAAGACCTCCGGAGCATGTCGCGATGCAGCTACCCATAGCATGCCAGACTTCACTAACCAACCAGACATGGGCTATATAGAAAGGGCTCCGGCCTGAAACTCGCCCTCGGGAAGACCTCCGGGGCAGGTTACGGTGCAGCTACCCATAGCGTGTCGGACTTCTCTAACCAAACCGGGGAAGGAAGCGAGCTACTTTGCACCAAACAAAGATCGGGGGTAGGCCACGTGCAGCACCCTCAAAAGACCCCGAAGGTGATCTGTGTCTAGAAAGAACTTCGCCAACTCGACTACATCCAAACTCTACAACATTCCACTACTCCTCGCTCCTAGGCTCTTCCAAGCAGAAAGTTGGAGGCATACAAGTACAAACAAGCACAAACAAGCACAAAGATAAATGAGGCGAACTACCTCGAAGGTGATATCTTTCATTTAAAGCGAAAATATTTACACAAAGTTTCTTTCAAAAAATATATACAAGTCCTAAGCTTGGCCCCAAGATCGCCCTATATATGCCCCCCAACAGGTAACTATGGCACCGAAACTCAGTCGTCGACCCCGTCCTGCCCCTCCGCTTGTTTCTCTGCCTCTCTCTTCGTCGGTTCCGTCGCTGCGACCTCCCCCTGGCCGCCTACATTGCCAGCCGCTAGACCGCAGGCTGACAGACCTCCTACTTCCCTGACGACCTCCTCTTCCTCGCCATCTGAAGCCGTCAGCAACAAGAAGAAGTCGACCTCCCGCTCGAGATGCATCCTCTTCAACCTCTTCTCCGCCCACCCGAGGCCCACTTGGAGGCCCTCCTGCAAGCCCGCCTGCTGGCTATCCTCCATGTTCTTGGCCCACATATCCTTCATGATGGGAAGGAGCTCGTCCATCTGATATTTGCGGACGGCCTCCACCTTCACGGCCTTCGGATCGATCTTCTTCAGTTCTGCCACATGACGTGTGAGCTCGGCGATCTCCTGCTGTCATGCCCCGCTTCCCAAAATGACGGAAGCGAAACATGACTAAGGTCCACATGGGTAGGAGCTGCGAAGCTCGGACCCATTAAGCGTATGTGAGGTACTCCAAAGCAATAAACATGTCCCTGCATATAAAATATACAGAACAACAAAAGTACTAAAAGAGAAATGCATTCATTTTATTCAAAAGCTATCCAGAAGTACAAGAGTCTAAAAAGAGGCCCAGCATGGCTACAACAGCAGAAAAGGAAACTAATGGTGCTACGCACCCAACCTAAACAAGAAGTAAAAACGGTGCCACACACCCAAACTAGAAAGCAGGAAATCTCTGAATCGGCAAAGGTGAGGGACCTCTAGCTCTTATCCTTGTCAGGAACGTACTCCGGGTCGACGTCCTCCGGCTCCAAGAACTCAGGTAGGTCCGGCTCGTCCACGTACTCTGGCCCAACACCTGACGTACAGCACCCAAGAGAAAAGGAACTGTACGTCATGTAAAGTCTACAAGGTAGAGGTGAGAGACTCTACTGCAAGTGTAAAGTAATTTAAGGGCAACATTTTACTGGTTGATTTCATGCTGTTGTGATGACAAGGTAGTTATAGTATGCAAGAAGTAAAGCGGTGCAGGAAAGTAAACGTGACAGGCAGTAGACGTAGCGTGTGCCACCGGCTACGGGACTAAGCTAGACGGGACAGGACAAACAAGACAAGACGTGTGTGTGACACCAAAGAGAGTTCGCGCCTGCAGCGTAGAGAGTGGCCAAACTCTCTATCTGGTGGCCGCACACCCAACCCCAACCTAAGTGCTCAAGTCAAGACAAGACTGGACTGTATGAGTACCGCTCACTCCCTTGGTGAGTGCCTCTTCCCATGGTCAGCCAGGACGCTCACTCCCCTGGTGAGACGTCGAGACTCCCGTAAGGTGTACACGAAAGGAACACCCACTCCCTCAGTGGGCTCCCCAAGATCCCACACGGTCTACTGGGGTGCTCACTCCCCTGGTGAGACATCGAGACTTCCCGTAAGGTGTACACAAAAGGAACACCCACTCCCTCGATGGGCTCCCCAATGTCATCCACGGTCTGTCGGGACGCTCACTCCCCTGGTGAGACGTCGAGACTTCCCGTAAGGTATAATACATGAACTAAAGAAGAAAAGATATGACCAGTTATGAATGTTCTGTTGTTCAGTTGTTATTCTAGGGGGTCCATATGCACGCACACACAGAATAGCCCTAAGGTGTCAGTTGTTTTGTTGTCTGTGCCTAGACTTCGTCGTTAAGTCTAAGCTGTCAAGGGGGGTCCCGGACACTATCATTTCACGTCCGATTCTCTTTAATCGTACTTTTACAGTTTAAGGGGTGATGGCCTAAACATGGCCGAAAGTACGCAAGTGGAAACACTTGCATGCGGTGGCGAGTGCGTCGTCGGTCTGGATCGTCTCATCGAAGCGATGCGGCAGTGATGGTTCGTCTGAAATGAGCCAACGGCGGTGTCAGAACGCGTTTTTCATCAATCCTATTATGGTACGTTTCTAAGTTCAGTAGGACTACCTTAACAATCAAAAGTCACATCTTTTTGATTCGTTTCAGCCTAATCGACGTTCTACCCTATATGCACAGATATTCAAGTCCGTTCGTCGATGTCTAAGGTTGAACAACATTTTAAAGGAGTAAAAATGTAAACTTAGTTATCGTTGATGACTTTTAGATTAGATGTTAGATTCGCTACGATGTGGATTCTTACTACGCGTTAGGGGGCTAACCTTTTTGGCGTTTGATCGTAGATCGGACGTCGGGTCTGAACGACGAAAGATTTACATCGTCGGTAACATCTCGGTTGTAGGTAGCACAGCGAGACACGTACGAACAGTGAGCAGAAGGCGAGAACAGCAGGTACGGTGTCGGATCTCTTCAGTTGTGGGTAGCGCAACGAAACGTCACGGCGGCGGCTACGATGTCGGAAAACACGCGAGATCTACGGTGTTCATGAACTACTAAGAGCAAGGGATTGTCGGAGATTGAAGGAGGTCAACATGGGGTTGCTCGGCTTGGTGGATGGCTAACGGTGGCTGCGCGCGGCGGCGGCCAGTCGTGAGAAGGCGAAATGGACAGTTTTGCTAAACGGGTTGCTGTTTTGGTTCACCGCAAAGATTATCGCGGTTTGAGGGGCAAAAGGGTATTGAAGTAGGTAGAGGAGGTCGAAGGGAGTCCGATGGTGGTAGGGTGATCTTCGGCGGTGGCCGGACAGGCAGCGGGCGTGGGTGTTTTTCGGCGATGGACAGATCTGGGTTTTTGATAGGGTTTCAATGAGCTTTAAGGGTGTTATGAGGGAGAGAGTGCGTAGGGAAGAGGGGAAGATGTTTTCGATGAAGAAGGGATGTCAGAGGGTGGCCGGTGGCTCGTCGGAGGTGGCCGGAGAGGGGCGGGCATGGGCTTTCCGGTGGCCAGGCGCAGGCTGTCAAAAACAAGGGCTAGGGCTGTGTTTTGATGAGTTTTAAGAGGAGAGAGTGATGAGGGAGGAGAGAGGGAAGAGAGGAAGAGATGGTCGGTGCTTGGGGGAGGCCGGTGACTCGTCGGAGCACCGGGGGAAGAAGATGGCGCAGGTTGAAAGGGCCGACGGCTGGGTTTCGCATGCCCTAGGGATGTGTTTGACATAAGATGATGAAGTTGATATATATGGTGTATATTTAAGTGGTAGGGGGAGAGAGTGTGAGATAGGGGGGTGTGCAAAGAGGGTTAAACTGAGGTGAGAGTAGCAATAAGAATCTCTCATGTTACGTATGAAATCTCTTAATTTATTTGGGTTAACATTTGAATTTCAAACTTGGATTAGGCTAATCGGGCTTGATTGTGATTAGTGGGTTAGGCCAAGCAAACGGTGTCCGAAAATTATGATAAAAATATCGGGACGACCGTGACGATGAGAGGCTCGAGGGTACGGTGGTCGATCACGTGTTAGGTTCATAGAAAATGAACTAAAAATAAAAAGGTCCGGCGTCAAAATCTAAAGTTACGACGTCTCTCCAATCAAAACTGATTTGTGGGAGAACGACCAGTGAAACGACGTTTCCTAACAATCCCACAAATAAATACTCTTCCATACGGTCACAACGACATATAACAGCGTGTATTTCGGATAGAAGAAAGGGCAAGTAAAAATATGCGTACAAAAGCGAGAAGTACGCGCGAAATACGAACGGTCGGAAAGCGGCCGTTACACCTGCCCCTTTGCCGCCACTCCACAGCATGGGCATTCCTCATAGCGACCCTTCGGGCCACCGTGTCCTAAAGCCACCGTGCCAGCTCCTCCGAGATCTTATATTGCTTCTTCGTCTCCTCCTTCTGGGTCGCATAGAACCCGCGAACTTCGTCCAACTTCTCCTCCCTGTTCCACAGCCGCTCGACGACCTCCTTGAGTTCGACATCTTTCTTCTGCAGCTCATCGGTGGCCGTCTTAAGCTCCATCTTCTTCTGCCCAATGGTCGCCTTGAGCATGGCCATATTAGTGTGGCACTGCAGGGACGTCATCGCCGCCACAGCCTACAAAAAGAACAACGTACATAATTCCGCATGAAGAAACGAAGACCGGCAGTATGGGCAAAGAAAACTACGAACCTGCATGTTGTGCCAAATCACCGTGTCACAGATGCGCTCGGCTCTAATATCATACAGGAACTCATGGTCCCTTGGTAGTAGGCAGTTCTCTGCCAGACGGGCCGCAACCCCAGCGTCCTCGAACAGTGACTCCTGGGCACCCATCCGGAAGTTTGACGCAAAGAGATCCACCTTGGGAATAGCGTGGACCTTGGCTTTCTTCTCCTTAAAGATGTCAAGTGTTTCCTCGATGGTTGGATGCTTTGGATTCCTCCGATTCGGCTCCCTCTACTCCCAAGGGGTGCATCCGTAGGGCCAACGCTCGGCCCCTTTAGCCTTGATGACATGAGCTCCAGCTGATGGCTCTTGAAGGATGGCTGAGCGAAGGGGGATCGCAATGGTGACCTGAGATGACCTGCCCTGGGTCGTGGCGAGCGTCAGATCGGCCACTGGCTCCTCAACGTCCACAATATGGACGATGTCGCCCCACAAGAGCTCGCTCTCTCGATGGGTAGGAAAGGCGGCTGTGGACTTCTTCTTCATCCTCTTGCTTCGCTCCTCCTCCTCTGCACGAGCGGTGGATGCTGCCTCCAGGATCCGTTCCTGCCCAGCCTTCTTCGTCATGCTCGGCTCCTCCCCTACCTTTGACCTTGGCCACTGGCTGATGGGTCGACGGTTTGCCCATGGCCATCCTCATCAGTTAGTCTCAGGACAGACTCATGTTTGCACCTACAAAGAGAAAAGAGATCAGGGTGAGCAAATATGAATAAGGCCACTTAGATCATAGTACCTTCGGGCCAGATATGGAGGGCGATCTGGTCGTCCTTGACCAGCTTCGCATGTTTTCGGAGCTCGTGGGTGATCTCCTTCAAGATCTTGGAGTTCTCCAGATCCTGCCCCTATAGAGTCACCTCCTTATTTGCTTGGGGATTCAACCTCCCCCAGTTCGGTCGCAGAGTCAAGTCCGCCGGCGTCGAGATGAAAATGACCCCCTCCTTCCATTCCCTCACTTTACTCGGCAAATCAAGGACGAGATGCCGATCTCTCCTCGCATTGACATAATAATACACTCCTCTCCACTTCGCTTCGAAGAAATACCGAAACAGCAGTATGGTCGGACATATACCGCTGTCGAAGCAGAGAACAAGGAATGATCGAGTTTGGCATCAGTTGGAAGCGTGGAAGCTCGAGGAAGTTCAGCATGTGCAGGAGGAAGGGGTGGATCAGAAACTGAAGTCCAAGCTCGAAGGTCAGAAAATAGATCCCGACTTCGTTGTCCCTAGGCGAACTGACCCGTTCATCGAAGGTGGGGAGGCGAACTTCATAGGGTGTTCGGATATACTTGGAACGAATCTTATTGTGACTGATATACTTTGTCTTAGGCACTATGGCCTGAATCTCCACCGGGACCGCCGTTGTAACTACGCCAACGGTCGGCCCTGAACTCTTCTTTTTGGTTTTCTTGAGGACCGTCGACATCGAGGGGACGGCTGGGGTTGTTTCCCACTCCTCCGACGAGAGCTCCGCCACATCCACTGACACCGTCTGCTCCTTCATCTCCTCGGTGCTAGCACCCTCAAACTAGTAGAAATGCTTCTCCACATGTTTATTGGAGGAAGAGGATTCAAATGAAGTCATCTGATAGAGATCGAAGAAAGTACCTAAGAAGAAGATCACCGGAGCTCCGATGAAGCGTCGACCGATGGCGAGAGCACGAAAACGAAGAACGAAAGGAATTTTTGAAATTCAAAAGCAGGAGCACTCAACCGTTGCTCCATCTCTCTGTTTTATAGAGGGAAACGGCCGATCTCGGCCGTTGAAGGTGGGCCAGATGGTGCGATCCGAAGCGAAGCTGTCGCCTCAGCTTCTCCCCAGAACCGTACGGAACATGCAACGTGCTTCGAGTGGCAGGGCGCCTCAATTTCCCCTCGCTACTGAATCGTCATAATGACTTTAGAGATTCAGCGGTCATCTCGCATTTAATGCCACATCTGTCAGCCAGAAGAGAGTGGAGTGCGTCATCCGAACCGAGCCGAACTTCCCTTTTCGAATTCGAATGATGGGGGATATTATTACGACCTTAAGATCAGCCCAGTCGATCTAGGCCCGTATGATCGAAGCCCAAGTCATAACCCACCAAATCTCCACAATGAGACCTGGCTTGTCGAGGCTCAAAGCAGCCCTGACGTCCCCTAGATTTGGCACTATATGCAGTAGGATCAGGGATACCAGATTTAAATATTTGTAACCGCAAGCGCACGGTGTTGTAGTGTGGCTTGGGGGTCGAACTTAGTGAGGCGTGTGTTGTGCTTGTTATCAATAAGGAACCGGATCACCCTGTGGGTGAGCTAGCCCGATCAATCGATTGGTTGTCACGAAATAGAAATACGAAGGATGTAAGATATAAAAGGGAACCTAGGACTTTGGTGTCCACCCTATCATGTCCCCTCTCTATTACGACCGACGGATAGGATTACGATCGGATTCTAGGGTTTAGTGGTGAGACGTTTCCTCTAAGAGTGATGCCTAGCGTCCCATGGGCCCGATATTCCGGTCGATGCCCAGGATGATACGCTAGGTCTACCCAGGTTCGGACGATGGGCATTCCCATGTCCATTAACACCGACCGACTCCGGGAGAACTAAGCTTGCAAGATTACTCCCAACATTTCATCCTGCTGTTCCCACGTGCTAGGATTCAATGTCTACGCTAGGGACATGAGCTGTGACTAGGGGATCAAATGACAGTTTTATTTCCCCTTGGCCCGACGGTTAGAGGCGGCCTTTCTCCCGCCAATGACAATAAAACGCCCCGCGTAACCATCTAAATTCCTAAATCCTATCGAAATCCTAATCCTATGGTCGTGTTAGGGAGAACCCACGAAGCGGTTTCCACCAACGCCCTAGATTGTGGAACTACTCATGATTCATAGCAAAAATATCAACACAACAAAATTTAGCCATTGGAATCAAAATCAAGCAATAGAAATATGGCGCTAACAATAGTATTAACGTAGTATCAAAGTTTCAGGACAATCAGAAAACTTCCAAGATAGAATAAATTCAGAGCCGTCAAAAATCCCAAAAAAGACAGAAAAATAACTGGGGATCTCTTCTGGGAAAAAACCTAGGGCTATATATAGAAAATATGACCACCCGATCGGTTGACGCATCAACCGATCGAGTGAGTCAACGGTCGACATTGCCTTCAGTTCTGGAGATACATCAACCGGTCGCTGAACCGATCAGTTGATGTCGTCGAGTCGTGAGTTGGGAGAGTTCGGCTACAGATGAACCGATCGGGTGAGATGTCACACGATCGGTTGCAATTCAGCTCCAAAAGACAGAGAGTTCTGTCGTTTTCACCAGATCACTGAACCGATAAGGTGAGATTCTCTTCACTACTGCTCCTGCCCGGGTCGGATACGTGTGCACGAACCGATCGGGTGGGTCTGTCACACCCGATCGGTTGAGGGCTGAAACATGGTATTCTTCGACGTTTGGCCCTCGGGATCATGCGTGACACCTTCTGTTGCTCCAGGGACTCATGATATCTACTTTATATGTCCCCAGCACTGTCATTCTCCTGCATTGACACAACAACACAAAGAAGTGAAAGAAAACTAAAAATCACAAGAGAACGGGCACGGAACAACGGAAAACAACGGAAAATCACGAAGAAGACGTGCGTGAATATATAAAATAAAAACGCATATCAAAATCCCCCAAGCTGAACCCTTCCTCGTACTCGAGGAAGACGAGTGAGAGTAGGAGCTCGGAGGGAGAAATAGAAAGGAAGAAACAGAAATAAAGAAAATAAAATCCTAGATCGCCCGTAGGAGCCAACGAAATCAATCACGCCACATTAAGCCGTCATGCGATAAACACATCACTAAACCAAGGAATATGAGTCCATACAAGTGTCATTGGCCCACGCGGTTGTAACGACCACTTTTCGTGGTACGTTGTTCGTGCACGTGCTTTTGTCCGTGCACGTGCTTGTTTTAGACCTTGTTTGTTTGTGAACACTTTCGTGTGATATGCCGTTGTGAACATCTCTGAGAGTATTAAATAGTGGCACTAATTTGGAACGACGCTTCTCGAGTCGTTTTCCCACAATTCAATCTTACTCGATGAGACGTGGCGATTTTCACTTTTGACGGGAGACGTTTCTATTTTTAGTTTCGTCGTCCGACGACGAAATTGAGATCCGTCTTCTTAGTTAGCTCACATTCATCATCACGATCACTCCGATATTTATTTTATAATTTTTGGAGTTTATTTGACCACTTTTATATTTTTAACAAGGTTTATAATATTTTTAATAATTTATTTTTAAATTAATTTCGGCCAAATAAAATTTATTTGAGTTTTAAACGTTTTAAAGAATTTTTGAGCCAATTTCCAGCTCATTTGGACCAGGTCAAATCCTTGGGTGAGTTGGAGAAGTTGAATTTCAAATTTTAAATTATTTTAAACTTCTAATCCTATTAGATTTTGCCCTAGACCAAGTCAACCCATCTACACTATATAAACAACCCCTAGGAAGACATATTTTCACAAGAAATTAACCCTAGCCTCTTCCAAAACTCAATTGGACGTTACGACGAATCGTCGCAACGTTGCGACGAACAGCTGCCGCTCCGACCGAAGAAACGGCCTCCGTTCGCCTGTTCTGACCGATAGCCATCCCCGCATCCAAGCCCGCTCGCATCGCAGCACAGCCGCCCGCCCCGTTCCCCGCTTCGACCGAGAGAAGCCCTCGGTCTGACCGAGAGCTTCCCCCGCTAACGCCCCGCTCCGCACCGCTCGCATCGCACGCTCTGTCGCTCCGCATCACCCCGTGTCTGACCGGGGCGCCCGCCCGCAGCGCCGCTCTCCGCTTCGTTGCAACGTTGCAAACGTTGCAACGCTTTGTCGCCCGCAGCGACCGACCCGATCGCCCGCAGCGACCGACCAAACCCCCGCACCAAGGCCCCGCCGCACTGCTGCACACCCCAAGCGCTACAACCCCCGCATCCCATGTGTCTGACCGACGGAGCTCCCCGCACCGAGGCTGTACGACCGAGAGCCACTCGTCGTAACCCCGCATCCGTCGCACCACTTGCCTCCGTGGGCCCCCCAAGTTCTCCAGAGGTATTGTGGGTCCCCCAAAGGTCCCTAGGACTACTGTGGGCCCCACCTAGGTGCGTTCTCTTTGACGACTTGCCGCGTACGACGTCGTCACACGTCGTAGCCCGTCGTCGCACGTGCTAGCTTTGGAATCTGGAATCGTCGCCCGGGTTGATTGCTCTGAAATTTCCAGCGAGGAATCTAATTGGAATCTGGACTTGGAGCGCGATCTTTTATTCCAACCCCCGGCGTCGCTACCCGACGCCGGTGTAGCTTTCGCGTCGTGTTGAGGTAACGCTTTGCACCCCTAGGACCCCCAACCCAATGCATGCTAATCAAGACTAAAATCAGTATTTTTAAAGTATTTTAAAATGTTTCAAATTCACTAATCAAGATTAATAATATGGACTTTAGGCCGGTGGACTTGTGCACGTAGGATAATTGTGATTTTGGACTCTCTTGGACGGTGTGCTCAGACGTTGTACTTGCAGGCAAGTGAAACTTGCCAAATCTTGTGTAGGGCCATGTTTTTAGGCCACTTCCTTGTTTTTAGCGTAAAAGAGACTAGTCAGTGAAATGATAGCTGGCTAGACGCCTACTTGATCTAGTTTGACAACGAAACTAGATCCGTCACCTAATTGATCTAGCTTGACAACGAAGCTAGATCCAACCCTTTAAACTTGTTGTTCATGCATACTAAACTGTCACGTTTACTTTCCTTAACTGTACGTACTTTTAACTGCCATGCATTGCATCTTACATTTCATCCAAATTGATTGTTGCATCGTAGCACACGCTACAAAATACTTGTACAAATCCATGTTTCCGTGTTCCTGGCTAGGTGCACCCCTAGGCCATACTTGTTTAAAACACTTCCTGGCTCGTGGTCCAGAAGCGGGCCTCATGTGTTGGCTAAAAACCAATGCCCGATACACGTGGAGGGGTAGGGATAAACGGTCACTTGAGCTTAGGAGTGGCATGATCCGCCCTCTAGCCAAAAGACGGAATCTCTGTGCACGAGGTGCTTACTTTCCTTGTCTTGTACTTGTCTTGTGAATGATTCATGTAATACTTGTCATCCATGCCATGTTTAAATGCCATGCTCGTACCTTACTTTACTTTACCTTACCTGTCGCACTCATTACTTTAACTGCCATGTCATTGCATCATGCTAGAACTGCTAGGTTGCTTTACTTTTAACCACTTTCAGTTTCCTTGCACAAGTCTCTTGTAGACTTGCTGACATGTGCCCCTTGCTCTTTTGGGTGTCACATGTTAGACCCTGAGCCAGAGACCGTTGCTGAGTACGTGATGTTTTGCTGACGCTGAGTCTGAGTCCATGATTGCCCAGGAGGATTTTGGTGGACACCGGTGACCATTCTTTGAGTCTTTGTTGAGCTTTATTTTGTTTTAGGCCTTTTTGTTAGTTGTTGGTGCGTAGCACCGTTGTTTTGTACTTTGTACTTTTGTTGGCCATGTTTGGGCCTTTAGTCTCTTTTCTTTTAGCCTGGTGGCTTTTCTGCGATGTTGAAATTTATATTTATGGATATTCTGAGATTATTCTTTTGTCTCATTTCATCATTATTATCTTGTTTCGCTCGCGTTGCAAGGACCTGCAGTTTTAAATTTTATTGACGCTTATCGGACTTGCAGCTTTGTAGCTTCAAGTCTGAGCGGACCTTCTCACGCTTCGCCTCCATATTTTTAGGAAGCGGGGCGTGACAGGTTTTGTTGGTGGCCCATGCAGGTCCAGTCTTGCAATTGCGAATTAACGGAACAACGATAATAACGGAATGTCCATTAAATAAATTGCAACATCCGAGTAATAAGCCCTGAGTCTAGTCGTTTTCTTATGACACTAGGTGATAAGAAGGCTTAGTTAGACGTCTGTGCTTGCTAGTTAGAGGCCCTGATTGTAGTTAGACCCCCTTCTAGCAATTGATTTAATTGACGTAGGAGTTACCTTAGGGGTTATTGCCTAACCCTGACCATATTAAACCTCCTAGAATTTCCTTCCGTCGTTCGTTTGGGTCCATCGATTTCGGACCAAGCTGAACGCATTTCATTACCGTCTAGCTCATTAGAAAGTCTTAGTGCCTAGTTCCAAATCTTTAGTTGGTCGACCGTAGGAGTTTCCGTAGACTTTCCTGATCCATATCCTAGGCATATGTATGTTTTGATCATCCGACAAATTTCCTTGCCTCGATTCACGAGATCGCCTCATGGCGATCGCCGTCAATTTTCAAACATCTCCATTGCAAAACTTGAACCTTCTGAAAGAATTTTTCAATCTTCTCTGCCACTAAGTTTAACTTTGTTCAAAATTTTGATATACTTTATACTCCCTCATTGATTTAAATTTTTAAAACGCTTGTCGGAATTTTTGAATACTAGTTTATAGTATTTTCCCAGCCTATGTTTTTCGTACTTAGATAAATGCGTCGTCCCTTCATATATTAATCCTGAACCGTACTTTTATTTTGCCCTATTCGATTTATGATTTTCCTTCGTATTTATGCCATTCGAATGATACGTCGTGTTTACTTTAATATACTTCCAAGACACATGGAATTTCAGCTTTCAGCAAGTTGGTTTTGCTCGTCGATTTTTGCAAAATTACTATTTTCATAACCACTTCCTGATTTAGACCCTCCATGATTTGATTTTAAAGACTCGTTATTCGATCTTGATAATTCTACTACTAAGTCATTATTATTATTTCTCCGTGCACCATACATACTTTCAATTATTTTTATATTCGTACCAGGCTGGTTGTGCTCGTATATTAAGAACCATGTGTAAATCAGTTTTTTTCATTTTTGGCAAACCCTGGTTCTCTAAAAAGTAGTTTCAATGTTGGTTATTTTAAATTTTCCATAGCCTAAAAGTTTTGAAAGCATTTAACATGAGTTTAAATTCTTCCGTTACTTGATTTCATTCTTTGACTTTCCAAAACTTTTTGACAACATTATATTAAATTACTAATGTATAAGATTTCTAAAACCTCGCCCTTAATATTCGCGTAAATGGTTTTACTTCCTTTTAATAATGATTTTATATAGATCAATGGACCATTTTCTCCTATTATGAATATTCGACTCAAACTTATTTCAACTCGCTTTATCGATCTTCAAATATTTTATACAGATGAGGAATTCCAATTTTTTGAAGTACAACAGTTTTCAATTTTGCGTATTTTAGCTTATGCTATTTACCCTATTTCTTTTCCCCCTCCTATATAAGCATCACTACATCTCCCTTTTTCCCTCAACCTAAACATCACCATTGAGTCAAAGTTTCGTCTAACCAAGCTGTCCCCTTGTACTCGTCCTATCTGAACTCGTGCTTATCGATCCTTCCCTCGTCACGCTTTCGACCTCGACCTCCCTCTATTGCTCAGACTTTAGTGCTCGTCAATGTCTGTGTCAACTCTTAGTTGTAGTAGACCATTGGACCTTGGTAAGGTGTCGTAGTGCACGTACCTAAGTTGTGTACGTGGGCTTGATTGAGTGTACCCCCCCATAGTATATTGATGCTTGCCTATTGTGTGGTATACATATATATATACTCGGAGTTATTCGTGATAGTATGAAGTTGTTGTGTGTTAGTAGTTATAGATTTTTGTGTGGATAGCTATACTATACTAGAGATGCCTGTGTATATAAGAGTTAGCGTTGAAATATCTAAGTTGTGTATGTAGTTAGAGATACTTGTAATGGTCGAAATAAAATGATTGGTAAAGCTATGTATATGCTAGGTGTGATGATAATAGGTGTACATATAGATAAGTCAGTAGGCCTATTGAGTGACCTATATATTAGTACGTATGTGTATGTGCTCGTATGTAGGTATGTATTATGCTTAGACGTAAGTAGTTATGTTTTGTTGCCTGAGTATATAGGTGATATGCATATGATAGTAGAATTATAATTTTGATTGGTATTGCTTGCTTTGTAGGGTGTTGTATGCGTGCATACCGTGAGGTATACACGACTATTGCACATCTTAATTATGTATGCGTAGATGTGTTAGTATACTAATTATAGGTAGTAGGCTATGGTGTGAATATATATGTTACATATGTGTGACTATACGGTGAATGTCTGTACTAGGGAGGGTATTATAAATATGTGGGTGCTGATGTCTGTATTATTATTATTATGGTATATAAATTGATTTAACTATGTGGGTGTTATCTGACTAAATATTAAGTGTGATTGACCTATGGTATGTATATGGTTGTAATGGTAGACGTATGAATATGGGAGTGGTATTGGTATAGGTATGAATGCCGTGTTACGTATATAGAATATTCTGATATGTGTATTGAGTCTCACTCAAGCTTGAGTGGGTATACTCTAAGTATATTGAATGTATGCCTGAAGTTTGAATATAGCGATGTTTGATGTATGTATAGTGATAGGAGTGTTTGTGCCTGGTTGTGTTACGCACATGATTGTGGGTCGCTACACCAGTATATAGTTATAGGTGTTGGTCTTATGGTATAGCTAATTACTAAGGACTTGCTCGTGTGAACGTATGTGTACTAGCTAAAACTAGGTGTGTATGTGTGCTAGTTATATAATGGTATGATTGGTGTATGTAAATGAAATGTTAGCGTGTATGGGTGTGCACCATGCACGGGTAAGTATGTGCTTAGTTATAGGTATTGATGACTATGATATATGTGGCGTGTCGTAAATACAGTTATAGGACCGTACGTGATGTGAATATATGGTGAACTATTTGCATGTATTTGAATGACTATATATTGTGAAACTATAGTAGTGGTGAATATATATATATATATATATATAGAGTAATGCTAGTATGAGATGGTGAGCTCAAATCCTTATCGTGAGCTAGCACAATCGGCAACACCAATTAACGATCGGCACCGTTCATCTTCAAGAGCATGTCGATAGATCTATACCCTAAAAAAATTAGAGATTATAAACCCCAAAATCCTATGGATCAACCCGTTCCAATTTTGTTACATTTACAGGCAGCTTGTAAACCGTTCATCTTGCAAACACTTGATGGATCTGATAGAAATGTCCAAATGACACAAAAAATTATACATAAAGATCACTTGATAGATAGAAGAAGATGGACGGTTCCGATTGATGATTTGGCAAATAGTTTTGGCTAGTTCGAGATATGAATATCTCATCTCACCATCTCACCATCTCATATTAGCATCTTTCTATATATATATATATATATATATATATATATATATATATATATAGTGAAACTTGATTAATTATGGTATGGTGTGATTACATGTGTTGATGTGTTTAGTGTTGGATGAATACTAGGGTTTATCAGAGGGTAGTATACCCTTGATGTCTGTGCATAGGTAGCTACATATAGGTAGAGCAATGATTGTATTGGCTAAGTGTGAGACTATCCTTATGTGAGTATCTGAACTATTGTTTTATACTAGGTAGTAGTTATATAAGGGATGTATGTTTATATATATATGATTGAAATACATGTATAAATTTGACTGACTATAATAGGTATAAGTGTATACGTACGTGAATGTATATATATACGTGTTGGTAGTATTAATGTTTGACTACTTAGTGCATATATAGGCACTTGTAATAACTATACCTGGTTGAATTATTATATGACTTGATTGGGGTAGTTACTAGAGCGACTAGCTATATTAGAAAGTCCGAGGACGGACTTTATTCTAAGGTGGGGAGGATGTAACGACCACTTTTCGTGGTACGTTGTTCGTGCACGTGCTTTTGTTCGTGCACGTGCTTGTTTTAGACCTTGTTTGTTTGTGAACACTTTCATGTGATATGCCGTTGTGAACGTCTCTGAGAGTATTAAATAGTGGCACTAATTTGGAACGACGCTTCTCGAGTCGTTTTCCCACAATTCAATCTTACTCGATGAGACGTGGCGATTTTCACTTTTGACGGGAGACGTTTCTATTTTTAGTTTCATCGTCCGACGACGAAATTGAGATCCGTCTTCTTAGTTAGCTCACATTCGTCATCACGATCACCCCGATATTTATTGTATAATTTTTGGAGTTTATTTGACCACTTTTATATTTTTAACAAGGTTTATAATATTTTTAATGATTTATTTTTAAATTAATTTCGGCCAAATAAAATTTATTTGAGTTTTAAACGTTTTAAAGAATTTTTGAGCCAATTTCCAGCTCATTTGGACCAGGTCAAATCCTTGGGTGAGTTGGAGAAGTTGAATTTCAAATTTTAAATTATTTTAAACTTCTAATCCTATTAGATTTAGCCCTAGACCAAGTCAACCCATCTACACTATATAAACAACCCCTAGGAAGACCTATTTTCGCAAGAAATTAACCCTAGCCTCTTCCAAAACTCAATTGGACGTTGCGACGAATCGTTGCGACGTTGCGACGAACAGCTGCCGCTCCGACCGAAGAAACGGCCTCCGTTCGCCCGCTCTGACCGATAGCCATCCCCACATCCAAGCCCGCTCGCATCGCAGCACAGCCGCCCGCCCCGTTCCCCGCTTCGACCGAGAGAAGCCCTCGGTCTGACCGAGGGCTTCCCCCGCTCACGCCCCGCTCCGCACCGCTCGCATCGCCCGCTCTGTCGCTCCGCATCACCCCGTGTCTGACCGGGGCGCCCGCCCGCAGCGCCGCTCTCCGCTTCGTTGCAACGTTGCAAACGTTGCAACGCTTTGTCGCCCGCAGCGACCGACCCGATCGCCCGCAGCGACCGACCAAACCCCCGCACCAAGGCCCCGCCGCACTGCTGCACACCCCATGCGCTACAACCCCCGCATCCCATGTGTCTGACCGACGGAGCTCCCCGCACCGAGGCTGTACGACCGAGAGCCACTCGTCGCAACCCCGCATCCGTCGTACCACTTGCCTCCGTGGGCCCCCCAAGTTCTCCAGAGGTATTGTGGGTCCCCCAAAGGTCCCTAGGACTACTGTGGGCCCCACCTAGGTGCGTTCTCTTTGACGACTTGCCGCGTACGACGTCGTCGCACGTCGTAGCCCGTCGTCGCACGTGCTAGCTTTGGAATCTGGAATCGTCCCCCGGGTTGATTGCTCTGAAATTTCCAGCGAGGAATCTAATTGGAATCTGGACTTGGAGCGCGATCTTTTATTCCAACCCCCGGCGTCGCTACCCGACGCCGGTGTAGCTTTCGCGTCGTGTTGAGGTAACGCTTTGCACCCCTAGGACCCCCAACCCAATGCATGCTAATCAAGACTAAAATCAGTATTTTTAAAGTATTTTAAAATGTTTCAAATTCACTAATCAAGATTAATAATATGGACTTTAGGCCGGTGGACTTGTGCACGTAGGATAATTGTGATTTTGGACTCTCTTGGACGGTGTGCTCAGACGTTGTACTTGCAGGCAAGTGAAACTTGCCAAATCTTGTGTAGGGCCATGTTTTTAGGCCACTTCCTTGTTTTTAGCGTAAAAGAGACTAGTCAGTGAAATGATAGCTGGCTAGACGCCTACTTGATCTAGTTTGACAACGAAACTAGATCCGTCACCTAATTGATCTAGCTTGACAACGAAGCTAGATCCAACCCTTTAAACTTGTTGTTCATGCATACTAAACTGTCACGTTTACTTTTCTTAACTGTACGTACTTTTAACTGCCATGCATTGCATCTTACATTTCATCCAAATTGATTGTTGCATCGTAGCACACGCTACAAAATACTTGTACAAATCCATGTTTCCGTGTTCCTGGCTAGGTGCACCCCTAGGCCATACTTGTTTAAAACACTTCCTGGCTCGTGGTCCAGAAGCGGGCCTCATGTGTTGGCTAAAAACCAATGCCCGATACACGTGGAGGGGTAGGGATAAACGGTCACTTGAGCTTAGGAGTGGCCTGATCCGCCCTTTAGCCAAAAGACGGAATCTCTGTGCACGAGGTGCTTACTTTCCTTGTCTTGTACTTGTCTTGTGAATGATTCATGTAATACTTGTCATCCATGCCATGTTTAAATGCCATGCTCGTACCTTACTTTACTTTACCTTACCTGTCGCACTCATTACTTTAACTGCCATGTCATTGCATCATGCTAGAACTGCTAGGTTGCTTTACTTTTAACCACTTTCAGTTTCCTTGCACAAGTCTCTTGTAGACTTGCTGACATGTGCCCCTTGCTCTTTTGGGTGTCACATGTTAGACCCTGAGCCAGAGACCGTTGCTGAGTACGTGATGTTTTGCTGACGCTGAGTCTGAGTCCATGATTGCCCAGGAGGATTTTGGTGGACACCGGTGACCATTCTTTGAGTCTTTGTTGAGCTTTATTTTGTTTTAGGCCTTTTTGTTAGTTGTTGGTGCGTAGCACCGTTGTTTTGTACTTTGTACTTTTGTTGGCCATGTTTGGGCCTTTAGTCTCTTTTCTTTTAGCCTGGTGGCTTTTCTGCGATGTTGAAATTTATATTTATGGATATTCTGAGATTATTCTTTTGTCTCATTTCATCATTATTATCTTGTTTCGCTCGCGTTGCAAGGACCTGCAGTTTTAAATTTGATTGACGCTTATCGGACTTGCAGCTTTGTAGCTTCAAGTCTGAGCGGACCTTCTCACGCTTCGCCTCCATATTTTTGGGAAGCGGGGCGTGACAGCGGTGAAGCACGAGTGAGTGAGGCCGTGAGCTAGCAGACGGTGTTACTATCTAAATTGTGCAATAAAGCTCTATATACACATACCCAAGGAATGACTCAAATATCGATTCAATTCGAATAAGCGGTGAATAATAGCTCAAGCATGCATGAGAATAGAATAATAATCGAAGCGTATCATGTGTCGGGGACCCAAGAGGTACGAAATTCTAGACACTCTGCCATATTATTCTTCTTCCACTCTTATAATTTTTCCTCCAAAAAGCTTGAGGTGACTGACTCGAGACGAACCTCCGTGGGTCGATTTTGACAGCCCAAGTCTTTCTTAAGTCACGTTCTAACTTAAGCATCGAATGAGATTTGGGTCGGAACCCAGATCTAACCCCCCTAACGATTGTCTATGGTGCAGGTTGTTCGAGGCACGACTCAGCACTAAGGTTGACCAGACGTCGCATTCGACTGAGTGATCCATCGATCTCTAGCCCAACGCTCTTAGCTCGACCTTCGCCGACCCTTGTTCTTCTAACCGAGGGTCCCACTTCACCAGCAACGAGGCTCTAGCTCGACAACGCCAGCCCTATCTACAATTGACCAGAACCCATCCGTTAACAGTTTACCGTCTATTGCTAACTAGCCGCTTCAATTTTTCAATAGCATCTACTTTATTCTAGCATTTAAGTGTTCTATGTTACCTCTCTTTTCTGTATTAATTTATATTATTCTTCAACTCTTAATTGAATCTACTTTTAATTGTTGTCGACCATCGCATTGGTCAAATGTCTAATGATTTTTTTAAAAAGTACATAGATGCAAAAAATATTAAGAAGGGCACTCTTTACGCTAAAGGTAGACAAATTACGTAAAATGTGCTAGCTGAGCAAACGTGTAAAACAAGATTTTTAATGACAAAATAAGTATTCATTATTGCTTAAAAGGACATATGTGACTAAACATATACTTTGGACGGTCCATGACAATTTTGGATACGTGGAAAATGTCGATAATGTTGTGAATGGAAATAACCAGAGTCGGTTAAGATTGCCGGTATCTTAGAGATACGCCCATATCTATGTATTCTATCTTTCTACTCTCATATCATGCCTATAAATAAATGGCTGGGGGTTCCTCCCCCAGCAGTTGATTCATAACACGTTATCAGCACGAGCCTCAAAAAATTTTCCACAAAATTTCTTTTCGTTCGTTGCGAAGGCGAAGGCGATAGGAGACGGGAGATCCACAAGCGCGGTGCAAGGCTTCCTCAATCGAGCGTCGTCATCCGCGTAGGGCTTCGTGCAACCGCCGCTATGTCCGGAGGACGGATATAGAGGTAAAAACACTAAAAACGATGTTTTTAATCATACGTATGATTGCTCTCCCCCTAGATCTCGCAAGATCGGTATAGGGATCGATTGTCGCCTTGAAAACGACGATTTTTTTCATCCCAAAAATCAAATTTTAGGGCTTTTGTTGTGTAAAACCCACCATGAGCCCGCTGACGGCTTTGCCGCCGGCCACCCCCTTCCTCCCCGCGTCGCGACCACCCCCCCCCCATTGCGGGAGGGGCGGCGACGCCCGGCCAATCCCCCCTTGCAGGGGGCGGCCGCAGCCCTCCCCTGTGGGGGGGCGGCCCCCTGCCCGCCGCCCTCCCCCTGCAGGGGGCGGCCCCGCCGCTCCCGCCTGCAGGCGGGCCGCCGCCGCCGCCCTCCTCCTGCAGCTGGGGGGCGGCCCCGCCGCCGCCCTCCCCCTGCAGGAGGGCGGCCGTCGCGCCCCCCTGCAGCGGGGGGCGGCCCCGCCCCGTCGCCCTCCCCTGCAGGGGGGGCGGCCCCGCCCCGTCGCCCTCCCCTGCAGGGGGGCGGCCCCACTGCCGCCCTCCCCCTGCAGGGGGGCGGCGGCCGTCGCTCCCCCCTGCAGCGGGGGGCGACACCGCCCACTGCCCCCTCTGCAGGGGGCGGCGCCTCCCCCCCTATCTGCCGCCGGCGGAAGAAAGGGGGGCGGCGGCGGCGACGGCTAACCCTAGCCGCCGCCCCCAAAACCTTAATGGGCTTTTTCAGCCCATTTACAAAAAAACAAAACAAAAAAATTGATGCCTTGCGGGCCTGAAGCCCGCAAGAAAACTGCGGGCCTCAGGCCCGCAGGCTTTGTCTTTCAAAAAAAAATTCGATGCCTTGCGGGCCTGAAGCCCGCAAGCAAACTGCGGGCTTCAGGCCCGCAGGTTTCGTTTTCAAATTAAAAAAACAGAGAGAGAAAGAAAGCCTTGTGAGCCTGAAGCCCGCAAGCACAGTGCGGGCCTCAAGCCCCCAGGCATTGTTTCAGAAAAAATGGGAGAAGGCTAAAAATAAGCCTTAAAGGGCTTTTTGGGCTAAAAATTAATTTTCAAAAGGGCGTTTTAAGGACCTATAAATTCATGAAAAATCACGGTAATTTACGGGGCTATCATCGGGCATATAATAATTTTATTGAGGACTTTTGGGGGTTATTTGGGATGATTTAAAAAAGGAAAACCATTTTCCTTCTACAACGAAAATGTTAATTTTGGGCTATTATTCAATTTTATTGATTAAACCCACTCATTACAACCCGTGCATCGTAATGATCTTTTCTTTGCATGCTTTACATCACTGGAAAATTCTGTTGGATATTATATGCGTGGTTGTGCATTATATTTAACCTTAATAATTAGGAAGATCATACGACCGCTCTGCCGTTAGTCAACTAACCTAACGGTGTATGACGTTGTCCAGTGGTCCAATAATTATTAAGTGATTAAATTGTTTATCCATCTCTGCGAATATTAAATGCCTGTGATGCATGTGATGAAAATGTCTGATGAAAATGTTGATGAGCACAATATTTCTGCATGAATGGATAAATGTGGTTTTTGGATCGGCTGTTTAAGTCCCACAGTTTATTTCCCGCACTTTTCTTTTATTTTTGAGAGAAATTGTAGTGAGGAATTTATGTAAATGTCAAAGAAAGAAGACCAACTTCCATGGAGACGGAGGCCATGATTGAAGCTGGAGATATCCTATGGGACCCACGGGGTTTCCAAAGTTGTATTTTCATTTTTAAAGCTGTAAATTTGTATAATTTGGACTGTGGACTGTGGACTCTTTCTTGTGGGACTGGCCGATCCACACATTTAGCTTTTCGTTAAATATTGCCTCCACATGAAAATGTTTTCTTTGATTAAATATTAATTCATGCATGTTTGTGCTCTGCTAGATAAATGGCTAAAATTGCAAGCGTTGATTTCGAAGTGTTGGATGCATCAGGTAGAAACTATCTAAGCTGGCAGCTAGATGTAAAGTTTCACCTGCGGGCAAAGTCCCTCATTGCTGCTGTGATAGAAAAAGAAAATGTTAGCGATATAGAGAAGGCGCAAGCCATCATCTATATTCGTCGCCAAGTGGACAAGACCTTAAAGGCTGAATACCTTACGGTCGAAGATCCACTTGAGCTATGGACTGCCCTTGAGGACAGGTATAAACATCAGAAAGATGTTATACTCCCAAGGGCACGATACGAGTGGGAGAACCTGAGACTGCATGACTTTAAGTCCATTGCTGAGTACAACTCAGCACTTTTTAGCATCACCTCATGCCTGAAGTTGTATGGTGAGAAAGTCTCAGAAGATCGCATGCTGGAAAAGATGTATACGTCTTTCCATGAAAAAGATGCGATACTCATGCAGCAATACCGTGAACGAAAGTTCACCAAGTATTCGGAGCTGCTGTCATGTTTACTCATGGCCGAGCAAAACAGTGAGCTTCTTCTCGCCACTCACAATATGCGCCCTCCCGGCACTGCCCCCCTACCAGGAGCTCACCATTCCTCTTCCTTCAAAAAGAATAGAGATAATAAAAGAAAAGAAAGACCACAGAAAGGGGGACAACCGAAAAGAGCCACGGGCCAAGTACAGCAGCGAAAGAATGAAGGGAAGCGCAAGTTCACCTGGCACAGAAATGACAACAAGAAAAATGATGCACCCCCCACCCAAGAGGGATTGGGAAGACCAGTGCCACAGATGTGGCAGGACAGGCCACTGGTCCAAAGTGTGCAGGACCCCAGTGCATCTTCAGGAGCTTTACAAACAAAGCAAGAAAAATAAAGCTGAAACAAACCTGGTGACATCTGATGCTCCAGTCAAGTTCTCAGCTGACGACTTCGAAAATGATGACTTGCTTGATTAGCCTTTATTTTTATCTTAGCAATTTGTTTTGAGAATAATTTATGAGAGCATTTGAATTATGTAATTTGTTCTGAATGAAAATGTTTAGTAGACAATAAATGAAAATGTTTATCTGAATATGCATGTGCCTAACGATTCATCTTTTAATAGATGAAACTACTCTCATAAATGATTAGTAGACAATAAACACGTACGATTTTTCAATACAAAGCCCAATATCGGGGCCATATTGAAGATCCAGGGAATGCAACACTGTTGCCCACAAATGACACAGAGTCAAAAGGATGCACTAATCTCTCCGAATTCCAAAAGAAACTTTCTAAATTTCAAGGATATCTGTCTCAACGGATTTCCATTTGGAAACAGCAAATGTAAATGAAAAACAAATTACTGTATGTAACGTCTCAAGAAAAAGGAGTAAAATCCATACTTGAACGTTTTGAGAGCCTTACAGAGTAAAACCTCGGCTAATGTCGGGCACTTCAGGTGCTCTGTTTAATTCCTCTTCCTTTCTCCGAATCTTTGTATGGCATGATAGGATTTGGCCACCCAGGATCAGTAATAACGCACTGCATCTTATCCTATGGGTATGACTTGAAGAACCAGAAGATTCTTCAGAAGGGAGAATTCCCTCGCATCCCTTACTATAAGGGAAACTAATTGCAAGGCCATCTCCACGAAAAGTTGAAAAAGAATCTCCACGCTTCCTCAAAAAGAATACAAGGAGATAGATGTGGATAAAATCCACCACCCCTAGTGGTCTATTTCGGTACTTCATTGTACAGACAAATGCATCCTCAGAACACTCATATGTGTGTCTACTACAGACCCGCAATTTAGCTTTTCCAAAGCTATTGGCACAAAAATAAACATGTTGCGGGCACATTTCCCAAACAATTAAATGAAGAAAATAAGTCTTGTTAATGTTGGGAAATATACCTCCCGGTCATTTCAAGAGTACTGCCAAGTAACGGGAATAGAAAATGAACACATAGTGCCGCATGTTCATACCCAAATAGGGTCGGCAGAGTCACTGATAAGTAGACTCCAATGGATTGAATGTCCATTAAATCCCGATTGCCTATGGATGCATGGGGACATGCAAATTTTGCATGCTGCATCGTAAATGAAAATAAGACCCTCTGGAGGTCAGAGTCTCCAATGCAACTTGCATATGGAATGCCACCGAATATTTCTCATCTGAGAATCTTCGGTCGCGCAGTTTTAAATCCCCATTGTACCACCAAAGAGGACCAAAACGGCACTCAACGTCGCCTAGGTATCCATGCAGAGTTTGACTCACCCTCACTTATAAGATACCTAGAACCCCAAACGGTGGACGCATTTAAGGCACATCTTGAATACTGTGATTTCGATGAGACGAGTTTCCCCAAAATAGGCACAGATACTGGAAAATCTGGTGCGAAGCAAATGTTAAAGTGGGATACAAAAAGTTTGACCCACTACGATCCGGTAACAAAACAATGTGATGATAAGATCCTTAAGATCTTACACATCCAGAACACAGTTCATAAATTACCGGATTCGTTTACTGACAATCAGAAGATTGTCAGATCACATATCCCTGCTGCAAAAACTCCAGCTAGAATTGACATCCCCGAGAATGGATGCAACCCACCAGCAGCAGAAGTGGCTGATCCGCAACAGAAAAAAGGCAAACCACCAGGCTCCAATGACAGAAACTCCTGGAGACCTTAAGACAATACTACCACAGGACAATGAGCTCATGTCCACACCCTCACCCTTCCCGGAATCCACTGCAGTGGAACTGTCGGGAAAAAGTGAAATTGAAAGTAAATGTTGTACATACTGGGGAGGTGTTGGACAGATTGAACATAAATTGTCGACAAAATATTCACGTATCATATTGCCATATACCTCGCAAAAGCGATGATGTGTATAAATTATCGTTCCATACTCCGTTGCTTGAATGCAAACGTAGAGAATGTCCAAATGTGGAACGTGGCAATAAAAGATGAGCTGGACTCACTTATAAAACGTGAAATGTTCGGACCTGAAATCCAGACACTAAAAGGTGACAAACCCGTGGATAAAATAAAGTATTGCACATATAAGAAAAATAAATACAAAATCGTACACTATAAGGTACAACCTATAGCCCAAGGGAAAATTTCGCTGAAACTAGGGATCGAACAAATCAAAATGAGCATGTCTCATAAATGATGCATCAAGTCTCCCTTAGTTATCAAAAGCGAATACCTTACGATTTGACAAAGGAAAACTTTGGATACGCTGTTATTGGATGTTGTGACGGCATACCTTCGTGGATACCTTGGTAAAGATAATTTCCACATTTCCTTAAAAGCCTGAATAGACCTCAGGACGTCTATTCTATCGAAGAAAAACAATGAAAATAACGTACAACCAAGAGAATCGCTTGACAAAGCAATGATTCCTACTGAAGGTTGTCTTTGCATCTGAGCAAAGAGCAGGATTTGAGATCATAGTTATAACAACTAAAATCTCATCGGATCTCCGGAAGAGAAAACCGAAACATCTATTCAAGCCTGACTTTTAAACATGAAATAAAAAGACCTAGGCAAATATAGAGTCATGACTCATAAGAATCCTGTTACATACGCCCAGAAGTGCGTTTGAGAAATTAAAGGGACCATTGTCATCCAAATTACACCTATGGTAGTATACTTAATGGATGTACAAAAACAATCCTTCCGATCGCTGGAAGAGGTGGAGGATATAACTGGTCCTAAAGTCCCTTATCTCAGTGCAATCAGGCACTCCTGGCTAACTGCACACGTCCCGATACAGCAGTTGCAGTAAACTCATTAGCCAGAGATAGTTGGCACCTAAAAGTGCCATTAGACCGGAGTTAAGCCTTCTGCGCTTCCTCAAAGGGTCAAAAGATTCAGACTTACAAAATGAAGTATCATCCTCCAAATGTTCATGCAAATGCAGGTTTCAGGTCCAGTCCCTATACTGAGAAATCACAGAACGGGTACCCACGGTGGGATGGCCATCTACTGCAGAGCTGCAAAGCAATTTATGAAGGAGACATCATCCTTCATTCCAAGATCCTCACCACACCAATGGTGTATTTGAGGGCGTCTGCTGGTACATCACATCCCAGTGACGATTGGGATAGATGCTGGTATTGTGGAGCTGACCACATAGTCTGAAGACCACATCAGAGGCGACGATACTTAGCACACCTCTCCAGAGTTTATGGATTCAGCAGCTGCTTAATTGTGATAACTTTGTAATCTGTGTATATTTTCGGAATGTTGTAAATAGGAGTGATGAGATAAGCCTAATAGATCTGAAAGCCTAAGAGCTTTTACAGATCAGTGGGAGTTGAGGGAATTTGTACTCTTTTCCCTTAGCTATGGTTTTTCCCACTGGGGTTTCCATGACATAGGTTTTAACGAGGCAAATCACATCAACTCTGGATCCTGAAGTATCCACCCCTTTGTGACGCTCAGAATCCAGATGTATTCATGAGCAGAGTCACTTGTACGAATCAGGGGGAGTTAAAGAGCGTTTGTACTCTTTTTCCTTAACTATTGTTTCTCCCACAGGGTTTTCCATAGCTAAAGGTTTTAACGAGGCAAACCTCACCAACTCAGGATCCTGAAGTATCCACCCCATGTGAGACTCTTATTACGCTCAGAATCCCGAAGTACTCTTGAGCAGAGTCCACACCTATGGCTGGATAAGGGGGAGTGTTGTGAATGGAAATAACCAGAGTCGGTTAGGATTGCGGGTATCTTAGAGATACGCCCATATCTATGTATTCTATATTTCTACTCTCCTACTATGCCTATAAATAAAGGGCTGGAGGTTCATCCCCCAGCAGTTGATTCATAACAGATAAAGGGTTTTCACATTTGACTATGTTCTCATGGGTTAAATGCATTTTTCCCAGAAAGTTAATATCAAAAATTAATAAACATTTATGTGTTAGTTGAATATCTGATAGCTATTAGAACGAATTAAATAAATATACGTAAAGCTTAAAATGATGAAGGGTTTGCAGTGGTACATGTGCCTATAAAGAAAGAACATCCATCTAACCCTCAGGTTCGCTGCATAGTATACCGTTCAATTATCAAAGCGTGGAAACTTCAATTTGAAAGGTCAAGGTACACTATTTAAACATGTGATACACTTGAAATTTTGGACAACAAATAAATATGTTCCTAGATGATAAAAAGGGATGGCTGTCCGGCTAGGATCAACGGATGGAGCTGAACGGATGCTCCATTGGCGGTGTTAGTCAAGGTTGTAAGATGGTGTTAGTTAAGACGTGAAGGGCAACTTCCAAGTGCAAAGTGTAGCGCACCTCGTTCCTTTTGTTTCCTCGATTAAATCCTGGCCGTCCAAAGCCATCCCATTGCCCCCACTCGGGTGACAAGCCCTCGTCACCGAGCTCGGCGTATAGAGTACATGGCTTCTGTTACAAGAACGATGCTTCGCGCCTGTAAATTAAGCGATGTGGGACCAAATTAACCGACGGCAGAAGGAAACGACGGGACGCTGATTGCCATCGTTCTCGAGTTTAATTTGTTCGAAAGTTGCCGCCTATTTTCTGGGAGAGAATGTTGATTTGATGTATGGTATGGTGCGTTTTTTTTTGTGATTTTGATATTTCATGTTATTTTGATTGTTTGGATATATGTTTTAGATTCGATGGTTGCATGCTTTTTGCTTGAGAATGATGCAGTTGGTCAGTGGATTTTTCTTTCCTTCCTTCGGTTTTGTTCTGAATTTTTGTGAATTCATTTTTTTTATTCTTCCAATTTTTATGGATATCTCCCTTGCAGTTATCATCTCTTCATTTTTTTAATTTGAAGTAAACAGTAATGTTTATGGGTGAATTTTCATCCGCAAATCGACGGGTGAATTTTCACCCGCAAATCGATAGTATGGAGGGTGCTGGGTCAACGCGGTCAAAGGGGACACGCGGGACCCCCGTGTTGTCGTGGCTGTCACGTGAGACGGAGATGACCCGTGGGGTCGGCCGATGGCGCGTTCGGTTGAGCGGGAAAGCGCGGTTCCGTTCCTTGACAGGCCGAGGGGTAGCCTCGACGGGATGACAACCTCCGGGATCGGTTGAAGGCGGGGTCGATCGGTGAGGGACGCACAAATCTTCGCATCGGCCCGCCGAAGGGTAGCCTCGGCAGAGCGATGGCCTCCTGGTGCTGGAGATGAGCGAACTCGAGGACGAGGGCGCCCGGCTCCGGTTGGGAGGACGCTGAGTGGTAGCCTCAGTGTCGCTGGATCTCCTAGACCTGAATAGACGAGAGAGCTCGTCAGGGGGGTCGGACCTTGGTTCTGACCAATCCTCCGATGCCAAAGTCAGATCTGGACTAAGAGATGCTCGGTGGGATCGGACTTGGTTCGCGGAGAGACCAAGCGCCGATCCTCGGACCGAGCTATGGAGGAGAAATATCTTAGGTGGAAGAAGACATAAGAGTGGGAATGAGATACCATTGTTGTTGATCATGGAGATCCGCCCATTTTTGTATGACGCATCCCCTCCTTCATATACTTGAGCCCCCTGCGATAATGGGCCATTATTTCAGTCATTCATGGGAGCGTGTCGAGTGGGAAGCATTGACCCCCACTAATTGTACCCGTTTTGATGAGTGGAAGAATGTCATAAAAGTGGCCATGATGGCTGGAGTAATGGCCTTTGGCGGTTGCCATATTTGGCGAGCCATGATGGCTAGAGAGTGATGGCCATTAAGCCGGGCCATAATTAGATAGCCATGATGGCTAGAGAGTGATGGCCATTAAGCTGGGCCATATTTTCCTCCACTATTGAATTGGGCAGTCAGTTGGGCCTTCGTCCCGGATGGAGAAGCGCGACCCGCCCGTGAGATCCTTAGGCCGGAGCCCAAGGCCGTAGTATGCCGGTTGACTAGTCTTAGTTGCCTGGCTCTTCCTGGCCCGGTCAAAATAGTCATATCAATTGCACCCATCTTCTAAGCTCTACCGTTGTTGAGGTGGAGGTCGGGAGATGTAGTATAAGGGGGAGAGGATGCTCCTTTTGTAAAATTGGTCCGCTTTGCGGAGTTGGCTAGTGGCGATAGATCGTCTGTCCGAGACTCGTTTGGTGGCGAAGGGAGTTGCCCCTCGACTTACGGCCAACGAATGACTTTGGTCGGCCAGTTGGGGGAGCTGCCCCCAGTCTTACGGCTGATCTCGTTCGTTCGGTGGCAGGGAGGTTGCCTCCCGACTTACGGCCGACGAAGGAGTGGGTCGACCTGCTGGGGGAGTTGCCCCCAGCCTTACAATCGATCTCATTCGTTCGGTGGCGAGGGGAGTTGCCTTTCGACTTACGGCCGACGAAGGAGTGGATCGACTAGCTGGGGGAGTTGCCCCCAGCCTTATGGTCGGTGGGTAGATTGGCCTGCTGCGGGAGCTACCACTCAGTCTTATGGTCAATCGAGTGATCAGCCAGCTGGGGGAGTTTCCCCCAGCCTTACAGTTGATCTGGTCGGTCTGCTGGGGGAGTTGCCCCAGCCTTATGATCGACGGGTCAATTGGCCTACTGGAGGGGCGACCTCCCCAGTCTTATGACCAATCGAGTGATCAGCAAGCTGGGGGATTTGCCCCCGACCTTTGATCTTGACGGTCTGCTAGGGAGTTGCCCCCAGCCTTGTTGAGTATTGGACTTCTCCCTACTTGGTGTTAATGATGAGCAAACATAAATACTTGTGACTAATCCCTTATTTTGCAGTTAATCCATTGCCTAAGCTTATTATGAAGATCAACTAGCAATGGATGACTCACTAACATCATTGAAGGCAAATGATATGAATTGGATGATCGTAGATTGATGATTGAAGCTCCGTAAAGACTTCAAGCTCATACGATGGAAAGAAGATATTATTCGTCAATGTAATTTTTTCTTTTATCTCTTCTAGTATGTAGCTTAGAAGTAGAACTTTGATGGAGCACTCACACATATCTACATTGTGTCATAGGACATCTTTAGACTTTTTTCCTTTGATCCCAATTCAATCCTCTTGTGTTTGTGCTAGGATTATTTATAACAGCAGACTGCTTAACAGTTTACAGTCGCCTGTCTCAACAACAGTCGACTGTGTTTTGTTCTACAGTCGCCTGTTATGCACAGACTATTACAATGTAGTTTTTGGGCCTTCTCTGATTATTTCACACAGGCTACTGTTGAACGATTAACAGGCGCCTGTCCTAATGACAGTCGACTGTGATTTGTTCATCCGTCGCCTGTCTCTCCATGCCCAAACTCTGTTTGATCTGAGTTCTACGGCCAGTCGACTTATGATGTATATACAGTTGACTGTCTATTAGATCAGTCGACTGTCTATGCTGCAACAGTTGCCTGTCTGTAAGTCTATTTCTTTAACTCAGCTCTCTGGAAATTTCCCCTGCTATTGACAGTCGTCTGTTCCAGGTTTTACAGTCGCCTGTTATGGTTTACAGTCGACTGTGTTCCTTGCATCAGTCGTATGTCCTGTATCTTGTGAGATTTCCAGTATTTGTCTAACTTACTCTTCTCTCGGCCAGTCGCCTGTCGAAGAATGTACAGTCGCCTGTTGGTTTTACAGACGACTGTCTTGGCTTCATCAGTCGACTGTCCACGTGGTATGTTACCGTTAAGAATTCTCACCTACCCTTGCTAACTGTGCAACAGTCGACTGTGGATTGTTCAACAGTCGACTGTCGCGAGTTCAGATTATATCCGTTGAGATTTTTCTCACGGATTTCGATTGGGTTTTTGCCAAAACTGTTTTGTGGATTTGAGAAAGCTATAAATAGAGCTTCTACTGTTCCATTGGAAGGTTACTCGTTCATTGCAAAATCCTTCAAGCTTTCATTTCCAAAGATCAAAGCTCTCAATTTCAAAGCCCTAAGTATTTCCAAATCTTGTTCTCTTGCTCTCCAACCTAGAACCAAAGATTGATCTTCTAGGCATTTGGTGCAGTCAAGAGAAAGGGCTTTCACCTCTCTTCCAAGAGAGTTCTTCAACACCCATCACACTTCTCCTTCAAGTTCTACTTTAAGGCATAGGTGATTGTAAGTGTTACTTTCATATTTCATAACTTTCGTTATTTGATTTGTGCTCTCGGTTGTGAGAGTGGTTTTGCTTGCTCCCAAGTTGTGGGAGTCAAGGACGATTGTATTCGATTGCACTTGTAGGGTTGCTACAAGTGGGCTATAAGGAAACCTCAAGTTAGGGTTCTAACTTGAGTATCCGGTGGTACCCGGGTGGTAGGGACGTAGGATTACCGGGAACAAGTCGGGAGTTGACTTGGGTAATCCGAACCCTTGAAACATATCTGCATTTGCGTGTGTTTCTCTTTGGGTCGTTTTTCTATTCCGCACTATTTGTTGGATTGCATTTTATTTGGCGTAAATTCCTTTTAAATTTGCATAAACACTATTCAACCCCCTTCTAGTGTTTTCCCCATAGACATGGTCCTTACAATTGGTATCAGAGCACAAGGTTTTATCTATGGCATCCAACAACAACAACGTTCCTCCGCCGCCTACGTACAACAATCACGACCGTGATGGAACGTCCACACTTTTCGAAGGTCAATCTACGGTACGTCCTCCACGTTTCAATGGTACTAATTTTGGTTATTGGAAGTATAGGATGAGACATTCCTTAGGAGTGCTTCTCTTTGGAGAACTCTCCACAAGGAGTACGTCGAGCCCTCCGAATAGGATTGCGAGAAATGGACGACTTCCGAGAAGTTCGCCGAAGTCAACAACGCTAAAGCAATGAACGCTCTTCATTGTGCGTTGGACCCGAATGAGTTCAACAAGATATGCACATGTAAGAGTGCATATTAAATTTAGAACCATCTCATCGTTACCCACGAGGGAACGAATAAGGTAAATCTTTCAAAGTATATGTTGCCGTGCAAAACTTCGACTTGTTTCATATGCAGGAAAATGAGAGCATTACGTCGATGTACGGACGCTTTACCGACATCACAAACGAATTGGAAGCCCTTGGCCAAAGATACACCGAACCTGAAAAGGTAAGGAAGATCATCATGGGGATGACCTCCAAATGGGAAAGACGAGCAATCTCCATTGAGGAGGTTAATGACTTGAAGAACTACACCGTGGTGAATCTCATCGGGACTCTTATGTCTTACGAAGTAAGACGGGATAACCGATTGAAGATTCGAGCCATGATGAATCCCTCGGAGGCCAAGAAGAAAGCTTTGGCGTTCAACGCCAATTCGTCATCCTCTGAAAGTGATGAATCCGAGAACGAATTGGATTTGGGTGAAATGGCCCAAATGGCGAAGAAGTTCCAACGCTTCTTCCGCAAAGGTAAATTTCCCTCCAACAAACGTTTTGAGTCTACTAATGCTACTTCCTCTCTTTGTTATAAGTGTAATAAGCCAGGGCACATCAAGAGGGATTGCCCAATGCTAAACAACAAAGAAAAGTGGAAGGCACCAAAGTACCACAAGTCCGACAAGAACAAGAGAGACAAGAAGAAAGGACTCGTAGGTACCTTTGATGACTCAAGTGATGACTCATCAAGCGATTCTGATAATGAGAAGGGTGAGAGCGTCCACATGTGTTTCATGGCACTTGAAGACCCACTCTCAGATGAGAGTGATTCCGATACGGATAACACCGAGGTAACAATGGATGAACTTCGTATAGCTAATGAAGAACTATTTGCTAAATACCAATCTTTAATGCTTAGATACACTATCTTAATGAAATCAAATGTTAGCAAGTCATCCATTCCATACTTTATCAACAATGACACCATTGTTGATACTTTAACTCTTGAGAAAGCAAACTTAGCTTCTCAAAATGTCACATTGAGAGATGAGGTGAATTCCCTCAAATCTCAACTAGATCAAACACATCCCAAGGATAATAGTGATCTAGTTACACGTCACACACAATTGGGTGTAGAGAATGATTCTCTTAAAACCCAAGTGCACGAGCTCAAAGCACGGGTGTCCACCTTGGATACCAACCTTTCTTCTTTAAAGGAGAAATATGAGCTCATGTCCTCCCGTATTGTGAGATTCAATAAGGGAAAAGGACAATTGGATGATTTGCTTGCAAACCAATTTCCGGCCACACATCGTGTTGGCCTTGGTTTTGTAAAAGCAAATGCATCTAATGCTCGCACCTCCTATAGTGGTGTCACTATAGATTTTGTGAGGCCTTCCTCCGGTGCATCCACAAGTGGTGTCAAAGACACTATAGGTAGCAATCCTACCAAGAATGTCACCACATCACCTTCTCTTCCTTTTGGCAAGAAACCCACTAAGGGTGGAAACCAAAAGCAAGGACATGCTTATATGTACACTGATACTCATCCACGTATGAAACAACCTACTTCACAGGTGGATAATCATGACACATTTTATGCTTCGCGCCCACGGACACGTACACAACCACACATGAGAAATACTCATGTACGTGCTCCCACACACCCATATGCTCATACGCATCATTCTTTCATGTATGCTAAGTCTCCACATGTCATGCATGATCAATATGCTTCATATAATATGCATGTTCCCAAGAATACATATCATTCAAGAATGTACAATCCTTATCCTCCACCACATCTCTATGTTAGAAATCATGTTCCTAAGAAGCATGCACCACATAGAAATCCAACTCATATGCATGCAACTAGGAATAGGACTCCCAAGATGTACACTATTTGGGGTCCTAAGAACACTAGTCTAAATGTTAGGAATGCTTATGTCGATTCCTACTTTCATGATGTAATTAGAAATAGTAACTATGTTGGGAAGCGGAAGTCCACTTGGACTTGGCTTCCAAAGGGCTAATCCCCTTGGACCCAACAAACATTGGGTACCATAAGCTTATGGTATATTATATAGGTACCCAAGAGAAAGAAGAAGAGCAATAAATGCCTTATTAGCTCTAAAGAAAAAGGATGGATTCTTGATAGCGGTTGCTCCAAACACATGACGGGAGATCCATCATTGCTCTCCGAAGTGATTAGCATCAAAGATGGTGCAACGGTCACTTTTGGAGGTAATCAAAAGGGAACCATCATTGGAGTAGGTATCGTTGGTAATCCTTCTAAACCTCTAATTACTAATGTTTATCTTGTTAGTGGTTTATGTCACAATCTCATTTCCATTAGTCAACTTTGTGACAAAGGTTACAAGGTTAACTTTGGAGAAGGATTGTGCACTATTGTTGATTGTGATTCAAATGTTTTATTTTCCGGTATTAGGCGTAAAAATATCTATTATTTGAGCTTGCCTAAAACCATAGAACATTGCTTAGTTGCTAACACAAGTGAACAACTATTATGGCATCACCGTTTTGGTCATGTTCACTTCAAGCACTTATATAAGTTAGCTAAGCATGATCTAGTCAAAGGTTTTCCAAAGATTGTTTTTAATAAGAAAAACTTTTGTGATTCATGTCAAAGAGGTAAACTAAGTAAATCTTCATTTAAGCTTAAAGAAGGGATTACTTCTAAGAGGCCCCTAGAACTTCTTCATCTAGATTTATTTGGGCCAACTAGAACCGCTTCTTTAGGTAATGCTCATTATGGACTAGTTGTCATTGACGACTTTTCTAGATTTTCTTGGGTTTCATTCTTAACTAATATGAATGAATCTCATGAAGAGTTTACCAAATTTACAAAGAAGATTCAGAATCTTTTAAGATCCACCATTATCACTATTCGTAGTGATCATGGAGGAGAATTTGAGAATGAATCTTTTACTAAGTTTTGTGATGACTTCGGGATAACTCATAACTTTTCCTTTCCTCGTGCACCACCACAAAATGGTGTTGTAGAAAGAAAGAATAGGACTCTTATTGAGTGTGCTCGCACTATGCTCCATGATAGTCATTTACGACTACAATTTTGGGCAGAAGCGGTGCACACGGCATGTTATGTGCTCAATAGGATTCTAGTGAGACCCCGAACAAACAAAACTTGTTTTGAGTTGTTTTATGATAAAAAGCCTCAAGTGAAATATTTTCGTGTTTTTGGTTCGAAATGTTTTATAAAGAACACCTTTGGTAATCTAGACAAATTCGAGCTAAGATCCGATGAAGGAATTTTTGTTGGATATTCCACACGTAGGAAAGCCTACCAGATATACAACAAAACTTCTTCAACGATTGAGGAATCACTTCACGTATCGTTTTATGAAGATTTTGATTTTTCTCATGTTGATGATGATAATGTAGAGATTATTTGTGACTCTCTTAATAATGTTAAGATTAATGATAATATTGTTGAGACTAACACTTCTAACGAAGTTGTTGAAGTTGTTCCTAGTGATCCAGGTTTACCCAAAGCTTACCCGACCGTTCGCAACCATCCCCATAACCAAATTATTGGAGATATTGGTGTGGGTGTTCGAACGAGATCAAGAATTGAAGAATTATCCCATTGCGCATTCGTCTCTACCATTGAGCCAAAGAACATTCAAGAAGCTTGTGAGGATAGATCTTGGATAGTTGCAATGGAAGAAGAACTAGCGCAATTCGAGAGAAATGAAGTTTGGGAACTTGTACCTCTTCCTAGTGGTCACCAAGTTATTGGGACCAAATGGATCTTCAAGAACAAGACGGATGAAAACAAGGTAATCACACGGAACAAAGCAAGGTTAGTAGCTCAAGGCTACTGGCAAGAGGAATGTATTGATTTCGAAGAATCTTTTGCCCCCGTAGCTAGATTAGAAGCTATTAGGTTGCTTTTATCTTTTGCATCCCATAAGAATTTTAAATTATTTCAAATGGATGTTAAAAGTGCATTTTTCAATGGGTTTGTCAATGAAGAAGTCTATGTTTCTCAACCTCCCGGTTTTATTCATGAAAAATTTCCAAACCATGTTTTCAAACTTAAGAAAGCGTTGTATGGATTGAGACAAGCTCCTAGAGCTTGGTATGATCGCTTTAAGACCTTTCTTTTGAATTTATGTTTTAAAATGGGAGAAGTTGATTCTACACTCTTCATTAGAGATTATGAACATGACATTCTTTTGATTCAAGTTTATGTAGACGATATTATTTTCGGTTCTACTAACTTTAATCTTTGTCAAGAATTTTCCAAGTCTATGAAGGATGAGTTTGAGATGAGCCACATGGGAGAGCTCACCTACTTCCTTGGATTGCAAATTCGACAAATGGAGAATGGCACTTTCATACATCAGACAAAGTACACAGGCGAGCTTATTAAGCGATTCGGGATGAAATCGTCTTCGAGCAAAAGGACTCCCATGAGTACTACTACTCATCTACAGAAAGATGAAAGCGGAAAAGATGTAGACGTTCGTCTATATCGAGGTATGATCGGTAGCTTACTTTACTTAACCGCTAGTAGGCCCGATATCATGTTTTTCGTATGTATTTGTGCTAGATATCAAGCAAGACCTAAGGAGTCACACTTGATTGCGGTTAAACGAATATTTCGTTATCTCAATCAATCCCTAGATTATGGGTTACTTTACCCTAAGTCTAGCACATATGAGTTAATCTCATATAGTGATGCCGACTTTACCGGATGCAAGTCCGACAGGAAAAGTACTAGTGACACATGCCATTTCTTAGGAAATTCCTTAGTTTCTTGGTTTTCTAAGAAACAGAATTCGGTGTCATTGTCCACGACTGAAGCGGAATATATTATCGCGGGTCTTGCATGTGCACAAGTTCTTTGGATGAGACACACTCTTAGTGACTATGGTGTCAATTGTGATACTTGTCCTATCATGGTTGATAATCAAAGTGCTATTTGTCTTTCCAAGAATCCGGTACACCACTCCCGTACCAAACACATAGACGTGAGACAACATTTTATAAATGATCATGTAGCTAAGAAGGACATCATCTTAGAGTACATTGAAACCCAAAAACAAATTGCCGATATCTTCACTAAACCTCTTAAAGAAGATTCATTTGTGAGGTTGCATGAAGAATTGGGAATTATGGGTGAATCTGAAATCTAGAAGCTCAATTTTCATGCTATAACTCCTTATTGAGCTCATAGCTTTTTGATTGTCTTTCTTCATGTGCTTTATTGTTTTATGCGATTAAGAAAGGCAATTGTAACTTATTTGATTTCATGAGTTTTTGAGTTTGATTGGAGTAATTTGTGTTTCAATGGATTTATTGTTTTCACAATGATTTTACGATGTTGTTTTGATTAGAGTATAGGTCCTAGGGTGAGTGTTCTTATTCTCTGGAATTCTATCTCACTGTGCATTTTTGGACCAGGACAGACGACTGTTTTTTTTCTTTTGACAGTCGACTGCCCTACTCTATATCCTCTATATGTAAATTGGTATCTTTCGCACAGCCGACTGATGACTGTTTTACAGTCGACTGTTAATCTAACATGGGACTGTATTTTAGTCATCAGGCGACTGTACTCTCTGTCAATTTTTACAGTGCTCTCTGTTCTTATTCTGAACTGTATTAATTCTCGGCCAACCGACTGTTGAGTATATGTCAGTCGACTGTCCAATGGACAGGCGACTGTATATTACTTGCCAGTCGACTGCCCATCTTTCTGAGCTTTAATTTTATCACTTCATCCAGTCGACTGACTGTTGTTCTACAGTCAACTGTCTTATGCTATGTCGGTTCATGTGATTTGACCCGAGCCGTCGATTCCTTGATCCAACGGCTCAGATTGATTTCCCCAATTATATATTCATGTCTACACGACCATCCCCACGTCGACTTTCTCTCTCCTCCGCTTCGAATGTTCAACTTCCCGCTTGTTTTCCTCTCCGAAAACGGTCGATCTCGTTTCCTTAACTGTCGAACTGCTCCTATTTGTCGTCGTCGCTCGTGTTCTGACGTTGCAATCGATCTCCTTCTCCGCGATCGTCTTTGCTTCCACTTGGTTTGCTTCTCTCTTGCTCTTAGTCGTTTCATTTTCTTCGCTTTAAGTTTCTCCTTCTCTTGTCTCCATGGCCCCTAAAACTAAGGGAAAAGAGAAGATCGATGTCCCTAAACGTTCTAGGGCACCTAAGAAACCCATTGCTAAGAGAAAGAAACCCTATAAAGCCCGAACCAAGCATGCCCTGTCACCCGTGCGTTCATCTTTGCCGGGCTACTCTCCTTCTTCTTCTTCTAGCGATGCTCAGCCGTTGATTCATCGTCGGTGCAAGCCTACTGGTGTTCACATCAGTGAGCATGTTGCCAAAACCCCATGTGTCTCTGACCTCCGTTGTCCAGACTCCGCTTCATGTTCCTGTTGTTTCATCTGCTGTTCGTGCTTCGTCTTCTAAGAGGAAGTCTCCAGCTTTTCCTACTCGTCGCTCTGCTCGGCTCTTGTTCCGATCTTTCGGACGTCCTTCGGACCCCTCAGTCATTCATATTGACTGAGGCTGCTGCTGACGCTATTCTGTTCACTCACCTGAAGACCTTGTTTTATTTTGTGTGGTCTGCTTTTGTTTAGGTGGAGTGATTCATATTTTTTTGTGTATGATGGATGATGTTGTCTGTGACTTTTATATATGTATGGTGATATACTTTTTGATGTCGTCATGATGTGATATTTTTTTGATCATGATGTATCGTGTTTGGATGGCCATGTCGATGACCATCCTTTGATGTACTCTGACTATATATATATATGATGTTGCACCCTCTTTTGTGTCACACTTTGCTATATTGTTTATCATATCTGTGTGATGTATGTTATGTTGTCTCCATGTATGCTTCACTCTCCTTGATATGCTTTTAAGACAATATATGGATTTGATATTGGTTAATTCATGCTCTTTCGTTGATGTGATGAATTTGTGAAAATTATTTTCATTTCGAATATCTAAAATATTGATATTGGATTTCAATTCCATTACTCACATGTGTATATGATGAGATTTTATGAGTTTTTGATTCGATATATCTTTATACTCCTTGATAGTTGTTAGTTCGTATGTAGCACTAATATTGTTGTTGTTATTTGCTCCCACCTTTTTGGATAATGCCATAGGGGGAGAGAAATAAACATACAAGATTCATAATGGATAATGGATGTGCTAATTATGTTCTAACGCTTGAATCTAAGATTTTCATTGCCTTAGGTTCAGGGGGAGTAAGATAAAAATGAATAGGGATTTTATTTCCTAGATTTCTTGATTTGAATTCATTCATATCTCACTCATTTACTTTAATTGCTATGTAAATGCTCTAATATTTGTTGACTAACTTGATTGGCATCTATGTAGGGGGAGTAAGTTTTCATTGCGCACAATTATTTATCTTTTTGTTTATGTTTGTTTGCCATCATCAAAAAGGGGGAGAATGTCGAGTATTGGACTTCTCCCTACTTGGTGTTAATGATGAGCAAACATAAATACTTGTGACTAATCCCCTATTTTGCAGTTAATCCATTGCATAAGCTTATTATGAAGATCAACTAGCAATGGATGACTCACTAACGTCATTGAAGGCAAATGATATGAATTGGATGATCGTAGATTGATGATTGAAGCTCCGTAAAGACTTCAAGATCATACGATGGAAAGAAGAGATTATTTGTCAATGTAATTTTCTCTTTTATCTCTTCTAGTATGTAGCTTAGAAGTAGAACTTTGATGGAGCACTCACACACATCTATATTCTGTCATAGGACATCTTTAGACTTTTGTCCTTTGATCCCAATTCAATCCTCTTGTGTTTGTGCTAGGATTATTTATAACAGCCGACTGCTTAACATTTTACAATCGCCTGTCTCAACAACAGTCGACTGTGTTTTGTTCTATAGTCGCCTGTTATGCACAGACTATTACAATGTAGTTTTTGGGCCTTCTCTGATTATTTCGCACAGGCTACTGCTGAACGATTAACAGGCGCCTGTCCTAATGACAGTCGACTATGATTTGTTCATCCGTCGCCTGTCTCTCCATGCCCAAACTCTGTTTGATCTGAGTTCTACGGCCAGTCGACTTATGATGTATATACAGTTGACTGTCTATTAGATCAGTCGACTGTCTATGCTGCAACAGTCGCCTGTCTGTAAGTCTATTTCTTTAACTCAGCTCTCTGGAAATTTCCCCTGCTATTGACAGTCGTCTGTTCAAGGTTTTACAGTCGCCTGTTATGGTTTACAGTCGACTGTGTTCCTTGCATCAGTTGTCTGTCCTGTATCTTGTGAGATTTCCAGTATTTGTCTAACTTACTCTTCTCTCGGCCAGTCGCCTGTCGAAGAATGTACAGTTGCCTGTTGGTTTTACAGACGACTGTCTTGGCTTCATCAGTCAACTGTTCACGTGGTATGTTACCGTTATGAATTCTCACATATCCTACCCTTGCTGACTGTGCAACAGTCGACTGTGGATTGTTCAACAGTCGACTGTCGCGAGTTCAGATTATATCCATTGAGATTTTTCTCACGGATTTCGATTGGGTTTTTGCCAAAACTGTTTTGTGGATTTGAGAGAGCTATAAATAGAGCTTCTACTGTTCCATTGGAAGGTTACTCGTTCATTGCAAAATCCTTCAAGCTTTCATTTCCAAAGATCAAAGCTCTCAAATCCAAAGCCCTAAGTATTTCCAAATCTTGTTCTCTTGCTCTCCAACCTAGAACCAAAGATTGATCTTCTAGGCATTTGGTGCAGTCAAGAGAAAGGGCTTTCACCTCTCTTCCAAGAGAGTTCTTCAACACCCATCACACTTCTCCTTCAAGTTCTACTTCAAGGCATAGGTGATTGTAAGTGTTACTTTCATATTTCATAACTTGCGTTATTTGATTTGTGCTCTCGGTTGTGAGAGTGGTTTTGCTTGCTCCCAAGTTGTGGGAGTCAAGGACATCCATTGTATTCAATTGCACTTGTAGGGTTGCTACAAGTGGGCTATAAGAAAACCTCAAGTTAGGGTTCTAATTTGAGTATCCGGTGGTATCCGGTGGTATCCGGGGGGTAGGGACGTAGGATTACCGGGAACAAGTCGGGAGTTGACTTGGGTAATCCGAACCCTTGAAACATATCTGCGTTTGCGTGTGTTTCTCTTTGGGTCGTTTTTCTATTCCGCACTATTTGTTGGATTGCATTTTATTTGGCGTAAATTCCTTTTAAATTTGCATAAACACTATTCAACCCCCCTTCTAGTGTTTTCCCCATAGACAGGGTCCTTACATCTTATGATCGACGGGTCGATTGGCCTGCTGTGGGAGCTAGTCCTAGTCTTAGGGTCAATCGGGTGATCGGCCAGCTGAGTGAGTTGCCCCAGCCTTACGACCGATCGTTCGTTCGGTTGCGAGGGGAGTTGTCCCTCGGCTTACGGCCAACGTAGGAGTGATCGGCCTGCTGGGGAGTTGGCCCCAGCCCTTTGACCGATCCGTTCGTTCGGTTGCGAGGGGTGTTTCCTCTCGAATTATGGCCGACAAAGGGGTGAGGACCTTGTGAAGACTTTCGAAGATTCCATGGTGACGCTCTGCCACTTCTTCGTCCAGCTCGGGTGGATGCAGGAGCAGTTCGGCAAGCGAGGACCCAATAGCACGGTCGAAGGAGCGATTTGGACGCTTGAACTCGGACGGTGGTGCTTCGGCCAGATCGGCTCGGCCACGGTCGGAGGAGCCGCTTGGTTGCTCGAACTCGAACAGTGGTGCTTCGGCCAGATCGGCTCGGCCACGGTCGGAGGAGCTGCTTGGCTGCTCGAACTCGAACGACTGTGGGGGTCCGCTCGATAGTGAGGCAGCTCGGCTTGACCGGCAGCTGGTCCGGATGGTGGAGCAATATCCTCGGCAGCTCGGGACGAGGGCAGGAGCAGATTGGTTTCCTCAGTGGCTTTGCGGTGGCAGAGAGGCGTCTTCGTCACCCTTGGTTGGAAATCAGAAGCGGGTGGGGAGAGGCAGCCCCGCACGGAAGCGGGTCCAGTTGGATCGACAGCAGTAGCCCTGCATGGGGGCGGGTCTGATTGGATTGACAGCGGCAGCCCCGCCCGATTGGATCAGCAGCGGCCTTCTCCTTGTGTGCTGCCCGATTGGATTAACAGCGGCCTTCTCTTTGTGTGCTTTTGCCCTTGAGACCTGTGAAGGTCTTAGGTATGACGTCACCTCGAGAGTGATGGTCGGCGTCAGCTTCCAACACTCCATCGAGCTCGATGTATCTAGTTGTTTATGGTATCTTCATCCACCGGTAGTAAGTGATCAGCGTCGAAGAGGGGCCGAACATGAGATTGATTTGCCAGGCGAAGTAGGCCTGCGGGTCGGTGGGGTTGACCAGGCTCTTCATTAATTCTGCGGCGTTGGGGACGCGCTTAGATCGGATCGAGGCTCGTTCATCCATTTGACGCAGATTGAAGCTCGTTCAATTTCCGATCATTAGGTCGCTATCCGAGCAGCGGCCCACCCCCATTGTCCATGGAGAAGCTTCGAGATGCGGTTTGAACTTTGGAGACAACATCGAAGGTTTGATCTAGGTCGTTGACTTGGACCACCTTCTCAAAACCGATGGTTGAAATCGACGCAGGTCAGGGACGATCTTGGTCGCTGGCCTGGATGACCTTCTCGAACTCGAGGGTCGAGATTTGTGCAGCTGAGGGTTGATCGTTTGAAATCGCCACGGCTCGCGGGGCGATCTATGTGCTGATGAAGCTGTCGATACTCGGGCTGAGCCTGGGAGTCTCCTCTCTAGCCTGGACGAGGTATGGGGACCTCGATTTAGGTCGGATGAAGCCTGTCAGCTCCGATATTGGCCAGATGAAGGCACGTTCGCTCCGATCGGTCTCCAATAAGGCATGGCGTGACTGGGGAGATCGAACTGATTTTGACCTTGGTTGGATGACCCTCGTCGTCATCGACGAGCTTCAGCGACGAGGATCGAAGTGCGACAAGACACAGTAGAGAGGGTCGGGACCCGGAGGTAATGGTTGTAGATCGGAGCAGGATTTGAACAGCAAAGGGCTGATGGTAGCTCGATCTCGCTGCGTGATGACTATGGCAGAGGCTGTCCTTGTTTCGTCGAAGTTTGAGCTTGTTGTCGACCTTGAGGAGGGTAAAGCGATCGATCTTGTCGATGAGTCGACGTTCGATGCCCCTGGAACTCAAGTCGATGCCTCAGGATTGAGCTTGATCGGTCGATGAAGCTTGGTCCGAAGTGGGTCGAATTGCCCTCCGATTGATCGGTCTCCTCTTGAGAATGTCGAGATCTTGGTTGAGGAAGTGGACTTGGTCGAGTTCGTTCGAATCCGAGTCTTTCGATCTTCTGTCAAGCCTCCATCGTAGTTCATCATTGGGTCCTGCCGACTGTGCTCAGGGCGTGCAGCCCGTCTTTGGGTTGCCTGAGCTCGATGAGATCGGTGCAGCTCGGTCTGGAGTGTCTGGTACCTGAGCAGCTCAAATTGAGCTCGATGGAACATTGTCAGATGCTCCAAACCGTCGAACAATCTTAAAAATGAGCTTGGGAGGCAGACATCGCTCGACAGGTGCAGCCTACTTCGGAAGGAAGCTTCCCCGGCATCTCCACCACCTAGCCACAGGATGTGGTTAATGGTGTTTGTGCCAGCATAAGACCTGACGCTGCTTGGATCATTCTGAGTTGCAACTCCTGTCAGGGGTGACGCTTGGGTATATCAGTAGACGACGAGATTGCTGACCGAGATCGATGTTGGATGTGGTCTTCCGAAGGATCGAGTCGGTAATCACAACAAGGACGTCGTATCTGGTTGGATCCAATCGGAGCTTCATTCAGTTGTGGTGAATTTCGCAAGCTCGTCGGGAATTCAATTTTGTAAGCTTCTTTGTGGAGTTTCTGTGGCAGTGAATTTTGTAACCATGTTTCAAGGGTTGCTGGGCAGTGACCTCATCGAACTTAGGATTACCGAGCCTTGCAAGAAACGAATCATGATAAGTTGAAGTTTTGTGAGTACTAAAGTAATAAAGAAAATGCTGTATAAATTTGTTGAAACAAGAGGACGAGTCGTCGTCGGTGTGGTTGACGTCGTGGATGTTGACTCGCTCCCACAGACGGCACCAAATGTTTACGGGTGAATTTTCACCCGCAAATCGATAGTATGGAGGGTGCGGGGTCAACACAGTCAAAGGGGACACGCGGGACCCCTGTATTGTCGTGGCTGTCACGTGAGACGGATGTGACCCGTGGGGTCGGCCGATGTCGCGTTCGGTTGAGCGGGAAGGCGCGGTTCCATTCCTTGGCAGGTTGATGGGTAGCCTCGGCGGGATGACAACCTCCGGGATCGGTTAAAGACGGGGTCGCTCGGTGAGGGACGCGCGGATCTTCGCGTCGGCCCGCCGAGGGTAGCCTCGGCAGAGTGATGGCCTCTTGGTGCTGGAGATGAGCGGACTCGAGGACGAGGACGCCCGACTCCGGTTGGGAGGACGCTAAGTGGTAGCCTCGGCATCGCTGGATCTCCTGGACCTGAATAGACGAGAGAGCTCGTCAGGGGGGTCGGACCTTGGTTCCGACCAATTCCCCTCTGATGCCAAAGTCAGATCTGGACTAAGAGATGCTCGATGGGATCGGACTTGGTTCGCGGAGAGACCAAGAGCCGATCCTCGGACCGAGCTATGGAGGAGAAATATCTTAGGTGGAAGAATTCATAAGAGTGGGAATGAGATACCATTGTTGTTGATCATGGAGATCCGCCCCTTTTTCTATGACGCATCCCCTCCTTCATATACTTGAGCCCCCTGCGATAATGGGCCATTATTGTCGTCATTCATGGGAGCGTGCCGAGTGGGAAGCATTGACCCCCCACTAATTGTACCCGTTTTGATGAGTGGAAGAATGCCATAAAAGTGGCCATGATGGCTGGAGTAATGGCCTTTGGCGGTTGCCATATTTGGTGGGCCATGCTGGCTAGGGAATGATGGTTATTAAGCCGGGCCATAATTAGATAGCCCTGATGGCTAGAGAGTGATGGCCATTAAGCCGGGCCATAATTAGATAGCTATGATGGCTAGAGAGTGATGGCCATTAAGCCGGGCCATATTTTCCTCCACTATTGAAGTGAGCAGTCAGTTGGGCCTTCGTCCTGGGTGGAGAAGCGCGACCCGTTGACGTGTGCCCCGGCTTGCTAACCGCAAATGGCCGGGGGACCCACGTGGGGGTTTAGATATTTGTAACCGCAAGCGCACGGTGTTGTAGTGTGGCTTGGGGGTCGAACACAGGGAGGCTAGGATGTGCTTGTGTCAAGGAGGACCAAAATCACCCCGTGGGTGAGCTAGCCCGAATCGGTTGATATGTTGTCACGGAAAGGAATGCAAGGTATGAACAATAAGAAAATAAACCCGGGACTTTGGTTTTCACTCCAACGAGCGGCTCTCGCCGATGCGGCCTACGGGCAGGATGGCGATCGGAATTAGGGACCAATGGTGAGACGTTGCCTCTGAAAGTGGTACCGACGTCCCATGGGCCCGATATTCCGGTCGGTGCCCAGGATGATACACCGGACTTCCCGGATTCGATCAGTGGGCACTCCCGTGTCCATTAACACTGATCGATTCCGGGAGCACTAAGTTTGCAACGATAACTCCCAACGTCTCATCATGCCGCTCCCGCGCGCTAGGATTCGGCGTCTACGCTAAGGGCATGAGCTATGGCTAGGGAGTCAACCGCCAAGTTTATTCCCCCTTGGCCCGACGGTCAAAGGCGGTCTTTTTCCCGCCGATGACAATGAAACACCCCGCGTAACCGTTAGATTCCTAATCCCTATCGATTTCCTAACCCTATGGACGCTTCGGGAAGAGCCCCCGAAGGGGTTTCCGCCAAAATCCCAGATTTGGGAACTACTCACAAATATTCATTAAAAAGCGATCTAAACGAAAATGAACCGTTGAAATCATAATCAGACGATTGGAATGCGAAGGAAATAGAGCAGTTAAGATAATACTAAAGTTTAAGAAAGATCTGAAAACTTACACTAAAAGAGTAATTACAGCCGTCACAAATAGGAGAAAACAGTAAAAACTAGTAGCTCCCCGTTTCTGGAACCCTAGGGGTTCTATTTATAGGATCTCGTATCACCCGATCGGTTGACAAGTCAACCGGTTGACAAGTCAACCAATCGGGTGATCCGTTACAGATAATGAACAGAAAACGGCAAACTTTCACCCGGTCATATGAACCGGTCGGTTGAGTTCTTGGAGTGACCGGTTGGATCTTGGCGCCATCGGGTGAAGGGATCGGTTGGGTGCCCGTGTCTTCGGCTCCTCAGCATCAGCTACAGATGAACCGATCGGGTGAGAGTCACCCGATCGGTTGGAATTTGGCTTGAGAAGACAAAGAGTTGGCCCCCGTTGAACCGGCCTGTGAACCGGTCGGGTGACTTTCACTTGAGCTCCGGCTGAGACCGGGTGGTGCACGCGTGCATCACCCGATCGGTTGGAGATGACCAACCGACCGGGTGAGGGGCTGAAAGATGTATTCTTCGTCGTTTGACCCCCTGGATCACGCGTGACTCCTCCTGTTGCTCCGGGGACTTGAGATATCGTCGTTAAACGTCCCCTATGCGGGAAATCTCCTGCAAACATGGAGAAACAAAGAAAAGTGAAAGAAAACGAGAAAATACGAGAAAACGAATAAAAGACGGCGGAAAAATATGGAGAAACACAAAAGAAAACGTGCGTGAATATATGAAACATATACGCACGTCAAAATCCCCCAAGCTGAACTCTTCCTCGTCCTCGAGGAAGACGAGTGAGAGTAGGAGCTCGGAGGGGAAAAATAGAGAGAAAGAGAGAGAAAGAAAACTCTATATCCTAGATCGTCCATCAGAGCCAACAAAAATCAAAAACGGCACACCAAGCAAGCAAACATCAAATCACATCATTAAACCAAGGAAAACGAGTCCAAATAAGTGTCGTGGGCCCACGCGGTGAAGCGCGTGTGAGTGCGGTCGTGTGCTAGCAAATGGTGTCGCTTTCTACAATGTGCTATGAGCTCATATACGCAAATCCAAGAAATGACCCAAATACCGATTCGAATTTGAAATTGCGGTGAATATTAGTTCAAGCACGCACGAGATGAGTATAAGAATAGAAGCGTATCATGCATCGGGGACTCCACAACTAGGGTTAAGGAAATCACGCCACTATAGCCTAGATTGTAACGACTGGTTTTTCATGTATGGATTTTATTATATATATAATATTAATTGTTGCTTTCCCTTCTTTGTGATTTCCATTTCCGTCTCCGTAGTTTTCATTTTCGTTCGTTTCGTCGTGATTATCTAGATTCTTCCGTCGGTCGGCGTGTTTGAAGTAAGTCATTCGTGACGGGCTTCATAACGTCGATATCTTAGAGTTAGAACGAGCCTAGGAGACTTAGGAAACCATCCCGGAGCTTCGCGCTCCATTTCGGAACTTTTGGTGCTCATTAGCCGGTATAAGAAGGGGCACCGACCGACTAGATGACGATCCAGTCGGTCGGAAAACCATCTTGAACCGACTAGTGAGCTTTGTTAAATGTTCAGGAGTTACTGTTTGTCGTTAGTCGGTCTAAGAACGTTGGTTGACCGACTAGGTTGTAAACTAGTCGGTCGGCAATGCTTCTTTAACCGACTAACTCATTAACTATTTTTGACACTAGTTACTGTTTACTCTTAGTCGGTCTAAGAACGTTCATCGACCGACTAGATGTCAAACTAGTCGGTCAGTAGTTGTTCTTTGACCGACTAAATCTAGATCCTAATTTTCGTCTAGGTTACTGTTTACACTTAGTCGGTCTGCGTTGGTCAACCGACCGACTAGATGTCAAAATAGTCGGTCAGTGGTTGTTCTTTGACCGACTAAACAGTGCTGTAAACCCTAATTTTGCCCTAGCCGCCACCAAACTCTATAAATACCCCTCCAAACGTTTTCTTCTTCTTCCTCATGACCTAAAACCCTAGTTTTTCCCCCATTGAGCCCCCATCTCCCTCAAGCCATTGATCCTTCATCTCAAGCTCATCCTTCATCATCCAAACCCTCCCTTGTCACAACCCACCTTCCATCTTCCCCAAACCTTCATCAAACCCCCAAAATCCACATCCAAACCCATTTCTCCAGATTTTTCCCTCATTTCTAGATCTGAGCCGGATCGTTCTTCCGTTGCCGTGGTTGCTCGACATCGCTCATCCGCCTCTTCACGGTAATACTCGATTCCTTTAGTTTTAGCATAACCCCATTGACATTGTGAAACCCTAATAAAATGGATTATTAGAAAGTTAGGATTCTAATAAGAAATCGATTAAGAATCATTGTTCTAATGGTTGTTTTGCTATAACAGCGATCTATTCCGTAGTTAGCTTGTGTGACGATCTTCATTGCTCGTCAACCCCGGTATTAGGCAAGTGAAACTTGCATCTCTTGATTTGGGCCATGTCTTAGGCCATTTCCTTGCTTTAGCGTAAAAGAGACTAGACGGTGAAAGGATAGCCGTCTAAACGCCATTGACCTAGCTTGACAACGAAGCTTGGTCCGTCACCTTCATCATGCTTGTATGTCACGTTTAAATTCAATTAACGGTACGCAAATATCTGTTCATGTTATTGCATAGTGATTATTCATCGTGATTGCGTAGCACACGCTACAATAGTATGTTCCTGGCTCGTGTTCCAGAAGCGAGCCCTGTAGTTGGAAACCCCAACGCTCGGATACCGGCTAGGTGCCCCCTATGCCAAATACACTTCCTGGCTCGTGATCCAGAAGCGAGCTCAGTTAGTTGGAAACCCCAACGCTCGACACATATGGGTGGGTTAAGAGATAAGCGGCCACCTGAGCCCCGAGTTGGCCTGATCCGCCACTCCGGCCAGCAGGCGAAATCTCTAGTGATAAGTGATAATCGTGATAAGTGATAATCGTGATAAGTGATAATCGTGATAAGTAATAATCGTGATAAGTGATTCGTGAATTAGTGATTTGGTAGCTTTTGCTACATCGTGCGTGCTTGTCTCTCCCTTTAAACCGTCACATCATACTTAACTTCCATGTCATTGCTAAATATTATAAGTGCTAGGTTGTTAGTTACTTTCAGTTTCCTTGCTCAAGTCTTTCAGACTTGCTGACATGTGCCCCTTTCTCTTTTGGGTGACGCATGTTAGACCCTGAGCCTGAGTTGCTTGCTGAGGGCGAGGTGTTTGCGGACGCCGAGCTTGAGCCCGTGTTGGTCGAGGACTTCGTAGACACTGGAGATCAGTCTTAGTGTCTACGTCTAGTTTTGTTAGATTGCTTAGGTTGTCGGTGCGTGGCACCTAGTTGATACTCTGTTATGTTTGTATTTTTGTTTGGCCTTGTTCTGGGCCTTTAGACTCTTCCTTTTAGCCTGGTGGCTTTTCTGTGATGTTGAATATTTTGTGGACAAACTGTGGGATTGGTATTTCATATCCGTCTCATATTATTATTATTGTTGTTGTTTCGTTTGCAATTACAGGGACCTGCTTATACTAAATTTACGCTTATCGGGCGTGCAGCTTCACAGCTCCACGCTTGAGCGGACCTTCTCACGTCTCGCCTCCATTTTAGGGAAGCGGGGCGTGACAGGTTTTAATGGTGGCCTATGCAGGTCCTTCTGTAACTGCAATTACCGGGATAATGATAATAATATAAGATTGTCCAACAAATAAGTTCGACATCTGAGCCCTAAGCTATGAGTCTAATTGTTCGTTTTCTGTGTCATTAGATGGCAGGAAGGCGAATCACCCGTGGTGGTGGTAGTGGTGCGCTCCCTCATGACGAGGAGCCTGAGCGGGAGCCCACTAGCGGAGAGATGATGAGGATGATGATGCAGATGATGCAGGTTCAGCAGGGTGTGCTTTTGCAGGTGCAGAATGCTCCGGTGGCTCGAGCTGCTCGGGTAGTGGAAGCCCCTCGCCCTGAGCCTGGAGCGAAGCAGTTCAGAGAGCTGGGTCCTGCATATTTTGATGGAACCGAAGGTCCACTAGCTGCTGATGAATGGATGAGGAATATCGAGGACAATCTAAAGATGTCCAAGGTCAACGAAGTTAGTTGGGTTGACTTTACGAAGCGCCAGCTGAGGGATAACGCCAGAAATTGGTGGGATGCTGAAGAGAAGATGTTGGTGGAACCGATCGTCTGGGCTACCTTCAAGGCCAGATTTGATGGTGAGTTCTTCCCAAAAGCTGCCAGGAAAGAGATGCTGTAGCGTTTTATCGATCTGAAGCAAGGAAGCTCGTCGGTGGACCAATACCACCAAGACTTCATGAGGCTGAGTCGGTTTGCACCGAAGATGGTGCAGGACGCTGAGGAGAGAGCTCAGAGGTTCCTACAGTGACTTGATTCGGAGCTCCAGAGTTTTGTGACCTCTTCTGACCGGGAATCTTATCAGAAGGTTCTAGTAGCAGCCAAGAGGCATGAGCTGCTTGTGAACCAGAGGAGGGGGTCTATTGTTGGAGCTGGGAAGAGGCCTGTGGAACAGGCGAGAGCTGTGGTTAGACCCGGATTCAGGCCGAACCAGCCTGTTCAGTTTAAGAGGTCGGGAGGGCCTGTTCAGAAGGTTTGCCATTTCTGTGGCAAGGAGGGCCACATCAAGGAATCGTGTAGGAGGTTCTTGGGGCAATGTATGGTCTATGGAGATCATGCCCATGCCCTCAGGGAGTGCCCAAAGTTGAAGCAACCTTGGAGGACACCTATTGCTGCCCCGCCGTTGCAACAGCGAGCCCCGGTGCCCGCTGGTCGTGCGGTACCCCTTGTTCCACAAGGGCATGCTTTTTGACGGGCTGTTCCGTCGAGGAGGCAGGCATTTCTGATGACCGAGGAGGAGATTTTGGCCATGGATGAGGTCATTGCAGGTAACTTCCAATCTAGCTGTTCCTTTCTTAATTAGTTGATTGTTACATTATGTTGGCTGCTTGTGTATGAATGTTGCTAGAGTAAGATTTGATTGATTAGACTGTTTGTTAGGTGTGGTTTTGATTTGCATGTTCCCTGCCCGAGTCCTCTTTGACTCAGACGCGTCGATGTGCATTTTGGCCCGGAGCTTCGTGGAGAAGCATTCCTTGTCGACGTCCTCTCTTCCTAAGAGTTGGAATATCGTCACAGGGAACGGTGTGGTCTCGGTGCATCGTGGGTGCAATTCTTGCCCGTTGGTGGTGTGTGGACATGAGCTTTGTGTTGATTTCATTATCCATGACATCACCAACTACGATGCGGTCCTTGGGATGGATTGGCTTGCGAGCTTCTATGCCACGATTGACTGTCGAAAGAAGAAGGTGGTGTTCGAGATTCCCGGACACCCAGTGTTTGAGTTCAGCCGTGGTAGCAGTTCGCTTGGTCCTGTCAGATTTCGGACCAGACCAGTGGAGGTTATGGCTATGCAGGTGGAGTTGGAGAGGCCAGCCGTGGTACGAAATTTTGATGATGTCTTCCCCGAGGAGATGTCTGGATTGCCACCTGATCGAGCTTTAGAGTTTTCTATCGATCTTATTCCAGGTGTGCAGCCCATTTCGAAGGCACCATATCGTATGGCGCCAGCAGAGTTGGAGGAATTACGGAAGCAGCTGGATGAGCTTATGCAGAAGGGTTACATCAATCCTAGTGTGTCTCCGTGGGGAGCACCGGTGTTGTTGGTGAAGAAGAAGGATGGTTCGCGTCGCATGTGCGTGGACTATCGGGAGTTGAATGCGGTGACCATTAAGAATAAATACCCGTTGCCTCGCATCGATGATATTTTTGATCAGCTTGGAGGTTCGAGGGTGTTTTGTAAGTTGGATTTGAGAAGTGGTTATCATCAGTTGAAGGTGAAGAAGGATGATGTGCCGAAGACAGCGTTCAGGACGAAGTATGGACACTATGAGTTTGTGGTTATGCCTTTCGGCGTAACTAACGCACCCGCAGTTTTCATGAATCTGATGAACCTGATTTTCTATGACTTTTTAGATAAGTTTGTCGTTATCTTTATTGACGACATTCTGATCTATTCGAAGTCGGAGGAAGAGCATGCCTCGCACTTGAGGACGGTGTTGGAGATTCTGAGGAAGCATCGGTTGTATGCTAAGTTTTCGAAGTGCGAGTTTTGGTTGGACAGAGTTGCTTTTCTCGGGCATGTGGTGACTGGAGATGGTATTTCAGTGGATCCTGAGAAGATCAGGGCCATCAGAGAGTGGCTTGTTCCGTCGTCAGCATCTGAGATTCGGAGTTTCCTTGGGCTTGCTGGTTACTATCGGCGTTTCATTAAGGATTTTTCCCGTATTGCCGAGTCGATGACCAGGTTGACACGGAAGGATGTTGCTTTTGTTTGGTCGGGTGACTATGAGCATGCCTTTGGTGTTCTGAGAGAGCGTTTGACGTCTGCTCCTGTCCTTGTTGTGCCTGACCGCAGTGGAGGATTCGAGATCTTTTGCGATGCTTCTGGCAAGGGTCTCGGTTGTGTTTTGCATCAGCATGGACATGTGGTGGCTTATGCGTCACGTCAGCTCAAGGTTCATGAGAAGAATTACCCGACGCATGATTTGGAGTTGGCTGCCGTTGTGTTTGCTCTTAAGATTTGGAGGCACTTCTTGCTGAGTGAGAAAGTGAAAATCTTCACCGATCACAAAAGCTTGAAGTATATTTTTACCCAGAAGGAGCTCAACATGCGACAGCGTCGATGGTTGGAGCTTATGGCAGATTACGAGATTGATTTGCAGTATTACCCTGGCAAGGTGAATGTGGTGCCAGATGCTTTGAGTAGGCTTCCCGCGGTGATGGTTTTGACTTCGCAGTGGAGGTTGCAGCAAGATTTTTGCTGGTCCAATGTAGAGATTGTTCTTCCCGGGGAGGCTTCTTCGTTGATGTACATGCAGGTGCAGTCAACGATTGTGGATCGGATTAAGGCGAGTCAGGCCGGGGATCCGAAATTGGTAAGGATTCGAGGGCAGGTTGAAGCTGGTCTGCGGACTGACTTTTTGATTCATGAGGATGGCTCACTGAGGTTTGGAGCCAGGTTGTGTGTGCCAGCTGGGGATATTGGGGAGGAGTTGATGGTGGAGGCACACAGTTCGCCGTATTCTGTGCATCCTGGTGGGACCAAGATGTACCAGGATCTTCGTCTGAACTTTTGGTGGCATGGCATGAAGAGGAGTGTGGCTCGGAGTGTAGCCAAGTGTTTGGTTTGCCAGCAAGTGAAGGCGGAGCATCAGCGTGCGGCCGGGTTGCTACAACCACTTCCGATTCCGGAGTGGAAATGGCAACACATCACTATGGATTTCGTGACTGGACTACCTCAGAATCCGAAGCAGAATGACGCGATTTGGGTGATCGTAGATCGATTGACCAAATCCGCGCACTTTATACCATTCCGAGTAAGACAGCCCACTGAGACGCTAGCGAGGAGATACATGGAGGAGATCGTGTGACTTCATGGAGTCCCTGTGAGTATCAAGTCGGACAGAGACACGAGATTCACATCTCAGTTCTGGCAGAGTTTGCAGAAAAGTTTGGGTACGCGTCTGAGTTTCAGCACGGCGTATCATCCGTAGACGGATGGCCAGTCCGAGAGGACGATTCAGATTTTGGAAGACATGCTGAGAGCGTGCATGTTGGATTTCAAGTGTTCGTGGGAGGACCATCTACACTTGGTAGAGTTCTCTTACAACAACAGCTACCAGGCGTCTATAGGCATGGCGCCTTTCGCCGCTTTATATGGGAGGAAATGTCGATCGCCATTGAGTTGGGATGACGTTGGCGATCGGGAGCTGTTGGGACCTGAGATGATTGTGGAGGCCGTGGATGTTGTTAGGAACATTCGGGAGAGGTTGAGGATTGCTCAGGACCGTTTTAAGCATTGGGCGGATGCTAAACGTCGTCCTTTGGAGTTTCAGCCGGGCGATCATGTGTTTCTGAGGATTTCCCCGAATCGTGGAGTGATTCGTTTTGTGAAGCGAGGGAAGTTGAGCCCGCGATACATTGGACCGTTTGATATTCTGGAGAGGGTTGGCGAGGTAGCTTACCGCTTAGCCTTACCGCCATCCTTGGAAGGAGTTCACGATGTTTTCCATGTGTCGCAGCTTCGTCGATACATCAGCGATCCGTCTCATGCCGTGGATTTCTCGGAGATTGCCGTTCGCTCAGATTTGACGTATGACCAGCATCCGGTGCGGATACTGGACTGGCGTCAGAAGTCACTTCGGAACAAGGTCGTTGATCTCGTTCGGGTGATGTGGTGACACGGTTCACCGGGAGAGTCTACTTGGGAGAGAGAAGATGAGATGCGAGAGCGCTACCCACTTTTGTTTCCGGACACGTGAGTGTTGGGAATTCCGAGGACGGAATTTTTCTTAAGTTGGGGAGGATGTAACGACTGGTTTTTCATGTATGGATTTTATTATATATATAATATTAATTGTTGCTTTCCCTTCTTTGTGATTTCCATTTCCGTCTCCGTAGTTTTCATTTTCGTTCGTTTCGTCGTGATTCTCTAGATTCTTCCGTCGGTCGGCGTGTTTGAAGTAAGTCATTCGTGACGGGCTTCATAACGTCGATATCTTAGAGTTAGAACGAGCCTAGGAGACTTAGGAAACCATCCCGGAGCTTCGCGCTCCATTTCGGAACTTTTGGTGCTCATTAGCCGGTATAAGAAGGGGCACCGACCGACTAGATGACGATCCAGTCGGTCGGAAAACCTTCTTGAACCGACTAGTGAACTTTGTTAAATGTTCAGGAGTTACTGTTTGTCGTTAGTCGGTCTAAGAATGTTGGTTGACCGACTAGGTTGCCGACAATGCTTCTTTAACCGACTAACTCATTAACTATTTTTGACACTAGTTACTGTTTACTCTTAGACGGTCTAAGAACGTTCATCGACCGACTAGATGTCAAACTAGTCGGTCAGTAGTTGTTCTTTGACCGACTAAATCTAGATCCTAATTTTCATCTGGGTTACTGTTTACACTTAGTCGGTCTGCGTTGGTCAACCGACCGACTAGATGTCAAACTAGTCGGTCAGTGGTTGTTCTTTGACCGACTAAACAGTGCTGTAAACCCTAATTTTGCCCTAGCCGCCACCAAACTCTATAAATACCCCTCCAAACGTTTTCTTCTTCTTCCTCATGACCTAAAACCCTAGTTTCTCCCCCATTGAGCCCCCATCTCTCTCAAGCCATTGATCCTTCATCTCAAGCTCATCCTTCATCATCCAAACCCTCCCTTGTCACAACCCACCTTCCATCTTCCCCAAACCTTCATCAAACCCCCAAAATCCACATCCAAACCCATTTCTCCAGATTTTTTCCTCATTTCCAGATCTGAGCCGGATCGTTCTTCTGTTGCCGTGGTTGCTCGGCATCGCTCATCCGCCTCTTCACGGTAATACTCGATTCCTTTAGTTTTAGCATAACCCCATTGACATTGTGAAACCCTAATAAAATGGATTATTAGAAAGTTAGGATTCTAATAAGAAATCGATTTAGAATCATTGTTCTAATGATTGTTTTGCCATAACAGCGATCTATTCCGTAGTTAGCTTGTGTGACGATCTTCATTGCTCGTCAACCCCAGTATCAGGCAAGTGAAACTTGCATCTCTTGATTTGGGCCATGTCTTAGGCCATTTCCTTGCTTTAGTGTAAAAGAGACTAAACGGTGAAAGAATAGCCGTCTAGACGCCATTGACCTAGCTTGACAACGAAGCTTGGTCCGTCACCTTCATCATGCTTGTATGTCACGTTTAAATTCAATTAACGGTACGCAAATATCTGTTCATGTTATTGCATACTGATTATTCATCGTGATTGCGTAGCACACGCTACAATAGTATGTTCCTGGCTCGTGTTCCAGAAGCGAGCCCTGTAGTTGGAAACCTCAATGCTCGGATACCGGCTAGGTGCACCCCTATGCCAAATACACTTCCTGGCTCGTGATCCAGAAGCGAGCTCAGTTAGTTGGAAACCCCAACGCTCGACACATATGGGTGGGTTAAGAGATAAGCGGCCACCTGAGCCCCGAGTTGGCCTGATCCGCCACTCCGGCCAGCAGGCGAAATCTCTAGTGATAAGTGATAATCGTGATAAGTGATAATCGTGATAAGTGATAATCGTGATAAGTAATAATCGTGATAAGTGATTCGTGAATTAGTGATTTGGTAGCTTTTGCTACATCGTGCGTGCTTGTCTCTCCCTTTAAACCGTCACATCATACTTAACTGCCATGTCATTGCTAAATATTATAAGTGCTAGGTTGTTAGTTACTTTCAGTTTCCTTGCTCAAGTCTTTCAGACTTGCTGACATGTGCCCCTTTCTCTTTTGGGTGACGCATGTTAGACCCTGAGCCTGAGTTGCTTGCTGAGGGCGAGGTGTTTGCGGACGCCGAGCTTGAGCCCGTGTTGGTCGAGGACTTCGTAGACACTGGAGATCAGTCTTAGTGTCTACGTCTAGTTTTGTTAGATTGCTTAGGTTGTCGGTGCGTGGCACCTAGTTGATACTCTGTTATGTTTGTATTTTTGTTTGGCCTTGTTCTGGGCCTTTAGACTCTTCCTTTTAGCCTGGTGGCTTTTCTGTGATGTTGAATATTTTGTGGACAAACTGTGGGATTGGTATTTCATATCCGTCTCATATTATTATTATTGTTGTTGTTTCATTTGCAATTACAGGGACCTGCTTATACTAAATTTACGCTTATCGGGCGTGCAGCTTCACAGCTCCACGCTTGAGCGGACCTTCTCACGTCTTGCCTCCATTTTAGGGAAGCGGGGCGTGACATAGATACTAGCTAAAAAGTCCCTAAGCCAAGTGTTTTCGAAAACGATGGGGGTTGAGATGATGTGGAGTAGAACACTCGGTGCAAATTCTCGTATTCCCTTTCTTCTCGGTAGATAGGAAAAATATTCACACTTGCAATTTTTTTGGGTTTTGGGTATTTGTATTTTTTTTGGCTTTTTGGCTATACAAAAATTTTCTTTTCTTTTCTTTTTGGGTTTTTTCTTTTCTTTTCTCTTTTTTTGGATTTTTGGGTCTTTGGCTATACACATGCGTACTCTCCCAAGTGGGAGAACGGTACACGACGAGGGGATTTGCACCAAGTAAAACAAAAAAGAAGTCGAAATCTAAACACTTGGGCAAAGGGAACTATTCTTGCTAAATAGAGCATGGGCTAAATGGGTTATCCTAGTCCTTAATTGTGGAATCCCGACACATGCGAAATGAAGTACACGATATATATATAGCATGCAGAAGCAGACAGGGAGAATAAATACCGCATATTCAAATCGAAGCATGATAATCTAGGGGTCATTCCTGGACAGGTATATAAAGTAAAATCACAAAGTAGAAGCACACCAAATAGCTAGGCACGATGCACGGCTCACAAAAAGCTAAGTGGACCCGCGATGCGTGAAATGCAAGAGGACTCGAAATCCTAGGGTCAGTGATTGTGATTATCGATGCCATGCTAGATGTGTGTGATTTTGTGGCGATTCATCATAGGGTTCATCTCTAGGAGAAAGAGATAAAAAGAAGAAAAGAAAAATAAAAAGAAAAAAAAATAAAAAAACACGATGAAAACGACACAAAAACGAAAAAGAAGAACTCAAATGACGCACACAGTGCGACTCCCCCAAGCTGAAGCTTGCATTGCCCTCAATGCAAAATGAGTGAGTACGGGAGGGCAATGAAGATGGGGGGGGAATACGCACCGACACAAAAAGAAATGAAAACGAGAGAAACACAGAGATGGAACTGAAAATAAAGGAAAATCAAAATCAAACCACATGACACGAAAATAGAAATAAAACCACACTACATGACACATGAAAACATGCACACAAAAGTCGATTTCCCCCAAGCTGAACATGATGATGCTAGCAAAATGATATGATCAATGTGATGCAGAAATATGCGAGGGGGGAGTCGAAAACAAACAAGGTGAAATTAAGAAAAATAAGAAGGAAGCGATGCGACTCGTGAACAGGTCCTCCCCCAGACAGAGACAAAGCAGGGCCCCGTAAGGACAGATGGGCACAAACATAGGGGGGATCAAAGGCGGGATGGGAGAAATCAAGCGGGGGCACCACCCTCTGGGGGTGGTGATGGAGGCCTGTGCTGGGGTCCAGGAGTCGTGGGGGGTGGAATGTGGAGCTCGGTGGAATCGGGTGGGTCTTCACGGATGTGTCGGATGAAGCCTTGAAGGAAGGGGAGGTCTCGGTCGACGGACTCCTGGGTTACCCAACCGCTCTGTCCAGCTAGGAGGATCATGGCTGTGAATCGGTTGGCCTCGTCGTCGTCTCGGAATTGCATCCCATAGTTGGGATCGTAAATGTAAGGCGGGGGAGCGGTGTGTGGGGTGGTGGATGGATTGGAGGTGGTGGGTTGGGCGGGGGGTCGTGTGCGACGAGCACGACGGGTGGGCCTAGGGTTGGAAGAGCTGGCATCGGTGGGCTTAACACGGCGGGGAGGCATTGTGCGAAAGTCGTGTGTGTGCGTGAGTATGTAAAAATACAATGAATAAACACAAACACGACCAACGAGCAAATGGAATATTTTAGGGCAAAATTAAAATTGAGTTAAGGAGCGAGTTTACCCAAATGAGATGAAGATCGTTGCTCGTAGACGCCCCGATGCTACTCGATAGGAGCACGTTGTGAAGTCGCGACGATTTCTTCAGTAAGTTTCGAAATTTAGGAGAATGGGTGAAAGTTAGGGTTTTGGGTGCGGGTGAAATCGAGGAGAATGGAGAGAAATCGATGGTGGGATGGATAGGGAAATGGGGGGAGGTCGATTGGGGTTGATTTTGGGGAAGATCTCAGTCTGGCGTAAGAGGAGGAGGCGAAACGTCGGGTTGGGATTCGAAAATGGCGAGGGCGGAACGAAAGGGTGGTCGGGGGTATTTATAGGGTTTAAGTCGAACCGATCGGGTGACTTGTCACCCGATCGGTTGACGGTTAGGTCAAAAATTCTTGTCGAAGAAGTGCTACAGGCGAACCGATCGGTTGACTTGTCAACCGATCGGTTGGCCGCTCCACTCATTTTCCCGAGAATTGAGGGTTGCTCACCCGGTCGCTTCAACCGATCGCGCTCAAACTCAACCGATCGGTTGGTGTTTCCCAAAAATTTCCCGAGAATCCTCCCCAGATCACCCGATCTGTCACCCGGTCTCTCCATTATTCAACCGATCGGTTCATTTGGGGACAGTTGCGGCTTGTATCTGATACATCCCAACCGATCGGTTGAGTTATCAACCGATCGGTTGGGGCTTTGTTTCCTGCAAAAACCAACAGATTGTCTAAGTCCCTGAACGGATGTTCTTGCGGCTGATTTTATTTATAAAAATAGATAAAATAAAGTAAAAAAAGAACACTAAAAAGTGGGGCAAAAGTTTAGAGCATGGGTTGCCTCCCATGAAGCGCATTTGTTTAACGTCGTTGGCTCGACGCCCGCAAGTGATGTTCACGGTGGTTGATACGGGTGATGCCCGAAGTTCGGCATCTCTTCTTCATCGGAGCTTACGGCCTTTGGAGTAGTCAGCGGCTGGAGAAAGATTTGCTCGACCACCCTCTCCTTGTTTTTGGGATCTGGGGGCTTCTCTTTCGCATTGGCATTCATCGCCATCTTCTTAAGGATCCGGACCTCGTCTTTGGTGAGGTCCATGGGTTCTTTCCCCGATTTCCTCGCAGGAGGAGCTTTGGGGAACCCGGGAGGGGTCGTACGTGCTGCACTTGCTTTCCCAGCAGCATCATTGTTCTTGGGGCCGTATTGGTCTTCTGAATCCCCCAAGTCATCGGGGGGGTTTCTTAAGAGAATCTCCCAGGAGCTCTCTTCAGCAGCTTTATCTTCTTCCACCTCCAACAAATTACACCGAGGGTCATCTGGGGGATCGGGGTATTTCATGGACAACCCCAGATCAAACTCAACCTTTTCTCCGCTGACGTTTAGCGAAAGTTTTCCGTTCTTCACATCAATCAAAACGCCAGCAGTGGCCATGAAAGGCCGTCCCAGGATGATGGGGGTGTGTGCGTCTTCAGGCATGTCCATGACAACAAAGTCCACTGGCACATGCACCCCTTTTACATTGACAGGGAGGTCATCCACAATCCCCATCGGATATTTGACCGACCAGTCAGCAAGTTGTAGGGTCATACCGGTGGGCTCCAGATCACCCATTCCTATCCTCTTATACATCGATAAGGGCATCAAACTGACACTCGCTCCGAGATCGACGAGTGCACGATGAATCTTTACTGCCCCGATCGTGCAAGGGATTGAGAAGCTCCCCGGGTCTTTAAGTTTCGGCGGATTTGCCCTCTGGATGAGAGCGCTACACTCCGCCGTCAACACTACTTTCTCCTTTCTAGACCCTCTCGTCACCAAATCCTTCAGGAACTTCGCATAGGAGGGGATTGTTTCGATTGCTTCCAGGAAGGGGATTTGCAAGCTCAGGTCCTTGACCATGGCGAAGAACTTGCCATATTTCTCATCGATTTTGGCCTGAGCTAACCGTTGCGGAAAAGGCACAACGGGTTTGAACACTTTCCGGCTCCCTTCCTCGTTCTTCTTCTTCTCTTCTTCAGAGACTCCCTCCGGAGTCGTAGGATTTGATGACGAAGCACCGGCGTCGTTTGATTTTTCTATCGGTCGCTCGACGACCAACGGTGCTTCCGGTCTGTTAAGGGGCACTCTAGTAGGGATTTGTGTCCCGCTTCTCAGAACGATAGTGGACACATTTGCGTGCTCGTGCACGAGTGCCGATGTTTGGGTCGCTCCCCTCGGGTTCACCTCAGGTTGTGGCGGCAATTGGTTTTGTGACCTTGAAAGGTTCGCCACTTGTAACCCCAGCTGGGTTACTTGGTCCGTGAGGGCCCGCTGACCCATTTCCAGCTTTTGATTGATCTTCTCATGGTTGGTTATATATTGAGTCAAGAGAGACTCAACCGGAGAGACGGCCCTCTGTTGGCCATACTGCTGCTGCTGCTGGATTGGCTGCTGATTCCTGGGGAATTAAAATTGTTGCTTAGGTTGCTGCTGATATTGTTGCTGCTGAATCTGACTCTGCTGTGGCCTAGTCGGCTGATATGTTTGTTGCTGCGGCTGCTGAGGCGGCGAGGGCTGGAATGGTGGCCGGTAACCAAAGTTAGGGTGGTTCCGGTTGTTTGGAGAGTAGGCCGGGTTGGAATTGGTTCTTGGCGGATACGGCGCATTTTCCGTGGGGTTGTAAAATAGTGCGCTCGCCTGATCCAACGGTGGTGAGACGTCACCACCATCGAATTCCCCAAAGAATTCGGATTCTACCGCTGAAATCTGTTGTGTACCGGCCCCACCGGCTCCTACCATTAGTGCGGAGATCTGGGTCAAAAGAAAGTCGAACTTACTTGAAAGTTTGTCGACGTCCTCGACTCTGTGTATACCCCCAGACCTGGGTGCGGCTCTCTCGTCACACCACCGCTCATTGTTGGATGCCATATTTTCCAGAATATGTCCGGCATCTTCCTCGCTCCTTGACATGAAGGAACCCCCAGCCGCGGCGTCCATAGAAGATTTCAGGTCATCCCTCAGCCTATTGTAGAACAAATTAATAATCTGCCACTTCGGAAGCTCATGGTGAGGGCATCTTCTTTGCATCTCCTTGTATCTCGTCCAAGCTTCATGCAAGGACTCGTGGCTGGCCTGGGAGAAGGAGGAGATCTCACTCCTCAACTTCATGGTCTTTCCCGGAGGAAAGAACTTCATCAGAAAAGCATTGGAGAGCTTCTCCCAGGTATTGAAAGTGTTGGGGTCCTTCCCCCTAAGCCATTGCTTGGCTTTGTCTCGCAACGAGAAGGGGAACAGCTTCAAGCGGATCGCCTCAGTCGTGACACCATTAATCCGGAAGGTGTCACATTTCTCCAAGAAGGAGTCTAGATGCTCGATCGGGCTCTCCATGGGTGCACCCGAAAACTGATCCTGCTGGATCCATGTCACCAAAGACGGCTTTAGCTCAAAGCTTTGGGCCGTAATAGCTGGAGGACGGATGGCGGAAGTGGACTCGATAGATGGCATCGAGTACTCCAGCAGGGACTTGCGAGGCGGGGTGTTCTCCTCTATGGATTCGGGATCCTCTCTCCTTCGCTTCTCAGCGGCCAAGCGCCTAAGGGTGGCGTTAATCTCTGGATCAATGGGGATCAAGTCGTCGAGACTTCTTGAACTCCTGCGCATGAAAAACAACAAACACCCGTGAAGCGACAAGTGGGAAAGAAACAGATAAGATAAGAAATAAAAATAAGATAATAAAAAGAAAAAGGAAGAATGCGAAGATTATCATGAGGTAGGGATAAGAGATAGACACTAGGGTTCAAGAGATCCTAAAATAACAAGCACGTTGCCTCCCCGGCAGCGGCGCCATAAACTTGACGTGTGCCCCGGATTGCTAACCGCAAATGGCCGGGGGACCCGCGTGGGGGTTTAGATATTTGTAACCGCAAGCGCATGGTGTTGTAGTGTGGCTTGGGGGTCGAACACAGGGAGGCTAGGATGTGCTTGTGTCAAGGAGGACCAAAATCACCCTGTGGGCGAGCTAGCCCGAATCGGTTGATATGTTGTAACGGAAAGGAATGCAAGGTATGAACAATAAGAAAATAAACCCGGGACTTTGGTTTCCACTCCAACGAGCGGCTCTCGCCGATGCGGCCTACGGGCAGGATGGCGATCGGAATTAGGGACTAATGGTGAGACGTTGCCTCTGAAAGTGGTACCGGCGTCCCATGGGCCAGATATTCCGGTCGGTGCCCAGGATGATACACCGGACTTCCCGGATTCGATCAGTGGGCACTCCCGTGTCCATTAACACTGATCGATTCCGGGAGCACTAAGTTCGCAACAATAACTCCCAACGTCTCATCCTGCTGCTCCCGCGCGCTAGGATTCGGCGTCTACGTTAAGGGCGTGAGCTATGGCTAGGGAGTCAACCGCCAAGTTTATTCCCCCTTGGCCCGACAGTCAAAGGCGGTATTTTTCCCGCCGATGACAATGAAACACCCCGCGTAACCGTTAGATTCCTAATCCCTATCGATTTCCTAACCCTATGGACGCTTCGGGAAGAGCCCCCGAAAGGGTTTCCGCCAAAATCCCAGATTTGGGAACTACTCACAAATATTCATTAAAAAGCGATCTAAACGAAAATGAACCGTTGAAATCATAATCAGACGATTGGAATGCGAAGGAAATAGAGCAATTAAGATAATACTAAAGTTTAAGAAAGATCTGAAAACTTACAATAAAAGAGTAATTACAGCCGTCACAAATAGGAGAAAACAGTAAAAACTAGCAGCTCCCCGTTTCTGGAACCCTAGGGGTTCTATTTATAGGATCTCGTATCACCCGATCGGTTGACAAGTCAACCGATCGGGTGATCCGTTACAGATAATGAACAGAAAACGACGAATTTTCACCCGGTCATATGAATCGGTCGGTTGAGTTCTTGGAGTGACCGGTTGGATCTTGACGCCATCTGGTGAAGGGATCGGTTGGGTGCCCGTGTCTTCGGCTCCTCAACATCAGCTACAGATGAACCGATCGGGTGAGAGTTACCCGATCGGTTGGAATTTGGCTTGAGAAGACAGAGAGTTGGCCCCCGTTGAACCGGCCTGTGAACCGGTCGGGTGACTTTCACTTGAGCTCCGGCTGAGACCGGGTGGTGCACGCGTGCATCACCCGATCGGTTGGAGATGACCAACCGACCGGGTGAGGGGCTGAAAGATGTATTCTTCGTCGTTTGACCCCCTGGATCACGCGTGACTCCTCCCGTTGCTCCGGGGACTTGAGATATCGTCATTAAACGTCCCCTATGCGGGCAATCTCCTGCAAACATGGAGAAACAAAGAAAAGTGAAAGAAAACGAGAAAATACGAGAAAACGAATAAAAGACGGCGGAAAAATACGGAGAAACACAAAAGAAAACGTGCGTGAATATATGAAATATATACGCATGTCACCCGTCTGTGAGATCCTTAGGCCGGAGCCTAAGGCCGTAGTAGGTCGGTTGACTGGTCGTAGTTGACCTGGCTCTTCTGGGCCCGGTCAAAATAGTCCTATCAAGTAATTAGTTAAGCAATTGATATATTTCCTGTAACCATATGTTTATATTTAATTTCTTAACGGGCAAGAATGTCAACCGATAGCCAAGTGGAATATCTTCATTTAAACTGCTCTCGGCAATTTACCTTTTGTTCTTTGCATATTTTTCTTAACGAGGAGATCCTAGAGGCAGATCGGCGCTTGTGTGGCGAACTAAAGTGGAAGGCACGAATATGTGGAAGATATTCGACCTTAAGTATAAGTGGATGTGTTAGGAATTCTTACAGATTAGCCAGCCCCTTCGCGTTGGAGGAGAGGAGGTATTTATAGGCTGCTGGAGTCGGTTACTTTAGTTGAGCTGGCGGTGTCAGGGGTCCGGCTGAGGGTGTCAGAGCCGAACGTGTCAGACGCGCTTTTGTCAGGTCGTCAGAGCCGTTAATGTCAGGTGTGCTTTTGTCAGGCTGTCTGGCGGCAAAACGGCTAGGCGTGCTTTCGGCAGGCGGTCAGGCGGTCAGGCGGCGAAGCGGCCAGGTGCACTTTTGTCAGAGTTGTCTGTAGTGAAACTGCTTGTGGCGTGTCGTCTTCCTCCGTGGGCGGGCTTCGCCTGGATGGAGAGGTAGGCGAGCTGCATCTGGGGCAAGCTGGGGTAGATTGTGTGATCCGCCGGAGGGCTCCTCTTTGGTTTGATTGACGAGTCCGTAGCTCCGCTAGTGCGGGTTGCTCTGGGTTTTGGCGAGCTTCACTAAGCCTTGGCGAACTCGGCCTCGTTGTGGAGATCGGGCAGGCCAAGACTTGGGCTTTGAATCATACGAGCCTAGATCGACTGGGCCAATCTTGAGGTCGTAACACTGTTGAATTATGTGATACACACAAAATTTTGTAGAACATTGATATTATTCTTCTACTCTTAACTTAATCTACTTTTAATTGTTTTCTACCATAGCTTTAGTCATACGTATAATGATTGTTTTAAAAAGTAGACAAATTACGTAAAATGTGTTAGCTGAGCATACATGTAAAACAAGATTTTAATGACAAAATAAGTATGCATTATTGCTTAAGAGGACAGATGGGGCTACGCATATAATTTGCATGGTCCATGACAATTTTGGGTATGTGGAAAAGGCCGATAGCGGTTTTCACATTTGACTATTTTCTCAGGGGTTATATACATTTTTCCTAGAAAGTTAATATCAACAATTTATAAACATTTATGTGGTAATTGATTGAATATCCAATACCTCTTAGAATGAATTAAATAAATATCCAAAAATCTTAAAATAATGCAGGGTTTGCGGTGGTATACGTGCCTATAATTAAAGAGCATCCATCTAACCCTTGGATACGCTACTGGTCAATTATCAAAGGAATTAGTTGTTTGATGCTACTGCTCCAAAGTTCGATTCTTCCCATCCAAGCATCCACCTAACCCTTGGGTACGATGCATAGTATACTGGTCAGTTCTTACAATCCGCATGGGAGCTTTAAGAAAAGAGGGCAAGCTTTAATTTGAAAGTAAGTATAAAGGTCAAGTTATACTATTTAATCATGTGATACACGTAAAATTTTGGTTAACATATTTATATGTTACAAAATGATAAAAAGGGATGGCTGTCCGGCTAGGATCAACGGACGGAGCTGAACGGATGCTCCATTGGCGGGTGTTAGTCAAGGTTGTAAGATGGTGTTAGTTAAGACGTGAAGGGCTGCTTCCAAGTGCAAAGTGTAGCGCACCTCGTTCCTTTTGTTTCCTCGATTAAATCTTGGCCGTCCAAAGCCATCCCATTGCCCCCACTCGGGTGACAAGCCCTCGTCACCGAGCTCGGCGTATGGTGTACATGGCTTCTGTTACAAGAACGATGCTTAGCGCCTGTAAATTAACCGATGTGGGACCAACTTAATCGACAGCAGAAGGAAACGAAGGGACGCCGATTGCCATCGTTCACGAGTTTCATTTGGAGGGAAGTCGCGGCAAATTTCTTCTCCTCCTCCGATATTTCTATTTTCTCGAGGGGAATCCTGATATATTGCATATCGATTCTGATTTTCGTTTTTCATGTTTTATCTGTTGTTTGGATTCAACCCCTGCCGCATCAGCGACGAGCGACCAACATCCGACTCATTTCCAAATGCAGCAGAGCCACCAGCAATGCCGCATGTGCCTTCCCCCTCTCACCCTCTCTGATTCACAATTACGGCCGTGATCACCGTCACCATGGGCAGCACACTCAACGCGCATGCACTGTCATGATCCCTGGCATGGCCTCGTCATTCGATGGTCGCCGGTCGTACCACCCCGATTGCCCCCCTCCCCTGTCCTCATCAACACATGGCCTGATGATACGCCGCTAAAGGCACGTTTGGGTTAGGGCAAGGGTTAAAGGTAATGTAGGATTATGATTATGGTTTAGAATTTTAAAGAAATTATTTTTACGATCCAGAAAAACTATAAAATTAATTTAAAAATCATTGAAAAAATATATGACTCTTGTTACGCCTATTTGACCGAGACCCAAAAGACACGAGCCCAGGAGCCCGACTACTGGTCGAGAGCCCATCTGCATCCTCAAGCCCATTCAACAAGGGCCCTATAAGGGATCTTCTCGAATGTCGATCCGACCCGGCCCCGATAACCTGCCGGTCACTCGCCCACTCCTGCGAAAACCGCTCCCCCAGACGCGCGACCACTAAATGGCGGTAATGGGGAGGTGCTGGCATGGCGAAGAGGGCGGCGGCGAGGGGGCGGATTGATGGGGCACGATCGAGGGCGGGCGTGGGACGTGGGCCAGAGACAATCACGCTGGGAGCTCTACAAAAGGGCTAGGAAGACGACGAAGAAAGGGACCGCATCTCAGGTATCTAAAACCTAAGGTACTCCATCAACGACCTAGCTCCCCCATCTTATCTCCTTCCTCCCCCGCTCGCGCTGTGAGACGCCGTTCCGATCTCCTCACGAGTCGAACCGTCTCCGCCTGGCCTCCTCTTTCAGATCTCTATCTGACTTAGGCATCGGAGGGGATTTGGCCGGAACCTAGGTCCGGCCCCCTGACGAGCGTTCTCGTCTACGCAGGTGGGCAGCTGATCAACGGGACGAGGCTTCCCCTCGCCCCTCTCCAACCTCACAGTCAACCGGACGAGTGAGGCTTACCCTCACCGTCCGCCCGCCGAGGCCGAGCACATCCTACCGAGGCCGAGCGTCTTAACTGGGTCCGAGGCTTCCCCTCACCCTTCGCCGACCGTGCCTCTAGCTGGACGACCGAGGCTACCCCTCATCTTCCTTCCACCGAGGCTGTGCTCGTCCGACCGAGACCGAGCGTCTCAACCAGGGCCGATGCTTCTCCTCGTCCCAACTGCACCGATTCGAAGCCCCTGAGGGACCCGAGCGGGCCCCTTGACCACGTTGACCGGGTTGTCCACGGTCAACGCTTTGTAGTGAGAAAACACTCTGAAACATCTGGCGCCGTCTGTGGGAAACGAAAACCGTCCCACGAAGCAGCAAACCACACCAACAATGGCACGAGCCAGCAACGGAAGGAAGCGCATGCCCCCCATCCCGGAGGAGGGGAATGGCGCATCAAAAGGCAACCCCGAGGACACGCCCGCCGGCGGCCACCCCACCCTCTCAACCGAAGAGACCGGTGGCTCAAAACTGGCCACGCAGGGACAGCTCCGCGCCCTGGCTCAGGAGACCAACGCGAGCCTCCAGACGTTGGTCGCGACGGTACAGCAGCTCGTCGGCCCTGCGCCGTCCAACGGAGGCACATTGGACGATAGCCATCGATGGGCGGGAGGACCCCCACACTTGCGGTCCGCCGTGGTCGACGACCACGGGACCCAGAAACCGAACATGGAGCGTCGGTTCACGCTGTCCGGCTCTCGTCAGGCGAGGTCACGCGCCTCCTCCCCTTATCGTGAAAAGAGCCGAAGACAAACTGAAGGGACGGAGGGTGAATCGATGACGGCATCCTCTCGTCGGTCACGGTCGTCCCGCCGCAGGAGAAGCGAACGACACCACTCGAGAGACCGATCACGACGGAGCAGGAGCTCCCGCAGGAGGAGTCAAGAGCGTCGGGTCAGCCCGACCCCCAGCGTGGCGAGGTCCGTGGAGCCAGCCCCGCCGGCGCATGTGCTTCCTCCACCCCCGATCGAGCCAGAGGCAGGCGACTGCCGCATCCCCGGGGGCATCCATGGAGACCGGTGCCCCTTATCACGGAGAATAACCGACGCGCGGGTCCCCTCTCGATTCAGGATCCCGGTGCTGGGAAAGTACGACGGGATAGGGGACCCGGGACACCACGTGATGGACTACAAGGGGGACATGTCCTTCCAGGGAGCTGACGATGACTTACTTTGCCGGGGCTTCTATTCTACTCTCAGGGGAGCGGCGAGGACCTGGTACCACAGCCTGCCCGGCCGCTCCATCGACAGCTTCGAGGAGCTTACCCAGTTATTCTGCAAACAGTTCATGGCGGGGAGGCAGATCAAGCCTGGTGCTGAACACCTGTTCAACATAGTGCAAGGCCTGGCCGAGCCGCTCTGACAGTTCATGCGCCGCTTCAATGCGGAAAGGCTGAACGTGAACAGCCCTCCTAACCTGGTGGTCCAGACGGCCCTTAAGAAAGGGCTTCGCCACAGAGGCCTCAAGAAGTCCCTGCACAACGATCCCCCGAAGGACCTCCCCGGGATCATGGCGAGGGCCGAACGCTTCATGCTGACCGAGGAGGCCTTGGCCGAGGATGCAGGAAAAGCCACTCGAGGGACCAAGCGCGGCGACGGCGGACGAGGCAGCCCCGAAGGGTACCGGACCGAGAAGAGGCCGAGGAACCGACAGCGGGAAGAAAGCGCGAGGGACACCACCCCAGACGCCGTCCTCGCCCAAGTACAGAAGGAAGAGCGAGCTGATCGCCCCCCACCGAAGGCTAAAAGAGGTGGGAAGAACAAGGAGAAGTACTGCAAGTACCATAAGGATGATGGCCATGACACTGAAGACTGCTGGCATTTGAAGAAGGACATTGAGAAGCTGATGAGCCGGGGGCACGCCAGGAACCAGGCCGACGAGCCGGCCCACGGAGAAGGGACCTCCACGCAGCCAGACAAGGAGAAAAAGATCAACACCGTCCAAGGTCCCCTCCGCATCATAGAGTGAGCGGGCGATGTCTCTCCCCCCGGTTGCAGCCTAGAAAGAGGGAGTTATCTAGGCTTACATCCCTCTGTCTAGCTTCATTTCCTTTTTTCCTTTTCCTCCAAATGTACCGGTCCGACAAGACTCTTGAGAGTACAAATGCATTCCTTTTTTGTCTTTTCTCAAATCCCCGACGAAGTTGACATGCCATCAATAGCGCAAAAGGATGGAGACCGCCGCCTCGCTGGAGGAGGAAGAAGAGCTTTGCCCTCGCCGACCGACTCCTGCGCTCATAAGTCTGGGGCAGTTCCCCCAGCAGGCACGGACGCCGACCGGTCCTAAGCCGAGGAGCTTTGCCCTCGCCGACCGACTCCTGCGCTCGTAAGCCCGGGGGCAGTTCCCCCGGCAGGCACGCCGACCGGTCCTAAGCCGAGGAGCCGCGCCCTCGTCGATCGACTCCTGCGCTCCTAAGCCTGGGGGCAATCCCCCCAGCCAGCGCGAGCGCCGACCGGTTCTAAGTCGAGGGACTTTGCCCTCGCCGACCGACTCCCGCGCTCATAAGTCTGGGGCAGTTCCCCCAGCAGGCACGGACGCCGACCGGTCCTAAGCCGAGGAGCTTTGCCCTCGCTGACCGACTTCTACGCTCATAAGGCTGGGGGCAATCCCCCCAGACAGCGCGAACGCCGACCGGTCCTAAGCCGAGGAGCTTTGCCCTCGCCGACCGACTCCAGCGCCCATAAGTTTGGGGGCAATTCCCCCAGCCAACGCGAACGTCATCCAATCCTAGACCAAGAACGAGGCGGCAACGCAAAATACACGAGAAGTCCGAGTAAGTCAATTCCATTTATAATAGTTAACCAGGGCACAAAAACGTGTCTTATTTACAGGGAATCAAGGCGAAGGAAACACTCTACAAGTAATCCACTCACGACGAATGACAGAGTTCTTCACCTACAGAAGCTAGATCGACACCGACAGAGCAAAATTGGTTGACAAAAGACCCAAAGTAGTTAGCCCAAGCTAGCGGCCATGCAACTAGCAATTATTGGCCACGGAGCCGATAACGATGCCGAAGGAGATAGCGGGGGCCAGGGATCCATTTCAAGTAGACTGGCCCAAAGCGAAGCGGATGCTTAAAATTTTGAGGATAAGGCCGGGAGGGACGGCTTAGGGAGCCCGAGCTCGGGAGGACACATCCTCGGGCACTTCGCCCTGCTCGGAGCGAGGGGGATCGACCGGCGGAGGGGCTTGCCGAACACGCTCCGCACACTCCCGGAAGGAAGACTGGACGACTTCGACGATCCGAGGGGCGATGAGGTCTTCATACTTACCGAAGGCCTCCCTGAGAACCTCGAAGATCCTCTTCCCCAGGGTCTCGACGACGCCCTTCTCCACCTCCTCGGCAAGCTGCATCACCTGGCGCCGATCCGACAGTTCCCTCTGAAGCTCCTCCCTCTCTAGGCGGAACGACTCCGCCGCTTCCTCAGCCGACTGCAGGGCGTCCTCCAACTTTCCCCGGAGATCACCCACTCGTCCCTCCAGCTCGGTCACACGAAGTTGGAGATGCCGGGACTCCATCTGGGCCTTCACCATCGCTACCTCCGCCGCCCCGGCTCGCTCTTGGGCCCTCATGGAGGACTCCTCCAGCTTCCTCAAGTCGACGACTCGCCGCTGCAACTCCACGGCGAGCGTGGAACCCTGGAAGACAGGACATGAGCTAAGAGGAGAGTGAAGGAAAAGAAGGGACTGCAAGATAGCTGAACCTGTTGAAGGGCCCAAACCAAAGAATCCGACACCTTGTCGGCAGGAATCTTTCGAGGGTGCTGCGGTCCCGGGGAAAGACGGAGCTCTCGGCCACCTGCTGGGATAGGGCCCGGTCGACGAACACCGAACTCCCGGGAGCAACATCGAGGGAAGCCATATGGCCCGCCAAAAGAGCTCCGATTCCTGGAGACGGAAGCGGGGATGCGGCGACAGGGGTGGTTGTCAGGGCTACCTGAAGGTCCCCGGTGGTGGCTGCAGGGGGCACGGAATAGGCCGGGCTGGAAGGCTCCACGTCCTCCTTCCTATTCTTCCCTCCATGAGGCTCCACGGGCGACGAAGAGGAGCGCTTCCGCCTTGCCCCGTCTCCACTCTCGAGGACAGAAGGGGATGCCCCAGGGGCAGGAGGGACTGCACCGGACCTGTCATTACCCCCCTCCTCTCGGGCTGAGGGGGCGGGTCCGGCCCTTACGACGCCCCCGGGGAGGAGATCGCCAGAAGAAGAGGCGGGATGCGCGGCCACTACCTGGCCCACGGAGGGCTCGGCTCGACGCACCTCCTCCTCAACAGTCCGTCGAGGCGCCTTTCCGGAGGTACTGCCTCGGCTCCGAGCGGCTCCACGACGGATCAGCTCATCAACATCACGGACGAACTCGCGGCCTGCCATCCCTGCAAAGGAGACCGAAATCAGGATGAGTCATAGGGCGATCCGAGGATGAAAAAACGACCTACCCGGAGACCACAAGACGGCCTTCAGGAGTAGGTCGTCCAACAAAGACCAGATGGACTTCGATTCCAAAGGAAGAGCCAACAGCAGCGCAGCGGCTGCCCGGTCGACGTCTGAGAGAGCTAACGACAGGCGAGGATGGACAGAACCGCCCCAGCTTGTTAGAATCTGGGCATCACCCAAGAAGACCACAAAGACATAATCCGAGCTCCAATCCCCCGACCAGCGGGGTAGCCCGATCAGACATTCCCTCCTCGAACGGGCTCGGAGGTGCAGCCATGACCCCGGCCCGACCGTCTGGATCTGGTAAAAATGGAAGAGAAGGGGGAGGGACGGATCCAGGCCGCGGGTGCAGCAGAGCGCGGCGAAACCCGTCAGTACCGCAATCGAGCAAGGGGTAAACTGACAAAGCGGCACCATGAGATACTCCATGACCTGGATAAGGAAGGGATTGAGCGGGAAGCGAAGACCCAGGTGAAACATTTCGACGTAGACGCCGACTTCATTGCTCCTCGGAAGGCAAATCCGCTCGTCGACGAATGGAACTCGGACATCGTACGGAAAGCAGAGATACCTTTCCCGATCTCCGAGACCACCGAAGGAGCAGTCCTCGACGGCGTACGGAGGATAACCGGGGGCACGTTAAGACGCACGGCAGCCGACGCCACGTCATCGCAGGCGTAGTCTGGGAATAGCTTCCCCTTCCCCTTATCTTGGAGGGGACGACTCCCGGGAGAGGAACCTGATCCCACTGGCTGGGGCTTACTCCACCTGGACTCTGGAGAATCCCTCGCCCCTCGGCCAGAACCGCCTATCCTAAGAGCAGCCATAATACGAGAGCGAGAAAGGAAATTACCTTCTAACTAGTTTGAAGGAGGCGAAGAAGCGAGGGCGACGGGAGACTCCGAGTTATAGAAAGCCTAGAGCAATGGGAAGAGCAAGAAAGGAGAGGAGATCAACGCAGCTGGGGATCTTATATATCGGACGCAGGAACGAATTCGAAGCGCCTGACAATAACGCGTGGCAGGACTCGAAGAACCGGCGGCATTTCGAAATCGGCGCCAGGGGAAGTCCAATCGATCCGCCTCATCTTGACCAACATTTATGACCACGCCTCGATTGAAGCGCCACTCGGAATCCCAGAGGCACAGCGGTCGATCTGAGCAAGCCAAGGCTGATCGACCCCACCAAGGGCGGCTCACGAACCCCTCAGCTTCTCAACTGAAGACAACCCCACGAATGGTGGGGATAGGCTTGCAGCCACACGTGGCAGCATCAGAAGAACGACGGCGCTTCGGAGCCCGTGCTTTAAAAATATCGGGCGGGCCAACTCATGATGACGACTAATAAATGAGTCGGCATCGACTGGCGAGCTTGTCAAAATCGGCAGAAGTCACATCGGCCGAGCCGAACCGGCCGAGGCCGATCAACCCAACCGATGGGGGCAATTGTTACGCCTATTTGACCGAGACCCAAAAGACACGAGCCCAGGAGCCCGACTACTGGTCGAGAGCCCATCTGCATCCTCAAGCCCATTCAACAAGGGCCCTATAAGGGATCTTCTCGAATGTCGATCCGACCCGGCCCCGATAACCCGCCGGTCACTCGCCCACTCCTACGAAAACCGCTCCCCCAGACGCGCGACCACTAAATGGCGGTAATGGGGAGGTGCTAGCATGGCGAAGAGGGTGGCGGCGAGGGGGCGGATTGATGGGGCACGATCGAGGGCGGGCGTGGGACGTGGGCCAGAGACAATCACGCTGGGAGCTCTACAAAAGGGCTAGGAAGACGACGAAGAAAGGGACCGCATCTCAGGTATCTAAAACCTAAGGTACTCCATCAACAACCTAGCTCCCCCATCTTATCTCCTTCCTCCCCCGCTCGCGCTGTGAGACGCCGTTCCGATCTCCTCACGAGTCGAACCGTCTCCGCAGGGCCTCCTCTTTCAGATCTCTATCTGACTTAGGCATCGGAGGGGATTTGGCCGGAACCTAGGTCCGGCCCCCTGACGAGCGTTCTCGTCTACGCAGGTGGGCAGCTGATCAACGGGACGAGGCTTCCCCTCGCCCCTCTCCAACCTCACAGTCAACCAGACGAGTGAGGCTTACCCTCACCGTCCACCCGCCGAGGCCGAGCACATCCTACCGAGGCCGAGCGTCTTAACTGGGTCCGAGGCTTCCCCTCACCCTTCGCCGACCGTGCCTCTAGCTGGACGACTGAGGCTACCCCTCATCTTCCTTCCACCGAGGCTGTGCTCGTCCGACCGAGACCGAGCGTCTCAACCAGGGCCGAGGCTTCTCCTCGTCCCAACTGCACCGATTCGAAGCCCCCGAGGGACCCGAGCGGGCCCCTTGACCACGTTGACCGGGTTGTCCACGGTCAACGCTTTGTAGTGAGAAAACACTCTGAAACAACTCTCTTATATACCTGGCTTCATTATTTTTTGTAAAATAGAACAAAACTTTTCCCAACTATAATTTACTTTCAATTTAATTTCAATTTCATACTGAAATATTAAAGATTGTAGATACTATTTCTATTGTAGATGTCGTTTCTAGACCGGGCCCGTTAAGCACAATCGTGGGCCCCAGCCAAGCTCCAAAGATGGGACCCACCGCAAGTCCCACTTCGATCTCCTAGTGCTGACTAGGGAGGTCAGCATGACCTTCCCTTAGCACGGCTCTTACAAGGACAACCCTGTGAGGTCGACCCCCTCGGCGACGTAGCCCTGACAACCCGCATGTCATCAGCAGCCCATGGGTCACGTCTTCTTCATGCCATTGACAACATTTAATGCCAGCATTCAATCTCTACTCGTACAGAGCAGTCAGCTTTATCAGAGAGACGCACATGCATGTACGTAGTAGACTACCTTGTCAGGCAGCACGCAGTCAGCTTTGTCAGGGGAGTGGCTACAGCGCCCGACGATCCTTTTGATGATCTGTCTGCCTAGGGACACGGGGTCCGTCAGATGTGGCATGACCATCACCTCGGCCCTATAAATTGGGAGGTACACCCCCTTAATGAGGTAACTCGGAATGGGTAACCTTAAATGGGTAAGCCCAACACCCTAAACTCTAGGCTCTAACGGCTAACGGAGACGCCTACACCACATGCTCATCCATACACCTCACACATATTAGCTATCTTACACCCATCACCATCTTCCCTCCATCATCGCCTGACTTACGCATCGAAAGGTAGTTGGGTCCCCCCCCCGGACCTAGTGGGTTCACCCACCAGTCCTCTGATGTCTCTTTCTCTCTCTTTTAGGTACCGGAGAAGAAGGTCAGACCGACGAAACCATCCTATTCGGACTCTCTGTTGTGGGACTGCTTCCATCGATGGGCTGGCCCAAGGGTTCATGGCTTGGTCAGGGCCTAGCGAGATTCCATACATCAACAGTCGGTGTTTGAGAAAGGGCCTAATGACAATGTTTGTCTCAAAGGCTGTCAACCCAGCATCTTCTTCAGTATCCTCCAATGCTTTCTTTGCCCCATCTTATGGCGAGAAACAAGAAGAACGTACAAGATCTAGGCTGGCCAACATAAGTTGTACGTAAGATGGCCCCAGATCCAATCCCAGAGAAGAGATTCAACCCATCATTGAGAAGTTCCAGCTCCTGAAACACTGATCAATATATCTCAAAAAGCTATAAAAGTTCTTTGGGACAACCTAGATCTGTGCCTTAATGAGCCATGCTTGACAAGGATGGCCTCGGCGGTTGCACCCACTGTTCGCTCCACCACGAGCTACGCTCTTCAAATACAATCTACGTGGTTACACCCACGGTCGGCTCCCTAACAGCTACGCTTCACAAGGATGGCCTCCACACATGTCGGCTCCATATAGCTACACTTCACAGGGACGGCCTCGGCTGTTACACCTATGGTCGGCTCCTTAATAGGTTACGCCCTACAATGATGATCCTAACAGTTACGCCCGAGATCAGCTCCTTAGCAGCTATGATCTACAAAGATGATCTCAATGGTAGATACCTAAAAACAATCTTGGAGGTCGACCTAGCCTAGCCTTAATCTAATCTATACGATGCAGGGAAGTCTGTCGCTCGGATGATAGCCCTCAGTCAGGCTGGGGCCCCCACTGGTCTGACCTCAACGACCTAGCAGGGTGAACATCCTTCCAGTAATACTCCACCCAGCAGTGCTGCATTCATCAAATCCCTCAGCTCAGGCTGAAGCCCCTGCTGGTCTGACCTCAACAACCCAGCAGGGCGAACATCGGCAGACAACACTTCACCTAATAGCGATGCTTTTAGCAAAGCCCTCGACTCAGGCTAGGCCCCTTGCTGGTCCAACCTTAGTAACCCAGTGGGGAAAACATCCTTTATGCATCACTGCACCCAATAATGGTACCCTTCGTAAAGCCCTCAGCTCATGATGGGGCCCAGCTGGTCTGACCATAGTGACCCAGCGGGGCTAACATCCTTCAAGCAGCACCCCATGCAAAAGTACTACCTTTAGTAAAGCCCTAAGGTCAAACTGGAGCCACTAATGGTCCGACCTCAACGACCCAGCGGGGCAAACATCCTTCCAACAACACTTTAGCCAAGAGTGCTACCTTCAGCAAAGCCCGCAACTCATGTTGGGGCCATTATTGGTCTAACCTCAGCAACCCAACAGGGCAAACATCTTTCAATCAACACTCCACCTAGTAGTGTTGCCTTTAGCAAAGCGCTTAGCTTAAACTATAGCCCTAGTTGGTCTGACCTCAGTGATCCAGTATGGCAGATATCCCTCAAGCATCACTCCACCTAGCAGTGCTGCCTTCAGCAAATCACTATCTTATGTTGGGGCCCCTGCTGGTCCGACCTCAACGACCCAACATGGTGAACTTCTTTCAAACTGCACTCCACAAAGCAGTGATGCCTTCAATAAATCCCTCACTCATGCTAAGGCCCCCGCTAATCCGACCTTATTACTCTAGCAACATCCTTCCAGCAGCACTCCACCCAATAGTATTACCTTCAACAAAGCCCTCAGCTCAGGCTTGGGTCCCCGCTGGTCCAACCTTAGCAATCGAGCAGAGCGAACATCCTTCAAGCAGCACTCCCCTCAACAGTACTACCTTTAGCAAAGCCCTCAGCTCAAGATGGAGTACCCCGCTGGTTTGCCCTCATCAATCCAGTGAGGCAATCAGTAACTAGGTCAAATCATATTGAAATCCACAGTCAACCCTCGGCCATGCTGAGGCCCCAACCTTTGGTACTCGACTTCGGTCGTGTCATGTCCTCCAAACCTATGGCACTCGACTCCAGTCATGCCATGTCCTCCTATGCCATGTCCACATGACCTCTAGCACTCAACTTCGGTCGTGCCACATCGGGATCAAATGCCTTGCCCATGCTTAGACACGTGCTACCGAGATCCCAGGATCTTGAGAGAAAAGATCCAATCTTTATAAATAAAAACATCATCTTTAATCCCTAATACAATGAATAAACTCTAGAAAATATAAAATGATAAGAATTTTATCACCAAAGACGAAAATTTCGAGTATTTTCGTGAATTTTTTGGATGTCGTTTGATACCCTAAAAGTGTTCAAAAACGGCGTATATATAGGGGAAGGACTCCTATTGGATTTAGGAGTCAAAATGGGACAAAATCTGCTCAAAACCTGATACAAACCGATTTCTGTGTTTCTGCATGTTGCTAAAGTCATCCTGATGTCATACATGCCTTTTTTATTTTCAAAAAAAATCATGTTTGCCTTCTAAAATGCATAGAAAATAGACCCGAGCTCAAGAAAATCCGTTAAAACATCTGTTGGAATCGAAAGATCACCATCTTCAACTGAAAAATACGAGAAGACAAAAATAAGCAATAAAATTGTATTTTGTGCATAAATAATGGTTTTGCTCTAATAGTGCATAATGTTCTAAGTACGCTTGTATTAGAGGCTAAATAGTCATCATATATGCACAAAATGATGCTAAATGAAAGGATAAGTACGCAATAGTTTTCCTTGAATCACACCTCCCAACTAGATTTTTGCTAGTCTCTAGCAAAAGGAGTGTTTCGGGGTGTTTTCTCACCACAGTTTGGTAGTCTGGAGGGTCGGAGGTCGGCGTGGTCGTGTGAGACATGTACGACCTCTGAGATCGGATAGCGACGCGTTCGGTCGGTCGGGGATGTGCGTATCTGTGCATCGGTATCCCGAAGGGTAGCTTCAGGGGAACGGCGGCCTCCTCGAATGGGAAGACGAACGAGCTTGTGATCGAGATCGCTCGGCTCCGGTGGATGAAGCGTCAGAGGGTAGCTTCGGCGGGGTGAAGTCTCCTTGACCTACACAGACGAGAAAGCTCGAAAGGGGGGGTCGGACCTTAGTTCCGACCAAGTCCCCTCCGATGCCTAAGTCCGATCTGATCTGAAGGATGCTCAGTGGGATCGAGTACGATTCATTGAGAGACCGATACACCAATCCTCAGGCCGAGCTGTGGAGGAGAAATCTGAGGTGGAAGACAAGGTCGTAGGAGGAAGAATACCTGAGTATCGATATTCGAAATTCGGTCCCTTCGTCTTTCGATCTCCGGGTCTTTTGTAGGGATCGAACCGCCCACCTCTCCCTCATCCTCCCCCTCTTTTCAACCCACGTACGTGCCGCCTTGATGGTCCCTTGATGGGACATGAATGCGGACGTAATGGTGATTAAGGTGAGCAGAATCTGAGGGGCAGTTTCCTTAACTGTCGAGGGTCAGCGGTTCCCTTAGCATCGATTTTAGGCCGGCGTCACCAGGGGTGCTCGCGGGGCCTCTAGGCTAGGGCTAAGGCCTAATCTTTTTCCGGCCCATGGGCTTAGCCTGTTCTGCCTTGGCCCTCCATTCAGAAGGGATGTTTCAATTGCACCCATCGCTCGGGTCGTTCGAATTTTGACGGTTCGGCCCGAGGGATGTGATCTGTGTGGATTGGACGAGTGCGTCAGTCTAGGCGACGCATTAAATGAAGTCCATCATGGCACTGGATGCCGAGAATCCTTTTGCCCTTTGGGTGCGGGATTCGGAGAGCCGTCCCTCGTAGGATTCTGACAGGTGTGTGCAAGCGAACGGCTGTCGATAGAGTCAGAGGATTCGGGGGAAGTGGTATAAACAGGGCAGTTGCCTCTCGGGCGAAAGCTCTGCCCCTTCAGTGCTATCTCTTCTTCCCTTGCTTTTGCATCTGACCTTTACTCTCGCCGCGCTCCAGCAGGTGTCCTTCGTCGTCTTCCTCTGGTGCCTCCGGGGCAGGGCAACCAGCGCCCACTGATGCGCACATCCCGCCTCCCAGGGTGGGGGCCGAGATTCAGCTGGCTGGGGGCGATCCCTCTGGCGTGCCTTCAGATGTGATGGTAAGGGTGTTGAAGACCAGCGCCATCTCCATAGGGCCGCTTCGCTCCAAGTACCTTCTTCCCCCTTAACGTGCCAGGGCCCCCAGAGGAATGAGAGGGTCTGTTTCCCCGGCAGTCGTGGGGTCAGGGTGTATGCACAGGGTTTTAAGTTTGGGATGCGGTTCCCTCTCCACCCCTTCGTGGTGGTATTCTTGAGGGCCCACAGGCTTGCCCTTTGCCAGTTTTGCCCCAACGTCATCGGGTGCTTCGTGGGGTTCATCGTGTTGTGCTTGCTCAAGGGGGTCGAGCCAACCCTTGGGCTTTTCTCCCATTTCTACCGTCTGAGCCACCATAAGTCGGGTGCTTGGCTGTACATCACCTCTCGGAAGAGAAAAGGTCTAGTGTTGGGACTGCTCACATCTTTGAAGCATTGGAAGGAGGATTAGTATTCGTGTCTCTTCCCGAGGAAGCGGACTTTCCAGTTCATTAGGGACTTTCCATTCTTGCCAAGGCAGAGACAAGTGGCCTTGAGGTGTTTCTCCCCTTCCTGCTCTGGCTCGCTCCCGGCGGATTACGAGAGGTCCCTGGGCGCTTTTAGGTCGGTCGAGGCTGACCTGTCGTGGTCTGTGGACGAATTGCTCGGCCCTCGCTTTCCTGTGGGGCTGAAGGAGTACGTCTTCTCGAATTGATGGGTCGCAGCTCGACTAGCCGAAAACTCCTGCCTACCCCAAGACCAATCAATGCTGGACGGGGTGAAGGGCGACATGCTCACCGCCTTTGTGGTGCAGGTCGGCCAGCAGGTAAGACCATTTGCAGCATTTGTGCGCCATCCTTTGTGTTTGTATCTGACGCATGTCTTTCCTTAGGCATAGTTGTCCTCAGTTGGCCTTTCAATGAGGCGACAGTTTATCGCGCTCTCAAACGCGGAGGTGTGCCTCGCCCGGAAACTAGCGATGGCAGAGGGCACTGATGAGGTGGCTTAAGAGGCCGAGGCATGTGTGAGGTCGATGGAGACTCGGATCGTCGAGCTCTCGACCGACCTGGAGAAGTCGGATATGGAGAGGGCAATGGCGCTGGCTGCGAGTGCCAAGGCTAAGGAGACGGTCGCCGAGCTGGAGAAAGCCGCCAAAATAAGGGAGTTCGGGGGCCCCACGGAGTGTACCAAGTCAAGTATGTCGAAGAGCTGGTGGAGGCGGTGGATGAGAGGGAGCACTCTCTCACGGTTAAGCTCGACAAAGTCTCTCGTGAGAATGAGAAGGAGAGATCAAAGCTCCAGCTCCAAGTCGCCACCCTCAAGGACCTGATTAAGGAACTGGAAGGGGTGGAGCCTGCTCGGATTGCCCGGGCAACGGTGGAAGAGTACGCAGAGACCTTCGTTGCCCCAGGAATGTTTAAGGCGTTTGAGAAAGGGTTCCTCCGTTACCAGCACGAGATCGAGCGTAAATTCCCATGTTCGGTGATTTCATTCGAGGAGCTTGAGATGATCTTCGGGTACAATGGGGAGGTCGATGTTGACCGGCCAGAAGGCACTACTGCAGCCGCCTCGGTCACCCAGCTTGACCGGCTAGAGGACGTCGACCAGCCAAAGGATGCTCCTACAGCCGCCTTGGTCGCCCAGCCCGAAGCAGGGGCCTAGCCCTTTTGTGAAGTTTTTTCTCTTTTTCTTTTGTTGCCTTGTAAACGGTCATCAGCATTTGCCAAGTTTTCGTAATATAAAGGTTCACTCATGTTCGTTTGCTGATAACTCCTTTGATGTTGTGATGATGTGCCCCCTCCCTCAACCCTGGTTGGGTTTTAGTTGCCGAGCAGCCAGGTTTTGGGGAACTTTACTAATTGTGGGTCGATGGGCTTGCTTGCAGTAGGTCGGATGACCGGTTTTCTGGGGACTGCCCCCAGCCTCATGGTCGATCTGATGATCGGCCTGCTGGGGGAGTTGTCCTCGGCCTTATGGTCGATCTGATTATCGGCCTGCTGGGTGAGTTGTCCTCGGCCTTATGGTCGATCTGATTATCGGCCTGCTGGGGGAGTTGCCCCCCAGCTTTATGGTCGATCTGATGATCGACATGATGGGGGAGTTGCCCCAGCCTTATGGTCGATGTGATGATCAGTCTGCTGGGGGAGTTGCCCCAGCCTTACGGTCGATATGGTGTCGGCCTGCTAGGGGAGTTTCCCCCAGCCTTATGGTTGGCGTGTCGGTCGGCCAGCTGGGGGAGATACCCCCAATCTTACAGTCGATCGGGTGATCGGTCTACTGGGGGAGTTGCCCCCAACCTTACGGTCGATCGAATTATCGGCCTGCTGGGGAAGTTACCCCCAGCCTTACGGTCAACGGATCGGTCGGCCAGCTGGGGGAGCTACCCCAGGCTTACGGTCAATCGAGTGATCGGCCTGCTAGGGGAGCTGCCCCCAGCCTTACGGTCGGTCGAATGATCAGCCTACTGGGGGAGTTTCCCCCAGCCTTACGGTCGGCGAATGATCGGCCTGCTGGGATAGTTTCCTCCAGCCTTACGGTCGAGCTCAACCTATGGTGTGAGAGATGTCTAGATGCAGAAAGAGAGATTTCTTCTATTTGAGATAGTTTCCCTCTTTCAGATAGTTTCCCTCTTTTAGAATAATCATCTAGGCGGGGGTCATACATTTACTGGTAGTATTTACCCAGGGGCTCCGTGTTCCAGGTGTGAGTGAGCGTCTTTCCTCCTAGAGTCGAGAGTCGATACGTGGCTGGGCCGAGGACCTCAGTAATCACGTAGGGCCCCTCCCATTTGGCGACGAGCTTCCCTTTGCGTGCGATCTCTGGGTTGAAGATCGCTTTCCTCAAGACTAGATCTCCTTGGTGGAAGACCTTCCCTTTGACCCGGGAGTTGTAATAGCAAGCCACACCATGTTTTTGTCGGATGACTAAGGCTAGAGCTTGGTCACGCCGCTCGTCTATAAGCTCCAGGTAGATCTTTAGGCCCTCCAAATTCTTTTCTTCATCAAAGTGTCAGAGGCGAAGTGATTCCTCGCCCACCTCGACGGGCACGACCGCTTCGGCCCCATACGCGAGCATAAAGGGTGTCTCCCCTATGGCCTCTTTGTGTGTTGTTCGGTATGACCAGAGTATCCCAGGAAGCTCTTCCGGCTAGTCTCCCTGTGCTTCCCCTACTTTCCTCGAAGCGGTTCGAGGATGCACTTGTTGGCAGCCTCGGCCATCCTATTGGTCTGGGGGTGGGCCATAGAGGTGAACAGAAGCTTGATCTTCCATTCCGCACAGAACTCTCTGAACCCTGCGCAATCAAACTGTTTCCTGTTGTTTGTGACGATGGACCGACGGATTCCAAACCTGGAAATGACGGATTTCCACACGAAGCTTTTCGCCTTTTTCCAGGTGATGGTGGCCAAGGGTTCAGCCTCGATCCATTTGGTGATGTAGTCCACCACCACAATCAGGAACTTCCTCTGCCCTTCCGCGGAAGTAAAGGGGCCGAGGATATCCAGCCCCCACTTGGCGAAGGGGACGAGGCTAATTATCGGCACAAGTTCGGCTTGGGGGGTCGAGCTGAGCTTCGCGAACCTTTGGCACACCGGGCATTTCCGAGCGTACTTGACCGAGTCGTTGGCCAAGGTCGGCCAATAGTACCCTTGCCTTAGGATCTTCATTGCGATTGTCTTGCCCCCATGGTGGTTCCCACAAATCCCTTCGTGGACCTTCCGGATGACGTAGTCAGCCTCCTGTGGTCCAAGGCATTGAGGTAGGGGAGGACGTCGGTTTTGGTCCAACACCTTCTGTACAGTGCACCTTCGTGGAGCACGTATCAGAGTGCCTTCTGCTCCAGCATCCAGCGCTCCACTTGGTCTGCCGGGACCTCGTCGGTAATGACCTCGTCGGTAGTGAGGTACCGAACGATTGGGTCCATCCAGGATGGTTCGGCGTCGATGATCATCAACTCCTCCTCTTCCGTACTGGGATTTTGGAGGCTCTCGACATAGATGGCGCGACCCAACTCCTTGAGGGAGGAAGAGGCCAGCTTTGATAGGGCATCTGTGCGAGCATTTTCTGACCTTGGCAGATGGAGTGTATCAACGTGCTTGAACTTTGACAGCTCGGATTTGGCCGAGGCTAGGTAGCGCTGTATTACCTCTTCTCAAGCTATGTAGTCCCCTTGTAGTTGGCTGATCATGAGTCTGGAGTCGCTGAGGAGGCGTATATACTCCGCCTCCAGCGCGTTGGCCAACTTTAGGCCATTGATAGCAGCTTCGTATTCGGCCACGTTGTTGGTGGCCGGGAATCGAACCAAAGGGCATACTCGACCGTGTTCCCGTCGAGGGACCGAATGACGATGACGTCCCCGCTTCCCGACTTCGTTGCTGACCCGTCCACATGGACTACACATGCTGTTGGATATGGACGACATGAGTACACCCATGAGGGGATGTATGAGGGTATACGGACCTCAGATGTCGCGTGCACGAAAGCGTGCACGAAGGGAACCTTTTCTCATGTGAAAAGGACCACTCGATAAGTGGAAAAAGTCACTTTATAGGTGCATAAAGGCACTCGATAAGTGAATGAAGAAGAGGATAAGTAAAAGGGCTAATATAGGCTAATAAGCTTATAATCGGTTATTTCCTACAATAACTACCCCTAAAGCCTATAAATAGGACCCAAGGGTATGCCTTTTACACCATCCCATCCATGCCATAAGTTTGCATAAGGCATCTTATGTTCTTCTTCTCCCTTCCATTAAAATCCTCTTCTAAATAGAGATTTAGGCGGTGAAACTCTGCTTCGATCCTCCGTGACGAAGTATCGACCGTTGTGGCGAATCCGAGGGCAAAGTTCAGAGATTACGGTGCCGCGTACGCAAACGTAAGTCTCTACTTTATTCGATCCTAACATCGTTGTTTTGACAGGATCCAACATTGGTATCAGAGCCATACGGGTTCGCCCCGGTCAAACCGTCGCCCCGTCGAACCGATGAACGAGGCGTTGTCTTTTTCACGAATGGGTATCCTACCATTATGGATATGGTAGGAACGCTTCGTGACGGAGAGAACATAGCGGTTGTTCTTTTCACGTTTGGGTCTTCTGTCATTACGGATATGGCAGGAACTCTCCGTGACGGGAAGAACCGACCGTTCATATCGCCAAACTCGCACTCTTCATGGATGCTGAGTCTCCATTCAAAAGGGAATGGGCACTCTCTTCGTGTGGAGCGTGTAGTTTACGAACTTTAAAGTATGTTATTTTTTCATTTTGGCACACGGCCATTAGAGAATAACTACTTTCTCGACGAACGGGTGCTTCATCGGAGAAGACGATGGTGGTTATGCTCAACGGAGAAGATGAAATTTGGTGCATGATCACCATGGCCAAATGGGCTATGAAGGCAATGCACCCCCCCTCCCCATGCGGAGGGGGTTGGCTACGGCCAATAACCACCACGGCCACCCCTCCGGCGGGTGTGTGCGGCAGCCCCATACAAGGGGGTGGCCGGCCATGGCCATATGGGCCATGGTCCGCCCCGGCCATGGCCTGGCCGGCTCTGGCCGGCCAGGGCCAAAGGGCCCTGGCCGGCCCTGGCCGGGAGCCAGGGCCCTGCCGGCCCTGGCCTCAGGCCAGGGCCTGGCCGGCCCTGGCAGAGGCCAGGGCCAGGCATTGGCCAGCCCTGGCCAGCCTCGGCCAGGGCAGAGGCCCTGGCCGGGGGGCCAAGGCCCCTGGCCGGGGGGCCAGGGCCCCTGGCCGACCAGTGAGAGACTTTTGGCCGGCATTGGCCGGCCTCGGCCAGTGCCGAGCCCCGGTTGACCCTGTTTTTGGGGGGGGGCTTGCATGAATGTGACATGCATGGCTAGCCCATACGGGGCCGACGGCAGTCGTCTGCGGCATTATTCTCCTATAGGGGGGAGAGCGCATGGATCCATATGGGAGCCGGCGACGATGACTTGCAGAAAAATCCCCAAAGAGGGGATCCGGCCTTGGCACGGCTACGGCTCGTCCCGGCAATGGCCAGGGATTACCGTATATTTTGCTAGTATCATAAGGGTACTAAGTTGAAATATCGCTTTTTGCATTTGAAAATTACGTTTTCAAAATACTGCAAAATACGTTTGCAAAATATTTTTTTTTGAAAAATACGTTTTCAAAAAACGCTTTTCCGCTGCGAAGTACTATAAGAGTACTATCGTTTAATAAGTGAGGGGGAAATATTGAAAGTTGTTCTAGATGGTGATTGGAATCGTAGAGACCTTTCCGATTCTAGAGCAATATCTTCAATATTTTTCGAAAGTAACTTATCAAATATAATAATATCATTCCAAGTGGGATTTTTTTTCCAAGTGGGAGTGATATTAAACTAGTCTGAAATTTCACATTCGATTGATTCAGTATCTCAATGGATCATGATTCGACCAGTGGTCTTTTGGACTAGTTTGTGGGACACCTCAGCTCTGTCTGGGGGTAGTGAACCATGACCTAGCCATTTCCCTGGTCGGTCCGCTGGCCGAGACTAATGAATCATGAAAATGTATGATGACTATGTGTATAAGAATTTTATGCAATGATTTTTGATCGAACCTTCGGTTTTTGTGTCTTTTGTAGCATTTTAAAAGTAAAATGTCTTCCGCTTCAAAGAATATCGTCGCTGAGTTAAACAGAGGTGAAAAACTCAACGGCGATAATTACAAACTATGGTCCATCAAGATACAATACGTTCTAGAGGAGCGAGAAGTGCTCGAAACTCTAAAGAACGTAATGATTGAACCCGAGTTGGGCACTATGGCCCAACAAAGACGAGACAAGGAAGCTTTTGATGCTTGGTCTCGGAAGAACAAGATAGCCCGCATTACGTTATTGAGCAGTATGGCCGATGACATAATGCGCATCTTCCGAGAACATGACTTAGCCATGGGCATATGGTCCAAGCTTGAGGAGAAGTTTGGTGGCAAATCGGTGTCTAAACTTCGCGCCTTAACTATAAGATTTGATTCATACAAGAAACGTCCAGATCATTCCATGGGGAAACATTTGCGACATATGGCGAATCTTATCTCAGAGTTAAAGGATGCAGGTCATGTGCTCACTGATGAGCAACAAATCCAAGCAGTCATACGTTCCCTACCAAATGGGTGGGACCAAATGAAGATGCATCTCACTCACAATGAGAGCATCAAGAACTTCAGCGACGTTTCTAAGCACCTCGAGTTAGAGGAAGAGCGGCTTGCGGCCGCCAAGCCAAGTGCAGAAGTGCACATGGTTACTAGTTCCTCACACGGGGGAAAGAAACGGAAAGATCGTTCGAAGTTTACTAACGAACGTAATAAGCAACCTGAGTCTACCAAGAAACCGAAACATAAGGGTGGACACAAGAAATGGCACAAGAAGAAAGACTTGACGAAGATCAAGTGCTTCAAGTGCAACAAGCTCGGTCACTATGCTAGTTCGTGTACGAGTGGAAGCGACGAGGTAACTTGTAATACTAGTTACATATGTGTTTCTAGTTCAATATTTCTTGTAGAATCTAATCCATTTTGGATAATTGATTCAGGTGCCACCGACCACATAGCAAGGGACAGACGGTCCTTCGTAGAGTATCACCGGATACCCCAAGGAACGAAGTGGATCTATGTAGGAAACAACACACGTGTTGAAGTGAAAGGCGTTGGGACTTGCAAGCTAGTCTTGGACAACGGCCGCACTCTCCTACTTCATGATGTTCTCTTCGCTCCAGATATTCGAAGGAATATAATATCTGTGGTCGTGTTAATGGGTCTTGGGTATAGCTGGTTTTTTCATGATTGTAAAGTGGACTTGTTTTGTAATAATTCCTTAATTAGCACTGGGTATGTATTCAAAGGATTCATTGTATTAAATATAATGTATGACTCTTCATTTTTTAATGAAAATTTCCTTGTTACAAATTCTTCGACTTATGAGTCTGATATAATTTGTTGGCACGCAAGGCTTGGTCATATTGGACCAACACGAATGGATAGACTTGCCAAAAGTGGCCTTCTATCCAATGTTTCAAAGGTCGAAATGTCGACGTGCGAACATTGCCTTGTGGGGAAATCTTGTCGCAAGCCGTTTGGAACCGGCACAAGGGCCGAGGTTCCATTACAGCTCATCCATTCGGACATATGTGGTCCGATGAATGTCAAGACAAGACGTGGGAAGTCCTATTTCATCACTTTTATTGATGATTTCACCCGATTCGGACATATCTATTTGATATCCCACAAAAGTGAAGCATTAACCTGCTTTAAAAACTATATGAGTTTAGTGGAGAATCAATTAGATCGCAAGATTAAGGTCTTGCGAACCGATAGGGGCGGTGAATATCAATCAACAAGTTTTAAAGAACTTTGTGATGAAAAGGGCATAGTACATCAGGTAACTATGCCTTATACTCCTCAACAAAATGGTGTTGCTAAAAGGAGGAATATGACTTTAATGGAAATGGTCCGTTCAATGATGGCACAAGCTAACTTGCCAATCACCTTTTGGGGTGATGCATTATTGACGGCCGCTTTCATCTTGAACCGCGTACCCTCGAAATCAGTTAGCTCCACTCCTTATGAGTTGTGGAACCAAAGGTCTCCTGACTTAAACATTTTAAAACCTTGGGGATGTGCATCCTACGCACATATTTCCTCCCATAAGTATGGCAAACTTGGGCCACGGGGAAGGAAATGTATCTTTATACGATACGCAGAAAACTACAATTATGTTTTCATTGGTCAGGAAGACAATGGGGGTCTAATTGAATTTGAGTCGAGGGATGTCACTTTCTTGGAAAACGAGTTTCCAAGACATGGTGAGATAAGTCCGGACTTATCTCTATTTGAGATTAATGATCAAGAAGGATTACCTCATTCGAGTGGGAGAATTCTTGGTGAAGACGAAAATACGTTTCAAACTTCACCAATGGATGATACAAATGACGCAAATCCTATTCCATACGGGAATAATGATCCAAGTGGGAGCATTTCTAACGACATTCCAAGTGGGAGTGATATTAGAATTGATCTAAATTCGAGTCAACAAGGACTTGAAGAATCTCAAATACGACGTAGTAGTCGTACAAGGTTGGCTCCTCTAAGATTTGAGGATGAATTTCCGCAAACCTTTATGACTTTACTACAAGATGATGACGAGCCTGCTACTTTCAAACAGGCCGTATCATGCCCTGCGAAAGACAAATGGATGGAAGCGATGAAGGAAGAGTTGGAATCCATGAAAGTTAACCAAGTCTGGGACTTAGTTGACTTACCCAGAGGACGTAGAGCTATTGGGAACAAATGGGTTCTCAAGATCAAGCACAAGGCTGATGGCTCTATAGACAGATATAAAGCTCGCCTTGTCGCGAAAGGTTTTACGCAACAGGAAGGGATAGACTACGAAGCGACCTTCTCACCTGTTGTTCGTTTTACCTCGATTCGCCTGATTCTGGCTATGGTAGCTTGCTTAGACCTCGAATTACATCAGATGGATGTAAAGACTGCCTTTCTCAATGGAGAATTGGACGAGGAGATCTATATGGAACAACCAACAGGGTTTGTAAAAGAAGGAAACGAACATAAGGTTTGTAAACTTCATAAGTCCATATATGGTCTTAAACAATCCTCGAGGCAATGGTATATACGATTTCAAGAAGTTGTCTTATCAAATGGTTTTTCCATGCTTGATGAAGACAACTGCGTATATATCAAGAGGATTAAGAGCAAGTACGTCATAATGTCTCTATATGTAGATGACATTTTAATAGCCGGAAATGACAAGGGCTTTCTGATGGATATCAAGGCTTGGCTTTCATCAGTTTTTAAGATGAAAGACATGTGAGAATCCGCATATATCCTTGGAGTTAAGATTTCAAGGAATCGTCCGAAGAAACTTCTTTCTCTTTCACAGGAGACTTATATAAAGAAGGTTCTAGAACGTTTTAATATGCAGGACTTCAAGTCCATTGATACTCCTATAAGCAAATGCGATAATTTATGTCTGAAATCGTGTCCAAAGAACCAAAAGGAAAAGGAAATTATGGAAAAAGTTCCATATTCCCGTGCAGTTGGTAGTCTTATGTACGCTATGATGTGTACAAGACCGGACATCTGTTTTGCCGTTGGAATGGTAAGTCGTTACCAATCCAATCCAGGGCAAGTACACTGGAAAGCGGTTAAGAGGATAATGCGGTATCTTAAGGGTACTGCGGATTATGCTTTATGCTATCAAGGAGATGCCTTGAGGCTCGAAGGATACACTGATGCTGATTGGGTGGGTGATCTCGATGAGCGACGATCGACCTCAGGATATGTTTTTCTACTCAGATCTGGTGCAATATCCTGGAGTAGCAAGAAACAATCCTGCATCGCACTTTCAACTATGGAAGCCGAGTTTGTAGCATTTAGCATGGCAGTCCAAGAGGCTGTTTGGCTTTGGAAGTTCTTAGACAGGCTAATTGATGCAAGTAACTCAGGTGTTGTACCTATACACAGTGACAGTCAAGCATCTATAGCCGATGTCAAAGATCCGAAATTCCATTGTAAGACCAAACACATAGATATCCGCTACAAATTCGCAAAAGACTATGACAAGACCAAGAAGGTAGACATAAGGTACATATCTACGCATGAGATGATAGCGGATCTGCTTACGAAAGCGATCCCCAGAGATGTGTTTTACAAACACTTATCATCTCAAGGATTGCGTAAGAGCTGAGTTGTACCAATGTAAATTCCCATGTCTGTAAAAGATCAAATTTAATAAAAGAATAAGTTCTTTTCAAACATTGCATATGACTTTCTTGAAAATGTTTGTGTACATTTTAAATCTCAGCTGGTTTTCTAAGTATGTCGGACAGATTGAGGTTGGCTCTCTCACATGAGCAACCGCCTTTATTATATCATACGGATAAAATAAAGATGAGACCTGTTTAAAGTCAAAATCGTCATACGGATGATTTAGAGTCATGACTTAAACAAAATGGTCGTATGAAAGATCTGCATCATATGGATGCTTACAAAAGATCTAATAGGATTATTAAATCCTATCTGTCTTATGCGGGATGTGGGTCCAGAAGATTATTTGAGTAGTAAAAGGGACTCAAAATCAGACATTGTGGTGTCTGATCATCATCCTTACAACATCATTAAGACATACGCTCCCTGGGAAAGGAGTGATGTTGTAATACGTATTCATACTACGTATGCATTTTGACCATTGGGTTAGAATAGTAATTGTGTTTACTAAGATGTGAGACCCAAAGACCACATGGGTCTTAATTAGTTACCCTTATGGACTCTAATTAGTTCCTTTAGATTTGACTGGGTGATTGCTATCTTAGCATGTTGCTTATGGACTATGGTCAATTCGGTCCGGCGGGGCAAGTTAGAAAAGCAAGTCAAGTCAAGATCAAAAGGATCGCAAAAAGGGGAAGATTAATTTCCTATTCACATTTGGACTTTAGAGATTCAAAGCTGGCCAGCCAATTGTAAATCCAGATGGGATTCAATTGTTGAATATAAAGTATAAGAAATGTGAAGAAATAATCTAGGGTAAAGCATGCGTTGATCTACTCAACTTTGCACCTCGAGGAGTGTTGTGTATCTCTAACAAGTGCACAACAGCGGACTCTATGCGCATGACGGTCACACGGCCTATTTCTCGGTATGATAAACAGAAGAGTTAAAGGAAAGATGTTTCCTTACAATCCCCTCAAGTGTGAGTGGGAGATGTTGGATATGGACGACATGAGTACACCCATGAGGGGATGTATGAGGGTATACGGACCTCAGATGTCGCGTGCACGAAAGTGTGCACGAAGGGAACCTTTTCTCATGTGAAAAGGACCAATCGATAAGTGGAAAAAGTCACTTTATAAGTGCATAAAGGCACTCGATAAGTGAATGAAGAAGAGGATAAGTAAAAGGGCTAATATAGGCTAATAAGCTTATAATTGGTTATTTCCTACAATAACTACCCCTAAAGCCTATAAATAGGACCCAAGGGTATGCCTTTTACACCATCCCATCCATGCCATAAGTTTGCATAAGGCATCTTATGTTCTTCTTCTCCCTTCCATTAAAATCCTCTTCTAAATAGAGATTTAGGCTGTGAAACTCTGCTTCGATCCTCCGTGACGAAGTATCGACCGTTGTGGCGAATCCGAGGGCAAAGTTCAGAGATTACGGTGTCGCGTACGCAAACGTAAGTCTCTACTTTATTCGATCCTAACATCGTTGTTTTGACAGAATCCAACACATGCGTCCTATTCCTCTGCTTGATCACTGGGAACGGTATCAGCCAAAAGGAGGGATAGGGGTTGAGGCATTACCGTGTTTGGGCTCGTCACGCCGAAATGTGTTCCGTCGTCAATGGTACATTCGGTAATGAAGTCTGCTAGCGCATGTCCCTTGATGGCCATCCTTGGCTTGTATCTGAGATCGAACTCACTCAGCTCTACTCCCCAGTTCAGCATCCTCCCCATCCGATCAAATCTCTTAAGGTTTTGTTCGAGCTGGGAGTCAGTCAGGACCAGGATGGTGTGCGCTTGGAAATAAGGACGGAGTTGCCGTGTCGAAAGAACGAGGGCGTAAGCCATCTTCTTTACTGGGATGTACCGCTCCTCTGCTTCTCTCAGGATCCGGCTAGTGTAGTACACTGGCCTTTGCACCCCCGGTGTCCTCTCTGATCAGCACTGAGCTCACTGCCTTTCCGATACTAGCCAAGTACAGGCTCAGGGGTTCCCCTTCCTTGGGTTTGGAGAGGAGTGGGGGCTGCGGAGGTACTCCTTCAATTCGGCGAATGCCCGAGCGGGGCTTTCATCCCATTCTACAGCTTTCCTCTTTCCGACCGACTCGGCGAGGGCCTTCCTCAGGATCCTTAAGAATGGGAGAGATCTCTCCGTCGATTTGGATAAGAAGCGTCCCAAAGCAGTGATCCGCCCGTTTAGCCTTTGCAGCTCTCGGTTCGTCATTGGCTCTTTCATGTTGATCAGAGCCTCAATCTTGTCCAGGTTGGCTTCAATGCCGTGGTTGGTGGACGTGAAGCCCAGGAATTTTCCAGACCTCACCCCAAACGTACACTTCGTGGGGTTGAGTCTGATGTTGTGTCTTTGTAATAGTTCAAAGGTCTCTTAGAGGTCGGCGATATGGTCGTTGTGGTCCTTGGATTTAACCAGCATATCGTCCATATAGACCTCCCGATTCCTTCCAATCTGAGAGCCAAAGACTCTGTTGCCACCCTTTAGTAGTTCGCCCCTGCATTCTTCAAACCGAAGGGCATCTTCTTGTAGCAGAATGTCCATGGTCAGTGATGACCGATGTCTTCTCCTCGTCCTCCGGATCCATTTGAACTTGGTTGTATCTGGAGTAAGCATCCATGAAGCTAAGCATCTCATAGCCCAAGGCATTATCCACGAGATGATCGATGCGGGGCAGCAGGTAGCTGCCCTTTGGGCATGCCTTGTTGAGATCGGTGAAGTCCACGCACATTCGCCACTTGCCGCTAGACTTATTTACCATCACCACATTGGCCAACCAGTCGTGGTACCATACTTCTCTGATGAAGCATGCCTCGAGCAGACGTTTTACTTCCTCGGTCGCAACCCTCATCTTTTCGTCGCCCAAGTTCCTCTTTTTCTGCCTGATTGGCTTGAAGTTGGGGTCGACGTGCAACCGATGGGTGATCACCTGGGGGTCCATGCATGGCATGTCGTCAGAGGTGACCAAGCAAAGATGTCTAGGTTGGCTTTCAGGCATCCGGTCAGCTCCTCCCTCAGGGCTGGATCAAGTTCCGATCCGATAGACACGAACCTGCCGTCTACGCCCGTGACAGGAATGAGATCTGGTTCCTCGTCAGGGGTGGGACTTGAGTTACCCAAACCACCCCTTGGATCGAGAAGGTCCATCAGGTTGTATCGCTCCATGTCACGCCCTTCGTCGGACAGCTGGTAACAGGTCTTAGATCTAGCCTGGTTGCCTTTAACCTTCCCGACCCCTCTTGGGGTTCAGAACTTGACCATCTGATGGAGGGTCGAGACCACGGCTCCAGCCGCGTTGAGGAGCGGCAGGCCAATAATTCCATTGTACATCGATCCGATCCTCAAGGCCATAAACTATATCGTTAGAGTGGTCGAGTGGGGAGGTTCCCCGAGCGTCACGGGGAGGTGGATCATTCCCACGATGGGTGCTGAATGTCATGTGAAGCCTACTACGGGACCCGAACTAGGCTCCAGGTCCTCAGCCCGCAGCCCCATTCACTCCAAGGTTGAAATGAACAGGATGTCGCATGAGCTTCATGTGTCAACGAGGAGTCATCGGACCAGCGCAGTGTCAATGATGGCTGAGACAACCAACACGTCGTCATGCGGTAGCTCTACCCCCTTCAGGTCTTCCTCGGAGAAGTAGATGGGCTGAGGGTTGCCACCGGCTCCCTCATGGTCTATGTCCATTGCCGTAGCTCGTGGCGAGTCCAGCCCCTCAATTTGGGGCGGGTGCCGAGTGGTCGCAGCCTTACCAAGGCAGTCTTTGGCAGGGCTCGACGCGGGTGCAGTCGCAGCCATGTTCATGCGTCCCTGGGTGCGTGGCCACGTCATCTTTCGGTGTGGTTATTTGACGTGGGTGTAGACAATTTCGTTTTCCACAGTCAGCGCCAGATGTTTTGGGGTGTTTTCTCACCACAGTTTGGTAGTCTGGAGGATCGAAGGTTGGCGTGGTCGCATGAGACACGTGCGGCCTCTTAGATTGGATAGTGATGCGTTCGCTCGGTCGGGGACACGCGTATCCATGCGTCGGTATCCCAAATGGTAGCTTCAGGGGAACAACGGCCTCCTCGAGTGGGAAGACGAACGAGCTCGGGATCGAGAACGCTTGGCTCCGGTGGATGAAGCACCGAAGGATAACTTCAGCAGGGTGAAGTTTCCTTGACCTACACAGATGAGAAAGCTCGTCAGGAGGGTCGGACATTGGTTCCGACCAAGTCCCCTCCGATGCCTAAGTCAAATCTGATCTGAAAGATGATCGGTGGCATCGAGTACGGTTCACAGAGAGACCGGTACACCAATCCTCAGGCCGAGCTGTGGAGGAGAAATCTGAGGTGGAAGACAAGGTTATATGAGGAAGAATACCTGAGTATCGAGAATTCGGTCCTTCCTCTTTCAATCTCCGGGTTCGGGATCGAACCGCCCACCTCTCCTTTATCCTCCCCCTCTGTTCACCCCACGTACGCGCCACCTTGATGGTCCCTTGATGGGCCATGAAGGCCGACATAATGGCGATTAAGGTGAGCGAAATCCAGGGGAAGTTTCCTTAACTGTCGAGGGTCAGAGGTTCCCTTAGCATCAATTTTGGGCCGGTGTTACTAGGCGTGCTCGCGGGGCCTCTGGGCTAGGGCCTAATCTTCCCCGGCCCATGGGCTTAGCCTGTTCTGCCTTGGCCCGTTCATGAGGGATGTATCAAGGAGCGACTAAATCTGATGTTAAGTAAAAATATCAAATTCAATCAATCATCTATGGCTTGGTTCAGTAATGCATTTTCAAACATGATTTTTATCATTAATATACACAATCTATGAAAAAGATCAATCTCATGATATTTTCCTACTTTAGATTAAAAAATAACATACATGCATCGTTTTGCAAAAAAAAAAACCAAAGTATAACATGGCATCATGTCATAATTTTCTAACTTCCAAAGAACTAGCATCACAAAAGGATTGTCTGATTCGTGTGTGATGAGCTTGCTTTATTTATTCATCGTGTCTTTTTTTACACTTTTTTGCTATAAATTTTTTTAAAAGACCTAGAATGATCCATATAGCGAGTTTTCGGTTAATGACTCGCGCATTACGCTAAGAGGAGCACCTCTAGCCTAATAACTCGAATCATCTATGTTTTTTCAAATCTTTTTTTTCTAATGCACTCCATATTGTCCATTTTTCGACGTAGATCTCCAATACTTCTTGAGATACGAAGACCCTGCAACTCAATAAAACTCAAGAGAACGCTAAATTTTATATTTTCTCGCTTTTTTTCTTTTTTCCCTTCTTTTTGTAAGCCAATCAACACTCATTCCTTAAACATAAATTTTAGCATATATAATGGCCAAATTCCTCTTCAATTTGAAAACCAATCCAATCAATCAATTCTGTCTACTTAAACTTATGCATCACAATGGTGTCCATGAAACAAATTCAAACTTTTTCAAGATATATTAATCATGGCATTTTTGAAAATTCTCATAAAAGGTATATTAACGATTGATTCCATGAGAGAAAAATAATTAATCCAAGCCTTAAACAATATCAAGACTTAAATTTATGCTAAATCATCCGATATTTGTAAATGTGTTAAATGATGAAAAATGATGATTGATTCCTCTCTCTCTCTCTCTCTCTCTCTCTCTATCTCTCTCTCTCTCTCTCTCTCTCTAAAAGGAAAGTCCTAAAAATCAAGGAAAAATTCTAATATTCCCCCAAGTTAAAGACGAACATTGTCCTCAATGTTGAAAAGAGAATACAAGAGATGAGAACGTATAAATAAAAAATGTAAAATAAAGAATGAAAAAAAATATGTACTACTAAGTAAAGGAAAGAATACACTGATTTAAGTTCCACCGGGAGATAGTTGTCGAAATGATGTTGGTGGTAGCAACTCCTCAATCAACTCCACTGCTTTCTCCTCCAAAGCGTTGTCATCACTAGCACTAGGTCCACACACCGCTACTTCCAAGTCCTCTTTTTTGTGGTCCCTCCAGTTTCATGCAACATATAAGATGCATTAGTGGCATGCAATTTTCCGTCAAAGAATATGTGTTGCCCATAATCATCATGAAAAACCAATGCGCATACCTCTTTGTCGCACAAGTCCAAATCATACCCAAATCTATCATATGCGTGGATTCAAACTCTTTTTCAAAGTGCTCATCGATTATAGTGTCAATTGATTTACCTCTTCTGGTTCTTCCTCCATTGAAGACGATAACTTATATGCATTGAAAATATGTAGGTCTAATGTCATGGTACCAAACGTGATTTTCAGATTTCCATTGCTACAATTTATTATGGTATTGCTAGTTATAAGGAAAGGTTGTCCTAAAATAATTAGAGAAAGGTTACCACTTTGAGGCCTTTGGCAATCAAGCATAATGAAATCGACCGGGTAAAAGAACTTGTCCACTTAGACTAGTACGTCCTCAACACACCCACTTGGTAGCTTCACCGATCTATCTACCAACTGAAGTATAACATGTGTCTTCATTAACTCCCCCAAACCTAGCTGCAAGAAAACAGCATAAGCCAATATGTTAACGCTTGAACCCAAATCAAGTAAAGCTTGCCAAATTCTTTAGTACCAATAGTACATGTAATAGTGTATGCACCTAGGTCTTTGAATTTGGGTGGGGTGTGTGTTGAACAATAGCACTTAGCTGTTCCGTGAGAAAAGCTCTCTTTTGGACATTTAATTTCCTTTTTATCGTGCACAACTCCTTCAAGAACTTTGCATACACATGTACTTAAGTTATCGCGTCAAGCAGAGGGATGTTAATGTTTACTTGCTGGAAGATGTCCCTAATCTCAGCGTGATACTTATCTCTTGTTGGCGGGAGGAGTCTATGTGGAAACGGAGCTGGAGGTGAATAGGGTTCTGCCTCTTTTGCTTTGGCCACCTCCTCTTTTTCTGCACTTTTCTCCTCATTTTACAAATTTTGTGGTGCTTATTATTCTTCTTTTTCCTCAGCTTCTTGTTCATGTCTAGATGGTTCTAGCCTTTTAATTTCTCTCCCATTACGCAATGTGGTTATTGCTTGGCATGGTTTAACATTACTACCTGAAAAAGAAGGAGAACCAATATTAGGGTTTGCAACAGGTTGGGCTGGTAATTTACCCTTTTCCAAAAATGCTGCAAGTTTTGAAAAGTTTTCATTGAGTTGCTGTATTTTTTGATTTTGCAGTTGTATCATCTGATAAAGTATGGCTGTGTCTTGATAAAGTATGGTTGTGTCTTCATTGCTTTGCTCCTTGTTCCCTTGATGATGTGGTTGATTTAGATGGAAGTAAGGTGTAGTCGCTTGTTTATGTGGAGCCCATGTCAAGTTTAGGTGGTTCTTCCAACTAGAATTGTATGTATTCAAAGTAATCTCTTTGTTGGATACCCAATTTACTTCAGTTTGAGGATTTCGTATGATTTCTTTGACAACTGGAAGTGCTGGACAAACAAAAGCATTGTGGCATGGGCCATCACATATATGGGCATGTTTGTTTAACCATTTTCACTACTCTAAGATCAACACCTTGCGTCCTCAATAACTCTGCCGACACCCGTGCTTCCAATGTATCAGCATGATCCAAAGTGTGTATACCACCTCATAGAGACTGCGATGGCTCTGTCCTGTCATAATCAAATGTCGTTTCCCACCTTCTTGTATGCTCTGTTATGTCCACCAAATATTGTCAAGCTTCATTTTGTATTTAGTCAAAGAACGTACCGTTGCACATCATCTTAATATACTACTTTGTTGACGGGTGCAGGCCATCATAGAAGTAAATAATGGTACAGCCTCAATCATATCCATGTTGTGGGCATGCTAACAATAAGTCCTTAAATCTTTCCCATGCTTGGTCGAATGTTTCTTTGCTCTTTTGGTTGAAGTTCATATATGCTTCTTCAAGGACCGAGTCCTGCTCAAAATAAAAAAAACTCTTTAGAAATTTAGTTGTAACTGTTGCCAGGTAGAAATAGATTTGGGCGGTAATGCATTCAACCAATTTTTAGCATTATCGTTCAAAGAGAATAGAAATAGTTTAAGATAGATAGCATCATGGCTAACTTTTCCATCAAGGCATGTGGCACACACTTCCTCAAAAGTTTTAAGGTGTTGGTAGGGGTATTCTTTTCTAAACCATGGTGCGCTGGTAGGAGTTGAATTGTTCCAGGTTTTAGATTAAACGAACGAGCATCAATGGGCAACATACTGCAAGAATGTTTTGAGATATAAACAACTTATGAAAAACATCAATCTCATGACATTTTTCCTAATTTAGCTGAAATAAATAACATACAAGCATGTTTTGCAAAAGCCAAAGTATAACACGACATCATGTCATAATTTTCTAACTTCCAAGGAATTGTCATCACATAGGGACTGTCCGATTCATGGGTGTTGAACTTGCTTTATTTTTTCATCGTGTCTTTTTTCCACTTTTTTGGTATATATATTTTTATAAGACCTAGATAATCCATATAGGGAGCTTTCGGTTGATGACTCCTAGGCTAGACGACCTTCGGGCATTAGGCTTAGAGGAGCCCCTCTAACCTAATAACTCGATTCATTGAAGTTTTTTCAAATCTTTTTTCTAATGCACTCCATATCGTCCATTTTTCGATGCGAATCTCCAATGCTTCTTGAGGCACGAAGACCCGGTAACTCAAAAAAACTCAAGAGAACTCTGCATTTTATTCTTTTTCTCATTTTTTTATTTTTTATTTGTTTTTGTAAGCCACTCAACACTCATTCTTTTTTTTGATCCTTTGGAAAGCCGGTAATGCGCGCGGGGGCTCCCATCCGCCCGGGTTCGAACCTGTGTCGCCTCGCAAGGAGGCGGAGGGATATGCCGCTAGAACACTGCTCCGTTGGCAACACTAATTCATTAGACATAAACTTTAGCATATATAATGGCCAGATATCCCGATTCAGTCAACCCTGACCTTATCCAATCCCCAAGTCTCACCTAAGATGTCCACTATCTTCTTCCAACGAGAAGATGTAAGGACCATGGCTATGGAGAAAACACTAGAAGGGGGGTTGAATAGTGTTTAAGCAATTTAACAAGATACTTACACCAATTTAAATGCTAACCAACAAAATATTGCGGAATTAAAATTAAACCTAATTAGAAACAAATGCAGACGCAAGGATGTTTCAAGGGTTCGGATTATCCAAGTCACTTCCCGACTTGTTCCCGGTAATCCTACGTCCCTTCCATCCGGATACCTCCGGATACTCAAGTTAGAATCCTAACTTGAGGTTTCCTTAAAAACCACTTGTAGCAACCCTACAAGTGAAATCGAAATACAATCGATTGACCTTGACTCCCACAACTTGGGAGCAAGCAAACCACTCTCACAACCCGAGAGCAAATTCAAATAACGAAAGTTATGAAATAAGAAAGCAACACTTACAATCACCTATGCCTTGAAGTATAACTTGAAGGAGAAGTGTGTTATGTGTTGAAGACTCTCTTGGAAGAGAGGAGAAAGCCCTTTCTCTTGACTGCACTAAATGCCTAGAAGATAACTTTTGGTTCTATGTTGGAGAGCAAAAGATCAAAGATTGGAATTCTTAGGGCTTTTGGATTTGAGAGCTTTTGATCTTGAGAATAAAAGCTTGAGAGATTTTTCAATAGCCTATGTAACATCTCAATGGAACAGTAGATGCTCCTTATATATGTTTCTCAAATCCACAAAACAGAATTAGCAAAAACCCTTTTGGAATCCGTGACAAAAATCTCAACGAATAGAATCTGCGCTCGCGACAGTCGACTGTTGAGGAAACTACAGTCGACTGTTGCACAGTCAGCAAGGGTAGGTGAGAATTCATAACGGTAACTTACCACGTGGACAGTCGACTGATGAAGCATAGACAGTCGACTGTTGAACCAACATGCGACTGTAAATCCTTCTACAGTCGACTGGCCGTAAAATGGGTAAGTTGCAGAATTCTGGAAATCTTCTGAGATAACAGGACAGACGACTGATGAGGATAAAACAGTCGACTGTTAATCAGAACAGGCGACTGTAAATCCTTATACAGACGACTGTCAAAATCCTGAGAATTTCCAGAGTAAGTCAACAAATTGGCTCACAAACAGATGACTGTTGCAGCATAGACAGTCGACTGATCCAATGGACAGTCGACCGTAAATCCAACATAAGTCGACTGGCCGTAAAAGACAGATCAACAGAGTTTGGGCAAAAGATAGACATGCGAATTATAAACAAAACACAGTCAACTGTCACTTGGACATGCGCCTGTGAATCGTTCATGAGTCGCCTGTGGGAATAAAAACAGAGACGCTTAAAACTAGTTTGTAAAAGATTATGTATAACAGGCGACTGTAGAACATAATACAGTCGACTGTTTTTGAGACAGGCGACTGTAAAACGTTCAGCAGTCGACTGTTATAAACAATACAAGCACAATCAAACAAGAAATGAATTGGAGTCTAAGGACGAAAGATTCACTGATGTCCTAAGACTGAATTGAAGATGTGTGTGAGTGCTCCAACAAAGTTCTACTTCTAAGCTACATACTAGAAGAGATAAAAGAAATTTACATTGACGAACTCTCTCTTCTATCCAACGTATGAGCTTGGAGTCTTCATGGAGCTTCAATCATCATCAACGATCATCCAATCCATTTCATTTGCCTTCAATGATCTTTGAGATTCATCCATTGCTAGTAGATCTTCATAATTAGCTTAGGCAATGGATTAACTGCAAAATAGGGGATTAGTCACAAGTATTTATGTTTGCACATCATTAACACCAAGTAGGGAGAAGTCCAATACTCAACATTATCCCCCTTTTTGATGATGACAAACAAACATAAACAAAAAGATAAATAACTGTGCGTAATGAAAACTTACTCCCTCTACATAGATGCCAATCAAGTTAGTCAACAAATATTTGGGCATCTATATATCAATTGAAGCAAATGAGTAAGATATGAGTGAATTCAATTCATGAAATCTAGAAAATAAAAATCCCTATTCATTGTAATCTTACTCCCCCTGAATCTAAGGCAACTTCAATCTTAGATTCAAAGTGTTAGCACATACTTAGCACATTCATTATGAATCTTGTATGTTTATTTCTCTCCCCCTATGGCATTATCCAAAAAGGTGGGAGTAAATAACAACAATAATAATCGCACTAAATAAAAACTAACAACAATCAAGGAGTATAAAGATATAAAGAATCAAAACTCATAAAACCATATCATATACTTATATGAATAGAGGAATGAAAGTCAAATATCAACATTTTAGAAATACGAAAAACAATATATAGTCTCAAAAATGCATCATATCACAGATAGCATGAATAATCCAATATTAAGTCCAAATTGCCTCAAAATCACATCAGGAGAGAATATATCATTCATGGAGACAATATCACAATCAGCACACAGATATGATTAGCAATTATTCACGGTGTGACATAAAAGACGAAACTGCAATATCATATATATATATATATATTCTATAAAATAGAGCATATTTTGAATTTTGTCCCAGTCATATGTCCAGTCATATTTTGTTTGTCCCAGTCACCAAGAAACCACGTATGCACGTGGGTCCCACAGGTAAGAGCATGAGAGAAAAATTCAAAAAATTTCAAATCGTGTTCTCCAAAAGACGTGTAAAATTGGGGGAACTCAAAATGGGGGGATGCACAGACCTCCATCGTCTTCATCCTAAAACCCCAGCCCTCCAGCGTCTTCATCCTCAAACCCCAGCCCTCCATCGTCTTCATCCTCAAACCATCAACCCCAGATCACGCACAACCTCAATTTGGTACGGCCCTCGAACCCTCAAACCCTCCTCAACCCTGTATCACGCAAACCCTCAAACCCTAAGTTGGCAGTGCATCTGTTACGGCCCTCCTCTTTCCTTTGTTTTGCTTGAACCTGAATGAATCTGTGTTTTATTTATTGTAATCACCATTTTAGTCGAACCCTCAAACCCTAAGTTGTAATCACCATCTGGTATGGCCCTCCTCTTTCCAATGTTAGGCCGGCTGTCATCTTCCAAGTCCGTGTTGCAGGCCGGCTGTCATCTTCCAAGTAGAGCTCAATGTTCCTCAATGTCGACGACTTTAGGAACTCGCCCGCAGTTGCCCTCCTGCTCTATAGATTGGATTGTACCTGCAAGTAAGGGATTTAGATACTTGATGGTATTTGTTCATTTAGGCATGAGATCTGTTGATTCTTTATGTTTACTGGTTAGATTTTGGAAATTGCTCTTTTCATGGTCAGCGTGAGATCTGTTAATTGAGTGCTGCACTTCAGTCGTACTGGGAGGAGCGCTCTTGCTCTTCAATTTGCAAGGTCAAAGGTGAGATTTTTTCCATCCTCAACATCCTTTTTACAAGCCCAAAACTCTAAAATTTGAAGTATGTTGATGCTGATAAGTGTGGATATAAATTCAGCTTCACATGAATTTTTCTCTTAGTATGATATTGCATGCGCGCGCGCACACTAAAGGTTTGACCATAATTATTTTAGTTGTTCTTACGTTTAGATTACATTAATTGTGTTTTTTCTTTGTTGAATAAGGATTTGGGGTCTCAATGAATTTGGAGGTTGCAAAAAGCAAGTCCAAGTTATTGGTAAGATAACAATCGTTTTGACCCTTCTAAAAGATTTTCAGTCATAGATAATATTGGTATTTGAAGTTCAAAAAGAATTATAGTTTTGATTATTGGGAAAAAATGTTGTAGATAATATAATATCTCTTTCCTTTTGGAACCAAATTTCCTACTGATTTAATTTTTCATGTCAATTGTAGTAATGAGCTTGCCAATGCTATTGAATAGAAGTTTGTAGAATTAGAATAGGAATGGAAGCCCATAATTACGGGATAATCCATATTTCCTGTATACCATATATGCGTGATAAATCCATATATGCTAGATAAATAAAAAAATTAAGCATGCTCAAATGCTGGACTATACCAGGTTTATGATGTCTAAATGTATTTTTTATTATGCTGGATTTACATAGTATACCATATATGCTGGATATGTGGATTGTTTTAGCATCTTATTCCATAAGAGAAATATGCTGAATTTGGTTTATTATTGTTTCAGCGTCTTATTCCATTTAGACATCTTTTTCACAAATAAAAAAATAAAAATTCATATGCTGGATTTATCCAGTATGCTTAAATATTTAGACATCTTTAATATCCTTTTATCCAGCATGCTCCAATAATAAATAGAATATATGGTATCCAACATATATGCACAAATGAGATTACGATATAATATATATATGGTATCTGGGATATATGGATTTATGATTTTTTAATATCTTTTTATCCAGCATGCTCGAATGGTAAATAGAATATATGGTATCCAACATATATGCACAAATGAGTTGCTCTAATTCTGAGTTGATATCTTGAACGGAGGGAGTAGCTGATGTTGCTTGATGTATATCCATTATTGTATCAAGAACATGCGTCTGTCTCACAATGAACATATATTGAAATATTGGATTGGAATGGCTCTTAGTTTGTGGCATGCAATTTTTCGAAAAATTAGAAAATTGATTAAAAATTTTGGAAAGCAGCTCGCAATGGTGCATATATGATGATGGTGCGAATGAAAAACAAATGCCGTAGGAAAAATTTGTGCATTTTTGCTCATATTCAGGTAAATTTTATATTTATCAGTAATATTATGTTCTTGCAAGATGTTGATCCAGGCTACATGGTTGTTTGTGGAGGACTCGAACACAAATTGGAAATGACAGAGTTCATATTTGTTGATGCTTTGTTGATCTGTGATATAAATGGTAGGCATTTTGCTTGGTATATGTATCCAATTCTTGCATAATTGGAAACAAACAGAAACCATGACTCAGAATCTTTGAAGAACTAATCATATTGTTTTGGAATCACAATCTTTGAAGAACTAATCATATTGTGATGGAATTGTGGCTATTTACATGATAAACAGTTTTCAGAAGTAGAGCTATTGAGGTGTGAATATTCATCTCAACATGGAACGAAGTGTCATGTCAGTGACGATCTTCTGTCCCATGAGAGTATCAAATGAGAGTATCAGGGCCTAAAAGACAAGAAGGGGGATACACGACGCCTGAACTGAAACCCGATGCCTTCCAACAAAATGCAGCTGGATCCCCTCTAGAATCTAAAGACAACTGAACGTCCTCTAGATGTATGTCTTCGCATGGGAACGTGTCACTGCAAGCAAATTTTATCGCGTGCTCTGTTGCAGAAGTTCCTATGATGCCAATTTGTGCAATGTCAGATATCTGTACAGCTGATGTCTGTGGTTTCAAACAGAACAAGGCGAGCGTAAATGAAGAAAATAACAAGGTGAGCGGTTTCAAAATGGTTTTTACAAAATTCTTCATAAATGTCTTCAATCTCTGATATGCGATATTTTCATGGTAGTAAATTTGGTGTTCCGATTAAGATAATTGTTTTATTTCATTTCAATTGTGACTGTAATTTTATTGTATTATTGGGTATAGCATTATTTCAATTTATTTTATTTCAGTTTGTTCATTTGCGTGTCTTCTCATTTTGTGACATTACTTTCATTAATATAGGCTTCAGTAGTATACAAGGTTGCTTCTTTGGCTAACGATTATGGTGTTCCTTTAATTACTGATGATGGGATCAGTAATTCTGGACATATTGTTAAAGCTTTGGTACTGGGAGCCTCCACTGTCATGATGGGCAGTTTCCTAGCTGGCAGCCGTGAGGCTCCAGGGGTTTATGAGTGTCAGGTATGCCAACTAGAGTCTTACATCATAAATATCCTGCTGCTCCCCCTCTTTGGATAGATTTTGTTTTAGATTTAATATTTGGACTAGGGTAAATTCCACTAACACCTCATGTTCTATTGCAAGTGTGCATGATAAATACGCCTGAAATATGAAATTAGCAGAAACACCTCTTGAAGTTGGAATTTTTTTAATGGGAAGCTGTTACCTTACGAAATTCTCTCATATGTCATTTTATGAATTTTTTATTTGCTGTTTTTTTAGGTGCACTTAGTTTATTATTAACTAATATTAGCTTGAATTATTTTATTTACAGTAGGTAATCTGATTTCATCGGGGTTTGGCAGGGTTCGGATTCCACATACTCAAAGGCTCCCCAAACACTAGCTCTTCCCCTCCTAAGAGCGTCGGTACCCACAACGGGAGCTTCCACTACGATGAGGCCATCGGCTGCTTCCGCGGCTCCAAGATCATAAGAACTATAGACCCACAGGTATTAATCCTATGGTCCTTACAGAATAATACAGTCTCAAGCACCTCAGCTGAAGGTCTAGAGAACATTGATAACCTGTCAATGTTCTCTCTGTCTCTTTATCCCATATGCATATATGAAAATATATCAATGTATTACATCTATACAATCTGATTATGTCCTAGAGTTATATCTTTGGGAATGTTTCCAACTTGAACATCGTTAGCTGTATGATTTTATAATTTCACAACTAACATCCGGCTAACAGTGTTAACATATATGCCTAGTGGGAAAACATGTATAATTTATTTAGACAATAAAATGGTCCAAAGAAAAAGATGAAATTAGAACGTTAGAAATAATCTGTCAAAATTATTCTAAAACAATGGGTTGCATTAATGAATCATAATGCAGCTAGGGTAGCAAGAACACTTTAACATTGAAACTGTATAATGTCAAGCATATGTCAGGCACTCAATATCGGATAAATGTATCCCTCATGGTACTCCTATTTTTAGTACTCTTTAGAATTTTCATAAGTGTCGTATGTCATGTTGTGTCGTTCATGTGATGGTTTGTCCGTATCCGTGCAACATGGTGAGGGGTTTATATAATGGATCACTTATTTCAGATATAATGGGTTTATCCTTGAACTATACTGGAATATCCTTGAACCTTGCATATTAAAAATAACCCGGAATTTCCTTGAACTTTATATAATGGGTTTCTTCATTTTAAGTTTCAGGATATTTTCATTAGCATCAAATGGATCACTTATTTCATATAATTGAGCTTCTTTATATAATGGGTTTCTTCTGTTTGTTGGCATTTCCAACTATGTTCTGATTTTTTGAAGTTTTTTGACGTCGTCAATCTTCAGTTTTTTTAATTAAGTGAATGTTAAAACTATATATCCTGGAACTTGATTGAGCTACTATATATATCCAAAGTTTGAGATGGAACAAGGTAGTAGCATTAGTTGATCATTTGTGTGTTGGATGCTTCCCTTTTTTTCATTTCAATATCTTAAAATGTCATCATCTTAGTTTGTTGTACAACTTGAAGAATGAATATGTAACTGAATCTTATTGACTTTGTATTCTTATAACTAAATTTCCTCAGAGGCAAGAATTTCTTTTTCGTGCATATGAAGTACATAAAAGTCAAACTTCACCAAAAATCATTGAAATACATAGAAGAGAGCAGTCTGCTCTCTTCTCTGCAACAGCAGAAACGCATGGGAGAGGGGGAGGGGTATGTGCAGGTATGAGCAGGGCGTTTTAAACAAAATTTGGTTTCTGCTATGCATTGTTAGCATTAATTATTATGTTTTTTTATTTATATGGGAGGTATACTGATGAAGAGCATGCCAGCATGGTGATGATGATTAATTGTCATTATCTTATGACAAAGTTGGATTCTTTGGTACCATTTTCACTCTATCTCAATGACCAAAACTAGATCTTCAGTGGACATCACCATGCTAAAGTTTTAGATTATTGATTGATTGTCTCTTTTTCTGCAAGTTGGTAGTTTTTGTTAATCTTTTGGAGTCATTCATCTGGAGGGAAGATTGTCATATTGATTCAAAAATTAGCTGCAATATTTGTTGTGACATGTTGCAAGCTTGGCATTATCAATTACTGCTGGATTGGTTTCAGCTAGAAGTTTATGATTGACCATTGATTTGTTATTAGGTGTGATTTGGTGATCATAGCAGATTGGAAGACAAAATCTTGCTTCTGGATTATTGAACCCTTTCCTTGACCAATTGAATACTGCCCACGATCAGATTGCAAAGGGAGGATATTCTTTTACTCTTAGACCTGACCCTACAACTGATTCATTCTGGTTCACCAAGGGTACTGTCTAAATGTCTTCTCTTCGTTTTTTATAGCCATAATTGATTGTGTTCAAGGAATTGATATCGAAATGAATTATTCTGTTTAGGTTTGTTCACTTTGTGAGCACACTAGAAGTCCTGGAACGAGTCTTTACCGTAGAGTCTGAGATCTTGCAATGAAAGCCTTGACTTGAGCAAAGTGCTTGCATTCTTTTGTAGTTGCATGCTTTGTCTTTTCCACTTTGTCAGTCGGAGGACCATTAGACGAGATACACAAGACATATTGAAGGTGCCCAATTTACACATCAGGTTTGAAATATTTTCTACGCAACAAACAAATTTTGATTTTGAACACATTTAGATGAACAATATGTACTGTGGACATTAATTTGGTCACTTGAATGGACATAATAACATTGCATGCACAAAACCATTTAATTTTGCTTACGTCTATTTCTTTTTTGTGTGTGATAGATTTGAGTTTCTTTCATAGAACTCAATTGAGCATGGCCACGAGTCACCACACCAATCTTTATGAGTATGTGTTGACCCAAAATGGGTAAGGTGTAGGCATTGTTTTCTTTCTTTTTCTTTGAGGCATTGTTTTCTTTTGATAATCCCGTGTTTTAAATATTTGACGTAGTGTTATTTCAGGCATTGTTTTCTTTTTTTGAAATTATTTCTAAGAGAAACGGTTGAAATTATTTGGTGGTGAAAAGAAATGCACGGATCTTTGTATATATTCATGTGTACACGACTCTTTGATTACACGGCTTATGATTTAATTGGATTGGATTGGCTTAGATTGTATGTACTTACGGCTCATGGCTCACGAATATACTCATGCCCCAAAAGCCCATTGTTGTTGAGCACGGCTTAAATTGTATATACTTACTGCTCATGGCTCACGAATATACTCATGTCATGAAAGCCCATTGTTGTTGAGCACGAGGAGTACGTAGCATAGCAAGCCATGGTCTAATTTAATATTTTATGACTGAAATTTTGATAGTATGCAAGGTTTGTGTATTCTGTAGCGATTTTGTGCAGGCTGAAAGTTGAAGATAACATGTTTGAGGAAGTTGCACCTCCAAGTAGCACAATGGTCAGTGAGCCAGCTGATTTTATATACATAAGTTTAGCTTTTTTTCAAAGATTTACATTCATAAAGAATTTTTTTTCCATTTGAGGTGATATTTAGCGTATTCCATTAAACATTTAGCTTTCGAAAAAGAGTGGGATGCATTTGTGAAGAATGTGTATTATGTTCCTGAAGTGCTACCTGTTGAGGTTAGGGTTTCACAGGAAGCAAGAGCACCGAGGAAAAGAAGATACATAGATATTTACTACACGAGACGACTGCCCATGATAGTTACTGTCGGGGGAGAGGATCTGAAATAAGCTGCGGTTCCGTAAATATAACAAATGCTCTATTTTTGCTTGATTTCTTGCATTATAATTTTTACAATTTAACGACTCAAAAATTTACTTGAATGTATACCTGAAAATTACTATTCTGCATAATAAGAGTTTGATGATACTTATTCCATGAATCTTTTGTTTTAATCAAGTAACGTATCATGTTAACAAATAACAAAAATATGACTAAAGTTATGAGCGTTTTCTGAAAATCATGGTACTAACCGTTCTTAATAACACTCGAAGACCAGTAAAATTTTGGTTCATAAAAAACTACCTTTCCCCTCAGTTCAAGGTACATTATATCCTTATGTTTCCATCTTTAGAATGCTTAGTCCATCTCACTTGATATATTTTACTGTTTGTGCAGGATGTCATACCTCACATGGCAGAAGAGTATGGATTTGAGTATGAGCTAATCACCTACAAGTGGCCGACATGGTTGCATAAACAGAAGGAAAAACAGCGAATAATCGCTTATAAAATCCTATTTCTTGATGTTATTTTACCTCTTTCCCTTGAGAAGGTACATTACTGTTATTATATAGATAAAATGCTTTCGCTTAAATTTTTCGTTGTTATTTTATCTTGATGGTTCTTTTTGGTGGAACAAGAACATCCAATAAGCCTGATAGTTTCCATGCTATTTGATCATCATATGATATTTGTACGCAGGTAATATTTGTTGATGCAGACCAAGTCATAAGAGCAGAAATGGGAGAACTGTATGACATGGATATATAAGGAACTGTATGACATGGGAGAACTGTACAACATGGATATATATGGCATGGATACTGTATGACATGTATCACATAATGACATGGATCATCATATGATATTTGTACGCAGGTAATATTTGTTGATGCAGACCAAGTCATACAGAAATGGGAGAACTGCATGACATGGATATATATCCATGCTTTTATGACATGGATATAAAAGCTCCCTTTTGTGACAACAACAGGGATATTGATGGATATCGTTTCTGGAGACAAGTAAGTTCCCTTTTTCGTTTCATCATTAAGTTTTCAAAATTTCTATTAAGAATGCATTCAAACCTTTTCATTGTTGTGGGGGCATAGTTATTATCTATTGTGTTTTAATTTGGTCCTGTATGTGCTATGTAAGGGCTTTTGGAGGGATCATTTACGAGGAAGACCATATCATATAAGGTAGTTAGCTGCTTGATGTCTATTGAATTGAACTTTAGTAGTATAATATCTAATCTTTTCAATTTCCACCAGTACTTTATATGTGATTGATCTGATGAAGTTTTGGCAAACAGCAGCTGGAGATACTACTGCCAGGAAAGCCTTTGGCCATCTGGGCTCAATGTCATCACAGAGTTCATCATTGGATATCTACTGCCAGGAAAGCCTTTGGCCAATGTGACATTCAAGACCTATGGCTACATTAGCATGTCGCAAACGATCACGCTTCTTTCAGACTTCAAGCTTGGACATTACATGAAGACCCCCCCCCAAAAAAAAAAAATTGTGCACTGAGCCGAGCGTTTCAGAATTTGGTCACGGCGTTGAGTTCTTTGTAAAATCGCAGCCTCCCAAGGCCTAGAGATGCTCGGCTCATTTAATAATGTAACATGCACTAATACAATTAATTAGTCTCCATCTCCGTTGTAATTGCAATAAATTATATCTCTCAGATCAATGTGATCATCAGGATGAATACTTATTTGATTTCCACTTCAAAATTGTTGTTAGTACAGGCTAGACTCCTGAGTTTTCTATGTGGATGCTTGCTTACTCAAGTGTTAAAGAGACAGTTTCTTTTGTAGTATTAGAGTCAACTACAGATCTCTTAAATCAATTTATTCATCAATTAAAAACTATTCCATGTTGGGTTTACAATTCTTTATTGAATTCGATTTCGAAGATTTATGTAGAGTTGAAATTTCTGGTAGTTTTGAAATTCGTCATGGAATTGTAAAGCACTGCTTTTTGGTTGTTTGCAATTGACTTTCTTGATTATGTTGATGTTGGTTTAAATCCAATTTTCTGCCCTAAAAAGGATCATGTGATTCATTTTTCCACATTGCTGATTATGGCGACGACAAATCAGCAACCTGGGCTCAATGTCATCATAGAGTTCATCATTAGATATCTACTAGCAGGAAAGCCTTTGGCCAATGTGACATTCAAGACTTATGGCTACATTAGCATGTCGGGCGATCACGCTTCATTCAGACTTCAAGCTTGGACACTACATGAAGATCCCCCCAAAATCGATGTTCTTTGCCCAGGTAACCCTCTTCTTTTTTTTCATGAACAGACATTTTCATTATTCGAGTCATAGATTATTGATATGCTCTGTGTATGGTTTTACTGATATGTGCAATTTTTTGTCGCATAACCTGTCAGTTAGCAAGAACGATTGTTGCATCCACCGTGTACTTTGCGACGGGATGGTATCTGCGCACGACCGTCGAGAACATCTGCAGCCCTGAGCTTCTGCCGGAAGGGAGCCCATGGACTTGCCCCGACGACCAGGTCTTCTACAGCGTGTCTGTCATTTGGGGGCTCATCGGTTCGCAACCATTTTACATTGGCTTTATGTGTATGTGCAATTTACACTGGTTTTACTGATATGTGCAATTTACACTGGCTTTATGTATATGTCGAGCTTGACTAAACAACCCATTACTTAATTTGAAGTATCATCCAGTTATAAATAAATGAGTTACATATTACGGCACATCCAGTGTTTGCTTGGGTGCACTTTGTTGTTTGCAGATACGGTGTTGTTAAATTATGCATTATGCATAATACAGGATGTTAAAAGCGGCGTTGTTAATTTATGTTTTTCTAAAACCTGCATTATTGTGAAGTTGCAATGTTTCCTCAACCTCATACCTTATGCAAGTTAATTAATACATGCACAATGTTAACAAACTTCAACAGTTTTATGCATTATGCAAGTTAACTTTTATGTTCCTGTTCTGGGGGAATGAGAAAGACACAGAAAAAAATTTATGAGCATGTAATTTCTAATGAATGACAATGTGCCTAATGCATAATTTTTATGCATAATACATCATGTATTATTCATTATGCATACTTTTTACGTATAAATAAAATTTTTATGCTTATTTATTTTTTGCAGTGCATGTAATTTTTATGTGCCTTTTTATTTTAGTTCATAGTTATGTGCCTTTCTAAACATTGTTTTTCATGAAAAAAGCCTTGGAATGCAATTTTTATGAAAAAAGCCTTTCTAAACATAAGTTGGGGATGTTTTAGGAGTGTAATAAAGTGAAATTGTGCATGTAATCATGTTTACATTTTTTGTGTCTTGGAATGTTAACAATATGGAAAAAAAATATGAAAGGCTCTCAAACAATATGTTGATGAAATGCAAATTTTGGAAGTTGATGAAATGAACATTTCATAGAACATGTTAATTCAAGCATTTCATAGTACCTGTTAGTTCATAGAACCTCAATTAGCATATTCAGATGATAATTGAAATACATGTTATTTCATAGAAGCTCAAAAATGTAGTTCATAGAACCTGCATTTCATAGTGCAAGAGATATCTCTTGCTCTCATATTTCATAGAACCTCCATTAGCCTTTGCATAGAACCTAAAAAATATCTCTTGCTCTCATATTTCATTGATCCACAATTAGCATTTTCATAGAACCTCAAAAATATCTCTTGCTCTTATATTTCATAGAACCTCAATTAGCATTTTCATTGAATCTCAAAACTGCTAATTGAAATATAGGTTTTCTGACGTTAATTAAGATGTTTTCAGATGAAGTACATGCTCAAATGAAACAATGCATTATCTGAAAACCTGTTAATTCATGCATTTTTTTTCATATAATGTTAATTGAGGTTCTGTTCTTTGTAGCTTGCATAGAACCTGTATTTCATATAAGTTGAATCGTTGGATTTTTTTTTCTGTTTTTTCAGGTTCTGTTTTTTTTTATTTGGACTAAAGCTCGCTGTTTTTGAATCGTTGGTGTTTGTTGTATCTCATGTAAGTTTTTCAGGTTCCCTCAATTGCAATTTGGCTAAAGCTTTTTGTTTTTTTTTTTTGATTTGGGCTTAATCGTCATTGTTTGTTGTATCACTTGCTGAGCCACTTCTATCGGACCTTCCCAACGGGCCCAGTCCTTTGGAGCCAATGCCTATATACGTGGGAGGTGACTATCGCTGCCAAGCAGATTCAGATGTATGAAGACCTATTTCATTATCATCTCCATCTCTTAGATTTTGTGGATAATTTACTGTAAACTTATTTTTGCTTATGCTCTTCTTGGAAACATAAAACACATGTTGCTCTTGCTTTTGAAATTCCTGGTGGATGACATCAAGAGAAGAATGTTATAACTCTTACGGTACTTCAGGTAATCAAACCATACTTCTTTTATCAGACAATTCAGTAGCTCTCGGATTAGGGTGCATGTTTATATTTGCAAGTTTATATGTTGATGTTCCAGATGCTTATGGGTGGGGAAGTCTCTCTACTCAAGACTAACATGAAGCTACCCAATGTATTTTCTAATCTTTAATAGCATTAAGTCCCAAGTCAATATGCATATGAATCAGAAAGAATTCAAATATGCACTGATTTCATATGTCCCAAGTCTATAAATCAGTGCATATTGATTTCATATGCAGTGAAAGAATTCAGTGCATATTGCTTCATATTTGAAACCAGCTTCATATTTGATTTCATATGTGCCAAGTCTATAAAACATCAATATGCATTAATGAAATCAGCAATATGCAAAAAATTCAAAAATTCATATGTTTTGCACTAATTCATGTCCCAATTCAAAAATCAACAATATGCACTAACGAAATCAGCATTAAGTCCCAAATCAATATGCATATGAAACAGAAAGAATTTAAATATGCACTGATTTCATATGTCCCAAGTCTCTAAATCAGTGCATATTGATTTCATATGCAGTGAAAGAATTCAGTGCATATTGCTTCATATTTGTAACCAGCTTCATATTTGATTTCATATGTCCCATGTCTATAAATCAGCAATATGCACTAATGAAATCAGAAATATGCAACAAATTCAAAATTCGGGAGCTTCCAGGTTTATATACTTAAAACCCCATCTTCAAGCATTGCATGCAACAACTTTGAAACATGACATTGCACGTAATGCACTGATTTGCCTATTCACATTATCAGAATATTTATCTCAACCCACTAAAACATATTGTGAGATTGAGTATGTCATTTGACTCAATTTGCAACATACATTGATTAACTGCTTCTGTTCGACCTAGAATTGCCTCCAACTTTTTGCAGTAGTGTAGATAATTCTACATCATTCAAAAGGGATGGATTTATTAATGACAGTTTGCTACATGATTGAAAAAAATCACTAAATGATGTGAATTTTTTTCTTATATCCATCCTATATATGAGTTATTAAATAGCTCTATGACGAAACTGATGATTTAAAAACTCCATTTAAGATGGTCTCAAATTCTGAGCGAAAAATAACATTATTTGATTTCATGTAACTAGAACTTGATACTAAGAAGGCGAGAAGAAATATGGATTATAATTATTTTAATCTAACAATATCCATTAAAACGATGATTGAATATAGTTAAGAAGAGAACATGGAAAGTAACTAGATAATTCTAGCATAATTTATTCATTCTCTTTAGCAATACAAACTAACCACTATATTCCTTTCAATATAGCAAGATCTATGACAAAACGATAGAATGTACGAGCCAATGTCCCATCTCCCCCTTTAGTCGCAATTATTTAAAAAAAATTACATGGCATTTGCTACAAAACATGGAATGAGATTCCCCAGCCAATTCTGATTTGGATTTGGGGTTCTTCCAGGTACCTTCCTTAAGTCTACAGTGGCAGCTTTCACGGGCTTCTTAGCTGCAGGAAGAGCACCATTCAGGTTATTATAGTAGTCCGAATCCAAAGGTTGAAGCTGTCTTCTCAGTTGGATGCTTTTTCTGACAGAGACCTTTCGAAGGGTGGAGATGATGGAAAGCATGGCATGCACAGAACAAGGAGCAAGCAAGAAATGACTACCAGGGTTCCAGAAATGGCCTTCATGCTGACAAGGAGAAGAGAATGAAGATACATAGAGTTGTGAGAGAGAGAGAGGACGAGGATGTTGACTATTTAATTATATGATATCTTTGTGGACATGGATGTGGGCAAATTAACTATTCATAAATCTCATGCTATATCTTCCACAAACATTGTTAACCAAGCAATTAGTCATAGATGCAGCATTTTTAAAGGAGTCAATTTACATTTTAAAAGTTCATATAGCTATATATGTTTTTAAAATAGCAATTTGAAGTTAACAAACTTAGCATCTCACTCATTATTCACATATTAATCAAGATGGCTGAAATAGAGTTGTGCTTCAGAAGTGCTACATTATTCATCGTGGGACAAGCCTAAAAGTCAACAGTGAAGTGTGAGGTATATTGGCAATTATGAAACATGTCAAACAAGCATAGCAAGAGTCATGGAGAGAGTCAGAAAAAACTCTAAGATGTTCAATGATTCGGGATATAAATTGTATATTTTCCCCCCTAACTACCCCCATTTTGTGCCAAAGATTAGGCTTAATTGTGCTCTTTTTGGGGATATTTTCATTTCATATCATTTTCGGGGCTTATTCTCATTCTTGGCACAAAATATGGATTTTATCATCTTTATTGGCTTCCTAATATTTTTCATATGCTCCTGATATTATTGCGATCATATCGCCATTTTTTGGGAATTATTTGAGCATTGGAATATTTTATATAGCTTATTGGAAGTCAATATTGTGTTTTATAATAGCCATTATATTTATTTTGTCATCATATGAACTAATTTTTGCTTCTCCTATTTTTCAGGTACTCCTATGAGTCTTGGAGATTTTCCAGAATTTTCTGGGATTTTTCTGGGATTTTTAGGTATTTTTGGGGATTTAATTGAAGCAAAAGAGACATTAGAGGGGTATTCTGGAATTTTAAAATAGAGAAAAAAAACAAAATATAAAAACAATGTTTTTGGGCCGGCCCGCTGGCCGGCCCATACCCGCGGCCCGCTCTCAGCAGCGGGCCGCCGCTTTGTAATTTTTAAAAAAAAACAAAATTTTTTTTTAATTTTTTTTTACCGAGCGGGCCGGCCCAGCGCCGGCCCGCTCCGTTGTTTCGCGGGGCGGCAAGCCCGCCCGCAAGCGGGCGGGCGTGCGTGCGGGGCCGGGATCCGACCCGGCCCCGCCCCCCACTTGTTTCGCAGGCGCGCGCTCGCGGGTCGGGCGCGGCTGCGCCCGACCCGCAATGCCTCAAAAAGGGCCTAGGTGCGAATTTTGAAAGGGGCTCTCGTTTTTTCGAGTTTGGCTGCTGTTCTTGGCGATTTTTTAGGGCTTGGAGGGTTTCCTTCTTCCCCAAGAGGCTAGGGAGGAGCTTGTAGGCCATGGGGACGGTGGAGAAGCATGGTGGAGGTGCAAATTGGTAGAGGGAAGCTCATTTGGGGAGACTTTGGGTGAAAAATTTCCTCTTCCTCCTTGTATTTTTGCATCTCTCTATTGTAATGGATATTAAGTTAAAACTGAATGAAAATTCAAACTTGTGTTTCAAGATGATTGAGTAGTGTAAAATGCTTGGGATGTGATTCTTGAGGTTGGATGTTAATGTTAGCCCTAATTTCCCTCTTGCCCAATTTTAAATGTTATTGATGGAGATTATTATTGCACAAATTTAATTGGTTAAGTCCCGAGAGGGCACAATTCGAGATGAATCCATGCTCCAAATTTGATTAGTGCCATGATAATCCGTCCATCCATATTGCAAATATTGTGTTCTTGAATGCTAAACTTTCCGATTGAGTGTCCTTAGCCGGACAATCAATTGTGTTATACGGGGGTAATTAGAGTTTAATTAACACCAATTCCAGTGAACCCACAACCCATGCTCTCCCGCCTTGCCATCCTAAATCCCCTTTGGCTCTCTAACCCTACCAATATAGGTTAGGATTTTTTTTAGTTTCTTCACGTTTTTCGTCACACTTTTACCACTCATCCACCGTTAGCACGGTAGCTGTTTCAGACTTTATTTTTCGTTATCAGTCAATTTTGTGAACGTAGAACGACTTGTCCCTGTGATCCGACCCGGTACTCACCGGTTATTTATATATTGCATTGACGCTCCTACGCTTGGGAGCGGAAGGCGTGCATCCGTGCGCGTTTTTCGAGTCAATCAATTGGCGCCGTTGCCGGGGACAACGGTTTCTAGTAGTAGCATTTTTTGATTGATTTTGAAACTTTTAGGGTGATGCTTCTATCTCTTAGTGTGTGTCTTTTTATTTGTTTATTTTCCATTTTTTGAGTCTTTTTGCTTGTTTATTTTCATTTTCTTGGAATTTTTTTTAACAACATGGCATCTTCTTCGGATTTTTCGGACTTTGATTTGGAGGATATCCCACTTCCGCCATATTTCCATGGCACGGAGTGGGAGAACCCTCATTTACATATAAAAAAATTTGAAGAGTGGATGTTTTCATGTCTTGGTGGGAATATTGATGATGATTGCATATATTTTAGATTCTTTCCTGATTCTTTACAGGATGATGCTAGAATTTGGTTTGATTCATTGTCTCTGGACTCACATTTTACCTGGTTGTCATTTCAGGCTGAATTTCTCCGGGTATTTTTGCCTATCTTTTTGGAGCAGGTACATGGGCGGCAGGCCATGGAGCATGTAACGAGCTTTATCCAGGCTGAGTGGGAGGCCTACCATCAGACTTGGCAGAGGTTCACAGATTTGGTGCTTGCGTGCCCACACCAGAGCTTTCACGAGGATCATCTTCTGCAGATCTTCTACACAGGATTATCGCCATCTGGGCGAGATTTGGTGCAGATGAGCTGCGGTGGAGAGTTCTTTGATTATTCGACCGAGGATTCCTGGTGTTACCTGAGAGACCTTGCAGAGTGGGAGCGGACTGAGCCATCTAGAGAGCAGTCACTTGGATATGAGGATGATGGCCAGTCCCAGTTTCCATTTCAGGATGCAGAGCTGCAGGCCCAGTGTCAGCTTGAGGAGCCACCCTTGGGCTCTTTTTCTTGCGACCCCATGGGATACAGAGCAGAGCAGGAGGATGGGTTGCATGAGAGCCAGGTAGATGACATTGACAGATTATATTTTGAGGAGTCGGAGGAGACAGATGATGGAGTGCGTGTCGACCACGACGGTGACACGATGCATTTTCATTTTGAGGTTGATGAAGAAGTGGATGTGCATGATGGCTGAGAGCAGATCGAGTACACCATGGAGCCTGAGCCACAGGCCACTTCAGAGTTAGCTTCACAGGTCGAGGCGGTTGAGTATTTTGGGAGGACGACTGAGATGAGCTATTTCTGGGATGGCGAGGATGATGCGTGCTTGGATTTGCCCGAGACGTGTCTACCTCCAGTCCTATCACAGATGTCACTTCCCTCGCCTCAGGATGCGCACTTGCCAGTCATCGAGGAGGTTTGTGAGGAGCAGTTATCAGATGTGGGGAGTGTCGCAGAGATCGTTGATGTTGATATGGATGTCGAGGAGGATGATAGCGACGGGGATTGCGAGATGGTATATATTGAGCCCGAGCTCCCTCTTACTCCAGTTTTCTCTCTGCAGCCACTTCCACCTCCTCCTGAGGCCGTGCATCATGCCACATCTAGCACCGTATTTCAGGGAAGTTTCCACCATCTCATGCCTTGCATTTCTGAAGCCCAATTTGCACTTCCACATATTTTTGCTTCAGATTGTCGTCCAATGCATTTAAATTGTTTATTTGTTTTGACGACCCGTTTTGGAATGCTTTTGCAGGGCATGAGGACATGACTTGGATTGATGCAGCTCGTCTCCCACGTGATCCATATTATCCAAAGGAGATGCTTGGAGTTGCATTGCTGGAATCCAAGGAGGCCGGTGGTGGCCTAGCTCCAAAGCAGCTGGCGGAGGAGCAAAAGGATATGATCGAGCAGCTACCACCACCGTTATACATTCGGGATCCGCCATTTGCCACGGTGTGTTCTTTCCATGTAGTGTAAATAAATAAAAATTAGTTAGTTTGCTTTCGTGTGCTTTTCTTTTTTTTTCTAGGATCTTTTGCCGAGATCTAGTACTCTCCCAACATTGAGGACAATGCTTATTTTAAGTTGGGGGGAGAGTGTTAGAATCTTTAGGTTTGTTAGGATTTTGGCCTAATTTTTTTTTTGAGATTCCTCCAAGTCTCGCCTCATTCCATGAATTCATTGCATATCATATTTTGGCTTCCTCGTTCCTACGCCATTAGCTTTGTTTAGTCCCTACTTGCTTAATGCCATGCGATTTTTCGGATTATCATTTTGGTATCGATTTCTCGATGTTGGATTGGTATGTTTTCATTTCTTTTCCAATTTGGATTCATATGTTAATATACCATGTATGAAGCTATTTCATATGTCGTGATGTCTTTTTGAGACAATTTGGGAAAAGTTTGGTGTAAGCGATTTCATGTGTTGGGATGAATGATGTAGTTTTTAATTGGATTGCGAGTGGCCAAATTGTGTTTGCTTTGTTTTCCTCTTAGGAGTGGGTGGATGAGTTGCTAATTTGCGTTGGAATGAGAAATAGAGTAGTATAAATGAATGGTTTTTCTAATCAAATCGAGTAGCCGGTGCCCCACGAAACATTGGGGAGGACGCCAAAGATGAGATTTAGGGAATCATTCCATCCATTTGCATATATAGCGTCATCGCGTGTATGCAAATGTGTCGGTGTTTGCATTTATGGCGTTATCGCGTGAATGCAAAACATAAACATCAAAAAAAAAGAAAAAAAAGAAAAGAAAAGAAAAATGAATGAAAAATGAAATAATAAGCCACATGAGTGATGCAATCTCATCTCCCACCTCTTAGAAGAAATATTCTTTTGTTTTGGCCATTTTCATGAAAATTTGAAATTTTGACATCGTGATATTTCCCGATACGTGTGATATGGAGCTTATTTCTTCACTTTTCTTTGAATTGAATTGAGGGGAGTATCATTTGTTGTTTACTTTCATATATTTGGTATATTGGCTTTGAAATCAATTGGAAATATCATTTTAGGGTGTGCCATGACGGTATCTTGAGTTTGGTGCATGTTTTTCAATTTAATCCGAATTTTTCGCATATTTTGCTAGGGACTAGCAAAAAGCTAGTTGGGGGGTGTGATTCGGGATATAAATTGTATATTTTCCCCCCTAACTACCCCCATTTTGTGCCAAAGATTAGGCTTAATTGTGCTCTTTTTGGGGATATTTTCATTTCATATCATTTTCGGGGCTTATTCTCATTCTTGGCACAAAATATGGATTTTATCATCTTTATTGGCTTCCTAATATTTTTCATATGCTCCTGATATTATTGCGATCATATCGCCATTTTTTTGGGAATTATTTGAGCATTGGAATATTTTATATAGCTTATTGGAAGTCAATATTGTGTTTTATAATAGCCATTATATTTATTTTGTCATCATATGAACTAATTTTTGCTTCTCCTATTTTTCAGGTACTCCTATGAGTCTTGGAGATTTTCCAGAATTTTCTGGTATTTTTCTGGGATTTTTAGGTATTTTTGGGGATTTAATTGAAGCAAAAGAGGCATTAGAGGGGTATTCTGGAATTTTAAAATAGAGAAAAAAAACAAAATATAAAAACAATGTTTTTGGGCCGGCCCGCTGGCCGGCCCATACCCGCGGCCCACTCTCAGCAGCGGGCCGCCGCTTTGTAATTTTTTTTTAAAAAAATTTTTTTTTAATTTTTTTTTACCGAGCGGGCCGGCCCAGCGCCGGCCCGCTCCGTTGTTTCGCGGGGCGGCAAGCCCGCCCGCAAGCGGGCGGGCGGGCGTGCGGGGCCGGGATCCGACCCGGCCCCGCCCCCCACTTGTTTCGCAGGCGCGCGCTCGCGGGTCGGGCGCGGCTGCGCCCGACCCGCAATGCCTCAAAAAGGGCCTAGGTGCGAATTTTGAAAGGGGCTCTCGTTTTTTCGAGTTTGGCTGCTGTTCTTGGCGATTTTTTAGGGCTTGGAGGGTTTCCTTCTTCCCCAAGAGGCTAGGGAGGAGCTTGGAGGCCATGGGGATGGTGGAGAAGCATGGTGGAGGTGCAAATTGGTAGAGGGAAGCTCATTTGGGGAGACTTTGGGTGAAAAATTTCCTCTTCCTCCTTGTATTTTTGCATCTCTCTATTGTAATGGATATTGAGTTAAAACTGAATGAAAAGTCAAACTTGTGTTTCAAGATGATTGAGTAGTGTAAAATGCTTGGGATGTGATTCTTGAGGTTGGATGTTAATGGTAGCCCTAATTTCCCTCTTGCCCAATTTTAAATGTTATTGATGGAGATTATTATTGCACAAATTTAATTGGTTAAGTCCCGAGAGGGCACAATTCGAGATGAATCCATGCTCCAAATTTGATTAGTGCCATGATAATCCGTCCATCCATATTGCAAATATTGTGTTCTTGAATGCTAAACTTTCCGATTGAGTGTCCTTAGCCGGACAATCAATTGTGTTATACGGGGGTAATTAGAGTTTAATTAACACCAATTCCAGTGAACCCACAACCCATGCTCTCCCGCCTTGCCATCCTAAATCTGTTGAATATTGGACTCCCCGGATTTGGTTTTGGATGATGAGCAAACATAAATAATTCATGAACTAACAATTTGTGAGCGCAGTATTGGAGATCGTCGCCAATTTCACGAGAATATTCAAAGCGACATCTCAACACTTCCAAAAGCTCATATTCATGCCTAAAGCTTCGTTGAAGCTCTTGCGACGCTTTGGAAAATATGAAGATTCAATCGAAGCTATTGAAGACCGTTTATTAAGGTTTTATTTATAGTCTTTTAGTTTCGATTGATAGAATGTTAAGCCTTGAGTATATCTTACGTTTCTATCTTCATTACGCTCATTTCGTAGCTCTAGGATTCTTGCACAAGTTCACTCTAACTTCCTCGAAGCGTCGCGCTTCGATTCGGACTTTGTTGTGCATGTTAGTTGGTACAAGAACAAGTACTGACCGACTAGATGGTGATCTAGTCGGTCGGCCACTGTTCTTGGACCGACTAGTTTCTGTCAGTTAATTTCTTGGACTTTACTGTTTACAGTTAGTCGGTCTACGTTGACTCACCGACCGACTAGTTTGTGAACTAGTCGGTCAGTGATGCTTCTTTGACCGACTAGTTGTGACTTACTGTTCACTCTAAAATTCTCCTAAGCTACTGTTTACCGTTAGTCGGTCTAAGAACGTTTGATGACCGACTAGTTGACAATCTAGTCGGTCAACTTTTGTTCTTGGACCGACTAAGTCAACTTGCCTTCAGACTATGTTGTTTTGCCTCTTAGTCGGTCTACGTTCATTGGATGACCGACTAGTTGTGAAACTAGTCGGTCAGAAAGTCTTCTTGGACCGACTAGTTTTCTAGGTCTGAAATTCTATCTCTTCTCAGATCTGCTCTTAGTCGGTCCATGCTGTTTGACTGACCGACTAGTTGATGAACTAGTCGGTCAGTGATTGTTCTTTGACCGACTAATTCTCACAGATTTCTATCCGTTGGAGAATGACCTAACTTGTTTTTATGGGACCCTATAAATACGAACCTAGGTCATTTCTATCTTCAATAGAGCTGCCATTAAGAGATTCATTGAGTTCTAAAGAGATAGCCATTCTCCCTCAAATCTAAAGCTCTCTTCCTCACAAGAAACCCATTCTCTCTCATTTCTAGATCTAGAGAGAAGCTTGTTCTTGGTGAGCTCTTCAAGCTATTGCTTGATCCAAGTCTCCAACTCTTCCCTAGGCACCCATTGCTGCTCATTTCCTTGGTGCTAGGGCTTGGTGACTTCATCTTCCTCAAATCCTTCATTCCACCTATTGGGTAAGAAAAACTCAAGGTATAGGATTTTGTGGTAAGAGTATTTATTTCATTTAAACTCTTTATATTGCTTATTGGCTCTCTCGGTTGTGAGAGAAGTTTGTGATCCCGGGTTGTGGGATTCACTTTGCCATTGCATGTATGATTTGATCTTGTGAAGGTTTTTCACAAGATATTCATAGTGGAAATCTTGAGTTAGGGTTTCTAACTCAAGTATCCGGAGGGGATCCGGGTGGTTGGGACGTAGGATCACCGGGAACAAGTCGGGGAGACTTGGGTGGATACGAACCCATTAACATCGTTTGTTTGCTTTGTTAATTTCATTGTTGTCATTCAATTTAAGCTTCCGCAAATTGATTTGGTGGTTGTTTGCAATTTAATTTGGAATTATACGCCTTATTATTTTAAAGTACTATTCACCCCCCCTCTAGTACTTGTGCAGTAGCTGGTAGGGCATTACATTTGGTATCAGAGCCAGATTCTCAGCTATGTCTGCCAACGACAACAAGACCGTGCGTCCACCTTCCAACTATGACACCTTCAGGAACCGTGAAGGAGCATCTTCCGTGATGGAAGGACATTCCTCTACGAGGCCTCCATTCTTCAACGGTACCAACTACGGGTACTGGAAGTGTCGGATGGAAACCTTCCTCCGAAGTGCATCTTTATGGAGAACTACAATGAAGGAGTATATTGTACCCGAAGAAGAAGATTTTGAGAAATGGACTACCGCGGAGGTCGCCGCGGAGGTAAGCAATGCCAAGGCAATGAACGCCTTGCAATGTGCATTGGAGCCCGAGGATTTCAATAAGATATGCACATGTAAGAGTGCATATCAAATTTGGAACTCCCTCCTCATTCTACATGAAGGGACGAGTAGGGTAAGAGACTCTAAACTCGTAGTCGTAACCAAAGATTACGAAATGTTTCATATGCAACAGGGCGAGAAGATGAAAGAATATTACGCTCGTTTCGTTGACATAATAAACGAGTTAGAGGCCCTCGGCAAGATCTACACTCAAAAGGAGAAGTGCTTAAAGCTTATTGAAGGACTTCCCTCTTCTTGGGAAAAACGTACCTTCGCCATCGAGGAAGGTAATGACATGGACAAATATACCGTAGTTCAACTAATGGGTACTTTGATGTCATATGAGGTACGCAAAGATAGCAAGGTGAAGCTACAAGAAAAGATGAAGTCATATTTGAACCTAGATGCGCCTAAGAAAAAGGCGATTGCATTCAAGGCGGCTTCATCCACCTCTACCGATGATAAGAACTCGGAAGAAGAAATGGACATGGAATCCATTGCACTCATGGCAAAGAAGTTCAATCGCTTCTTCCGAAAGGGTAACTTCAAACAAAAATCTAAGTTTACATCTACTAACGCCTCTCCACCTTTGTGCTTTAAATGCAATAAGCCAGGACACATCAAAGCGGATTGTCCTCAAAACAAGCAAAAGGAGAAGTGGAAGGCGCCAAAGTATGACAAGTCCAAGAAGTACACGAAAGGAAACAAGAAGGGACTTGTCGGAGCTACCTTCACCGACTCCGAGGATTCCTCAAGCGGAGAGTCGGACGATGAGCACGTGGAGCAAGCACACATGTGTTTCATGGCAAGAGAGGAGCACGATCAAGGATCCTCCTCTTCCGATGATAGTGATGAAGAAAGCGATGAGGTAACGATGGATGATCTTAGGGATGCTAACACTCAACTTTGGTCAAAATATACTAAGTTAGTAAATAGATATACTAAGGTAAAAGATGACCTAGCTAGCATTCAAACATCGCCTAAGACTATCATCACCAACAACGACACCGTTGTTGAAGAGTTAAGAAATGAGATTGTAAATCTCAAATCTAAACTTGAACATGTTAGCATTGAGGATGCGGAAGAACATGAGATAGCGGATTTAACTTCTCAAAACTCGACTTTGAGTATTGAGAACGAGAATCTTAAATCTCGTGTTTATGTGCTCACTTCGCAAATATCCACTTTGGATACTTCCTTGCGTTCTCTCAAAGAGAAATATGAGAACACATTGGGCCGAATCAACGAATTCAACAAGGGTAAAGGCCATTTGGATAATATCCTAAAAGATTTACTTCCGGCCAAACACCACATTGGCTTGGGGTATATGATGGGAAATTCTTCCAAGTCGGTCACTACTTTTGTTAGGCCAACTTCCGAAGCCTCAACAAGTGGGAGCAAACACTCTATTGGTAGTTCATCTACCAATGGTGCTTTCACCTCGTCCACACCCTCTTTCGGAAAGAAACCCACATTGGGTGGACCTCCAAAGAAGGGGCATGCTTTTATGTACACCAATTCCATGCCACGTAGGAACACACGTCCTACTCCACCGTCTCACACTTATGATGATTTTTATGCAACACATTCCCGGGCACGTGCACACCAAGTGAGACACCCTCACGCACGTGTTCCCGCACATGCATATGTACACCCACCTCATCATATGAATAATTCTCGTCGTGCACCATTCCATCATGTCCCGTATGCCTATCCACAACATGCATCACGTAGAAATCAACGTCGCATGCATGCACCCAATAGGATGATGGCTCCCAAAGTTTTCACTATTTGGAGCCCAAAGGACACAAGCATGGACGAAAAACAAATATATATGAATGCTTATTTTTCGGATGTTGTGCATAGTAAGAATTATGTGGGGAAGTCTAAGTCCACTTGGACTTGGCTTCCAAAGGTCTAATCCCTTGGACCCAATGACCTTGGGTACCATGATATGAAACTTATCTATCTTTAGGTACTCAAGGAAAAGAAAAAGAAAAGGAGCAACAAATTTAAATTTAGCTCCAAAGGGAATTGGATACTCGATAGCGGGTGTTCCAAACACATGACGGGTGACGCTCGATTGCTCTCCGGAGTGGTTCCCATTGTGAATGGAAACCGCGTCGTATTTGGAGGCAACGAGAGCGGAACCATCATAGGTGTTGGTAAAGTCGGTAACCCTTCTAAACCCCTAATTAGTGATGTTTATCTTGTTAGTGGTTTAAATCATAATCTCATTTCAATAAGCCAACTTTGTGACAAAGGTTACAAAGTTAGCTTTGCGAAAGGATTGTGTCATATTTTAAGAAAGGATAATGAAAAATTATTATTTTCCGGAACTCGTCGTAAAGACATTTATATTTTGGATCTTCCTAAGTCATATGAACAATGTCTCGTTGCCAACACAAGTGAACAACACTTATGGCATCGACGCTTTGGACATGTGAACTTTGGAACACTATATAAGCTTTCAAAATTGAATTCTATTAAAGGTTTTCCGAAGCTTGTTTTTGAAAAGAAAAGTTTTTGTGATTGTTGTCAACGCGGCAAGCTTCCTAAATCTTCATTTAAACCTAAGAAAAGCATCTCTACAAAACGGCCACTAGAGCTATTACATCTAGATTTATTTGGGCCAACTAGAGTAGCTTCCTTAGGAAATGCAAGGTATGGACTTGTCATCGTAGATGACTATTCAAGATTTACTTGGGTATTTTCATTGTGTAATAAAAATGAAGCTTTTTGAAAACTTCACAATTTTTGTTAAGAAAGTACAAAATCTCTTAGGAACCACCATTGTCACTATTCGTAGTGATCATGGAGGTGAATTTGAGAATGAGTCTTTTGAGACATTTTGTGATGAAGTTGGTATTACTCACACCTTCTCTTTCCCTCGTGCACCTCCTCAAAATGGTGTAGTTGAGAGAAAGAATAGGACGCTAGTGGAGTGTGCTCGCACTATGCTTGATGATAGCCAACTTGGCCATCAATTTTGGGCGGAAGCGGTACACACCGCTTGCTATGTGTTTAATAGAATACTTTTGAGGCCCGGCACTAAACAAACTTGTTATGAATTGTTGTTTGGTAGGTTGCCTCAAGTTAAACATTTTCGTGTTTTCGGTTCGAAATGTTTTATAAAGAACACATATGGTTGTTTGGACAAATTCGATCCAAGATCCGATGAGTGGATCTTTGTTGGATACTCTACGCGTAGCAAAGCATACCGGATATTCAACAAACGAACCTCAACGATCGAGGAGTCGCTTCATGTCTCATTTAATGAAGGATTTGTTCCAACTAGAATTTCAAATGATAATGATTCTTTGGATGTTTTATGTGATTCGTTTGATAATTCTAAGTCTAATGATTCTATTGATTCTATTGAGACTAACCCAACTAATGAAGTTGTTGAGAATGTTCCTAGTGATCAAGGTATTCCCAAACGGCTTCATTCGGTTCGTGACCATCCCCATGAGCAAGTCATTGGCAATATCTATGATAGTGTCAAGACGAGATCGCAAGTTCACCACTTCGCAAATTGTGCCTTTGTCTCATCGATAGAGCCAAAGAATATTAATGAAGCATGCGAAGATAGCGCTTGGATCTTAGCCATGGAGGAGGAGCTCATTCAATTCGAGAGGAATGAGGTATGGGAGCTCGTTCCATTGCCATCGAAGAACCACACCGTCATAGGGACAAAGTGGATTTTCAAGAACAAAACCGACGAAAACCAAGTCGTCGTCCGGAACAAAGCTCGGTTAGTAGCTCAAGGCTATCGACAAGAGGAAGGTATTGATTTCGAAGAATCCTTCGCTCCGGTAGCTAGATTAGAATCAATTAGATTACTTTTGTCTTTTGCATGCCATAAGAATTTTAAACTATTTCAAATGGATGTTAAAAGTGCATTTTTAAACGGAGATGTAGTTGAGGAAGTTTACGTTTCTCAACCTCCGGGCTTCATAAATGAAAAATTTCCAAATCACGTTTTTAAACTAAATAAAGCTCTTTATGGTTTGAGACAAGCTCCTCGAGCTTGGTATGATCGCCTAAAGAATTTTCTTTTGGATTTGAATTTTAAAATGGGCGAAGCCGATTCAACACTTTTTATTAAGCATGCGAATAATGATATATTATTAGTACAAATTTATGTTGATGATATCATTTTCGGTGCTACTAACTTCACTCTTTGCGAAGAGTTTTCTAATGTTATGAAGGAACAATTTGAGATGAGCCACATGGGCGAACTCAAATATTTCTTAGGTCTCCAAATTCGCCAAATGAACGATGCAATCTTCATCCACCAAACGAAGTACACGGTGGAGTTGCTAAAGCGATTTGGAATGGAGAATGCCTCCGGGAAAAAGACTCCGATGAGCACGACTACGCATCTTGACAAGGATACGGGCGGTAAGGATGTAGACATTCGTCTATATCGAGGTATGATAGGTAGTTTGCTTTATCTTACCGCAAGTAGGCCCGATATTATGTTTGCCGTATGTATATGTGCTCGTTATCAGTCTCAACCTAAGGAGTCTCACTTAGTAGCGGTAAAGCGTATTTTTCGCTATCTAAGTTACACATTAGATTTTGGATTACTTTATCCGAGATCTAGCACATATGAGTTAGTCTCATATAGTGACGCTGATTATGCGGGATGCAAATCTGACAGGAAAAGTACTAGTGGCACTTGCCATTTTCTAGGAAATTCTCTTGTCTCTTGGTTTTCCAAGAAGCAAAATTCGGTTTCACTTTCAACCACCGAGGCGGAATATATTGCCGCCGGTGCCGCTTGTGCCCAGGTTCTTTGGATGAGACACACATTGAAGGATTTTGGTATTCATTGTGATACTAGCCCTATCATGGTGGATAACCAAAGTGCTATTTGTCTTTCAAAGAATCCGGTGCACCATTCCCGATCGAAACACATAGATGTCCGACACCATTTCTTAGATGATCATGTTGCTAAAAAGGACATCATTTTAGTGTACGTTGAAACCCAAAAGCAAATCGCCGATATTTTCACGAAACCCCTAAAGGAGGACTCCTTTGTGCGATTGCGTCGAGAATTGGGGATTATGGGTGAATCCGAGATATAGGATTCATATTTCATTCAATTATCTTGCATGCTTCTATATTTCGCGTTATTTCAATCATGATAGATTTATAGAATTTTTGAGAATTTTATGTGATTTGTTTGAATTTATGATCGAAATCGTATCTCAATGTCTATTTAAGATTTCGACGTTTAATGGGGTAGTTTAGATGAGTATTGAGAGTTTTACGATATATCGTCCAAGTGTTTTGAGGAGAGAACTTGATTATCATTTTTTGGACTTTGTTAGTCGGTATCAGTTCAACCACCAACCGACTAGATGTTCATCTAGTCGGTTAGTAGAAGAACTTACACCGACTAACTCAAGCTTATTGAGTTTCCTTTCCATCTTGAACTCTTTAGTCGGTTCATGCTCAGTGACCGACCGACTAGATTGAGATCTAGTCGGTCAGTAAATGAACACAGACCGACTAAATCTTGTCAGTAACTCTTGGATTCAGCCACTGTTTGCAACTAGTCGGTTCAAGCTCATTGACCGACCGACTAGATCGTGATCTAGTCGGTCAGTGCTTGAACTGTGACCGACTAGTTGTGCCAGGGGCTGTTTGGTCTTTTGCGAAATCGACCGACTTAAACTCAGTTTAGTCGATCGATTTTCATTCTAATCGATCGAAATCTCTTCTCTCTCCGCTCAAAATCCCGACCTCCCTCGAAACCCTTCGACTTCCGATCGATCTCCGGCCATTTTTCCGGCCATCTCCGTCGATCTCCTCCGTCGGCCCCTCATTCTAGGTGATCTCCTCTCCTCCTAGGGTTAGATTTCATTTCCTAGAGCTAGGGCTTGCTCGGGTTCTTAGGGTTCTTAGGGTTTGTTTATTTTTTTTCGGCTAGGGCTTCTTCGTTTGATCTCCTTGTCCCGTGTCTTGCTTCGACTATGGCAAGAACACGCATTCCGATCACTCCCTCTAGCCCCTCTCCGATGACCGTTGATCCAATCTCTTCGGATCCCGAGCATCCAACCCCTCCGAAGCGTAGAGCCAAGACCACCCATCCTTCGTCGTCTTCGCCTCCTCTCAAGAAGAAGAGGACGACGACCGCTAAACCTAGAGGTCAACCGAAACCCAAACCCAAGCCTAAGCCCAAGGCCAAAATTCTTGCTTCTGCATCTTCGTTTCATACTCCTACCGATTCCGATACGGAGTATAACCCCGAGACTGAGACTCATAGGGAACCCACTCCTCCTAGTCATCCCGAGTCTAGCACCCACCCTCGTTCGTCTACTCGAAAGCCTAAGGGAAAGGGTCCGATGCCGGTGGGCGGTGTCGATATTTCCTTATGTCGCGATGACCCTTTGTGTCTCGCGGCGTATAACCGTATCGAACATTGCCCGCTGCTTCTGGAGCATTTCGTCCAGTTTAGCGACTTCATAGGGTTAGCTGATCTTCTGTCGTCGTCGGGTCTTCTCGATTACCTTCGATATGACCCGAAGGCGAATCCTCACCCCTACCCTAGATTAGTGAAGCTTTTCTATGCGAATAGGATCCGGGGTCAGTACGATCAGACCCACTCTGTTGAGACGACCGTTTTGGGGACTCCTATAGTCCTCACTGCGGAAATCTTAGGAGAGATTTTGGGTATCTCTTCGTCTGGACTTCTTCCGTCTGATATTTCGATAGATGATATTTCTTCTCTTGATCAGGCTATGCTTTCAGAGATTTTCCATCAGATCCCTCCTGCCATGATTGGCGTGCCTTCTAAATCTTTCAAGCCTAATGCGTGGGTCCTCAATCTGATTCTGAAGTCGTGCTTGCTTCCCAAGTACGGCTCCTCATCTTTACCTTCCCAGCCATTTTTGAAGCTTATCTATGCGATCTTCATGGGGAGCTCGATTAATTGGGCTCGAATTATACTCGATAAGATTGACTCTTTCGAGTGTATTCGAAAGTCCAATAAATCAGCTCATATCCCATTCCCATGCATGTTGACCCTCGTGTTTCGTCATTTTCGTGTCACGTTGCCTCGTGACGATGAGCGTCCCCTTGGTCCTCCCCTGAATGCGACGGCCGTCAAGAAATCTCTTGCGGCTCTTCGTCACGTTCAGAGGACGACACCTTCTGCGTCTGTCCCTGCCTCTGCCAGTGCCTCTGCCACTCCCGTTGCCACCCTTGATGATGTCCTACGGCTACTTCGTCGTCACGAGTCCCGCTTGGCTCGTACCGAGGAGGTAGTCTGCCGTATGGCTCGTCAGATGGGTGTTGAGCTTCCTCCTTCCGTGTCTGAGGATGAGGAGTTTGATGAGATGGCTGAGGAGGACATTGAGGAGCTCTGTCGTGCTTCGACTCGTGCCCCCGAGGGCACTTCTGCTGGTACTGCTGCTGGTACTGCTGCTGCTGGTACTTCCTCTTCGGCTCCTGGAGTTGCCACCTCTTCCGGTGTTCCAGAGCCATCTGCTGCAGTTCTTCAGCCTTCTGAGCCTGCTGCTGACCCAGTTTCCGAGCCTGCTCATGTATTTGCTGCTGCTGCTTCTGTCGAGACTCATGCTGCTGTTGCGCCTGTTGCTGAGATCTCGACTCCTGCCCCGACGATTCCATCAGTTGAGACACCTCTTCTCCCTGCAGAGCCTGAGTCCACTCCGTCGACTGGACCCACGGACGCTGCAGATCCTGCCTCCTCCTCGTGATCGTCTGTTCTGAGGACTCTCCACTGCATTCTGGATGATATATGTTTAGTGAGAGTGTTTTGGGTTAGGATGGGGTTCAGAGATGCTTTGATGTATTTTTTTTGTGCTTTCTGGTTGTCGGTGTTGGATTTTATGATGATGATGATGTATTTCTTTTTGATGATCTGTAGCGCTTGATATGATGTATCTCATATATTCGATGTGATATTTTTTGGATGTACTCATGTTGTCTCTATATATATATATGTTCATCATCGTTCACTTTGTCTTTTATTCGTCGTGCAAATTTGAATATTCGTTGAATTCATTTGAAATGTTACTTCGTCGCTCGACGCATAAAAACTTGGTTAAATAGATTTAAATTCTATAATTGAATATTAACCAAGAATATTGAATATTGAAGAGTATGTTTCTTTATTCAAGAAATGAATAAACATTTAGTATTTTTGATGATTTTGCTTATCATTGATTTTTATTGATAATGGAAAATTTGGCACACCTTATTTTGATTTCCACAATTTTCCCTTGGTGTCAAGTTGGTCCATTGTCTTTGTCTACGACTCCCGATGTTGGATTTTACATTTCCTAATTGTTGTCGTTATATGCCCCCCATTTTTGGGATAATGCCAAAGGGGAAGAGATAATGATAATAAATAGCGCAAATGAAAATTTAACTCAATTTCCAAGAATCTAGTTTGATATGTTAGATTCAGGGGGAGTTAAGATACATATAAGGATTTTTCAAAATCCGATATTTCAAAAATCAATTCACTCTGTTTATCTTACTCGTCTGCTTGATACAATTCATTTATATTCATTTTGGAATTAACGTATCATCAATGCAGGGGGAGTAAGTATTTTACATTTGTATTATTATCCTTGATTATTATTTATGTTGGTTTGTCATCACCAAAAAGGGGGAGAATGTTGAATATTGGACTCCCCGGATTTGGTTTTGGATGATGAGCAAACATAAATAATTCATGAACTAACAATTTGTGAGCGCAGTATTGGAGATCGTCGCCAATTTCACGAGAATATTCAAAGCGACATCTCAACACTTCCAAAAGCTCATATTCATGCCTAAAGCTTCGTTGAAGCTCTTGCGACGCTTTGGAAAATATGAAGATTCAATCGAAGCTATTGAAGACCGTTTATTAAGGTTTTATTTATAGTCTTTTAGTTTCGATTGATAGAATGTTAAGCCTTGAGTATATCTTACGTTTCTATCTTCATTACGCTCATTTCGTAGCTCTAGGATTCTTGCACAAGTTCACTCTAACTTCCTCGAAGCGTCGCGCTTCGATTCGGACTTTGTTGTGCATGTTAGTTGGTACAAGAACAAGTACTGACCGACTAGATGGTGATCTAGTCGGTCGGCCACTGTTCTTGGACCGACTAGTTTCTGTCAGTTAATTTCTTGGACTTTACTGTTTACAGTTAGTCGGTCTACGTTGACTCACCGACCGACTAGTTTGTGAACTAGTCGGTCAGTGATGCTTCTTTGACCGACTAGTTGTGACTTACTGTTCACTCTAAAATTCTCCTAAGCTACTGTTTACCGTTAGTCGGTCTAAGAACGTTTGATGACCGACTAGTTGACAATCTAGTCGGTCAACTTTTGTTCTTGGACCGACTAAGTCAACTTGCCTTCAGACTATGTTGTTTTGCCTCTTAGTCGGTCTACGTTCATTGGATGACCGACTAGTTGTGAAACTAGTCGGTCAGAAAGTCTTCTTGGACCGACTAGTTTTCTAGGTCTGAAATTCTATCTCTTCTCAGATCTGCTCTTAGTCGGTCCATGCTGTTTGACTGACCGACTAGTTGATGAACTAGTCGGTCAGTGATTGTTCTTTGACCGACTAATTCTCACAGATTTCTATCCGTTGGAGAATGACCTAACTTGTTTTTATGGGACCCTATAAATACGAACCTAGGTCATTTCTATCTTCAATAGAGCTGCCATTAAGAGATTCATTGAGTTCTAAAGAGATAGACATTCTCCCTCAAATCTAAAGCTCTCTTCCTCACAAGAAACCCATTCTCTCTCATTTCTAGATCTAGAGAGAAGCTTGTTCTTGGTGAGCTCTTCAAGCTATTGCTTGATCCAAGTCTCCAACTCTTCCCTAGGCACCCATTGCTGCTCATTTCCTTGGTGCTAGGGCTTGGTGACTTCATCTTCCTCAAATCCTTCATTCCACCTATTGGGTAAGAAAAACTCAAGGTATAGGATTTTGTGGTAAGAGTATTTATTTCATTTAAACTCTTTATATTGCTTATTGGCTCTCTCGGTTGTGAGAGAAGTTTGTGATCCCGGGTTGTGGGATTCACTTTGCCATTGCATGTATGATTTGATCTTGTGAAGGTTTTTCACAAGATATTCATAGTGGAAATCTTGAGTTAGGGTTTCTAACTCAAGTATCCGGAGGGGATCCGGGTGGTTGGGACGTAGGATCACCGGGAACAAGTCGGGGAGACTTGGGTGGATCCGAACCCATTAACATCGTTTGTTTGCTTTGTTAATTTCATTGTTGTCATTCAATTTAAGCTTCCGCAAATTGATTTGGTGGTTGTTTGCAATTTAATTTGGAATTATACGCCTTATTATTTTAAAGTACTATTCACCCCCCCTCTAGTACTTGTGCAGTAGCTGGTAGGGCATTACAAAATCCCCTTTGGCTCTCTAACCCTACCAATATAGGTTAGGATTTTTTTTAGTTTCTTCACGTTTTTCGTCACACTTTTACCACTCATCCACCGTTAGCACGGTAGCTGTTTCAGACTTTATTTTTCGTTATCAGTCAATTTTGTGAACGTAGAACGACTTGTCCCTGTGATCCGACCCGGTACTCACCGGTTATTTATATATTGCATTGACGCTCCTACGCTTGGGAGCGGAAGGCGTGCATCCGTGCGCGTTTTCCGAGTCAATCATTCAACAACAAGCAAAACATTGTCCAAAATAGAGTATAAGATAAGTTAAAAGTTCTTAAATTTTACACACGTTCCAGTTTTGGCAAAGCTATTTAAAGCCATTAATTTGAAGAAAAAAGCATATATATAATGTACCTGACTTAAAAAATACAGACAATCTGAAATCGATCATTTTCAAGACCGAAGGCGCCTGCTAAATTTTTTACGCTAATTTATTGTTCTACACCGAAATTGTTATTCTAAACCAAATTGTTGTTCCACGTCGAAGGTGCCCACACCGAATTTGTTGTTCTGCGTCGAAGGCGCCCGTACCGCTAAATATTTTTACGCTAATTTGTTCTTTTAAATTTTGGCTGTGGAAATAATTTTTTGGGGAACAAAGATTTCGCAAGGGAAAATATTAAACGAACTGTGCCCGTAGGTACGTGTTATGACTAGTATATATATATATCAAAATATGACATGAGTACACAGACATATGGACATCATCATGTCCGTCAAAATACATCATGATCGCAAAAAAATACATCATGATCAGACATCAGCGTAAATCATCATACATAAAATCTAAACATCATACACATAAACTCCAACTAACACCACTCATAAACTAAAACAAAATCTACGAGTGAGTGTCTCCAGGTGCAACAGAGGAAGAAGTAGGCTCTGTGACAGCAGGGGTATCCTCTGGAGGAGGGTCAGCAGCAGCATCAGTAGCGTCAACAGCAGCGTCAGCAACATCCTGAGTAGAAGCTACACAAGAATGCACAACGACATCAGTGACGATGGGCTGAGGAGGCTCATGAGGCTGAGGAGGAACAAAACGTCTCATATGCTCAGGGAAGGGTATACCCTGATGCTGGAATGATAATGAAGCCAACTCATATAGACCAGACACCATCTGAAGGAGGGTGTCAAAAGCTGGAGGAGCAGATGAGGATGGCTGGTCAGATGGTGGAACAGTGGAGGAAGACGGAGCTGAAGTGGATTTCCTCTTCTTTGATGCAGACTGCAGAGCCGAAGAAGATTTCGACTTCGCAGACGCATCGAGGAGAGGACCAAAAGGCACTGGCTCGCAGGGAGACAAGTCAATCCCAAAGTGACGAAATACAAGAGTAAGAAGTCCACCATATGGAATGTGAGCGGAGGAAGAAGTAAACTCAACCTTGTCCATCCTATCAAGGAGGACACCGGCCTAGTTTACGGACATCCCGGAGAAGATCGCATACATACACCTCAGAATATCCTGGGAAGGCTTGTCAGATGATCTATACTTCTGCCGGATGTTGGACTTCACCACGAGGTGAACAGCCCAACCCCCAGCCGAAAACATAGACGACCTAATACCAGAATCTAAGGCTGAGGGTATCTCACGAAACATGTCCCAGAGGACAGACTGATCAAGCTCGTCAATGTCGGAGATGCAAATGTCAGAAGGAAACAATCCAGTGGAGGGAATCCTAAGAATGATCCCTAAGAGAGAGGGATCAATACGAATGGGGGTTCCCTGGACAACAGTGTCAATGACTCCGGTGGATGAATACTCACCACGAACGCGGTTAGCATAGAACAGCTTAACCAAAAATGGATAAGCCCGAGGAGATTCGCTCTGAGAGAAGCGAAAAAGATTGGCCAGATGGATAGCAAATAAGATCCCGGAAAGTCTCTCAGCAGTGAAGGCGGGAAAAACGATATACCGCTCCCTAAGAAGTTTGATCCCTATAAGAGAGTGAAATTTTACCAAGCAAAGATCATCTAGGCAAATGGGAACAAGGGGATCAGTAGGGGGCACTACAGGAGACTCTTCTGGAGAACTCGACACAGAAGGAGAATGATGGGGAGCGTTAGCACTAGGCTCATTGATGCTAACACCAATGGGCTTACGCTGACGCTTGATCAATGGCTCAGTGTCAGAAGAAGAAGACCCTGAAGGAGAATATCCCGGCGAAGTGGAATGGGAGGGAGATTCGGCATGTTTGGTACGGGCTTTGTAGGGTTTCTTGTTATTGGCAACGGTAGGATTAGGAGCCCTATGACGCTTAGGAGCCATGATCTTACCATTTCCCTTGGTCTTGGGAGCCATGAAATCAATCAATCGAAAGAAGACGAGTATCGACAAGAGATGAAATCAAACGACAATAATCGCATGAGAGAGAGAGAGAGAGACAGACCTAATCGAAAGGCACTAAGGCACACCCAAGAGGCAATCGACTAGCAGGGAAGAGGAGATCGACGGCGACGGCTGAGGAAATGAGCGGGAAGACGAACGGTTTCAAGTTGGAGGAGAGAGAAAGCGTGGGTCGAAATGAAATGTCTCGAAGTATATAAGAAGTGGTGAATTGATATGTGTCGTTGGATCGAAGAATCGACGGCTCAGATCGAAGCAGCGAACTGTCACAATAGCAGACAGTCGACTTATGAACAAAAGTCAGTCGACTGGATGAAGTGACAAGAAATAAGCTCAGGATGACAGACAGTCGACTGTTGAGTAAACCACAGTTGCATATCCGTGGGACAATCGACTGTATGCTACATATCAGTCGACTAACTGAGAATCAATAACCTTCATCAAAAAGACAGAGAGCCCTGGAAAAATTTGACAGAGAAGACAGTCGCCTGATGACTAAAATGCAGTCGCCTGTTGAAATAACAGTCGACTGTATAATTGTCATCAGTCGGCTGTGCGAAAGATACAAGTTTCTGACTGAGAAGATAGAGTAGGGCAGTCGACTGTCGAAGGAAAGACAGTCGTCTGTCCTGGTCCAAAAATGCACCGTGAGATAAAAATCCAGAGGATATGAACACTCACCCTAGGACCTATACTCTAATCACAAACTCATCATAAAAACAATGTAAAACAATAAATCAATTATAACATAAATCTCTAAAATCAATCTCAAAGAATTCATGAAATCACATAAATCTCAATTGCATTTCTTAAACACATATATAAGATATATCAAATGAAGATAGGCAACATGAGGATATGAGCTCAAAAAGTGTTATAACATATATGTTGAGCTTCTAAATTTCAGATTCACACATAATTCCTAATTCTCCACGCAACCTCACAAATGAATCTTCTTTAAGAGGTTTTGTGAAGATGTCAGTAATTTGTTTTTGGGTTTCAATGTACTCTAAGATAATGTCCTTCTTAGCTACATGATCATTAATAAAATGGTGTCTCATATCTATGTGTTTGGTACGGGAGTGATGTACCGGGTTCTTGGAAAGATATATAGCACTTTGGTTATCAACCATGATAGGGCAAGTATCACAATTGATACCATAGTCACTAAGAGTGTGTCTCATACAAAGAACTTGTGCACATGCAAGACCCGCGGCAATATATTCCGCTTCAGTCGTGGACAATGACACTGAGTTCTGTTTCTTGGAAAACCAAGAAACTAAGGAATTTCCTAGAAAATGGCACGTGCCACTAGTACTTTTTCTATCGGATTTGCATCCGGCAAAGTCAGCATCACTATATGAGATTAACTCATATGTGCTAGATTTAGGGTAAAGTAACCCATAATCTAGTGACTGATTGAGATAACGAAATATTCGTTTAACCGCAATCAAGTGTGACTCCTTAGGTCTAGCTTGATATCTAGCACATAAGCATACGAAAAACATGATATCGGGCCTAACAGCGGTTAATAAAGTAAGCTACCGATCATACCTCGATATAGACGAACGTCTACATCTTTTCCGTTCTCATCCTTGTGTAGATGGGTAGTCGTACTCATGGGAGTCCTTTTGCTTGAAGACGATTTCATCCCGAATAGCTTAATAAGATCTCTTGTGTACTTTGTCTGATGTATGAAAGTCTCATCCTTCATTTGTCGAATTTGAAGTCCAAGGAAGTAAGTGAGCTCTCCCATGTGGCTCATCCCGAATTCATCCTTCATAGACTTAGAAAATTCTTGACAAAGATTAAAGTTAGTAGAACCGAATATAATATCGTCTACATAAACTAGAATCAAAAGGATGTCATTGTCATAATCTTTAATGAAGAGTGTAGAATCAACTTCTCCCATTTTAAAACCTAAATCTAAAAGAAAGGCCTTGAGTCGACATACCAAGCTCTATGAGCTTGTCTCAACCCATACAACGCTTTCTTAAATTTGAAAACATGGTTAGGAAATTTTTCATGAATGAAACCGGGAGGTTGAGAAACATATACTTCTTCATTGACAATCCCATTTAAAAATGCACTTTTGACATCCATTTGAAATAGTTTGAAATTCTTATGGGATTCAAAAGATAAAAACAATCTAATAGCTTCTAATCTAGCTACGGGGACAAAAGATTCTTCGAAATCAATACATTCCTCTTGTCAGTAGCCTTGAGCTATTAACCTTGCTTTGTTCCTTGTGATTACCTCGTTCTCATCGGACTTGTTCTTGAAAATCCATTTGGTCCAAATGACTTGGTGACCACTTGAAAGAGGAACGAGCTCTCAAACTTCATTTCTCTCGAATTGCATTAGTTCTTCTTCCATTGCCACTATCCAAGAGCTATCCTCACAAGCTTCTTGGACATTCTTTGGCTCAATGTTAGAGACAAATGCGCAATGAGAAAATTCTTCAATTCTTGACCTCGTTCGAACACCCACACCAATATCTCCAATTATTTGGTTATGTGGATGGTTCCTAACGGTCGGGTAAGCTTTGGGTATTCCTGCATCACTTGATACATCTTCAACAATCTCATTAGTAGTGTTAGTCTCAATAATGGAATCATTAATCTTAACTTTACTAAGAGAATCACAAATAGCGTCTACACTATCATCATCAACATGAGGAAAATCAAAATCTTCATAAAATGATACGTGTAATGATCCTCGATCGTTGAAGAAGTTTTGTTGTATATCCGGTAGGCTTTGCTACGTGTGGAATATCCAACAAAAATTCCTTCATCGGATCTTGGCTCAAATTTATCTAAATTACCAAAAGTGTTCTTGATAAAACATTTTGAACCAAAAACTCGAAAATACTTGACTTGAGGCTTTTTGTCATAAAACAACTCAAAACAAGTTTTGTTCGTTCGGGGTCTCACTAGGATCCTATTGAGCACATAACATGCCGTGTGCACCGCTTCTGCCCAAAATTGTAGTCCAAGATGACTATCATGGAGCATAGTACGAGCACACTCAATAAGAGTCCTATTCTTTCTCTCTACGACACCATTTTGTGGTGGTGCCCGAGATAAGGAAAAGTTATGAGTTATCCCGGTGTCATTACAAAACTTCGTAAAAGATTCATTCTCGAATTCTCCTCCATGATCACTACGGAGAGTGATAATGGTGGATCCTAAGAGATTCTGAATCTTCTTTGCAAATATGGTAAACTCTTCAAAAGCTTCATTCTTATTAGTTAAGAATGAAACCCAAGTAAATCTAGAGAAGTCGTCAACGACAACTAATCCATAATGAGCATTGCCTAAAGAAGCGGTTCTAGTTGGCCCAAATAAATCTAGATGAAGAAGTTCTAGGGGCCTCTTAGAAGTAATGCCTTCTTTAAGCTTAAAAGATGATTTACTAAGTTTACCTCTTTGACACGAATCACAAAAGTTTTTCTTACTAAAAACAATTTTAGGAAAACATTGGCTAGATCATGCTTAGCTAAGTTATATAAGTGCTTGAAGTGAACATGATTAAAACGGTGATGCCATAGTAGTTGTTCACTTGTATTAGCAACTAAGCAATGTTCTACGGTTTTAGGCAAGCTCAAATAATAAATATTTTTACGCCTAATACCGGAAAATAAAACATTCGAATTAGAATCAACAATTGTACACAATCCTTCTCCAAAGTTAACCTTGTAACCTATGTCACAAAGTTGACTAATGAAAATGAGATTGTGATAACAAGAAATACATTAGTAATTAAGGGTTTTGAAGGGTTACCGACAGTACCTACTCCAATGATGGTTCCCTTTTGATTACCTCCAAAAGTGACTGTTGCACCATCCTTGATGCTAATCACTTCGTAGAGCAATGAGGGATCTCCCGTCATATGTTTGGAGCAACCACTATCGAGAATCCATCCTTTCTCTTTAGAGCTAGTTTGACCTTTATTGCTCTTCTTCTTTCTCTTGGGTACCTACATAATATACCATAAGCTCATGGTATCCAATGTTTGTTGGGTCCAAGTGGATTAGCCCTTTGGAAGCCAAGTCCAAGTGGACTTCCGGTTCCCACCATAATTACTATTCTTAATAACATCATGAAAATAGGAATCAACATAAGCATTCATATCATTTAGGCTAGTATTCTTAGGACACCAAATGGTGTAAATTTTAGGAGTCCTTTTCCTAGTTTCATGCATACTTGTTAGATTTCTATGTGGTGCATGCTTCTTAGGAACATGGTTTCTAGCATAGAAATGAGGTGGTGGATATGCATTGAACATACGAGGATGATATGTATGCTTGGGAACATACATGTTGTATGAAGCATATGGGTCATGCATGACATGAGGATGTTGTGCATACACGTAAGAATGATGCGTATGTGCATATGGGTGTATAGGAGCACGTACAAGAGTATTTCTCATGTGCGGATTTGTACGTGTCCGTGGGTGTAGAGCATAAAAAGTGTCATGATTATCCACTTGTGGAGTAAGAGGTTTCCTACGTGGATGAGTCTTGGTGTACATGTAAGCATGGTTTCTCTTTTGGTTTCCACCTTTAGTGGGTTTCTTGCCAAAAGGAAGAGATGGTGAAGTGGTGACTTTCTTGGTAGGTTTGCTACCTATAGTGTCTTTGACACCACTTGTGGATGCACCGGAGGAAGGCCTCACAAATTCTATAGTGACACCACTATAGGAAGTGCGAGCATTGGATGCATTTACATTCACAAAAGTCAAAACCAAGGCCAACACGATGCGTGGCCGGAAATTGGTTTGCAAGAAAATCATCCAATTGTCCTTTTCCCTTATTGAATCTCACAATACGGGAGGACATGAGCTCATATTTCTCCTTAAGAGAAGAAATATTGGTATCCAAGGTGGACACCTGTGCTTTGAGCTCGTGTACTTGAGTTTTAAGAGAATCATTCTCTAAACCCAATTGTGTGTGTCGTGTAACTAGATCACTATTATCCTTAGGATGTGTTTGATCTAGCTGAGATTTGAGGGAATTTACCTCATCTCTCAAAGTGACATTTTGAGAAGGTAAATTTGCTTTCTCAAGAGTTAAAGTATCAACAATGGTGTCATTGTTGATACTGCATGGAATGGATGAATTGCTAACATTCAATTTATTTAAGCTAATATATCTAAGCATTAAAGATTGATATTTAGCAAATAGTTCTTCATTAGCAATACGAAGTTCATCCATTGTTACCTCGGTATCATCCGTGTCGGAATCACTCTCATCGGAGAGTGGATCTTCTCGTGCCATGAAACACATATGGGCACTCTCACACTTCTCATCATCGGAATCACTTGATGAATCTCCACTAGAGTCATCGAATGTACCTACGAGTCCTTTCTTCTTATCTTTCTTGTTCTTGTCGGACTTGTGGTACTTCGAAGCCTGCCACTTCTCTTTATTTCTTAGCATTGTGCAATCCCTTTTGATGTGCCCTGGCTTATTACGCTTAAAGCAAAGAGAGTAAGTATTATTAATAGACTCAAATCTTTTATTAGAGGGAAATTTACCTTTGCGAAAGAAGCGTTTACACTTTTTCGTCATTTGGACCATTTCACCTAAATCCATTTCATCTTCTGAATCTTTACTATCGGAGGATGATGAATTTGCGTTGAATGCCAACGCTTTCTTCTTGGCCTCCGAAGGATGCATCATAGCTCGAATCTTTAATCGGTTCTCCCGTCTTACTTCATAAGACATGAGAGTCCCGATAAGATTCACAACTGTATAGTTCTTCAAATCATTGACCTCTTCGATGGCGATAGCTCTTCTTTCCCATTTGGAGGTCATTCCCATTATAATCTTCCTTACCTTTTCAGGTTCGGTGTATGTTTGGCCAAGGGCTTCCAATTCATTGGTGATGTCGGTAAAACGTCCGTACATCGATGCAATGCTCTCATTTTCCTGCATACGAAACAAATCGAAGTTTTGCACGGCAACATATAACTTTGAAAGTTTTACCTTGTTCGTTCCCTCATGGGTAACGATGAGATGGTTTCAAATTTGATATGCACTCTTACATGTGCATATCTTGTTGAACTCATTCGGATCCAACGCACAATGAAGAGTGTTCATTGCTTTTGCGTTGTTGACTTCGGCGGATTTCTCGGAAGTCGTCCATTTTTCGAAATCAACTTCGGTGGGCTTGGCGTATTCCTTGTGGAGGGTTCTCCAAAGAAAGCACTCCTTAGGAACGTCTCCATCCTACCATTTCAACAGCCAAAGTTCGTGCCATTGAAACGTGGAGGACGCACCGTTAATTGACCTTCGAAAAGTGTGGACGCTCCATCACGGTCGTGATTGTTGTACGAAGTCTGTAGAGGAACGTTGTTGTTGTTGGATGCCATAGCTATAACCTTGTGCTCTGATACCAATTGTAAGGACCCTGACTATGGAGAAATTGTAGGGATCGTCTAACCCTTGCAATACTAACAACACACACTAGAGGGGGGTGAATAGTGTAATGGCAATAAAATTATCCAATTAAAATTTAACTTGCAAATGCGGAATTATAAATGCAAGAGGAATTAAAAGGCACAATCAATCCAAACGCAAATACAAAGTTTTACCATGGTTCCCCAAACTTGGGTACATCCAGCCACACCAATATTCACTATATTCCCACACAGAGAAGTGAATACAAATCTCACAAGGAGATACCCCACAAAGAGGATTTATGCCCTACACAAGGACCCAACCAATCCTACACGAGGATCAAGACTCCCACACAGAGAATCACTAACTCCCACTCAGAGAATTAGGGTTAGACCTACACTAGGACACTAAAACTCTCACAAAGAGAGTTAATTCCCACAAAGAGAATTCCCTAGTCCCACAAAGAGACAACATCCCCACAAAGTGAGAAACTCCCACAAAGAGAGTATCCTAATCCCACAAAGAGAAATAGGAAAACAAATTACACCAAGTAAAGTAAATACTCTTACCTATGCCTTGAGATGCTTACTCATGAATGAATGCAAGGCATGGAAGAGGATCTCCAAGTGTTGGAATATGCTTGAGAGCACTTGGATGATTTCCCTTGAGCTGGACTTCAATGCATGAAGATAGATGAATGCTCAAATAGAGGGAAATGAGGGAGCTTGAGAGTAGCTTATTGATCTCTTGAGATTTTCTATAGAGTCAAGAGTTATCAAGTGTTGTCAAGAGTTCTCAAGAGATGGCAGCACACTCATATATATAGGAACCCTATATCAAGCCCCAAAACCCAAAGAAACAGCCAAATGAACAAATCTGCAACGGCTAGAAACTGGGTGAAAACGACAGGAACAGTCGACTGATGATCAAAAGACAGTCGACTGATCAACGGCTAGAAAATATCCAATGGCTATAATCTGAGCCAGGACAGTCGACTGAAGAAGACAATATAGTCGACTGACAAACAGGACATGCGCCTGTTAATCCTTCAGCAGGCGACTGCTGTAGGGGATGGATCGAAACAGAGAGCTGCACTCTTTCTCCAATTCTTCGCACAGGCGACTGATGTTAATACTACAGTCGACTGTCAAATAGTCAGGCGACTGTATATTCTTCATCAGTCAAATACTGTAAAATATGGAGAGAAGACAGAGAGATGCAGTGATTGCACTTACGCTAGACAGTCGACTGTTGGCCAATTCCCAGGCGACTGTAAGTATACATGCGACTGTAAACTGATAGACAGACGATTGTGCGTAAAACTCAAGTTTGAGAGTCAATTGAAATGTTGACTTGAGCTGTGCAAATCAGGCGACTGTAGAAGGATCTACAGGCGACTGGAAATCACCAGTCGGCTGTGTTTCCCTCATCAGGCGACTGAAGGAAAGCCAGAGACTCCAAATGAGTCTTTGGACAGAGTGAACCTATTGGGTTGGATTCTATGATAATCCTAAGGTTCACTACGATGGTTAAATGCATATGCATGATAAGTAAACCATCTAACAAGGCATTACAATAACCTAGACTCAAAAAAGAGAGAAAGCACTAAAGTAAATTACAAGGATTACAATGCTTTCCTTAGAGTCTAAGTCTTCAATCTTAATGCCTTGAATGCTCTCCACCATCTCCAAGCTTTGGCACTCCTTGAGTCCAAACTTTGGGCCTTCTTCACATGATGTCCATCCTTACACCAAGTGATTAGTCTCCAACAAAGATATCCTTGAAATAAAACTGAGAGACTAAAACATGAGATTCATTAGCAACAACATAATGTTGTGATCATCATCAAAATAAGATTGGTATGAAACACCAATACTCAACAATCTCCCTCTTTTTGATGATGACACACATTATGTAAATCATAAAGAATTAAAGCACAATGCTAATGATCTCCCCCTACTTATATGCACCAAATAAGCAATGAGCTACACAAAGGTAAATACTCATAATACCAACTGAAATCTAGGTGACATATAATAGGCAGGATTATATAAACCAATTGTAATAAACAATGTAAAATACAATATCATGCAAACATGCATGTTTTATCTAATCCCATATATCTCTCCCCATAGAGATATCTCTCCCATATGCATATGTATATATCTCTCCCCCTATAGATATGATTACATAATGCATATATCTCTCCCCCTTGACATCGTCAAAAAAGTGGACAACAAATATATCCCCCTTTGTCATCTTAACCAAGATGTGACAAAATGCAAGAACGAAAGAGATGTATGATACCAAATCGAAAAATTTAGTGGGTATGAATTCACTATCCCATGCTCCCCCTAGATCATAGAAATGGTCAACTTTTGACTTCTAGGATCTAATACCAATTATAATTAATGGAGTCATTGGCCAAAAGTATATCAAAGCAATAGATATGGAAAAATCAAGCTTCAAAGATACACAAAGAATATTGCCAAAAACAAATATATCATGAAACATGTTGGCAATAAACAAGAGGTTTGGGTTGAGATCAAAAACAACCAAATGTGAATAAAGATCTTAAATAACCTCCGAAATGAGAGTTAAAATATGTCTTAAAATACTTTAAACATATAACATATTTACTCCCCCATTGACATACACATGGATCAAAAATGCATGTATGTCAATAAACCCCAAGGTCCCCATTTTCATGAAAAATAAGTTTGAAAAGATTTTCAAAATCATGAAACACACACAAACAATGAGTATGCTAAAAATAAACATTCAAGCACAATACACATGCAATATGCATATGTGTGAGGAACCTAAACATTAGGCAACCAAACCCAAGAAGAGTTTGATTTCCTAATGTAATTACATGAGGTGATCACATCCATAACTAAAGAGTTGATGTAGCTATTCCTCTCTTGCACACTAACCTTAGTGGGAATCCATAATCTCAAGGATTTCCTAGGCAAGGGTTTTGCCTTTGCAAGAGGGAAGGATGTGGCATGCTTAGGTGTAGAAAAAAATTTCTTAGCATGCAGAGAATGAGGATTTTGCTTCTTAGCAAAAAATGAAGATTTTTCATTCTTCCTCATCACCTTATGATCTACATGTTTCTTGTTGGTGTTCTTTTATTACAAGAAAGCATGATGATTCTTCTTAGGTGCTTTAGCAATATTTCTTGTATTTGCACCATAAGAGGAATTTGAGGTGGGTTTGGGAACCACATTTTGAATATAACCCAAACCTCCTCTATGATTTGCCGGATGTTGTTTTTCCAACAAATCGTGGAGTGAATCCCTAGAATACACAAAACTTATGAGTTTCCGGGATTTCTCTTCACATTTCAACGTAAGTTGTTGAATGTGAGCATCTAAGCTAAGGTTTTGAGCAACGAGATTTTCATTTGAAAGGCTCAATTCCTTAACTTGAGAGAGAAGTGTGTCTCTCTCACTAGTGTCATACACATGCTTTTCATCATAAATTACACTTGCAATATCTAGTTCATGCAATCTACTCCTAACAATCTTATATTTTGCTTTTAATCTATTGGAAGAGTTGATGCACTTACTAGCCTGTTCGGAGACCAAGTCAAAATTGATCTTGAGCTCCTCGTATGAGATCTTTTCCTCCTCGATCTTAACATCATCATCATCATCCTTGCAAGAGCTTGATGACGACTTCTCCTCCATATCCATGAGGCACGAATCCTCATAGGAATTGTATGCGTCAAGCCAAGCATCCAACTCTTCTTCATTTAATCCGGAGGGGATTGGTGTAGGACTATCAATGGCTACAAATCATGCGTGAGCATCCTCCTTTGTATCCTCTTCTTCGTTACTCGAAGTGTCCTCACTCAAATCATCAAAGGTCCCGACAAGTCCCTTCTTGAGATTTTTGGACTTGGACTTTCCTTTCCAATGATTCTTCCCTTTACCCTTGTAAGTTTCTTTGTTGGGTTTGGAAGGGCATTCGGTGGACAAGTGACCTTTTCCACTGCAAGTGTAACAAGTAGGAACCTTGTTAGAATTGGAGGCAAACTTTGACAAAGACTTACCTTGCTTGCATTTGAGAAATGCTTTGAATTGCTTGGCAAGCTCCTCAATTTCTTCTCCACTTGCATCTTCTTGCTCATCTTCTTTACTAGGAGCTTCTCGATGGAATTTCCTCCTCCACTTGATTGGCTCCTCCTTGGCATGGAATGCAACCCCCTTTTGCTTCTCTAGCTTCTCGGGCTTTGTTGGTTGAATCTCCTTTTTGTGTTGAAGCTTCACTTCATACGCCATGAGATTACCAATGCACTCCTCAACGGTATATTTGGACATGTCATACGACTCTAAAATTCTGTTGGCCTTTGACTCCCAACGAGGTGTGAGAGAGTCAAGGATTTTCTCTACACAATCCTCTTGGGAAATCATCTTCCCGAGTCCCTCCAAAGCGTTCACGATCTCAGTGAACCTTGTGAACATCTCTGAAATGTTTTCGCCTTCCTGCATCTTAAACATTTCATATTTAGATCTAAACACAGTTTGTTTAGATTTATTTACCTTCGTTGTCCCTTCATGACAAATCTCCAAGGTGATCCAAATATCATTTGTCGTTTTGCACATGGAGATGCGGTTGAACTCATTAGCTGAGAGAGCGCAATGTAATACATTCATAGCTCTCGCATTGAACTTGATCGAGTCCTTCTCCGCCTTTGTCCTTGAAGCCGCGGGTGTAGTGGGCTTCTCAAATGGCACCTCCGTGATGTCCCATAAGTCTTGACCCTCCATGTAGATCATCATCCTAATCTTCCAACTTGGGTAGTTGGTTCCGTTGAAGAGCGGGGGTCGAACGGTTGAGTGGCCTTCTTCATGAGACGCGGATGAGGCGTTGAATGCCATTGTTGCAATATGCTTTAACCTCGCTCTGATACCAATTGTAGGGATCGTCTAACCCTTGCAATACTAACAACACACACTAGAGGGGGGGTGAATAGTGTAATGGCAATAAAATTGTCCAATTAAAATTTAACTTGCAAATGCGGAATTATAAATGCAAGAGGAATTAAAAGGCACAATCAATCCAAACGCAAACACAAAGTTTTACCCTGGTTCCCCAAACTTGGGTACATCCAGCCACACCAATATTCACTATATTCCCACACAGAGAAGTGATTACAAATCTCACAAGGAGATACCCCACAAAGAGTATTTATGCCCTACACAAGTACCCAACCAATCCTACACGAGGATCAAGACTCCCACACAGAGAATCACTAACTCCCACTCAGAGAATTAGGGTTAGCCCTACACTAGGACACTAAAACTCCCACAAAGAGAGTTAATTCCCACAAAGAGAATTTCCTAGTCCCACAAAGTGAGAAACTCCCACAAAGAGAGTATCCTAATCCCACAAAGAGAAATAGGAAAACAAATTACACCAAGTAAAGTAAATACTCTTACCTATGCCTTGAGATGCTTACTCATGAATGAATGCAAGGCATGGAAGAGGATCTCCAAGTGTTGGAATATGCTTGAGAGCACTTGGCTGATTTCCCTTGAGCTGGACTTCAATGCATGAAGATAGATGAATGCTCAAATAGAGGGAAATGATGGAGCTTGAGAATAGCTTATTGATCTCTTGAGATTTTCTATAGAGTCAAGAGTTATCAAGTGTTGTCAAGAGTTCTCGAGAGATGGCAGCACACTCATATATATAGGAACCCTATATCAAGCCCCAAAACCCAAAGAAACAGCCAAATGAACAAATCTGCAACGGCTAGAAACTGGGTGAAAACGACAGGAACAGTCGACTGATGATGAAAAGACAGTCGACTGATCGACGGGTAGAAAATATCCAACGGCTATAATCTGAGCCAGGACAGTCGACTGAAGAAGACAATATAGTCGACTGACAAACAGGACATGCGCCTGTTAATCCTTCAGCAGGCGACTGCTGCAGGGGATGGATCGAAACAGAGAGCTGCACTCTTTCTCCAATTCTTCGCACATGCGACTGATGTTAATACTACAGTCGACTGTCAAATAATCAGGCGACTGTATATTCTTCATCAGTCGACTACTGTAAAATATGGAGAGAAGACAGAGAGATGCAGTGATTGCACTTACGCTAGACAGTAGACTGTTGGCCAATTCCCAGGCGACTGTAAGTATACAGGCGACTGTAAACTGATAGACAGACGACTGTGCGTAAAAATCAAGTTTGAGTCAATTGAAATGTTGACTTGAGCTGTGCAAATCAGGCGACTGTAGAAGGGTTTTGCTAAACTTTGTGACGACATTTGAGGGGTCAAACGAAGTCAGAATCAAGTGTCGTTTGTTTCTATGCGATCACCGATCAGTGCTCTTCGATTTGATATGTTGTATCACTTGCGAAGCTTAACGGCGAGGGAGGAAAAATTCGCTAAAGATTGGCCTTTATGAAAGGCAAACTTTAATTAATTTTTCCTCGAAAACCTTTGGTCCCACATCGAATATGATGAGAATGGGAGGGGTCAGCCGCCTATATAAATAGGGGTCAATCCCCCTCCTTGAAACTTGCACCATGCTTCAGATCTGAGTAGCTCCATTAAACGTGAGCAAGCTCAGATCGAGGCTTAAATTAAATATTACATCTTTCTCCTAAAATTCTTCCTTGCTCCTGATCGGGATCTAGCAAAGCTACAAAGGAGTTCGGATCGGATCCGAAGTATTTACGAAGGATCTACTCAAGGTGAAACTTTCTTCGACACATGGTTGGTTCGGCGACAATGGTGTTGCTCACCTCGGAACGCGGTGCGGTTCGGGAAGCGGTTCGGCTCGGGACGAGGTGCGGCTCGGGACGCGGTTTGGTTTGAGAAAAGCAGCGCGGGGCCAAAGAAATGTTGCTAAAACGACGCTTCGTATTCTGTGGAAACGAAATGAAAGGTATGTAGTTTAATTAAACATGCGTTTATAATTGCAAATAGGTTGATAGATCTATCCTTAGGGGTTGGTCGGACCCAACCCCAGGATAGTAGAGATTCTGGCTAGGGTTAAATCTTTAGGGCTTGATTTAAAAATGTTTTGAATCTGTTTTTTTCGCTGCATTTTTGTTTTCGTCGTCCGACCGACTTAGGCTGAACGTCGATTTTATAGCCCTAAGGACCCAGAAAACCCTACAGTTGTATCAGAATCATGTTTACTTGATCTATAGTTTTTTGCAATTATAAAATGTATATGATACATCATGTTTCTCCATCAGATGGAGATTTTAATTAAACTATTAAATTGTCAATTCATGTGAATTTTTATTTTTCGAAAAATTGTTTTTTGAAAATTAGATCTAATTTTAAAAGTTGAGATCTTGATAATTATATGATAATTATTGTTGTAACTTTATTATGAGATAATTTTAGTTGCAAGTGTTAATGCCAAAATTTTATATGATAAAATTTTTGTATCTTTAATGGTTTTATAATATTTCTTGTTAATTATGTGATAATACAAGAAGAGCTATTAGGTTAGCCTTTAAAAGCTTTCAGAAAATTATAAGATAATTTTTGATGGACATGCTACGATTTAAACTTGTTTAAATGCCTAATACATGATTAGGATAGCACCCTAAAATTCATTCCTTATAGTTGATAAGGACATTAATAAAAGTTATTAACCAATCCTAATAATTTCGAATTTTAGGATTCAACTAGTTGATAGGATTAACTAGTTTTAATGAAGTCATTTCAAGTCGATGGCACACATATGAATAATTAGTATCCTTCAATGGACCATGATCTGGTCTAGTGTTTTTTGACTAGTGATGTGGATCACCCTAGTTCGACTGTGGATAGTGATCCTGGCCTAGCCAAATCTCTAGCCGTATTCAGCTAGACCGCAGGTATGCGAATTATGATTATGTGAAACCATCAATTACATCTAGTCAATTACGTTTAAAATCTTCTTCAAAATTAGCTGTAACCATCCATATTTTAGAGGTTGGCAACTATAGGTTCTATGTTGTAGTCGTTGAGCACACTCAAGCTATGACATAACTACCTTATGGAAACCAACTTCTCATTACATGAGATGTAGTCTAGACTTAACCCAAACTGTTGTGTCGTGTTCATACATCGAGCGCCGGTGTAAGTTAGGCTAGACACGAAAACAAGGGTCTGACTAGACTAGTCATTGTAATTCGAATGAGCACACTCATGATCATAAGTGACTAGGGATAAAACCCAATAAGGGAATCACATATGATATGATTGATTAAGAGTCATCTACCAATCGCATAGTTAAGCAATTTGTTGAGCACACTCAAGATTGTGAGGCTCAGGGTGATTGGATCTCTTCCCACTAAATTTAATAAATTTAAATCGTTCATTATTATGGCTAAAATGATAGCCAAAATAGTGAGAGGGTATAGTTAGATAAAAGCCATTCTATGTATATTTAAAATTGAACATATGCTAAACTAGGATAATTCTATGTTTACCGAATGGAATCCAAATCATAATATCCTAAGAGAATATGCTAAATGGTCAAGGAGATTGATTAAAGGAATATCAACTCAAATTCTATTTGATAAACTAAACTATGTTTCCACTTATATTAAAATGTCCTTCTTAACACTGGCTCAAGGACAATGACTTCCTTGAACCCACAGACCAAACAGAATTCAATCCACAAGGTGTGGAACTTCGTGCAAAATGTTTGGCTCGAAGATGAATGCATGAGCGGTGCAAGACTATGTATCCCAACCGGATCTTGAGACGAGCAACTTGTTGAGCACACTCAAGGTTGTAAAGCTCAAGCGTTTGGATACATGAGATGCATGCACAGCTTTATTTGTGTTGGGACGCGTAATATCAAAATGAGATTTAGAAAAGAAGCAGGCATTCCGTAAAGTCAATTGAGAAAGAAAGTTTCATGTATCATTAGTAAAGGTAATATTAGGAGGAACTGAAAATGTGACATATTTGAAGTCACGGTTTCAGGATAAATCGTTATACAAAGGAATAGATTGTCATACGTGTTGGGAAAAGGAGCAAGTGTTGTCTCTTGGACCATAGAGGACGTCTAACATATTTTTGGTGAATGTCGTCACCTTGCTTCCGAAGCAATAAATAATTTGTATAACGAGACTGTATTAGGTGGTAATACATGAATGCGCAAGTTATGGAAAATTTATCTATGGCAAAATAGACTAGGCCATACCGAAGAGAACAGACTTGACAAGTTACATAAAGAGAGGGCTTTTGACCTCTCGTATTATGAGTCGAAAGACACTTGTAAGTCTTGTCTCAAAGGTATGATGGCCAAACTCCTTCTGTAAGACAGTGGGAGAATGAGTTGGAGAACTGACGGTCTTGTACATACGGATGTATCCAGACCCAAGTCTAAATTAGCATATACTTATTTTATTACGACACGTGTTCTTGATGAAATACAAGTCTGATAAAATAGAGTGCCCAGTGATAGAAGTATTTGAACTGCTTCAATCAGATCAATCAGATCGAAGAGTCGAATACTTAGTTATATAATTCCTGCGTAATTAAAAGAAAAAGTGATTTTCTCTCAAGTCAAGTCTCTTAGCACATCGGTGTGTTGTAGAGCATGAATCGCACTTTGTTAGACATGGTGCGATACATGGCAAGTGACTTTGAGTTACAATCCTCCCTTTGGTTTAAGTCTCAGATAGTAATGCCTAGTTTTTTGATAAGGTTCTGTGAGGACCTTATCAATATGATATTCCTCAAATTAATCGTTAGGAAGTTAAAAGATTACTCGAGTCTCGTGAGACAAAAAGTCGAATAAGACATCATAGTTGATGACCTGGACAACTTCCAAGATGCCATTCGGAGTAATGACTCTAAGAAATGGCTTGATGCAATCCGAAAAAGGTCAATGCACGTAAACAAAGTATGGAATTTAGTTTACGTGTCCAAGGAAAGTGTTTCCTTTGGCTGCAAGTGAATCTTCGACACACAAGATTAGTGCATATGGAAAATAGTGAAGTACAAGTTATGCTGGTTGAGAACGGTTATCATCAAAACTCCTATAAACGGATTGTGATGAAATTTTCTCGCCAACAGCTGTGTACAGTTCTATTCGGATCAGACTCGATGTAAATGCTCATGATGACCACAAAAACTGGAATATATATATATATATGTTTTCTAAATATGATTTAGAAGAACAAACTTATAGAGTTTTCAAGGTCAGTGGGAGCAAATAAAAGACATGTGAGGCATCAAGGAGCAGGAACATATGTTTTGACAAAGTGGCCAAAGAGTATGACACTTTATCAGAAACAATTATGAACCATCCTGATAACCAGTGACTATTTTGGATTATGCTCGTAGAGGACGAGAATCTGGATAAGATCCAGGCAAGACAAATTTTATGGATTCCAAGAGTTCAAATGAACGATTTGGATGAGATTCAAATCGTGATCAAGCAAAAACATAGAACCCCTTAAGTCTATACTAAAGACGGTTTAGCAGATTCACTCACGAAGGCTCTACCACATAAAGTCTAGAGAGACTTATGTGTAAATGTGGTATGAGATACTGGGATAAATGGGCCTAAGTGCAGTGGAAGATGTTAGGATATTGGTAAGCCCTCGAACTCGAGGCAATTTATCTCTAAGTAAGTATACAAACATCTTGTTCAAAATTACAGTAAGCTGTATGGTAAGAATTTATCTAAGTTAATAATAATGTAGTCGACATTAGAACTTAGGTAAAGTCGTAAGACTTTTGAGGTTAAACAAGTATTGAAATGAAGATCTTGATCATGGAGAATTGTTTCACCGTTAGTAGCATAAGTCTGAAATCGTTCGTGGTCATAGATATTTCGAGAAAATGATATCGAAACATCGGATAGACCATTGTGTCTGCCTTCACCATGGAGTGGTAACGATGATCTCATGGTCGTTCGACTTGGCGAAGTCGGAGACGAGACACATGTACTCATTGGAGAATGAGTTCACTGAACAACACACAGAGAATTATCACATGGTTAACATAACTAATCTGTCAGTGATAATTCTCAGTGATGATAGGCAAGATGGTCCTTAGACTTGAGGTCATTGTACGAACAAGTACGTGAACGGTGTAACCGAGATTTCTGACCTAGCTTCTAGGCATGGTCTGTTGAAAGGTCTTTGGTTAGGTGACACTTGAAGCGTGCGAGGAGAGTAATGACCAAGAGAGAATTCGTCTCTCCCGTTATGGGGAGTTAGTGTCGCATGTGTTGGTTCAGTCTTTAGTGAAAAACTTTGGCCAAAGTATGTTGGAAGAAGTCCAACATTATTTGACTAAAGACCGATGGAGACTAACCTGCTTCGAGCTATTAGGGTTGACAGTTTGACCGTACCCTAGACTAGATTAGGCGACATAGTTTTGACAAAGGGACTAAAACTGCGGTATTCATTACGGACACAGTCAGGATGGTCCTAATAATACTTATGCCAATGAGTTAACCACATAATTATGAAACCGAAACAGAGACGGCACATGCTGCTCGTGGTCACTGACGTCTGGGGTTTCGATCCCCGCCTGTAGTAGGGTCAGGCTGTAGGGTCTCACACAGAGTGAGACCTTCTTCAAGTAACACATAGAATTAAGGGAGAATATACATTGGATGTATGGGAATTAATTAAGTCGTAAAGAGTTTGCGATATAAGACATAAAACTGCAAAGAGGTTGCAGATAGCTTCTGCATTCAGGATAAATGATCCTGCGTGCAAGTAGGAGATATTGAGGGATGTATGCCCTCAGTTCATTTGTATTTGATGCAAATGGATGGGAATTACTTATGTTGCATATGATGCGTACATAAAAGGAAATAAATAATTCAAATATGTCGTAAATTGTTTGCGAGCGTATTTTAAATGCGTGGAAATGAAGAGGATTTTCCTATGAAAGTCACGGAGAAAACCACGCTCAAATCGGAGCCCATACATGCCAAGAAATTCTATTTAAAAGGAGTTTTAAATAGAAAACTAGAAAGCAAATAAGGGCCCAAAGGTCAAAAGCCTCATACCCATGCCCTAACTGGGAATGGGGCCAGCCCCGGCTGAACTGGGCCTGCGCGCCTAGGCCTGCGCGCCCAGGCCCAGCCTGGACGCCAGACCCATGCACCCGGGCCAGGGGCGCCCTGGCCGGGCGCCAGGCCCACTGGGCGTCCAGACCCAGTCTGGGCATGGGCGCCCAGCCTGGACGGGCCCCGCCCAACTGGAAGAGGATGTGGGTGGGCCCCATTGTGGGGCCCACAGGTTTGAGAAACCCTAGATTCTCTTTGGCGGCTAGAATTTTCAGCAAAAATGGGTCTTTGCTAAACTTTGTGACGACGTTTGAGGGGGTCAAACGAAGTCGGAATTGAGCGCTGTTTGTTTCTATGTGATCACCGTTCAGTGCTCTTCGATTTGATAGATTGTATCACTTGTGAATCTTATCAGTAAGGGAGGAAAAATTCGTTAAAGATTGGCCTTTGTGAGAGGCAAACTTTAATTAATTTTTCCTCCAAAACCTTTAGTCCCATATCGGATATGATGAGAAGGGGAGGGATCAACCGCCTATATAAATAGGGGCCAACCCCCTCTTTGAAACTTGCACCAAGCTCCAGATCTGAGTAGCTCCATTAAACGTGAGCAAGCTCAGATCGAGGCTTAAATTAAATATTCCTTCTTTCTCCCAAAATTCTTCTTTGCTCCTGATCGGGCTCTAGCAAAGCTAGGAAGGAGTTCGGATCGGATCCGAAGTTTTGATGAAGGATCCACTCAAGGTGAAACTTTCGTCGGCGCGTGGTTGGCTCGACGACAAGGGTGTTGCTCGCCTCGGGACACGGTGCGGTTCGGGAAGCGGTTCGGCTCGGGACATGGTGCGGCTCAGGATGCGGTTCGGCTTGAGAGAAGCGACGCGGGGCCAAATAAATGTTGCTAAAAATAACGCTTCGTATTCTACGGAAACGAAGTGAAAGGTATGTAGTTTAATTGAAAATGTGTTTATAATAAAAAATAAGTTGATAGATCTATCCTTAAGGGTTGGTCGGACCCAACCCCAGTATAGAAGAGATTCTGTCTAGGGTTATATCTTTAGGGGTTGATTTAAAAATGTTTTAAATCTGTTTTTTCCTATGCATTTTTGTTTTCGTCGTTCGATTGACTTTAGCCCGAACGTCGATTTTATAGCCCTAAGGACCCAGAAAACCCTACACCCTCTCCCTCGCTCAAAAGGCCAAGTGGCCGCCACACACTCAGCAATACACATCCGACAGACACACTGTGACTTCAGCATTAGCCTTTCGAGCTCAAGTTCAAGATAGGCAAGCACACCAAGCAAAGTCAAGGCATGAAAGTGGAAGAAAGAGGAAAGTAATTAGTTGAAAGGTACATGTTAAAGATGGATAAGAATTTATTTTTTCAAATTCGCCTTTCAAGCAAGAACCGCTTACACAAAACCGGCTGACGAGTACAACATACAAAAACAACAAAAAGGAGAAGTGTAAGCTACTCATGTTGTCCGATCTGTCCTTCAACTTGGACGTCTTGTCTCGAAGAGCCCTTTAGTAATCAAGGTGGCAGGCCTTGTCTCGAAGAGCCTGGTCGACAGACCCTTCGGCAGTCAATGTGGGAGGCCTAGAAGGGCCGGGATCTCACCAATTGGAAGAGGAACGGAAAGCGAAGTGTCCAGGAACAACAGAAGGTCAATATGTTACAGGTACACTTCCTTAAGCACGTCCTCAAGTGACGATCTGGCGGATTTTATCCCCTCGGCAAAGGAACGATCCGCCCGGTGTTCAGCATCAGCTAGTTTGTTTTGAAGCTCTTGACGCAACTGATCTGCCTAGACTTCTGCCCATCTTCTTTCCACTCGAAGAAGCACAGCTGTTTTATTTTTCCTCCATCTGGAGCTCCCGCCGAGACTTCTCCAATTCCCTGTGCAGGGAGACTTGCATAGGTCATGCAAGCAAGGACCAAACGACTCGTCGAATTTCTTTCGTAGCCCCGACTCCACTTGATGCAGTCATCGGAGTTTCACCACCTACTCCAATCTCCCCTGTAGCCGAGTCTCTGCTACTTGAAATTTCGAGTCCATGGACCTAGCTAACTTGGCTAGCCCTATCAGCTCGGTTTTCACCTCATGAAATTGGGCCTCCGAGGATCGAGCGCCTTCGGCCTGCTGGAGCTCTGTCTTCCATAACCAATGGAGCTCCGCTTCCCGTTCCTCCAGACCTCTCTTTAGGTCGGCAACTTGGTCGTCCCGCTCTTGCCGGAAATGGTTAAAGGCTCCGGCTGATTCACTAAGTTTCTTCTCGAGCTCGGCCTCCATCTCTTTGGCCCGCCGCAATTGAACCCCCTGCCTCTTCAAGTTTGGAATCCGATGTACCGGACAACTCAGCCATCATGAGAACCTCATCCTTTGTCAACCGCAGCCCCCAAAGCTCCTCTCTTTGTTTATCAATCTCAGTAGCCAAGTGATCCTGTGTGCAGAGCATTTCAATCTTCATCCGGTCCTCCATGTGGAGCGCATCGACCTATGCTTTCTGCCTCTTTAATGCTTCCTCGGTGGAACAAACCTGCAAGCAAAGGAGCTCCGCCTCCTCACCAGTTGTCGCCTACTCCCGTAGCAATCTGATCTCTTGCTTGAGAGCATGGGTTTGATGACTAACTATTGTAGACATTAAAAATGACTCATCACCTCTTGTGCCTGCAAGAAAGAAGAAAGCAAAGACATGGCCCGAATTCGAAGTTTCACGGTGCCTTATAAGGAAGAATCTTGCACTGCTCATCCATGAAAAAGCGTCAAGAACTCCCCCTGGGACGGAACCCCTAGGCATTTTCTTCTTCTGGCCTCCTGGATAGTAAGCTTGAGCAGTTTCTTCCCGCTAGAGCGTCCCTCCTCCTCTAGGTACTCGCTGCCCTCAGGGTCAACCAACAATTCTGCCTTAGCATGGGTGGAGCTCGAGGCCTGACCAACCCCTAGCTCAAATGGAGCCCCCCTAGATGTCCCCCTAGACGGCTCAGGAACTTTGGGGAGGGCAGACCCATTGAACAAGGGGATCTCAGGTATTCCCAAGGGAACGGGGAACGGTCCCCTCTTTCACCGGCAAAAAAACCTCTGGTTCCATGTCGTTCCTTTTCCTTCTCTTAGCCTTAAGGGTGGTGTTATCATCCTCGCTCTCCGGTTCGACACCACTTCCACCGCCCAGGGTCGAAAGGGGATCCATATGGACAGCGAATGCTATGCCAGCAGACATTCCCTTGGCAAAGGACCTCGAGCTCCTCTCGCCACCACTTTCAAAGCATGGGTGCTCACAGTCTTCAACCTTACGGAGTTTGCAGCATTGACTTTTTTCCTTTCCTCTGCAAGGCTGGCAGACGAGACTTTTCTCTTCTCCTTCCGGCCATGATGCGGATCGAAACTACCTACCCCTACAACAAAGAAACAACAAATTTTAGTGAAAAGCCAAGGCTTCGAACTACCAAATCCTGAAAGTCACCAAATCCTGAAAGTCACGCACCCGCAACAGGAGCTTCGCAATGATATTTGCCTCGCTCAGCATGCATTCCCTCCAGGCTGTGGATCGCCTTTTCGGAAAGCAGCAGATCACGCGTCCAAAGGGACAGAGGCGATCTGATGTGAAACAGCCCATCAATTTATAAAATGAAGACCTAACTTTAAGTGAAGGCCCAATGACAAGAGGAAGGATAAAAAGAATGCAAGATGCAATAAGAACCCAAGTAGATGCATTACTGGCCCAAGAAAGTTGTGCTCACAATGAGGCCTTAGTTTTGCTAATCCAAGCCCAAGAAAATTAAGGCTATAAATCTAAATGCATGCATGTGGGAGTTGAAGAGTCATGCAACAACCATCAAATCTGAATTCATGGGAAGATCAAAAGTCATGTGCAACCATTAAATCTGAATTCATGCGAAGATCAAGAGTCAAGTTCAACCACCATTAAACCTGAATTCATGGGTGAGATCAAGAGCCAAGAAGAATAAAGTTATAAATTATTGATATAATTTCCGTGCATGTCATTAGGCTCATAATTTCAGTTTGTATTTTGGTTTTCTCTAGGTCACGTTTATGTCTTTTGCTTATTCCTGGTCATTATGATGACTAATGGGCTACCAAAAGCCATTAGTTGTCTTTAATTAGTGAGTCTTTTAAGTTTCCAAGCTCTACCTATAAATAGAGCATGTATTCCTTTGTATTCACCATCATCATCAAGAGTATTAATCTAGAATTGAGTGTTCTCAAATATTGGGAGTTTTCATATCTTCTTTAGTACTTGTGAAACCTTGCCCTGTCAATCTTTCTTATAAGATTGGAGATCTAAATTCGCAAAAGCCCCCAATTCGTGCTTCAACCCAAGTGTGTTGCTGTATGGATTGGTTAAACTCGTGTTCGTGGTTGGACAAGTGGTCTAAGTAGCAGATCGCATTCTTATAACATTGGTTGGCTATTTGCATTTGTCAGGTCAGTGAACCACCCTTATCCAGAGCTTATCACTCCATATTTCCTTTCTCTAAGTCTGAAGTGTAGCGCTCATATCCTTCTTTTAAGTTTGTTTCGAGTTCCTTGAACAACCTACGTCGTGAAGATCGGGCCACCCCTCTGGTTTCACATCATTCGGTATCAAAGCCCCAGATTGACTCAGTATGCATTTCTTTTTATCATTTTATTGATTCAAAAAAAATTGAATCAAATCCTTTCCTTTCCTTTGTTTCTGCCAAAACAAGAAGCTTTCCAAAACTATTCCACATCACCTAGCTTATATCTTTAATGTGCAAGAATTTTGATTTATATTTTCTACTTTTGAGTGCCTTTCGTCTGTTTTCTTTCTGTTTATTTATTTTTGTACAAGTAAAAGCACAAAAAAAGAAAAAAGTTAAAGCAAAAAAAAACAAAAAAAACAAAAGCCAAAAAAAGTAAAGCCGAAAAAAAAAACAAGAAAGAAAAAACTTTGGTTCTCAATTCAGATCTTACAAATATTGTTGCATTTTGGTCTTGCACTACTAAGGAATTCCCTTATTTTCAGTGAATCCCTACACTAGACCTAATCCTACTTCGGGCCTAAACCCATCCATTATTCACAATTTTACCGACCACTACTACATACTTGGTTGAAGTGAGTTATTGGCTTTATTGGATCACTCAATAAGGATTTGAGTTGCAAACGAGCTAAGGACAGATTCTGAGGGAATTGTGAATTGGTGAGATTACAAGAGTGTAGTGTAAACATTGAGTGTGAGAGTTTGGTGAGGTCACACAATATATATTTTTCTTTCACTAACATGGCAACAAATCCAGAAGATACTACACAACACAGAGAAACATCTTTTCAAATGCAAGCATTGGTGAGCCATCTTGAGAGATTGTTTGACAAAAAGCTAGAACGAATCCATAAACGTTGGATCTAATGGAGAATCAAGCTTCTACACTACAAAATCCTGCAAACAATCAACAACAAACTCATGGAGATACAGAGAGCCAAGTTGATGGGGATGAATCTGAAGACCACGAGCCAAGAAGAACGAGATTTCATCGTGATGAACAAAGGAGACATAGAAACCGAGGAGACAGCTGTAAGGACCATCGATATGGCTATTTCAATACTAAACAGCGGAAATAATTAGTATTGTCAACAATTAGGATATATACAAAGTAACTTGTATATTCATTTAAATACAAATAACTTGCAGTGAAAGAATCAACACAATTAATGAAACAAAACAAATAAGCAAACCAGCCAAGCAAATATAAACACCAAGAATTTATACTAGTTCGGATCCTCGTGATCCTAAGTCCAGTCCTCTACCCCGTAGAGATTTTCAATCCACTATAACACTTGACCCGCAAGCAACATACAAAAATGGCGACACTCCCTGTACCCCAAACTTTGTACAATCTCTACACTAAAAGATTCAACTTATAAAGGAACGAATGAAACAACACCCAAAGCCTTGATGTGAATTTCAAATGGAATTCAAAGGAAATGTGTAAATAAAAGTTCAAGGTTTCTAGGTTTTGAATAGAAGAAACATTCTTGAAGATTTCAGTTTTCAAATGAAGAAAATATCAGAATTTTACTTCTCCAAATGAAAACAATGGCAGAACATTCTTTTGAAGAAGATAGAATTTAAGTTCTAAAGAAGAAAGTTGGAAAATGAAGTGAATGGAAGAGAAATGGTGTATTCATCAAAGGTTTTTAGCATATCTATCCCTTAAATCTTGCGTATTTTGATATCTGTCCCTCAAAAGTTCGTATATGCTCTCATGTCCCTCAAAAGTTTGTATTTAACCTTAATAGTCCCTCTCACTAACTTTCTGTTAAAATCTTAACGGAAAAGGGAATATTCCGTTAGTTTTGGGCTAATTTCTCATTAGGGGGGAGGATTAAGGGGGTCTAAGGTTTCTTGGGGAAGGCGGCGCCGCCCCCTCCCCCGCTGAAACCTAGGGGAGGGGGTGCAGCCCCCTCCCCCGCGTCGGAGGTGGAGGAGGGGGAGGGGTCGTCGGAGGTGGAGGCCGCCCCCTCCCCCAGTTTTCATGGGGGAGGGGGCCCCCCTCCCCGTCGTCGGAGGTGGAGGTGGAGGTGGAGGGTGGCCTCCTCCTCCCCCAGTTTTCAGGGGGAGGGGGCGGCGCGCCCCCTCCCCCTCGTCGGAGGTGGGCGCCCCCTCCCCCTTCCGACCCCGACGATGAGGGGGAGGCGGCGCCCGCCGCCTCCCAGGAACCCCAGACCCCCCCCTAATTCCCCCCTAATGAAAAATTAGCTATAATTAACCTTAATTTCTTAATTAATTTTTTAAAATATTATTTAATCGTTAATCATTAGGGTTTTTAGCATATATGTCCCTTAAATCTTACGTATTTTGATATATGTCCATCAAATCTTGATATTTGCTCATAAGTCTCTTAAATTTTAAACGTTAATCTTAATAGTCCCTCCATCCTGTTTTCTGTTAAAAAGTTATATTAATTAACGATTATAGTTAGTTAAGTAAGAAATTACGTTTAATTAATCATTAAAACCACATAATTAAGTGTTAATTAGCCCCACCCAAAAAACCCAGAAAACAAGGGGAGGGGGCGGCGCCCCTTCCCCATCCGCCTCCCCTCCGCCTCAGACGAGGCAGAGGGGGAGGGTCGTCGCCCCCTCCCCCCCAGAACGGCAGGGGAAGGGGCGCCTCCTCCTCCCCCGAGAGCGGCAGGGGAGGGGCCTCCTCCCCCTCCTCCTCAGACGAGGGGGCGGGCCTCCCTCCCCCTCCCCTCCCCCTCCCCCTCCCCCTTGTCTGAGGAGGAGGGGGAGGCCGCCCCCTCCCCCAGAGCGGCAAGGGAGGGGCCCTCCTCCTCAGATGAGGGGAGGGGGGGGGGAGGGGGCACCCTCCCCCAGCAGCCGGCGCCCCCTCCCCTCGTCCTCCGGCGGCGGCGGCGCCGCCGCCTCCTCCACCCTAGCACGGCGCCAGGAACCCCCACGTCGTTAAGCCCAAACCTAACGGAATATTCCCATTTCCGTGAAGTTTTTAACAGATAGTTAGTGAGAGGGACTATTAACGTTAAATGCGAACTTTTGAGGGACTTGAGGGCAAATACGAAGATTTGAGGGACAGATACCAAAATATGCAAGATTTAAGGAACACATATGCTAAAAACCCTAATCATTAACAGAATACATGATGTAGGGACTATTATGGTTAACGTTTAAAATTTGAGGGACTTGAAAGGAAATATGAACTTTTGAGGGATAGATATCAAAATACGCAAGAATTAAGGGACAGATATGCTAAAAACTCATTCATCTATTTATAGATATGAAAGGAAGTTATAATGGACATATTCCAACAGTCAAAAACCGTCTCCAACGGATAGAACAAACCAGTTACAAAAACGGTCAAAAAAATTGGTTGGCCAATATTTTTTGTTGGTCGATTATTTTGAAACGACAAAATTTGACCGTTTGAAGTTACTGACGTGGAACTGATATGAAGAGGAATTTGACCAACAAATTTCAAAGTCAAATTCGAAAAGGAAAAATTAGCCTGTTAACAAAAATGTATTGGTCGGCTAATTTCTAAAAGAGGACTTCTAGGATTCTGAAAAAACTAGGTTGTAGATAAATGTTAGGAGAGACCCTAGTCATCTAAGATAGGTCATCATCAGGCTTAAAAAGCTATAAAATGAAAAATACATTGATTACATAAAAGCCGTAAATATGACTGCATCTGAATTTGAGAAGTCTTTGTGCAGGAAGCAGTAACTAATGTTATATAAATGTTGAGTAGCCAGTTATCTGCAAAGAAGGAGTTAGTAACAATAATATGTTTGTCATATCAAAACCATATTGAATAGAGATATAGAATTATGGAATTCCAACATTCTCCCCCTTTTTGATGATGACAAACATTTAATAATATGAATTAAGTAAATTCTAATAACTCCCCCTGAGTAAATGTCATATTATGGTGTTTCTCCCCCTTTGTCATTGTCAAAAAGGATATTGGCGTCAATGACCTTCTTTTCTTTTGGATACCTGAAAAATAAACATTTAAGGAATGGTACCCTCTACGATGTAGGGTCCGAGGGATTAGTCCTTAGGAAACCAAACCTGTTACGACCTCAAGATCGGCCCAGCTGATTTGGACCCGCATCTCCAAGGCCCCAGTCTCGGCCCGCCGAATCTCCATAATGAAGCCTAGTTCCCCAAAGCTCGCCGAGGTCCCGAGGAGCTCGCCAAGCAGAATAACTAGCTCGCCCAGACGTCGTTCACCTACCAGTTCGCCCAAGGAGGAAGACGACACGCCACTGGCAGTTCCACTACAGACAACTCTGACAAAAGGGCTCATGGCCGCTTCACCGCCTGACCGCCTGCCGAAAGCATGACTGGTCGTTTCACCGCCAGACAGCCTGACAAAAGCACACCTGACATTAAACGGCTCTGACGGCCTGACAAAAGTGTGCCTGACACGTTCGGCTCTGACATCCACAGCCGGACCCCTAACACTGCCAGCTCAGCTAAAGCAACAAACTCTAACAACCTATAAATACCCCTTCTCCTCCAACGAGAAAGGGGCTGCCTAATCTGTAAGAATTCCTAACACATCTATCTATACACAAGGTCGAATATCCTCCACATATTCGCGCCTTCCACACCAGCTCGCCACACAAGTGTCGATCTGCCTCTAAGATCACCTTGGGTGTTCGACGCTCTCCTTACAGTCACCAGCTGACTTAAGCATCGGAGAGGCTACGGGCTGGCTCCCAGCTCCGCCTTTCTGACGAGTTGTTCTCCTTGCAGGTAGTTCGCTTCAGCTGCCGGCGGTTGAAGCAACCTTTGGCGATCAACTCCAGTAGACGGGCGACTCACCCCGATTGAAGGGCGACCTCGGGCTTTTCATCTGCGAAGCGCCTTCCAATCGTGTTTAGCCTCGTCTAACCTCCAAAACCTGTAATCATTGTACCCGTGATTCTCATTTCAATACAAATTCAGTGTTAGCGGATTTTACCCACAACATTTGGCAACGTCTGTGGGAATCAAGGGTTACATCCATGGCAGACCCCACACAAAGTAACCGCGGTCATCGTAGCGGTAAACACCTCATGCTCGAGGAGGTCCCCTCTCCGAGAAGGTCCCCCCAAGAGAAACTCCCCCTGAGGGGCCAGACGCTACCATCGAGGCCGCAGCTCGTGGCGTTTATCAAAGCTTTGAGATCTTTGACAAGGGAATGAAGGACATGGCGGCGGCAAAGTCGGAGAGGCGGCCTCAAACATCAGGCCCCTCCCGACCATTCAACGTGAAGCGAAACCTCCTCCCCGAGTTTGAAGAGGAAGCGGCTGCTCGAAGGAGAAGCTTCGACGAAGAGGAGTTAGCCGCCCTGCAGAGGCCCTCAACGATGAGGAGGTGGCCGGTAGACAGAGACGATTTGACGAGGAGGAGGCCGCGATACAGAGGCGGCTTGACAAAGAAGCAGCTATCCGACAGCGACAGTACATTGCCACTGCGAGGGAGAGGATACAACAGAGGAGCTTGGGGGCCCCCCCCTTCGATCGAGATAGTGCGGGAGCACTCCCTCAGGACCAAGAGGTGGAGAGTCGCTCTCGCAGGAGGTCACCAAGCCCTAGGCGCGGAGAGCGCCCTCGTCAAGGCCGAAGCCCCCCCCCCCAGGCTGAGCGCATTTCCCCAAGGCGTAATGATCGGCGGGAGCAGGGCCGAGATCGAAGCCCGGTCCCCAGGGCACAGAGGAGGGACTCCCCTGAGCGCTAAGGTGGCTCACCCGGCCCGGTCCCCATGGCACAGAGGAGGGACTCCCCTGAGCGCTAAGGTGGCTCACCCGAGGTCCGAGGCGGCCGAGATGTCACACGAAGATCGCCAGCACCCCCAACATCCCGAAGACGCCGACTTGCTGACGCGAAGGGTGATCTCAACCCCGATACCGCTTAGGTTCAAGCTCCCCCAGCTTGTATTGTATGACGGCTCGGGCGATCTACTCGAATACGTGCAGCACTTTAGGCGGGTGATGGAGATCCAAGGAGCGGACGATGAGCTCCTATGCCGCGCCTTTCCGACGACGCTGCAGAAGTTCGCCTCGAATGGTACAACGACCTTCCGGACAGATCGATTAACTCCTTTAGTGATCTGTCCCACAAGTTCTGTATGCAATTCCGAGCGGGACGAAGAAGGAAGAGAGCTCCTGACTATCTGTTTACGATAGTCCAGGAGGAAGGCGAAACCCTCCGAAGGTTTCAGCGGCGCTTCAACGAGGAGCGTCTCAGCGTGACGAGCTGCAGGGATGACCTCGCCATGGCAGCCTTCAAGAAAGGGCTCACCAACCGCAGTCTGCACAAATCCCTCCTCCCCGACCCGCCAGCGGACCTTGACGCTCTCTTCTCCCGAGCGAACAAGTTCATGCTCATTGAGGAGTCGCTGGGGGCGAAGAAAGCGGTGGCGCCAGCCGAGTGTCTCAGGGCTGATCCCCGACCGCCGCCTAGGCCGAGGCAGGATGACCGCCCCCGTGGGCGAGATCAAGAGCGATTCCGAGGGCGCAACCAGGGAGGTCCCCGAGGGCAAGATCGCCCCGGACCTCTGAGGGGGTTCCACGCTCCTAGGAACCCCGCTCCGAGGAACGGACCTGAAAGAGCACATGAGGAGGTGCACTACACCAGGCTCAATGCCCCGCTAGCCGAAGTGATGACGGCGGCCAAGTCGGGTGGGTTTCTCAAAGACCCGTCCCCAGAGATGAAGGGGAGGCCGACCTCGCGCAATGCGCAGAAGTACTGTCGGTACCACCGCGACCACGGCCACGACACCGGCAATTGCTTTGCTCTGAAGAGAGACATAGAGCGGCTGATCTAGGGTGGCCACCTTCAGAGGTTCGTCGGCCAAGAAGGACATGGGCGAGAGGGGCGAACTCCAGCGGAACCAACCCGACAGGCCCAGGCCCACAACATCGAACTGACAGTCCATCCTATCGCTGGTCTGATCATGCGCATTGATGTGATATGCGGCGGGCCAACCTTGGGCAGAACCCCGTCGTCACTGAGGTAGAATGACGCGAGGCAGGTTGTGGTGGCGAGCGCTGATAATGGGGGCAAAGCGAAGAAGGGCAGCACCACCCCCAGTATCTTTCTCTGACGAAGATCTGGAGGGGGTCGAGCTGCCACATGATGACGCCATCGTCATTGAGGCACTCATCGGGCTGGCGGTGGTGAGCAGACTTTTGGTGGACACCGACAGCTCGTGCGACATACTGTATATGTCCACGATTCAGAAGATGGGGTTGGGCGAGGCAGACCTGAGAGTACAGTTCCATGGGAGTACAGTTGTGGGACATTTGGGAGCCCTCAAAATTTATCAGTGCTTGTCTAGAGAGTTATGTAAGGAGAGGATGAGAAATGATGTTGCAGAGATGATAACTAAGTGTGAGGTTTGTCAACGTCATAAGTATATGACGATGTCTCCCATGGGCAACTACAGCCTATGTCCTTGACAGATCAGTCTGGGAGGAAGTCATGATGGATTTCATCAAAGGGTTGCCTAGGTCAAATGGATCCTCAGTCATCCTTGTTGTGATGGACCGGCTCAGCAAGTATGCATATTTTGTGGCCCTTCGACATCCTTACACCGCGGTGATAGTTGCAGCGGTGTTCATACGAGAGGTGGTGTAATTGAATGGGATTCTGGAATCCATCATTTCAGATCAGGATCGAGTTTTCCTAAGCCACTTTTGGAAGGAGCTATTCAAGACACAAGGGACATCATGAAGTGGAGCACAGCTTATCATCACCAGATGGACGACAAAACTCAAGTCGTCAACAGGAGCATAGAGACTTATCTCTGATGTTTTTTTCAAAGGTTCCGAAGCAGCGGGCGAAGTGATTTGCATAGACTGAATACTGGTATAACACATCTTATCATACCGTAGCTTAGACCAAACCTTCCAAAATTCTATATGGGAGTGACCATCCACATCTACTACAATACGATCACAACTCTACACCAGTATCTCAGGTTGAGCAATACCTGGAAGAGAGGGACAGTGTGTACGAGGAGTTGAAGCGACAATTGGCAAGGGCCCAAAAGATTATAAAGACGCATGCGGATGTGCATAAGAGGGAGGTACAGTTTACAGCATGTGACCGACTTTTCTTGAAGCTGTGACAGTATTGTCAGAGATCTTTGACTCACCAGAGAAATGGAAAGTTGACACCTCGATACGTTGGGCCTTATGAGAATGAGGCGAGAGTTGGTCGGGTTACCTACCAATTAAAGTTACCACCAACTTTCACTATACATCCAGTTTTCCACGCATCACTGTTTCGTCAGGCTATTGAAGACCACACACCTTCATCGCTACCTCCGACTTTAACTGAGGACATGGAGCTGACTTTGAAACCAGCAGAGCTAAAGGGGGTCTGTCGATGAAATGCAGAGGCCAGAGAGGTGTCAACCCAATGGAAGGGCCTTCCTGACTATGCCGCTACACAGGAGCCCTTTGGAGCCATTCCGCAGTAGTTTCCAAACTTTCAACTTGAGAGGCTCTTTTGGGGAGAAGTAATAATGGGATTATAACTTACGAGAGGTGACGACCGAAGCAAGGGCAGTGTAATGCCCTACGTAGCTACTGCACAAGTACTAGAGGGGGGGTGAATAATACTTTAAAATAATTAAGAAGATAATTCCTAATTATCTTGCAAACTCAACCAACAATGCGGAAATGTAAATATAGACAACAAAGAAATGCAATCGCAAACAGACGATACAACGGGTTCGGATCCACCCAAGTCTCCCCGACTTGTTCCCGGTGATCCTACGTCCCAAACACCCGGATCCCCTCCGGATACTTGAATTACCAACCTCTAACTCAAATTTGCACTATGAAATACTTGTAGAAAACCTCTACAAGATCAAATCATACACAAATGAAATTGTGACTCCCACAAACCGGGATCACAAACAAACTCTCACAACCGAGAGTTAAACTTGCAATATTCAAAGTAAATTAAAATAAGAAATGCTTACCACAAAAATCTATGCTTTGAGTAAAACTTACGATTTAGGGCAAGAAGGATTTTGGGGAAGATGAAGGCACCAAACCCTAGCTCCAAGATGATGACCAGCAATGGAGTCCTAGGAAGATGTTGGTGACCTAGAATCAAGCTCTTGGCTTGGAAGGCTCACAATCAATGAATCTCTCTTTTGAAATAAGAGTGAGGGAGAGATTCTTGAATGAAATGAATGAGCTTTGAATGAGGATTAAATGCTTCTCTTTGATTCTCTAAAGATCAATTAATATCAGCCTTGAATGCTATGAAAGCAGCACTCCAAGTATATATAGGATAGAGGAAAGAGAGAGCAAAATTCGTGGCATTTAATGCTCCAACGGCTTTATTTTGAAGCAGACTAGTCGGTCAAAGAAGGATGACTGACCGACTAGTTCATCAACTAGTCGGTCGGTCAATCAACATGAACCGACTAACCGCTTCACAGCCAAAAGATGAAGTTCAGAAAATATAGAACTAGGCGGTCCAAGAAGACTTGCCAACCGACTAGTTTCACACCTAGTTGGTCGGTGAGTGTTCTTTGACCGACTAAGAGTCAAAATAGTATAGTCTAAAATCAAGATGAACTAGTCGGTTTGAGAACAAATTCCAACCGACTAGTTTCTCAACTAGTTGGTCGACAAACGTTCTTAGACCGACTAATGATAAACAGTAGCTCAGGCTGAAAAACTGTACACAGAACTAGTCGGTCTAAGAAGGATTCCTAACCGACTAGTTTCACAACTAGTCGGTCGGTGAACCTTCTTTGACCGACTAACTGTAAACAGTAAAGAGCTGAAATTAGTCAAGGCATTCTAGTCGGTTTAAGAAGCATTGCCGACCGACTAGATTGTCATTTAGTCGGTTGGTTCTTCTTCTTGAACCAACTAACATGCACAAAAAGCCGTGAAACGAAGCGCGAAGCTTCGGGAAAGTTTGTATGGGCTTTTAATCCTAGCTCTAAGATATGATCGTTATGAAGATTAAAACGTAAGACCTACTCAAGGCTTAACATTCTACGAAACGAAGCTAGACGACTATAAATAAAACTTGACGAACCGTCTTCAATCACTTCGATTCGAATCTCTTGACTTCAATAGTGGTCCTTGAGCTTCAACGAAGCTTCAAGCATACGATCACGCGCTTTGAGAAGTCTCGAGACGTCGCTTTTGATGTTCATAGAAGTTTGGCGACGATCTCCATAACTGCGCTCACAAAGAGTTAGTTCACAATATTTATGTTTGTTCATCATCAAAACCAAATCTGGGGAATCAATACTCAACATTCTCCCCCTTTTTGGTGATGGCAAACCAACATAAATAATAATCAAAAATAATGATTCAAATGTAATTTACTTACTCCCCCCTGCATTGATGACATGTTAATTCCATATTAAATAATAACCATAAGCATCAAGCAGACGAGTAAAGTATAAAATGTGAATCCAATTATCGAAATTTAGGATCTAAATCCATTTTTATATCTTAACTCCCCCTGAATCTAACATATCAAATTAGATTCTTGGAAAATTGCTTTAAATTATCATTTAGCACATTGTCATTATTAATTCTCTCCCCCTTTGGCATTAGCAAAAAGAGCGGGAGGAGATCAACGACAACAACAATGCTTCAAATAAAAGCACGGGAGTCGTAGAATACGACCACGGTCCAAATGACACCAAAGGAAAATAACGAATTTAAATCAAAGCGTGTCAATGATACCATAGTCGAAAATCGAAAAACGAAATCATCAAAACTCAAATCAATTTCACGAATTGAGATATGGAATATACTCTCCAATATCAACATTCTTGATGAATTAAGTGCATGGAAAACAATTCTATGTTTTCATAGAAATAATTTCTATTTAATCAAGATTTAATCGTCGAGCGACGAAGTCAACATCAGATACAATAATATAACGTGCACATAAGAAGTAAAAGGCAAAACGATGTGTCTATATATATATATATATATATATATATATATATATATATATATATATATATATATATATATATATATATATATATATATATATATATATAGGAAAATTTTCAAATGAGAACATTTCGCACCGTGCGAAAATGTTTTTATCTTTTTTTTGAAATTTTTTTTTTCAAAAATTCTTTTTCCCACCCTCATTATATGTTGTTATACCCCCCCTCAAAAAATAATGGTTGAGAAATAATGTCATTTGGCCTTCGATCAAGCCATTTCATCAAATTCGCACGTTTTGAGACCGTTAAATTTGTAACGGGTGGATGGGTGCTCTAATGCCCAACGGGTTCACCCATTATTTTCCCTGGGGTATATAATTGTATGGATTAAACATCAAAAAAAGAATTTTTGAAAAAAAAATTTCAAAAAAATAAAAAAAAGTTTTCGCACGGGCTTTCGCACTGGATTTTTCGCAACCGAAGATCACTCTATATATATATATATATATATATATATATATATATATATATATATATATATATATATATATATATATCAAACATGATATAACAAAATGTATACATCCGCCAACATACAAAATAGCGATCCTCAGATCGGGCACTTCATACAACATATATCAGAACATATATCGAAGGATCTCAAAAACATACAGACATCCATCCAAAATACATCAAAATACATCAAAATCCAGAACCACCCAAACTATCCTAACCCACACTCTCACTACAAGATATATCATCCAATGTGCATATGGAGAGTCCTCCAAGCAAGCTCAGGAGGCGGAGGGAGGATCTGCAGCAGCAGCAGGCTCTGCAGAAGGAGTGGTGGTCACTGGGTCAGCAGGAGTGTCCACGGTCGCAACGGGAGTGGCCTCGGGAGCACCAGACGAAGTATCCACCGGAGGAATGGTGGCAACATGTGTGCTCTCGGGGGCACCGGCAGAAGTAGCAGCAGCAGCAGACGTACCCTCTGGGGCACGAGCAGCAGAACCAACGAGCTCCTGGAGCTCATCCTCATCCATCTCCTCATCATCAGAAACAGACGGAGGAACCTCTATGCCCAAACGAGAGCAGATGCAAGCGAGCATCTCCTCGGAACGAGCACAACGAGACTCCACACGTCTCAACAAACGTGAAAGCTCAGCAAGAGTAGGAGAGGGAGCAGGAGCAGCTGAAGTAGAGGCTGAAGGAGTCGTCTTCTGAACGTGACGAAGCGCCGCAAGAGATTTCTTGACGGCCGTCGCATTCAGAGGAGGACCAAGGGGACGCTCGTCATCAGGAGGGAGAGGGACCTTGAAGTGACGGAAGACGAGTGTCAGAAGGCAAGGGTATGGAATGTGAGCTGACTTTGTGGACTTTCGGATACACTCGAAAGAGTCCATCTTATCAAGAATAATCATAGCCCAATTGATCTCGCTCCCCATGAAGAGAGCGTAGATCAGCTTAAGGAATGGCTGGGATGGCAAGCTCGATGAGCCGTACTTCGGAAGGAGGCACGACTTCAGGATAAGATTCAAGACCCAAGCGTTGGGCTTAAAAGATTTGGATGGGACGCCAATCATGGCAGGAGGGATGACATGGAAAATCTCAGAGAGCATGGTCTGGTCAAGGTCAGAGATGTCATCGATAGAGATATCGGCAGGGAGGAGGCCAGACGATGAGACACCTATCAAATCCCCTAAGATTTTTACCGTGAGGACAATCGGTGTCCCCAAGACAGTCGTCTCAATGGAATGGGTCTCGTCATACTGACCCTGGACACGGTTCGCGTAAAATAGCTTGACTAGACGGAGGTACGGGTGTGGATTCGCCTTAGGGTCATGGCGAAGATAATCGAGAAGACCACTATACGAAAGAAGATCGGCTAGGTGAGGGAAGTCGGAGAACTGAACGAAGTGCTCCAATAGCAGCGGACAGTGCTCGATACGATTGTATGCCGCGAGACACATCGGGTCATCGCAACATAGCGAGATATCGACACCGCCAACTGGCATGGGAGCCTTCCCCTTAGGCTGACGAGTGCTAGATCGGGGTGGAGTAGGAGCCCTAGCGGTATGCTCGGTCTCCGGAATATATTCCGTGTCGGAGTCATCGGGAGGAGTGGGAGCACGGAAAGAAGCGGGAGACACGGTCTCTTTCCTAGGCTTAGGCTGCGATCTAGGCTTAGCGGTCGCCGTCCTCTTCTTCTTAAGAGGAGGCGAAGAAGACGAAGGATGGGTCGTTTTAGATCGGCGTTTGGGTTGCGGGGGGTCCGTAGGAGGCGACTCTACGGTCATGGGTGACGGACGAGAGGGTTCGATCGGGATGCGTGTCTTCGCCATAATCGAGACGAGACACGCGCAGACAAACGAGATCGATACAAGTCGAAAGCTAAAAATTAGGTCGAAGAGCAAACCCTAGTACAAACCCTAAACCGAGCTGAAATCGATAGGAAACTAGGTCTAAAAGCTGAGAAAGTTACCCTAGGTGGAGGAGAGGGGAGATCGACGGCCGGAGATGATCTGAGATGGCCGGAAAACGACGGTCAACGGCGGAGGAGAGGAGGAATACGAAGGGATTTCGGGGGGGTTTTGGCTGAGGAAGGATTTCGCATCGACTAGAAAGGAGATTAGTCGGTGCGGGGCTCAATAAGTCGATTGGAATGTGAAAAGACACAGCAGTCCCCGATGCATTTAGTCGGTCACAGTTCAAGCGCTGACCGACTAGATGACGATCTAGTCGGTTGGCCAATGAGCTTGAACCGACTAAGTGCAAACAGTAACTGAAGCCAACATTAGGGCTTGAGTTAGTCGGTCTGCGTTCATTCACTGACCGACTAGAACGCAATCTAGTCGGTCGGTCAATGAACATGAACCGACTAAAAGAGTCCAAAAATTTTAGAATTTGAAATTTTGAGTTCTCTCCTAATCGCACTTGGACGAAACATCGAAAAACTCTCATTAAACATTATACTACCCCATTAAACATCGAAAATCTTAAATTACGACTTTCATGAATAAATCGAGCATAAATTCCGAAAATTCAACTAAAAATCCAGAAAATCTCAATAATTCTAGCATGAGCATATATAAACAAAATTTACTATCATGCAAGATTATTGAACAACATATGAATCCTAAATCTCGGATTCACCCATAATCCCCAATTCTCGAAGCAATCGCACAAAGGATTCTTCCTTGAGTGGTTTCGTGAAAATATCGGCGATTTGCTTCTGAGTTTCAACGTACACTAAAATGATGTCCTTTTTAGCAACATAATCATCTAAGAAATGGTGACAGACATCTATGTGTTTAGAACGGAAATGGTGTACCGAATTCTTAGAGAGACATATTGCACTTTGGTTGTCCACCATGATAGGGCAAGTATCACAGTTTATACCAAAGTCTTTAAGAGTGTGTCTCATCCAAAGAACCTGAGCACACGCGGCACCTGCGGCAATATATTCCGCCTCGGTGGTTGAAAGTGATACGGAATTCTGCTTCTTGGAAAACCAAGAGACAAGAGAATTTCCTATAAAATGGCAAGTGTCACTAGTACTTTTCCTGTCGGATTTGCATCCCGCATAATCTGCGTCACTATATGAGATTAACTCATATGCGCTAGACTTTGGATAAAGTAATCCAAAGTCGAATGTGTAACTTAAATAACGGAAAATACGTTTTACCGCTACTAAGTGAGATTCCTTAGGTTGAGACTGATAACGAGCACATACACATACGGCAAACATAATATCGGGCCGACTTGCGGTAAGATATAATAAACTACCTATCATACCTCGATATAGACGAATGTCTACATCTTTGCCGCCCGTATCTTTATCAAGATGTGTAGTCGTGCTCATTGGAGTCTTCTTCCCGAAAGCATTCTCCATTCCAAATCGCTTAAGCAACTCCACCGTGTACTTGGTTTGGAGGATGAAGATTGCATCGTTCATTTGGCGAATTTGGAGCCTAAGAAATATTTGAGCTCACCCATGTGGCTCATCTCAAATTGATCCTTCATAACATTAGAAAACTCTTCGCAAAGAGTGAAGTTAGTAGCACCGAAAATGATATCATCAACATAAATTTGAACTAAAATTATATCATTATTCGAATACTTAACAAATAATGTAGAATCAACTTCTCCCATTTTAAAACCCAAATCCAAAAGAAAGTTCTTTAGACGGTCATACCAAGCTCGAGGAGCTTGTCTCAAACCGTAAAGTGCTTTCTTAAGTTTGAAAAGATGATTTGGAAATTTTTCATTTATAAAACCCGGAGGTTGAGAAACATAAACTTCCTCAACAACATCTCCGTTTAAAAACGCACTTTTTACATCCATTTGAAAGAGTTTAAAATCTTTATGGCATGCAAAAGATAACAATAATCTAATAGATTCTAATCTAGCTACCGGAGCAAAGGATTCTTCGAAATCGATACCTTCCTCTTGCCGATAGCCTTGAGCTACTAACCGAGCTTTGTTCCGGACGACGATTTGGTTTTCGTCGGTCTTGTTCTTGAAAATCCACTTCGTTCCTATAACGGTGTGGTTCTTCGAAGGCAATGGAACAAGCTCCCAAACCTCATTCCTCTCGAATTGAATGAGTTCCTCCTCCATGGATAAGATCCAAGCACTATCTTCGCACGCTTCGTTAATATTCTTTGGCTCTATCGAGGAGGCAAAGGCACAATGAGCGAAGTAGTTGACTTGAGATCTCGTCTTGACACTATCAAGGATATTGCCAATGACTTGCTCATGAGGATGGTCACGAACGGTATGAAGCCGTTTGGGAATTCCCTGATCACTAGGAACATTCTCAAAAGATTCATTAGTTGGGTTAGTATCAATAGAATCAATAGAATTAGAATTACCAATTGAATCACATAAGACATCCATGGAGTCATCATCATTAGTAATTCTAGTAGGGACAAAACCTTCATTAAATGAAACATGAAGTGATTCCTCGATCGTTGAGGTTCGTTTGTTGTATATCCGGTAGGCTTTGCTACGGGAGGAATATCCAACAAATATCCCCTCATCGGATCTTGGATCAAATTTATCCAAACTACCATACGTGTTTTTAATAAAACATTTTGCGCCAAAAACTCGAAAATGTTTAACTTGAGGCAATCTACCAAACAACAATTCATAACAAGTTTGTTTGGTGCCGGGCCTCAAAAGTATCCTATTAAACACATAGCAAGCGGTATGTACCGCTTCCGCCCAAAATTGATGGCCAAGTTGGCTATCATCAAGCATAGTGCGAGCACATTCTACTAGCGTCCTATTCTTTCTCTCAACAACACCATTTTGAGGAGGTGCGCGAGGGAATGAAAAGGTGTGAGTAATACCAACTTCATCACAAAAATTTGAGAAAGACTCATTCTCAAATTCCCCTCCATGATCACTACGAATAGTGACAATGGTGGTTCCAATGAGATTTTGTACTTTCTTAACAAATATTGTGAAGTTTTCAAAAGCATCATTTTTATTACTTAAGGAAAATACCCAAGTAAATCTAGAAAAGTCATCAACGATGACAAGTCCGTATCGTGCATTTCCTAATGAAGCAACTCTAATTGGCCCAAAAAGATCTAGATGTAAAAGCTCTAGAGGCCGCTTAGATGAAATGCTTTTCTTAGGTTTAAAAGACGATTTTGGAAGCTTGCCTCGTTGACACGAGTCACAAAAGCTTTTCTTTTGGAAGACAAGCATAGGAAATCCTCTAATAGAATTTAACTTGGAAAGCTTAAAAAATGTTCCAAAGTTCACATGACCAAAACGTCGATGCCATAAGTGTTGTTCACTTGTGTTGGCAATGAGACATTGTTCATGCGATTTTGGAAGATCTAATATATAGATATCCTTATGGCGTGTGCCAGAGAATAATACACCATTAGTATTTTTATTCAAAATATGGCACATTCCTTTCGCAAAGCTAACTTTGTAACCTTTGTCACAAAGTTGGCTTATTGAAATAAGATTGTGGTTTAATCCTTTAACAAGGTAAACATCACTTATTAGTGGTTTAGAAGGATTACCTACTTTACCAACATCTATGATGGTTCCGCTCTCGTTGCCTCCAAAGACTACTCGGTTCCCATTTGCAATGGGCACCACTCCGGAGAGCAATTGAGCATCACCCGTCATGTGTTTTGAACACCCGCTATCGAGTATCCAATTATTCTTGGAGCTAAATTTGGATTTGTTGCTCCTTTTCTTTTTCTTGAGTACCTAAAGATAGAAAATAACGTATCATGGTACCCAAGGTCATTGGGTCCTAAAGATTAGACCTTTGGAAGCTGTCACGCCCCGCTTCCCAAGAATGTGGAGGCGAGACGTGAGTAGGTCCGCTCAGACTTGAAGCTGAAAAGCCGCAAGTCCGATAAGCGTCAAATAGAACTACAAATGGCAGGTCCTTGCAAGTGCGAACAGAACAACAATAATAATAAAGAGAGAGACTGATAAGATTATCTCAGAACGTCCAAAAATAAATTCACGCATCCCAGAAAAGCCACCAGGCTAAAAGAAGAATCAAAAGGAAAGTACAAGAGACTGAAAAGAGGCCTAAGGCATGGCCGACATAATACATAACATCAACAAGAAAAGAGAGGTGCTACGCACCGACAGCCTAACAACGACTAAGCAGAAAACAACAACAGCTAGAAGGAGCTCTAGGACTGGTCTCCTATGTCCTCGAACTCAACACCTGCAACCTGCTCGTCCTCAACGACCAACTCTGGCTCACAATCTAACATGTGACACCCAAAAGAGAAAAGGGGCACATGTCAGCAAGTCTAAAAGACTTAGGCAAGGAAACTGAAAGTGACTAACAACCTAGCATTTAAATGTTAAACAATGGCATGACAGTTGAATATGATGCAACAGTTTAAAAGAGTGACAAGCATGCACGATGTAGCAAAAGCTACCAATTCACTAATCACTTATCACTTGTCACTTATCACTTAACACTTAACACTTAACACTTAGTGCATAGAGAGTCCACTTGCTGGCCAGCTCGTGGCTCAGTCCGTTTATCTCTATCACTATCAATCACTTAAACACTAGAGATTTCGCCTGCGCCGGAGTGGCGGATCAAGCCACTCGTGCTCAGGTGGCCGCTTATCTCTTACCCCACCCACATGTGTCGAGCGTTGTGGTTAGCAACTCATTATGCTCGCTTCTGGTCACGAGCCAGGAAAAGAAGTGTGTGTTTGGCATAGGGGTACACCTAGCCGGTATCCGAGCGTTGGGGTTAGCAACTACAGGGCTCGCTTCTGGAACACGAGCCAGGAAACATAGTATTGTAGCGTGTGCTACGCAGTCACGATAAATAATCACTATGCAATGCCATGAGCAGATAATTGCGTACCGTTAATGGAATTTAGACGTGACAGGCAAAATGCAATGACATGAACAGATATTCGCGTACCGTTAATTTAAAGTAAACGTGACATATGAGCATGATGGGGGTGACGGACCAAGCTTCGTTGTCAAGCTAGGTCAATGGCGTCTAAACGGCTATCCTTTCACCGTTTAGTCTCTTTTACGCTAAAGCATGGTAAATGGCCTAAGACATGGCCCAAATCAAGAGATGCAAGTTTCACTTGCCTGAAATACGTGCCGGTATCACAATACTCAATATCCAATCACAGATTCACAAATTCCAGAGCTCCCACGCTCGGTCCAACAATCAGCCTACAGTCCCGTATTATTAAGTTGGATTAGTGAGTTACAAAGCAGTAAAAGTAATTGTTTTTAATCTTGAATTAACATGCGATGGTTGGGGTTCCTACGGTGCAGATCTTACCTTAACACGACGCGAGAGCTACTCAGACGTCGGGGTTGAATTCCGATATCGTGTAAGGCAACAGCGTCGGCTCGAAAACGGCAACCTGGTCGTAAGGGAGCGTATCATAACTGCGATAGGGATAGCAAAATAAGCTACCAACGGGGAATATTACCAACCAATAATCATATTAGCCCAACTATACCCTATACTATTATGCCGACGTATATGCACTGCTAGCTTACACATAATGTAATAGTACTAAATCATAAGGACTAAGGCATCTTATCTCACAGGCAAACATATACTAACAACTTAACCTCCTAAACACCCTGGTATATACACATTTAATAATAACATGTGAATAAGGCTGTAACACCACCTAATATTAATATAGCACCTAATAGACATCAAACCTAAATACTATAGACTTACAATAGTAGCATTCACATGCTCAGTCCTCGGATGGCGACGAGGCATGCGTTCAGGAGGGGGCTCTCGTGGATAGTGTCGGAGGGGAGATGCCGCGGGGGACCTCCGACGAGACTTCGACGCCGGAAAAACGCCGAGGTGGCGCTGCTGCGCGACAAGACGGAAGCACAGCGGAAACGGCGGCCTTGGGCAGGGGTCACGGCGGGGCTAGGGCGTCAGGTCGGCGAGGGGAAGGTCTGCGATGATCGCCGCCAAGCGAGGGGAGTGGCAGCCGCGGTCTGCGCCTGAAGGCGCTGCCATCGAGCTTGGGCGCTGCCGCGCTGCAGCTGGAGAGATCCGGCAGCCTGCGGACAGCGCCGAGCAGCGCTGCAGCACCACGGGGTGGTGCACAGGGGGGGTTCAACGGCGGGGAATGCCGGAGCTGTTCTTGGAGGAGGCCGTCGCAGTCTGAGGGGGCGGAGGAGAGGCGGGAAGATGGAGGGGAAGTTCGGAGATGGCTACGGCGTCGTTCAGGGTTTGAGGCGGCGGATGAGATGTGTTGCAAAAACTTTTAGAGGCGGCCGTTCTATTTGTTTGCTGTCAAAGATACCTAGGTTTTCACATGCTAGGTAGCCTAGAGTTTCTAATAGGGTATCGGGTATGTTATTATTATACAATGGAAATTGGGCTGCTGTTCACGTGATGGGTGCTAGGCCTCTTAGACTAGGTTATAAAAATATAAGGTGTTGTGTGGGAGGCCAGCATGGGAGTAGGGATCTGGGTCTAGGCCTTTTAAGCTCTTAATTCAATTAAAACTTATTGTTAATAAAGGGGGGTGTGGGCTTCTTAGAGAGTGAGGGGCCTGGTCACTAGTGGGACTAGCCCATGCGGCTGCTGCTCAAAAACAAACCTAGGTTAATTAGGTAGGGTCAATGTTTAAGGAATTAAGGAAATTGTTATAATCAAATATTAAAACAAGATGTCTCTCTCTCTCTCTCCTCACATGGTTGTGTGCGGCCAAGGCAACAATTGGGGTTGGGTCAACATGATTTAGGATGTATATTATTATTAATAAATTATTAGGGGATAATACGATGTGAAACTTAGGGTTAAACAAATGATTAAACTGGGGAAAAGTGAAAGAGGGTCAAACGAGGCTCAAAATTTGCAAGATAAATACTGGAGTGACCGTGTCGATGAGAGACACAAGACAGAGAAGACGGATCACAATTTCGATGACGGGAAACAGAACTAAAAATAAAAAGGCCTCACGACGAAAGTGAAATCCGCGACGTCTCATCAAATAAGATCAAATCGTGGGAGAACGACCCGTGAATGTCGTTCCAAAAGAATTCCACAATTTAATACTCTCTGAGAGGGCCACAACAACATATCACACCATAGTGTCCGGATGAAAGACAAGGCTAAGAAAAATACGCGAACTTCAAGGAAGATACGCGTACAAAGGATTCGAGGTCCAAAGGCGACTCGAGTTGGGCACACGTCGGGGTGGCTTGCTAAGGATGCAACCAAGGTGCTACGATCCTATCGACTCAACTACACGACTCACATACCAAGCACAAAACCATTCGGGTACTCGAAATTGCTATACGCACAGCCGTATGACGAATAGCGAGTACCGGCCGTTACAGAAGCCAAGTCCAATTGGACTTAGACTTCCCAATGAAATCATCATTATGCACGACATTCATAAAATACGAATTCATGTAAGCTTGTTTTTCATTCATGCTTGTGTTCTTCGGGCTCCAAATAGTGAAGATTTTGGGAGCTCTATTCCTATTGGGAGCATGCATGCGGCGTTGATTTCTACGTGATGCATGTCGTGGATAGGCATATGGCACATGATGAAATGGTGCATGATGATAATTGTTCATATGATGATGTGGGTGAACATATGCATGTGGAGGAACACGTGCGTGAGGGTGTCTCACATGGTGTGCATGTGCCCGTGGATGTGGTGCATAAAAATCATCATATGTGTGAACATGTGGAGTAGGATGTGTGTTCCTACGTGGCATGGTATTGGTGTACATATAAGCATGACCCTTCTTTGGAGGTCCACCCAAAGTGGGTTTCTTTCCAAACGAGGGTGTGTACGAAGTGGAAACACCATTGGTAGATGAACTACCAATAAAGTGTTTGCTCCCACTCGTTGAGGCATCGGAAGTTGGCCTAACAAAGGTAGTAGATGATTTGGATGTATTTCCCATCTTATACCCCAAGCCAATGTGGTGATTGGCCGGAAGTAAGTCATTTAGGATTTTATCCAAATGATCCTTACCCTTATTGAATTCATTAATTCGGCCTAATGTGCACTCATATTTCTCGGTGAGAGAACGCATCAATCATCCAAAGTGGATACTTGTGATGTGAGCACATAAACACGATATTTGAGATTCTCATTCTCAATACTCAAAGTTGAGTTTTGAAAAGTCAAATCCGCTATCTTGTGTTCCTCCGAATCCTCAATGTGAACATGCTCAAGTTGAGATTTGAGATTTACAATCTCATTTCTCAAGTCTTCAACAACGATGTCGTTGATGACGATAGGTTTAGGCGAGGTTTGGAGACTAACTCATCTTTGGTCTTAGTATATCTATTTACTAATTTAGAATATTTAGACCAAATTTGCTCATTAGCTAATCTAAAATCGGCCATTGTTACCTCATCGCCTTCATCCTCGCTATCATCGGAGGATGACTCTTGATCATGCTCCTCTCTAGCCATGAAGCACATGTGTACTTGCTCCACTTGTTCATCATCCGACTCTCCACTTGACGAGTCCTCGGAGTCGGAGAATGTCCCGACAAGCCCTTTCTTGTACCCTTTCTTGTACTTCTTGGACTTGTCGAACTTTGGCGCCTTCCACTTCTCCTTGTGTTTGTTTTGAGGACAATCCGCTTTCATGTGTCCTGGCTTGTTGCATTTGAAACACAAAGGAGCGGAGGCATTAGAAGAACTAAATTTAGGCTTGTTCTTAAAATTACCTTTCCGGAAGAACCGGTTGAACTTCTTTGCCATGAGGGCAATGGATTCCAAGTCCAATTCTTCTTCCGATTCTTCATCATCGGTAGATGTAGATGTGGATGGAGCGGCCTTGAACGCAATCGCCTTTTTCTTTGGCTCGTCTTGCTTCAAGTAGGACTTCATCTTGTCCTGCAACTTAAGTTTGCTATCCTTGCGTACCTCATAAGACATTAAGGTACCCATTAGTTGGATAACAGTATACTTACTCATATCATTACCTTCCTCGATGGCGAAGATACGTTTCTCCCAACAAGAAGGAAGTCCATCGATGATCTTCGAGACTTTCTCCTTTTGGGTGTAGGTCTTTCCAAGAGCCTCTCACTCGTTGGTGATGTCGACGAAGCGAGCATAGTACTCCTTCATCTTCTCACCCTGTTGCATATGAAATAACTCGTAATCTTTATTAACAACAACGAGTTTGAAGTCTCTTACCCTACTCGTTCCTTCATGCAAGATGATGATGGAGTTCCAGATTTGATATGCACTCTTACATGTGCATATCTTGTTGAAGTCCTCGGGCTCCAAAGCACATTGCAAGGCGTTCATTGCCTTGGCATTGCATACCTCCGCGGCGACCTCCGCAGTAGTCCACTTCGCGAAATCTTCTTCGGCGGGTTCGACGTACTCCGTCAACGTGGCTCTCCATAGTGAAGCACTCCGAAAGAAATTTTCCATCCGGCATTTCCAGTACCCGTAATTAGTACCGTTGAAGAAGGGAGGCCTAGTCGAGGAGTGTCCTTCCATCACCGAAGAAGCTCCTTCACGGTTCCTGAAGGTGCTGTAATCTGAAGGTGGACGTACGGTCTTGTTGTCGTTGGCAGACATAGCTAGGTACTTGGCTTTGATACCAAATGTAATGCCCTACGTAGCTACTGCACAAGTACTAGAGGGGGGGTGAATAGTACTTTAAAATAATTAAGAAGATAATTCCTAATTATCTTGCAAACTCAACCAACAATGCGGAAATGTAAATATAGACAACAAAGAAATGCAATCGTAAACAGACAATATAACGGGTTCTGATCCACCCATGTCTCCCCGACTTGTTCCCGGTTATCCTACGTCCCAAACACCCGGATCCCCTCCGGATACTTGAGTTAGAAACCTCTAACTCAAATTTGCACTATGAAATACTTGTAGAAAACCTCTACAAGATCAAATCATACACAAATGAAATTGTGACTCCCACAAACCGGGATTACAAACAAACTCTCACAGCCGAGAGTTAAACTTGCAATATTCAAAGTAAATTGAAATAAGAAATGCTTACCACAAAAACCTATGCCTTGAGTAAAACTTACGATTTAGGGCAAGAAGGATTTTGGGGAAGATGAAGGCACCAAACCCTAGCTCCAAGATGATGACCAGCAATGGAGTCCTAGGAAGATGTTGGTGACCTAGAATCAAGCTCTTGGCTTGGAAGGCTCACAATCAATGAATCTCTCTTTTGAAATAAGAGTGAGGGAGAGATTCTTGAATGAAATGAATGAGCTTCGAATGAGGATTAAATGCTTCTCTTTGATTCTCTAAAGATCAATTAATATCAGCCTTGAATGCTATGAAAGCAGCACTCTAAGTATATATAGGATAGAGGAAAGAGAGAGCAAAATTCGTGGCATTTAATGCTTCAACGGCTCTATTCTGAAGCAGACTAGTCGGTCAAAGAAGGATGACTGACCCACTAGTTCATCAACTAGTCGGTCGGTCAATCAACATGGACCGACTAACCGCTTCACAGCCAAAAGATGAAGTTCAGAAAATATAGAACTAGTCGGTCCAAGAAGACTTGCCAACCGACTAGTTTCACACCTAGTCGGTCGGTGAGTGTTCTTTGACCGACTAAAAGTCAAAATAGTATAGTCTGAAATCAAGATGAACTAGTCGGTCTGAGAACAAATTCCAACAGACTAGTTTCTCAACTAGTCGGTCGATAAACGTTCTTAGACCGACTAATGATAAACAGTAGCTCAGGCTGAAAAACTGTACACAGAACTAGTCGATCTAAGAAGGATTCCTAACCGACTAGTTTCACAACTAGTCGGTCGGTGAACCTTCTTTGACCGACTAACTGTAATCAGTAAAGAGCTGAAATTAGTCAAGACATTCTAGTCGGTTCAAGAAGCATTGCCGACCGACTAGATTGCCATCTAGTCGGTTGGTTCTTCTTCTTGAACCAACTAACATGCACAAAAAGCCGTGAAACGAAGCGCGAAGCTTCGGGAAAGTTTGTATGAAGATTAAAACGTAAGATCCTAGCTCTAAGATATGATCGTTATGAAGATTAAAACGTAAGATCTACTCAAGGCTTAACATTCTACGAAACGAAGCTAGACGACTATAAATAAAACTTGACGAACCGTCTTCAATCGCTTCGATCGAATCTCTTGACTTCAATAGTGGTCTTTGAGCTTCAACGAAGCTTCAAGCATACGATCACGCGCTTTGAGAAGTCTCGAGACGTCGCTTTTGATGTTCATAGAAGTTTGGCAACGATCTCCATAACTGCGCTCACAAAGAGTTAGTTCACGATATTTATGTTTGTTCATCATCAAAACCAAATCCGGAGAATCAATACTCAACAGGCAGGACACGACAAACGAAAGGAGATGAACCATAGGCGAAAATGTAATGTTGAGTGTCAGGTACAACTCTGTAATTCTGGACAAATCAGTTCATCATGTATATATGGGGGCTGGGGTTATTGGGTTTTATGCTGAAATTGGTGAGCATTGAAAGAGAATAGAAGTAGAACCCTCGATTACTGGGAGAGTTAAGCATTTCACTTAAATTAAAGGCTAGGAGAGCGATCCCCCTCTCAACAGAAGCCAACTATCTTGTTACATTACTTTATATCAATAAAAATCCCATTTTTATCACCGGTCCCTAGAAAATTCTATCATTAGATCTATTAGTGAATCCATTATTTCTATGTGCATTAGGATGCCAAGTGGATCGACATAGATCTACAAGCAGATCTTATGATCAAATGATTCTGACCCTTTGCCACCTCTACTCCAGACGTAGGCATTCTCTCCATTACTTTCTCCTTTTCTGGTGCAAGTGCTTCGTGTAAAGACGACCACTAATTAATATGGCAATGCAGCAAAATGTTCCAACCACTTGTTAGAAATGGTGATTTCTTGAAGAAAATTGCAATTAGTTTGCCTTGTTATGAATAGGACCCATTGGGCCTATTGGGTATCCACCCACATGAGTACCCATTATGAATACTATATAAAGGAGGCTAGGGGTTTCCTAGCCTCAACCCTTCTCCAAATCTGTTTCTCGTTCATAACACGTTATCAGCACGATCACGCTCGTTGGAGGAGACGGCGGCTCGCGGGAAAGGAGATCCACAAATCGCTCAGATTCAAGAAGATCGTAATCTTCTCAACGGGGAGCGAAAAGGGCATCCTTCACCAACCGTCGCCTAGATTCCTCGTCGAATCTAGAGGTAAAAATCCAAACTTTTAGATCTAAACTTGCTTTTCTCATTAGATCTGCATGTTTTAGGATCAAAAAGTTGATAAACTCGGTGAAATTCAACCTTTTTAATAAGATCTGCATGTTTAAAACAATAAAAACTTGTTTTTTAGCGATCAAAATTGTTGAAAACCCCGATTTTTACCTCCCCGCCTTTGATCCAAAAATCCGCACGCCCGTAGGGCGAAACGGCGGCGCGCCCTTTGCGCCGCCGGCGGAAAACAAACGCCGCGGCCTCAGGCCGCGGCACTGCGCCGCGGCCCTGCGCCGCGGCCTGACGCCGCGGCCCTGCGCCGCGGCCTCAGGCCGCGGCCTGACGCCGCGGCCCTGCGCCGCGGCCTCAGGCCGCGGCCTGTAGGCCGCGGCCCGCCGCCGCGGCGGCCGCGCCCTACGCGGCCAGCCGTCGCGGCGACACGCCGCGGGCCCCCCTAGGGTTTCCCGAAACCCTAACCCTAACGGGCTCTTTTTTCGGGGGAGGCCCAATATTAACCCTAATGGGTTGTTTTCATGGCCCATAAGGCCAGAAAATTAGCACATTCACACAAATTATTTTATTTATTTTTGGCCCTAAAAAGCCCAAAATAGTTAAAAGAAAATTTGAAAGGGTTTAAAGCGGTAAAATAAAACATTAAAATATGGATCAAAAGGCAAAAAGTTTTCAAAAAAAAAATTTTTTTTTTTGCACGTCGCACACAATTTTAAATTATTTTAAATGCCTGTGTTTCGATTATCTGCGTGGTTGTATGTCGCGAATACATTATCTGCGTGGATGTGCAAATATTAGACTATGTTTTTAGGGATCAGCCAGGTTTCCGACACCGTTTTAAATTCCTGCAATTTTTCTTTTTTTTTGAGAGAAATTTTGTATGTGAGGATGAAAATGTAAAAAGAAGACCGAAGGACACCAAAAAGAAGCTGAAGGCGTTCGCTCAATGAAGATAGGGGCTTCTCTCTGAAGTTCCCGAGTTGTACTTTAATTTTCATGCATTTTATTTTTTGATGTAACTTCGGACTGGACTCTTTTTATTTTTCGGTGTCGGCTGGCTGATCCCCATAGTCCTAAGTCATTTTAGTTTTCATTGCTTATGCATTAATTGTGTGGATGTTAATTATTTTAATACCATGTTAATGTTACAATGAAACTGTCAAAAAGCATGCTAAAATCACTTTAATATAGTTAAACGCCTATTGCTAATGAATCACTTTAATATAGTTACCCTTAACTTGGACCCAGAAGTATCCACCCTTTAAGATACTCAGTAGTACTAATGAATCATTCAGTATTCATAAAGTCGAGTATACCACGTTGGTTGGATAAGGGGAAGTGTTATGAATAGGACCCATTGGGCCTATTGGGTATCCACCCACATGAGTACCCATTATGAATACTATATAAAGGAGGCTAGGGGTTTCCTAGCCTCAATCCTTCTCCAAATCTGTTTCTCGTTCATAACATGCCTTCCTTTTTTGCCTCATATTTGACTGTTTTGTTTTTAACTTAAAGTGTGTTAAAATTTGCATCTTTTTGATTCGTCTGCTAGCGGCTCAAAATTTTGACCCATTTAATTCGCTCAATATTTTCCCTCATTTTAGCTTGTACCAAACTTACAAGAGATTTAAATATATGGTTACAACAACATATGCAACTCCTTTGTTCCAACCAGGAACGAAGTATTACATCAAATCTTAACTTGGTCAATGTCTCATTTTCAGTTGTCCCTTTAATGTAAACTGATCCAATTTAACTTTCTCCTTACCTCATTGAAATCCCTACTATCGTCAGTGACTCTTTTGTTTATATACTTCCAAATACTCCAAAATCCAAATGCCAGTAAAGCCTTTCAAATTTCATCTAAAGGGCAGTGTAAAGAGGCGTGGCACTTAGGCACAAAGGTTTTCTTAGGACATTCCAGTCTGGAGGCTTTATGCAAAAGCTGCCAAAGTTTGCAACTCAATCCCTCTTGATTCATTAAGCATCCTACGTTTGCCGTCCAAATTCATTTCCTTCTCCTATTCATGTATTTTAAAGATGAGAATATAAGTCTGCTGCTATAATGATATTAAAGATTTCTTAGGCTGACCACTATCACAAAAGATGTCACTGTGGCTTATGAGCCCTCCAGGACTCCAGGGAATTACTTGTGAATAATCTAATCTTACCTGGGTAAATTATTTCACTAATTGGGCTCGATGATACTTTAGCTTCTTTTGAGTAAAAATAGTTGTGCAACGACGGTATAAGAACTGGATTTCAGAAGGTGTCTGCTTGGTAGAAAATTTATGTATTTATAATTTATTAGCCAGTTTATGATTTCTATTAATGCATCACTTGAACGACCGGAAAACCAACTATAGGTTAGCTTTGTTGAACATTAAGTCACCACATGTATGTTCTGATGATGAGCAAACATATTCTATGTTAATGCTTATGAATCTAGGCATAAAATATAATAAAAATCAAAGTTATGTGGAGTCAATCAAGGCTTAATGAATAAAAGAATCAAGACAAGAAGGATGATATTCAAGTTTGCATCAAAGGAACTTCAAAGAGAAAAAATTGATGTAATTTTTATTTTGTCTTGATTAGATTGTTAAAACCTAGTTGAAGCTCTCTCTCTCACTTAGGAAAATATAGCAAAAATATTTTAAAATGTTTTTAAAATGATTCCCCAAGTTTTCAAGTCACAAAGATGTTCTTATAGGCTGACTAGTCAACTAGAACAGATACACAATCGACTGGCTAAACCTAAAAATTGAAGTCTAGCAACATGTCAAGCTAGTCGACTGAAGTACAACTAGTCGACAAACTCATGTACTCGTCTACTAGTAAGAGTTCTCTAGTCGACTAGTAAGAGTTCTCTAGTCGACTAGAAGCAAACAGAGAGCATCATCTTTTTGACGTGACCGACACTAATCGATTAGAGTGTACTTCCTAGTGAACTAGTAGAAGACTAGTCGATTAGAGTGTACTTCCTAGTTAACTAGTAGAAAACTAGTCGATTAGAATGACTACTCTAGTCAACTAAAAACTAGTCATTTGTCCCAACATGATTGTCTCTAACTAGCCATTTTTGACTGCGTTGAGGGTGTTTTGGTAAATTATTTTCACATGTTTTTCACTATAAATTGAGAGGATTTCTCAGAGTTTTACCACGAACTAAGATTAATATTTTCAAAGGAAACAATCATTTTTGTGTGCAACCTCTCACAAAAGAAAAAACCTCCATAATACTCAAAAATTTTCAACTATTTTCTTGGCCAAATTCTTGATCTCAAGAGCTCAATCTTGCATCATCATTTAGAGATCAACCAACTTATAGTTTCATCACTTCTATACAAGTGTCACCGCGGCTATAAGTAAATTGTACTCAAACTAATTGCAAGTATGTCTCACTTGTGTGTGAAGTGATTTCTCTCAAGTTGAGAGGTGATTGTTTCTCGAGATTGTTCGAGGTGTTTGATCCTTGCGTCAAGATGTGATGTAGAGTAGTGGTTGTAATATTCTTCTATTGTGGAAGGTGATAGTGGAAAGCCCAAGTGAGCTTGGAAACTAGACTACATCAAAGTGTTGACCGAACTAGGATATTTTGTGTTGTTTGCAATTGCTTCTCTCTGTGTTGATTGAATTATTCTCTTGCAAACATTTAAGCTACCGCAATTTATCTTGACTATTGTTTCAGAGTGTTTTCTCACTACAAAAGCGTTGACCGTGGGCAACCCGGTCAACGTGGTCAGGGGGCCCGCTTGGGTCCCTCGGGTGTATCGAGTCGGTGCAGACGAGGCGCGAGTCGGAGTTGCAGACAGCGTGGAGCGCGTCGGCTGGGCCGAATCGGGGTCCTCGGTCGTCGGTAGGGCGAGGGGAAGCCTCGGCCCGGGTTGAGACGCTCGGCCTCGGCGGTCGGACAACGAGGGGTAGCCTCGATCGTCCAGCTGGTTACGTGGTCGGCGAGGGGCGGAGAGGATGCCTCGGCCCGTGGATCTGATGTCCTCCTGCGTAGACGAGAACGCTCGTCAGGGGGCCGGACCTTGGTTCCGGCCAAATCCCCTCCGATGCCTAAGTCAGACAGTGATCTGAAAGAGGAGGCCCGGCGGAGACGGTTCGACTCGAGAGGAGATCGGAACGGCGTCTCACGGCGCGAGCGGTGGAGGAAGGAGATGAAATGGGGGAACAAGGTCGTTGATGGAGTACCTTAGGTTTTAGATACCTGAGATGCGGTCCCTTGTCCAGTCGTCCTTCTAACCCTTTTATAGACCTCCCGCCGTGATTGCCCCCGACCCACGTCGCTCGTCTGCCCTCGATCGTGCCCCCTCAATCCCCCCCCCCCCCCCCCCCCGTCGCTGCTCCCTGCGCCATGCCCGCACCTCCCCATAACAGCCATTATGTGGTAACGGGATCGGGGGGACGGTTATCGCAGGAGTGGGTGAGCGACTCGTGCGTTATCGGGGCCGGGTCGGATCGATATTTGGGGGCTCCTTACGGGGCTTTGCCGGGCGGGCCTGACCACGCAGATGGGCTTCCGATCGGCGGTCGGGCCTCCGGGCTCGTATCTTTCGGGCTTCGTTCGGTGGGCTGTGCTTTTGGGCCTATGTTGTTGGGCCTTCGCAAAATAGACGTATCAATTACCCCCATCGGTGGGGCCGATCGGCCTTGGCCGGTTCGGTTCGACCGATGTGACTCCTGGGGTTCCGAGTGGCGCGTCAGTCGAGGCGTGGTTATAAATGAAGGTAATGATGAGGCGGGTCGATTGGACTTCCTTTGGCGCCGATTTCGAAACGCCGCCGGTTCTCCGAGGCCTGCTTCGCGTTCCTGTCAGGCGCTTCGAATTCGCCCCTGAGTCTGGTATATAAGATCCCCGGCTGTGTGGATCCCAACTTCTTCCTTGCTTTTCCCTCTGTCGCAACTTGGAGTCTCCCATCGCCTTCGTTTCCTTGTCTTCTCCAAATTAAAAAAGGTAACTCCTTTCTTAATTTCATATCATGGCTGCTCTTAGGATAGGTGGTTCCGGCCAAGGGGCGAGGGACCCTCCTGAGTCGAGGCGGGGCGGGCCCCGGCCTGTGGGATCAGGTTCCTCCTCTGGGAGTCGTTCCTTTCGAGATAAGGGGAAGGGGAAGCTCTTCCCAGACTACGCCGGCGATGATGTGGCGTCGGCTGCCGTGCGGCTCAATGTGCCCCCGGTTATCCTCCGAACGTCGTCGAGGACTCCTCCTTCGGTGGCCACGGAGATCCGGGAGAGGTACCTCTGCTACCCGTACGATGTTCGAGTTTCGTTCATCGACGAGCGGGTCTGCCTTCCGAGGAGCAATGAGGTCGGCATCTACGTCGAGATGTTCCGCCTGAGTCTTCGTTTCCCACTCAATCCCTTCCTCATCCAAGTCATGGAGTATCTCACGGTGTCCCTCTGCCAGTTCACCCCATGTTCGATTGCGGTATTGACGGGCTTCGTGATGCTCTGCTGTACCCGCGGTCTGAAGCCGTCTCTCCCCCTTCTCTTTTACTTTTATCGGATCCAGACGGTCGGCCCCGGGTCATGGTTGCAACTCCGAGCCCGCTCGAAGAGGGAATGCCTGGTCGGGCTACCCCGCTGGTCGGGGGATTGGAGTTCGGATTATGTCTTCGTGGTCTTCCTGGAGGGTGCCCAAATTCTGACAGGCTGGGGTGGGTCGGTCCGGCCCGACTCAACGCTAGCCCTCTCTGAGGCGGATCTGGTGGCCGCCGCGCTGCTGTCGACCCTCCCCTTGGAGGCGAAATCCATCTGGTCTTTGTTGGACGACCTACTCTTGAAGGCCGTCTTGTGGTCTCCGGGTAGGTCACTTTTTCATTCCTGGGTTACCCCGTAGCTTACCCTGATTTCGGTTTCCCTTGCAGGAATGGTTGGTCGCGAGTTCACCCGCGATGTTGATGAGCTGATCCGTCGTGGAGCCGCTCGGAGTCGAGGTAATACCTCTGGAAGGGCGCCTCGGCGGACCGTTGAGGAGGAGGTGCGCCGAGCCGAGCCTTCCGTGGGCAAGGTGGTGGCCGCGCCTCCCGCCTCTTCTTCTGGCGATCTCCCCTCCGGGGGGGTTGCAAGGGCCGGATCCGCCCCGCCAGCCCAAGAGGCGGGGGGTAATGACGGGTCCGGTGCAGTCCCTCCTGCCCTTGGCGTGCCCCCTCTTGTTCCCGAGGGTGGGGATGGAGCGAGGCGGAAGCACTCCCCTTCGGCGCCCGCGGAGCCTCACAGAGGGAAGAAGCGGAAGGAGGATGTGGATCCCTCCAGTCCGGCGTGTTCCGTGCTTCCTGCGGCGACCCCCGGGGATCTTCCGGTGGCCCTGACAACCACCCCCGTCGCAACGTCCCCGCCTCCGTTGTCGGGAATCGGGACCCTGTTGGCGGGCAGCTCAGCTTCCCTCGAGGTCGCCCCTGGGGACTCGGTGTTTGTCGACCGAGCCCTGGCCCAGCGGATGGCCGAGGGCTCCGTCCTTCCCCGGGACCGCAGTCTCCTCGAGAGGATTCCCGCCGACAAGATGTCGGACTCCCTGGTCTGGATCCTTCAACAGGTTCGGCTATCTTGCTGTCCTTTCCTTTCCTTCACTCTCTTCTTAGCACATGTCTCGTCTTTCAGGGTTCAACGCTCGCCGTGGAGCTGCAGTGTCGAGCCATCCGTTTGAGGGAGCTGGAGGAGTCCTCCGTGAGGGCCCACGAGCGGGCCGGGGCGGCGGAGGTAGCTATGACGGAGGCCCAGATGGAGTCTCGGCATCTCAAGCTCCGTGTGGCCGAGCTGGAGGGACGAGTGGGTGACCTCCAGGGAAAGTTGGAGGACGCTCGGCAGTCGGCTGAGGAAGCGGCGAAGTCGTTCCGCCTGGAGAGGGAGGAGCTCCAGAGAGAACTGTCGGATCGGCGTCAGGTGGCGCGGCTTGCGGAGGAGGTGGAGAAGGGTGTCGTCGGGACCCTGGGGGAGAAGATCTTCGAGGTTCTCAGGGAGACCTTCGGTACGTATGAAGACCTCATCGCCCCTCGGATTGTCGAAGTCGTCCAGTCTTCCTTCCGGGATTGTGCGGAGCGCGTTCGGCAAGCCGCTCCTCCGGTCGATCCCTCTCGCTCCGAGCAGGGGGAGGCGCCTGGGGACGCGTTCTCCCGATCTCGGGCTCCTTAAGTCCTCCTCTCCCGGCCTGACACCCTTGTTTTTACCCTCAAATTTTTTAGCATCCGCTTCGCTTTGGGCCAGTCTACTTGAAACGGATCCCTGCCCCTGCTATCTCCTTCGGCTTCGCCACCGGCTCCCTGCTTCAGAGCCAATAATTGCTGGTTGCATGGATGTTCGCTCAGGCCGGCAATTTTGGGTCCTTTGTCAACAAGTTTCGCTCTGTCGGTGTCGCCCTAGTTTCTGTAGGCGACGAACTTTGTTGTTCGTCAAGAGCGGATTATTTGTAGAGAGGTTTCTTCGCTTCCCTGTAGATAAGACATACTTTTGTACCTTGGTTAACTGTTATAAATGAAATTGACTTACTCGGACTTTTCGCGTATTTTGCTTTGTTGCCTCGTCCTCGGCCTAGGACTGGTTGACGCCCGAGCTGGCTGGGGGAATTGCCTCCAAATTCCCGAGCGGTGGAGTCGGTCGGCGAGGGTGAAGCTCCTCGGCTTAGGACCGGTCGGCGTCCGCGCTGGCCGGGGGAGTTGCCCCCAGTCTTAAGAGTGCAGGGGTCGGTCGGCGAGGGCAAAGCTCCTCGACTTAGGACCAGTCGGCGTCCGCGCCGGCTGGGGGAGTTGCCCCCAGACTCATGGGCGAAGCTCCCCCTTCCCCTCCAGTGAGGCGGCGGTCTTCATTCTTTTGCACCCTTAGTGAAATGTTGATTTCGTCGAAGATTGAGAAAAGACAAAAGGGAATGCAATTGTACTCTTAAGGGTCCGGTCGGACTAGTACATTTGGAGGAAGGGAAAAGGAAATAAAGCCAGACAGAGGGATGTAAACCTAGATAATCCCCTCGGACTAGGCTACGACTGGGGGGGGCTCGCCCGCTCACTCTATGATGCGGAGGGGTCCTTGGACGGTGTTGATCTTCTTCCCCTTGTCCGGCTGCATGGAGGTCCCTTCTCCGTGGGCCGGCTCGTCGGCTAAACTCCTGGCGTGCCCCCGGCTCATCAGCTTCTCAATGTCCTTCTTTAAGTGCCAGCAGTCTTCAGTGTCGTGGCCATTGTCCTTGTGGTACTTGCAGTACTTCTCCCCATTCTTCCCACCTCTTTTTGCCTTCGGTGGGGGGCGATCGGCGCGCTCTTCCTTCTGTACTTGAGCGAGGACGGCGTGATTGCCCCCGACCCACGTCGCTCGTCTGCCCTCGATCGTGCCCCCTCAATCCCCCCCCCCCGTCGCCGCTCCCTGCGCCATGCCCGCACCTCCCCATAACAGCCATTATGTGGTAACGGGATCGGGGGGACGGTTATCGCAGGAGTGGGTGAGCGACTCGTGCGTTATCGGGGCCGGGTCGGATCGATATTTGGGGGCTCCTTACGGGGCTTTGCCGGGCGGGCCTGACCACGCAGATGGGCTTCCGATCGGCGGTCGGGCCTCCGGGCTCGTATCTTTCGGGCTTCGTTCGGTGGGCTGTGCTTTTGGGCCTATGTTGTTGGGCCTTCGCAAAATAGACGTATCTATTATTTACAGGATTTGTTGATTAAGAGAGTTATTGGTAACACAATTTGTTAGCTTAGGCAGAGTGTTAGTATTAAATTTTATGAAACACTATTCACCCTCACTCTAGTATTTCTGCTTGACATCTCAGGATCCCAACAAGATTTGCATCAAATAAGCATAGTTTGTATTGTAGATTTGATAGTACCTTCACTCACTCAAAGATATTCACTGCTTTGTTTTGAAGTTTATGCTTCAAAAAGGATATTGCACCGTATAAGAGAGGGATTTACTATTATCCTTGTTATAGTTTACCTTAACAATTCCCACATCAAACATAGCCAGTTGATGTGCTTTCTTTTATCAATGCATCATTAGAAGGACCGAAAACCCACTAAGCTTATCTGATGTTTATGCTTTTTGAAGTTTATGCTTCAAAAAGGATATTGCACCAGGATATTGCACCGTATAAGAGAAGGATTTACTGTTATCCTTCTTATAGTTTACCTTAACAATTCCCCCCATCAAACAAAGCCCTTTTATCAATGCATCACTAGAAGGACCGGAAAACCCACGATAGGATAGCTTGGCATCAGTAAGCATCGTTTGTATTGTAGATTTGATATTACCTTCATTCACTCCAAGATATTCTCTGCTTTGTTTTGTAAGTTGTGCTTCAAAAAGGATATTGTACTGTATAATAGAGGGATTTAGTGGTATCATTGTGATAGTTTACCTAAACAATTCACACATCAAACATATCTTGTGGAACTGACCGAAAGAACAAGCTGAAAGGTTTCAGAAGCTACTAAATCATGTTTACTTATTTAGGTGCATGGTGATTGACTATGAAGTTATGACAAACATGTATATTTCTTGCAGTTACTAATGGTTTCTCGTATATTTTTCATAGATGTGATCTTACCCATTAAGTCCAATAGGTTATGGCATCTGCTGCTGCCATAACCTATTATGAGGTGCCATTATCATGACCATAAACATGATCATTATGTGGACGGTATTTTCTTTGTAATGGGATCATCGTTATGATTTTCTGACTATATAAATGGCTCGTTTACATGGCTAACCCTTTACAAAGGGAGCTACTTTTTCATTCTAGAAATGATGAAAAAATACAATGAAAATATATAAACTATGAAAAAGATTTTTCTTCCCACTTGTCCTTGCACCCCGAAATTTTAAATTTCTGTTTCAATTCCTTAATTATTCTGGGCATACTTCGCTTACAACTCGAAGTCAACTCCCTCGAAGCTTATGCGCTTACGAGATCAATGATATAACATTTAGGGTAGTGATATTGTGCCTTCCGCTAGGCCATTAAATTGATTTAATTTTACTATGTTGCTACTATTTGATTAAATATTTATTTGATGCTATATTTCCAACAATCTAAAGGGTACAAATCTTGTTTGGTCAACCAAGACAGACCTACCAAAAACGGTACAACTACCTAGCCATTAGTATCCTTTAGTGCATCATTTTCCAGAGAGTTAACCTCAAGTGGTAAGCTCAAGATGCTCAAGATGAGAAAGGACTCGTAATGGGAATTATAACTTTGTAAGTTGAAGGATAATGTGATGGAAAACTCTTTTAATCGTTTGATACTTTTATATATTTCTCTCATTTTTGTACAAATCATTCGCCTTTTATAAGAGTCTATCATAAAGATAACATTGCCATTTTAATTTGTGCGTTATTGTAGCTTTATGACGCTAATTACATCTTTTATACTAAATTCTTATAAAATGATAATTATTTGTATAAAATGAGAAAAGTGTATGAAACTATTAAAAGTCAAAGGAGTTTTCATCCCCATTGCACTTACACTTTCAAAAGTTTCAATTTCCATCCTGACTCATTTCTCATCAATATGCATATTCAGCTTACAACTCGATATCAACTCTGTACCGCTATTAGGATACCTATTTTGCCTAACCGCACAAGATCAACAATATACCATTAAGATTGTTGAAAATTTAATTCCGAATAAATATTTAATCAAACAGCAGTAAAATAGTAATACTAACACAACTTTACCAACCTTAGAAAATGTCCAATATCACTAGGGCTGTTGACGAACAGAACGTTCAACGAACTACTCGTGAACAAGCTCGGTATATGTTCGTTTACGTTCGTTTGGGAAGCTTAATGAACAAGCTTGAACAGATTTTTGGAGCTCGGTTAGTAAACGAACAGAGCTTGAACATAACTATGTTCGTTCATTTATGTTCATGAACAAGCTCGTGAACAAGCTCGTGAACAAGCTCGTTAAGTGTTCGTGAACAAGCTCGTTAAGTGATGTTCATGAACAAGCTCGTTAAGTGCTGTTCGTGAACAAGGGCTTGAGTGAATTAAAATTAAAATTAAACACTCACCTCCTCAAATTGAATTAAACACCTCCACCACTTCAACTTCCCAGCTTCCCACTCCTAGACTCCCAGGCTCCCAGCTCTCTTTTGGGCCATTGCCATTATTCGTTCGTTTGTTTGAAAATCTGTTCATGAACAAAATTGATTGTGTGTTCGTGAACACGTTCCCAAACATGTTCACGAACACGCTCGATAAGTCTTCTTAACGAACAGAACGTTCGTTCGGTAAGCTCGGTTTACGTTCATTTATGTTCGTTTACGTTCGTTCGATAAGCTTAACAAACAAGCTTGAACATGTTTTTAGAGCTCGGTTAGTAAACGAACAGAGCTTGAACATAGATTTTGTTCATGAACAAAACCAAGCACACTGTTCAAGCTCGTTCAAGCTCGTTCGTCAACAGCCCTAAATATCACTACTATAAACGATATATCATCAATTTTGTATGATCAACCAAGGTGAAATCATAATAGCAGTACAACTCCCCGTCTACAGATATCTCTAACTCACAAGTTTTGAGCGAGTTGACCTCAACCCATAAGCAGGTATCTCTAACTCACAAGTTTCGAGTGAGTTGACCTCAACCCATAAGCAAAATATGCCCAATATGATGTACGGGTTGGAGTGAAATTTGGAACTTTACAAGTGTCAGAACAATTAGGAAAAGATTGTTTTTCATAGTTGTATATCTTTTTCATGTATTGTTCCATCATTTCTAGTGTAAAAAGTGACTCGCTTATAAAAGGCTAACCATATAAATAAACCAATGACATAGTCATAAAATCATGATGATGTCGGTAAAAAACGAAACCGACAACATGATACCTAAGTTTATTGTCATAATACTGGCAACCCATAATGACAAATGATGGCATTTAAGTAAGTTCTAAATAAATCAAATTTAATATGAACTTTATACCGTTCTTTTTGATTAAATTTTCTAACAAAATTGACCTTTTGTCCGGCAGATTGTGCAAGAAGCTGTCCCTTCATAAAAAATTTCGGCACATCGAGCTACAACAATGTTATCTTTGCGGAAAAAACTATTTGCTAAATGAACTAGCTTGAATCAGATATCTTCATCATTTTGACACTGGTCTGCAGGTGGTAACCATCTCGTTTTAAATTGTCCAGATGGTTGATGGATATATAGGAAAGTTAAAGGCGTATGGACATCATGGACGATAAATAAAAATCTGTGAGCCCATGAGAATGGTTTGTCATGGTATAACAATACAGGTAAGTCAGGGAATTGGTTGAAGCATTCAATAGGCCATTTCAGCAAATATCTCAGCACCTTTTCTCTACTGCACGAACAAGATGCTTTCTTATCATATTGACTTCTTATGAATTTTTGCTTTTTTATCACTTACGCCTCCTGTGGTGCTATTTCAACGTTGGTTTTAGTTTCATTGATTTCCATGAAAAACAAGGCGTCTAGTCATCAACTTTTTGGCCCAAAAGACAACTCTACATATTGTTTCTTAGTGATCCACTTTGTAGAAATTATTAATTGCTTTCTACATTCTAGATCAAGCTACCAAAAAGTAAACCAAGGTTAGAGGTCTTGATTTCGGTTTCGATTTCGGTGTTCCTGAGAATTTTAGGTTTCGGGCAGTTTCATTCGTTTCGGTGGTTTCAGAGTTTCGTTTCGTTTCGTTTCATTTGTATCAACAGTTTCTATAATTTCATTTTGAGTATCGATTTCGGTTTCAGAGATTTTTTAAATATCTATATACACATAGTATTATATATATAATTATATTCCATTTTATACACCGATAATTTACACTAGATATATAGTATAAAAATTTTAGTTGGACCTTCTCTAGGACTTCAGCCAGCCCTTTATTATTTTATTAATATAAAATAATAATAGTACATAAAATGATGAGGCATAAATCTGACCTTATAATATAAAAATAAAGCAAATAAAGCAAAAGATACAAAAATATCATTCTAAGTTATTATCATCTGATTGTAGTGCAGAGTTCTAGGTAAATAGCAATATTGCATCTGTTTCAACTTCAAAAATGATATCAGCATCTTATCATATGCAGAGGGTTGGCTCTGCGCGATAAAAAGCATTTTATGGCTGCCTTGATTGCTAGACTACTAATTGATATTTGAACCATATATGTAATGACTAACATAATCTCAATAAATATTAGAGTGTCTAATGTGTAATAATCATCATGACTATCTAAATATCTACCGAAATATGATTTGTGAATGCCAATATTATCATAACATCCATAATAATCAAAACGTTGATACCTGAAATGATCAGATTATCTACAGTTGGTTTATTCCTCCTTTCTTCACTTTGATGTTGCCTATCATGATCTCTATACATATGCAAAATGAATTGTTTCATAAGCATGGTCCATACTTATCTACGTAGAACGATTATATTTTGAAGCCATGGTGATGAACCATCTTAGAAGCTTAGGTTTTCCACAAAAATTTTAAGTCAAACTATTTTGGTCGACTAGCAACTTAATGTATCTTCGGTTCCTTAGTCCTAGTCGACTAACACTTTTCCATGGTCGATTAATGGATTTGCGGAACTTGGACTTTCAGTTTTAGTCGACTAACAACTTTTCCTGGTCGACTAAAGCATTTATATAATTTGGACTTTTGGTCCTAGTGGACTAAATATTTTTCCTAGTAGAGTAATTGCACTTGCATAACTTTTCTGGTTGACTAACAGATTTTTCCTTATGGACTAAAGTCAGTTATAACGGATCTCTTTTTTTACATTCCAGTGCCTAGTCGACTATATTTTTCCTATTCGACTAACATCAGTTTTGACAGTTTTGCAAATAGCAGTTTTCTGGCCGTTTTAAGCAGTTTTTGGCAATTATTTAGGGCACCTTTCAGTCATATAAATATGTCCTGAACCCATGTCATTCACAACAAGTTCTCTCACTTTCTCACTCTAAAATTTTTGGATTTTCTCTCTAAGAAAAGCTGTGTTTCTTGGTTCCTTGGAGAACAAAGCGCTAAAAATTTCTTCATAGGAATTCCATCTTCAAGAATGTTTCTACCCATTCTTCCAATCAAAAAATATTGAAGATCTCTCACCTTCCTTGTGATTCATCTCACATCATAAGACTATAAGTGATATTGTTTTTACTTTACTTTTGAAACCGAATCGCTTGCTGAAGAGATTGTACAAAGTTTGCGACACTGGAAGTGTTGGTATTTTTGTATGTTTTGCGCTTGCGAGTAGCAAGTGGCAATAGTGGATTAAAAATCTCTATGGGAAGTAGTGGACTAGACGTAGAAATAAGAAGATCCGAACCAGAATGAATTCTCTGTGTTTGCGGTTGGCTCTTTTCTAAATTGTGATCTTTTCTTCTGCATTATTTATTGCAAGTTTTAGTAACTTTTAATTTGCATATTTGTCGCGATATGCACTATTTAACCCCTTTTAGTGTATTGGTTGTGCCAGGAGATCCAATAATCCAGCCTGATAGAAAAAAGAAATGCTTGGTGCAGACTGATTTATTTTCATATGGGGATCTTTGCCATCTCTCTATTTTTTTTTTCTTTGCCACTACCATCTTTTTTGGATTTTTCCTTATAGGGAGGCACATAAGCTTACATGGTAGTTTGGAATGGGATACAACCCCCCCCCCCAAAGATGGGAGAAAGTTTGTATAAAATGAGAAAATTTATTGCATGCCTAACCAAAACAAACCCTCGCGAAAGATGGTAGCATGTGTGCATACAATGTTATAGCATTGGTGCATCACAAACTCCGAATCAGTATATGGTGAATTTTATGATATGTGTGCTTTCCCATTTGCAAGTGTTGTATGGTGAATTTATGCCATGTATTTTAATGTAAATATCTCCCCGTATACGGCTAATGGAAAGATTCAGATCCATGACCTCTCACGTAAGGAAGGACATGTTATGTTACTTAAGCTAAAGCTTAGTAGGCTTTGCTTCTGCCTTCTTGTTCTCTTTTTTAATGCAGTTCCTCTCTTTCAAATTATCTTCTTCATTTCAACCATGAGCATAGGTTGTTTCCGTTTATCTTTTCATAGAATTTTCACTTTTTTCATTTCAGCCCAAATTGTGTTATATATGATTTTGTAGTTACGTTATATCTACCATTAAGTAACAAGGGGTACCGTATTTGGTTAAAAAGAATACCTCTATATATTCTCCATTAGCACACTTTAACATCTATTTATTTAACTCATAGCATTTTACCATCCAACTTAAGCTACTGAAAGGCATGGTGAGGACTAATTACAGATTAAAAAGAAGAACCTAAATCAACCGCATCCCCTCGTGTATAGTATAACCAACCTCATGAACCATAACATTTGTCAATCAACAATTTAGGTTTAAATAGACTCTTTGTTCACCATTAGCTTATGCCCAAGTAGTTCAGTATTAGCTAGCTTAGTCTCTCTAAAATTAAGGGAAAGCAACAAAGACTATATTTGTTAACTGTATCAAAATTAATACCACAGGAATCACAAATAAAATTGTGACCCAGGCCAAATTCAATCGCATTCTTCTTATAGAAATGATGTCAGTCCATGCCAGAATATTTTCATGCTCAATAGCCAACAGCTAGATAACCCAATTCAAACCACGCAGCAACTGGACAGATAAAGAGTTCAAGATCCAACATTTTGAGAAAGAAAAGCATTTTAACACATTTCATTATAACACAGATTAGTGTTCTTAAAGGCAGACCCCCGTCAAATCTTTATTTTAGCATTCTCCCTAAGCTCCTCCAATTTCTTCATCATCAGAACACCACAAAACTACAATTAAGTATAAGCAAGAAAAGAGCAGAAAGAAGCCCATACCAATGAATGGATCACTCGGATTGAGCTCCTGCAGTGGCGGCGGCCTCCTGCTGCCGAAGCCTCTCGAGGGCCTTCTGGTGGGCCCAGGTCTCAAGGGTGAGATCAGGCTTGGCGTTGAGGCCGACGCCGAGGATGACGATGGTGAGGAAGGAGGTCAAGTAGCAGGGAAGCTCCCAGTCCTCCCACTTCCGAGATTCTCCCGGCGGCGGCGGCGTCCGATTGAAGAGGTAGGCGCTGGGCTTCTCCTCCAAGCCCCCATGGCCCACGTCGTGCCCGTGCCCCTGGCCGGCGGCGCCGCATCTGGTCCGGGTCGACGAGGGGAGGCGGGACCGGAGCATACCGGAGAAAACCCTAGACATCTCTACCGCCGCCCGCTGTTTGGATCGATCTACTGATTGATTAATTAACTGAGAAATAAGCCAGAGAGACTAAGAAAATGGGCTAACTACCATCGGTCAGCCAAGAGTTTTAATTTCTACCATCCGTTTTAAAAAGTTTGATAGAATAACACCCTCTTAAAAAAGAGACTAAAATACCCTCTTCGTTCCCAAACACTGAAACCCAACAAAATCAAATCCCCTTGCGAAAACAAGTGCAGAGGACGACGTTCTCCCTCCGACGAGCGAAGCCCAGCACCTCGCACCGCCTCGAACTCCCCTCGACAGCCTCGACACCGCTCATCACCGCCAGCCCACAACCCAACGCCGACAACACCCCGCATATACGTCTACGTCGACGCCGAACTCCGACCACCCCGCTTCGCCGTACTCCGACCACCCCGAATCTACGGCAAGGCCTCGCCGTACTCCGACAAAGCCCTATGAACCAATTTGCGTCAATATGCGCCAATATACGTACGTCGACGCCGAACTCCGACCACCCCGCTTCGCCGTACTCTGACCACCCCGAATCTACGGCAAGGCCTCGCCGTACTCCGACAAAGCCCTATGAGCCAATTTGCGCCAATATGCGCCAATATACGTTATTGGCGCATATTGGCGCATATTGGCGCATATTGGCTCATAGGGCTTTGTCGGAGTACGGCGAGGCCTTGCCGTAGATTCGGGGTGGTCGGAGTACGGCGAAGCGGGGTGGTCGGAGTTCGGCGTCGACGTAGACGTATATGCGGGGTGTTGTCGGCGTTGGGTTGTGGGCTGGCGGTGATGAGCGGTGTCGAGGCTGTCGAGGGGAGTTCGAGGCGGTGCGAGGTGCTGGGCTTCGCTCGTCGGAGGGAGAACGTCGTCCTCTGCACTTGTTTTCGCAAGGGGATTTGATTTTGTTGGGTTTCAGTGTTTGGGAACGAAGAGGGTATTTTAGTCTCTTTTTTAAGGGGGTGTTATTCTATCAAACTTTTTAAAACGGGTGGTAGAAATTAAAACTCTTGGTTGACCAGTGTTATTTACCCAATTTTCTCGAGAAAGACTATTGAGATCCGAAGGAGTGCGGGAAAAGGAATTGATAAAAGGAAGATGTGCCAAGATAGGGCCGCTGCTTGGCCTATTATTTTTTGACAAATTTAAGGGAAAAACGTAAAATAATTAAAATAATGTTGTGAAGAGACTATTGAGATCCGAAGGAGTGCGGGAGGAGGAGTTGATAAGGGCATGTTCCAAGCGGGCTTATTTGGTTGCTTTCGGACGATAAAGTGCTAAATGGGCACTGTTTCGGGGTCTTGTCGGGTTTCTTTTGGGGGGAATCCTCTAGTGTTTTCTCTCGCGTGTTCCTTTCGCCGCTGCTCCTCTCCGATGATTTCAGCCCCTCCTCGCAACTCCTCTCTCCTATGTGGCAAGCCCAGCTCCCCCTGCTGAAATCCTCGGGTTTCACGGCGATTTCGCCCTTTCTCTGAGAATTTTGGGCCCCACCGATGTGCTCACCCATCCTCTCTCCTTCTTCCCGCGGGTTTCAGTTGGGTTCGGCAAAAACCCTAACTACGACTGTCGGCTTGTTTCGGAGATGAACCCTAGCTTCGATTGCTCCACCGGAATTGTTGGTCGGAGGTGAAGGGGGTGTGCCGAGCTTGGTCGGATTTCCAACGCTGCGAGCAGAACCCTTAGCTTCGAATTTTTTCCAAATTGCTTGCTGGAGGCTAAGCCACCTCGTGTGTGCCTCGATTGGCTGCGAGGGAGTGGAATCTGAGGCAATCGGCCTTATCAGTGAGCTTTACCCTTGTATTACTGTGATATTAGCTCCGAGGTATATTTTCTGCATCTCAAAATTAATTTTTGCTGCCATTTTATGCTGCCATGTGTTCCAATATGATGAACTTTGCTGCATTGGTGTTAATGCCTTGCTACCTTGCTGTCGTGTTGTGCATACGGCTAGGGTTTCAAATTTGGCTCCCCTAAGGCATATGGGGATAGTATTATGAAATTGGGGTTACTTGGTTGCATGAATTCTTTGTATGATGATTTATTTGTATGATGAATGTAAAGAATTGTGCATTCTAAAAAAAGCCCAATAATGATTAAAAAAGTAGGAACGAATGACATTCGCACACGGTGGATGGCTTGCTAAGATTGTTCCCTTGAAGCCCCATTTTGAAACATAAAATGTCTGATCCACATGTAATCTGAAAGTTTATGAGTTTTTTGTGTTAAATATAAAATATGTAATCTAAAACTTTCAATGAGTTTTTGGGTTTGTGTGTATGGGTTGTTAATTTTGGTTCATGTTATCAGATTTTTGTGGCTTTGCTCCAGGTTAGATTTTGTGATTATGTGTATGTTAATTTTGGATTACATATTCAGAATTTTGGGGCATTGCTCCTGGTTGCATTTTGTATGTATGAGTTGTTAATTTTGGTTCATGTTATCGGATTTTGGTGGCTTTGCTCCAGGTTGGATTTTGTGATTATGTGGATGTTAATTTTGGATTACATATTCAGAATTTTGGGGCATTGCTCCAGATTGCATTTTGTGTGTATCGGTTGTTAAATTTGGTTCATGTTATCAGATTTTGGTGGCTTTGCTCCAGGTTGGATTTTGTGTTTATGTGGTTGTTAATTTTGGAACATGTATTCAGAATTTTGGGGCAATGCTCCAGGTTGAATTTTGTGTTTTTGTGGTTGTTACCTTTGGAGCATGTACTCAGATTTTTGGTCCATTGCTCCAGGTAGCATTTTGTGGGTATGTGGTTGTTAATTTTGGATCAAGGAATCAGATTTTTGGGGCATTGCTCCAGGTTGCAGTTTGTGTGTATGGGTTGTTAATTTTGGTTCATATGATCATATTTTTGTGGCTTTGCTCCAGGTTGGATTTTGTGATTATGTAGATATTAATTTTGGAGCATGTATTCAAAATTTTGGGGCATTGCTCTAGGTTGCATTTTGTGTGTATGGGTTGTTAATTTTGGTTCATGTTATCAGATTTTGGTGGCTTTGCTCCAGGTTGGATTTTGTGTTTATGGGGTTGTTAATTTTGGAGCATGTATTCAGAATTTTGGGGCAATGCTCCAGGTTGCATTTTGTGTTTTTGTGGTTGTTAACTTTGGAGCATGTACTCAGATTTTTGGTCCATTGCACCAGGTTGCAGTTTGTGGTTATGTGGTGTTAATTTTGGATCATGGAATCAGATTTTTTTGGCATTGCTCCAGGTTGCAGTTTGGGTGTATGGGTTGTTTGGTTCATGTTATCAAATTTTTGGTGCATTGCTCCAGGTTGCATTTTGGATCATGAAATTTTTTAACTTTCTCGGACCAAATCAACAAAAGAAACCCCAATGGAACATGCCCTAAGTTTTTGGTTTAGGGTTTTATGTGGTTTGCTTTTTGGCTATTATATCTTATGTTGATCCTAATAACAAAAATGGCGGGTCCTTGGTTTTTGTGTTATTTCAGGTGATAATTTTTGGTGATTTGTATCAGTTTTTTGGGGGGTTTTATGGCTCATTGTTGCATTTTTTGTTTATGTGGTTTTATGTTTGGGATCAGTGTATCAGATTTTATGATGCAATTTATGGGGTGACACTGCAGGAGCAACGACAAAGCAACCGCGTGTGTGACTATGAATACACAATATGTCTGAGGGCTAATGATTTGGAAATGCACAATTTTATCTGAAATGTGTTATTTATATGTATTATGTTATGTATATAAATAACAGTAAATATATGTGTTATTCAATTAAGGGTGACATGGATACACAAGGAGACCATTCGGCCTGTGAGTTATGTACCGCTGCAGCGGCTGCAATTTCGTTTGTCGTAGTAGCCTTACAACTTCACGCAAATGCTAGGGCTGAACCTATACCAGGAGAGCCCTCAGCTATGCGGGATCTGTATAGAAAATCCCACATGCGGAGAATTCTTTGGGGGTCTGAAAGTAGCTGTTTGGACTACTTACGGATGCGAAGATTTGCTTTCATGAATCTTGCAGCAATAACGCATCAGCGAGATCTTCTCAAGGACACTATACAGGTTTCCATCGAGGAGCAGTTGGCCATGTTTCTGCATATTGTAGGTCACAAGTCAAAGAATAGAGTCATGCAAGTGGATTTTATTAGGGGAGGTGGGACAGTGAGCAGGTATTTTAACAAAGTTATGGGGCAGTGTGTGCAATTCGGGATATGTACTGGAAGCAAGCAGCTAATGAGACGCCACCAGAGATAGTCAATAACCCCAATTGGTTTCCATTTTTCAAGGTATGTGTGATTACCTGTATATGTCTCAGTCTAATAAGTATCGTCGTGATGATTGAAAATTGGGCTCAATGATTACGTTGTAGGACTGCATTGGTCTCATTGATGGGACTCACATAAATGCCATGCTACCAGCCAGTCTTGTATCCCGCTTTAGAAGACGTAAAGGGGTTACACAAAATGTGCTAGCAGCTGTTACTCCAAATAAAAGATTCACATACGTACTGGCCGGGTGGGAAGGATCCGCAAATGATTTTACGGTCCTGAAAGATGCATTGTCTAAACCACCCCCCTGGGGCTGCGAGTGTATGAAGGTAATAGGTATAAATTTACATTTACATACGAAATACTTCTCTCAGAGATCGTTGGGTCATTAATTGGGTTATTTTTTCAAATGCAGGAAAATATTACCTTTGCGATGCTGTGTATACAACAATGACAGGGTTCATATCTCCATACCGGGGCGTTAGATACCATTTGAAGGACCATACTGATCGGGTTCCTAGAAACCGAAGAGAGCTATTCAACCTACGCCATTCTACCTTACGATCAAAGATTGAGTCGACATTTGGTATCCTAAAGAACAAGTTTAAAATAATGACAGCCAAGCCTCACTACACATTCAAACGTCAGGTCAAAATCGTACTTGCTTGCAGTGTTTTGCATAATTACATCCAAATAGAAGATCCGCATGACCCCCATCTAACTGAAGATGGAGATGGGGTTGAGGAGGCTGTAGATGGTATCGATGACCTTGATGATGATGTTATGGATCTATCCCAACAGGTGCCCGTTCGTGAACAAACCGAACAATGTGATCAATGGAAAATGCGTAGGGAGCAGATAGCTTGGGATATGTGGGTGGACTTCTGTAACAAAAATAATAACGGGAACACAATAGAGCATGGGCTATGAGGGGGTCGGCGTATATTATTGCCTCCTATGACTGAACATTTTATTCTTGTATCAGACATATTGCATTAGTGTTGCTTTGTTGCTTGTTCCAAATTTTTTCATGCCTTTGCTTATCCACTATTTGCTTTACACTTATGCACTGTTATACTCGAATGCAGAATAGGTCCAGGTTATAGGTAGGTTGGATGTTTATATCCACAACGTTGCATTTTCAATTTAATTTGATTGATATTGTAGGGATGGAAGGCTCGTCAAACGCTGGTCAAGGGGTGAACCAAACCGGCCTGGGAGTGATCCCATGCTCCCCAGCTATGATAATGTATATGGGACACAATGGGTAGAAGCTGACAGACTGGTTGATCCCATTGTCAGCTGACCAATTCCCAAGCGGATGCAAACGATTCCCTATCACATTCATGGCTTCCAAGCAGGCGGGCTTGTGTACCCATCAGGTGGGCATGGCATGGGATATCCCCAATATCAAAATTTCAACATTCCTATGCAAATGGGTGTGCAGATGCCATCGCCGACTGGAATGGGGTTTATGAATATGCTGCAAGGGGGAGAGCCACCCTCGTACAGAAGCCCAGCTTCCCCACCTGCATTAGCTATGCCTACGCCACCTAGTGGTAATGAACGAACACTCGACAGTGACTCTTCTAGGAAGTCGAGCCGGCGTAGCGAAGATGCAGACGGGTCTGTTTCAAGCCCACGGAAGAAGTCGAAGCAGCCGTCATCTTCAACACAACAGAACAAACTTTAGACGAATGCTTACGATGAAACCCTCATTCCATTCCTTGCTGATCTTGCACGTCAGGGGTATAAAGCCGATAAGACTTTTAAAAATACAGCATTCAATGCCGCTGCAGCAGAAATAAATAACATCCATGAGACTTCATTCTCAAGTGTTAATGTGAAGAATCATATGAAATTGTTGAAGAGACGTCTCAAAGGCGTAAAGGAGTGCATGGAGTTTAGCGGAGCCGGATGGGATGATGAGAGTAAGGTCATTACCCTTGATCCTGAAACGTATGCTACATGAGCAGCGGTAATTACTTCTACCCTTATAGTTATGCTATGTGATAATACATTAAATATATCTTTGCATACCCTTTAACAAATTTGATATTCCAATTGTTCAGGCTAACCATCGACTGCGGGCATATGTGAACCATCCACTTCCATGGTATGACGATCTTGTTATCGTCATTGGTGATGACGCTGCGAAGGGGGATTTAGCAATGAGTGTATTTGAAAGGTTTGGTGGAGAGTTTCATGAAGGCGAAGGCGAGGGAGAGCCCGTAAGTCAAGAGCCGATACATATAGATTCACCACCACAGAATGTCACGGAAGAAATTCCCACCCAAGCTTCAACCGGGCATGTTAATCAGGGAGGTCCAAGCCAATCAAACCCACCTGCGATGGGTAAAAAGAAACAACGTAGATGGGGCATGCAGCAAGATCCTGACATCATGCGGGAAATATCAGAAAATATGAAGGAGGTCGCGGATGCTATAAGGTCCGCACACTCTCATTGGACTACACCCCTTGCCCAGCTTGTCTATGAGTTTACTGAGTATACCCCGAGTATATTGTTGAAGGTCTTTAAGGCCCTTCGCAAGGACGAGATGGAGGCACGAAGCTTTTTGGCTTTGCCTCAAGCGGCTAGGAAAATGATGATTAAAGATATACTTGCGGGGTTTGATTTGGACTAGTTGTCTAGCATGCTGGAATGTGAAGATGTTTGTGCGGTGAAGATGTTATGTTGTTGGAGATATAGACTTGGGGTTTGATGTGGATTCAGTTTGTGTTTATGGGGGTTTTGGTGCACGGCTTAGTGTATCAGTTTTTGGTGAATTGCTACTGTGTCAGTATGTGTTTATGGGGGTTTTGGATTATGGGTCTATGTATCAGTTTGTGTGGCATGTATACATGATGCAGTATGTGTTTTTGTGATGTTCATGTTTGCACATTTGGGTTATGGCTTATTGTATCAGATTTTTGGGGCATTGCTCCTGGTTCCAGTGTGTGATTATGAGGTTGTTAATTTTGGGTCATGGTATCAGATTTTTGAGGCATTGCTCCAGTTTGCAGTTTGTGTTTATGTGGTTGTTACTTTTGGATCATGGAATCAGATTTTTGGGGCATTGCTCCGGGGTGATTTTTGAGTTTATGAGGTTGTTAATTCTGGATCATGGTATCAGATTTATGGGGCATTGCTCCAAGTTGCTGTGTGTGTTTATGTGGTTGTTACTTTTGGGTCATGTTTTCAGATTTTTGAGTCTTTGCTCCAGTTTGCGTTTTGTGTTTATGTGGTTGTTACTTTTGGTTCATGTTGTCAGATTTTTTGGGCCAATGCTACATGTTGCATTTTGTGTTTATGTGGTTGTTAAATTTGGAACATGGTATCCGATTTCTGGGGCAATTCTCCAGGTTGCATTTTGTGTTTATGTGCTTTTAAATTTTGGATCATGGACTTAGATTTTTGTGTCATTTCTCCAGGCTGCAGTTTGTTTGTATGGGTTGTTAAATTTTGGAACATGGAATCAGATTTTTTCTAGCATTGCTCCATGCTGCAGTTTGTTTGTATGCCATGTTAAATTTGGATCATGGAATCTGATTTTTGTGGCATTGCTCCAGGCTGCAGTTTGTTTTTATAGGTTGTTAATTTTGGTTCATGGTATCCGGTTTTTGGGTCAATGCTCCAGGTGGCATTTTGTGTTTATGTGGTTGTTAAATTTGGTTCATGGTATCAGATTTTTGGGTCAATGAACCAGGTTGCATTTTGGGTTTATGTGGTTTTAAATTTTGGTTCATGGACTCAGATTTTTGTGGCATTGCTCCAGGTTGCATTTTGTGTTTATGGGTTGTTAAATTTGGTTCATGGTATCAGATTTTTGGGTCAATGCTCCAGGTTGCATTTTGTATTTATGTGCTTTTAAATTTTGGATCATGGACTCAGATTTTTGTGTCATTGCTCCAGGCTGCAGTTTGTTTGTATGGGTTGTTAAATTTTGGAACATGGAATCGGATTTTTTCTGGGATTGCTCCAAGCTGCAGTTTGTTTGTATGCCATGTTAAATTTGGATCATGGAATCTGATTTTTGTGGCATTGCTCCAGGCTGCAGTTTGTTTGTATGTGTTGTTAATTTTGGAACATGGAATCAGATTTTTTGTGGCATTGCTCCAGGCTACAGTTTGTTTGTTTGCCATGTTAAATTTGGATCATGGAATCTGATTTATGGGGCATTGCTCCAGGCTGCAGTTTGTTTGTATGGGTTGTTACTTTTGGAACATGGAAACAGATTTTTTATGGCATTGCTCCAGGCTGCAGTTTGTTTGTATGTGTTGTTAATTTTGGATCATGGAATCAGATTGTTGTGGCATTGCTCCAGGCATTGCTCCAGGCTGCAGATTGGTTGGCAAGGCTCCTTGTTATGGTTTACCTATAGCCCAATGATGAAGATGCTTATTTGATCTCTATGTCCCTCAGTTATGCATAAATAGTTGGTATTAGGCTTGATGGTTCCATTACTCCCCAATGATGTATATTCGTGAGATACATTGAAAATCATATGAAATGATATGTACGGTATGCATCGGTATATAAGATGAGCGGATGTTAAATAAGGGGGTGATATGTGATGGAGCAACTGCCTATTACCAACTATTTATCATGATAAAATTAATTTCTTCCTGAGGGCTTATGTATGTTTTACATACAACCAGCAATCTGGAGCAATGCCACAAAATCTGATACCATGATCCAAAATTAACAACCCATACACACATACTGCAACCTGGAGCTATGACCCAAAAACCAACTTATACCCGATGATGATGAACAATAAATACGAAAATTGACCTTATGAAAAGAAGATATATGGGTATTTGGCTGGAAGGTTCATTTATAATAAGCAACCGCCATATACCTTCTGCTGTTCATGCTACAAAACATGTTTACCTGAGGGCACAAGTCAAATAATTTTTATTTGACTTGGGTACGAACCAAGTTGGTATGGTGCAATTTCATTGTGGGGATTGTTTGGTTTTCACAAATGTTAATTTTTTTTCAGATGGATTTATCCGTTTATTTTTTGGTTTCTTCATTTGCCTGTATCAGTTTGAGGTGTTGCTTCTTGATGCAATTCTGTATGTATCCTTACTGCTTAAAATTTTTTTTCATCATTTATTTGTATATATGGTGCATGCCTCCATTGTCAATCTTTATTTCTTGCAAGGTACAAATGAGCACCGGTTCCAGCCAGTCTATTCAATCCAGACCCAGACTTCCTACAGGGTCGCAGTTGGATCCTGATGATGATGACAGTAGGTTTTGCCATTGTCGGATACAGGTTCCCAGGAGGACATCATGGACAAGAAATAATCCTGGCCGTCGCTTTTGGAGCTATCCTGTGCGAGGGAATAATAAATGCAACTTCTACGAATGGAAGGATCCACCTCACTCAGAGTGGTCCACTCATGTGATATTACAGTTGCTTGATGAGCTTGCAAGAAGCCCGACCCATGCATCCTCTTCCACAGCGGTATCTGATAGGCGGCTTTTGGAGATTGAGGGGCGGTTGGCATGGAAAATGGACAACATTCTCTCTGAATACAATACCATTAAGTTGGTTTTGTATGCGATCTTAGGCTTTCTGTTATCTTTGTTACTGTTGTTTATTATAGCGATGAAAATGTAAACCTTTATTTCTGTATGTTGGGATGTCAGATGAGACTTGTAATATGTATATTATAAGTATTTTGTAAATATTGGCTATTTTGGAATGTGACTTTGGTTTGCTCTATCTGATATGAGCTTATCGGTGAGCATTTAAAAAGCTCCACCATTTTTTGCTGCCAGTTCAATAAATTGTTTTTTATTTCTGTTGGTTGCGTTGCTTGTCGTGCTTGCGTTTCTAATTATTCGGCCTTATTCAATTAAATATTCCTTTGTTAAATTCGGGTTTTTAAAATTTAATTACGTAAATTGTACTTAAATATGTTTATTTAATATTAATTTATTTCATATTTAATAGCTATTTAATTAATAATTAATTAACTCTTGGGTTTTCACAAGTTAATTGCCCAAATGCGGTTGGGGGGTAATCTCACCACAAATCACCATAACCAATTTTCTCACTTTCCTAAACCAACTTTCCCAATACACATATAACCAAAGAAACACATTACTTTACTATGGGCCCCACAAACAAAACTCCTCTTCACTTTCCAACCCAAAGCAGCCAAAAGAAACACACTACTCCTCTTCTCTCTCTTCAAAATTTCTCCTAGGATTTATATTCCAAACAGTAAATCCTCCCCCCAAAAGCAACTGCATGGAACAGGCCCTAAAAGGAAGATGCGCCAAGATAGAGCCGCTGCTTGGCCTATTATTTTTTGACAAATTTATGGGAAAAAACGTAAAATAATGTTGTGAAGGGTTGAGAGGTAGGAAATCCCTAGCCTCATATATATATTATTCAATATGTGTGGATATCCAATATGCCTATTGGGCCCTATTCATAACACTTCCCCTTATCCAACCATCGTTGTATACTCAACATATACTCTTGCTTATGAGTATCATAAGGGGTGGACACTTCCAGATCCTAAGTTAGGGATAAATGCCTCGTTAAAACCTTTAGCTATGAAAAACCCAGGGGGAAAAACCAATAGCCAAGGAAAAAGAGTACAGTTCTCTATAACTTTTCCTGATTTGTGGAAGTATTTAGGGGTTGATACTTCTAAATACAGAGTCAATGAGGTTGCCTCGTTAAAACCTTTAGCTAAGGAAATCCCAGTGGGAAAACCCCAATAGCCAAGGAAAAAGAGTACAACACGCATTTGGCTCCCCTAATCTGTACAAGCTACATGCTTGCAGATCTCCTATGCAACTATACATCAACCTCTTACAATATTCCGAGAATAAGTACGAAATACAAAACATCGCTCATGTATACAAGGATCGCTCATCTATACAAGTATTATTCATATATGGCAGCTACTGAATCTAAGGGAGCTCATCTGAAGAGGAGAGGTCTGCAGACTCGGTAGGTAGCTCCACGTCTCTAACCCAGTCGTCATTGTGTCTGCGAGGTACTGCAGGACCTGGCTGTGCATACTCATGATTTGCTTCTTGGATGGTGAGCCTCTCCGAATGGTAGGACTGATGTTGCTTTAGAAGCACGCTTTGCAGATCTCTAGGAGTTGGTCATTCCTTGTGGTAGTCATTGTGATGATATGTAACCTGCATCTGCAAATACATTTAACATGGAAGATGATCCTTGACCCTTAGAGGTAGAGCATAAGCTACATATCTTCGGTCCAGTGGTGCGCTGTAGGCGCTGCACTGTATCTGCTAACAGATTTGCTGTCAACACTATCTAGAGACACGTGCAATTGGCCAGATAAAGGAGTGTACCAAAAACACTCAAGTAAGGCACTTCAAGACCTAGGATATCCTTCCCCTCTTCCAGCAAACGGAAGGGGTCTTAACGTGCATACATACAACTAGTAGGTGTATTTAGTGGATTGCAATTGTCCATGTTTCTTCATCAACTTCGGGTGTATAAAGTTTAATGTCACATGTTTTTCATATTCGGGATGATATTTTCACCTTCTGTAGTTAATTCATCTTCTGGATGATGTTTTCATCTTCTGTATGATAATTCATCTTTTGGATGATGGTTTCATCTTCTGCATGATAATTTCATCTTCTGCATGATAATTCATCTTCCAGATGATGTTTTCATCTTCCGGATGATGTTTTCATCTTCTGGATGATAATTCATATTTGGGATGATGGTTTCATCTTCTGGATGATGGTTTCATCTTCATAATAATAATTCTGTAAACCAAGATTTTTGCATAGGTCTTACATATCATATTTGATAGTTATAGGATATCATTCCACTCTTCTAGCGAATGGAAGGGGTCTTAATGTGCATCCATACAACCAGTAGGTGTATTTAGTGGATTGCAATTGTCCATGTTTCTTCATCAACTTTGGGTGAATGAAGTTTAATGTCACATGTTTTTCATATTCGGGATGATAATTTCATCTTCTGGATGATGTTTTCATCTTCTGGATGACAATTCATCTTTTGGATGATGGTTTCATCATCTGGATGATGGTTTCATCTTCAGGATGATAATTTCATCTTATGTATGATATTCATCTTCCGGATGATGTTTTCATCTTCTGGATGATAATTTCATCTTCTAGATGATCATTCATCTTTGGGATGCTGTTTTCATCTTCTGGATGATGGTTTTATCTTTAGAATAATAATTCTGTAAGCCAAGATTTTTGCCTAGGTCTTACATATCATATTTGATAGTTAGGTTTAAACAGATATTTTGGTTTTCTCTTCAGGAGATCGATGAGATTTAAGTCATTTGAAAATGTAATCTCAAGTCATTTGCTTTGCTCTTTTTAAAGATGCAAAAGCAACCTTTAGTATGATTCCTTATTTAATTTAAGGAACTCACTTGGTTTTTATTTTATTATATCTTTCATAGGATAGATGTCCCAAAAATCTATCCAGACAATAAAGGAAATAAGGTGGAAATCCGTAAGTATATGTTTTCACATCATCCATAGCAACATAGCCCAAAGTTTCCTTTGCCAATCGCATGATTTTCGCAACTATGACCAGGGAGCCTGATGCATTAGTTCATATAATTTTGTAAGTGAGTCAAGCTCATCTTACTTGATTACTTCATGGTTTCAGCGAAATAAACCTCTAAGCTATATAGAGTGTTGCTTATAGCATACGATTTTATTTATTCATATTTATGTTTATACAATACCCGGTTAGCGTACATGATTGATATCTTTTTGATATCAGGACTTCCGGTCCAAACACTTCACATTTCATAAGTGAGTCCAGCTCAACTTATTTTTGCCTCGTTCCACATTATTTGGCTAAATTCTATGTTTGCTTTAGGAAACTAGTGTGGAAACGTTATTTTTATAATTATCATTTAAATGGAAAAATGAAATGTGAGTAATTGTCGACAAATGTGTTATTTTATCCAAACACCTCACCCTGCACGTACATTTAATATCTTGATTTCTTACAGAATTGTTTCCTTCTCAACACTGGTTGTGAAGGTTCTAGAACGGGTAGAGGATATGGATAGAGCCCGAATTGTATCCTTATCAACAGTTGTTGTGTAGGTTCTGGTTGAGCTCACTTTCTTGTGGTGGTATTGCTTTAGGGTCTCCAGGAGTCATTTCTCACTTTGGAGCCTCGTGGTAAGTCCTCTCATCCATTGAGGACATTGTTCGGTTCCGGTTTTGCACCCGGAAGTACGAATGTCGTCTTACCGCAAGCGTACTGTATGTATAAATATCGGTGAGCGGGTATCGTATCCACAAGGATACATTATCATGCTATCTATCGATCCTAGGCTAAGTTAGGCTTCGAAAATCTTAATGGGTGGAGATGGATTACGAAGGAATATCGTAATGGCGATGGAAGTGGAATGCGAGGATGTCACGATCGGCAAGGCACGACCAAGTCTCCACACAAAAAGTAATCAAAAAGAACAAATAGAAACAATCAAGAGAAATATCGCTAGGATGTCGGGAATCCCCAATAGGGCTTTCGGGTTTTGATAACGGGTTAAGGATCCTTTCGTCGAACGACAAATGCGGGTAGGAGTGTCGCATCCGGAGATGGGAACGATCGCTTGACTTTCGTCGTCACGCTCGTCTAACGTCTCCCCATGCCCAGTCGTGATCTGGAAGTCGTCTTTGCATGGGACACGTGCATTATGCTCGACACTTGTTTCCCGTACCACAAATCCGTGTCCACTCTCATGATCTATGGACTGTGGTACCACTCTACGGTTGCTCCAGGCATTCAGGCTAATCTCGTAGTCACCGACTAGCGTATCAGGGGTTAGTAATCAACCCCAGCGCACGAGTCACTCCCGTGATCGCGAACCCCAGGAGATGGCCACTAAACCCCAATAGATTTTGTGGGGATCGTCCCTAAAACGTGGAGCTACTTTTGCAGTCCTCCAATGTCACGCCCCGCTTCCCAAAACTACGGAAGTGAGACGTGACTAAGGTCCGTATGGGCCAGAGCTTTAAGGCTCAGACTCAATAAGAGTCTGTAGGGATACCATTTTAAGATTACAGGTTCTTACATTTATAAAAATTTCGTAACAACAGAAAGTACTGAAAGAAAAATGCATTCATTTTATTCCATCAATATATCCAGAAGTACAAGAGTCTAAAAAAGGAAAGTAATGCCCAGCATGGCAACAACAACAGAAAGAAAACTAATAGTGCAAGCACCCAACCTAGACAGAAAAGTAAACAGTGCTACGCACCCGAACTAGAAGACAGTAAATCTCTGGATCAGCAACGGTGAGGAACCTCTAGGTCTGGTCCTCATCAGGTACGTACTCCAGGTCGACGTCCTCTGGCTCCATGTACTCAGGTGTATCCGGCTCGTCCACGTACTCTGGCTCAACACCTGACATACATCACCCAAGAGAAAAGGAACTGTACGTCAGGTAAAGTCTACAAGAAAGGGTGAGAGACTCTATTGCATGTGTAAGGTAATTTAAGAGCAACATTTTACTGGTTGATTAACATGCTGTTGTTATGACATGATAGTTATACTAGGCAGAAAGTAAAGCGGTGCAAGAAGGTAAAACGTGATAGGCAGTAGCCATAGCGTGTGCTACCGGCTACAGGACTAAGCTAGATTGGACAGGACTAGACAAGACGTATCGTGTAAGTCACGAAGGGTTCACGCCTTACGGTTCGAGGGCGGCCAGACCCTCTTCCCGTGAGACCGCTCAACCCTACCCCAAACCCAAGTGCTCAAGACAAGACAACCAGAGATCACTCTCGCATGGAGAGCACTAATCACTCCACATTTTACACCTTTTTTTCCGCATGTTTGCATGCCATTTAGATCGCTCAAATCACGTTTTTCACGATTTATCGACAATATTGCGATACTTTTCACGATTTGTTGTTTTTGTCGTATTTCAGGAGATTTGGAGCGATTTGGAGTGATTCCGAGATACACCTACTCCGGAGTGTCACCGAGGACTTCCCTGAGGGGTATTTTCAGATTGGAGAGGAGAGGAAGAAGAAAGAACGTCGTAGGAGCGACGAGGAGGCAAAAACACTCAGAATGGGCATTTTCAGTGTCTCACTCGGCCGAGTGAAGGAGTCACTCGGCTGACCAGCGAGACCCCGCTCGGCTGGCCAGATCGGACACGCTCCAAGTGTGCACTCGGCCGAGCATCAGAAGCCGCCTCGGCCGAGTGACGTATCCCGTCCGCCCGAGTGGCACTCAGACGACGCCCCTCAATAAGAGCCAACTTACTGTTTTTCGTCAGTCTGAGCATCAGAAGACCCACTCGGCCGAGTGGCAATTCCCGACCGCCCGAGTGAAGAGAAGCCCATCGGCCGAGTGACGACAACTCACTCGGCCGAGTGACGCCCGAAGTGAAGACCCCCAAGACCCCGGACTTACTGTAAATTCTCAGGGTCTCTCACTCGGCCGAGCGACTTTTGTCACTCGGCCGAGTGAGCAGCGCTGCCTGTAGAGGAAATCACGATTTTTGAGCTACGCAGGGGCAGTTTGGTCACGAATTTTTGGGCAGTTTTGGGGGGTATTTAACCCCAGATTTTAACCTAGTTTAGAGAGCTATTTTCCTTGCTTTTGGCAGCCTTTTTAGATTAGACTTTTTAGGGTTTAATTCTTGTGATTGGAGAGGAGAGAAAAGTGCTATTTTGTTGGATTCTTGGAGAGCTACTTTGGTTTGTCTCCCTCCTCATTAAAAATCCTATTTTTATTGTTATTTTGAATATTGCCATGAATTCTCTTGCTATTTCAATTGATTATTCTTCCATTTGTGATATGATTTGTGAGTAGTCTTTACGTCTTAGGGCGTGGGGATGAACCCTACGAGCCCAATTTCCGATTTGTGATGATTTGGTAGAACTATTGCTAGAATTGCTATTAGGGTTAGTTTGGGATCGATATATTACGGATAGCTAGGTGTTCATATCGATTGGGATTTGCAAGAGATTGGATCCCAACTCGATAGGAAACCCTAGAAATCCGAATTGGGTTGAAATTGAGTTTCAGTAGTATCGGTTTGCAAGAGATTGGATCGATACTAGGGTTCTCGGTTGCAATTCCATACCGATACCCGTTTGCAAGAGATTGGACGGGTAGGAACTATCCCAACCTAGGTCGCAGCCCGAGTTTGCACGAGAGTGGGCTCGGGATGCGATTGAACGATGACGTTGATCCTAATGCTAGCTTGCCTAGGCTAGGGTTTGCAAGAGATTGGACCCGAGCCTAGGTTCGCTATAGACCGGCAACAGCGAGAGAGCGTGAGCTAGGTTTTACATTCAGTTGCAACTAGTTCATCCGACATTCTACCCTAGCAATTGTGATACCAATGAATCACATTGACGAGATACGGTGAGTAGCGGGGATTCCCTATTCCCTAGGCGTCTTTATTTTATTTTTATATCTCTTTACATTATTTGACGATTGTGACAACATCGCCGAAAGGCAAATTCCTACTCTTCTGTCCTTATAGCCAGGTTGTTTGGAGAAGGCACTGTCATACGTCCTCCCTGTGTTCGATACCCGCTCGCCGCTACACCGTGCGCTTGCGGTAAAACTACACGGTCGCTCTTTAGGGTGTACGCCCGGGCGCGATCAAGTTTTTGGCGCCGTTCCCGAGGAGGACATTTTGACGGTGTTTGGCATCGACCACCCGGTTATTTTTCTTTCTTTATTTACTTTCTTCTATATCCTGTTCTAACTCTGTTTGCAGCCCTATTTGCATATTCTCCCCGTATTTTGCATAAGATCTTAACAGGTAGAATGGAGGATGCAATGTCGACAACGGAACTCAGTCAGGGAGATTATGACTCCTTCACAGACCTCCTTAAGGAGCTTGTCGATGAGGTCCACGCTACCGGAGCTTTTGCTATCGACATTAAGGACCCCGACGAACAACTGTTTGCTAGTTTTGTGATGGATCAAGTCTCCCCAGATGGGACTATCGGGGGCAATGTCAGAGTTGATGTGATAGACGACAAGTTATACTTCGAAGACGGTAGAACAAGTGTCGAAGAGCACTATACTCCCGAAGAATCTTTCGAGCAAACCAATGTTCAGGGAGTTACACTCTATGACACTCACTCTTGCTTTTATGAATCGTCTGATGTGTTTCTTGATTCCAGGAACAAACCGGAGCAGAGTGAAGGTTTTGACGATGCTAGCACAGAATCGGAGAGCGTCTATTTCGATGCATCGTCCTCACTAAGGAGTGAGTCTGAGTCTTCACATGAGAGCACGCTGCCTGAACATGAGCTAAACTTGGATGTCAAAGGAGAAGCCAAAATCATGCGAGCTGACAAAGTAGAAGGAACGGCACCTCTTGAGGTAGAACTTAAACAATTACCACCGAATCTAAGGTATGCCTTTTTGGGTAATAAATTAACTTTTCCGGTGATAGTTAACTCCCACCTCACGCATGATCAACTTGAGAGACGCCTAGACGTTCTTAGGAGCCACAAAGATTTCCTTGGCTACACTATCTCCGATCTAAAAGGGATAAGCCCTAGGCTTTGCACACATAGGATCCATTTGGAGGATACCGACGCCACCTCCATAGAGCCTCAAAGGCGGTTAAACCCGAACATGAAAGAGGTGGTTAAAAAGGAAATCCTAAAATTGCTCGACGCCGGTATTATTTATCCTATCTCTGACAGTAGATGGGTTAGCCCCGTTCACGTCGTCCCCAAGAAAGGGGGGATGACAGTTATAAAAAATGATAAAGGAGAGCCCATTTCTACACGCACCGTCACGGGATGGCGAATGTGCATTGATTATAGGAAACTAAATAAAGCAACCCGAAAGGACCATTACCCATTGCCCTTCATTGATCAAATGCTTGAACGCCTATCTAAACATAAATACTTTTGTTATTTAGATGGGTATTCGGGGTTCTTCCAAATCCCTTTGCACGAAGATGACCAAGAAAAGACCACTTTTACTTGTCCCTATGGTACCTATGCCTACCGTAGGATGCCGTTTGGTCTTTGTAATGCTCCCGCCACCTTTTAGAGGTGTATGACATCCATATTTTCCGATCACATTGAAAATATTATGGAAGTTTTTATGGATGATTTTTCGGTTTATGGGAGTGAGTTTGACTCTTGTTTGGCCAATCTTACTAAAGTCCTTAAAAGGTGCCAATAAAATAATCTCACTCTAAATTGGGAGAAATGTCACTTCATGGTCACGGAAGGTATAGTTCTCGGGCACCTTGTCTCCTCGAGAGGAATTGAGGTAGATAAAGCAAAGATTGAGGTAATCGAGAAACTCCCTCCTCCTATTAATGTCAAGGGCATTAGAGGCTTTCTTGGTCATGTGGGGTTTTACCGCCGCTTTATCAAGGATTTCGCCTCGATTGCCTGACCGCTTACTTCCTTGCTTGCTAAAGATACTCCTTTTATTTTTTCAGGCGAATGCTTGCAAGCCTTCAATACCTTGAAGGAAGCACTAGTTTCCGCACCCATCATACAACCACCGGATTGGAGCCTTCCCTTTGAGCTAATGTGTGATGCTAGCGACCAAGACATTGGAGCGGTATTGGGACAAAGGAAAGATAGGAAGCTTCATGCGATATTCTATGCGAGCAAGACATTGGATGACGCGCAGAAAAACTATACAACTACCGAAAAAGAGCTTCCAGTAGTCGTCTATTCCATCGAGAAGTTTCGCTCCTATCTCCTCGGTTCCAAGGTGATTGTCCACACCGACCATGCGGCGTTGAAATATATTTTAAACAAGAAGGAAGCCAAACCTCGGTTAATTAGGTGGATACTCTCGTTGCAAGAATTCGATTTGGAGATCAGAGACAAGAAAGGTACGGACAATGTTGTGGCGGATCATTTGTCTAGGCTTATTCGTGACAAGGAAGATGAGAGTTTACCTATCGACGACACATTCGTGGATGAGAGGCTATACGCCATAAGGCCCAGAGAAGTACCTTGGTACACGGACTTCGTCAATTACTTGGCTTGTGGAATTAAACCGCATGGGATGCCCACGCATCAAAAGAGGAGATTTTTGCATGAGGTCCGTAGCTATTTTTAGGAAGATCCATACATCTTCAAGATATGCAAAGATAGTGTTATTCGGAGGTGTGTTTCTAAAGAGGAAGCAACGTCTATCATTTTGCATTGCCACGGTATGCCATGCGGGGGACATCATGCCGCCTCTAAGACAACCGCTAAGATTTTGCAGAGCGGATTCTTCTGGCCAACAATGTTTAGAGACACCCACGACTTTGTAAAGGGGTGCGATAGATGCCAACGGACCGGGAATATCTCCAAATGCAATGAGATGCCAATGAGGCCCATCCAAGAAATTGAGCTTTTTGATTGTTGGGGAGTGGACTTCATGGGACCATTTCCGTCGAGCAATGGTAACAAATACATCCTATTGGCCGTTGATTACATCTCCAAATGGGTGGAAGCAATCGCTACCCCTACCAATGATGCAAGTGTCGTCTCTAAGTTCTTCAAGCAGAATATCTTCCCACGCTTCGGAGTGCCTCGTACTTTGATAAGCGACGGGGGGAGCCATTTCATAGAAAACAAGTTTGAAGCCATGCTGAAGAAGTACGGGGTAAACCATAGAGTTGGAATGGCATATCACCCCCAGACAAGCGGCCAAGTGGAGGTCTCAAATAGAGAGATCAATAAAATTCTTGAGAAGACCGTGGATCGATCTAGAAAGGATTGGTCAATGAAGTTAAACGATGCTCTATGGGCATATCGCACGGCCTTTCGCACTCCCATCGGCACCACACCGTTCCGACTTGTTTACGGAAAAGCTTGCCACTTGCCGGTAGAGTTGGAACACCGCACATATTGGGCCATCAAGACCCTTAATTATGATTACAAGAGTGCGGCGGTGAGGCGACTCTTGGACATCAACGAGCTTGATGAGATAAGGAGAGACGCCTACGAGAGCTCAAGAATTTACAAAGAAAGGACCAAGATTCTCCACGATGCGCGCCTAACAGTTACAGACTTCAAAGTAGGAGACAAGGTCTTGCTATATAATTCCCGGCTCCGACTATTTCCCGGTAAGTTGAGGTCACGTTGGTCCGGACCTTTCACCATCAAGCACATACAACCGGGAGGGGCTTTCGAGTTGGAAAGCAAGGACGGAGCCACATTCAAGGTAAATGGTCAGAGGCTCAAGCATTATTTCGAGGGAGTCCCAATAGGAGAAATCAATAGAATATATCTGCTTAAGGGACGGCCGGATGATCTTTCATACCTCCTTGACGAGGTCATTGAGGAGGCGATCCCCCATTCCATCGGCGCTCTATTCAAGGATGATTTTGAGGAAGGGCCGGACTTGGGCCAAGAAGAAAAGATGGAGCATTCCCCCGACCCCTCCATGGAAATTGATGAAGGCGACGCTGATGTCGCGAGAATACGAGAGCTCTGCAAGCTCTCAAAGATGAAGACTCCAAAGAAAGCCCCACCGATACGAAAATCGGTGTCACCGGTGAAGCCGAGGCCCGGAGCAAGCACTAGCTTGGGGGAGCCACCCCCCAACACTACCCGAGGTGAAGGAGCACTGAGGAAGAACACGCCACCACAACATCCAAATTTAAGCGTTCTTCCCAATAAATTCGACGGGTGCATCTCATATGCACCCAATATCCCGCATTAAATTGAAAATCAAAGGGGTCCGAGCTCAAGACCTTAAACGAGCACTTGTCGGGAGGCAACCCGACGGTTATCGCTTTATTTTTACTTTTTCCTTTATTTTTGTTTTAGAAATTATTAGTGTTTTGAGTCGTTTGCCTAAAAATTTCGTGATAACGGGTCCTATTTTTCTTTGACAGGAGAGGAGAACGGGGTACCTATCATTAGGAGGATGAACAAGGCGATGAGGAGCGCTCCAGGAATGTGCTCGATGCTTAGGAGGAGGATGAAATCGACTGGAGGAAGAAAAACAGAGTTTAGAGCCCAAACGAAGCCAAACAGCAGAAAACAGGACTCACTCGGCCGAGTATACTAGTCACTCGGCCGAGCACATAAGCTCGTCCGCCCGAGCGGCACACGAACGAGGGAAGTCTGCTGTACCCAACTCTCTGTTTCTTTTCTTGATTTCAGTATAATCGCCACTCGGCCGAGTATAAATCTTCACTCGGCCGAGTGAAACTGACACGCTCCTAGGGTGAGTATTGCCGAGTAGCTTGAGCCACTCGGTCGAATGGACTTTTTCCACTCGGCCGAGGGTGGCAAGGCCACTCGGCCGAGTCGTAAGCGGGGAGGAATTTTCCAAAATATTTCCGTTACGATCACTCGGTCGATCGACTTAGTCACTCGGCCGAGTCGTAACTTTTCCTATATAAAGGGGAGCGGGTCGACGCGTTTTTCGAAACGAGAAACAACCCCAAAACGCGCGACTGCTCGTATCCCTCGCCCGCTGCCCCCTTCCACTCGCCCGATCCGAGCCGCCCCGCCGCCGCGCTCGGCCACCCACCTCCGGCCGACGCCGTCGCTCCTCCGCCCGAGTCGCCGCCGGCGATCCCACCGCCGGCCGAGCTCCGGTAACGCGATTTCGCCCTATTTTCTCCTATTTTGTGTATTTTTCGACGATCCGTGTGTTGAACGAACCCCTAAACCAAATCCACTTCATTATCTATCCATTATACCCCTAACCCCCCATACATTTTGAATATTACTCGCTGATATCTTCGTTTGATGTGCAGGGTATATTGGGGAGCTTAGGGGAGCCCAGGGGAGCTTCCGGGGAGCGATTTTGGCTTCGTGGAGGCGTCGTCTTCGCACGCATCCACTTCTTTGCTCTCGCGGCGTGTCACTGTATACTCGTTCCATTTATTTTTGCACGCCGTATTTTTACTACTTTTGGTGAGCACCCGGGGCCCACATGCCGCCCCGGACACGGCCACGCACCAAGAGAGCTTCCGCCAAGCGAAAGCGGCCGGATGAGCCCGACCCCTCCCACGAGGTGGAGGAATCTCCGTCGTCTACACCACCACACCCCATTCACCCTGCACAGCCTACAGACCCCGCACACCCCACACAGCCTGCAGAGCCCGTTCACCCCACTCAGCCACTCCCTGCCGACCCACTGCCACCTCCAGCTCCACTTGTCGGGCCGCTGGGGATTACATTCCAGGACGACGCACACCGCGTCGTTTTTGAGCGCATTTCCCAGCGCTCGATTGTACCCTCCAGGTTTGCACACCTTGCAGACCTAGGACGCCTGGGGGTACTTGAGGGGATGCTCACGTTGTATGACAACGTGGGCTGGCGAGATTTTCTCCAAGTGTCGGCGGACACCTTCGTCCGTCCGACACTTGAGGTGCTTAGTTCTATAGCCCGGACCGACGAGGGATGCTCGTTTTGGTTTATGGACCGAGAGTGCCAGGTCACTCTCGGTATGATGAGAGCATTCTTTTCGTGGCCCGATGTCCCCGGGGCCGACCGTGGTTACGCCCCCACTCACATTCCCCCACCTTCCTTTGATTCCCACACTTTCTGGGCCCGGATCACGGGTTTACCAGCTGCCTTTTGAAGGATCCTGTCCAAAACAGAGTTAGGATCAATAATATGAAGTTTAGACTTACGCTTGCGTACGCTGCACGGTAGTCTACGAACTTCGCCTTCGGATTCGCCACGACGGATCGAGTCTACTCACGAGCGGAGTAAGGCTACTAAATCCACAATCTAAATCTCTACTTTAGATTAAGAACTTGGATAGAGGGAGAGGAAATATTTCTGCAGAGCTTCGCTAGGATGAAGATGCATGCATGAATTTCATGCAAAAGGTGTAAGAAATGGCTTACCCTTGGGTCTTATTTATAGCCCCCAAGGTAGTTATTTTAGGGTAAGTTGTTCCTTTGGAACAACTTAATTAAGGTGTGCCATGATACATGGCACATTATAAGCTTAAGTTGTACCATATGCATGGTACAACATAAGCTTAAGATATTCCCCCTTTATTAGCCATATGTCGCATGCACTTATGCATATATAATGCGACTTTCCCACTCATCCAGAGATCCTCTCCGCAAGGGAACAGATTCCCTTTGTACACGACTTTGTGTACGCGACGTTCGAGGTCCGTATTCCCTCGTACATCCCCCACAAGGGTGTACAAACGTCTTCCATATCCAACATCTCCCACTCACACTTGAGGGGATTGTAAGAGAACGTCTTTCCCTTAGTTCTTTCATCTATCATACCGAGAAATAGACCGTGCGACCGTCATGCGCGTAGAGTCTGTTTGTTGTGCACTTGTTAGAGATACACAACGACCTCGAAGGTGCAAAGTTGAGTAGTTCAACGCATGATTTACCCTAGATTATTTCTTCACATTTCTTGTACTTTATATTCAATAATTGAATCCCATCTGGATTACAATTGGCTGGCCAGCTTTGAATCACTAAAGTCCAAATGCGAATATGAAATCAATCTTCCTCTTCTTGCGAACCTTCTGATCTTGACTTGATTCGCTTTTCTAACGTGCCCCGCCGAGCCGAATTACCATAGCCCATTAGTAACACGCTAAGATAACGATCATCTCGTCAAATCTAAAGGAACCAATTGGAGTCCTTGAGGGTAAGAGTTAAGACCCGTATGGCCTTTGAGTCTCACATAATAGCAAACACTATTGCTACTAACTCATTGGTCGAAATGCATACGTGGTATGAACACGTATTACAACATCACTCCTTTCCCAGTGAGAGTATGTCTTAATGATGTTGTACGGATGAAAGATCAGACACCATAATGCCTATCTTTTGAGTCCCCTTACTACTCCGGAAATATTCCCGGACTCTCATCCTGCATAAGACAGATAGGATTATAAAATCCAATGAGATCTTTTTATCCTTGTGATACAGATCTCAGATCTTTTGTAAGCATCCATATGATGCAGATCTTTCATTCGACTAACTTTGTTAAAGTCATGACTCTAAATCATTCGTCAAATGATTTTGACTTTAAACTAGTCTCATCTCTATCTTATCCATCTGATAAGATAAGGCGGTTGCTCATGTGAGAGAGCCAACCTTAATCTGTCCGACATACACACAATTCAGCTGAGATTTCAAAAAAAATGTACACAAACATTTCTTTAAGAAATTCATATGCAATGCTTGAAAAAGAACTTATTCTTTTATTAAATTTGATCTTTCTTAGACATGGGAATATATATTTGTACAACTCAGCTCATACGCAATCCTTGGGATGATAAGTGTTCATAAAACACATTTCTGGGGATCGCTTTCGTAAGCTGATCCTCTATCATCTCATGCGTAGATATGTACCTTATGTCTACCTTCTTGGTTTTATCAGTCTTTTTCAAATCTGCAGTTCCTTTAAGATACTGCATTATCCTCTTAACCGCTTTCCAGTGTTCTTGCCCTAGGTTGGATTGGTAACAGCTTACCATTTCCAACTGCAAAAACAGATGTCCGGTCTCGTACACACCATAGCGTACATAAGACTATCAACTGCACTGGAATATGGAACTTTTTCCATAATTTCTTTTTCCTTTTGGTTCTTTGGACACGATTCCAGATATAAATTATCGCATATGCTTATATGAATATCAATGGACTTGCAGTCCTGCATATTAAATCGTTCTAGAACCTTCTTTATATAAGTCTCCTGTGAAAGAGAAAGAAGTTTCTTCGAACGATTCCTTGAAACCTTAACTTCAAGGATATATGCGGCTTTTCCTATGCCTTTCATCTCAAATACTGATGAAAGCCAAGCCTTGATACTCATCACAAAGCCCTTGTCATTTCTGGCTATTAAAATGTCATCTACATATAGAGACATGATAATATACTTGCTTTTAATCCTCTTGATATATACTCAGTTATCTTCATCAAGCATGGAAACAACCATTTGATAAGACAACTTCTTGAAATTGTATATACTATTGCCTCGAGGATTTACTTAAGATCATATATGGATTTACGAAGTTCACAAACCTTATGTTCGTTTCCTTCTTTTACAAACCCTGTTGGTTGTTCCATATAGATCTCCTCGTCCAATTCTCCATTGAGAAAGGCAGTCTTTACATCCATCTGAAGTAATTCGAGGTATAAGCAAGCTACCATTGCCAGAAACATGCGAATCAAGGTAAAATGCACAACAGGTGAGAAGGTCTCTTCGTAGTCTATCCCTTCCTGTTGCGTAAAACCTTTCGCGACAAGGCGAGCTTTATATCTGTCAAATAGAGCCATCAGCCTTATGCTTGATTTTGAGAACCCATTTGTTCCCAATTGCTCTATGTCCTCTGGGTAAGTTAACTAAGTCCCAGACTTGGTTAACTTTCATGGATTTCAATTCCTCCTTCATTGCTTTCATCCATTTGGCTTTCGCAGGGCATGATGCGGCATATTTGAGATTCTTCAAGTCCTTGTTGACTCGAATTAAGATCAATTCTAATATCACTCCCACTTGAAATGTTGTTAGAATTGCTCCCACTTGGATCATTATTCCCGTATGGAATAGGATAATCGTCATTCGTATAATTCCATTGGTGAAGGTTGAAACGTATTTTCATTTTCACCAAGAATTCTCCCACTCGAATGAGGTAATCCTTCTTGATCATAAATCTCAAATAAAGATAAGTCCTGACTTATCTCGCCCTGTCTTGGAAACTCGTTTTCCAAGAAAGTGACATCCCTCGACTCAAACTCAATTAGCCCACCATTGTCTTCCTGACTAACAAAAAACATAACCTTTGGAGTTTTCTGCGTATCGTATAAAGATACATTTCCTTCCCCTTGGCGTGCGTTGAATGCACAAACTCAAGGTAAAAATGTTTAAGTCAGGAGACCTTTGGTTCCACAACTCATAAGGAGTGGAGCTAACTGATTTCGAGGGTACGCAGTTTAAAATGAAAACGGTTGTCAATAATGCATCACCCCAAAAGGTGATTGGCAAGTTAGCTTGCGCCATCATTGAACGGACCATTTTTCATTAAAGTCCTATACCTCCTTTCTGCAACACCAATTTGTTGAGGAGTATAAGGCATAGTTACCTGATGTACTATGCCTTTTTCATCACAAAGTTCCTTTAAACTTGTTGATTGATATTCACCGCCCCTATCGGTTCGCACGACCTTAATCTTGCGATCTAATTGATTCTCCACTAAACTCATATAGTTTTTAAAGCAGGTTTAGTGCTTTCACTTTTGTGGGATATCAAATAGATATGACCGAATCGGGTGAAATCATCAATTAAAAGTGATGAAATAAGACTTCCCGCGTCTTGTCTTGACATTCATCGGACCATATATGTCCGAATGGATAAGCTGTAATGGAACCTTGGCCCTTGTGCCGGTTCCAAACGGCTTGCGACAAGATTTCCCAACAAGGCAATGTTCGCAGGTCGACATTTCAACCTTTGAAACATTGGATAGAAGGCCACGTTTGGCAAGTCTATCCATACGCTTTGGTCCAATATGACCAAGCCTTGTGTGCCAACAAATTATATTAGAAAAAGAATTTGTCGCAAGGAAATTTTCATTACATGAGGAATTTATACATCCTTTGAAATACATAACCTATAACCAAATAAAAGAATTATTACAAAATAGGTCCATATTACAATCATGAAGGAACCAACTATAACCAAGACCCATTAAATTGACCACAGTATTAATATTCCTTTGAATATATGGAATGAAGAGAACATCATAAAGTAGGAGAGTGTGGCCGTTGTCCAAGTCTAGCTTGCAATTCCCAACGCCTTTCTCTACAACACGTGAGTTGTTTCCTACATCGATCCACTTCATTCCATGGTGTATCCGGTGATACTCCACGAAGGACCGTCTATCCTTTGCTATGTGGTCGGTGGTACCTGAATCAATTATCCCATAATGGATTAGATTCCACAAGAAATATTGAACTAGAAACACATATGTAACTAGTATTACATGTTACCTCGTCACTTCCACTCGTACACGAACGAGCATAGTGACCGAGTTTGTTGCACTTGAAGCACTTGATCCTTTTCAAGTCTTTCTTCTTGTGCCATTTCTTGTGCCCACCCTTATGTTTGGGTTCCTTGGTAGACTCAGGTTGCTTATTACGTTCATTAGAAGACTTCGAACGATCTTTACGTTTCTTTCCCCCGTGTGAGGAACTAGCAACCATGTGCACTTCTGCACTTGGCTTGGCAGCCGCAAGCCGCTCTTCCTCTAATTCGAGGTGCTTGGAAACGTCGTTGAAGGTCTTGATGCTCTCATTATGAGTGAGATGCATCTTCATCTGATCCCACCCATTTGGCAGGGAACGTATGACTGCTTGGATTTGTTGCTCATCCGTGAGCACATGACCTGCGTCCTTTAACTCTGAGATAAGGTTCGCCATATGTCGCAGATGTTTCCCCATGGAATGATCTGGACGTTTCTTATATGTATCAAACCTTATAGTTAAGGCGCGAAGTTTGGACACCGATGTGCCACCGAACTTCTCCTCTAGCTTGGACCATATGTCCATGGCTAGGTCATATTCTCGGAAGATGCGCATTATGTCATCAGCCATACTGCTTAATAACGTAATGCGCGCTATCTTATTCTTCCAAGACCAAGCATCAAAAGCTTCCTTGTCTCGTCTGTGTTGGGCCGTAGTGCCCAACTCGGGTTCAATCATTACGTTCTTTAGAGTTTCGAGCACTTCTTGCTCCTCTAAAACGTATTGTATCTTAATGGACCAAAGTTTGTAATTATCGCCGTTGAGTTTTTCACCTTTGTTTAACTCAGCGACGATATTCTTTGAAGCGGAAGACATTTTACTTTTAAAATGCTGCAAAAGACACAAAACCGAAGGTTCGATCAAAACATTGCATAAAAATTCTTAAAATATAACTCCCACTTGAAATGATAATAGAATATCCCATTTGGATAGTTCTAAAATTCAAAAATCCACTTGGAATTATATTATATTTGATAAGTTACTTTCGAAAAATATTGAAGATGTTGTTCTAGAATCGAAAAGGTCTCTGTGATTCCAATCACCATCTAGAACAACCTTCAATATTCCCCCATCACTTATCAAACAATAGTACTCTTATAGTACTAGCAGCGGAAAACGAGTATTTGATAAGTTACTTTCGAAAAATATTGAAGATGTTATTCTAGAATCGGAAAGGTCACTATGTTTCCAATCACCATCTAGAGTAACTTTCAATATTTCTCCCTCACTTTATCAAATGTTAGTACTCTTATAGTACTTTGCAGCGGAAAAGCGTTTTTGAAAACGTATTTTTCAAAACGAATTTAAAATACATTGGCTAATCTCCGTAGAGTAGAGCACAACGTCATAAGTTCATTGGCTAATCTCCGTGGAGTAGAGCACAATGACATGGCTAATCTCGCATGAAGTAGAGCATTACGGCTAATCTTCAAGGAGTAGAGCACAATTACATAAGTACATTGGCTAATCTCCGTAGAGTAGAGCACAATGACTTAGCTAATCTCGCATGAAGTAGAGCACTATGGCTAGTCTTCAAGGAGTAGAGCCCAAGTTAAAAAAAAACTTCATTAAAATGTTAGTCCCGTATGAACTAGTCGGCACTGTGGTTAGCCCCGTATGGACTAATCGACACATTCGAGTTTGACCAATGCCTTTTGTCACCTCGTATGGGTCAGTTGGCAAGTTTGCAGTCGACCCAGACCTTCTGCTAGATTGGTCGACCAAAAACACCAAATTGGTCGACCAATATTCAAACTGCAACTTCTCCCGGCCAGGGCCTCTGCCCTGGCCGGTGCTTGGCCAAGGGCCGGCCAGGGCCTCTGCCCTGGCCGGCCAGAGGCCCTGGCCGGCCAGAGGCCCTGGCCCCCTCGGCCAGGGCCGGCCAGGCCCTGGCCTCTGCCAGGGCGGCCTGGCCGCTGGCCGGGGCCAGGGCTCCTGCCCTGGCCTCGGCCAGGCCCTGGCCGGCCATTACCGGCCTGGCCATGGCCGGCCATGGCTTGGCCATGGCCGGTCATGGCCAAGGCCATTCGGCGTTGGCCGGTCATGGCCCCTTTGGCCATGGCCGGCCACCCCCTTTGAATGGGGTTGCCGCACTTATTCCTCCCCCTTGATGGGGTGGTCGCCGGTGGTTATTGGCCGTAGCCAACCCCTTCCGCTTGGGGAGGGGGGTTGCATGGCCTTCATAGCCCATTTGGCTATGGTGCACATGCACCAAATTTCCTCTTACCCGATGGAAATAACTACCATCATCTTCCTCGATGAAGCACCCGTTCGTCGATGAAGCACCCGTTCGTCGAGAAATTAGTTATTTCCTAATGGCCGTGTGCCAAAAATGAAAAATAACATACTACGTGAACGGTCGGTTCTTCCCGTCACGGAGAGTTCCTACCATATCCGTAATGATAGGAGACCCTAACGTGAAAAGAACAACCGCTGCGTTCTCTCCGTCACGAAGCGTTCCTACTATATCCGTAATAGTAGGAGACCCATTCGTGAAAAAGACAACGACTCGTTCATAGTTTCGACGGGGCGGTGGTTTGACCGGGGCGAACCCATATGGCTCTGATACCAATGAAGGATCCTGTCCAAAACAGAGTTAGGATCGATAATATGAAGTTTAGACTTACGCTTGCGTATGCTGCACGGTAGTCTACGAACTTCGCCTTCGGATTCGCCACGACGGATCGAGTCTACTCACGAGCGGAGTAAGGCTACTAAATCCACAATCTAAATCTCTACTTTAGATTAAGAACTTGGATAGAGGGAGAGGAAATATTTCTGCAGAGCTTCGCTAGGATGAAGATGCATGCATGAATTTCATGCAAAAGGTGTAAGAAATGGCTTACCCTTGGGTCTTATTTATAGCCCCCAAGGTAGTTATTTTAGGGTAAGTTGTTCCTTTGGAACAACTTAATTAAGGTGTGCCATGATACATGGCACATTATAAGCTTAAGTTGTACCATATGCATGGTACAACATAAGCTTAAGATATTCCCCCTTTATTAGCCATATGTCGCATGCACTTATGCATATATAATGCGACTTTCCCACTCATCCAGAGATCCTCTCCGCAAGGGAACAGATTCCCTTTGTACACGACTTTGTGTACGCGACGTTCGAGGTCCGTATTCCCTCGTACATCCCCCACAAGGGTGTACAAACGTCTTCCATATCCAACACCTTTGACCCTAGTAGGGCCAAGGCCTCGGCCATCGTCCACCCCTGCCTCCGCATAGCTCAGCGCCTTATGGCGACTACCTTTTTGGTGAGGTATGAGCCTGGGACGATGTCCACGCCGGAGCTTTATATGCTCTATGCGATGACGCGCCCCCAGAGCTCTAGCTAGGGAGAGTGACGAGTTGGTCCCCGTCGTCGTGATTGATATCGCGAGCTGGTTTTTGGACCGCATCATCGTATCGATGAGCGCTCGCTTACCGATATGTTGCGGCGGTCTGATCACCCTGCTTGCCCTGATGACCGGCGAGGACCTTCCGGCTGACCTGCGACGAGCCCCGGGCCCCACTTCACTGTCCATAGACGTCATGGCCCGGATGAAGATGCTACGTCCGCACGGTCAGCGGCACTGGGTTTGGTTGCACGGTCCCTACGGTGCTGATTACATGATCCTTCCGAGCCCATCTCGGACACAGATAGCACCAGCACAGGTGGACTGGCTTCCGGTGATGGATCTCCTGATCCCCACTGCCTACGTGCTTGAGGCCGAGGAGGCTGAGCAGGCTGAGCAGGCCCACGCTGCCCACGCTGCACCCGCTGACCCCGTGGCCCCTCAGCAGCCTGATATTTCTGCTGCTCCCGACACCTCTGTCCACACTTCTGTCGGTGTCGGGAGTACACTCGCTGAGACCACCTCCACTACCTCCACGCCCACCACCACTCCCACCACAGCTGGCCCTCTGTCCGTTGAGCCCCTTTGCTCCGCCCTACCCAAGCGCCCACCTACTATTGTTGAGAGTGGAGAGCCCTCTTTCGCTGCCGTCGTGGAGACCGTGGTTGTCACCTCTGTCTCCACCGCAGCCGTACTTTCTGAGAGTGTCGTGACGTCTGTTCCCACGTCTGTGTCACTGACCTCTCTTGCCGCCTCGTCGCCACTTTTATACTCCACTTCCGTTGCTGCTGCTTCCACCTCACACCAGCCTGCGTCCCAGCCTCGCACTGAGGCTAGGCCCACACTTGTGAGCACAGCACCCTTCCTCCACATGCCTGCTGAGCCCATCCACTACACCACCCGAGTCTGCCAGCCCCGTCCTGCACAGCACAGACAGGTGCGTCCCTCTGCACCACCTCCCCCCGACACTGTACTTCAGAGCATTCGTGCTCTCGAGGGGGCGGTGAGTGGCCTCAGGGGTGACCTCAGGACCATGTCCGCCACCGTCACAGCTATGGCCAGCCGCTTCGACCTACTACCGGGCATTCACTATTGCCTCACCCAGATTCTCGATCGGCTTCCTCGCGTACCCATACCCACCCAGCAGGTACCCACCCCCACTCCTACACACACCCAGCCTGCTTCCACGCCCACACCCACACCCACCCAGCAGACTGTTCCCCAGCCACCACCACCACCACCTCCGCCTCAGGACAGAGACGGCGCAGCCCCACCCTCTTAGGCACCCTTGATGCCATTGATCTTTTTTGCCGTCATGCTGCCCGTCTCTGCTCGGTCCTGATGATTTTTGCCTACCCCCCCTCCCCTCACTGTTTTTGGGTCCACATTTTGTTCATATCTTTCTCTATCATTTTTGGGAGAGAGGGAGAGATTTTTGGTGTCACACTCTTATATCTGATTCACTCCTATATCTGCATGCATCATGTCCGCATCATATTTTCATTTCGTTATTTTTATTTTCTTTTTCCTCGTGCATGCATCCTCACCTCCCCCTCATATTACATGTCTCTCGGTGTGCCACACTTCGCACATTGAGGACACTGTGCACTTTAGCTTGGGGGAGTGAGTTCTCACGTTCTTTTCGATTTACCACCTTTATTTTCAGTTTTTTTTTTCACGCCATTTTCCGCATTTGCACTCATTTTCATCACTTTTTCTTTTTTACCATGCATCACGTTTTTCTTATTTTCTTTGTGTGCTGCATTGTAATTAGTTTCATTTTCCCTTTTTATCATTTACTTCTTTCATCTCATGCTAGAGATGACTTTTCTGTGATGACGACGACGTGGAGTTAGCTTTCTCTATATGCATGCTTTATTTGTCGTGTCTTAGCTTTTGTTTCTGATATCATATGCTGTGATCTACCTTGCATTTAGAGATAGTAACACACACTTTTTCCGTATGAAAATGGATGAAATTTTATTATTAGCTGAGTCTGAATATTCATATGTATGCTATCGCAGAAAACACACCAAGATTCACGCATTGAATGCTTATATCTGGAGTACCGTTTTCTTTTCCTATATCACTTCTATTTGCATGACTTGTACACTTCACTTCAGGATGATTGAATGATGTTAGCTATGATAAATCTGGATTAGTTAGCTTTTTTGTGATCGAAACCGAGTAGATTAGATTACCCTGCTGAAGTTGTCGTGCACGTCTTATAGAGTGAACTGAGAGACATGTTTATTTCTTTCTCCACATATCTTGAACATCAATTCTCTATTTTAAAATCATTGGTGAATCTCCCCTTAGCGATTCTAGTATTTGGCATTTCCCCCGTTATTAAAATACTAGCTCCAAATTTCCCAAAACCAAAAAGAAAAAGAAAAATTCTTGTATATCCTTATTTCTCTTTGATTTGGGATCATTGTGTATATATGCTATTAAAAAAAGAAAAAAAAGAAAAAAAAGAAAAAAAGAAAAAGAAAAGAAAAGAGAAAAGAATCTCAATAAACGATCCCATCTCATGTTCTCTCTCTTTCTTCCCTCTTTTTGTTTTTATTTTTATTACTTTTGGAGCTTCAAAAAAATGGGGATGTAAATATTGTTTTTATGCCACCACGCTTATAGATAAGCTTGGGGGAGAGAATCCAATGATGTGTGAGAGAGTGACTACTTGACGGTGCACGACAACCTAGGCTAAGTAATATTCTATACTCGGTGAGATTGTTTTAGCTTCACGAAATCCAGAAATCTACGCCTAGCATTCATTTCATGAAATCCACGCTTTTCTATTCTTTCTATTCTATTGCGTGATATTCTTATACTCCTCATAGAAAGCATTCAATTGAAAAGTGTGTGATCTGCGATATTGTATACCGCTTTAGATGATTCAGACAATGTTAATTTTAGAATTATTCCGTTTTTCATGCTATATCAATATTCTTGGGTTTTCTATCTCTATTTGCACCATTATACTATGATATCGAAATAAAAATCTTTGACATGTGTTTTACATTCGGTGCATGCTATATGAGTAAGCAAAACCCACATCCTGAGAAAAATGATCTAGCAGCTTCCCTCTTCGCTTTCTTCTTTCTTCTTCGTTTTTCGTTTTCCGTTTTTCGTCATTTTCGTTTTCCGAATTCACCGGGTTCGCCTTTTACTTATCTTCCTCGAGGACGAGTAAGAGGTAAGCTTGGGTGATTTTGATCACTCCACATTTTACACCTTTTTTTCCGCATGTTTGCATGCCATTTAGATCGCTCAAATCATGTTTTTCACGATTTATCGACAATATTGCGATACTTTTCACGATTTGTTGTTTTTGTCGTATTTCAGGAGATTTGGAGCGATTTGGAGTGATTCCGAGATACACCTACTCCGGAGTGTCACCGAGGACTTCCCTGAGGGGTATTTTCAGATTGGAGAGGAGCGGAAGAAGAAAGAACGTCGTAGGAGCGACGAGGAGGCAAAAACACTCAGAATGGGAATTTTCAGTGTCTCACTCGGCCGAGTGAAGGAGTCACTCGGCCGAGTGAAGGAGTCACTCGGCCGACCAGCGAGACCCCGCTCGGCCGGCCAGATCGGACACGCTCCAAGTGTGCACTCGACCGAGCATCAGAAGCCGCCTCGGCCGAGTGACGTATCCCGTCCGCCCGAGTGGCACTTAGACGACGCCCCTAAAAAAGAGCCAACTTACTGTTTTTCGTCAGTCTGAGCATCAGAAGACCCACTCGGCCGAGTGGCAATTGCCGACCGCCCGAGTGAAGAGAAGCCCATCGGCCGAGTGACGACAACTCACTCGGCCGAGTGACGACAACTCACTCGGCCGAGTGACGCCCGAAGTGAAGACCCCCAAGACCCCGGACTTACTGTAAATTCTCAGGGTCTCTCACTCGGCCGAGCGACTTTTGTCACTCGGCCGAGTGAGCAGCGCTGCCTGTAGCGGAAATCACGATTTTTGAGCTACGCAGGGGCAGTTTGGTCACGAATTTTTGGGCAGTTTTGGGGTGTATTTAACCCCAGATTTTAACCTAGTTTAGAGAGCTTTTTTCCTTGCTTTTGGCAGCCTTTTTAGATTAGACTTTTTAGGGTTTAATTCTTGTGATTGGAGAGGAGATAAAAGTGCTATTTTGTTGGATTCTTGGAGAGCTACTTTGGTTTGTCTCCCTCCTCATTAAAAATCCTATTTTTATTGTTATTTTGAATATTGCCATGAATTCTCTTGCTATTTCAATTGATTATTCTTCCATTTGTGGTATGATTTGTGAGTAGTCTTTACGTCTTAGGGCGTGGGGATGAACCCTACGAGCCCAATTTCTGATTTGTGATGATTTGGTAGAACTATTGCTAGAATTGCTATTAGGGTTAGTTTGGGATCGATATATTACGGATAGCTAGGTGTTCATATCGATTGGGATTTGCAAGAGATTGGATCCCAACTCGATAGGAAACCCTAGAAATCCGAATTGGGTTGAAATTGAGTTTCCGTAGTATCGGGTTGCAAGAGATTGGACCGATACTAGGGTTCTCGGTTGCAATTCCATACCGATACCCGTTTGCAAGAGATTGGACGGGTAGGAACTATCCCAACCTAGGTCGCAGCCTGAGTTTGCACGAGAGTGGGCTCGGGATGCGATTGAACAATGACGTTGATCCTAATGCTAGCTTGCCTAGGCTAGGGTTTGCAAGAGATTGGACCCGAGCCTAGGTTCGCTATAGACCGGCAACAGCGCGAGAGCGTGAGCTAGGTTTTACATTCAGTTGCAACTAGTTCATCTGACATTCTACCCTAGCAATTGTGATACCGATGAATCACATTGACGAGATACAGTGAGTAGCGGGGATTCCCTATTCCCTAGGCGTCTTTATTTGATTTTATATCTCTTTACATTATTTGACGATTGTGACAACATCGCCGAAAGGCAAATTCCTACTCTTCTGTCCTTATAGCCAGGTTGTTCGGAGAAGGCACTGTCATACGTCCTCCCTGTGTTCGATACCCGCTCGCCGCTACACCGTGCGCTTGCGGTAAAACTACACGGTCGCTCTTTAGGGTGTACGCCCGGACGCGATCAAGCACCTGAAATGCCCGAAGGATTTTTGTAACATGGAGATCACTCTCGCGGGGAAAGCACCTAAAACGCCCGAAGGCTTTTTGTAACACGGAGATCACTCTCGCGGGGAGTGCACCTGAAACGCCCGAAGGCTTTTTGTAACACGGAGATCACTCTCGCCGGAAGAGCACCTGAAACGCCCGAAGGCTTTTTGTAACACGGAGAACACTCTCCCGGGGAGAGCGCCTGAAATGCCCGAAGGCTTTTTGTAACATGGAGATCACTCTCACGGGGAGAGCACCTGAAACGTCCGAAGGCTTTTTGTAACACGGAGATCACTCTCGCGGGGAGAGCACCTGAAACGCCCGAAGGCTTTTTGTATAACATGACATGACAGATGATGAGGAGTTGTTCATTCTAGGGGGTCCACACACACGCACACACAGATGAAACCTATGGTAGCAGTTGTTGTTATTGATTCTAGGGGGTCCACACACATGCACACACAGATAGAACCTAGGGTGTCAGTTGTTGTTGTTGTTGTTTGTGCGTAGACTTCGTCGTCAAATCTAAGTTGTCAATGGGATCCCAGCCGCTATCATTTCATGCCCGGTTCTCTTTAGTCGTACTTTTACAGTTTAAGAAAAGATGGTCTAAAGTGGCCGAAAGTACGCAAGTAAGAAACACTTGCCTGCGGTAGTGTGTCGTCTGTCTGGAGCATCTCGTCGAAGCAGTGTGTTAGCGAGGGTCCGTCTGAAACGGGTCAACGGCAATGTCAGGACACGTTTTCCATCATTCTTATTAGAGTTTATTTCTAGGTTCAACGGGGCTATCCTAACAGTCAAAGTCACGTTTTTGTTTTGTTCCAGCCTAATCAACGATCTATCTTATGTGCACATATATTCAAGTCCTTCGTCAATGTCTAAGATTTAGCAACGTTTTAAAGAGGCAGAAATAAAATTTAATTACTGTTGACGATTTTTAGATTAAGTTTTCGATTCGCTACGGTGTTGGTTCTTACTACGCGTTAGGAGACTAACCTTTTTGACGTTTGATCGTAGAGCGGATGTCGGGTCTGAACGGTGATGGATCTACGTCGTCAGCAATGTCTCGGCTGTGGGTAGCATAGCAAGACACTTTTGGACAGCGAGGTGGAGGCACGAACAGCAAGCAAACGTCGATCTCTCTCCAGCTGCAGGTAGCGCAACGGATCTACACGACGGCGGCAACGTCAGGGGAAAACACGCGAGTTCGGCGATACGTGTGAACTCCTAGGAGCAAAGGGGGCTGTCGAGGATTGAAGGAGGTCAGTAGGGGTTGCTCAGCTTGGTGGGTGGCCGACGGTTTCAGTGCATGGCGGTGGGCGGCCGTGAGAAGGCAAAGAGGACAGATTTGCTCGATGGTTGTTGTCGTGCGTCGCAGCGGAAAAGCGACGACCAGAGGAGTCAAAGGAGACTTGCAGTAGATAAAGGAATTCGAGGGAGATCTAATGGTGGTAGAGTGGTTGCTGTAAGTGGCCAGAGATGGTCGGGCACTGGCGTTGAAGAACCGTGCGTAGATTTGTCAAAAACAGCTGCTAGGGCTGAGTTCCAAGGGATTTTCGAGGAGGAAGAGATGAGGGAAGAGAGGAAGGAAGTTGTAGATGATAGAGGGGTTCGAGAGAATTCGAGTGGAGGTGGAGATGGCTGGAGGGGGTGGCCAGAACGGCGGCAGTGGGTGTTTTCCGGCGGGCGTGCACAGATCTGGAACTTGCGGCTAGGGCTGTGTATCTTGCGGTTTTGATGGCTTTCTAGAGGGGGAGAGGGAGGAGAAGGAGGTGGTGGTGGTGGCTGACAGCCAGGGGGGTCAGGTGGCTCGCCGGCAGCGAGAGGGGGAAGCAGAAAAATGAAGAAGAAGTCGACGCTGGTTGGATTCTACCGTGAGAGCTAGGGTTGGGAGAGTTTGGTTTTTAAAGATATGAGTTTGCTAAAGAGTGTATAAAAGGGGGGTATAAGTTGAGTGATGACTAGGAGAGAGGGTGAGTGAGGGGGTGTACAAAGTGGAAAAAAGTTGGGTGAGGGTAGAACCAGAATCCTATCTCATGATACATAAGATTTGATTAGGATTTGATTAAGAGTTTGAATTTCAAAAATTGATTAGGCTAATTTGGGCTTGATTTTGATTAGAGATTTGGTTGGGCTAGAGGTGTCCAAAAATTATGAAAAAAATATCGAGACGACCGTGACAACGAGAGGCTCAGGGGTACAACAGTCAATCATGCGTTTGGTCCACAGGAAATGAACTAAAAATAAAAAGGTCCGGCGTCGAAGTCTAAAGATACGACGTCTCTACAATCAAACTTGATTTGTGGGAGAATGATCCGTGAAATGACATTCACTAAAAATCCCACAAATAACTACTCTTCCATACGGTCATAACGACATATCACAACGCGCATTCCGGATAGAAGAAAGGTCGAAGAAAAAATACGCGTACGAAAGAGGAAGTACGCACAAAAATACGAACAGTCGGAACGTGGCCGTTACATTCTACCCACCTTAGAAATGATTCCGCTCTTGGAATCACTTATACTAATAATAATTATATCTATACGTACTTATGCCTACAACTCCCATATTCCACATAATGATCGCTAATCATACAACTTCAACCAGCGTTCCACCACAATTCATCATTACTCGTCTTTTCACCGGATAAAGCTACGACTAAACTCACATCCTAACACTTAACTATAGACCCATCACTGCCGTTCAAATTTCCAACTCCAAGTTCTCATAAAAGTAATAATCATCTTCTCATACCATACCACTCCACCAAACATCATCGTTCAATAACATCTTTAAATTTCTCAATCTCTTCCCAATATTAATCAATCGCTAAAATGATGCTCTAGCCAAACACCAATCTAAGACAAAAACTTTTTCTATCTTATAACACCTTTCCCAAATCAACAATCGCCTTGTCCTCCATACATGCTTCGTCATATCGTCCCATAAATTTATCCGCTAAATAATTGAACTATCATAATCACATCTTATCCTTACTCACTATAACTAATCCCAACCAATATTAAATCAGTCTACCTAACCATCCATTCATCTCAACACGTCGTGATATTCCCAATTTCTTCTCACGTCAACGTAATAATCAAGTCTTGATGCTTTAAATACTCTACTCATTTCATGATCACTCTAAATCATACTATAACTTCATAGCTACTCCCATCGACCACTCGTCCAAGTTTCAGATCTGATAAGTTTCCATCTCCCTGTGTATAATTTCATTCATCCAGAGTCCCCATTGAGTCCGTTACCCATTGGTATCATTAATAAGCCTTGGACACCTCATTCTTTTCATCGAAAGAAATCTAATCTAATACCCTTGTTATTCAAAATCAACTAATCACTGATACAACATATCTCATCTCACTCTAAGCCAACCCGCAAACATAACCCTATAACGATAATAACTAGTACTAACAATATTATAACAATAAAAAATAACACTCCCGAAGAGGGAAAGGAAAGAAAGGAAGTTTAAGGCCAATGACATATTTTAAAACATTTGGAAAAACGTGTGGAGTTGTGGTATTGGATGAGGGAAGATAGGTGGGTTGTGAACTTTGTGGGCTAATCCCAAAACATTAAAGGTTTGATTTGAAAGGAAAAAGTTTTGAAACATACATAAGCAGCCAAAAATAAGCTAAACCATAATATGAAAGACTAAAACTATGGAGTTACCTGCAATGACGCCATCCACTGCTGTCATGGCATATGTTCCACAGACAACAGCTCCTCTCTGAGTAGGGGCATGTGCTCTACTCTGCAGTGGGGCTGGTGCTCCGCCCTCCACATGGCGATACCTCGGGCAATCTCTAGTGACGTGTGTGGCGGCTCCACACGCCAAACACAAACCCAGCCTCTTCCTGCAAGTGTTCTGCTGATGCCCTGGCTTGCCACAGTAATGACATCGATCTCTGGCCCTCTTGAAAGGCACTGACTGAACTGGTCCCACTGTAGACCTAGAAGAAGGCCTATGTTGCTCCATCGGTCACTTCCCTCGCGGTGACAGTGGTGGTACAGCTAGAGCAACCTGGGCAGCACGGGCAGCCCGAGGTGCCTGGTTAACCAACTGATACTGAACATCCAACATCTCTTTCATAACGTCCAGGAATTTGCGAAACTCGTCACCTTGGCCATCCATGGCCCCATCAGCTGAAGATCCGACTCGGGTATTGCGTCCTCCCACCATCCGATTGACAGGAAAAACCCAATTAGACTCATTGAAGATAAACTGGAGTTAAAAATGAATGCGAGTTATACTATTGCTACGAACTTTTATAATTGCACGACCTGCATGGACCACCACTAAAACTTGTCACGCCCCGCTTTCCAAAACGACGGAAGTGAGATGTGACTAAGGTCCGCATGTGCCAGAGCTGTGAGGCTCAGACCCAATAAGGGTCTGTAGGGATACCATTTTAAGATTACAGGTTCTTGCATTTATAAAAATTTCGTAACAACAGAAAGTACTGAAAGAAAAATGCATTCATTTTATTCCATCAAGATATCCAGAAGTACAAGAGTCTAAAAAAGGAAAGTAATGCCCAGCATGGCAACAACAACAGAAAGAAAACTAATAGTGCAAGCACCCACCCTAGACAGAAAAGTAAACGGTGCTACGCACCCGAACTAGAAGGCAGTAAATCTCTGGATCAGCAACGGTGAGGAACCTCTAGGTCTGGTCCTCGTCAGGTACGTACTCCGGGTCGGCGTCCTCTGGCTCCACGTACTCAGGTGTATCCAGCTCGTCCACGTACTCTGTCTTAACACTTGATGTACAACACCTAAGAGAAAAGGAACTGTACGTCAGGTAAAGTCTACAAGAAAGGGTAAGGTAATTTAAGAGCAACATTTTACTGGTTGATTAACATGCTGTTGTTATGACATGATAGTTATACTAGGCAGAAAGTAAAGCGGTGCAAGAAGGTAAAATGTGACAGGCAGTAGTCGTAGCGTGTACTACCAGCTACGGGACTAAGCTAGATGGGACATGACTAGACAAGAAGTACAGTGTGTGTCACGAAGGGTTCACGCCTTACGGTTCGAGGGCGGCCAGACTCTCTCCCTGTGGGACCGCTCAACCCTACCCCAAACCCAAGTGCTCAAGACAAGACAACCAGAGATCACTCTCGCATAGAGAGCACCTGAAACGCCTGAAGGCTTTTTGTAACATGGAGATCACTCTCGCGGGGAGAGCACCTGAAACGCCCGAAGGTTTTTTGTAACACGGAGATCACTCTCGCGGGGAGAGCACCTGAAACACCCGAAGGCTTTTTGTAACACGGAGAACACTCTCACAGGGAGAGCGCCTGAAATGCCCGAAGGCTTTTTGTAACACGGAGATCACTCTCGCGGGGAGAGCACCTAAAACGCCCGAAGGCTTTTTGTATAACATGATATGACAGATGATGAGGAGTTGTTCATTTTAGGGGGTCCACACACGCACACACAGATGAAACCTATGGTAGCAGTTGTTGTTGATGATTCTAGGATGTCCACACACGCACACACAGATAGAACCTAGGGTGTCAGTTGTTGTTGTTGTTGTTTGTGCTTAGACTTCGCCTTCAAGTCTAAGCTGTCAAGGGGGTCCCGGATGCTATCATTTCACGTCCGGTTCTCTTTATTCGTACTTTTACAGTTTAAGGAAAGATGGCCTAAATGTGACCGAAAGTACCCAAGTGAGAAACACTCGCCTGCGGTGGCGAGTGCGTCGTCTGTCTGGAGCGTCTCGTCGAAGCGGTGCATTAGCAAGGGTCCGTCTGAAACAGGTCAACGGCGATGTCAGGACATGTTTTCCATCATTCCTATTAGAGTTCATTTCTAGGTTCAACGGGGCTATTCTAACAGTCAAATTCACGTTTCTGTTTTGTTACAGCCTAATCGACGATCTATCTTATGTGCACAGATATTCAAGTCCTTCGTCAATGTCTAAGATTTAGCAACGTTTTAAAGGGGTAGAAATAAAATTTAATTATTGTTGACGATTTTTAGATTAAGTTTTCGATTCGCTACGGTTTTGGTTCTTACTACGCGTTAGAGGACTAACCTTTTTGACGTTTGATCGTAGAGCGGATGTCGGGTCTGAACGGCGATGGATCCGCGTTGTCAGCAACGTCTCAGTCATGGATAGTGCAGCAAGACACTTCTAGACAGTGAGGTGGAGGCATAAACAATGAGCAAATGTCGATCTCTCTCCTGTTACGGGTAGCGCAATGGATCTACACGACGGCGACAACGTCGGGGGAAAACACGCAAGTTCGGCGACGCGCATAAATTCCTAGGAGAAAAGGGGGCTTCCGAGGATTGAATGAGGTCAGTGGACATTGCTCGGCCTGGTGGGTGGTCGACGGCATCAGCGCATGGCGGTGGGCGGACGTGAGAAGACGAAGAGGACAGATTTGCACGACGGTCGTTGTCGTGCGTCGCAGCGGAAAAGCAGCGACCATAGGAGTCAAAGGAGACTTGCAGTAGATAAAAGGGTTTGAGGGGGATCTAATGGTGGTGGAGTGGTCGCCGGAAGTGGCCGGAGATGGCCGGACGTCGGTGTTGAGGAACAGTGTGCAGATCTATCAAAAACAGCCGCTAGGGCTGAGTTCCAAGGGGTTTTCGAGGAGGAAGAGATGAGGGAAGAGAGCAAGGGGAGTTGACGATGATAGAGGGGTTTGAGGGGAGTCGAGTGGAGGTGGAGATGGCTGGAGGGGGTGGCCGAAGTGGCGGCAGCGGGCGTTTTTCGGTGGGCGTGCACAGATCTGGGAACTTGCAGCTATGGCTGTGTATCTTGCGGTTTTGATGGCTTTCTAGAGGGGGAGAGGGAGAAGAAGGAGGTGGTGGTGGTGGCCGACGGCGAGGGTGGTCAGGTGGCTTGCCGGTGGCGAGAGGGTGACACAGAAAAATGAAGAAGTCGGCACTGGTTGGGTTCTACCGTGAGAGCTAGGGTTGGGAGAGTTTGGTTTTTAAAGAGATGAGTTTGCTAAAGAGTGTATAAAAGGGGGTATAAGTTGAGTGATGACTAGGAGAGAGGGTGAATGAGGGGGTGTACAAAGTGGAAAAAAGTTGGGTGAGGGTAGACCCAGAATCCTATCTCATGATACATAAGATTTGATTAGGATTTGATTAAGAGTTTGAATTTCAAAAATTGATTAGGCTAATTTGGGCTTGATTTTGATTAGTGATTTGGTTGGGCTAGAGGTGTCCAAAAATTATGAAAAAAATATCGGGACGACCGTGACGACGAGAGGCTCGGGGGTACGAGGGTTAATCGCACGTTTGGTCCATAGGAAACGAACTAAAAATAAAAAGGTCCGACGTCGAAGTCTAAAGCTACTACGTCTCTACAATCAAACCTGATTTGTGGGAGAACGACTTATGAAATGACGTTCACTAAAAATCCCACAAATAACTAATCTTCCATACGGTCACAATGACATATCACAATGCACATTCTGGATGGAAGAAAGGTCGAAGAAAAATAAGAGTACGAAAGAGGAATTACGCGCAAAAATACGAACGGTCGGAAAGCGGCCGTTACATCCAATTCTTGGGCTAATCCCCCTAAAACACTTTATCCAAACTACAGTGGAGCAACCCTAGATTCGTCCAACTAAGGTTAACCGACCACCCTAACCCTAGAATCCTCTGGTTCATCCCTAATCCTAGCAATAAACCTACTCAATCATTATACGAGAGACAAAAACAGTGAGAATCGACATTATAAGCAAATAAAATGAAGGTAATAAAGGATTCGACAATGAAAACACATAAGAAAGACAATAAAAGAGAATTAGAAGGAGAAATACTTAGCTAATGTAGATCCGGTACATAATTTGATAGGGCATAGCTTAACATCTGAAAACCACCCCCAAGGACAAAAAAATAAGAAAAAGGGGCTAAAACCGGCCTCCTCCAAATGGTGGCTCAACTCCCTATTTATAGCCTTTCCCAAAAACCCTAGAAAAACCCTAGAAGCAGTCTCCCGATATAGCGCTCAGCCGAGCGTGTCCTAGCGCTCGGCCGAGCGCCCCCCTTTGGCGCTTGGCATCGATGCTTGGAGAAGGGGCCGCTCGATCGAGCGGGGTAGCCGCTCGGCCGAGCGCCCCCTTCGAGAAATCCATGTCGCTCGGGTGAACATGCCCAAGCAGCAACTCGCTCGGCTGAGCATAATTATGCCATTTTTTCCAGAGAGTTGAATGCGATTAATGGGGCTCTCCTGACAACTGGCTCAGGCGAGCGTTGGGTGCCGCTCGGTAGAGGGAGTCGGATCGCTCAACCGAGCGGCCCCTCGCAGCCTGGCTTCTTCCCTTGGTGTGTCATAGCTCGACCGAGCGCACGGAGCGCCCGACCGAGCGAACTGGAACCCTCCTCTTCATTGCCTTCTCTATTCTCCTTCTCTTCTTGGCTTCTTTACTTCCTCTTTCTTGCTCCCGCATTACTCCCCAATAGCTTTGAGTCATCAAATGCAGCGCCGCTGGTGCTCTGGTGTCGGTGTCCGTGCCCTATTCTCCAATATACTTCAAATTGCTCAATATTCCCTGAAATGCAAACAAACGCTCTTAAAGTCAAATATTTCCGGTTATTACCGTAAAAGCGTATAAAATTGGGATTTAAGCAATCATTTTGACATGTAAACATATAGATAAAATGTGGAATATTATGACATATCAGACATCCACTTCTGCTACTGGTGGATTGCATCCATTATATTTGGTATGTCAATCCTAGCTGGACTTTCAGCAGCAGGGAAGTGTGAATTTGACAATATGTATGTTAACAGTAACTATGTCTGAAAACTGTTTAACAGTTTCATAAGTGTGGATCTTCAGGATCTCATCACAATTCATGATAATCAGATCATAGGTATTAATGTTTGAAATGGTCAATTAAGCTTCAGGCTCATGGATGATTATAATATTTCGGTTGAACCTAATACTGGAAAATTAAGGATGTCCGAATGTGAATGATCTTTAGGATCTCATCTTCGTTATCAAATCTTTAAAAGAGGGCCCATAAATGCACATTTAATGAGAAGTGATTTAAATGCTTCCCCTATTTGGAGTGTATTTTGATGGTTTTAGTGGTGATATGGGGATGTGTACACATCATGGCACAATCTGTAAGATGTGCTCTAAACGCTTCCCCCGTTAGGGGTTCTCAGAAACTGTTTATATGAGGTGATCAGGCTCATATAAATAGGATCTAAGGAGGCGTTTTGATGGTTTGCATTGTAATTGCATGTCCCTATGTAGTCACCTACAACTGGATTTTTAATGGATAAGTAATCCGTTTAATCATTTTAATGATTTATTTATATAACCCATTTTTGAGTGTGAGCACAAACTTCAGGGTGTTCGACATTATTCCGGTTGTAAATATTATTTGATTTCCCAGTGTTATCCAATGTTCCCGTCATTTATTAATGTGTCATATATGCTGTTAAAAACTGGAATGCGGTTGGATAATATGTTTGATAATGACCATTTTTAGAGGATATATGGATGAATACTCAAAGTACATCATCAGCCCTATGTAAGGAGTGGATAAGTCCACTTTTATCCCTCAAATACTCTTAAGAGACGTAAAGGTCTTATTATTTTAATGATGATAGTAAATATATTATCTTAAATTCTTTTGAGGAAGTCATGAGAGTAAATGTCCACGTGAATGGAGATGATCTCGTAATCATTTTTCCCTTATGAATGTGACAATGAAAGCTTCACCATTTTGAAGAATCTTCGGGTTCTTCAGATTTATAAGATTAAATAATAAGTCTTGCATCATCAATCCAGGGTGATATATTATATCGTTCCAAAGTTAATAGTTGGATAATTCTGAACACTTCTGATGTTCCAAATTAATTCCTCTTTTCGAATTTATGTGCGACTTTTGAAAGTCCATTAAAATGCTCAAGTTAGTTTTGTCCGGTAATAGGTGAACTGTGTTTTAAATGTGAAGGATCTCATCTTCACATTGAATATTACGCGGATCATAGTGGGACATAGCTTCAGGCTTCATTGATTTCTTGAGTCATTAGGGATTTCGTTTTGACGAATATCCATCGAAACTTGGTAAGTTTCTTTTATTGATTTTTGAGAGTTCATGGAATCCTCATTTTATTTTTAGAAGTATTCAAGTTTGCTATTCCTGATCCTCAATTTCAGACATCCCAAATAGATCTTTTTTACTATCATTAGGGTTAATTGCATTTGAAAGCATACGTCTACAATTATGCTCATTAAGAATTATGCTATGACAACAGATTAAATTTGTTTTCAAAGTTTATTTGTCCTCGGGGAGTAGCTGAATATACATACGGTCAATTGACTTTCGTCGTTTAGACTAGATCTGTATATATTTTTATATGGCATAAGTTAATGCTCATTCATCTTGCAAAAGCATTATAGGTCTTATGAGAACTTCAAGTCTGAGATTGGTTTGTCATTGCTTACTCCATATTGAGGTATATCATATCAACTCTTTCTCATTTTATGTCAGGACTTCCCTTGTTTTCAGTCTTCCTTATTGTTATTTATAAGGAAGAATGAGTATTAGTCTTACTAAGTAGACATATACAAGGGAAATGAGTTAGTTTCTATATTTTCACTTTTCTAATTTATGAGAGACTTAAAGTCTATTTGAATGCTCACGTATGGTCTCCAGGCCATTTTTATTTAGTCATTCAAGTATTATGTGGATAGAGAATCATGCTTAAGGGGAAACAAATACGTGGTTACGAAATTTATAGTTTCTCACTTATCTATTAAGCCACGACTTCGGGCGTACGCTTAAAATTAAGGCTAGATTCAAGAATCATACCTTGTAAGGTGAGATCACTCTAAAAGAGTTTAGCGGTGTTATGACAACTGCTGGTGTCAATATTGGTTTCTATAAACCATATATCTGAGAGATCTATTTACCACAAAATATGTATCTCTAAAAAGATCGCATAAATGGTTTTCGCATAATCCATCGTATTTGGTAATTTTCTATTTTATTTGAGTAAAAGGGTGTTGACTTTTGATTTGATTTTGAACTTCAGGTTCAATTTGTCAAAGTGGATATGATGTTAAATTTTTTGAAATTATGATTGGTTTGTTGTCATAAAACATTGTCATATCATGAGCATGGGCATAAGCATAAGCATGGGTTGAGCATATAAGTGTGGATTATGTAATATTTAATGTTTTATCATGCACATAATATAAAGCTTGTAAGCTAAAAAGGTATGCTCAATAAAATAGTTGAAAGAAACTAAAATATCCATGCAAACAATATCAAACATATGAGCTAAAAATGTATGCTTAGTTAACATGAATTGAAACATATATGATGTACACACATGTTAACAGATTTTCTAATTGATTGTGAAAAAAATAATTTGTTTATAAGATGCCTTGATTTAATATGACATGCCTCTAAAATTTTGTGGGTCTTTAACCCAAAATAGAAATTTTCGTGGGATGTTAGGTGGCAACAGAGGGGCTTCAGGCCATCCACGATAAACACATGTTCCATCAGGTTATTTTCAGAAAAATTGAAAAATAGAACATGCCGAAAAACATTATTTATCGATATCGACAAACAACGTTATGTCCCCAAAAAAATTTTTATTTATTGTAATCCCCATGCCATTTTATTCCTTAATTTTTCTCGAATTTTTCAGAATTTTTACAGAATTTTGCGATTTTTTTTGGAATTTTAGGGATGTATTGGGTAATTTCTGAATTTAATATATATAAATACATTTATAAAATTAACATATATAATTAAATATTCAGGAAAATTAAAATAAGATATTGGCCTGCGGGCTTCTGGCCCATTAGGCTTTTTCTCCTTTATTTATTTATTATTGTGGGCTTTAGGCCCATTAAAATAAAGGAAACAAAAAATCTTATTTTATTTTTTATTTTTACTGTGTTGAAATTGGGCTTCTGGCCCAAATAGGGATTTTTTTTGATTGATTGGGCTTTATTCGGTCCCTGGGTTTACACCACGGGGGCGCAAATCACCGCAAGTACACGGTGCGCTATAGTATGGAAAGATTGTCGAACTCAGGGAGGCGATCGTTTAACGCGTAGCTTTATATGGAAGTAGGAGAGTATGTGGTAGGGGGTTGTCACGAGTCATTGATTGGTTGATTATGGAGATCGAGAGTTAAGTAAAAATTAAACGTCTAAGGCCTTCGGGATTCCCTGCTAGGCCCCTTTGGTTACGGATGCTAGGTCAAATGGCCTACGTCGGATGCTGGGTTAGGGTAGGAGTGTCACATCCATAGATGAGAACGAGTACTTAACTTTCGTTGTTTCTACTCATCTAACGCATCCCTATGCGAAACTGTGCTCTTGCAGTCGGCTTCACACAGGGATGTGTGTATTAAGCTTGACACTTGGTCCTGCCTCACAACTCCGTATCCACTCTCGTGATCTACGGGTTGTGACGCTATCATATGGTCGGTTCTAGCAATCGGTGTGCTCTCGCAGTCACCGACTAGCGGATTGGGGATTAGCGGTCTCTCCTAGATCTCAAGTCACTCTTGTGATCACGAACCCTAGAAACGGCCGCTAAACCCAAATCGGATTCGTAAGGATTTTCCCTAGGATACGGAGCCGCCTTCGCAATACTCCGATCCTAAGGCCAATCCCCCAAAACCCTTGTTCAAACCACCATATGGCAACCCTAGATTGATCCAACGGGAGTCTAACCTAACATCCGATCCCTAGGATCCTAGGGATCGTCCCTAAGTCCTGGAAACCCACTACTCTAGCATGGCAAAAGCTCTAAAAACAATAGTAATAGAGTTAGCCATATCCAACCGGTCAAATTGTATGAAATTGATTTCAATAGAGAAAGCAAGAGAAATGAGAGCAATGATAAAGAAATCAAGAAAATCCAACCACAAATAATGATTTAGATTGCAAAAGAGTTTACAAAATGAGAGCTCCCAAAATAGCTCTAAGGGTTTTAGCTACAGCAAAAACAGCTTAACGTACTCTAAAAACGTTCACTATTTATACAAAACAGTTTGGGTTCGGGTTTTACAAGAAAACCAACCCAAAACCCATTAAGTTAAGTCAAAACAGGAGTCTGCTGACCTACCGCTCGGCCGAGTGCAATGCTCGCTCGGCCGAGCGGTGCCTTGTGAAGCGCTCTGCTTGGTGCTCGAGAAGGGGCCGCTCGGTCGAGCGAGTTGAGTCGCTCGGTCGAGCGAATTAAGCTTCAAATTTTCCAGATCACAAGTCCTTCGTTTGATGGGATCGTTTACGGCTAGCTCGGGCAAGTGGGCTGGTCGCTCGATCGAGCGAGCTTGTCGCTCGATCGAGCGAGCTTGTCGCTCGGTCGAGCACCCCGAAGAAAAATTTCATTGCTCCTTGGCGTATCATAGCTCGGCCAAGCGCATCATGCGATCGGCCGAGCGATCTGGCAACTTCTCCCAATCTCCGTCTCTTCTTCTCTCCATTCTCCTCTTCTTCTTTATCTCTCTTCTTCGACTCCTCTTCCTCGTTTCTTTGGCCTCCTTGGGTCGCCGTGGCAATGTGAAGCGAGCTTTGGCACAGACGTTGTGTTCAGAACCCCATATCGCTCCGAATTGCACCGAATTCCCTGAAAAACACATAAAACATCGAAATGATCCAGAATATCGAGAAAAGCACAATATAATATGAAAATATGGGTTCGGGCGATTGAAACGACATGGAAATGCATGGTAAAAACATGGAAAATATAGACACAATAAAATCCTCCAAGCTTACCTCTTACTCGTCCTCGAGGAAGACGAATAAGAAGTTCGTCGGAGGGTAAAAACAAAGACGTGCAAAGGAAACTAAAAGATAGGAAAGGAGACTAAATCATCTCCTCATCTCATAGCACGCAACAACACTTTAACTTTATAATTTGAAAACGCACTACTCATGAGGATTCATCAAGTCTAGCACGTATTATATATAGAATGTATTTTTAAATGAATAGTGTGAACTCGAATATATGATATGAAATAGAGGAAAATTCCTATTATAGCATGCAATCAATATACAAAATCCATGGTTCGAATCCACATCTCCACAACTCATTCTCTAAGCAGCGAATAGTATCATGATCTATTCATTCAAGCATGCAAGATGATTTTAATTATTTTCATAAATGGGGATGGTAAGTTCAATTAAATCCAGAAATCACTGCACTAAACTCTTTCACAATCCCTAGAAATCATCGACGTTGCCATGTCCTTATTCTATATAGAAAGTGAGGTAGAGATGTGTGATTTTTCTTTTTACAATTGATTATGGCTATAAAATTTTCTTTATATATATATACTTTTATTTTCTTATATACACGAGATAACTCAATATATACAAGAGGCAGCCTATGCATCCCAGACCAGACGGTCTTAGGGATCGTGTTACGAAGAACCACTCGGGCCTATTATTCGTATGTAATTTTTTTTGTTTTTGATATTTTTTCTTTGGGATTTTTGCAAACTCGCGTAAACGCGATGGAATGTAAAACACGATCAGGATCGTAATTGGCTATATACAAAAAAATAAAAAGCATAGAATTGGGACATGGCTTGGTGTCAGAATATCCAGTAGACGCTACTTAAGTGTTGTGGGTTATCCAAACCCAATTGAAGTACCTTCCATTATGAAAATATACATTTTCACACAATCATGCAATTTTCACTCAATTTTCAATCAATCGTGCATTTTCAAGCTTAGCTGTTTCGAGAATACTTGTTGTAGAGAATATGAATTCAAAGCATGAAAAAGCATAATAAAAAGCATCCTAATTAAGGAACATATCTAACACACGGAAGCATAGAGTTCAAAATCATAATCCATTGGTGACACGCAATAGACTATGACGAATCCTACGTGAGTGTGTAAAGCAGATAAGTTGAGTGTGCGCAGCTTATAGTGCAATCATAGGAGAATCATCTTTAGTCTAATAAAAGAAAAAGAGAAAAAAATGAAAAACATGCATGTGAACAAACAAGAAAAGAAAAAAATAAAAATGATGATAAAAGGGGGGAAATACGACGGTAGTGGAACTAAAAATGGGAATAAGGAAAAAGAATAAGTAAAAAGCGATACCGCTCATCCCCAAGCTAAACACATCAGTGTCCTCACTGCTGAGAACACATGCGTAGAGACATGAGATGATGCAAAGGGTGGGGTGGGTGGGAAGAAAGATAAAAGAAGGTATAAAAGATGTATATGTGTATTGATCACTCCATATTTTACACCTTTTTTCTACATGTTTGCATGTCATTTTGATCTCTCATATCGCATTTCTCATGATTATTCGACGATATTGCGATGCTTTTCACTATTTCTTGTTTTAGTCGAATTTCAGGAAACATGGAGCGATCTGGAGCGAATTTGAGATCAAAGGATTTGCACGCGCTTAGTAGTGTCGCCCACGGCTCATTCGAGGACTTATCAGCGATAGAGGATGAGCGGAAGAAGAAGGAAATCAATAGGAGCGACGAGGAGGCAAGAAGAAGAAGAAATGGGCTCAACAGCATACCACTCGGCCGAGTAGACCACTCACTCGGTCGAGCAAGAAGACCTACTCGGCCGAACGGAACGGATACGCACACGATGTTTTTAGCTACTCGGCTGAGCAAAGAAAGCCCACTCAGCCGAGTGAGAAAGTTCACTCGTCCGAGTGGTACAGGAAATTCGTCCAGAGAAAGGCCCAAGTTACTGGAATTCAGAGAGATCCTGAGGAGGCCCACTCGGCCGAGCATGAATGCTCACTCGGCCGAGTGAAAAAGTCCACTCGGCCAAGTGAAGAAGTCCACTCGGCCGAGCCACCCCCGAAAACAGACCCTGAGAACCCCCGAAGTTACTGTTTTTCTGCAAGGTTTGTCACTCGGGTCACTCGGCCGAGTGACCCTCTCCGCCTGCTGTTAGGGTTGCGAATTCTGGGCTGCGCAGGGGCAGTTTGGTCACGATTTTTTGGACGATTTTGGCTTGTATTTAAACCATGTTTTTACCCTAAATCTAGAATTATTTTTTAGAGAGTTCTTTTAGGTTTTTGATGGCTACTATTTGGAGAAATCTCAGCTGGAGATCATTGGCTACTTCATTGGTTTGTTCTTTCTTATTAAAAACTAATTTTTATGAATTGTCTCCCTATTACAATGAATTGTGCTATGATAATTATTGTTATTTCTGAGATTTGCATGATGATTAGTGAGTAGTTCCGTTGTTCTAGGGCCTAGGAATGAACCCTATGGACCCGATCTTTTGAATTGTGATGAATTCATGGATTTGTTGCTAGAATTGATAATGGTTAGGTTGTGATTGTTATATTACGAGTAGCTGGGAATTCATATCGATTGGGATTTGCAAGAGATTGGATCCCAATTGATAGGAAAGCCTAGATATTCGATTTAGATTGATAATTGAATTTCTCTAGACTTGGTCTGCAAGAGATTGGATCAAAGCTAGGATTTTTAATTATGGGTCTATATTAATATTCGTTTGCAAGAGATTGGACGAATAGGAAATATCACAACCTAGATCGTAGCTTGAGTTTGCACGAGAGTGTGCTCGAGATGCGATTGGACAATGATGTCGTTCTTCACGCTAGCGGCTTAGGCTAGGGTTTGCACGAGAGTGGGCCCTAACCTAGGTTTGATATAGACTGGTAATAGCGTGAGAGCGTGAGCTTGGTTCTACATTAAGTTGAGACTAGTTCACCTTTATTCAAGCTTGGCAACAATGAAATTATGATTCAAAAGGATGAGAGATGGTCCGTAGTGGGGATTTCCTATCCCTAGACATTTTATTATATTGAAATTTCTCTGCTATTGAACGATTGTGACGACACACCAAATTACTCTTATTCTCTTGATAGCTAGGTAATTAAAGTGAGATACTGTCAATTGTCCTCCCTGTGTTCGATACCCGCTCGCCACTACACCGTGCGCTTGTGGTAAAACTACAAGTCGTTTTTCGGGTGTACATCCGGACGCGATCAAGTTTTTGGCGACGTTGCCGGGAGGCGACGGTATTTTATTTTCTTACTTAGTTATTTCTTTTTCCCCTTTTTATTTTATCTTTATCCTTTTATTGTGCATGTACACGAGATCCATCGAAGCCCTATTTTTCTTGTGCATGTACGAGATCGACGGAGCATCAAGAAGATCTATTATTTGATCCGGAGATCGAGCGTACCGAAAGGAGACTTAGAGCCGAGAGAAGACTCAATATAGAGGACGATTGCATGAACCGACAGGAAACGCCGGAGGAATTAGCGGCACGCATGGCGAGGATAATATCTATCAGAGAAAGTCTACGGCCTAAGACTACTTCCACTACTTCATCATTGCTATGTCGGAGTTGGCGGCGGATAAGAATTTCGAGCTCAAAAAGGGACTTGTGGTTCTAATGCAACAAGACCCATTCCATGGGAACTCCCATGAGAATCCACATTACCATCTCAGCTATTCTTGTCCAAGTGCGCCACCTTTCAGATGCCCGGTGTATTGGTCGATGCAATCCGATTGCGTCTCTTCCCATTCACCCTCAGAGACAAAGCTCTATATTGGTTGAGGACGCAAGCGGAGGGAATCTTTACTACATGGGATGAGTTGGCGAGTGCCTTTGTTGATAAATTCTACCCACCATCCAAGACGGTGAAGATAAGGAGCGCACTCATGTCCTTCAAGCAAGGACCACATGAGACTCTATACGAGGCATGGGAGCGCTTTAAATACCTCCAACACCAATGCCCCCATCACATCATCAAATCATGGGAGCTAGTACATATCTTTTACAATGGACTCCAACCGGACACCAAGCAAATCATAGATGCAACCGCCAATGGAGCCATTCTATCCAAGACACCGGATGAAGCTACGGCCCTATTAGAGGAGATGGCATCTAATAATCAACAATGGGGTGACGAGCGAGGATAATCTTCTACCTCCTTGAAGCCGACGAGCATATACGAGGCCAAGGCCGTAGCGGAGCTTTCTACGAAGTTCGACTCTCTCCACAAGGTCATGGAGAGATCGGAGAAGTTTATTACCGAGCCGCATGGAGCTCCCTCCACATCTACGCCGGGAGGTAATATGAGCGATTGGCAAGACCAATCTCAAGCTATGTTCGTAGGAGGAGAGCACGGAGAGGGTGCTATAGAGCAAATCCAATATGTAGCGAGGAACACCGGTTATTGGGCCAACCCGGCCACGAGGAATCATCCAGGCTTCTCGTATGCTAATAATGACGGAGCTCTAAACCCACCACCGTTGCAACAACCTCAAGCTCGGCCTCTGCCTCCACAACCTCAATATTAACCGAGAGGGCCGCCACAACAAAGCTACCCGCCTAGGCAATAAGCGGGGCCATATAGGCCGCCCGATTATAATCAAGGGTGGAAAGCTCCAAACCCACCACAAGCACAACTAAGATTGGATCATAAGGCTAGGGTGGAAGAATTTATGGTGGAGCAAAAGAAAATAAACGATAGATTAATTACACAACAAGATTCTCTCAATACCGTGGTAGGTCAACTAGCGGAGCAACTGAAGTTGCTAAATAAAAATTGTCACGCCCCGCTTCCCAAAATGGACGGAAGCGAAACGTGACGAGGCCCGCTTAGGCCAGAGCTTTAGAAGCTCGGACCCAATAAGCGTCTGTAGAGGTACCATTTTAAAAGATTTTCAGGTTCTTGCATTTTTATAGTTCGAAACAACAAAAGTACAGAAAAGAAATTGCATTCATTAAATTAGAGATATGATATCCAACAAGTACAAGTCTAAAAAGAAGCCTAAGCGTGGCAACAAACTATCTAAAAGAAACGGAAAGTTGTAACCTCTGAAAGTGGCGACTAAAAGACCTCAAGGTCTGGTCCTCGTCAGGCACGAACTCTGGATCAGCGTCCTCGGCTCCTCGTACTCCAGTGAGTCTGCCTCGCCCACGATCTCTGGCTGAACACCTGACGTACAGCACCCAAGAAAAAAGAACTGTACGTCAGGTAAAGTCTACAAGAAGGGTTAGACTTTACTGCAAGTGCACCGAACTTTAAACAACGGTTTACTGGTTGATTAGCATGCTGAGGTTCTTTTACACAACAGTTTACTGGTTGATTAGCATGCTGTGGTTATAACAGAGTAACACGACAGGAAGTAACGCAGCAGGAAAGTAAAACGGGACAAGTAGTAGTCGTAGCGTGTGCTACCAACTACGGGACTATCCTACAGGTGTCGAGACAAGACGTGACGTGACGGGAACAAGGCAGGACAAGACAAGTGAGACACGAAAGGGTTCACGCCTTACGGTTCAAGGGGGATCAGACCCTCTTGCCGTGCGCATGCTCAACCCAACCCCAAATCCCAAGACAAGACAAGACATGACACTAGTACAAGGGATCACTCGCTCTAGCTTGGCGAGTGCCCTATTGCCCGCAGGCTGAGAATCAGTACAAGGGATCACTCTCTCCACTTGGAGAGTGCCCTATTGCCCTCGGGCTGTGTATCAGTACAAGGGATCACTCTCTCAACTTGGAGAGTGCCTTATTGCCCGCAGGCTGTGAATCAGTACAAGGGATCACTCGGCGAGTGCCCTATTGCCCAGCGGGCTGTGCAAGACGGGACGGGACGTGACACGACAGGAAAGGTTATTCTAGGGTGTCCACACACACGCACACACATGATAGCCCTACAGCATCAAAAATTGTTGTTGTCAGGCTCAGACTTCGTCGTCAAGTCTGAGCCGTCAAGAGTCGTCCCGGACGCTATCATTTCACGTCCGGTTCTATACATTCACAGTCTAACAGTTCTAGCAATCTAAGACCAAAGCACGGTCAAAAACGCAAGTGGGTACACTTGCCTGAAACGGCGAGTGCGTCGTCCTCTCGAAGCGTCTCGTCCGAGCGTCTCGTCCAAGCGTCTCGTCTACAGAAGTCCGTCTAAAATATCGCCACGGCGACGATGTCAGGTCTCAAATTCATCAAGTCCTATTAGGTTTCGTTTCTAGGTTTTCGGGACTATCCTATTTGTCAAAAGTCACTTTTTGATGTATCAACCTAATCGACGATCTATCCTATGTGCACAGTCAAATTAGTCCGTTCGTCGATTTTCTATGTTCGTACAACGTTTTACAGGAGCTGAAAATTAAATTTAGTTCAAGTTGACGGTTTTTAGTTTAGGGTTCAGTCAGCTACTGTGGGGGTTTCTACGAGTTTCGGGGAACCAACCTGAACCGGAGTTTGCTGTAGATTGGATGTCGGGTCTGATCGGAGAACTCCTCAGCTTCAGATCTGGTCCTCGCACGTCTCTCCAAAAGTTCGAACTTGCGACGAAGGCCTACGACGTGTCGCAACGTCGTAGACGGCAAATCCGCGAAGTGGCACGTCCAAGTGGGGCCCAAAGCAGTGCTAGGGGTCCAAGGGGGGCCCACAACACCTCAGGAGCACTTGGGGGTGTTGGATATGGAAGACGTTAGTACACCCTTGTAGGGGATGTACGAGGGAATACGGACCTCGAACGTCGCGTACACGAAGTCGTACGCAAAGGGAATATGTTCCCTTGCGGAGAGGATCTCTAGATTGATGGGAAAGTCGCATTATATGTGCATAAGTGCATGCGACATATGGCTAATAAAGGGGTAATATCTTAAGCTTATATTGTACCGTGCATATGGTACAACTTAAGCTTATAATATGCCATGTACGATGGTACACCTTAGTTAAATTGTTCCAAAGGAACAATTTATCCTAAAATAACTACCTTGGGGGCTATAAATAAGACCCAAGGGTTAGCCATTTTCCTTACACTTTGCATGGCATTCATGCATGCATCTTCATTCTAGCGAAGCTCTGCAGAAATCCTTCCTCTCCCTTTATCCAAGTTCTTAATCTAAAAGTAGAGATTTAGATTGTGGATTTAGTAGCCTTACTCCGTTCGTGAGTAGACTCGATCCGTCATGGCGAATCCGAAGGCGAAGTTCGTAGACTACCGTGCCGCGTACGCAAGCGTAAGTCTCAACTTCATTTATCGATCCTAACTCTGTTTTGGCAGGATCCTACATTGGTATCAGAGCCATACGGGTTCGCCCCGGAGAAACTATGAACGAGTCGTTGTCTTTTTCACGGATGGGTATCCTACCATTACGGATATGGTAGGAACGCTTCGTGACGGAGAGAACGCAGCGGTTGTTCTTTTCACGTTAGGGTCTTCTGTCATTACGGATATGGCAGGAACTCTCCGTGACGGGAAGAACCGACCGTTCATATCGTCAAACTCGCTCTCTTCATGGATGCTGAGTCTCCATTCATAGGGAATGGGCGCTCTCTTCATGTGGAGCGCGTAGTTTACGAATTTTTGAAGTGGGTTCATTTTTGGCACACGGCCATTGGAGGACAACTACTTCCTTGACGAACGGGTGCTTCACCGGAGAAGAAGGTGGTGGTTATTCCCATCGGGGAAGATGAATTTTTTTGTGTGCATGTGCACCATGACCAAATGGGTTATGAAGGCCATGCACCCCCCTCCCCATGCGGAGGGGGTTGGCTACGGCCAATAACCACCGCGGCAACCCCCTCCGGTGGGGGTGTGCGGCCACCCATGAAAGGGGAAACCGGCCATGGCCAAAGGGCCATGGCCGGACAAGGCAAAAATGCCATGGCCGGGCCATGGCCGGCCGGCCATGGCTGGCCAAGGCAAAAATGCCATGGCCGGGCCATGGCCGGCCGGCCATGGCTGGCCCCGGCCAGGGCCTGGCAGCACCCTGGCCTCGGCCAGGGCCCGGCCGCCCTGGCCTCAGGCTAGGGCCCGGCCGCCCTGGCCGCCCTGGCAGAGGCCAGGGAAGCGCCCTGGCCTCAGGCCAGGGCCCGGCCGCCCTGGCCGAGGCCAGGGCAGGGGCCCTGGCCCCGGCCAGGGGCCTCTGGCCTAGGCCAGGCCAGGCAGAGGCCTGGCCGGCCTCTGGCCAAGGCCAGGCAGAGGCCTGGCCGGCCCTGGCAGTGGCCAGGGCTGCCGCAGGCCGTCCATGGCCGGGGGCCGGACTGATCGGCACTGGCCGGGAGAAGTTTCAGACCAATTCGGCAAAAGGCCTTGGTCGAACTAGCCCATACAGGGCCAAACGACAGTCGTCTGCATCAAATTTCTCTCATACGGGGGGAAACGCCTGGATCCATACGGGAGCCGGCGACGATAATTTGCAGAAAAATCCCAAAAAAAAGGGGGATCCGACCTAGGCACGGCTACGGCTCATTCCCGACAAATGGTCAGGAAGTGCCGAATATTTCACTAGTATCATAAGGGTACTAAGTTGAAATATATTTTTTTGAAAAATACGTTTTCATACGTTTTGAAAAATAAGTTTTCAAAAACGCTTTTCCGCTGCAAAGTACTATAAGAGTACTAACATTTGATAAAGTGAGGGAGAAATATTGAAAGTTACTCTAGATGGTGATTGGAAACATAGTGACCTTTCCGATTCTAGAGTAACATCTTCAGTATTTTTCGAAAGTAACTTATCAAATGTAATAATATCATTCCAAGTGGGATTTTTTTTCCAAGTGGGAGTGATATTAAACTAGTCTGAAATTTCACATTCGATTGATTCAGTATCTCAATGGATCATGATTCGACCAGTGGTCTTTTGGACTAGTTTGTGGGACACCTCAGTTAGTCTGGGGGTAGTGAACCATGACTTAGCCATTTCCCTGGTCGGTCCGCTGGCCGAGACTAATGAATCATGAAAATGTATGATGACTATATATATAAGAAATTTATGCAATGATTTTTGATCGAACCTTTGGTTTTTATGTCTTTTTGCAGCATTTTAAAAGTAAAATGTCTTCCGCTTCAAAGAATATCGTCGCTGAGTTAAACAAAGGTGAAAAACTCAACGGCGATAATTACAAACTTTGGTCCATCAAGATACAATACGTTCTAGAGGAGCAAGAAGTGCTCGAAACTCTAAAGAACGTTATGATTGAACCTGAGTTGGGCACTACGGCCCAACACCGACGAGACAAGGAAGCTTTTGATGCTTGGTCTCGGAAGAACAAGATAGCGCGCATTACGTTATTAAGCAGTATGGCTGATGACATAATGCGCATCTTCCGAGAACATGACCTAGCCATGGACATATGGTCCAAGCTAGAGGAGAAGTTCGGTGGAACATCGGTGTCCAAACTTCACGCCTTAACTATAAGGTTCGATACATATAAGAAACGTCCAGATCATTCCATGGGGAAACATCTGCGACATATGGCGAACTTTATCTCGGAGTTAAAGGACGCAGGTCATGTGCTCACTGATGAGCAACAAATCCAAGCAGTCATACGTTCCCTACCAAATGGGTGGGATCAAATGAAGATGCATCTCACTCACAATGAGAGCATCAAGACCTTCAGCGATGTTTCCAAGCACCTCGAATTAGAGGAAGAGCGGCTTGCGGCTGCCAAACCAAGTGCAGAAGTGCACATGGTTGCTAGTTCCTCACACGGGGGAAAGAAACGGAAAAATCGTTCGAAGTTCACTAATGAACGTAATAAGCAACCTGAGTCTACCAAGAAACCCAAACATAAGGGTGGGCACAAGAAATGGCACAAGAAGAAAGACTTGAAGAGGATCAAGTGCTTCAAGTGCAACAAGCTTGGTCACTATGCTCGTTCGTGTACGAGTGGAGGGGACGAGGTAACTTGTAAATATACTAGTTACATATGTGTTTCTAGTTCGATATTTCTTGTGGAATCTAATCCGTTTCGGATAATTGATTCAGGTGCCACCGACCACATAGCAAGGGACAGACGGTCCTTCGTGGAGTATCACCGGATACCCCAAGGAACGAAGTGGATCTAGGTAGGAAACAACACACATGTTGAAGTGAAAGGCGTTGGGACTTGCAAGCTAGTCTTGGACAACGGCCGCACTCTCCTACTTCATGATGTCCTCTTCGCTCCAGATATTCGAAGGAATATAATTTCTGTGGTTGTATTAATGGGTCTTGGCTATAACTGGTTTTTTCATGATTGTAATGTGGACTTAAGTTGTAATAATACTCTTATTGGTACTGGGTTTGTATTTAAAGGATTTATTGTAATGAGTACAATGTATGATTCCTCATGTAATGAAAATTTCCTTATTGCAAATTCTAAGACTTATGAGTCTGATGTGAATTGTTGGCACGCAAGGCTTGGTCATATTGGACCAACGCGTATGGATAGACTTGCCAAACGTGGCCTTCTATCCAATGTTTCAAAGGTTGAAATGTCGACCTGCGAACATTGCCTTGTGGGGAAATCTTGTCGCAAGCCGTTTGGAACTAGCACAAGGGCCGAGGTTCCATTACAGCTTATCCATTCGGACATATGTGGTCCGATGAATGTCAAGACAAGACGCGAAAAGTCCTATTTCATCACTTTTATTGATGATTTCACCCGATTCGGACATATCTATTTGATATCCCACAAAAGTGAAGCTTTGGCTTGCTTTAAAAACTATATGAGTTTAGTGGAGAATCAATTAGATCGCAAGATTAAGGTCTTGCGAACCGATAGGGGCGGTGAATATCAATCAATAAGTTTTAAGGAACTTTGTGATGAAAAAGGCATAGTACATCAGGTAACTAAGCCTTATACTCCTCAATAAAACGGTGTTGCAGAAAGGAGAAATAGGAATTTTATGGAAATGGTCCGTTCAATGATGGCACAAGCTAACTTGCCAATCACCTTTTGGGGAGATGCATTATTGACGGCCACTTTCATTTTAAACCGTGTACCCTCGAAATCAGTTAGCTCCACTCCTTATGAGTTGTGGAACCAAAGGTCTCCTGACTTAAACATTTTAAAACCTTGGGGTTGTGCATCCTATGCACATATTTCCTCCCATAAGTATGGCAAACTTGGGCCAAGGGGAAGGAAATGTATCTTTATACGATACGCAGAAAACTCCAAAGGTTATGTTTTTGTTAGTCAGGAAGACAATGGTGGGCTAATTGAGTTTGAGTCGAGGGATGTCACTTTCTTGGAAAACGAGTTTCCAAGACAGGGCGAGATAAGTCAGGACTTATCTCTATTTGAGATTTATGATCAAGAAGGATTACCTCATTCGAGTGGGAGAATTCTTGGTGAAAATGAAAATACGTTTCAACCTTCACCAATGGATTATACGAATGACGATTATCCTATTCCATACGGGAATAATGATCCAAGTGGGAGCAATTCTAACGACATTCCAAGTGGGAGTGATATTAGAATTGATCTAAATTCAAGTCAACAAGGACTTGAAGAATCTCAAATAAGACGTAGTAGTCGTACAAGGTTGGCTCCTCTAAGATTTGAGGATGAATTTCCGTAAACCTTTATGACTTTACTACAAGAAGATGACGAGCCTGCTACTTTCAAACAGGCCGTATCTTGCCCTGCTAAAGACAAATGGATGGAAGCGATGCAAGAGGAGTTAGAATCCATGAAAGTTAACCAAGTCTGGGACTTAGTTGACTTACCCAGAGGACGTAGAGCTATTGGGAACAAATGGGTTCTCAAGATCAAGCATAAGGCTGATGGCTCTATTGACAGATATAAAGCTCGCCTTGTTGCGAAAGGTTTTACGCAACAGGAAGGGATAGACTACGAAGAGACATTCTCACCTGTTGTTCGTTTTACCTCAATTCGCCTGATTCTGGCAATGGTAGCTTGCTTAGACCTCGAATTACATCAAATGGATGTAAAGACTGCCTTTCTCAATGGAGAATTGGACGAGGAGATCTATATGGAACAACCAACAGGGTTTGTAAAAGAAGGAAACGAACATAAGGTTTGTAAACTTCTTAAATCCATATATGGTCTTAAACAATCCTCGAGGCAGTGGTATATACGATTTCAAGAGGTTGTCTTATCAAATGGATTTTCCATGCTTGATGAAGATAACTGTGTATATATCAAGAGGAATAAGAACAAGTATGTTATTATGTCTCTATATGTAGATGACATCTTAATAGCCGGAAATGACAAGGGCTTTGTGATGGATATCAAGGCTTGGCTTTCATCAGTTTTTGAGATGAAAGACATGGGAGAAGCCGCATATATCCTTGGAGTTAAGATTTCAAGGAATCGTTCGAAGAAACTTCTTTCTCTTTCACAGGAGACTTATATAAAGAAGGTTCTAGAACGTTTTAATATGCAGGACTGCAAGTCCATTGATACTCCAATAAGCAAGTGCGACAATTTATGTCTGAAATCATGTCCGAAGAACCAAAAAGAGAAGGAGATTATGGAAAAAGTTCCATATTCCAGTGCAGTTGGTAGTCTAATGTACGCTATGATGTATACAAGACCGGACATCTGTTTTGCCGTTGGAATGGTAAGTCGTTACCAATCCAACCCAGGGCAAGTACATTGGAAAGCGGTTAAGAGGACAATGCGGTATCTCAAAGGAACTGCAGACTTTGCTTTATGCTATCAAGGAGATGCCTTGAGGCTCGAAGGCTACACTGATGCTGATTGGGCGGGTGATCTCGATGAGCGACGATCGACCTCAGGATATGTTTTTCTACTCGGATCTGGTGCAATATCCTGGAGTAGCAAGAAACAATCCTGCATCGCACTTTCAACCATGGAAGCCGAGTTTGTAGCATTTAGCATGGCAGTCCAAGAGGCTGTTTGGCTTAGGAAGTTCTTAGACAGGCTAATTAATGCAAGTGACTCAGGTGCTGTACCTATACACAGCGATAGTCAAGCATCTATAGCCTATGTCAAAGATCCGAAATTCCATTGTAAGACCAAACACATAGATATCCGCTACAAATTTGCAAAAGACTATGATAAGACCAAGAAGGTAGACATAAGGTACATATCTACGCATGAGATGATAGCGGATCCGCTTACGAAGGCGATCCCCAGAGATGTGTTTTACAAACACTTATCATCTCAAGGATTGCGTAAGAGCTGAGTTGTACCAATGTAAATTCCCATGTCTGTAAATGATCAAAATTAATAAAAGAATAAGTTCTTTTTCCAACATTGCATATGAATTTCTTAAGAAATGTTTGTGTACATTTTTGAAATCTCAGCTGAATTGTGTGTATGTCGGACAGATTAAGGTTGGCTCTCTCACATGAGCAACCGCCTTATCTTATCAGATGGATAAGATAGAGATGAGACTAGTTTAAAGTCAAAATCATTAGACGAATGATTTAGAGTCATGACTTTAACAAGATAGTCGAATGAAAGATCTGCATCATATGGATGCTTACAAAAGATCTGAGATCTGTATCACAAGGATATAAAGATCTCATTGGATTTTTTAAATCCTATCTGTCTTATGCAGGATGAGAGTCCAGGAATATTTCAAGGGTAGTAAAGGGACTCAAAAGATAGGCACTGTGGTGTCTGATCTTTCATCCGTACAACATCATTAAGACATACTCTCCCTGGGAAAGGAGTGATGTTGTAATACGTGTTCATACCGCGTATGCATTTCGACCACTGAGTTAGTAGCAATAGTGTTTGCTATTATGTGAGACTCAAAGGCCACATGGGCCTTAACTCTTACCCTCATGGACTCCAATTGGTTCCTTTAGATTTGACGAAATGATCGCTATCTTAGCGTGTTACTTATGGGCTATGATAATTCGGCTTGGCGGGGCACGTTAGAAAAGCGAGTCTAGTCAAGATCAGAAGGTTCGCAAGAAGAGGAAGATTGATTTCATATTCGCATTTGGACTTTAATGATTCAGAGCTGGCCAGCCAATTGTAATCCAGATGGGATTCAATTGTTGAATATAAAGTATAAGAAATGTGAAGAAATAATCTAGGGTAAAGCATGCGTTGAACTACTCAACTTTGCACCTTCGAGGTCATTGTGTATCTCTAACAAGTGCACAACAACAGACTCTACGCGCATGACGGTCGCACGGTCTATTTCTCGGTATGATAGATGAAAGAACTAAGAGAAAGACGTTCTCTTACAATCCCCTCAAGTGTGAGTGGGAGATGTTTGATATGGAAGACGTTAGTACACCCTTGTAGGGGATGTACGAGGGAATACGGACCTCGAACGTCGCGTACACGAAGTCGTACGCAAAGGGAATATGTTCCCTTGCGGAGAGGATCTCTAGATTGATGGGAAAGTCGCATTATATGTGCATAAGTGCATGCGACATATGGCTAATAAAGGGGTAATATCTTAAGCTTATATTGTACCATGCATATGGTACAACTTAAGCTTATAATATGCCATGTACGATGGTACACCTTAGTTAAATTGTTCCAAAGGAACAATTTATCCTAAAATAACTACCTTGGGGGCTATAAATAAGACCCAAGGGTTAGCCATTTTCCTTACACTTTGCATGGCATTCATGCATGCATCTTCATTCTAGCGAAGCTCTGCAGAAATCCTTCCTCTCCCTTTATCCAAGTTCTTAATCTAAAAGTAGAGATTTAGATTGTGGATTTAGTAGCCTTACTCCGTTCGTGAGTAGACTCGATCCGTCGTGGCGAATCCGAAGGCGAAGTTCGTAGACTACCGTGCCGCGTACGCAAGCGTAAGTCTCAACTTCATTTATCGATCCTAACTCTGTTTTGGCAGGATCCTACAGGGGGGCCCACCACAGAAGTTGGTGTGGGAGAAACCCACTTGCGACGAAGTTCTGTCGGTCGTTCACCCTCGGTGCGAGGGTTTCTCTCGGTCAGACCGAGAGAAGCTCTCGGTCGTGCACTGGCGATGCGTGGGGCTCGGTTGCAGCGGCGGATGCGAGGGTTTCTGTCGGTCAGACCGACAGATCCCGTCGGTCGTGCGAGCTGCGGGTGCGGGCGTGTAGTGCTTGGGTGATGCGGAGTGGCCTCTCGGTCACAGCGGGCGAAGCCATCGGTCGGACGCTAGCGGGTGCAGCGGAGCGGGCCAAGCGGCTGTGCGGAGCGGGCGCTCGGTCTGACCGAGCGGTGCTCTCGGTCGGAGCGGGCGACAGCGGGGGGCGATGCATCGGGCGCTGCAAGCGGCGATGCGGGGGCTTGCTCCGGTCGTGCGCTGAGATTTGCGGGGGTGGCCGTCGGTCGTGCACGTTGCGATCGTCGCAACGTTGCGACGAACGTCGGGAGGGGTTTTTGACGGCTAGGGTTTGTGTGGCTGCGAAAATAACCTAGCCTAGGGTTTATTTAAATATAAAAGAGTTAGGGTTAGGGTTTGGGTTAAGAAAATCGTAATTAAAACAATTAAAATAATTAATATAATTTAAAATTGCTCTCCTCTCCCTCACACGAAATGGGTGCGGCCAAAAATTCTAAAATTTTTCCAGAAAATTCTTTAATACGTTATTATAATATAGTAATTTTATTGTAATTAAAACTTTTATAAAAATAGGTTTTAAAATTATTTAAAGCTTTCAAAAAAATAGAAAATAGGTCAAATTAAGTCCAAAAATTATAAAATAATTCTGGGGTGTTCGGGACGACTAAAGAAAGAGTGTGGAGAAGACGGATCTAAATTTCGACGTCGAGGGACGAAACTAAAAATAGAAACGTCTCGCGTCAAAACAGAAAGTCGCGACGTCACGTCAAATAAGTTAGTATCGCGGAAGAGCGACTCGAGATATGTCGTTCCCAAATTATTCCACAATCTAATATTTTCAGAGACGATCACGACGACATATCACACAAAATCGTTCAAAAACAAATAAAGTCTAAAATAAACACGTGCACGATCAAAAGCACGTGCACGAAGAAGGTACGATAGAAACAGGCCGTTACAAAAATACTCAACAATTGCCGGCTCAACCGGAGCCTAATCCACGGAGAAATACTGTAGGAACTCGTCGCACGAGGATGGAGGATCGAAAGAGAACTTACGTTAGCGTACGCAGCGCTGTAGTCTCTGAACTTTGTCCTCGGATTCGCCACAACGGTCAGTACTTCGTCACAGAGGATCGAAGCAGAGTTTCCACCGTCTAAATCTCTATTTAGAAGAGGAACAAAATGGAAGGGAGAAGAGGAAAAGTTTGCCTTATGCAAAACTTATGGCATGAAGGATTACCCTTAAAATCCTTACCCTTGGGTCCTATTTATAGGCTTTATGGGCAGTTATTGTAGGAAATAACCATATATAAGCTTATTAGCATATATTAGCACATTTCCTTATCCTCTTCATTATGCACTTATCAAGTGCCTTTTTGCACTTATAAAGTGACTTTTTCCACTTATCGAGTGGTCCTTTTCACACATGAAAAGGTTCCCTTCGTACATGCTTTCATGCACGCGACATACGAGGTCCGTATACCCTCATACATCCCCTCATGGGTGTATACATGTCGTCCATATCCAACATCTCCCACTCACACTTGAGGGGATTGTAAGGAAACATCTTTTCCTTCAGTTCTTCAATCTATCATACCGAGAAATAGACCGTGTGACCGTCATGCGCATAGAGTCCGCTGTTGTGCACTTGTTAGAGATACACAACACTCTTTGGGGTGCAAAGTTGAGTAGATCAACGCATGTTTTACCCTAGATTATTTCTTCACATTTCTTATACTTTATATTCAACAATTGAATCCCATCTGGATTACAATTGGCTGGCCAGCTTTGAATCTCTAAAGTCCAAATGTGAATATGAAATTAATCTTCCTCTTCTTGCGATCCTTTCGATCTTGACTTGACTCGCTTTTCTAACATGCCCCGCCGGACCGAATTTGCCGGACCATAAGCAACATGCTAAGATAGCGATCACCCAGTCAAATCTAAAGGAACCAATTAGAGTCTATAAGGGTAAGAAGTAAAGACCCATGTGGTCTTTGGGTCTCACATAATAGTAAACACAATTACTATTCTAACCCAATGGTCAAATGCATACGTAGTATGAATACGCATTACAACATCACTCCTTTCCCAGGGAGCGTATGTCTTAATGATGTTGTAAGGATGATGGTCAGACACCACAATGTCTGACTTTGAGTCCCTTTTACTACTCATTGATCTCCTGGACCCACATCCTGCATAAGACAGATAAGATTTCAAAAATCTTCTTAGATCTTTTGTAAGCATCCATATGACGCAGATCTTTCATACGACCATTTTGTTCAAGTCATGACTCTAAATCATCCGTCTGACGATTTTGACTTTAAATAGGTCTCATCTTTATCTTATCCGTCTGATAGAATAAAGGCAGTTGCTCATGTGAGAGAGCCAACCTCAATCTGTCCGACATACTAGAAAAACATAGCTGAGATTTAAAAGAAAATGTACACAAACATTTTCAAGAAACTCATATGCAATGTCAAAAAGAACTTATTCTTTTATTAAATTTGATCTTTCATAGACATGGGAATATACATTGATACAACTCAGCTCTTACGCAATCCTTGAGAAGATAAGTGTTTGTAAAACACATCTCTGGGGATTGCCTTCGTAAGCGGATCCGCTATCATCTCATGCGTAGATATGTATCTAATGTCTACCTTCTTGTTCTTATCATAGTCTTTTGCAAATTTGTAGCGGATATCAATGTGTTTGGTCTTACAATGGAACTTTGGATCTTTGACATAGGCTATAGATGCTTGACTGTCACTGTATATTGGTACAGCATCTGAGTCACTTGCATCAATTAGCTTGTCTAAGAACTTCATAAGCCAAACAGCTTCTTGGACTGCCATGCTAAATGCTACAAACTCGGCTTCCATAGTTGAAAGTGCGATGCAGGATTGTTTCTTGCTACTCCTGGATATTGCACCAGATCCGAGTAGAAAAACATGTCCTGAGGTTGATCGTCGCTCATCGAGATCACCCGCCCAATCAGCATCAGTGTAGCCTTCGAGCCTCAAGGCATCTCCTTGATAGCATAAAGCATAGTCCGCAGTCCCTTTAAGATACCGCATTATCCTCTTAATCGTTTTCCAATGTGCTTGCCCTGGATTGGATTGGTAACGACTTACCATTCCAACGGCAAAACAGATGTCCGGTCTTGTACACATCATAGCGTACATAAGACTACCAACTGCACTGGAATATGGAACTTTTTCCCTAATTTGTTTTTCCTGTTTGTTCTTAGGACACATCTTCAGACATAAATTATCGCATTTGCTTATTGGAGTATCAATGGACTAACAGTCCTGCATATTAAAACGTTCTAGAACCTTCTTTATATAAGTCTCTTGTGAAAGAGAAAGAAGTTTCTTCGAACGATTCCTTGAAATCTTAACTCCAAGGATATATGCGGCTTCTTCCATGTCTTTCATCTCAAATACTGATGAAAGCCAAGCCTTGATATCCATCACAAAGCCCTTGTCATTTCCGGCTATTAAAATGTCATCTACATATAGAGACATAATAACATACTTGCTTTTGATCCTCTTGATATATACACAGTTATCTTCATCAAGCATGGTAAAACCATTTGATAAGACAACTTCTTGAAATCGTATATACCATTGCCTCGAGGATTGTTTAAGACCATATATGGACTTACGAAGTTTACAAACCTTATGTTCGTTTCCTTCTTTTACAAACCCTGTTGGTTGTTCCATATAGATCTCCTCGTCCAATTCTCCATTGAGAAAGGTAGTCTTTACATCCATTTGATGTAATTCGAGGTCTAAGCAAGCTACCAAAGCCAGAATCAAGCGAATCGAGGTAAAACGAACAACAGGTGAGAAGGTCTCTTCGTAGTCTATCCCTTCCTCTTGCGTAAAACCTTTCGCGACAAGGCGAGCTTTATATCTGTCTATAGAGCCATCAGCCTTATGCTTGATCTTGAGAACCCATTTGTTCCCAATAGCTCTACGCCCTCTGGGTAAGTCAACCAAGTCCCAGACTTGGTTAACTTTCATGGATTCTAATTCCTCCTTCATCGCTTTTATCCATTTGTCTTTTGCAGGGCATGATACGGCCTGTTTGAAAGTAGCAGGCTCGTCATCTTCTTATAGTAAAGTCATAAAGGTTTGTGGGAATTCATCCTCAAATCTTAGAGGAGCTAACCTTGTACGACTACTACGTCGTATTTGAGATTCTTCAAGTCCTTGTTGACTCGAATTTAGATCAATTCTAATATCACTCCCACTTGGAATGTTGTTAGAAATGCTCCCACTTGGATCATTATTCCCGTATGGAATAGGATTCGCATCATTCGTATCATCCATTGGTGAAGGTTGAAACGTATTTTCGTCTTCACCAAGAATTCTCCCACTCGAATGAGGTAATCCTTCTTGATCATAAATCTCAAATAGAGATAAGTCCTGACTTATCTCGCCCTGTCTTGGAAACTCGTTTTCCAAGAAAGTGACATCCCTCGACTCAAATTCAATTAGTCCTCCATTGTCTTCCTGACCAATGAAAACATAACCTTTGGAGCTTTCTGCGTATCGTATAAAGATACATTTCCTCCCCATTGGCCCAAGTTGTCCATACTTATGGGAGGAAATATGTGCGTAGGATGCACACCCCCAAGGTTTTAATATGCTTAAGTCAGGAGACCTTTGGTTACATAACTCATAAGGAGTGGAGCTAACTGATTTCGAGGGTAAGCGATTCAAGATGAAAGTAGCCGTCAATAATGCATCACCCCAAAAGGTGATTGGCAAGTTAGCTTGCGCCATCATTGAACGGACCATTTCCATCATTGAACTGCTTGCGACAAGATTTCCCTACAAGGCAATGTCGCAAGTCGACATTTCGACCTTTGAAACATTGGATAGAAGGCCAAGTTTGGCAAGTCTATCCATTTGTGTTGGTCCAATGTGACCAAGCCTTGCATGCCAACAAATTACATCTGACTCATAATTTGATGAATTTGCAACAAGGAAATTTTCATTATAAAATGAGGAATCATACATTGTATTTAACACAACAAATCCTTTGAAAACATACCCAGAACTAATTAAAGAATTATTACAAGACAAGTCCACTTTACAACTATGAAAGAACCAACTATAACCAAGACCCATTAAAACGACCACAGATATAATATTCCTTCGAATATCTGGAGCGAAGAGAACATCATGAAGTAGGATAGTGCAGCCGTTGTCCAAGACGAGCTTGCATGTCCCAACGCCTTTCACTTCAACACGTGTGTTGTTTCCTACATATATCCACTTCGTTCCTTGGGGTATCCGATGATACTCTACGAAGGACCGTCTGTCCCTTGCTATGTGGTCGGTGGCACCTGAATCAATTATCCAAAATAGATTAGATTCTACAAGATATATTGAACTAGAAACGCATGTTACTAGTATTATTACAAGTTACCTCGTCACCTCCACTCGTACATGAACGAGCATAGTGACCTAACTTGTTGCACTTGAAACACTTGATCTTCTTCAAGTCCTTCTTCTTGTGCCATTTCTTGTGCCCACCCTTATGTTTGGGTTTCTTGGTAGACTCTGGTTGCTTATTACGTTCATTAAGAAACTTCGAACGATCTTTCCGTTTCTTTCCCCCGTGTGAGAAACTAGCAACCATGTGCACTTCTGCACTTGGCTTGGCGGCCGCAAGCCGCTCTTCCTCTAACTCGAGGTGCTTAGAAACATCGCTGAAGTTCTTGATGCTCTCATTATGAGTGAGATGCATCTTCATTTGGTCCCACCCATTTGGTAGGGAACGTATGACTGCTTGGATTTGTTGCTCATCAGTGAGCACATGACCTGCATCCTTTAACTCTGAGATGAGATTCGCCATATGTCGCAGATGCTTCCCCATGGAATGATCTCGACGTTTCTTGTACGAATCGAATCTTATAGTTAAAGAACGAAGTTTGGACACCGAGGTGCCACCAAACTTCTCCTCTAGCTTGGACCATATGTCCATGGCTAGGTCATGCTCTCGGAAGATGCGCATTATGTCATCGGCCATACTGGACAATAACGTAATGCGAGCAATCTTGTTCTTCCGAGACCAAGCATCAAAAGCTTCCTTGTCTCTTCTGTTTTGGGCCGTAGTGCCCAACTCAGGTTCAATCATTATGTTCTTCAGAGTTTCGAGCACATCCTGCTCCCCTAGAACATATTGTATTTTCATGGACCATAGTTTGTAATTATCGCCATTGAGTTTTTCACCTTTGTTTAACTCAGCGACTATGTTCTTGGAAGCGGAAGATATTTTAGCTTTAAAATGCTGCAAAAGATATAAAAAAGAAGGTTCGATCAAAAAACATTGCATAAATTTCATATTTATAGTCATCATTTTAGACATTTTCATAATTCAGCAGTCTCGGCCAGCGGACCGACCAAGGGAATGGCTAGTCCATGGTTCACTACCCCCAGACTGAGCCGAGGTGTCCCACAAACTAGTCCAAAAGACCACTGGCCTAATCATGATCCATTGAGATGCTGAATCAATCGAATGTGGAAATTTCAGACTAGATTAATATCACTCCCACTTGGAAAATCCCACTTGGAATGATATTATTATATTTGATAAGTTACTTTCGAAAAATATTGAAGATGTTGTTCTAGAATCGAAAAAGTCATTACGATCCCAATCACCATCTAGAACAACTTTCAATATTTCCCCATCACTTTATCAAATAACAGTACTCTTATAGTACTTTGCAGCGGAAAAGCATTTTTGAAAAACATATTTTGAAAACGTATTTTTCAAACGTATTTTGCAAACGTATTTTACAGCGGGAGGTGTTGGCCTGCACTGGCCATTGCCGGGGTCGAGCTGTGGCCGCGCCAAGGCCGAATTCCCCTTTCGTGGGGTTTTGCCGTATGCAACTGCCGCCGGTCCTGTATGGGCCGGCCATGCAGGTGGCCGGGGCCGAAAACGACGGCACCGTAGGGCTCCTCGGCGTGGCCATGTCCCCTCGGCCAGGGCCCTGGTCGAGGCCAGCCAGGGTCGGCCAGGGGTTCCCGGCTGGTCGGCCAGGGCCTCTGCCCTGGCCGACCAGGGGCCCTGGCCCCCCGGCCAGGGCCTCTTCCCTGGCTGAGGCCGGCCAGGGGGCCCTGGCCCTTCAGCCAGGGCCGGCCAGGCCCTGGCCTGAGGCCAGGGCGCCGGCCCTGGCCTCAGCCAGGGCCGGCCAGGCCCTAGCCGAGGCTAGGCCGGCCTTTGTGCATGCCGGCCATGGCCCCTTGGCCATGGCCGGCCTCCCCTTCCTTGGGGTCCGGTTTGCACACCCCCCCTCCCGAGGGGGGGGGGGGTCTTGGTTGTCATTGGCCGTAGCCAACCCCCTCCACATGGGGAGGGGGGGTACATAGCCTCCATGGCCCATATGGCCATGGCGATGATGCACCAATGAGGTCATCTTCTCCGATGAGAAGTTTTGTAACCGCCATCTCCATCTTCTCCGATGAGACACCCGTTCATCGAGAAAGTAGTTATGCTACAATGGCCGTGTGCCAAAAAAATAACATACCTTCACAACTGCAAACTTCACGCTCCACATGAAGAGAGTTCACATTCTCTATTGAATGGAGACTCAGCATCCATGAAGAGTGCGAGTTTGGCGAGATGAACGGTTAGTTCTTCCCGTCATGGAGAGTTCCTCCCATATCCGTAATGACAGAAGACCCTAACGTGAAAAGAATAACTGCTGCGATTCTCTCTGTCACGATGCGTTCCTACCATATCCATAATGGTAGGAAACTCATTTGTGAAAAAGACAACGTCTCGTTCATCGGTGAGACCGGAGCGAACCCGTATGGCTCTGATACCAAGGTAGGAACTCGTCGCGCGAGGATGGAGGATCGAAAGAGAACTTACGTTAGCGTACGCAGCGCTGTAGTCTCTGAACTTTGCCCTCGGATTCGCCACAATGGTCAGTACTTCATCACAGAGGATCGAAGCAGAGTTTCCACCGTCTAAATCTCTATTTAGAAGAGGAACAAAATGGAAGGGAGAAGAGGAAAAAGTTTGCCTTATGCAAAACTTATGGCATGAAGGATTACCCTTAAAAGCCTTACCCTTGGGTCCTATTTATAGGCTTTAGGGGTAGTTATTGTAGGAAATAACCATATATAAGCTTATTAGCCTATATTAGCACATTTCCTTATCCTCTTCATTATGCACTTATCAAGTGCCTTTTTGCACTTATAAAGTGACTTTTTCCACTTATCGAGTGGTCCTTTTCACACATGAAAAGGTTCCCTTCGTACATGCTTTCATTCACGCGACATACGAGGTCCGTATACCCTTATACATCCCCTCATGGGTGTATACATGTCGTCCATATCCAACAAATACCGGCCACATCAATGCGGTGGTGGCGGTTACTACTAGGGGCGGGAAGGATACCACTCCCGCCACGGTCCAAACCAAGGAGCCCGTGGAGGAAATATTTGATGACAAGGAGCCGGCAATTGAGGAGGATCGCCCAAAAGAGCCGCTAGAAGGTGGAAATACTGAAACTAAGAAGCCAAACGATGAGCACACCTACATGCCACCGGTGCCCTTTCCGCAACGGTTGGCGAGAGCTAAGATTGAGAAGCGGCTTGCTAAATTCCTTGAGTTCTTGCGAAGGGTAAGCCTTAATATACCTTTCTTGAATGCTATTGTAGAGATCCCGTCATATGCCAAGTTCTTGAAGGACTTAATTTCGGGAAATAAAATAAAGGAGAAAATAATGCTTGCCGAGCAAGGAACTTGGTTCACCCGGAAGGAAAAAGAGCCGACAAAATTCAAAGATCCCGGAAGCTTCCGCATCCCATGCACACTTGGAGGAGTCTCACTACAAAAGGTTTTGGTAGACTTGGGAGAAAGTGTGAGCCTAATGCCCCTAAGCATGTTTAAGCGATTAAATACGGGGACCGACTTGAAGCCAACAGACATGAGAATACAACTTGCTGATGGTCGGGTTACTATACCGGTAGGGATTGCGGAGGACATACCGCTCCAAGTTCCGGGAGGAATATGCTTACAGTGCGACTTCGTCATTATGGACATTAAAGAGGAGGGCGATACTTCACTTATACTTGGACGTCTCTTCCTAGCCACCGCCGGCGTGATAGTCGACGTGATAGAGGGTACTTTATCTTTGAATGTCGAAAACATCAAGGTTGAGTTCCATATCCCAAAAGCAATGAAGCACATGCTCTACCAAGAGGAAGTGGATTATGTGGACCTCCTTGATGTGGTAATCGATGAAGCCATACCGCACTCTATCGGCGCCCTACACGATGACGGCCTTGAAGAAGGCCAATCTTCTAGCAATGGAGAAAAGTTGAAAGACCCTCCGAATAGCTCTTTGGGTGATGACAAAGAAGACAACGCTGATGTCACGAGAATAAGGGAGCTATGCAAGCTCTCCACGACCAACAATTTGAAGAAAGCCCCGCCGGACGAGAGATCGGAATCACCGGTGAAGAAAAAGATTAGTACAAGCTCTAGCTTGGGGGACTTATCCTCAAACACCACCCATGATGAGGGGAAGCCGAGGAATGACCACGAATATCAACAACCAAATCCAAGTGGCTTTCCCGGCAAATTTGACGGGCGCATCTCGTATGCGCCAAATATCACGCACTAAAAGAAAATCATAAGGGGTCGAGCTCATGACCTTAAACGAGTGTTTGTCGGGAGGCAAACCGACGGTTTTATATCATTCTTAGTTGATTTTTATTTTTAATTTAGATTTTTCTTAGTGTTTAGAGTCTAGCGTCTATAAAAATCGTGACAACGGGCTCTATTTTTAATGACATGAGATGGAGAACGAGAAATCATTCATATGGAGGATAGCCATGGCAAGGGAGAGTGCTCCAGGAAGGTGCTCAGGCCCCAGGAGAAGGAAGAGACTGACGTGACAAAGAAAAACAGAGATTGGCGTGAAAACAGAGAGCCGATGCAGAAAACAAGAAGCCACTCGGCCGAGTGACATTGTCACTCGGCCGAGCAAAGACTCTACTCGGCCAAGTAGAGTACCGATCAGGGAAGATCCTACAGACCAACTCTCTGTTATTTTCTGTGATTTACAGTATAATTTTCCACTCGGTCGAGTGATTTTCCACTCGGCCGAGTGAATCTTATACCCTCCATGCTCAAAAAAATTGCTGAGTGACCTTGCCACTCGGCCGAGTGGAACTTGTCCATTCAGCCGAGTGGGAGAAGTCCCTCGGCTGCGTCGTAAGTTATGGGAGTTTAATTCGAAATTTTTTCATATTGAGCTACTCGGCCGAGTGAACTCTTCACTCGACCGAGTCGCTACTTCCTTATATATACGCTGCGGGCTACATGAATTTCAAAAACCCAAAATCCCCAAATCTTTTCGCCCAGCGCCCGAGCCTCTTTAGCTTCCTTCGCCTGAATCACCGCCTACCGTCGCCCGAGCCGTCGCTCCGCTGCCGACCGTCGACCGCCGTCGGTCGCCGACGTCGCCCCGCCGCCGATTATCACTGGCGCCGCCCCCACAGACACCGATCATCCCCATTTCGCCCCAAATTCATTTTTCTTCTCCATTCTCCCAATCTGTATGCCCATTGTACCCCAAATCCCAATTAATTCATATATATATCTATTATCCCCATTCTTCCTCATGTATTTTGATTATCACTCGCTGATTTGATTTTTTGCATTTCAGGTCAGCTTGGGGAGCTTGGGGGAGGTTCTGGATGCACTCGGAGCTTCGCGGAGGAGGTGTTTCTTCATACACTTCCATTATTTGCTCCCGCGTCGTGCTCAGGTATACTTGTTTCATTCTATAGCACGTCGTATTTTCATTTGGGTGGGCACGTCTCGCGGTACATATGCCGCCTCGCCTTAGGCCACGCACTCGGGAGCCCGCTTCCAAGCAGAAGAAGTCAGGTGATCCTGGCTCCTCTTCCGCTAGGGCGGACTCCCCTCCACATAGCCCACCACCACCCACACAGCCACGTCCTACCGCACCCATTCCACCACCTGCATAGCATGCCCCCGCGTTCGATGCGATGGGGATTATGTTTTGAGATGACGCCCAGCATGCCAGATTTGAGCGTATCTCCCATCGCTCGATCGTACCCACTAGGTCCGCACAGCTAGCTGACCTTGAGTGCCTAGGGGTCCTAGAGGGGCTACTCCAGTTGTATGACAACGTGGGGTGGCGTGATTTCTTGTCGGTGTCGGCGGACACTTACATCTGCCTGACACTAGAGGTCCTTAACTCTATCGAGCGGACCCCTGGAGGATGCTCATTTCGCCTGATGGATCAGGAGTGCCAGGTCACTCTTTACATGCTCCGAGCATTCTTCCGTGGCCTGCTGTCCCTGACCCAGACTGAGCTTACAGCCCCACGCACATCCTACCGCCGTCATTCGACACCCATGCTTTCTGGACTCGGATCACAGGATCACCCCTTGCCTTTGACCCTAGTCGGGCCAAGGCCTCTGCCGTCCTCCACCCGTGCCTCCGCATTACAGAGCGCCTTATGGTGACCACTTTTCTTGCGAGGTATGAGCCCGAGACGTTGTCGATGCCAGAGCTCTACATGCTCTATGCGATGACACGTTCTAGGGTCTTTGATGGAGGAGACGTCCTGGTCCCCGCTATAAAGATCGATATCGCCAGTTGGTACATCGACCGCATCATTATTTCTATCGGCGCTCGTACGCCTATCTGCTGTGACGGTCTGATTACCCTCTTGGCCCTATTGTGCGGAGTTGACCTTCCAGCCGGCTTGCTGAGACCACCGGGCCCCACCTCTCTCTCCATAGATGTCATGGCCCGGATGAGGATGCTACGTCCTCATGGTCAGCGCCACTGGGTGTGGCTGCACGGTCCCCAGGTGTCGATTACATGATTCTCCCGAACCCTACTCGGACACATATTGGACCTGCGGGCGGGGAGTGGATTCCACCGATAGATCTCCTCATCCCCATTGGATACGTGCTTGAGCCTGAGGATGCTCTGCAGGAGTCCCTCCTCCCACTACTTGACCCCGTGATCTCTCAGCCAGCACTTGCTTCGTCTGCGCCTCCCGACACCTCTGTCCACGCTTCTGTTAGTGTCGGGAGCACGTTAGCTGAGTCCATCCACACCACCACCACAACTGTGCCCATGTCGATAGATCCCATTTCTGCTGCTAGCCCCGAGCGTCCCCCACTGTAGTTGAGTGCAGTAGCGAGCCTTCTTTTGCTTCCGCGGTAGAGACCCTTTCCTCATTGTTGTTCTCGACTCACGGGGAGTCATTTTCTGCACCCTTCACGAACTCCCCAGTCATCGACCTCACTGTCTCCACCGCCGATGTATTCTCCGAGAGTGTCGTGACGTCTGTCCCCATGTCTGTGTCACTGACCTCTCTGCCCGCCTCATCGCTTGCCACCACTGCTGTTTCTGCTGCCGCTCCTTCCTCTTCGACCATTCCCGCGTCTCAGCCTCCCACCGAGGCTGAGCGACACTTACCGAGCACAGCACCTCCTCACCACCCCACTGTAGCACCCATCCTTTACAGTAGCCGAGCGAGACAGCCCCACTCTTCACCAGTTCGTCCTGCTCGACCCGTTGCTCCACCTCCCCCCGACACCTTAGTTCAGCACCTACGTGCTCTTGAGGGGACGGTGAGTGGACTTAGAGCAGATTTTCGGGCTCTCTCCGCTACTGTTAGTGCTGTCCAGACCCGCGTCACATTGCTTCATGGTATTCAGGCTTTCCTGAACCAGATTCTTCAGCATCTGTCTCGGCCACCCACCCCCACCCAGCAGCCTCCACGACCACCACCTCCGCCACAGGATTGTGCTGGTGCACCCCCACCCACCTAGGCACACACTGGATGCCTTCCATATTTTTTGCTTTTGTTACGCTGGATATTTTCTGAGCCTGCTGATTTTGCACCCCTCCTCCACACACGTTTTGATCACTTTTTGTTCATATCTGTCCATATATTTTTGGGCTCGAGGGAGTACTTTTGGGGACACCTATCTGACACCATTTTGATCTCTGGTCGCATCACTTGCATTCCCATTGCATACTTTTTACTTACTTTCTTTTTATTTTTAATTTTCATGCATGCATCCTCACCCTCCCTACCCACTTTTTGCCTCTCGGTGTGCCACACTTTGCACATTGAGGACACTGTGCACTTTAACTTAGGGCAGTGAGTTCTCACGCACTTTTTATTTTTGTCGCCTTTTATTTTCTTTTTCCCACATTTCTTCGTTTTTACACTTATTTTCACCCACTTTTCATTTTTTTCCATGCATCACGTTTTTTTACTTTTTGAGTGTGCTGCACATGTACAGGTTTTTATTCTCTTTTATGCTTATTTGTTTTGTCCTTTGGATAGAGATGAATTTTCTGTGATGATGATGACGTGGTGTTAGCTTGTCTCTATATGCATATTATCTTGTCATGCCATAGTTTTTATTTCAGATATCATATGCTATGTCTTGCTGTGCATTTGAGCTAGTAATCCGCACCTTCATGTATGTACATGGATGAAATTCTTTTATTAGCTGAGTCTGATGATTTTTACCGTATACTCTTTATAGAAAACACACCAAGCTTCACGCATTGATTGCTCCTATTTGGAGTACTGCTTTCTTTTCTTATATCACTTCTTATTGCATGAAAGTTGTACGCTTCACTTTCAGGTTGATTGAATGTATGTCAGGTTGATATAACTGGATTAGTTTACTTTCTGTGATTAAACTGAGTAGATTACGTTACTCTGCTAAAAGTTGTCGTGGACATTCTATAGAGTGAACCGAGTGTTACATTTATTTCTTTCTCCACATATCTTGAGCATTATTTCTATACTTAAAATCATTGGTGAATCTCCCTTTAGCGATTCTATTATTGGCATTTTTTTCCGCTACAAAAATCTATGCTCCACGCCCCCAAAATCAAAAAGAAAAAAATTATTCTTGTATATCTTTCTATCTTTTGATTTGGGATCACAGTTGTATATATGATTAAAAAAAGAAAAACAAAGAAAAACAAAGAGAAAAAAGAAAAAAAGAAGAAGAAAAGAAAAGAGAAAGAAGTTCATATATGATCCCATCTCATACTCTTTCTCTCTTTCTTTACCCATTTTATTTTTATTTTTGGAGCTTCAAAAATGGGGAATAAGCCTGTTGATTTATCTTATGCCACCACGCTTATAGATAAGCTTGGGGAAGAGGATCCAATGATGTGTGAGAGAGTGACTACTTGATTGTGCATGACAACCTAAGCTAGGTAATTTTCTATACTCGGTGAGATTACTAAAAGTTTTTACGAAATCCAGGAATTGAAACTTAGCATGCATTTCATGAAAGTCATACCTTTCTATTCTAATTGATCCATATTGTGTGATATCTCTTACACTGCAAATAGAAAGAATTCAATTGAAAAGTGTGTGGTCTATGATTATGTATGCCGCTTTAGATGCTTCAGACGATGTTAATTCTAGAATGATTCCATATTTCATACTTTTTTGCTATTCTTGGGTTTCTATTTTGAATGCACCCATATGATTGTGATATCGAGATAAAAATCTTTGGCATGTGCTTTATATTCACCGTATGCTATATGAGTAAGCAAAACCCACGTCCTGAGAAAATGATCTAGCACCTCCCTCTTTGTTTTCCTTCCCATCTTCTATCTCTTTCGTTTTTCCTTTTCTTTATTTTTTCCACCGAGTTCGCCTTTTTCTTGTCTTCCTCGAGGACGAGTAAGAGGTAAGCTTGGTGGATTTTGATCACTCCATATTTTACACCTTTTTTCTACATGTTTGCATATCATTTTGATCGCTCATATCGCGTTTCTCACGATTATTCGATGATATTACGATGCTTTTCACTATTTCTTGTTTTTTTCGAATTTCAGGAAATATGGAGCGATCTGGAGCGAATTTGATATCAAAGGATTTGCACGCGCTTAGGAGTGTCGCCCACGGCTCATTCGATGACTTATCAGCAATAGAGGATGAGCGGACGAAGAAGGAAATCAATAGGAGTGGCGAGGAGGCGAGAAGAAGAAGAAATGGGCTCAACAGCACACCACTCGACCGAGTAGACCACTCACTCGGCCGAGCAAGAAGCCCTACTCGGCCGAACGGAACTGATACACACACACACACACGATGTTTTTAGCGTATACTCGACCGAGCAAAGGAAGCCCACTCGGCCGAGTGAGAAAGTTCACTCGCCCGAGTGGTACAGGAAATTCGTCCAGAGAAAGGCCCAAGTCACTGGAATTCAGAGAGATCCTGAGGAGGCCCACTCGGCCGAGCATGAATACTCACTCGGCCGAGCGAAGAAGTCCACTCGGTCGAGCCACCCCTGAAGACAGACCATGAGAACCCCCGAAGTTACTGTTTTCCTGCAGGGTTTGTCACTCGGCCAAGTGACAAGGGTCACTCGGCCGAGTGACCCTCTCCGCTTGCTGTTAGGGTTGCGAATTCTGGGCTGCGCAGGGGCAGTTTGGTCACGATTTTTTTGGACGATTTTGGCTTGTATTTAAGCCCTGTTTTTACCCTAGTTTTAGGAGAGACTAGAATTATTTTTAGAGAGTTCTTTTAGGTTTTTGACAGCTACTCTTTGGAGAAATCTCAGCTGGAGATCATTGGCTACTTCATTGGTTTGTTCTTTCTTATTAAAAACTCAATTTTTATGAATTGTCTCCTTATTGCAATGAATTGTGCTATGATAATTGTTGTTATTTCTGAGATTTGCATGATGATTAGTGATTAGTTCCGTTGTTCTAGGGCCTAGGATGAACCCTATGGACCCGATCGTTTGAATTGTGATGAATTCATGGATTTGTTGCTAGAATTGATAATGGTTAGGTTGTGATTGTTAGGGGTGTGCGGGTCCAGGTACCCTATTTTTTTATGTTAACCAGACCCTACCCGATAAGGAACCGGTTCCTAAAATTTGGACCAGGAACCTACCCAGTTGGACCCTATACCCGGACCCTACCCGGACCCTATGGTTCTGGGTAGGTTCCAGGTAGGTTCCGGGTACCCTGTAAAAAAATCTAATTTGTGATGCATTACGAACAATGATTTCCAAATGATTTGTGCATGATAATTACCTCAAATACACATGAATAAAGATCAATCTGGAAGTAAAATATTGTCTCGTGTCTCTTTCTTCAATGATAAATGTATACTGATCTTTCATTTCTACTAGATAAAGTTACACATATTGAAGAAAGATTCATGTTTACCTTTACTGCTCTTTTGAACGAATAAGAGAACAAAATGATCTTTGATTCAAATGCATTGTTTAATGAACTTACGCGTTGCTCAGAACTTCAGGATGCAAGTTGTACTCCCTAATATTATAAGTTCAAATTAGATACATCCAGGGTGGGTCACTCTTATATATTTTGATCATTAATATTATAATATATAAAAATTAAATATATAAAATTTCGGTTCCGGTTCCGGGTACCCGTTCCCTATAAATGGGAACCGGAACCGGACTCGATACCCGTCGGTTCCTAATTTTCCTACCCGGAACCTACCTGGAACCGATAATTATCTACCCAGAACCTACCCGTTCAGGTAAGTTCCAATCGGGTATCTGGGTACCCTGTACCCATGCACACCCCTAGTGATTGTTATATTACGAGTAGCTAGAAATTCATATCGATTGGGATTTGCAAGAGATTGGATCCCAATTGATAGGAAGGCCTAGATATTCGATTTAGATTGATAATTGAATTTCTCTAGACTTGGTCTGCAAGAGATTGGATCAAAGCTAGGATTTTTAATTATGGGTCTATATTAATATTCGTTTGCAAGAGATTGGACGAATAGGAAATATCACAACCTAGATCGTAGCTCGAGTTTGCACGAGAGTGGGCTCGAGATGCGATTGGACAATGATGTCATTCTTCACGCTAGCGGCTTAGGCTAGGGTTTGCACGAGAATGGGCCCTAACCTAGGTTTGCTATAGACCGGCAATAGCGCGAGAGCGTGAGCTTGGTTCTACATTAAGTTGCGACTAGTTCACCTTTATTCAAGCTTGGCAACAATGAAATTCATGATTCACAAGGATGAGAGACGGTCCGTAGTGGGGATTTTCTATCCCTAGACATTTTATTATATTGAAATTTCTCTGCTATTGAACGATTGTGACGACACACCAAATTACTCTTATTCTATTGATAGCTAGGTAATTAAAGTGAGATACTGTCAATTGTCCTCCCTGTGTTCGATACCCGCTCGCCACTACACCGTGCGCTTGCGGTAAAACTACAAGTCGTTTTTCGGGTGTACATCCGGATGTGATCACGTATGTACAGTATGTTTGTATATACAAAAATGGAGATGATGATGATGCAGGTGATGATGAATCATTGTATGTATAATATGGGCACTATGGATAACAAAAAACCGACGCCAGAATGTGACTCTCCCAAGCTGGACTAAGCTGGGCCCTGAAAAGACAGATGTGCATAATGCTAGGAGGGGGAGACACTGGGACATCGAGAAGCTAATAAGTCAGGCAGCACCACCACCTGATGGGGTGATGGCTGAAGGAGGTGAAGGATACCGTCCAGCTTCTCGCTGTTCCGCTGTCCAATATCGGTGAGTGTCCTCACGGCTCTACGGAGTTGAGCTACCTCCTGCTCCACCCCATATAATCGAGCTGCAATGTCAGGGGGCGGGAGCTAAAAGACGCTCCCCTAGAAGGTGTGCTACGTGTGGTGAAAAAGGGGTGCGCTGGGAGTGTAGGTTGTGTAGACAGTGTCGCAGTGGTGACAGCGGTAGAGAAGATTGGAACAGAGGTTGACATGACAGAGGTAGTAGCAGCAGCTGTGGAGACAAAAACCACCACACTCTCCGTAAGGATCACTGAGACGGTGCTAGGAATAGGTACGGTCAAGGATACAGGCACCCGTGTGGACTCTGGTGGCGGCGATGAGGTGAGAATAGGAGGATTAGCTAGCAAATCAGAAATGAGGGCCTTAGCTAATAGGGCTGGGTCCTCAGGAAAGGTGGGGACAGACGGCTCGGTGACAGAATCAGAGACATGTGGTGCAACAGATGCGGCAGGGTCCTCAACAGATGTAGAGATAGAAGGGGGCCGCTGTAAGCTCAGACTGGGGCAGGGTGTGGGGGGCTGGCTCCTCAGCGTGTGTGGGAGCAGCGCCCGGCTGCTGAGCAGGCTGCTGCTGGGCAACCTGCTCATCATCGGGCTCCAGCTTATAAGTGGGAGGGATGCGCTCTTGCATGGGGAGGATCCACTCAATCTGCTGGGGGGCCACGTCGGTCAGCTCTGGGCTAGGGAGCACCATATAATCGGCGTTATAACACCCGTGAAGATAAACCCAGTGTCGGTCACCATGGGCCCTAATAATTTGCATGTGCGTAAGCACATGCAAGGATAGTTTGGTAGGTCCAGTCGCCTCTGGAAGATCCTGGGGGATGACTAGATTTTCCCTAAGGGCGACGATGGTAAAAAAGCCACCACAACAGATGAGGCCCCTCTGCAAAGTAGCAGTCTAACATAAACGATCACAGAATATCTGTGTGTGATCAATGGGGGTAGGAGGGGCGAGAGGTGCCATCAGTAGTGCCTCACGAGGGAGGGTCATGCCCCACAAAAGGACGAGCAAAACAGAGGACATAGTCACTGGCTCGTTCATGCATAACATGATGGTGGCAAGGTGGCGCTGGGCTAGCCTGAGACAAGGGTGGATGATTGAGGAGGCCTTCGAGCGGCTAGTGCCGAAGGAAGGCAAATCGGAAATCCTCTCACAAAAGCGTGTAGTGTAAATAGCGGGGGGAGTATTCGAGCTGGGGGTAAAGGTGGTCTCGACGGTGGGGACTGCAGGCCATTGAAATAGGGTCCGGAGTCCCTCGTAAGTGAACTCCATCTCCACGTCCAGTATGCAGAATGCAATCTCTGTGTCGGTACGGCAAAGCGAGCTGAGGGCCTGACGTGCGTTTATATTTTATATATTCATGCATGTCTTCTTAGCGATTTTTCATTGTTTTCCGGTGATTTGTATCCATTCTCTTGTGATTTTTAGTTTTCTTTCACTTCTTTGTTTTTTTGTGCCAATGTAGGAGAATGACAGTGTTGGGACATATAAAGCAGATATCATGAGTCCCCGGAGCAACGGGAGGTGTCACGCGCGATCCCGAGGGCCAAACGTCAAAGAATTCCATATATCAGCCCTCAACCGATCGGGTGGACAGAGCCACCTGATCGGTTGGTGCACGCGTATCCGACCTAGACAACAGAAGTGAAGAACAGCTTACCCAATCGGTTCAGCGATCGGGTGAATCCGACAGAGCTCTCTGTCTTTTTGAAGCTGAATTCCAACCGATCGGGTGACATCTCACCCGATCGGTTCATCTATAACCGCTTTTAGATGGATACGCGTGGCGTTTTATTATCATTGGCGGGAGAAAGACCGCTTTTGACCGTCGGGCCGAGGGGAAATAAAACTGGTGTTTGATCCCCTAACCATGGCTCACACCCCTAGCGTAGACATTGATCCTAGCGCGTGGGAACGACATGATGAAATGTTGGGAGTAATCGTAGCGAGCTTAATGCTCCTGGAGTCGATCGGTGTTAATGTACATAGGAATGCCCACCATCCAGACCCGAGTAGTCCTAGCGTATCATCCTGGGCGTCGACCGGAATATCGGGCCCATGGGATGCTAGGTATCACTCTTAGAGGCAACGTCTCACCACTAAACCCTAACATCCAATCGTATTCCTATCCATCGGTCGTAATAGAGAGGGCACACGATAGGGTGGAACCCAAAGTCCTGGGTTCCTTTTTATATCTTACCTCCTTCGTATTTATATTTTGTGACAACCTACCGATTGATCGGGCTAGCTCACCCATCGGATGATCCGGATCCTTCTTGACAACAAGCACAACACACGCCTCCCTGAGTTCGACCCCCAAGCCAAACTCCAACACCGTGCGCTTACAGTTACAAATATTTAAATCTGGTATCCCCGATCTCACTGCATATGTTGCTAAATCTAGGGGACGTCAAGCTTTATGGCGCTGTTACCGGGAAGGCAACATGCTTGTTTATTTTAGGACCCTGTGAACCCTAGAGACTGGTTCACATCCTTACCACGCGATAATTTTCACATTCTACATTTTTAATTTTAATTTTTACTCTTTATTTTCTGTTTTATTCTGTGGTTATACCATACGTGCTTCACGGGTGTTTCTTGATTTTTCATGCGCAGGAATACAAGAAGTCTCGACGACTTGATTCCTCTAGATCCAGAGATTAATGCCACCGTGTGGCGTCTGAACGTCGAGAGAAGAAGAAGGGAAGAGTCTGCAACCATGGAAGAAAATACCCCTCCCCAGAAGTCCTTGCTTGAGTACTCGATGCCATCCATCAGGTCCACGTCGAGCATCCAACCTCCGGCCATTAAGGCTGGAAATTTCGATCTGAAGCCGTCATTGGTGACATGGATCCAACATGACCAATTTTCAGGGGCACCAATGGAGAGCCCGATTGAGCATCTGGACTCATTTTTGGAGAAGTGCGACACCTTCAGAGTCAACGGTGTGTCGACTGAAGCAATCCGGATCAGATTGTTTCCGTTCTCTCTGCGCGATAAAGCCAAACAATGGCTAAAGGGGAAGGACCCCAATACTTTCACAACTTGGGAGAAGTTGTCCAATGCCTTCCTGAACAAGTTCTTTCCCCCGGGGAAGATGATGAAGCTAAGGAGCGAGATCTCCTCCTCCTCCCAAGCCAGCCACGAATCCTTACACGATGCATGGATGAGGTATAAAGAGATGCAACTGAAATGCCCTCACCATGAGCTCCCCAAATGGCATATCATCAATTTGTTCTACAATGAATTGAGGGATGATCTGACATCCTCAATGGATGCCGCGGCTGGAGGGTCCTTCATGTCAAGGAACGAGGAAGATGCCGGAAACATTCTGGAGAACATGGCATCTAATAATGAAAGGTGGTGTGATGAGCGCGCCACACCCAGATCTGGATGGATGCACCGAGTGGAAGAGGTCGACAAATTATCTTGCAAATTTGATTTGCTATCTACCCAGATTTCGGCATTTATGGTGGGAGCTGGAGGTGCCAATACCCAACAAGTAGCAGCAATGGAAGCAGAAGTCCTGGGAGACTTTGATGGTGGTGATATCTCACCAACTGTGGATCAGGCAAGCGCTCTTTTCTATAACCCGACGGGTAATGCGCCCGATCCACCGAGGACAAGCTCAAATCTGGCGTACTCTTCCAATAACAGGAACCACCCGAACATGAGCTATAGGGCACCATACCAGCAGCCCCAACAACCTCAGCAACAATTGTATCAGCCACCTCGGCAACAGCAGCAGTTGTACCAGCAGCAGCAACAACCCCAGCAGATGTACCAGCAGTACCCCCCAGGAATCAGCAGCCCCTGCCACAGCAGCAACCATATAACCAAGGTCGAGGTTGTGGATGACTTACCGGTGAACGTCAGCGGCGTACACGTGCCTGTGGATTTTGTAGTATTGGGCATGCCGGAGGACAATCATACCTCGATTATCCTCGGGAGGCCCTTCATGGCAACATCTGGCGTGCTCATTGATGTGAAGAAGGGGAAGCTGTCCCTAAATATGGGCGACCAAAAAGTCGAGTTCGATTTGGGACTGTCAATGAAGCATCCACAGGAAGAGCAAAGTTGCAATGTGCTGGAGGATGAAGAAGAAAGAGTCGTAGAGGCTGGATCTTGGAGATTCTCTCGAGGAACCCCCCCGATAGCTTGGGGGGCCTTGAGGAGCACGTCGTGTTGAAAGAAGAAGAAATAGCTAGAGAAGTGTGTGTATCATGGACGACTCCTCCCGGATTCAAGAAGGTTGCTCCGACAATGAGCAAGGAAAAAGAGCACATGTGGCTCACTGTTGATGAAGTCCGGATCCTGCGTAGAGTGGTAGTTGACCCCAACGTGAGGGAAAAGCCCCCGGGCACTACCAGCGGGAGAATCGTTGAGAGCATTTACCTGTCACCTCTATCACCGACAAGGGCCGTGATCCGAAAGCTGAAAGGATGCCAATCATTGGGCATCACCCGCACCAACCACCCTGAAGATCACATACCGGGAGTCGAGCAAACGACTTTAAATAACAACGCTTCATGGGAGGCAACCCATGTTCTGAACTTTCGTTGTTATCTGTAGGATTAGTTTTCTTAATTTTTAGTGAATAAATTCTGCCATGGGGGTTTTTGTTGGGAGACTTAGATGAATTTTTGTTTGTGCAGGAAATTACCCATCAACCGATCGGTTGAGCCGTATCTGAAGATGGCCGTATCAGGACATCAGTCAACCGATCGGGTGGCACATGCGGCTGACCGGGTGGCAGATCGGGTGACAACGGCAGAGCTCTCGGGAAATTTTGGAGTTAAACCAACCGATCGGTTGAGCTGAAGCTGTGATCAGGTGGAAGACCGGGTGAAATCGACAGTACTCTCGGGAAATTTGTGAAGTGGTCAACCGATCGGGTGAAAACTCACCCGATCGATTCACCTGTAGCTGCCTTCCAACAAATTTTTTCGAAAACTAACCCAACCGATCGGGTGAGATCTTACCCGATTGGTTCGCCTAACCCTATAAATAACCCCCTTCACTCGATTCATTTTCACCAGAACTCATCATTTCTCCTCCGATCGTTTCGTCTTCCCTCTCCCTCAAACGGTTCTCTCTCTCTCTCTCACTAAACTCCCAAACTTCACTCCCCACTTCCTCCATATCTCTCTCTTCATCAACCCTCCTATCCACCCCATTCAACCCTAAATTTCGCTTTAACCCTAACCCTACTTCCCCCCCATTTCGAAAAATTCTACTCTTGTTGGATCGAAGTGCTGCGGCTTCACAAATCTCTCCATTGCGCTGCGTGGGGTCCTTTGCGGGCAAGGAATCACTTTGCTACTGGGTACACTCGTTCCTAAGCTCTATTTTATATTGCCATTGTATTATAATTTTTCTCCATTTGTCGTTTGGTTGTGCATTCATATAGACTTGCATTCACTTTGCATCGCCACACTATCATGACCAAAGCCAAAGACAAGGGTAAGGGGATCATGCAGGAAGAGGGGCCGTCTCGCAAGAGACGCAAGTCCACACGTCCACAGAGTGAACATGCTCCTCCTACTCCTCCTACCCGACCTCCATCCCAACCCATCATTCCCGTAGCGGACCCGCTGATGGGCCCGCAGGGAATCCGGTTCATGAGTCTTGCCCATAAAGATTTTTATCACCATCTCAACCAATGATCGCATTTATCCACTAAGTTTTCCCATGCTCAAACCCTGATCAATCTCGGATTTTTCTCCGGTGTCGAGACACTATTTGCAAACCTAGGGTGGCTAAGCTTCTTGAACTCACATGCACCATCATACCCCGCCCTCACACTCGAATTCCTCTCGACTCTAAAAACTGAGGGGGGGGGGTCAATCGTAGATTTCCGCCTATGAAACTGAAACTACCGCACCCACGTGAACACCATCAACAACATTTTCAGTTTCCCTATTCTCAATGCCGATATCTGTCCCTATGATTTTCATCGCGACTTCGATGTCGATTATTTTTGGGGTCGCCTCACCCTTCATGATCATTATCCTCGAGGCAAGTCCAAGGCCTCCTCCATCATTCACCCTGTCTTTCGTCTAGCCCACCGCATCATATCTAGCACTTTCTTTCCCTAGGATGAGTCCGGGACCGTGACTATCCCTGACCTTTTTATCCTTTGGGCTATGAATTTTGATTTCATTCGCGGTGCTGACATGATTACTTTTGAGGCCCCACACATACCTATTAATGGCGGTGCATGGCTAATTCAAAAACTACTTGATATTAGCCGCGCCGGCAAGGGCAAATATTGCTGCGGGGGCCTCATTACCCTCATTGCCTTACACCCCCCGTTCGGCGTCGTTATCCCCTGTGACTTGCTGCATGCTGCAGGATCCACATATCTAGATCATGATGTCCTGCGGCACACCCACATGATCAAGCCTCGAGGTGATGGTCGGTTTTCTTTTTACTATGGCCACCCCTTGCTCCTTATACCATTCTTCCCAATCCTGGTCGCATGTCTATTCATCTAGAGGCAGATTGATCGTTTCCTCCTGACCCAGAGTTTGTAGGGGGTTACATCTTCAGTTCCCACTCCCTGACACACCACGACCACCGTCCCCTGCCGCCCACTTAGGCGAGCAGGACATACCTACATCCAGAGGAGACCCTGGGGCTGGACCTAGTGACGCCACCCCGGCTTCTACCGCTGTTTTTTCCGAGGCACTCACTACGGCCCTCTTAGGCCTTGTCTCCGGTGCCAGCATGACCACTACTACCGGCACCTCTTCTGTTGTTCATCGGGCCACCTCCGCTCGTCTCGCTCTAGAGACCGAGCTAGCTTCTCTGCACGTCGAAGCATTCTCTTCTACCTCCTCAGACCCAATATCTTCTTTTTTTTCACACCCATGTTTCCTCGCACTCGAGCGAAATGTCACCACCATCCTCCGCCATCTTACATACATCTACGGTCCTCCTCCACCTACCACAGCCACATCACCACCTCCTTCGCCTCCTCGATGATCATCACATCCTCCATCACCCCCTAGGCCATCATACCCCCTTCCTCCACTTCTTCTCCACCCACGACCACTACCGTAGATCATACACTTCCACCACCCTTCATATCCATCACCACTGCATATTCGCGCCACAAGAAATTAGTTGTGTGCTCGAAATCATTACCCACTCCCACCGCTTTGGTCGCCATATCCCTTCCACTTACCATCACCACCGATACTCCGCCCATCGTTCATACCACCAATGCACCCATCCATCCACCATCTTCCCCCCTTTCTCCACTTCTCCGCACACCCATCACCTCTCCCTCCCACACCCCTCCCGTCTCTTCCGAGGAGGACGAGGACACTTCCTCTCCTGCATTTTGATTTCTTTCTTTTTCTTTTCCGATCTTCCCTAGCATTTTTCTGCATCTCATTGATCATATCATTTCGCTAGCATTGTCATGATCAGCTTGGGGGAAATCGATTTTTGTGCATTTTGTCGTGTGATGTCTTTGTCATGTGCTTGTTTATATGGGTTCTTTGGATGTGTTTTTATATCTTTTATTTTTGTATTTCTTTGTCTTTATTTTTCTGTTTCGTTTGTGTGTTTTTCATGTTTTCATCTTTCTATGTCGGTGCGTACCTCCCCCCTATTTTCTTTGCCCTTCCGTATTTACTACTATTGCATTGAGGGCAATGCAAGTTTCAGCTTGGGGGAGTCACACTTTGTGCATCAGTTGTGTCTTTTTCACCGTTTTTTGAGTCTTTTTCGTCGTGTTTTTTCTTTTTCTTCTCATCCCTTTGTTCTCTCTCCTAGAGATGACCCCACATGATGAATTGCCATGGAACCCCACCCACACACTTAGCTTAGCTACGATAATCACTTTCACTAACCCTAGGAAGCCGAGTCATATTGCATTTCATGCTTCATGGGTTCACTTTGCTTTTATGTGAGTCGTGTGTCGTGACTAGCTAGTGGTGTGCTTCTACTTTGTGATTTTGATTTATATACATGTCCTTGGTTGACCCCTAGACTATCATGCTTCAATTTTGAATATGCAGTATTTTACCTCTACTGTCTGCTTCTCTATGCATGAAATATATATATATATATATATATATATATATATATATATATATATATATATATATATATATATATATATATATATAATGCTTCAATTCCCATGTGTCGGGACTCTACGAATAGGACTAGGATAACCCATTTAGCTTATGCTCTGATCGCGAGAAAAATTTTCTTTTGCCCAAGTGTTTAGAATTCGATTTCTATTTTTTTTACTTGGTGCAAATCCCCTAGTCGTGTACAGTTCTCCCACTTGGAAGAGTACACAAATATATAGCCCAAATCCCAAAAAATCCAAAACCAAAAAAAGGAGAGAAGAAAAATCTAAAAAGAAAAAGAAAAGAAAAAACTGTATAGCCAAAAGCCCCAAAAAAAAATACAAATACCCAAAACCCAAAAAAATTCCCTTTGTCAATATCATTCCTATCCACCGTGAATAAAGGGAATGCGAGAATTTGCACCGAGTGTTCTACTCCACACATTCTCAACCTCCTTCGTTTTCAAACACACTTGGCATATGAATTTTCTATCAATTATCTAGGCTATAGTGCGGTGATCTTCCAGTTCCTGGCAGTTGAGTCCCCGACACATGATACGCTTCAATTCTCATCTATTCTCGTGCATGCTTGAGCTATTATTTACCGCTAAATTCGAATTGAATCGATATTTGGGTCATTCCTTGGGTATGTGTATATGGAGCTTTATTACACAATTTAGAAAGTGACACCGTCTGCTAGCACACGACCACACTCACTCGCGCTCCACCGCGTGGGCCCACGACACTTGTATGGATTCATATTCCTTGGTTTAGCGATGTGTTTTATCGCATGCTTTCTTGGTGTGGTGTGTTTGATTTTATTGGCTTTGACGGGCGATCTAGGATTTTGTTTTCTCTTTCTGTTTTTCTCTCTCTCTCTGTTTTTCCCTCCGAGCTCCTACTCTTACTCGTCTTCCTCGAGGACAAGGAAGGATTCAGCTTGGGGGATTTTGACGTGCGTTTATATTTTATATATTCACGCATGTCTTCTTAGCGATTTTCCGTTGTTTTCCGATGTTTTGTATCCATTCTCTTGTGATTTTGAGTTTTCTTTCACTTCTTTGTGTTTTTGTGCTAATGCAAGAGAATGACAGCGTTGGGACATATAAATCAAATATCATGAGTCTCCGGAGCAACGGGATGTGTCACGCACGATCCCGAGGGCCAGACGTCAAAGAATTCCATATATCAGCCCTCAACCGATCGGGTGGACAGAGCCACCCGATAGGTTGGTGCACGCGTATCCGACCCGGACCGGAGCAGAAGTGAAGAGCAGCTCACCCGATCGGTTCAGTGATCGGGTGAATCCAGAGAGCTCTCTGTCTTTTTGGAGCTGAATTCCAACCGATCGGGTGACATCTCACCCGATCGGTTCATCTATAACCAAGATTGCCCATCTCATGACCCGATGAGCTCATCCGATCGGTTGGGTTACCGGGTGAAGTGTCTGAAGACCGAAGGCAATATAGACTGTCAGCTCACCTGATCGGTTGATGCTTCAACCGGTCGGGTGGTCGTATTTTCTATATATAGTGACCTAGGTTTTTCCAGACGATGACCAAGTTTATTTTCTGTCTTTTTGGGATTTTTGATGGCTCGGAATTTATTCCGTCTTGTAAGTTTTCTGATTGTTCTGGAACTTTAATATTGCATTAATACTATTGTTAGCTTCTACTTTCTATTGCTTGATTTTGATTTCAATGGTTGAATTTTGTTGTGATGCTATTTTCGCCATGAATTGTGAGTAGTTCCCCAATCTAGGGCATTGGTGGAAACCCCTTCGTGAGTTCTCCCTAGAACGACCATAGGATTAGGTTTTCGATAGGTTTTAGGAATTTAGATGGTTACGCAGGGTGTTTTATTGTCATTGGCGGGAGAAAGACCGCCTTTGACCGTCGGGCCAAGGGGAAATAAAACTGGCGTTTGATCCCCTAACCACAGCTCACACCCTTGGCGTAGACATTGAATCCTAGCGCGTGGGAACGGCAGAATGAAATGTTGGGAGTAATCGTTACGAGCTTAGTGCTCCCGGAGTCGGTCGGTGTTAATGGATATGAGAATGCCCACCGTCCGAACCCGGGTAGTCCTAGCGTATCATCTTGGGCGTTGACTGGAATATCGGGCCCATGGGACGCTAGGTTTCACTCTTAGAGGCAACGTCTCACCACTAAACCCCAAAATCTAATCGTATTCCTATCCATCGGTCGTAATAGAGATGGCACACGATATGGTGGAAACCAAAGTCCGGGTTCCTTTTTATATCTTACATCCTTCGTATTTCTGTTTTGTGACAACCTACCGATTGATCGGGCTAGCTCACCCATCAGGTGATCCGGATCCTTCTTGACAACAAGCACAACACACGCCTCCCTGAGTTCGACCCCCAAGCCACACTACAACACCATGCGCTTGTGGTTACAAATATTTAAATCTGGTATCCCCGATCTCACTGCATATTTTGCTAAATCTAGGGGACGTCATGGCCTCTAGGGTCAAGCGAATGTAAGTCTTCGCCTGAAGCCCTAGAAAATGCTCCCAGCCCAGGTTCACATACAGCTGCCTAACACCGGACAAAATGCCTAGCTGCTCTAAGGCTCCTAGGTCTGCGAATTTGGTCGAGACAATCGGGCGCCTAGAGAGGTCGGTAAAAGCACGATGACGAGCATCGTCAATGAAGGTGATGCCATATGTCTCTAATGGGGGGCGTCTCGGGCTGTGAGGGTGGCATGGGTGGTGCTGTGGGTATGGGCTGACTCGGGGGGGGGGGGGGGGGGGGGGGGGGGGCTCATGTCCCTGCTGAGGAGCCAGCAGCCTAGCGTTTCTTCCTGGCGTGTCGGGGTGAAAGAGATGATGGTGGGGATGGGGTGGGAACACGTGTGGTGGTGCGTGGCCTAGTATGAGGGGCCCTCTGCGAGGACTTCCTCTTCTTGGGATGCTGAGGTGGAGGGGGTTGGGGTTGGGATGGTGGGGTGGGTGTGGTGGAAGTGTGTGGGGGTGCTGTGGGTGTGGTGGAAGTACGTGTGGGGGTGGTGGTGCGATGCTTAGAGGAGGTCGGCTTATGTGCCAAGAACTTTTGGCGTATACGTTATGGATGGGATGGAGATGTGGATGGTCTGGAAACAATGGTGGATGTGTGTGTGGGTGGAGGACGTGTAGGGGGTGGGGTGGCGGTGGTGGATGTGCATGTAATACGTGGTGAAGGTGCAGCGGAAGTGCGTGGAGCTTCCGTGGAAGTGGTGGTTGTGGAAGTGCGTGGGAGTGCCGTTGGAGGGTGTGGAGGCTGAGTGCATGTGGGTGGGGTAGTGGATGTGCGTGGAGGTTCCGTGGAACATGGCAGAGATGGTGAGGATGACGATAAGCGGATGATGGCCCTGCGAGGCATCATGTGCTTGTGTCACGGGTGATATAACATATATAATAATAATAATGAGAGGGAAGAGTGGACCCTTAGCGATGCAAGAGCGACGAAAGCAATCTTGTTGAGTGACGTGTCCCTAGGTGGCGCTGCAGTCCCGCCAAACGTCATGCCAACCTGAAATTGAAGTTGGGTGATGTGGGGGTTGGGGGGAGATTGAGGATGGGGGTTGCGTTCGGGGAGGGGAGGGGGTGGGTGCTCGGGTTGAGTGATGGGAAGGGGTGGCGGCTCTCGGGGTCGAGGGGGGAGGGGGAGGTGGCACTCGGTGGTGGGGTTTAGGGTTTGGGGGTGAAGAGGGGTGAGAAGGTGGGATGGAGGAGATTAGAGGGGGAGGTGATCGGAGGGGAGAGGGAGAGGGATAGAGATGCTCAGGGGAGGGGGTCGGCGCTCGGGGTCGAGAGGGGAGGGGGGTAGCGGTGGCGCTCGGGGGAGGGGGGAGAGGAGGTGGTGATAGGGGGGCTCGGGGGAGGGTGTCGTCGGAAGGGGAAGGTGCTCGGGGGAGTTGGGTCACCGGAGGAGACTGGGTCGCTCGGAGGGGGGAATTTAGGGATTAGGGGAAACTGGGTCGCTCGCTCGAAAATTTCGAGCGAGCGACCCAAATTATTTAAAGGGGTTTTCCCGAGCGAGCGATCGCTCAGTCGAGCGGTCGAGCACTCGGGTGAGCGCTCCCGCTCGGGCGAACCATTTCTCCTTCGCTGGATTGGTTGCTCGGCCGGCCGAGCGATCTGAAATTTCAGCACTCTCAGCCTCTAGCTCATCTCGTATTTCTCGCCTATTTGAATTTCAACTCCACGCTCATGTTTTGCTCTTTCGTTTGTCATCATGACCGCCAAATCCCTGCCAAAATCCATAAGCCTCAGTTATTTATGGACTTTCAAATTTTTAAACTCAAAAAACTCAAAAAATCTAATTAAAACTGAAATTCGAACAAATAGGCCGGGTTGCTCCCACCAAGCACTTGTTTAAGGTCATTAGCTTGACCCCTGCGGCTCAGTGAGGCGATATGTTGGGCGCATGCGAGATGCATCCATCGTTCTTCCCTACCAACCCTTGTGGGGTCGATTGGTCGAACGCCTCCTTCGGACCCTTATCGGTCCATCCGTTATCTTTCCTCGTCGGCACTTGTCTCTCTTTGGAGCGCCCCATGGACGCTGCAGCCACCAAGTTTTTGATCTTCACGGCGTCCGGGTCGTGATCCTCCAAGGAGAGCATAACGTGCTCGTGCATTATTGATCTATCGTCGATGTCCTTGTCTAGGACCTACAAATATGCCGCCACGGCCTTGTTGTGTCGAGAATCCAAGCCATGGTCCTCGCTCTGTAATTGGGGGTCCACCAGTACTTCTTCAGCTATGAACTCTTCCACGAGCTCATCCTCCACCAAATCAAGATACCCGACGTCTGGAGCAGGCTCCCTCTCCCTCATCGGCTTAGGTAGCCGAAATTCGACCTCAATGTTTCCGACATTGAGGGAGAGCATGCCTTCTCGCATGTCTATCAGCATTCCAGTTGTCACCATAAACGGGCGACCCAAAATCAGCTGCGATCCTCTATCTTCCACCATGTACATAATAACAAAATCCACCGGCACGCTCACCCCACCGGGAATCTGTAAGAGGACGTCCCTAGCCACTCCAACCGGGTGCATCACTGACATATCTGCTAGCTGGATGGTCATGGCCATGGGCTCTAACTCCGTCCTGGTGTTGAGGCAGCTGAAGATGGACAAGGGCATCAGGCTAATGCTTGCCCCCAAATCTATCAAGCCCTACTGATGAGGATGCCACCTATGGAGCAAGGGAGGTGAAGCTCCCTGGATCTGGGAGCTTCTTTGGCAGCTTATTGCTTCTGAGAAATGAGGATAGTTGCTCCGCCAACAAAACATGCTCCGTCTCCCTCTTCCCCGAGATTAGTTCCTTAAGGAACTTTGCGTACGAGGGTATCTCCGTGAGGGCGTCTATGAACGGAATATTCAGCTCCACTCCCTTCAGAAGCTCTATGAACTTGGCATACTTCTCTGCCATTTTGGCCTTAGCCAATCTACTCGGGAATGGAACTAGAGCGTGGCGATACTTGGGCTTCTCCATGGGGCTTTCCCTTTCCTTGATCACTTCTCCCACTACGGGAGGGCTATCTCTCTCAACAGTGGGAGGCTGCTCCTCAGCCTCAATACCACCACCATCTATAACCGGTGGGAGCTCATCTACCACCTCCTCAGGTGATGCAGCTGTGGGAATCGTCACCGATGGCTCCAGATCCATCGTCAATAGGCCGCTAAGGGTGGTGATGGCACATACACTCTCCCTGGGGTTCTTCTTTGACTGAGCGAGGAGCTTGCCTTGGGACCATGCCATCTGACTCAGCTGCTCCTTCAGCTGATCCACCGTGGTGGAAAGTTCCTTACTGCGGGCCACGTGGTCTAGATTGATCTTTGCCTGGTCCTCGATGAATCTCTCCAAGGTGGCCTCCAAGGAGGATTTCTGTTGAGCTGGAGGAGGAGCAGGCAAACCTAACTGCTGCTGGTACCCTGGTGGTCTATAGAGGGCAAATGGTACTCTGCCCAAACTGCTGCTGTTGTGCCTGATATTGCTGTTGTTGATACTGCTGTGGCTGCTGATGCTGCTGCTGATGAGGTTGCTGCTGTGCTCCACTGCTATTCCTGTACTGGAAACCAGGGTGGTTTCTCTAGGACGGGTTCCCATAGGCTCCCATGTTTCCTTCTCTATCATCGGAGGAGTAATTGGCTTCCTCTGTTGCAGGAGGTGCCTGGTAAGAGTAGGTCCTGCCAAAACAAAGTTAGGATCGATAATTAAAGTGGAGACTTACGCTTGCGTATGCGGAACGATAGTCTCGGAACTTTGCCTTCGGATTCGCCACGACGGATCGAGTCTTCTCACGAACGGAGTAAGGCTACTAATCCACAATCTAAATCTCTATTTTAGATTAAGAACTTGGAAGGAGGGAGAGGAAATATTTCTGCAGAGCTTCGCTATGAAGAAGATGCATGCATGAATTTCATGCAAATGTGTAAGGAAAATGGCTACCCTTGGGTCTTATTTATAGCCCCCAAGGTAGTTATTTTAGGGTAAGTTGTTCCTTTGGAACAACTTAATTAAGGTGTACCATGATGCATGGCACATTATAAGCTTAAGTTGTACCATATGCATGGTACAACATAAGCTTAAGATATTCCCCCTTTATTAGCCATATGTCGCATGCACTTATGCATATATAATGCGACTTTCCCGCTCATACAGAGATCCTCTCCGCAAGGGAACAGATTCCCTTTGCACATGACTTCGTGTGCGCGACGTTCGAGGTTCGTATTCCCTCGTACATCCCCCACAAGGGTGTACAAACGTTTTCCATATCCAACATCTCCCACTCACACTTGAGGGGATTGTAAGAGAACGTCTTTCCCTTAGTTCTTTCATCTATCATACCGAGAAATAGACCGTGCGACCGTCATGCGCGTAGAGTCTGTTGTTGTGCACTTGTTAGAGATACACAACGACCTCGAAGGTGCAAAGTTGAGTAGTTCAACGCATGCTTTACCCTAGATTATTTCTTCACATTTCTTATACTTTATATTCAACAATTGAATCCCATCTGGATTACAATTGGCTGGCCAGCTTTGAATCATTAAAGTCCAAATGTGAATATGAAATCAATCTTCCTCTTCTTGTGAACCTTCTGATCTTGACTTGATTCGCTTTTCTAACGTGCCCCGCCGAGCCGAATTACCATAGCCCATTAGTAACACGCTAAGATAGCAATCATCTCGTCAAATCTAAAGGAACCAATTGGAGTCCTTGAGGGTAAGTGTTAAGACCCGTATGGCCTTTGAGTCTCACATAATAGCAAACACTATTGCTACTAACTCAGTGGTCGAAATGCATACGTGGTATGAACACGTATTACAACATCACTCCTTTCCCAGGGAGAGTATGTCTTAATGATGTTGTACGGATGAAAAGATCAGACACCACAGTGCCTATCTTTTTTGAGTCCCCATACTACTCGTGAAATACTCACGGACTCTCATCCTGCATAAGACAGATAGGATTCAAAAAATCCAATGAGATCTTTATATCCTTGTGATACAGATCTCAGATCTTTTGTAAGCATCCGTATGATGCAGATCTTTTATTCGACTATCTTGTTTAAGTCATGACTCTAAATCATTTGTCTAATGATTTTGACTTTAAACTAGTCTCATCTCTATCTTATCCATCTGATAAGATAAGGCGGTTGCTCATGTGAGAGAGCCAACCTTAATCTGTCCGACATACACACAAAAATAGCTGAGACTTAAACACAAATGTATATAAAATCATTTGTAAGAAACTTGTATGCAAATTAAATTTTGATCTTCTATAGACATGGGAAATATTACATGATACAGCTCAGCACCTACGCATTCCCATAGATGATAAGTGTTTGAAAAACACATCTCTGGGGATCGCCTTAGTAAGGGGATCCGCTATCATCTCATGCGTGGATATGTATCCTATGTCTACTTCCTTCCGTTTATCATAATCCTTCGCAAACTTGAATCGAATGTCAATGTGTTTGGTCTTACAATGAAATTTAGGATCTTTGACATAGGCAATCGAAGCTTGACTATCACTGTATATAGGAACAGTGCTCGAGTCAGATGCATTCGTCAGCCTGTCTAAGAATTTCCTAAGCCAAACAGCTTCTTGGACCGCCATGCTGAATGCTACGAACTCGGCTTCCATGGTTGATAGAGCGATGCAGGTTTGTTTCTTGCTGCTCCAGGATATTGCACCATTCCCGAGTAAGAAAACAAAGCCTGAGGTAGATCTTCGCTCGTCGAGATCACCCGCCCAATCAGCATCGGTATAGCCTTCGAGTCTCAAGGTATTGCCTTGATAGCATAACGCATAGTCCGCAGTCCCTTTGAGGTATCTTAATATCCTCTTCACCGCTTTCCAGTGTGCCTGCCCTGGGTTGGATTGGTAACGGCTTACCATACCAACAGCATAGCAAATGTCGGGTCTAGTACACATCATGGCGTACATCAGACTCCCGACAGCACTGGAGTATGGAACTTTTTCCATAGCTTTCTTTTCTTTTGGATCTTTGGGACACATCTCCAAACATAGACCCTCGCCTTTGCTTATTGGAGTATCAATTGGCTTGCAGTCCTGCATATTAAACCGTTCTAAAACTTTCTTTATATACGTCTCTTGAGAGAGAGAAAGAAGTTTCTTGGAACGATTCCTTGAGATCTTAACCCCAAGGATATATGCAGCTTCACCCATGTCTTTCATCTCAAAGACGGATGAAAGCCAAGCTTTGATATCCAATATAAGACGCTTATCATTTCCGGCTATAAGTATGTCATCTACATAAAGAGACATAATTATATACTTGTTTTTAATCCTCTTAATATATACGCAATTGTCTTCGTCGAGCATGGAGAATCCATACGACAAAACAACTTCTTGAAAGCGCATATACCACTGCCTTGAGGATTGTTTAAGACCATATATGGATTTACGAAGTTTACAAACCTTATGTTTGTTTTCTTCTTGTACGAACCCGTTTGGTTGTTCCATGTAGATCTCCTCATCTAGTTCTCCGTTAAGAAAGGCAGTCTTTACATCCATCTGATGTAATTCGAGGTCCAAACAAGCCACCATTGCCAGAATTAAGCGAATCGAGGTAAAACGCACGACAGGAGAGAAAGTCTCTTCGTAGTCTATTCCTTCCTGTTGCGTGAAACCTTTCGCAACAAGGCGAGCTTTATATTTCTCGATGGAGCCATCAGCCTTATGCTTGATTTTGAGAACCCACTTGTTCCCAATGGCTCTACGTCCCTTAGGTAAATCAACCAAGTCCCAGACTTGGTTTGTTTTCATGGATTGAAGTTCTTCTTCCATTGCCGCTATCCATTTATCTTTAGCAGGGCATGTGACGGCCTGTTTGAAGTTTGCAGGTTCGTCATCATCTTGTAGTAATGTCATGAATGTTTGAGGAAATTCATCCTCAAATCTCAGAGGTGTTAGCCTCGTTCGATTACTACGTCTTGTTTGAGTTTGATCACTCCCACTTGGAATGACATCACTCCCACTTGGAATAACATCACTCCCACTCGGATTAGGATTGGTATCGTTCGTATCATCCATTGGTGAAGTTTGAAACGTATTTTCTTCTTCACCAAGGATTCTCCCACTCGAACGTTCCGATCCTTCTTGATCCCAAGTCTCAAACAAGGATAAGTCTTGACTTATCTCACCCTGTCTTGGAAACTCTTTTTCCAAGAAGACAACATCCCTCGATTCGAATTCTATTAGACCCCCATTGTCCTCTTGACCGACGAAAACATATCCTTTGGAGTTTTCAGCGTATCGGATGAAGATACACTTCCTCCCACGTGGCCCAAGTTTGCCATATTTGTGAGAGGATAAATGTGCGTAAGAGGCACAACCCCAAGGTTTTAGAATGTTTAAGTCTGGAGTTCTATTGTTCCACAACTCATAAGGAGTAGAACTTACCGACTTCGAGGGTACACGGTTTAAGATGAATGCTGCCGTCAATAATGCGTCACCCCAAAAGGTGATAGGCAAATTTGCCTGAGACATCATTGATCGGACCATTTCCATCAATGTCCTATTCCTTCTTTCCGCAACACCGTTTTGTTGCGGAGTGTAAGGCATAGTTACCTGATGTACTATGCCTTTTTCATCACAAAGTTCCTTAAAACTTATTGATTGATATTCACTGCCCCTATCGGTTCGCAAAACCTTAATCTTGCGATCTAATTGATTCTCCACCAAACTCATATAGTTTTTAAAGCAAGCCAAAGCTTCACTTTTGTGGGATATCAAATAGATATGTCCGAAACGGGTGAAGTCATCAATGAATGTGATGAAATAGGACTTCCCGTGTCTTGTCTTAACATTCATTGGACCGCAAATGTCCGAATGGATAAGCTGTAATGGAACTTCGGCCCTTGTGCCAGTTCCAAACGGCTTGCGACAAGTTTTCCCTACAAGACAATGTTCGCAAGTTGACATTTCAACTTTTGAAACATTAGATAGCAAGCCACTTTTGGCAAGTCTATCCATTTTAGTTGGTCCAATATGACCAAGTCTTGCATGCCAACAAATGATTTCAGACTCAGAGTTAGAAGCATTTGTCAAATGAAAACTTTCATTAATGGAAGAAGCAACATCATACATTGTATTTAAAACAATTAATCCATTACAAACATTACCAGAACCAATCAAAGAATTATTACAAACAAGGTCAACACATTGTTTATAGAACCTCCACTCATAATCTAAAGACATTAACATGACCACGGAAACGATATTCCTTCTAATATCTGGAGCAAAGAGGACGTCGTGCAATAATAAAGTCCGGCCGTTGTCGAGAACTAGCTTGCATGTTCCGACGCCTTTGACTTCAACACGTGTGTTGTTGCCGACGTATATCCACTTTGTTCCTTGAGTTATCTTTCGATACTCTACGAAGAACCTTCTGTCCTTCGCAACGTGGTCTGTGGCCCCTGAATCAATCAACCAAAAATAGTTAGATTCAGCAAGAAACACGGAACTAGAAACACATATGTAACTAGCCCTACAAGTTACCTTGTCACTTCCATCCGTACACTTACGGGCGAAGTGACCGTACTTGTTGCACTTAAAGCACTTGATCTTCTTCAAGTTTTTCTTCTTTGAGTGCACATTCTTTTGCCACTTTTTGTTCTTTGTCTTCTTTGAGGTCTCCGGTTCTTGCTTACGTTCGTTCACAAATCTTAAGCGTTTCCGCTTATTTCCTCCATGTGAGGAACTAGCGGCCACGTGCACTTCTGCACTTGGTTTTGCGGCTTGAATCCGCTCTTCCTCGAGTTCGAGGTGTTTCGAAACATCGCTTAAAGTTTTAATGCATTCATTATGAGTGAGATGCATTTTCATGTTATCCCAGCTATATGGGAGTGAACGAATGACCGCTTGGATCTGTTGTTCGTCAGACAGCGTAACACCCGCATCCTTTAATTCAGATATAAGATTCGCCATGTGGCGGAGATGCTTTTTTCATAGAATGATCTCGCCGCATCTTGTACGAATCAAATTGAATATTCAAGGAGCGGAGTTTGGTAACCGAAGTTCCACCAAACTTTATCTCTAGCTCAGACCATATGTCTTTAGCTAGGTCGAATTCCCGAAATAGGCGCATTATGTCATTGTCCATCGCGGACAGTAACGTAATACGTGCTATTTTGTTCTTTCGAGTCCAAGTGTCATAAGCTTCCCGGTCCCTTTTGTGTTGGGCTGTATTGCCCAACTCAGGTTCTACCATTATGTTTTGGAGTGTTTCGAGCACATCTTGCTCCTCCAAAACATATTGGATCTTTATTGACCAACGTTTATAATTGTCGCCGTTGAGCTTTTCACCTTTGTTAAGCTCTGCGACAATATTCTTAGAAGCGGTAGACATTTTCGATTCAAAAAACTGCAAAGAGAATGAAAAACACGATCAAAATTCTATGCATAAAGTTTCGATTCTTTAAACACTTGATAAGTTCCTTGGATGCGTTGAAATGTTACTCTAGAATCGAGAAGTTCACTACGTCCCCAACTACCATCTAGTAGTAACTTTCAAAGTATCCCTCTTACTTATCTCAAGTAAAAAGAAATCAGAAATAATACCCGTATGGTATTAGCAGCGGAAAATCACTTTGAAAAACTTATCTTTCAAAATAGAATAGGTGAGAATTAGCGCAAAGAATTTTAACGCAACAATTGCCAAGCCACGAGACCTGTTCTACACACCCATGGGTTAGATAACCATGGCCGGATCGTGGTAGGACTTGGAATTCTAAATTGCGCTATCCCGATTTAAGGACGGGACATAACCTATTTGAAAAACATCTTTTTCCAAAAATTTTGAAAGCACGTTGGCTAATCTCCGTAGAGTAGAGCACAACGTCACAAGTACATTGGCTAATCTCCGTAGAGTAGAGCACAATGACATGGCTAATCTCGCATGAAGTAGAGCACTATGGCTAATCTTCAAGGAGTAGAGCCCAAATGAAAAACTTCATTAAAACGTTAGTCCCGTATGAACTATTCGGCACTGTGGTTAGCCCCGTATGGACTGATCTACACATTCGAGTTTGACCAAGGCCATTTGTTACCCCGTATGGGTCATCTGGCAAGTTTACAATCGACCCAGACCATTTGTCGGATTGGTCGACCAAAAACACAAAATTGGTCGACCAATTTTCGAATTCAACTTCTTCCCGGTCAGGGCCTCTGCCCTGACCCGGGCTTGGCCAAAGGCCGGCCAGGGCCTCTACCCTGGCCGGCCAGGGGGCCTGGCCCCCTCGGCCAGGGCCGGCCAGGCCCTGGCCTCTGCCAGGGCCGGTCGGCCAGGCCCTGGCCACTGCCAGGGCCGGCCGGCCAGGCCACTGGCCGGGGCCAGGGCTCCTGCCCTGGCCGGGGCCAGGGCTCCTGCCCTGGCCTCGGCCAGGCCTCCTGCCCTGGCCTCGGCCAGGCCCTGGCCTGAGGCCAGGGCGCCGGCCCTGGCCTCTGCCAGGGCCGGCAGGCCGCTGGCCGGGGCCAGGGCTCCTGCCCTGTCCTCGGCCAGGCCCTGGCCTGAGGCCAGGGCACCGGCCCTGGCCACTGCCAGGGCCGGCCTGGCCCTGGCAGTGGCCAGGGCACCGGCCCTGGCCTCTGCCAGGGCCGGCAGGCCGGCCAAGGGCCGGCCCTGGCCACTGCCAGGGCCGGCAGGCCGGCCAAGGGCCGGCCCTGGCCACTGCCAGGGCCGGCCTGGCCGGCAAGGCTCTGCCAAGGCCGGCCACTACCGGCCTGGCCCTTGGCCGGCCACTGCCGACCTGGCCCTTGGCCGGCCACTGCCGGCCTGGCCATGGCCGTCCATGGCTTGGCCATGGCCGGGTCATGGCCAAGGCCATTCGGCGTTGGCCGGCCATGGCCCCTTTGGCCATGGCCGGCCACCCCCTTTAAACGGGGTTACCGCACTCATTCCTCCCCCTTGATGGGGTGGTCGCCGGTGGTTATTGGCCGTAGCCAACCCCCTCCGCATGGGGAGAGGGGATGCATGGCCTTCATAGCCCATTTGGCCATGGTGCACATGCACCAAATTTTCCTCTTACCCGATGGAAATAACTTCCATCATCTTCCTCGATGAAGCACCCGTTCGTCGATGAAGTTAGTTATTGCCTAATGGCCGTGTGCCAAAAATGACTAACGTACTACGTGAACGGTCGGTTCTTCCCGTCACGGAGAGTTCCTACCATATCCGTAATGATAGGAGACCCTAACGTGAAAAGAACAACCGCTGTGTTCTCTCCGTCACGAAGCGTTCCTACTATATCCGTAATAGTAGGAGACCCATTCGTGAAAAAGACAACGACTCGTTCGTAGTTTCGACGGGGCGGTGGATTGACCGGGGCGAACCCATATGGCTCTGATACCAATGAAGGATCCTGTCCAAAACAAAGTTAGGATCGATAATTAAAGTGGAGACTTACGCTTGCGTATGCGGAACGATAGTCTCGGAACTTTGCCTTCGGATTCGCCACGACGGATCGAGTCTTCTCACGAACGGAGTAAGGCTACTAATCCACAATCTAAATCTCTATTTTAGATTAAGAACTTGGAAGGAGGGAGAGGAAATATTTCTGCAGAGCTTCGCTATGAAGAAGATGCATGCATGAATTTCATGCAAATGTGTAAGGAAAATGGCTACCCTTGGGTCTTATTTATAGCCCCCAAGGTAGTTATTTTAGGGTAAGTTGTTCCTTTGGAACAACTTAATTAAGGTGTACCATGATGCATGGCACATTATAAGCTTAAGTTGTACCATATGCATGGTACAACATAAGCTTAAGATATTCCCCCTTTATTAGCCATATGTCGCATGCACTTATGCATATATAATGCGACTTTCCCGCTCATACAGAGATCCTCTCCGCAAGGGAACAGATTCCCTTTGCACATGACTTCGTGTGCGCGACGTTCGAGGTCCGTATTCCCTCGTACATCCCCCACAAGGGTGTACAAACGTCTTCCATATCCAACAAGAGTAGGTCCCGCCATTGGGTCCTTGATATGTGCACCTCTCGTAGGCAGCATATATGTTAGCAGGGGGGTTGAGCTGGGTCTAGCGTCGAGTCGGTGCTCCAATCTGGCCATCTGCTGTGTAAGGGATTTGAGACGACAATCAAAAATAGCCGCCTCGCTGACTTCATACCAGCCTCCTCCTGGGGCCTTGACAATAGTCAGGGTGGACCTGTCATCCCCCCAATGTTGGTTGTTGGCTGCCATGGCCTCAAGGATCCTTATGGCTTCAGCTGGCTCTTTCCCGTTATGGCCCTATTCGCCGTAGCATCAACGATCATCCTTGTGTCCGAACGCATTCCATTGTAGAAAGATAGGACCAGGTCCCACGTGGCGATGCGATGGTTCGAACACTGATGCTTGAGATCCTTGTATCGTTCCCAGGCCTCATATAAAGACTCCTGGTCCCATTGCTTGAAATTTGTGATTTGGTTCCGAAGACGTAACATCTTCGAAGGGGGAAAGTATTTGGTGATGAAGGCCTCTGCCAGTTGCTCATATGTCGTGCAGGTTCCAGGTGCTTTGGACGTCAGCTAATAATGGGCCTTATCCTTCAAGGTGAAGGGGAAGAGCCGCAACCTGATTGCATCATTACTGAACCCTTGCATTTGGAATGTGGAGCACTTGGCTAAGAACGCCTCCACATGGTGACTGAGGTTCTCTTGTGAGAGCCCGTGGAAGCAGTCCTGTTGCACCAGCAGGATGAGCCCTGTCTTTAGCTCGAAACTCCCCTCTCGAATCGGCGTTACTGTCACGGAGGAAACCAAGGCGGTGTCGGGCCTCATGAAATCCTGGATCAATTCTGGTAGAACGAGAGGATGCGTTCCTATGGGAATCTCAGCCATCACTATTCTTCTCCTTCTATCTGCTGTGAATCTTCTTGTGATGGCCTCTATCTCAGGATCCAAGGGTATAATATTTTCTCCTCTCTGAGAACGTGTCTACAAGCAAAATAGAGGCACCCAAGGAAATCATGAAACTCATTAGAAAAAAGATAAAAGAGTGTAATAAGAGAATAATAAAAAGGAAATAAAATAAAAAAATAAAAAGAAGTGGTGGGGTGTTAAGTGTGGATGAAACCAACACTCTCCAGCCAAAAGCTAAATCAAACTGTTGTCGCCCCGGCAACGACACCAAAATCTTGTTCGGCCCCCCCGGGTTTACACCACGGGGGCGCGAATCACCGCAAGTGCACGGTGCGCTATAGCATAGAAAGATTGTCGAACTCAGGGAGGCGATCGTTTAACGCTTAGCTTTATATGGAAGGAGGAGAGTATGTGGTCGGGGGTTGTCATGAGTGATTGATTGGTTGATTATGGAAATCGAGATTTAACTAAAAATTAAACGTCTAAGGCTTTCGGGATTCCCTGCTAGGCCCATTTGGTCACGAATGCTAGGTCAAATGGCCCTACGTCGGATGATGGGTTATGGTAGGAGAGTCACATCCGTAGATGAGAACGAGTACTTAACTTTCGTTGTTCCTACTCGTCTAACGCATCCCTTTGTGAAACCGTGCTCTCGCAGTCGGCTTCACACGGGGATGTGTGCATTAAGCTTGACACTTGGTCTCGCCTCGCAACTCCGTATCCACTCTCCTGATCTACAGGTTGCGACGCTATCATATGGTCGGTTCTAGCAATCGGCATGCTCTCACAGTCACCGACTAGCGGATTAGGGATTAGCGGTCGCCCTAGATCTCGAGTCACTCTCGTGATCACGAACCCTAGAAATGGCCACTAAACCTAAATCGGATTCGTGGGGATTTTCCCTAGGATACGGAACCGCCTTTACGATACTCCGATTCCTAAGGCCAATCCCTCAAAACCCTTGTTCAAACCACCATATGGCAACCCTCGATTGATCCAACGGGGGTCTAACCTAGCATCCGATTCCTAGAATCCTAGGGATCGTCCCTAAGCCCTAGAAACGCACTACTCTAGCATGGCAAAAGCTCTAAAAACAATAACAATAGAGTTAAACATATCCATCGGTCAAATAACATGAAATTGATTTCAATAGAGAGAGCAATAGAAATAAGAGCAATGACAAAGAAATCAAGAAAATCCAACCACAAACAAAGATTTAGATTGCAAAAGAGTTTACCTAATGAGAGCTCCCAAAATAGCTATAATGGTTTTAGCTACAGCAAAAACTGCTTAGCCTACTCTAAAAACGTTCACTATTTTTACAAAATAGTTTGGTTCGGGTTTTACAAGAAAACTAACCCAAAAACCATTAACTTAAGTCAAAACAGGAGTCTGTCGACCTACAACTCGGCCGAGCGTAGTGCTCGCTCGGCCGAGCGGTGCCTTGTGAAGCGCTCCGCTTGGTACTCAAGAAGGGGCCGCTCGGTCGAGCGAGTTGAGTCACTCGATCGAGCGTCATGTCGCTCGGTGGAGCGAATTAAGCTTCAAAATTTCTAGAGCCCAAGTCATTCGTTTGATGGGCTCCTCTGACGGCTAGCTCGGGCGAGTGGACTGGTCGCTTGGCTGAGCGCATCATGCGCTCGGCCGAGCGATCTGGCAACGTATCCCAATCTCCTTCTCTTCTTCTCTTCATTTTCCTCTTCTTCTATTTCTCTCTTCTTCTACTCCTCTCCCTCGCTTCTTTGGCCTCCTTGGGTCGTTGTGGCAAGGTGAAGCGAGCTTTGGCGTCAATGTTGTGTCCAAAACCCCATATCGCTCTGAATCGTGCCGAATTCCCTGAAAACACATAAAACATTGAAAGAATCAAGAATATCGAGAAAATCGAGATATAATATGAAAATATGGGTTCGGGTGATCTAAACGACATGGAAATGCTGGTAAAAACATGGAAAATATAGACACAACAAAATCTGGCCCAAGCGGGGGGAGGGGGCAGCCCAAAACTTTCCCTTAACCCTAACCAGGGTTAGGGTTTGGGGAGGGGGGCCGCCACCAGTGGCGGCTGACAACCCCATGGCCTCCGACGTAGCCGTGGCCATGCCTGCAGCGCGCGGTCGGGTGCGACAGGCCGTGCCTGTGGTGGCCGGGGTGGCGCGATAGCCGTGCCTACGGTCGCGCCTACAAGGTATGGCCATGGCTGTCCGGATGCTAAAAGAAATTTTTTTCCAGCTAATTTGATGGCCGGATAATCACAAAATCTTTGTCAGCTTCAGGCCGGATCCGTGGGGGTCAATAAACATCATAGAAATTTGATTTTTATTTCAAGGACATCAAGAACAAGGTTTTGCACAATTGATCTAATAATATGATTAATACAATTTAAAAATTACATTTTATTAGAGTTATACTAATAAAAAAACTGATTTTGATCTAATAAATTAGATCTAAGGCATAAACAATTATATTTTTGATATCTAGAGCACATAAAAATATGTATTAGATCTAGAAAATTGTTTAGGCTTACCCACTAGATCTAGAGACATTTGATGAAGGATGCCTGAAAAATCCGCATCGTCTGGCGAAGCATTGCGTCACGAAAAAAAATCGTCGGAGCTTCCGCGGGTCGCGTCACATATACGAGCCGTCGCCTTTTCCACGAGCCGTTGTGCTGATAACGTGTTGTGAAGGAGTGAGGGCTAGGAAATCCCTAGCCTCATATATATATTATTCAAAGTGGGTGGATACCCAATAGCCCCATTGGGCCCTCTTCTTAACAAATAATACAAAAATTGATACAGTTTAAAAATATTTATTGAAATCGATCAACTTTTTCCACCTCATTGTGATTCAACACTGAGCTAGCAGACTTTCGCTTTGACCGATGGTGGCAACCACGGCCAAATCAAAGTTACAGAAGTCGGTTTGAATCGAATCACTAAGCTAGCAGACTTTTGCTTTGACCGTTGGTGGCAACCATGGCCAAATCAAAGTTACAGAAGTCGGTTTGAATCGGTCAGGGTCGACAACCACGGCCCTTTCCACGCACAATGGATGCCCCATCAGCAGTCACTCTTCCTCGTTAAAACCTAAAGACCAGAGCCCTCCCCTAACCAAAAAATAAAACCTCAGACACCTCCCCCTCTTCCAACCCTCTCACAACCCATAAATCAACAACCCTTACCACCACCACACCCCCCACTACCACTCGTCAGAGCTTCACCCCACCAGCCCACACACACCACCACTCGTCAGAGCCTCATCCCCCCCATCGGTCACTCGCCAGAGAAGCCCCTCACCTGTCGAATCCACCTTAATTTTGGTTATTTATCATCATTGTAAAGGTCTTCCATCTTATCATTAAAGTATTATTGTTATGAGATTTAGTTGAAATTTTTCATATTGATTTGTTCCTTGAAGTATGTCATTAGCATAAAGTTAATATGAAATTTAGTGCAAGATAGAAAATTTATCAAGACATTTCCGTAAATGTGATGTAAATTATAAATATAATTGCATAATTATGATGTTGTTTGTACAATGTTATAGACAGCTATCACTTCTGGTCACATGTTATTTCGATGGAATTTACTAATTGGTGACAATAACAAATCTAAATAGGTGGAAAGGATTGTTAAGCCGATAATAGTTAGGATGCTATCAACAAATACCAAACTATTAGATCAGATATACAAGGAAACCAAAATCAATTAGCATGAGTATTGTCTGAAACCGGTATGCAAATGGCATGTAATGGAGCACAAGACTATTGGATCACTTATTGATGGCAAGTAAACACTAGGGGGTGAATAGTGTATATCAAATAAAACTTTAACTTCAAAATATTCCCTCTGATATTCTACCTAAGAGTTCAATCAGAGTTACATAATTGAATAGTAATTAACAATTATATAAGTTACAAGATATAATAAATTGTGAGAGCTAAGTTAATCTAAGTATAACAATTAAACACAGAGATAGAGAATGCAAACTAGACAAGGCAATCGCAAACACAAATTGCTTACCATGATTTAGGTACCACGTGCCCTACATCCAGCCACACATTCACTCTAGACAAATCCACTATTCATTGAATAGTACACCACATTTACTTCACCACAAATCGGTGAATGGACAAACACGTCTCCGACGGACAACACAAATGCATATCATCATGAGAGCAGTACCTCACACTTGAGGTATGCACTTTAAAGCTCAAATGATTACAACTTCTTTAGCCTTGAAGATGAAGCACAATGTGTTTGTTGTGTGGCTAGGTACATGTGTTTCTACTTTATAAGATTTTAACTTTGGAAGAGTGGAAGAAAGCTCAATAAGATTGGAGAAAGAGAGCTGTGATTTATGAGGGTTTTTGGGGTTCTCTCTCTTTTTTCTTTTTCTTTTTCATTTCATTTCATCTAGAATTGTTTATAAAACATATGAGGTCTTCCACATATATAGGGGTGAAAACTGCACAAGAGAATCTCCAAAAAGCCATTCCCAATGGCTAAAAACGGTTAGTTGAAAAAACTATAACGGCTAGTTCTAGTAAACTAATGTACACTCACTAGTCGACTAGTTGGCATCTAGTCGACTAGTAATTGTACATTAGTTGATTAGTTCTTTGAGAGAGTACCGGCCAGTTTCTGTCAATGGGGCTAGTCGACTAATCTACAAGAGCTAGCTGACTGGTGTACAAGAGCTAGTCGATTAATCCTTAGCTAAAAAGCCTTATATTAGTCTAGTTGACTGCATGTCTGTTTGGTCGACTCGTAAGCATGGAAATGGGATGTTTGGCTATGAAACCTAGGTTTTTATGCTTTACTAATTTTTATTGATTGCTTATGATTTTGTTTGTTTGTTTGTTTGTTTGTGTGACAGTGACATCTCCAATGCCTTAACAGGCAAGAAATCTAGACAAGAAGAAAAACAATACAACAAAATACATAATGTATCTTCATTCCTTGATTTGTTGTAGCTTCAAGCTTCTTGTTCTTGTTCTAGAATCCTTCCTCTTCACTCTTTGTCTTGGAGTCACACCACCATTGTTTACCAATCTTTTCTTTGAGATCATTTATCTTTGGTGCTTGAGCAAGCTTGAGCAAAATCACTAGGTCTAATTAAACATGTCATACTTAATGAAACTCATTAGACCACAAAACAATGTTTGATCATTATCAAAACATGTGTTGGAAAATATAATACACAACATTCTTCTTCTTTTTTATGGTGACAAATATATCATTCAAAATTGGGAAATTTAATAGGTATAAATAAAATTTAATTCTTACTTAATTTTTACTCCCTCTGACACGGTGCATACTCCCCTGAATAGATTCACCCTTAATTTTGATGATGGGCCACCAACAAAACCTGTCACGTCCCGCTTCCCAAAAATATGGAGGCGAAGAGTGAGAAGGTCCTCTCAGACTTGAAGCTGCAAAGCTGCAAGTCCGATAAGCGTCAATCAAATTTAAAACTGCAGGTCCTTGCAACGCGAACGAAACAAAGATAATAATAATGAAATGAGACAAAAAAGATATCTCCGAAAATCCATAAAATAAGTTTCAACATCACAGAAAAAGTCACCAGGCTGAAAAGAAAAAGAGTCTAAAGGCCCAAACATGGCCAACAAAAGTACAAAGTACAAAGCAAAGGTGCCACGCACCGACAACTAACAGTTGGCCTAAAACAAAAGGAAGCTCAGCAAAGACTCAAAGAATGGTCACCGGTGTCCACAAAACTCCTCCTGGACAGACTGGGGCCCAGGCTCAGTGTCAGCGACAATCACGTATTTAGCTACGGTCTCTGGCTCCGGGTCTAACCTGTGACACCCAAAAGAGCAAGGGGCACATGTCAGCAAGTCAACAAGAGACTTGTGCAAGGAAACTGAAAGTAGGTAAAGCAACCTAGCAGTTCTAGCATGAATGCAATGACATGGCAGTTTAAAGTATGAGTGCAACAAGTAAAGTAAAGTAAAGTAAAGTAAAGTACGAGCATGGCATTTAAACATGGCATGGATGACAAGTTTTACAAGTAACACTCACTAGTACAAGACAAGTAAAGTAAGCACCTTGTGCACAGAGATTCCGCCTTTTGGCTAGAGTGGCTGATCGGGCCAACTCCTAAGCTCAAGTGATCGTTTATCCCTACCCCTCCACGTGTATCGAGCCAGGACCTTACCCCCGAACGGGAATACTCGCTTCTGGAACACGAGCCGGGAAGTGTTTTATCTTGTTGGCCTTGTGGTGCACCTAGCCGGACAAGGAAGTACAAGTACAAGTATTGTAGCGTGTGCTACGAATGCGACATTCAATGCATGGATGACATGACATGGCAAGCAGTAAGGCGTACAAGTAAAGAAAGTAAACATGACAATTTAGTATGCATGATCAACAAATTAAAGAGTAGGATCTAGCTTCGTTGTCAAGCTATATCAATTTAGGTGACAGATCTAGTTTCGTTGTCAAACTAGATCAAGTAGGCGTCTAGCAAGCTATCATTTCACTGACTAGTCTCTTTTACGCTAAAAACAATGAAGTGGCCTAAAAACATGGCCCTACACAAGAGTTGGCAAGTTTCACTTGCCTGCAAGTACAACGTCTGAGAAACACCGTCCAAGAGAGTCCAAGTCACAAATAACCTACGTGCACAAGTCCACCGGCCTAAAGTCCATATTATTAATCTTGATTAGTGAATTTAAAACATTTAAAACATTTTAAAAACATCAATTTTAGTCTTGATTAGCAGGCAATTGGGTTGGGGGTCCTAGGGGTGCAAAGCGTTACCTCAACACGACGCGAAAGCTAAGGTTGGGAAACCAAGTGATAATGGCATCGCTCCTCTTTTCATGATTGAGAGTTGCATCAAAAACATGTATGCTCCTCCTAAAACATATGATACCTAAAAATCAAAGCTTAGGTATCCTTTCTTTAAGGATCATTTGAGTTAGTCAATGGGGTTAAGCAATATAATTTAATCTTAACTTAATTCTATTTAAATTAAACTTGTGTATCAACAAAGATGAACATATGAGCATTAATACCCGAAAATGATGGGTTAAAAGAAAATCATCCAATAGGAATCTAAATTCAATCAGTATTTGTTTTCCTAGCATGCATACACAAGCGATTATAAGATACATGCATATTTTTTACAATCTTGTTGATGTGTCCATATTTTCTATACTTTTACTGCATATTTTCATAGCATTTCCATTGTCCAAAGTTCACTTTTCTACACTTTATCATGCATTTCACGATATATTTGATTCTCGTATAGATTTGTGGATTTTCAAGAACTTTGGAGCGATATTGAACCATGGACACATCTGAGACGTCCGAAGCATCGATGGCAAGGTCTGCTAGGTACTTGACGAGATGGAGAAGAAGATTTGAGGAGGAAGAAGGAGAGCTAGAAGAAGGAGTCTCCAAATGTACTTCAGCCTTCTCAGCCAGCTCGACCGAGTGGACTTGTCCACTAGGGCCAAGCTGCCATAGCCAAAGAAGGAGACTCCAGCACCCGAGATTTTGGACCACTCGGACCGAGTAGCCATGCTACTCGGTCAAACGAACTCAACGGTAGCGCACAATTTCATAGGCCACTATTGAGTCCAGGACTCGACCGAGTAGGTTCCCGATTCGGTCGAGCAAAGGAGCAAGAGATGAGGCGTTTCCAACACTTAGCCGCTGAGAAAAGAGAAGAATCTACTCGACCGAGTAGACCCGCTACTTGGTCAAGCTAAATATGCAGCAGAGCAACACTTTTGAAGCCTTTCCAACCTGCTGCAGCTCGACCGAGTGGGACATCCACTTGGTCCGAGCACCCAACCTCCCAGCGCAAGAGCAAAATGACGTCGACGGTGGTGATGCCCTACTCGGACCGAGCAGCATCGCCTCTCGGTCGAGTAGGGTGACGCAACAACCAGACTTGGGCCAGAATTTAGGCCTTTTTGCTGATTTTTGCGAGGTCCACCCCCTTTGTATATAAACCTATTTCTATTCCTATGTTTAGGGAGCTTGCTTATTATTCTAGTTTTAGTTTTTAATGAGTTTTTGGAGAGCCGTCGTTATTGCTTGAAGACAAAGTTTGGATTTTTATTATTGCTATCGTTGGAATCTTTGGATTTTAATTCTCTGAAGTTAGTTCTGTGTCTTCATTGGTTTGGTAATGATTTCTCGTCTCTTTCTCGTTGTTTTGATGGTTTATATTGCTACGATGTAGTGTGCAATTGATATCATTGTTTTTGTTATCTGTCACGCCCCGCTTCCCAAAACAACGGAGGCGAAGCGTGACTCGGCCCGCTTAGGCCAGAGCTACGAAGCCCTGACCCAATAAGCGTCTGTGTGGTACCAAGGCAAAGGTACAGGTCCCTGCATGTTAGTACAGAACAATAAAAGTACAAGAAGGAAAGAACATCACAAATTTTATTCCAACATATCAATAGTACCAAGTCTCAACGCCCGAAGGGCTACAACAGCAGAAAAAGTAACTCAAATGGTGCAAGCACCCAACCTAAACAAAGAAACATAAAAGGTGCTACGCACCCAACAAAGATAATAACGCCTCTGGAATCTGCTACTAAAAATCTCTAACTCTGATCCTCCTCGGGGTCGTACTCGGGATCGATGCCCTCTGGCTCCACGTCAGCAGTCAGGTCAGTCTCCTCCACATACTCTGGCTCAATCCCTGACGTACAGCACCAAAAGAAGGAATTGTACGTCAGGCAAGGTCTACAAGAAAAGATTAGACCAGGCTACAAGTGTACCAATTTCTTACAACGTTTTACTGGTTGATTAACATGCTGAGGTTTTAACAACAGAAGTAAACGCAACAAGAAAGTAAACAAGATAAGTAGCAGTCGTAGCGAGTGCTACGGACTACGGGACTAGCCTACAGGTGTCAAGACAAGACGGAGCATGGGAAGCCAGACAAGACAAGACAAGACAAGACACGAAAGGGTTCACGCATGTTCGGTTCGAGGGGGATCAATCCCTCTTGCCACTAGCACGCTCAACCCTACCCCATAACCCCAAGAATCGTGACAAGACATGGGATCACTTGCTCTAGCTTGACAAGTGCCCAATTGCTCTCTGAGCTCTGTATCGGTACATGGGATCACCTGCTCTAGCTTGACATGTGCCCAATTGCCCATCGGGCTGTGAACTAGTACAAGGGATCACTCGCTCTGGCTTGGCGAGTGCCCTATTGCCCAGCAGGCTGTGCAGACGGAAAGGAACAAGACACGACAAAACAGGAAAGGTTGTACTATGGTGTCCACAACTCACGTACACGCATGTCAATCCTATGATGTCAGTAATTGTTGTTGTTGGACTCAGATTTCGTTGTCAAATCTGAGCCATCAAAGCGTCATGGACGCTATCATTTCATGTCCGGTTCTCATTGTTCAACATGTCTAATCTAACAAGACTAAGGCCTAAGCATGGCCAAGTACGCAAGTGGTACACTTGCCTGTGGTGGCGAGCGCGTCGTCTTCCTGGTACGCCTCGTCCAATCGCCTTGTCGGTGGAAAAGTGTCTGAAAATCGTGACACGGCGACGGTGTCAGATCACGATTCATTAATCCCTATTAGGGTCATGTCTAGATTATCGGGACTATCCTATCCAGTTAAAAATCACATTTTTAATGAATTCACCTAATCGACGATCTATCCTATGTGTGCATGCATAATGTCCATTCGTCGATTTCTACGGTTGTACAACGTTTTAAAGATCTGCGGAAAATAAATTTAGTTTGATTAGGTTGCGACTTTTATTTAGGGTTTGATCATCTATTGTGGGGGTTACTACGAATTTAGAGAACTAACCTGGAATTGACGGTTGCACGAAGATCCGGCGTCAAATCTGAAAAGTGGTAGCTTTGCGTCGTCCGGAAATTCCTAGGCCGCGGGTAGCGCATCGAGGAATGTTGATCGCCGGTGATGGTGAAGACCCCAGCGTCTCCCGACGTCGTTGTTGATGGATCTGAAATGGGAACTTCAAGCTAGGGCAAAAGGGAGAAATGAGAGGAAGGGAGAGCTTTGGGGAAGGTAGAGGACGCAAGGATGGAGGAACGAGCAATGGGGAGGACGTGAGAGGTAGGGGAATAGGTTTGGGGAAGAGGGAGACTGAAAATAATCAGGAGAAATGAAAGAGAAAGCCCCGTTTAAATAAGAAAATGAAACGGCGGCTAGCACAGAAATTAGGGTTTTGGGGTCAACTAGTCGGTCAGAGAAGGGTGGTTGACCGACTAGTTTGGGAACTAGTCGGTCGGTCGTATAACTGTGACCGACTAAAACCCAAACCGTGAACAGGGTTGTTGTAGAATTTATAGAGTTAGTCGGTCTGTGAAGGCTCGTTGACCGACTAGTTTGCAACCTAGTCGATCGGCCAGTGTTCATAGACCGACTAAAGGGTGAAAATGGTCAACAAGATATTTTGAAGGTTAGTCGGTCAGAGAAGGATACCTAACCGACTAGTTCATCAACTAGTCGATCGGTTTTCGTTCTTTGACCGACTAACGGTAAACAGTAACCTGGTGCGAAAAATGATCTCTGTACTTAGTCGGTCTGCGAAGAAGTGTTGACTGACTAGTTCGATAACTAGTCGGTGGTTGAACTTAGACCGACTAAGCGTAAACAGTAACTCATGGAAAAAGCCTGACAAAAACAAGTCGGTCCATGAGGAGTTGTTGACCGACTAGATGGACATCTAGTCGGTCGGTTCCTCAACGTGAACCGGCTAATTGGCACAGGAAGTCGCAAAATGAAGCGCGAAGCTTCGGGATGATTCTAATGAGTTCCAAGAGTGATCCTATACTAAGATGTGAGCGCGGAGAAGTAAAGAAAGAAGACGGACAATTGCATATATATATAAATAATATTCATCATACAAAAAACCAGCCGTTACATCCTACCCACCTTAAGAAAATTCCGCCCTCGGAATTTCTTTCAGAATAGGTGAGGGTAACGCTCTCTCATCTCATCCTCTCTCTCCCACGTGGACTCTCCAGGCGATCCGTGACGCCACATCACTCTCACCAGGTCGACTACCTTATTCCTCAGCTGCTTCTGTCGACGGTCCAAAATCTGCACAGGCTGCTGGTCATAGGTCAGGTCCGGACGGACCGTGATCTCCGAGAAATCCACCGTGTGCGACGAATCATTGACGTACCGACGTAGCTGTGATACGTGGAATACATCGTGAACCCCCACCAAAGATGGTGGCAGAGCAAGTCGGTAGGCCACTGCTCCCACACGTTCCAGCACATCAAAAGGTCCAATAAACCTCGGGCTCAGTTTCCCCTTCTTCCCGAAACGAATAACTCCGCGGTTCGGAGAAATCTTCAAGAAAACGTGATCTCCAGGCTGAAACTCTAACGGTCTCCTCTTGGCATCAGCCCAATGCTTAAAGCGATCCTGCGCAGCTTCTCCCTGATGTCTCTCACGACATCCACAGCTTCAACAATCATCTCTGGACCCAACAGCTCCTGATCTCCAATGTCATCCCAGCTCAGTGGCGATCGACATTTCCTCCCATATAAGGCAGCAAACGGCGCCATGCCAATGCTCGCCTGGTAGCTGTTGTTATAAGAAAACTTGTAACATTAAATAGTGGCACTATTTTGGAACGACGTTTCTCGAGTCGTTTTCCCACAATTTAAACTTACTCGATGAGACGTGACGATTCTCACTCTTGACGGGAGACGTTTCTATTTTTAGTTTCGTCGTCCGACGTCGAATTTGAGATCCGTCTTCTTAGTTAGCTCACATTCGTCGCCACGATCACCACAATATTTACTTTATAATTTTTGGAGTTTATTTGACCACTTTTATAATTTTTACAAGTTTTATATTATTTTTAATAATTTATTTTTAAATTAATTTCGGCCAAATAAAATTTATTTGAATTTTAAACGTTTTAAAGAATTTTTGAGCCAATTTCCAGCTCATTTGGACCAGGTCAAATCCTAGATTGGGTTGGAGAAGTTTAAATTCAAATTTCAAATCTTTTTGAATTCTAATCCTATTAGATTTAGCCCTAGACCAAGTCAACCCACCTATACTATATAAGCAACCCCTAGCAAGTCCTATTTTCCAAAGAAATTAGCCCTAGCCTCTTCCAAACTCTTTTTGGACGTTGCGACGAATCGTCGCAACGTTGCGGTTGCAACGTTGCAACGTTGCAGCCCCGCCTCCCAAGCGAACGACCGAGGATCTCTATCGGTCTGACCGAGGGAAGCGCTCGCCCCCGCTGCTGCGACCGACCCAAAGCGTCGCACAGCGCCGCCCACCGTGTCTGACCGAGCCATCTCCCCGCACCGAGGCTGTACGACCGACGGCCACTTGTCGCAACCCCGCATCCGTCGCACCACTTGCCTCCGTGGGCCCCCCAAGTTCTCCAGAGTTATTGTGAGTTCCCCAAAGGTCCCTAGGACTACTGTGGGCCCCACTTTGGTACGTTCTCTTCGACGACTTGCCGCGTACGACGTCGTCGCACATCGTAGCCCGTCGTCGCACGTACGAGCTTTGGAATCTGGAATCGTCGCCCGGGTTATTTTCTCTGAAATTCCAGCGAGGAATCTAATTGGAATCTGGACTTGGAGCGCGATCTTATTATTCCAACCCCCGGCGTCGCTACCCGACGCCGGTGTAGCTTTCGCGTCGTGTTGAGGTAACGTTTTGCACCCCTAGGACCCCCAACCCAATTGCATGCTAATCAAGACTAAAAATCAGTATTTTTAAAGTATTTTAAATGTTTTAGAAATCACTAATCAAGATTAATAAAACGGATGTAGGCCGGTGGACTTGTGCACGTAGGAATCGTGACTTTGGACTCGTTGGACGGTGTTTTCTTGACGTGATAGTTGCAGGCAAGTGAAACTTGCCAACTTTTGTGTAGGGCCATGTTTTTAGGCCACTTACTTGCTTTTAGCGTAAAAGAGACTAGTCGGTGAAATGATAGCTGACTAGACGCCTACTTGATCTAGTTTGACAACGAAACTAGATCCGTCACCTAAATGATTTAGCTTGACAACGAAGCTAGATCCAACCATTAAAATTGTCATTCATGCATGCTAAACTGTCACGTTTACTTTCTTACTTGCCATGCCATGTCATCCATGCATTGATTGTTGCATCGTAGCACACGCTACAATACTTGTCCTTGTACTACTTGTCCGGCTAGGTGCACCCCTACGCCATACTTGTTTACACACTTCCTGGCTCGTGGTCCAGAAGCGAGCATTCCAAGTTCGGGGGTAAGGCCCTGGCTCGACACACGTGGAGGGGTAGGGATAAACGGTTACTTGAGCTTAGGAGTTGGCCCGTACAGCCACTCTAGCCAAAAGACGGAATCTCTGTGCACGAGGTGCTTACTTTTCTTGTCTTGTACTTGTCTTGTGAATGCCATGCCATGCTCGTACTGTACTTTACTTTACTTTACCTGTTGCACTCATACTTTAAACTGCCATGTCATCGCATTCATACTAGAACTGCTAGGTTGCTCTTACTTGTACTTTCAGTTTCACTTGCACAAGTCTTCCAGACTTGCTGACATGTGCCCCATGCTCTTTTGGGTGTCACATGTTAGACCTGAGCCAGAGACCGTTGCTGAGTACGTGAGGTTTTGCTGACGCTGAGTCTGAGTCCATGGCTGCCCAGGAGGATTTTGGTGGACCCGGTGACCATTCTTTGAGTCTTTGTGGAGCTTTATGTTGTTTTAGGCCTTTTGTTAGTTGTTGGTGCGTAGCACCGTTGTTTTGTACTTTGTACTTTTGTTGGCCATGTTTGGGCCTTTAGTCTCCTTCCTTTTAGCCTGATGGCTTTTCTGCGATGTTGGAAACTTATTTTATGGATATTCTGAGATGTTTCTTTTGTCTCATTTAATTATTATTATCTTTGTTTCGTTAGCATTGCAAGGACCTGCAGTTTTAAACTTGATCGACGCTTATCGGACTTGCAGCTTTGTAGCTTCAAGTCTGAGCGGACCTTCTCACGCTTCGCCTCCACGTTTTTGGGAAGCGGGGCGTGACAGGTTTTGTTGGTGGCCCATGCAGGTCCAATCTTGCAAATGCGAATTAACGGAACAACGATAATAACAGAATGTCCATTAAATAAATTACAACATCCGAATCAGAAGCCCGAGTTTAGTCGTTTTTTAGGACACTAGGTGATGAGAAGACTTAGTTAGACGTCTGTGCTTGCTAGTTAGAGGCCTCTGATTGATAGTTAGACCCCCTTTCTGGCAATTGATTTAATCGTCGTAGGAGTTACCTTAGTGGTTCATGTCTACCCCTGACCATATTAGACTTCTAGATTTTCCTTCGGTCGTTTGCTTTTGGGTTCATCGATTTCGGACCAAGCTGAACGCACTTCTTTACCGTCTAACCTTTAGAAGTCTTAGCGCTTAGCTTTAATCTTTAGTTGGTCGACCGTAGGAGTTTCCCCGTAGCCTCTCCTGAGTCATATCCTAGGCGTACGAATGTTTTGATCACCTGACCAATTTCCTTGCCTCGAATCACGAGATCGCCTCATGACGATCGTCGTCCTTTTTCGAAACTCTCCATTATGAACTTTGAAACTCTTGAAAGTATTTTACGATTTCCTTTTTCCTAAGTTTAATTTTGTTCAAAATTTTAATATACTTATACTTCATACTTCTTCATTGATTTAAATTTTTAAAAAAAACGTTTGTCGGAATTTTGAACTCTAGCTTATAATATTTTTCCCAGCCTATGTTTTCGTACTCATGTCGTCTTTCCATATATTAATTTTATTCTGAACCATTTGTCCAATTTGATTTAAAATTTTCCTTTCTTATTTGAATAATACATCGTGTTTACTTTTAATATACTTTCAAGTCACATAGAATTTCAGATTTCAGCAAGATGGTCTTTGCTCGTCGTTCTCACTGTTCCAGATTTTTTGCAAAATTACTATTTTCATAACCTCTTCCTGCTTTAGACCCTCCATGATTCGATTTTAAAGTTTGCTACCAATTTTGATAATTCCACCATCAAGTTATAATTATTATCTTTCCACTCACCCTACGTGCTTTTAGAAAAAATTTCTAGACTAAAATGAATTTTAATTACTTTATCCGTACCAGGTTCATTGTGCTCGTATACTAAGAACCTTGTGTAAATCGGTTTTTCCACTTTTGGCGAACCATGGTTTCCTAAAAGAAGTTTCAAATTGATTACCTTTCCATGGCCTAAAAGTTTTGAAAGCATTTAACCTGAGTTTAAATTCTTCTGTTGTTTGATTCCATTCTTTGACTTTCAAAAACTTTTGACAACATTATATTAAATTATTGACGTATAGAATTTTCTAAACCACGTCCTTAATATTCGTGTAAATGATTTTACTTCCTTTTAAAACGATTTTTAAAACCAATAGACCATTTTCCCTTATCATGAATATTCGACTCAAACTTATTTTGAACAACTCGTTTTATCGATCCCGAAATATTTCTTTTCAGACGAGGATTCTAATTTTGAAGAAAAACAGTTTTCAGATTTCACGTATTTTAGCTTGTGCTACTTACCACATTTTCTTTTTCCCCTCCTATATAAGCATCACTACATCTCCCTTTTCCTTCAACCTAAACATCACCATTGAGTCAATGTTTCGTCTAACCAAGCTGTCTCCTTGTATTCGTCCTATCTGAACTCGTGCTTATCGATCCTTCCCTCGTCACGCTTTCGACCTCCCTCTATTGCTTAGGTATTAGTGCCCGTCAATGTCTATGTCCACCCTAAGTTTTTAGTAGGCCCTTGGACCCTGTGAGGTGTCGTAGTGCACATACCTAAGTTGGGTACGTGAGCTTGAATGAGAATTCCCATAGTATATCGATGCTTGCCTATTGTGTAATATATATATATATGTACTCGGAGTTATTCGTAATGTTAGGATGTTGTTGTGTGTTAGTAATGTATAGACTTGTGAGTGGTTAGATACACTATACTAGGGATGCCGGTGTATATTTGAGCTAGCGTTGGAATATCTAATGTTGTGTATGTGGTAAGAGATACTTATAATGGTTGAAATAAAATGATTGGTAAAGCTAGGTATATGCTAGGTGTGATGATAATGTGTGAACTTATAGATAAGTAAGTAGGCCTATTGAGTGATCTATATATTATTACGTGTGAGTATGTGCTCGTAGGTAGATATATATAGTGTTTAGACGTAAGTAGTTATGTTTTGTTGCCTGAGTATATATGTGATATACATATAGTATTAGGGTTATAATTTTGATTGGTATTGTTGCTTTTACGGGATGTTGCATGCGTGCATACCGTGAGGTATACACGACTATTGCACATCTTAATTATGTACGTGTGGATGTGTTAGAACACTAATTATAGGTAGTAGGCTACGGTGTGAATATATACACTACTTATGTGTGACTATACGGTGAATGTTTGTACTAAGGAGTATATTATAATTATACGTGTGTTGATGTCTGTATTATTATTATGGTATATAGAGTGATTGAACTATGTAAGTATTACCTGACTAAATATTAAGTGTGATTGACCTATGGTATGCATATGGTTGTATTGGTAGATGTATATATATGGGTGTGGTATTGGTATAGGTATGAATGTCGTGAATATTCTAATATGTCTATTGAGTCTCACTCAAGCTTGAGTGGGTATACTCTAAGTATATTGAATGTATGTTTGTAGTTTGAATATAGCAATGTTTAATGTATGTATAGTGATAGGAGTGTTTGTGCCTGGTTGTGCTACGCACATGATTGTGGGTCGCTACGCCAGTATATAGTTATAGGTGTTGGTCTTGTGGTATAGCTAATTACTAAGGACTTGTTGTGTGAACATATGTATGCTAGCTAAACTAGGTGCATAGATGTGCTAGTAATATAATGGTATGATTGATGTATGTAAATGAAATGTTAGCGTGTATGGGTGTGCACCATGCACGGGTAAGTATGTGCTTAGTTATAGGTATTGATGACTATGGTATAGGTGGCGTGTTGTAAATACAGTAATAGGACCGTACGTAATGTGAATATATGGTGAAATATTTGAATGCATTGAATGGCTATATATATATTGTGAAACTATAGTGAATGTATATTAGATATAGTGAATTTGATTTAATAATGGTATGGTGTGACTGCATGTGTTGATGTGTTTGGTGTTGGATGAATACTAGGAAATATTAGAGGGTAGTATACCCTTGATGTTTGTGCATAGGTAGCTACCTATAGGTAGAGCAATGATTGTATTTGCTAAGTGTGAGACTATCCTATATGAGTACCTGAAATATTGTTTTGTGTTTAGGTAAGTAGTAGCGATATAAGGAATGTATGCTTATATATATGATTGAAATACATGTATGAAATTGACTGGCTATAATGGGTATAAATGTATAACGTACGTGAATATATATAAATATATATACGTATTGGTAGTAATAATGTTTGACTACCTAGTGCATATATGAGCACTTGTAATGACTATACTTGGTTTGAAATATAATGTGACTTGATTTGGGTTAGTTACTAGAGCGACTAGCTATATTAGAAAGTCCGAGGACGGACTTTATTCTAAGGTGGGGAGGATGTAACGACCACTTTTCGTTGTACGTTGTTCGTGCACGTGCTTTTGGCCGTGCACGTGTTTGTGAACACTTTCGTGTGTTATGCCGTTGTGAACGTCTCTGAAAGTATTAAATAGTGGCACTATTTTGGAACGACGTTTCTCGAGTCGTTTTCCCACAATTTAAACTTACTCGATGAGACGTGACGATTCTCACTCTTGACGGGAGACGTTTCTATTTTTAGTTTCGTCGTCCGACGTCGAATTTGAGATCCGTCTTCTTAGTTAGCTCACATTCGTCGCCACGATCACCACAATATTTACTTTATAATTTTTGGAGTTTATTTGACCACTTTTATAATTTTTACAAGTTTTATATTATTTTTAATAATTTATTTTTAAATTAATTTCGGCCAAATAAAATTTATTTGAATTTTAAACGTTTTAAAGAATTTTTGAGCCAATTTCCAGCTCATTTGGACCAGGTCAAATCCTAGATTGGGTTGGAGAAGTTTAAATTCAAATTTCAAATCTTTTTGAATTCTAATCCTATTAGATTTAGCCCTAGACCAAGTCAACCCACCTATACTATATAAGCAACCCCCAGCAAGTCCTATTTTCCAAAGAAATTAGCCCTAGCCTCTTCCAAACTCAAATTGGACGTTGCGACGATTCGTCGCAACGTTGCCGCCCGCAACGTTGCAACGTTGCCCCGCCTCCCAAGCGAACGACCGAGGATCTCTATCGGTCTGACCGAGGGAAGCGCTCGCCCCCGCTGCTGCGACCGACCCAAAGCGTCGCACAGCGCCGCCCACCGTGTCTGACCGAGCCATCTCCCCGCACCGAGGCTGTACGACCGACGGCCACTTGTCGCAACCCCGCATCCGTCGCACCACTTGCCTCCGTGGGCCCCCCAAGTTCTCCAGAGTTATTGTGAGTTCCCCAAAGGTCCCTAGGACTACTGTGGGCCCCACCTAGGTGCTTGCTCTTCGAGGACCCGTCGCGTACGACGTCGTCGCACGTCGTAGCCCGTCGTCGCACGTGCTAGCTTTGGAATCTGGAACCGTCGCCCCGGTCGAAGCTCTGAATTTTCCAGCAAGGAATATATATTGGAATCAGGACTTGGAGCGCGTTCTATTATTCCAACCCCCGGTGTCGCTACCCGACGCCGGTGTAGCTTTCGCGTCGTGTTGAGGTAACGCTTTGCACCCCTAGGACCCCCAACCCAATGCATGCTAATCAAGACTAAAATCAGTATTTTCAAAGTATTTTAAATGTTTTAAATTCACTAATCAAGATTAATAATATGGACTTTAGGCCGGTGGACTTTGCACGTAGGATAATTGTGATTCTTGGACTCATTGGACGCTGTGCTCAGACGTTGTACTTACAGGCAAGTGAAACTTGCCAACTCTTGTGTAGTGCCATGTTTTAGGCCACTTTCTTGTCCTAGCGTAAAAGAGACTAGTCAGTGAAATGATAGCTGGCTAGACGCCTACTTGATCTAGTTTGACAACGAAACTAGATCCGTCACCTAATTGATCTAGCTTGACAACGAAGCTAGATCCAACCCTTTAAACTTGTTGTTCATGCATACTAAACTGTCACGTTTACTTTCCTTAAACTGTACGTACTTTTAACTGCCATGCATTGCATCTTACATGTCATCCAACTTGATTGTTGCATCGTAGCACACGCTACAAAATACTTGTACAAATCCGTGTTTCCGTGTCCCTGGCTAGGTGCACCCCTAGGCCATACTTGTTTACACACTTCCTGGCTCGTGGTCCAGAAGCGAGCATTCCGTGTTCGGGGGTAAGGCCCTGGCTCGACACACGTGGGGGGGTAGGGATAAACGTTCACTTGAGCTTAGGAGTGGCCCGATCAGCCCTCTAGCCAAAAGGCGGAATCTCTGTGCACGAGGTGCTTACTTTCCTTGTCTTGTACTTGTCTTGTGAATGCCATGCCATGCTCGTACTTTACTTTACTTTACCTTACCTGTTGCACTCATACTTTAAACTGCCATGTCATCGCATTCATGCTAGAACTGCTAGGTTGTTCACTTTACTTTCAGTTTCCTTGCACAAGTCTCTTGTAGACTTGCTGACATGTGCCCCTTGCTCTTTTGGGTGTCACATGTTAGACCTGAGCCAGAGACCGTTGCTGTGTACGTGATGAGTTGCTGACGCTGAGTCTGAGTCCATGATTGCCCAGGAGGATTTTGGTGGACACCGGTGACCATGCTTTGAGTTTTGTTGAGCTTTATGTTGTTTTAGGCCTTTTGTTAGTTATTGGTGCGTAGCACCGTTGTTTTGTACTTTGTACTTTTGTTGGCCATGTTTGGGCCTTTAGACTTTTCTTTTAGCCTGGTGGCTTTTCTGCGATGTTGGAAACTTATTTTATGGATATTCTGAGATATTTCTTTTGCCTCATTTCATTATTATTATCTTTGTTTCGTTAGCGTTGCAAGGACCTGCAGTTTTAAATTTGATCGACGCTTATCGGACTTGCAGCTTTGTAGCTTCAAGTCTGAGCGGACCTTCTCACGCTTCGCCTCCATATTTTTGGGAAGCGGGGCGTGACAAAGATGTGAGCGCGGAGAAGTAAAGAAAGAAGACGAACAATTGCATATATATATAAATAATATTCATCATACAAAAACCAGCCGTTACATCCTACCCACCTTAAGAAAATTCCGCCCTCGGAATTTCTTTCAGAATAGGTGAGGGTAACGCTCTCTCATCTCATCCTCTCTCTCCCACGTGGACTCTCCAGGCGATCCGTGATGCCGCATCACTCTCACCAAGTCGACTACCTTATTCCTCAGCTGCTTCTGTCGACGGTCCAAAATCTGCACGGGTTGCTGGTCGTAGGTCAGGTCCGGACGGACCGTGATCTCCGAGAAATCCACCGTGTGCGACGGATCACTGATGTACCGACGTAACTGGGATACATGGAATACGTCGTGAACACCCACCAAAGATGGTGGCAGAGCAAGGCGGTAGGCCACTGCTCCCACACGCTCCAGCACATCGAAAGGTCCAATAAACCTCGGGCTCAGCTTCCCCTTCTTTCCGAAACGAATAACTCCGCGGTTCGGAGAAATCTTCAAGAAAACGTGATCTCCAGGCTGAAACTCCAACGGTCTCCTCTTGGCATCAGACCAATGCTTAAAGTGATCCTGTGCAACTCTGAGCTTCTCCCTGATGTCTCTCACGACATCCACAGCTTCAACAATCATCTCTGGACCCAACAGCTCCCGATCTCCAACGTCATCCCAGCTCAGTGGCGATCGACATTTTCTCCCATACAAGGCAGCAAACGGCGCCATGCCAATGCTCGCCTGGTAGCTGTTGTTATAAGAAAACTCCACCAAATGGAGATGGTCCTCCCAAGATCCCTTCCAGTCGAGCGTACAAGCTCGCAGCATATCCTCTAGAATCTGAATAGTCCTCTCAGACTGGCCGTCGGTCTGCGGGTGGTACGCCGTGCTGAAACTCAGACTCGTACCCAAATGCTCCTACAGACTTCTCCAGAACTGAGATGTGAATCTCGTATCTCTGTCAGACACGATGCTCACGGGGACCCCGTGTAAGCATACAATCTCCTGCACGTACACGGCCTACGTCACAACTAATCAAGAAGGAAAATTAAAGAGAAGTTGAACGAAATTTTACCTCAAGATATTTCCTCGCCAAGGCTTCCGTAGACTGGCCTACTCGAAAAGGAATAAAATGCGCAGACTTGGTCAACCGATCTACGATCACCCAGACTGCGTCATTTTGCCTCGGGGTCCGAGGTAAACCAGTCACGAAATCCATCGTAATGTGTTGCCACTTCCACTCCGGAATAGGAAGCGGTTGCAGCAACCCAGCAATACGATGATGCTCGGCCTTCACCTGCTGGCATACCAAACACTTGGCAACGCTCCGTGCCACACTCCTCTTCATGCCAATCCACCAGTAATTCTGTCGGAGATCCTTATACATCTTGGTGCCACCAGGATGTATAGAATAAGGCGAGCTATGAGCCTCACTCAATAGCTCCTCCCGAACATCACCTGCAGGTACGCAGAGTCTGCTGCCGTACCGCAGCGAACCATCCTCATGAATCACGAACTCTGCTCGCAGCCCAGCTTCAACCTGCCTCCTGATCCTCTGCAACTTCAGATCTCCCGCCTGTGCTGCCTTGATCCGATCCACGATCGTGGACTGAATCTGCAAATTCAGGAAAGTATGAACCACACCAGGTAGGACAACCTCCAAATCCATCTCCTTCAGCTCCTGCTGAATCCTCCAGTCAGCAGTATACACCATAGCCGTAGGAAGTCTACTCAAGGCATCTGGCACCACGTTCACCTTCCCCGGATGATACTGCAAATCTATCTCGTAGTCAGCCATGAGCTCCAACCATCGTCTCTGACACATGTTGAGCTCCTTCTGGGTGAATATGTACTTCAAGCTCTTATGATCTGTAAAAATCTTCACACACTCACCCAGCAAGAAATGCCTCCAAATCTTCAGCGCAAAGATCACTGCTGCCAACTCCAGATCGTGCGTCGGGTAATTCTTCTCGTGAATCCTCAATTGATGAGAAGCATACGCGACCACGTGGCCATGCTGATGCAGAACGCATCCCAGGCCCTTCCTCGATGCATCACAATAAACTTCAAAGCCTCCGCTCCGATCCGGTACCGTCAAAACTGGTGCTGTGGTCAACCTTGCCTTCAAGATACTGAAAGCCTCCTCACAAGCATCAGACCACAGAAACTCCTCATCCTTCCTTGTCAGCTTCGTCATCGGCTCTGCAATCCTCGAGAAATCTTTGATGAACCGCCGATAATAGCCTGCTAGACCAAGAAAACTCCTTATGTCAGATGCTGACTGCGGAGTCGGCCAATCTCTGACTGCTCTGACCTTCTCTGGATCCACAGATATACCATCACCAGACACCACGTGTCCCAGGAACACGACTCTGTCCAGCCAGAACTCACACTTGCTATACTTGGCATACAATTTGTGTCGCCTCAGCGTCTCCAGCACTGTCCTCAAATGACAACTGTGCTCCTCCTCAGACTTCGAATAAATAAGAATGTCGTCGATGAAGATCACAACCAACTTATCCAAGAAGTCATAGAAAATAAAGTTCATAAGATTCATGAACACAGCTGGAGCATTGGTCACGCCGAATGGCATCACCACAAACTCATAGTGCCCGTACTTCGTCCGGAAAGCTGTCTTCGGGACGTCATCCTTCTTAACTTTTAACTGATGGTAACCGCTCCTCAAGTCCAACTTCGAGAAAACTCTCGAACCTCCCAGTTGATCAAATATGTCGTCGATGCACGGCAGCGGATACTTATTCTTCACGGTAACAGCATTCAGCCCTCGATAGTCGACGCACATCCTGCGGGACCCATCCTTCTTCTTCACCAGCAACACTGGTGCACCCCACGGTGACACACTAGGGTGGATGAAACCCTTCTGCAACTACTCATCCAACTGCTTCCGCAGCTCCTCAAGCTCCGCGGGAGCCATCCGATACGGTGCCTTCGATATCGGCTGCACACCCGGCATCAGGTCGATGCCGAACTCCAAAGCTTTGTCGGGTGGCAGACCCGAGATATCCTCCGGAAAGACGTCGTCAAAGTCTCTGACAACTGCTGGTCGGTTAATCTCCATCTCCATCTGCAACGCTGCTATCACCGGCACCTCCGGTTTGGCCTGAAATCTGATGGGCCCAAGCGACACGTCTCGGCTTCGGAACTCGAACTCCGGATGACCTGGAATCTGGAAAACCACTCTCTTGCTGTGAAAATCGATCGAAGCGTGGAAATCTCCCAGCCAATCGATGCCAAGGACGACATCGAAATGCGGTAGATCGTGGATGATAAAATCCGCATATAGCTCATGTCCACTAACCACTAAAGGAATCGACCGACATACCAGATTCACAGTCACCACTCCGTTCCCAGTAGTGATGTCCCAACACTTAGGAAGTGTATGGGTAGGAATGGAGTGTCTTGTTATAAACCTCCGGGATAAGATGCACATAGATGCACCGGAGTCAAACAAAGCCAAAGCAGGGTGAGAGGACATAAGAATAGTGCCTAAGAAAACAGGGGTCTAAGGTCAAACACTACTCTAACAATCAAACAAACAGACAACACTAACTAGACTAGCAATACAATATAATTATGAAATGAAAAGACTAGGTCAAGATGTTACTTGCAATCACCCCATCCAGCTCCTCAGTCTCCATAGCAGTCATAGTATAGGCCGGCCTCGGAGGCTACCCTGCTCGCTGGTATAGCTGCCTCTGTGGCACCAAGGGTGGTCCACGAACGGCAGGTCCTCTCTGAACCGGAGCAGGTGCCCTCATCTGCAACGGGGCTGGCGCTCCAACAACAGCAGTGCGGGCTCTAGGACAGTCCTTCGCAGCATGCGAAGCATCTCCATAAAGTAGGCACAATCCCAGCTTCCTCCGACAGTTGGTCTGAACATGTCCGGGCTTGCCACAGAAATGGCAGGGACCCTTGCTCTGCTGCTGCACTGGTGCTCCAGGTCTCTTAAATGGCACAGTCTGGACTGGCCTCATCATCGGCTTGGCAGGTGGCCGGTACTGCTCCATAGGGCGCTTCCCCTTATCAGCTGGAGGGTCAGGCAGAAGAGCTATGAGCTCATGATTCTTCGCAGCATCAAGCACCTCCCTCATAGTCGAGAAACTCACCGAAGACATCGAAGCCTGAATCTTCAGACGCAGTCCCTGACGGAACCGCTCAGCTCGGTTCTCCTCCTTCTTCACCATATGCGGGGTAAATCGGCTCAGCATCTCAAATTCATCCTCATACTCATCGATCGTCGTGTCCTTCTGCTTCAGATCCACAAATCTGCCCATCAGCTCTCTCCTAGCCGCCTTGGTGAAGTACTTCTCCTTGAACATGTGGCGAAAAGTCTTCCACTCCATAGGCTTCTGCAGACGCCTCTCCTCAATACGCCACCAGTTCCTCGCATTCTCCGTCAGCTGCATCTTCGATATCTCCACTCGGGTCTCATCTGGAATCTTGGCAGCAACCAACTTCTCCTCAGTGCTCTGGATCCACTCATCGGCACCCAGAGGTCCTTCCTTCCCAGAGAAGGTCTTCGGCTGCAACTCGTTGAACTTCTTCACTCCTGGAGCAGCTCGCGGAGCAGGCGGAGGTGGAGGTGGTGCAACAGGCGGAGCCTGGGCAGCACGCTGAGACTGCTGAACCAAATGATGCTGAACATCCAGCATCTCCCTCATCACACCCAGAAACTGACGGAACTCTCAGCCCTGGTCCTCCGGAACTCCATCGTCTAAGTTTCCCGATCGGGTAACGCGTCGTCCGGCCATCCTATTGACAGAAAGACGCAGGTTAGACTCGTACAATGTTTGAATATCAAAAGTGAATGTCCTTACTCTTACTGTTATGTACTTGCAGAAAGATGGGACAGGACCTGCATGGGCCACCACTAAAACCTGTCACGCCCCGCTTCCCAAAACAACGGAGACGAAGCGTGACTAGGCCCGCTTAGGCCAGAGCTACGAAGCCCTGACCCAATAAGCGTCTGTGTGGTATCAAGACAAAGGTACAGGTCCCTGCATGTTAGTACAGAACAATAAAAGTACAAGAAGGAAAGAACATCACAAATTTTATTCCAACATATCAATAGTACCAAGTCTCAACGCCCGAAGGGCTACAACAGCAGAAAAAGTAACTCTAATGGTGCAAGCACCCAACCTAAACAAAGAAACATAAAAGGTGCTACGCACCCAACAAAGATAATAACCCTCTGGAATCTGCTACTAAAAGTCTCTAACTCTGATCCTCCTCGGGGTCGTACTCGGGATCGACGCCCTCTGGCTCCACGTCGGCAGTCAGGTCAGTCTCCTCCACATACTCTGGCTCAATCCCTGACGTACAGCACCAAAAGAAGGAACTGTACGTCAGGCAAGGTCTACAAGAAAAGATTAGACCAGGCTACAAGTGTACCAATTACTTACAACGTTTTACTGGTTGATTAACATGCTGAGGTTTTAACAACAGAAGTAAACGCAGCAAGAAAGTAAACAAGACCAGTAACAGTCGTAGAGAGTGCTATGAACTACGTGACAGCCTACAGTGTCAAGACAAGACGAAGCACGGGAAGCCAGACACGACAAGACAAGACAAGACACGAAAGGGTTCACGCTTGTTCGGTTCGAGGGGGATCAATCCCTCTTGCCGCTTGCACGCTCAACCCTACCCCATAACCCCAAGAATCGTGACAAGACATGGGATCACTTGCTCTAGCTTGACAAGTGCCCAATTGCTCTCTGAGCTGTGTATCGGTACATGGGATCACCTGCTCTAGCTTGACAGGTGCCCAATTGCCCATCGGGCTGTGAACTAGTACAAGGGATCACTCGCTCTGGCTTGGCGAGTGCCCTATTACCCAGCGGGCTGTGCAGACGGAAAGGAACAAGACACGAAAAAACAGGAAAGGTTGTACTAGGGTGTCCACAACTCACGCACACGCATGTCAATCCTATGATGTCAGTAATTGTTGTTGTTGGACTCAGATTTCGTTGTCAAATCTGAGCCATCAAAGCGTCCCGGACGCTATCATTTCACGTCCGGTTCTCATGGTTCAACATGTCTAATCTAACAAGACTAAGGCCTAAGCATGGCCAAGTACGCAAGTGGTACACTTGCCTGTGGTGGCGAGCGCGTCGTCTCCCTGGTACGCCTCGTCCAATCGCCTCGTCGGTGGAAAAGTGTCTGAAAATCGTGACACGGCGACGGTGTCAGATCACGATTCATTAATCCCTATTAGGGTCGTGTCTAGATTATCGGGACTATCCTATCCAGTTAAAAATCACATTTTTAATGAATTGACCTAATCGACGATCTATCCTATGTGTGCATGCATAATGTCTATTCGTCGATTTCTACGGTTGTACAACGTTTTAAAGATCTGTGGAAAATAAATTTAGTTTGATTAGGTTGCGACTTTTATTTAGGGTTTGATCATCTATTGTGGGAGTTACTACGAATTTAGAGAACTAACCTGGAATTGACGGTTGCACGAAGATCCGGCGTCAAATCTGAAAAGTGGTAGCTTTGCGTCGTCCGGAAATTCCTAGGCCGCGGGTAGCGCAGCGAGGAATGTTGATCGCCGGTGATGGTGAAGACCCCAGCGTCTCCCGACGTCGTTGTTGCTGGATCTGAAATGGGAACTTCAAGCTAGGGCAAAAGGGAGAAATGATAGGAAGGGAGAGCTTTGGGGAAGGTAGAGGACGCAAGGATGGAGGAACGAGCAAAGGGGAGGACGCAAGAGGTAGGGGAATAGGTTTGGGGAAGAGGGAGACTGAAAATAATCAGGAGAAATGAAAGAGAAAGCCCCGTTTAAATAAGAAAATGAAACGGCGGCTAGCACAGAAATTAGGGTTTCGGGGTCAACTAGTCGGTCAGAGAAGGGCGGTTGACCGACTAGTTTGGGAACTAGTCGGTCGGTCGTATAACTGTGACCGACTAAAACCCAAACCGTGAACAGGGTTGTTGTAGAATTTATAGAGTTAGTCGGTCTGTGAAGGCTCATCGACCGACTAGTTTGCAACCTAGTCGGTCGGCCAGTGTTCATAGACCGACTAAAGGGTTAAAATGGTCAACAAGATATTTTGAAGGTTAGTCGGTCAGAGAAGGATACCTAACTGACTAGTTCGTCAACTAGTCGGTCGGTTTTCGTTCTTTGACCGACTAACGGTAAACAGTTACCTGGTGCGAAAAATGATCTCTGTACTTAGTCGGTCTGCGAAGAAGTGTTGACCGACTAGTTCGATAACTAGTCGGTCGGTGGTTGAACTTAGACCGACTAAGCGTAAACAGTAACTCAAGGAAAAAGCCTGACAAAAACTAGTCGGTCCATGAGGAGTTGTTGACCGACTAGATGGACATCTAGTCAGTCGGTTCCTCAACGTGAACCGGCTAATTGGCACAGGAAGTCGCAAAATGAAGCGGGAAGCTTCGGGATGATTCTAATGAGTTCCAAGAGTGATCCTATACTAAGATGTGAGCGCGGAGAAGTAAAGAAAGAAGACTGACAATTGCATATATATATATAAATAATATTCATCATACAAAAAACCAGCCGTTACATTATCTTTTTTATGAATCGTGAGTAGTTCTTTCTAGGGCTAATGGATGAGGCTTAGGATATTAGGTTTTAGATGTAAAGTTGTGATTTTTATGCTGGTTTGGTCATTAAGGGATGTGATTTGATTGATCCGGCAAACTTTGTAGTGAATCTTATTTAGAGTTTGTGATCCACGATAGTGGCACACATCGTAGATATTTTCCTATGAACTTAATTAGGTTCATTAGTGAATTCAATTAGAGTTCGCGAACCACAATAGTGGCATGCACTTTGATGGTTTCCACCGGCGTCCTATATTACTAATTGGTGATCTACGATAGTAGCACCAATGAGAGCCATTAAATCACAGATCGAAGCTCTAACCCACAATGGTGGCGTGGCATGAGTAGAGATTGAGAATACTTGTCGATCGTAATGCACTGATCATGTGCAAGGCCATCCACGATATGGGATTAAGTATGTGATATGTTAGATGAGTGGTACAATGATAGTTGGCCACGAATTCTACATTCAAGATGCGACAATCTCTCCCTATAAAACCAATCCAACCTAGAAATTATAACTTAGCATCGATGTCCGACGATCCTAGTGGTGACTCTTATTGCCCTAACTTTCATTATATTGTAAATCTGTGATAAGAAATACGTGTGACGACCTTCGAAATATGCCCTTAACTGACATTTTTCCATGCCTTTGATTAGACCCAAGATCTTAAACCAATCGCCTCCATGTGGGATTGATAGCTTTCTATATTACTAAGCTTTAACACCATGCACTTGCGGACTATTTCCGGAGTAAAAATGTAACGGCCGCTTTCCGACCGTACGAATTAAAGCGCGTATCTTATTCCGTATGCGTAAATCTTTTTTGTTTTTGATATTTATTATTTTTCTTCGTAGCTCAGATGCGCGACCGAACCCAGTATTCATGACCCTCACGGAGACGCGATCACCTCGATACTTTCTTTAAAAATTTTGGGCGTCGAGGGCCCAATCTGATTAACTCATTGCTAGTTTATAAAATATTTTCTTTGTATAAAATTTCGAATTATAACTTCTGTACGCATCTTTTTTTAAAACAAACTTTTAGACCCTAACTAACTTTTACTAATAAAGGAATTATTGCTGGTTTGTTGTTTTTTTTATGGGAATCAAATCCAACAACTTAATAAAAAATTCAAAATAAATCCGATCCTAACTAAATGGATGTACTGTTAGTTTTGAATCAATTAAATAATAACAAACTCCTCCTAACAGATTACCACACACCCCACGTTGCCTCACCCCCTCACACGTCCCCTCTCTCCTACCCTATATATCTGAACCTAGGACTACACTAAGCAGTAGCCGAATATAAGCTAAGAAATCCATGTTCTTTTCAAACCCTATTTTTCCTAGGCTTCACCCATTTTCATGCTAAAACTCGAAGACCCCAAACCTTTGTGCTCTAGGCAGCCTACTCATTGTTTCACTTTTCAAATATCAAACAGCAACGGTTGATGATCAACCCTTGTTTTTCGCAAACCCCCAGGGAGGCCTCACGTGTTCAGCCCCCTCAAAGCCCTACTAACATTATATTAAAACCCTACCTCCTATCTCACATCCACACACCTAGGGTTCCACGATGAGCCGCCGCCGCCTCTACTTATCCCATGCATCAATGTTACTCCGGCCACCTTCTTCGACGCCGGTGACCCCAACAGCTCTGACCACCCTTGTTCCTCTCACCGCCCACCACGGAAGCTCGCGCATGCAGCTCTCGCAACGGCAACGGCTGTTCTCCCCCGTGCACGCCTGCCATTTCTCCCACCGGCCACCTGCAGGTCGGCCTCCCTTGGGATCCGCCAGCCACCTCCCTTGTGGCTGCCGGTAACCCCACGGTAACCCTTCCCCTAGATCGCAGCAGTACGGTCACCCTCCTTGCCGCTGGCCGTACAACTTTGAAGCCGAGGTCCTAGTTTCTTTTACCTCCTCGAGACGCTGATGATCTTCTCCCTACCGCTGTCATCCGCTACGTGCTTCCGTAGCTGGAGCACACGCCGCAGATCTCGCGGCCTCCCGACATCGCGACCCGTTACCGTTACCATTGCCATAGACGTTTCGTTGCGCTACCCGCAACCGAAGCGATCTCGACACCGTACCTGTAGCCGTGACATCTCGGTTGCACTACCCGCAGTCGATACGATCCCGAGGCAATTTCGAGACGACCTTTACTGCGCTACCCACAGTCGAGGACACGAGCACCGCCACCGTTTCCAGACCCGATGCCAGATTCGTGCACGTTCGTCGCACCAGGTTAGCCCTCTTACTCGTAGCAACCCAAACTTTAATTCATCAAAACCTAACTAAAAATCATCAACTAAAGTAACTATATTTACTTTCTGCTCCTTTAAAACGATGTGGAACCGTAGATCGACGATCGGACTTTTTGACTGTGCACTTAGGATAGAATCGTCGGATAGGCTGAACGGACATTTTGACATGTGATTGTTAGGGTAGCCACATTTAACCTAGAAATGAACCCTAATAGGATTGATGAAAAACGTGACCTGACACCGTCGCTTGACTTGTTTCAGACGGACCATCGCCAACAGGACGCTTCGACGGGACGCTCCGGACAGACGACGCACTCGCCACCGCAGGCAAGTGTACTCACTTGTACTTTCGGCCGTGTTTAGGCCTTAGACTCTTAGAACAGTTAAAGCGTAAACAAAGAGAACTGGACGTGAAATGATAGCGTCCGGGACCCCCCTGATGGCTTAGACTTGACGACGAAGTCTAAGCGCAACAACTACAACAATTGACACCTTAGGATTTTCTTGTGGGTGCGTGCGTGTGGACACCACTAGAATAACAATTCCTTGCCAGTCATGTCGTGTCCTGTTACACAAAGAGCATCCGGGCGTTTCGGATGCTCTCCACGCGAGAGTGATCCCTGTTACAAAAAAAGCCTCCGGGCGTTTCAGATGCTCTCCACGCGAGAGTGATCCCTGTTACACAAAAAGCCTCCGGGCGTTTCGGATGTTCTCCACGCGAGAGTGATCCCTAGTATACAAAAAGCCTCCGGGCATTTCGGATGCTCTCCTAGCGAGAGTGATCCATGTACCTTCTTGTCCTGAGCACTTGGGTTGGGGTGGGGTTGAGCGTGCGCACGGGGAGAGTGTCGGATCCCCCTCGAACAGTAAGGCATGAACCCTTCGAGTCACACGTGTCTTGTCCCGTCTTGTCTTGCCCTGTCCTGTCTCGTCCCTCTTAGGTTAGTCCTGTAGTCGGTAGCATACGCTACGGCTACTGCTTGACGCGTTTACTTTTTCTGTTCCGTTTACTTTCTATAATTACCATATATAACCTCAGCATGTTAATCAACCAGTAAACCGTTGTTTAAAATTAAAATACACTTGCAGTAGAGTCTAACATTTCTGTGTAGACTTTACCTGACGTACAATTCCTTTTCTCTTGGGTGCTGTACGTCAGGTGTTGAGCCGAAGTTCATGGACAAGGCAGACTTACCGGAGTACGTGGAGCCCGAGGACGTCGACCCAGAGTACGTGCCTGACGAGGACCAGACCTTGGGGTCTTTTCCGTCGCTGCCTTTCAGAGGTTACTACTTTTAGTTTGCTCTCTTTTGGTAGTTTGTTGCCATGCTTAGGCTTCTCTTTTTAGACTTTTGTACTCGCTGGATATTATCTCTCTATATTAATGAATGCCACTTTCTTTCTGTACTTTCTATTATTCCGAATCTTATTAATGCAAGAACTTGAAAATTTTAAGATGGTACCCCCCTACAGACGCTTATTGGGTCCGAGCTTCACAGCTCCGGCCCAAGCGGGCCTTAGTCATGCTTCGCCTCCGTAGTTTTGGAAAGCGTGGCATGACAGGTTTTAGTGGTGCCCCATGCAGGTCATGCAAAAGTTCGGAACAATAAGAGTACCGCATTCATTTAATATCCATGTACAAGTCTAAATTAGGTTTTCCCAATCTTAGATGGTAGGAAGACTTAGATAGACATCCAGGTTTGATAGTCTGACGCCTTAGTTAAGATTTAGTCATCCTCGTCTTATGATACCTTAGTAGCCCTCACTTGACTCTGACCGTGTTAGATTTCTATAGCCCTTCTTTTAGTCGTTCGCTCGGATCCATCGACTTCGGGTCCGGCAGAACGTGATCTTGATTCTCTTAGGGCCCTTCCCTGAGATCTCTCTATTACAGTCTAGTTCACTAGGAAGACTTAGTGTTGAGCTTTCCCTGATCTTTAGACGGCCCGAAAATTAGAACCCCTGACTTTTAGCATCTTCCTGATCACTACACTTTTTGTGTTATCGACCGTAGAGTTCCATCATAGCTTTCATGAATCATATCTTAGGCGTATTCATAATACGATCACATTCTTGCCCTCGATTCAGGTGATCGTTTCATGACACTTATCGATAATTCTTCGAACCTCTCCTTTGCAAATCCTGCTTCCTTTAAAAGTGTTTTCGAAATTCATTATTAAATTCTTCGCTCGGTTTAACTTCTTTCAAAACCCTGTATTTTATATTTAAAATTTCTTGCTTTTCGGTTGGATTAAAGTTCCTTCTTCTTTTTTTGAAACCTCCTTGGTCGTAATTTTCAAGTTACTATCTTGTAATTATTTCTAATCGGTATATTCCGTATTTCAGTTTTTAAAACATTGTTATCATTTTGATAATTCAATATATATATTATTCTTTTTCTAAACTACAAAATTTATTTTTAACCACTTACTGTACGTACTTTTAGAATATTTTCTAAACTAAAAAGAACTTTAATTTTTATATATATCATTTCTATGTTCATCGTGCTCACATTTCAAAAATCTTTGTATAAACTTATTTTCATTTGCAAAACAATCATTACCTCATCCTCCTCTTCTTCATTCACTTAACTCTTTTTCCGAGTCGTAATATTTTACCATCTGTTCGCTATTTCTGCGTATTTTTATAAGTATATAATATATGATACCATATTTTACACGTAATCCTTCTTCCATCTCTTTAGTTATTTTAAGCAATATTTTTGTTCCATCCAACCGACTATCTTCTTATCCTCGCCTTATCTGAACTCGTTCTTTCCGATCTTGTTTCGTTTCGCTTTTGGTTTCGGCTTCCTTTCTTTTATGAAGACATCAGTGCCTGTAGTTGCCTATGTCATCTCAAGTTAGTAGTGAGCCCATTGGTTTGTGATGTCGTCGTAGTGCATGTGTATAGGAGAGTGTGTATACCTGTATGAGTGTGTTGCCTTTAGGATATTAGTGATTGTCTCTTGTGTCGTGTATGTATACTCAGTGTGGTCCGTGATATACGTATGGAGTTGTCTGGATAATGGTATTCATATAGGTATGAATAGCGTCATAACGGGCAATTCCTTAGACTTAGTTTTTTTCGCATTATAGAATAGCTTATCTTTGGCTGCATGTGATTATATCAAAAAACATTTGTTTTCTTTTAAACCAAATCTTTAAGGTTTTGAAACAAGCACACAAGTTCACGACACACCTATCTTCCTCACCCAATACCACAAATCTACACGTTTTTTCTCTTTTCCAAATGCTTTAAAATATGTCTTTGGCCTTAAACTTCTTTCTTATGTTTTCCTCTTCGGAAGTGTTATTTCTGATTGTTATGATATTGTTAGTACCAGCTATTTTGTTATAGGATTATGTTGCGTGTAAGCTTAGAGTGAGATGAGATATGTCGTAACGGTGATTGGTTGATCTTGAACACAAGGATATTAGATTAGAATTCTTTTAGATGAAAAGAATGAGGTGTTCAAGACTTGTCTATTTACTTTTATAATACAAATGTGTGACGGACTCAATGGAGAATTCTGGTTGGACGAAATTATATACAGGGAGATGAGAACCTATCGACCCGAAACTTGGACGAATGGTAGATAAGAGTAGCTATGGAGGTATAGTATGATTTAGAGTGATCATAAGAATGAGTAGAACATTTAAAGCATCAAGACCTGAATGTTAGGTTGGCGTGAGAAGACATTGGGGATAACACGACGTGTTGAGATGAACGAATGGTTGGGTAGATGGATTTGATATTGGATGAGATTAGTTATAGCGAGTAAGAATAAGATGTGATTTTGATAGTTCAATTTTTGGCGGCTGAATTTATGGGACGATATGACGAAACATGTATTGAGGACAAGGCGATTGTTGAATTGTGAAAGGTGTTATAAGATAGACAAAGCTTTTGTCTTAGATTGGTGATTGGCTAGAACATCATTTTAGCGATTGATTACAGTTGGGAAGAGATTGAGAAATTTAAAGATGTTATGAGCAATGATGTTTAGTGGAGTGGTATGGTATGTGTCACGCCCCGCTTCCATAAAATGGAGGCGAGACATGAGAAGGTCCGCTCAGACTTGGAGCTGTGAGGCTCCAGTCTGTAAAGCGTCTGGATTTAAACCGAGTAGAGGTCCCTGCAAGTGCGATACGGAACAAAAATAATAATAAAGAAAGAGACATAAAATAACCAATCTCAGAATGTCCAAAAATAAGTTTCAACATCACAGAAAAGCCACCAGGCTAAAGAAAAGAGTCTAAAAGGCCCCAGCATGGCCAACAAAAGTAAACAACGTACAGAAAGAAAGGTGCTACTCACCGACAACCTAACAACAGACTAAGCAAAATAACAACGAAGGAAAAACTCTACGACTGGTCGCCGGTGTCCTCGTACTCCACGTCAGCTGTGGACCCAGGCTCAATGTCCATGACTCCTCGTCCTCAGCAACGGACTCTGGCTCAGCAACTAACATGCGACACCCAAAGAGACGAGGGGCGCATGTCAGCAAAGTCTACAAAGACTTTGTGTAAGGAAACTAAAGGAAAGGTAAAGCAACCTAGCAGTTCTAAAAATGTGCAATGACATGGCATTTAAAGTATGGATGCAACAATTAAATAAATGCGACAAGTATGACATTGCAGCAAGTTTAACAAGGCACACGTACATCAAGGCATGGGTAGCAGAGCTACTAAACAAACACATGGATTTTACAAGTCAAGTAAACACGTCGTGCACAGAGATTACGCCTTTTGGCTAGAGTGGCTGTACGGGCCAACTCCTAAGCTCAAGTGATCGCTTATCCCTACCCCTCCACGTGTATCGAGCCAGGGCTTTACCCCCGAACATGGAATGCTCGCTTCTGGATCATAAGCCAGGAAGTGTTTTTTTGGCATAGGGTTGTGCCTGCAACGCAGGTGCCTAGCCTGAACAAGGATGTACAAGTATAGTAGCGTGTGCTACGAATGCAACACTCAAACATGGATGACATGGCATGGCAAGCTGTAATTTAAATGCGTACAGATAAGGAATTTAAACATGGCAGTTACAAATGCATGGATGACTTGGCAGCATGAACAAAACAAGTAAAAGGGGTTGGATCTAGCTTCGTTGTCAAGCTAGATCAAGTGAGGTGGCGGATCTAGTTTCGTTGTCAAGCTAGATCAAATAGGCGTCTAGGCAGCTATCATTTCACTGCCTAGTCTCTTTTATGCTACGGTACAAAAGTGGCCTAAAACATGGCCTAAACAAGCAACGGGCAAGTTTCACTTGCCTGCAATCAACCGTTCTGCAAATATCGTCCAACCAATCCAGTCTACCTATGTGCTCAGATCCACCAGCCTACAGTGCCAATTTATTATTCTTAATTAGTGAGTACAAAAAGCAATTAACGACTACAAGTTTTAAGTTGTTTAACAGGCAAGTGATGATTCCTACAGAAAGGGACTTACCTCAACACGACGCGAGAGCTACTCTGACGTCGGGTAGCGACGTCAGGGGTTGGATTCCTGAAGTGCGTATGGTGTGGAAAGACGGGGACTCTGTGATAAATCACGTGCACAAGTAAGTTCGTTACGACGGAACTAAAAATCATTAGGCAACCTAGGACGTCTAATGGACCAATTTTAATTAGGTTTCTAGTCCAAGATAGGCGACACCATCAATAATAATGGTCACTAAAATAATTAACACGCTAAATACGGCACGATGCTAGTACAACAATTAAATAATAAACCTAGGCTAAAGTGAACTATAAGTCATCTAAACGTGTTATTAACCCTATAATCATTATTAGCAACGAGATGACAAGATTATTAATGGGTCTAGATCAATTTAATAGTCTGCAAAATAATAGTCAAGTTAAACTAGGATAGCTTAAAAGTTTACAACATCATATCAGAGCAACCCAGATTAACAATTGTTAGGGGTATCACGTACAAGTTATCCACCATACTGATTAGCATGCTAACATCATATTCTTAAGTCCATTAGCTGCTCAACATATGGCAGTCCCAAAATCTATTTGCAACTGAACCTAGGGTATAACAACGAATGTTCACCGACCTATATGAAGAGAACTCCACGCTACCGGTATTGCCACGTGACGGACAGCGGTGAGGGGGACGAACGGCGCGAGGGGAGTCGACAACAGTACGGGGCTGCCGTGCATCTCTTCCACGCGAAGAGGTTGCTGTCGCGAATAGCAGACAGCGGCGCTAATACCGACGGTTTCCGACGTTATGGAGGGTGGAGAAAGGCTGACGGGAGGTCCGGTGATCTAGGGCGGTGCAAGGAGGAGGGGGGTTGCAGCTCCGTTCATGGAGGAGGGAGGTGAAAGGGTGGCCGGCTGGTGTTTCCCGGCAGTGGATGTAATGCCCTGCTAAGCTACTGCAAAAGTACTAGAGGGGGGGTGAATAGTACTTTAAAATAATTAAGAAGATAATTCCTAATTATCTTGCAAACTCTACCAATTAATGCGGAAATGCGGAAATGTAAATAATGACAACAAAGAAACAATCGCAAGCACACGATATTACTGGGTTCGGATCCACCCAAGTCTCCCCGACTTGTTCCCGGTGATCCTACGTCCCAACCACCCGGATCCCCTCCGGATACTTGAGTTAGAAACCCTAACTCAAGATTTGCACTATGAAATACTTGTGAAAAACCTTCACAAAGTCAAATCATACACAAATGAAATTGTGACTCCCACAACCCGGGATCACAAACAAACTCTCACAACCGAGAGTGAATCACTTACACTATCAATGAAAATTGAAATAGAAATTGCTTACCGACAAAATCATATGCCTTGAGTATAACTTACGATTTAGGGCAAAACGGATTTTGGGGAAGATGAAGAGGCACCAAACCCTAGCTCCAAGATGTAGATCAGCGATGGAGAGCTATGAGGTTGTTGGTGACCTAGAATCAAGCACTTGGCTAGGAAGGCTCACAATCAATGAATCTCTCTTTTGAAATAAGAGTGAGAGAGAGATTCTTGAATGGAAATGAATGAGCTCTAAATGAGATTGAATGCTTTCTCTTTGATCTCTAAACTTATCTTAAAATCAGCCTTAAGTGCAATGAATGCAGCACTCCAAGTATTTATAGGATAGAGGAAAGAGAGAGAGAAAAATGTTTCAATTAAAGCTCCAACGGCTCTATTCTGAACCAAACTAGTCGGTCAAAGAACAACCACTGACCGACTAGTTCATCAACTAGTCGGTCGGTCAAACAGCATGAACCGACTAAGTGGTGAACAGTGAATAGATGAAGTTTCAGACTTATAGAACTAGTCGGTCCAAGAAGACTTGCCAACCGACTAGTTTCACAACTAGTCGGTCGGTGAGTGAACTTAGACCGACTAAGAGATAAAACAAATAGTCTGAGTACAAATTGATTTAGTCGGTCCAAGAACAAATGTTGACCGACTAGTTCATCAACTAGTCGGTCGCCAAAAGTACATAGACCGACTAACGATAAACAGTAACTTTGCATGTACAGGGAAAGCTCAACTAGTCGGTCTAAGAAGGATCACTGACCGACTAGTTCACTAACTAGTCGGTCGATGAGTCAACGTAGACCGACTAACTGTAAACAGTAAAGAGCTTAGAATTGAGAAGGCAAACTAGTCGGTCCAAGAAGCTTTGTCGACCGACTCGATCACCATCTAGTCGGTTGGTTCTTCTTCTTGAACCAACTAACATGCACAAGAAGTCGCGAATCGAAGGGTGATGCTTCGGGAAAGTTCGTATGGACTTCTACTAAGATCCTAGCTCTAAGATAGGAGCGTTATGAAGATTAAAACGTAAGACCTACTCAAGGCTTAACATTCTACGGAACGAAGCTAAAAGACAATAAATAAAGCTTGACGAACCGTCTTCGAAAGCTTCGATCCGAATCTTCATGACTTCTAAAAGGGTCCATAAGCTTCAACGAAGCTTTAGGCATACGATCACACGCTTTGAGAAGTCTCGAGACATCGCTTTGGATGTTCATATGAATTTGGCGACGATCTCCATAACTGTGCTCACAAAGAGTTAGTTCACGATATATTTATGTTTGTTCATCATCCAAAACCAAATCCGGGGAGTCCAATATCCAACATTCTCCCCCTTTTTGGTGATGACAAACCAACATAAATAATAATCAAAAATAATGATTCAAATGTAATTTACTTACTCCCCCTGCATTGATGACACGTTAATACCAAAATTAAATAATAATCATAAGCATCAAGCAAACGAGTAAAGTATAAAATGAGAATCCATTATTGAAATATCGGATTTGAAATCCAATTTGTATATCTTAACTCCCCCCTGAATCTAACATATCAAATTAGATTCTTGGATAAATGCTTAAATTATAATTTAGCTCATCGTCCCCCTTTGGCATAAGCAAAAAGAGTGGGAGGAGATCAATGACAATAACAATGGCTTCAAATAAAAGCACGGGAGTCGTAGAATACGACCACGGTCCAAATGACACTGAAGGAAAATACGAATTAAATCAAAGCGTGTCAATGAGACCAAAGTCGAAAATCGATAAATAAAATCTTCAAAACTCAAATTAATTTTACGAATTGAGTTATGGAATATACTCTCCAATATCAACATTCTTGGTTAATTTAGTGCATGGAAAACAATTCTATGTTTCCATAGAAATAATTTCTATTTAACCAAGTTATTATCGTCGAGCGACGGAATCAATCATCAGAGACATATAAAGAAGTATAATGTGCACAAGAGAATAAATGTCACCATCGATGTATATATATATATGTGAAACATGAGTACATCAAAATCATACATCAGCCAACATACATATAAGCGATCTAATGATCGAAGCACAAAATACATCACTAAATCACTGCAGATATCGGAGTATCACATACATACGAAAATATCAAAACATCATCAGAGATACATCAAAATACATCAAAATATCAGAAAACAACACAACCACTATCTATCCTACCCAACACTCTCACAAATAGATCTATCATCCAAAGTGCATCGGGAGATTCCTCAGAGAAGCTCAGGAGGCAGCTGGAGGATCTGCAGCAGGAGTGGTCACTGGAATGTCAGAAGTGTCCACGGGAGCGACTGTAGTGGCCTCGGGAGCACCAGAAGTAGTATCCACCGCAGGTATGGTGGCAACAGGCATGCTCTCGGGGTCACCGGCAGACGAAGCAACAACAGTACCAGAAGTGCCCTCAAGGGCACGAGCAGCAGCAGCACGAGCAAGCTCCTCGATCTCATCCTCATCCAACTCATCCTCGTTAGAGATTGACGATGGGATCTCAATCCCCAAGTGAGAAGCGATGCGAGAGAGAATCTCCTCAGTGCGAGCATACCGAGACTCCACACGTTTCAACAAACGTGCGAGGTCAGCAAGAGTAGGAGAGGGAGCAGCTGAGGCTGAAGCAGAGGGTGAAGCAGAGGCAGGGGCTGAAGCAGACGGGGTCGTCCTCTGAACGTGGCGTAGCGCCGCAAGAGACTTCTTGACGGCCGTCGCATTCAGAGGGGGACCGAGGGGACGCTCATCATCAGGTGGCAAAGGGAAACGGAAGTGACGGAATACGAGTGTCAGAAGGCACGGATATGGGATATGAGCAGACTTCGTGGACTTTCGGATACACTCGAAAGAATCCATCTTATCGAGTATGATCCTAGCCCAGTTAATCTCGCTCCTTATGAAGATGGCGTAAATGAGCTTGAGGAATGGCTGGGAAGGCAAAGAAGAGGAGCCGTACTTCGGGAGGAGGCACGACTTCAGAATCAGGTTAAGGACCCAGGCATTCGGCTTGAAGGACTTCGATGGCATGCCAATCATGGCAGGAGGAATCTCATGAAAGATCTCAGATAGCATGGTTTGGTCAAGGGAAGAAATATCGTCTACGGAGATATCCGAAGGAAGAAGGCCAGACGAGGAGACACCTATCAAATCTCCTAAGACTTCTGCCATGAGGACTATCGGTGTCCCCAAGACAGTAGTCTCAATTGAATGGGTCTCGTCGTACTGACTGCGAACCCTATTGGCGTAGAATAACTTGACAAGGCGAGGGTATGGGTGTGGATTCGCCTTAGGGTCATATCGAAGATAATCGATAAGACCGCTAAACGACAGAAGATCAGTAAGGCCTGGGAAGTCTGAAAACTGTACGAAATGCTCCAACAGCAGCGGGCAGTGTTCGATACGGTTATATGCCGCGAGACACATCGGGTCGTCGCGACATAAAGAGATATCGACACCGCCAACTGGCATCGGAGCCTTTCCCTTAGGCTGTCGGGTACTAGAACGGGGTGGAGGAGTAAGTTCCCTATGAGTCTCGGTCTCGGGAATGTATTACGTGTCGGAATCGGATGGAGGTGTAGGGGCACGGAATGAAGCTGGTGAAACGGCTTCCTTCCTAGGCTAGGATCTAGGCTTCGCTACCGCCGTCCTCTTCTTCTTAAGAGGAGGCAAAGACGAAGAGGGATGGGTGGATTTCGAACGGTGTTTGGGTTGCGAGGGTTCCCTAGGAGGTGACTCTACGGTCATAGGGGACGGGCTCGAGGGTCGGATCGGGATTCTTGTCTTCGCCATAAGCGTGATGAGACACGAGCAATCAACTGAGATCGAATCGAACAAACCCTAGCACAACCCTAGGTCGAAATGAACTAAAATCTCTAACCCTAGCCGCTGAAAATAAGAAACCCTAGGTGTAAAAGCTGAGAGGGAGGAGACCTAGGAGGAGAGGAAGTGATCCTCGGCCGGAGTTGGACGGAAAGATGGCCGAAAACGACGACGGGAGAGGAGGAAGTCGAAGGGTCACGGGGGGGTTTTGAGCTGAAGAGGGGAAATGAATCGACTAGAAATGCTTTTAGTCGGTTCAGAGGCTAATTAAATCGATTGGAAGTCAAAAAGACCAAGCAGTCCCCGTCGCAATTAGTCGGTCACAGTTCAAGCACTGACCGACTAGATGATGATCTAGTCGGTCGGTCAACGAGCTTGAACCGACTAATTGTAAACAGTAACTGAAGACAAAAAATCTGACAAGAATTAGTCGGTCTAAGCTCATTCACTGACCGACTAGAACTGAATCTAGTCGGTCGGCCAATGAACTTGGACCAACTAAGAGAGTCCAAAAATTTGAAAAATGAAAATTTTGAGTTCTCTCCTAATCGCACTTGGACGAAACATCGAAATACTCTCATTAATCATTATACTACCCCATTAAACATCGAAAATCTTAAATTTGACGTTTATGAATAAATCGAGCGAAAATTCCGAAAATTCAACGAAAAATCCAGAAAATTCCAATACATCAAGCATGTGCAAATATAATGAAATTGAATAGCATGCAAGATTATTGAATAAAAATGAATCCTAAATCTCGGATTCACCCATAATCCCCAATTCTCGACGTAACTGCACAAAGGAGTCTTCCTTTAGGGGTTTCGTGAAAATATCGGCGATTTGCTTCTGAACGTACACTAATATGATGTCCTTTTTAGCAACATGATCATCTAAGAAATGGTGACGGACATCTATATGTTTCGAACGGGAATGGTGTACCGGATTCTTAGAGAGACATATTGCACTTTGGTTGTCCACCATGATAGGGCAAGTATCACAGTTTATACCAAAGTCTTTAAGTGTGTGTCTCATCCAAAGAACCTGAGCACACGCGGGTACCGGCGGCAATGTATTCTGCCTCGGTGATTGAAAGTGATACGGAATTCTGCTTCTTGGAAAACCAAGAGACAAGAGAATTTCCTATAAAATGGCAAGTGCCACTAGTACTTTTCCTGTCGGATTTGCATCCTGCATAATCTGCGTCACTATATGAGATTAACTCATACGTGCTAGATTTTGGATAAAGTAATCCAAAATCAAGTGTGTAACTTAGATAACGGAAAATTCGTTTTACCGCTACTAAGTGAGATTCCTTAGGTTGAGACTGATAACGAGCACATACACATACGGCAAACATAATATCGGGCCTACTTGCAGTAAGATAAAGTAAACTACCTATCGTACCTCGATATAGACGAATGTCTACATCTTTTCCGCCCGTATCCTTATCAAGATGTGTCGTAGTGCTCATTGGAGTCTTCTTCCCAGAGGCATTCTCCATTCCAAATCTCTTTAGCAACTCCACCGTGTACTTCGTTTGGTGGATGAAGATTGCATCGTTCATTTGGCGAATTTGGAGACCTAAGAAATACTTGAGCTCACCCATGTGGCTCATCTCAAATTGATCCTTCATCACATTAAAAAACTCTTCGCAAAGAGCAAAGTTAGTAGCACTGAAAATGATATCATCAACATAAATTTGAACTAAGATTATATCATTATTCGAATACTTAACAAATAATGTGGAATCAACTTCTCCCATTTTAAAACCTAAATCCAAAAGAAAATTCTTTAAACGGTCATACCAAGCTCGAGGAGCTTGTCTCAAACCGTAAAGTGCTTTCTTAAGTTTGAAAACATGGTTTGGGAATTTTTCATTTATAAAACCCGAAGGTTGAGAAACATAAACTTCCTCAACAACATCTCCGTTTAAAAACGCACTTTTAACATCCATTTGAAAGAGTTTAAAATCTTTATGGCATGCAAAAGATAACAATAATCTAATTGATTCTAATCTAGCTACCGGAGCAAAGGATTCTTCGAAATCAATACCTTCCTCTTGCTGATAGCCTTGAGCTACTAACCGAGCTTTGTTCCGGACGACGATTTGGTTTTCGTCGGTCTTGTTCTTGAAGATCCACTTTGTCCATATGACGGTGTGGTTCTTCGATGGCAATGGAACAAGCTCCCAAACTTCATTCCTCTCGAATTGAATGAGTTCTTCCTCCATGGCTAAGATCCAAGCACTATCTTCGCACGCTTCATTAATATTCTTTGGCTCAATCGAGGAGGCAAAGGCACAATGAGCGAAGTAGTTGACTTGCGATCTCGTCTTGACACTGTCAAGGATATTGCCAATGACTTGCTCATGAGGATGGTCACGAACGGTATGAAGCCGTTTGGGAATTCCCTGATCACTAGGAACATTCTCAAAAACTTCATTAGTCGGGTTAGTATCAATAGAATCAATAGAATTAGAATTACCAATTGAATCACATAAAACATTCATGGAGTCATCATCATTAGTAATTCTAGTAGGGACAAAACCTTCATTAAATGAAACATGAAGTGATTCCTCGATCGTTGAGGTTCGTTTGTTGTATATCCGGTAGGCTTTGCTACGTGAGGAATATCCAACAAAAATCCCCTCATCGGATCTTGGATCGAATTTGTCCAAACTACCATACGTGTTTTTAATAAAATATTTTGCACCGAAAACACGAAAATATTTAACTTGAGGCAATCTACCAAACAACAATTCATAACAAGTTTGTTTAGTGCCGGGCCTCAAAAGTATTCTATTAAACACATATTAAGTGGTATGTACCGCTTCCGGCCAAAATTGATGGCCAAATTGGCTATCATCAAGCATAGTGCGAGCACATTCCACTAGCGTCCTATTCTTTCTCTCAACAACACCATTTTGAGGAGGTGCGCGAGGGAATGAAAAGGTGTGTGTAATACCAACTTCATCACAAAACGTTGAGAAAGACTCATTCTCAAATTCTCCTCCATGATCACTACGAATAGTGACAATGGTGGTTCCAATGAGATTTTGTACTTTCTTAACAAAAATTGTGAAGTTTTCAAAAGCGTCATTTTTATTACTTAAGGAAAATACCCAAGTAAATCTAGAAAATTCATTAACGATGACAAGTCCATATCGTGCATTTCCTAATGAAGCAACTCTAGTTGGCCCAAATAAATCTAGATGTAATAGCTCTAGTGGCCGCTTAGAAGAAATGCTTTTCTTAGGTTTAAACGACGATTTTGGAAGCTTGCCTCGTTGACACGAGTCACAAAAGCTCTTCTTTTGAAAGACTAGCTTAGGGATGCCTCTAATAGAATTTAACTTGGAAAGCTTAAAAAGTGTTCCAAAGTTCACATGACCAAAACGTCGATGCCATAAGTGTTGTTCACTTGTGTTGGCAATGAGACATTGTTCATGTGATCTTGGAATATCTAGGATATATATATCCTTATGACGTGTGTCGGAAAACAATACATCATTAGTATTTTTATTCAAAATATGGCACATTCCTTTCACAAAGCTAACTTTGTAACCTTTGTCACAAAGTTGGCTTATTGAAATAAGATTGTGGTTTAATCCTTTAACAAGGTAAACATCACTTATTAGAGGTTTAGAAGGATTACCCACTTTTCCAACACCTATGATGGTTCCGCTCTCGTTGCCTCCAAAGACTACCCGGTTTCCATTTGCAATGGGAACCACTCCGGAGAGCAATTGAGCGTCACCCGTCATGTGTTTTGAACACCCGCTATCGAGTATCCAATTATTCTTGGAGCCAAATTTTGATTTGTTGCTCCGTTTCTTTCTCTTGAGTACCTAAAGATAGAAAATATTGTATCAAGGTACCCAAGGTCATTGGGTCCAAAAGATTAGACCTTTGGAAGCCAAGTCCAATTGGACTTAGACTTCCCCACATAATTATCACTATGCACAACATTCATGAAATACAAATTCATATAAATTTGTTTTTCATTCATGCTTGTGTCATTTGGGCTCCAAATAGTGAAGAATTTGGGATCCCTCATCCTATTGGGTACATGCATACGTTGTTGATTTCTACGTGATGCATGACGTGGATAGGCATAAGGAACATGATGGAATGGTGCATTATGAGAATTATTCATACGATGATGTGGGACATATGCATGTGGAGGAACACGTGCGTGAGGGTGTCTCACATGGTGTGCACGTGCCCGTGGATGTGTAGCATAAAAATCATCATATGTGTGAGCCGGTGGAGTAGGACGTGTGTTCCTACGTGGCATGGTATTGGTGTACATATAAGCATGACCCTTCTTTGGAGGTCCACCCAAAGTGGGTTTCTTTCCAAATGAGGGTGTGAGCGAGGTGGAAGCACCATTGGTAGATGAACTACCAATAGAGTGTTTGCTACCACTCGTTGAGTCACCGGAAGTTGGCCTAACAAAGGTAGTGACCGATTTGGATGAACTTCACATCTTATACCCCAAGCCAATGTGGTGATTGGCCGGAAGTAAGTCATTTAGGATGTTATCCAAATGGTCCTTACCCTTATTGAATTTATTAATTCGGCCTAATGTGCACTCATATTTCTCGGTGAGAGAACGCATAGAAGCATCCAAAGTGGATACTTGCGATGTGAGCACATAAACACGAGATTTGAGATTTTCATTCTCAATACTCAAAGTCGAGTTTTGAGAAGTCAAATCCGCTATCTTGTGTTCCTCCGGATCCTCAATGCTAACATATTCAAGTTGAGACTTGAGATTTACAATCTCATTTTTCAACTCTTCAACAACGGTGTCGTTGTTGGTGATGATAGTTTTAGGCGAGGTTTGGATGCTAGCTAAATCATCTTTTACTTTAGTATACCTATTTACTAATTTAGTGTATTTAGACCATAATTGCTCATTAGCATTTCTAAGTTCATCCATAGTTACCTCATCGCCTTCGTTATCGCTATCATCGGAGGAGGAATCTTTATCTTGCTCCTCTCTAGCCATGAAGCACATGTGTGCTTGCTCCACTTGCTCATCGTCCGACTCTCCGCTTGAGGAATCCTCGGAGTCGGTGAATGTCCTGACAAGCCCCTTTTTGTACCCTTTCTTGTACTTCTTGGACTTGTCGAACTTCGGCGCCTTCCACTTCTCCTTTTGCTTATTTTGAGGACAATCCGCTTTCATGTGTCCTGGCTTATTGCATTTAAAGCACAAAGGAGAGGAGGCGTTAGTAGAACTAAACTTCGATTTGTTTTTGAAGTTACCTTTCCGGAAGAACCGGTTGAACTTCTTTGCCATGAGGGCCATGGACTCCAAGTCCAACTCGTCTTCCGAGTCTTCATCATCGGTAGATGTGGATGTGGATGGAGCAGCCTTGAAAGCAATAGCCTTCTTCTTTGGCTCGTCTTACTTCAAGTAGGACTTCATCTTGTCCTGCAACTTTAGCTTGCTATCCTTGCGTACCTCATACGACATTAAGGTACCCATTAGTTGAAAAATGGTATAAGTTTTCATGTCATTACCTTCCTCGATGGCGAATGTACATTTCTCCCAACAAGAAGGAAGTCCATCGATGATCTTCGAGACTTTCTCCTTTTGGGTGTAGGTCTTACCGAGAGCCTCCAACTCGTTGGTGATGTCGACGAAGCGAGCATAGTACTCCTTCATCTTCTCACCCTGTAGCATATGAAATAACTCGTAATCTTTATTTACAACTACGAGTTTAGAGTCTCTTACCCTACTCGTTTCTTCATGCAAGATGAGGAGGGAGTTCCATATTTGATATGCACTCTTACATGTGCATATCTTGTTGAAATCCTCGGGCTCCAAAGCACATTACAAGGCGTTCATTGCCTTGGCATTTCTTACCTCCGCGGTAGTCCACTTCTCGAAATCTTCTTCGGCGGGCTCGACATACTCCTTCATCGTGGCCCTCCATAGTGAAGCACTCCGGAGGAAAGTTTCCATCCGGCATTTCCAGTACCCGTAATTGGTACCGTTGAAGAATGGAGGCCTCGTCGAGGAGTGTCCTTCCATTACCGAAGACGCTCCTGCACGGTTCCTGAAGGTGCTGTAATCTGAAGGTGGACGAACGGTCTTGTTGTCGTTGGCAGACATAGCTATAGACTTGGCTCTGATACCAAATGTAATGCCCTGCTAAGCTACTGCACAAGTACTAGAAGGGGGGGTGAATAGTACTTTAAAATAATTAAGAAGAAAATTCCTAATTATCTTGCAAACTCTACCAATTAATGCGGAAATGCGGAAATGTAAATAATGACAACAAAGAAACAATCGCAAACACACGATATTACTGGGTTCGGATCCACCCAAGTCTCCCCGACTTGTTCCCGGTGATCCTACGTCCCAACCACCCGGATCCCCTCCAGATACTTGAGTTAGAAACCCTAACTCAAGATTTGCACTATGAAATACTTGTGAAAAACCTTCACAAAGTCAAATCATACACAAATGAAATTATGACTCCCACAACCCGGGATCACAAACAAACTCTCACAACCGAGAGTGAATCACTTACACTATCAATGAAAATTGAAATAGAAATTGCTTACCGACAAAATCATATGCCTTGAGTATAACTTACGATTTAGGGCAAAACGGATTTTGGGGAAGATGAAGAGGCACCAAACCCTAGCTCCAAGATGTAGATCAGCGATGGAGAGCTATGAGGTTGTTGGTGACCTAGAATCAAGCACTTGGCTAGGAAGGCTCACAATCAATGAATCTCTCTTTTGAAATAAGAGTGAGAGAGAGATTCTTGAATGGAAATGAATGAGCTCTAAATGAGATTGAATGCTTTCTCTTTGATCTCTAAACTTATCTTAAAATCAGCCTTAAGTGCGATGAATGCAGCACTCCAAGTATTTATAGGATAGAGGAAAGAGAGAGAGAAAAATGTTTCAATTAAAGCTCCAACGGCTCTATTCTGAACCAAACTAGTCGGTCAAAGAACAACCACTGACCGACTAGTTCATCAACTAGTCGGTCGGTCAAACAGCATGAACCGACTAAGTGGTGAACAGTGAATAGATGAAGTTTCAGACTTATAGAACTAGTCGGTCCAAGAAGACTTGCCAACCGACTAGTTTCACAACTAGTCGGTCGGTGAGTGAACTTAGACCGACTAAGAGATAAAACAAATAGTCTGAGTACAAATTGATTTAGTCGGTCCAAGAACAAATGTTGACCGACTAGTTCATCAACTAGTCGGTCGCCAAAAGTACATAGACCGACTAACGATAAACAGTAACTTTGCATGTACAGGGAAAGCTCAACTAGTCGGTCTAAGAATGATCACTGACCGACTAGTTCACTAACTAGTCGGTCGATGAGTCAACGTAGACCGACTAACTGTAAACAGTAAAGAGCTTAGAATTGAGAAGGCAAACTAGTCGGTCCAAGAAGCTTTGTCGACCGACTCGATCACCATCTAGTCGGTTGGTTCTTCTTCTTGAACCAACTAACATGCACAAGAAGTCGCGAATCGAAGGGTGATGCTTCGGGAAAGTTCGTATGGACTTCTACTAAGATCCTAGCTCTAAGATAGGAGCGTTATGAAGATTAAAACGTAAGACCTACTCAAGGCTTAACATTCTACGGAACGAAGCTAAAAGACAATAAATAAAGCTTGACGAACCGTCTTCGAAAGCTTCGATCCGAATCTTCATGACTTCTAAAAAGGTCCATAAGCTTCAACGAAGCTTTAGGCATAATATCACGCGCTTTGAGAAGTCTCGAGACGTCGCTTTGGATGTTCATATGAATTGGGCGACGATCTCCATAACTGCGCTCACAAAGAGTTAGTTCACGATATATTTATGTTTGTTCATCATTCAAAACCAAATCCGGGGAGTCCAATATCCAACAGTGGAGGCCGGAGAAGCTGAGGATGAGGCCATGGGGCGTGCGGACTATCTTCTGGGGTGAAGGGGGAGGAGATGCTGGCAATGGGGGTGGCCGGCAGCCTGGTGATCACGACGGAGGGGAGAAGGCCGCGGGCAGCGATGAGTCTAGGTCGAAGATGAAGGGCGCGACGCTGGAGCTTGCGTGTGCGTGTAACGGCACTGGGAAGAAACGAAGTGAAACAAAAATATAAACCCTAAGCTATCGGGTTAATATTGGGTTGGGCCTAGCTATAGCGTTGGTTAGGGTTTAGGGTTATTGAATAAGAAATTGTTATAATAATATATAAAAGCCCAAGTCCTCACCCCCTCTCTCTCTCCCCTCTAAATGTGTGCGACCATGTGGGGAATAAAAATAGGCTAAATCAAAAATTCTGATGTAAATTATTTATTATAAAAATATTAGGGGATAATAACCAATTGAAACTTAGGGTTTAAACCAATAATAGGTTGGGCAAAAAGTGAAGGTAGGTCAAATGAAGCCCAAAAATTGTGAAATAAATACTGGGGTGACCGCACGGATGAGAGAAATGCAACTAAGAAAACGGATTACACTTTCGACGACGAGAAACGAAATTAAAAATAAAAAGGCCTCACGACAAAAGTGAAAATCGCGGCGTCTCTTCAAATAAGGTCAAATCGTGGGGGAACGACCCGTGAAATGACGTTCCTAATTAACACCACAATTTTAATACACTCAGAGATGGTTACAATGGCATATCACACTTTAGGGTTCGGATACAGACAAAGTCTAAAATACAAACAAGACTACGTGCATGTAAAGCGTATAAAGGATACGGGGTCCAAAGGCGACAGAAATTCCAAGTTGGGCACACGTCGTGGTTGGCTTGCTAATGATGCAACTAAGGTGCTACGGCCCTATCGACTCAACGACACGACTCACAGACAAAGAAACAAACCCAAACAGGTACCCGGAATTGCTATACGCACAGCCGTATAACGAATAGTGGGTACCGGCCGTTACAGTATGAGAAGATGATTATTATTTTTATGAGAACTTGGATTTGAAAATTTGAATGGCAGTGATGGGCCTATAGCTAAGTATTAGGATGTGGGTTTAGTCGTAGCATTATCCAGTGAAAAGACGAGTTATGACGAATTATCTGAGGAACGATGTTTGTAGTTATAGGATTAGCGATCACTATGTGTAGATATGGGAGTTGTAGGCATATGTGTTTATAGATATTATTACTACTATTAGTATAAGTGATTCCGAGGATGGAACCATTTCTAAGGTGGATAGAATGTAACGGCCGCTTTCCGACCGTACGAATTGTAGCACGTATCTTATTCCGTATGCGTAAATTTTTTTGTTTTTGATATTTATTATTGTTCTTCGTAGCTCAGATGCACGACCGAACCCAGTATTCATGACCCTCACGAAGGTGCGATCACCTCGGTACTTTCTTTAAAAATTTTGGACGTCGAGGGCCCAATCTGATTAACTCATTGCTAGTTTATGAAATATTTTCTTTGTATAAAATTTCGAATTATAACTTCTGTATGCATCTTTTTTTAAAACAAACTTTTAAACCCTAACTAACTTTTACTAATAAAGGAATTATTGTTGGTTCGTTGTTTTTTATGGGAATCAAATCCAACAACTTAATAAAAAAATTCAAAATAAATCCTATCCTAACTAAATGGATGTACTGTTAGTTTTGAATCAATTAAATAATAACGTTACTCCGGCCACCTTCTTCGACGCCGGCGACCCCAACAGCTCTGACCACCCTTGTTCCTCTCGCCGCCCACCACGGAAGCTCGCGCACGCAGCTCTCGCAACGGCATCAGCTGTTCTCCCCCGCGCGTGCCTTCCATTTCTCCCACCGGCCACCTACAGGTCGGCCTCCCCCGAGATCCGCCTGCCACCTCCCTCGCGGCTGTCGGTAACCCCACGACAACCCTTCCCCTAGATCGCAGTGGTACGGTCACCCTCCTTGCCGCTGGCTGCACAACTTTGAAGCCGAGGTCCTAGTTTCTTTTACCTCCTCGAGACGCTGACGATCTTCTCCCTACCGCTGTCATTCGCTATGTGCTGCTGCAGCTGGAGCACACGCCGCAGATCTCGCGGCCTTCCGACAACGCGACCCGTTACCGTCACCGTTGCCATAGACGTTTCGTTGCGCTACCCGCAACCGAAGCGATCTCGACACCGTACCCGTAGCTGTGACATCTCGGCTGCGCTACCCGCAGTCGATACGATCCCGAGGCGATTCCGAGACGACCTTTACTGCGCTATCCACAGTCGAGGACACGAGCACCGCCACCGTTTCCAGACCCAACGCCAGATTCGTGCGCGTTCGTCACACCAGGTTAGCCCTCTTACTCATAGCAACCCAAACTTTAAGTCATCAAAACCTAACTAAAAATCATCAACTAAAGTAACTAAATTTACTTTCTGCTCCTTTAAAACGATGTGGAACCGTAGATCGACAATCAGACTTTTTGACTGTGCACATAGGATAGAATCGTCGGATAGGCTGAACGGACATTTTGACATGTGATTGTTAGGGTAGCCACGTTTAACCTAGAAATGAACCCTAATAGGATTGATGAAAAACGCGACCTGACACCATCGCTTGACTCATTTCAGACGGACCATCGCCAACGGGACGCTTCGACGGGACACTCCGGACAGACGACGCACTCACCACCGCAGGCAAGTGTACTCACTTGTACCTTCGGCCGTGTTTAGGCATTAGACTCTTAGAACTGTTAAAACGTAAACAAAGAGAACCGGATGTGAAATGATAGCGTCCGGGACCTCCTTTGATGGCTTAGACTTGACGACGAAGTCTAAGCGCAACAACTACAACAATTGACACCTTAGGGTTTTCTTGTGAGCGCATGCGTGTGGACACCACTAGAATAACAATTCCTTGCCTGTCATGTCGTGCCCTATTACACAAAGAGCCTCCGGGCGTTTCGGATGCTCTCCACGCGAGAGTGATCCCTGTTACAAAAAAAGCCTCCGGGCGTTTCGGATGCTCTCCACACGAGAGTGATCCCTGTTACACAAAAAGCCTCCGGGCATTTCGGATGCTCTCCTAGCGAGAGTTATCCTTGTACCTTCTTGTCCTGAGCACTTGGGTTGGGGTAGGGTTGATCGTGCGCACTGGGAGAGGGTCTGATCCCCCTCGAACCGTAAGGCATGAATCCTTCGAGTCACATGTGTCTTGTCCCGTCTTGTCTTGCCCTGTCTTGTCTCGTCCCTCTTAGGTTAGTCCCGTAGTCGGTAGCACACGCTACGGCTACCGCTTGACGCGTTTACTTTTCCTGTTCCATTTACTTTCTATAATTGCCATGTATAACCTCAGCATGTTAATCAACCAGTAAACCGTTGTTTAAATTAAAATACACTTGCAGTAGAGTCTAACATCTCTGTGTAGACTTTACCTGACGTACAGTTCCTTTTCTCTTGGGTGATGTACGTCAGGTGTCGAGCCGGAGTTCATGGACAAGGCAGACTTACCGGACTACGTGGAGCCCGAGGACGTCGACCCAGAGTACGTGCCTGACGAGGACCAGACCTTGGGGTCTTTTCCGTCGCTGCCTTTCAGAGGTTACTACTTTTAGTTTGCTCTCTTTTGGCAGTTTGTTGCCATGCTTAGGCTTCTCTTTTTAGACTTTTGTACTTGCTGGATATTATCTCTCTATATTAATGAATGTCACTTTTTTCTGTACTTTCTATTGTTCCGAATCTTATTAATGCAAGAACCTGAAAATTTTAAGATGGTACCCCCATACAGACGCTTATTGGGTCCGAGCTTCACAGCTCCGGTCCAAGCGGGCCTTAGTCATGCTTCGCCTCCGTAGTTTTGGGAAGCGGGGCGTGACAAAAAATCCGGGCCGATCACTTGTCTATGTATGCATGTCTACTAATATTCTCTAAATTCTTTAGAACCCAAATCTTATCATGCAGTTTATGCTTAGGCTTGAATTCTTCTTAACAAAGAGATGCATAAATAACTGATTAGCAAAATCCAATTTTTGACTAACACTAGTAGAAACATGTGATTTCATACTCTTTTTGCATGCAAATTTACCATACATGAAAGCTTAATTCTTTTTATCACATTTAGCATGCAAATACTTAACATGATTCTTTTCATTATTAGCTCTAGAAATGTTTTTAGATATAGAATCATGGTTACATAATGAAATTGTGCTTAAGCTAACATTGCTTTTAATCAAATTATTATATTTAAGAACAAGCTCTTCGTGTTTCCGTTAGTTCTTGAGTTCAAGACCAATGTTGTTTTGATGATGATCACCAGTATGTTCTATGCTAATCATCTCAAATGTTTTAGTCTCAGATTTACTATTGATTATCTTGATGGAGAAAAAACATATTGGTGATGTGATGATAGTTTCAAGGCTTGGTGAGAAGATTGCTTAAAGAAATATTGAGCTTCAATGTAATTGTTTTGTATTTCTTCGTTTCTTCTTTTAGAATTGATGTAACCTTGAATAGATACATACACATACTCATTTGCATCATTTCCATCTTATGGTATCTTAGAATTTGGCTAGAACCCATCCCATTTGATCCGTTGCCCAAAACATGCTTTACAGTGCTTTTGGAGCATGATCAGACGTCTGGTATAGATGCACCAGACGTTTGGTGTGTCAGCTTTTATCTTTCTTGACATATCCATTTGTCAGCTGTAGAAGCTCATTAACCAGACGTATGAACAGTGGTATAGACGTCTGACTGGTGAACTCTAGATGATTGAAAAGTGGGTGTTAGGTTTCATGAACTTTATGTTTTCTCACCCAATCTGATGAAGGATGATCAGATGCCTGAACAGTATCCCAAAAGACTGAGTGATGAACTCCAGACTTATTGTTGTCTTATGTTGGATTTTCTGTACTCTATTTCTATCTTCTAACCACTGCCAGTATTTCTATGATTAGAATTTCTCATTCATTTCTAGCTCAATAGATTTCATTCTTTAATAACTTTCTGATGTGTCCATATTTTGCATATATTTTCTGCATCGTTTCATATCATCGCCTCCAAAGTCCACATTTTCATATATCATCGTGCTTCTAACACCATATTCGAGTTTCGTATAGCTTTGTGGATTTTCAGGAGTTTTGGAGCGAATTGGAGCTATTTAGGGACATGTACACATCCTAAACATCCGGGACGTCATTGGTGAGGTTCCATGAGAGTTTGCCGAGGCAAGGAAGAAGTTTGGATGAAAGGAGGAGAAGAGAGCGAGAGATGAGAACTCTAGGCCTACATGTGTTCAGTTTCCCAGGCTACTCGATCGAGTGCATCAGCACTCGACCGAGCTGACATACAGACGTTGCAGTGGGAATGGACATGCCCTACTCGACCGAGTAGACAACCAGCTAGACCGAGCTGTATTCAAATAGAACGACTATTCTGGGCTATTCTCCAAGCATTGTAGCTCAACCGAGTAGTAAAGCCACTCGACCGAGCTGATCATATACTCGATCCGAGTCGCAACCAAACACAGCAGCGTTCTGGAGGGAGTTCAGACCTACAGTAGCTCGGCCGAGTGGAGGGGCTACTCGACCGAGTAGCCCGTATCAGCCAGAGCCAAAGAAGCAGCAAAGCGGCAGCCGCATGTAGCTCGACCGAGCGGCGTCGCTACTCAACCGAGTAGTGCGATGCGGCCAGTCAAGTTGGTGGGCCCAAGTGCCCAGATTTTCTGAGATTTTGTGGGGTCCATACCCCTTGTATATAAGCATAATTTTTAGCCTTTTAGGGGGGCTTGCTTATTTTCCTTAATTTAATTTTAGTTTTAGATCTAGAGAGAGTTTTGTGCCGTCGTTAATTAGTGAAGACAAAGTTGGGATTTTTATTGATCTCTTTTGCATGGAATCTTAGCTCCTTAATTCTTTAGTATTGATTATCGTGTTGCGATGTTTTGGTAATGATTTCTTACGTTTCTATTGCTTTTTATGTCTTGAATTGCGATGGTGATCTCTTCTCTTCTCATTAAATATTTCATTGCTTTTGCTATGATTCACGAGTAGTCTTTTCTAGGGCTAATAGATTAGCCCTAGGATCTTAGGATTTAGATGTAAAGTTAGGATTTTTAGGTTGTGTTGGCATGAAAGGGAAGTGTTTTGGTTGATCTAGCCAAATTTGTAGGAGATCTCATACGAGGATCGTGACCAGGGGAGTGGCGCGATGAATTTAAGGAATACCCTATGAATTTAATTAGGTAGGTTAGTAGATTCAATTAGGGGTTATGACCACGAGAGTGGCATGCACCTTGATGGGATCTACCGACGCCTTATATTACTATTGATGACTACGAGAGTAGCGTCAATGAGAGCATACCAATCCACACAACAAAGCTCTATCCACGAGAGTGGCATGAGTGGAGATCATTCTATCCACGAGAATGGTATGAATATTGTCGATCCTAATGCACGGATCACATGTTACCCCTATCACGAGAGCAAGGTAAGCGTGCGATACATTAGACCCATGGCGTGTCGAGCCATGAGTTCTACATCTTAGATGCGACAATCCATAATAAAGCCAATGCAACGTAAGAGTTCTAACCTAGCATCGACATCCGACAATCCTAATGATGAGTCCTAACGCCCTAGTCTTTTATTACTGGTTACAATCTTGCTTGATAGATAACCTTGCAACAACCAATCTTCTGAAATCGACTGCTAGCATTATTCTAAAGATCTAGAGATTATCCAAGACCATAATAACATTCACCTCCCTATGGGATTGATATCTTTTATACTATAAATTGACACCGTGCACTTGCGGTATCATCTGGAGTTACATTCTGGACCACGTCAAGTTTTTGGCGCCATTGCCGGGGAGGTAACGGTTATCACTTGGGTTATTTCTTAATTGAAGATAATTGTTAGCAACTCTTACCATCTCTTATCTTTCCATATTTTATTTCTTTTTATTCCTTTGCTACTGACAATATTTCTCTAAGTTTTTGTTGTGCATGAACACTCGCCTCGGGGGTCTTGACAAAGAATTATTATTTGACCTCGAGATCGAAAAGACTGCAAGAAGACTCAGAGCTGAAAAGAAGAATCATATTATTTTTGAACCAATGGCAGAGGGTAATGCTACTCCTCGTACCAGATCCATTCGGGACCATATAAAGCCAAATTTTTAAGCACATCTTCTATCTTGAGGCCGCAGCTGGCGGCAGGAAGCTTTGGCTAAAGACTGAATTGATCAACCTGATGCAGCAAGACCCCTTTCATGGGCACTCACATGAGAACCCAAACCATCATATAGACCTCTTCCTGGCGAAGTGCGACACCTTCCAGGCCAAGGATGTGCACGAGGACGCCATCAAGCTCAGTTTATTTCCGTACACTCTAAGGGACAAGGCCTCTTATTGGTTGCGAGCGCACCCTTCGAATACTTTCACAACCTGGGAGCAGTTGGCCCTAGCCTTCGTGAACATGTTCTATCCACCGTCCAAAATGGTGAGGATCCGAGGAGCGATAACCAATTTCAAGCAACTTCCTCAGGAGTTGTTATATGAGGCATGTGAGAGATTTAATGATCTACAGCATCAGTGCCCCTACTATGGAGTCCCAGAGTGGGACCTTGTTCAAAGCTTCTATAATGGGCTACAGCCTGGTACCAAGATGATTATCGACGCCTCTGCTCAAGGTGCTCTTTTAGACAAGCCACCGGAGGAGGCCATATCTTTGTTGGAACAGATGGTCTCTAACAACCAACAATGGAGCGATGAACGCTCAACACTTAAGGGTCCCGAAGTGAAGATAACTACGCACCTAGATGGGCAACTCGAGACCCTTTGCAAGCAGGTAGCAAGGATAGAATAGAGGTTGGATGCTATTCCTCTCACTCCTAGAGCTCCGGTATATGCTACTCATGAAGACTACGCTGAGCAAGGGTACGCCCCAATAGAAGTGTCCTGCAAAGGAACGGACGTACCGGTGAAGCTAGTCCATTTTATAGCTGGAGAGTGGCGGAATCAGTGGTAGAATCCGGCAGCTAGAATTCATCTCGGGTTTTCTTATAGCAACCCCAATGGAGCATTGCAACCTCCACATCAGCAGAGACCACCACCTCCACCTCAGCAACAAGGAGCGCCCCCACATCAACAATAGTATGGGTTTAGGCCATCTGGGCCTTACAGACCGCCAGGGTACTACAATCGCCCACCACAGCAATAATATGCACCGACGTCCCCAAAACCCAATTTAGAGGCGACCTTGGATGCTTTCATGAGTGGGCAAATAAAGATTACTGCAGAGAATTCGACATACTTCAGAAATATTAACACCTCCATTGATGAACTGAGGGCCCAAATGTCCCACATGAAGACACAAGGGAGATTGTCTCTCAGCCTGAGCCAAATCCTATAGGGCAGGCCAACGTAGTGGTAGCGATCACCACGAGGGTAGAAAAGAATACCGACACTGTCATAGTGCTGGTCTCTAGCAAAGCGAGCCAAAGATCATCTGTTCCTACTCAAGAGGAAGATATCACTACGTCAGCTCCTATTATTGAACAGCACAAGGAGAGATCTACAGAGGAGCTCCACACCATTGGAGAGAGGGAGGCTTTACCTTCCACGTTTCCTAGTACTACTACAGCACCGGCAGTTGCTACTACTTCAGAGAAATCTACTCCAAAGGATGCTGCCAAGGAAAAGGAAAGCCGACATCCACCACCATATCCTCAGAGACTTGCCATGGCAAAGCTAGAGAAAAAGTATGCCAAGTTCACCAAGCTTCTCAAGGGAATCCACTTGAATATCCCCTTTATGGATGCAGTCATAGAAATCCCCACTTATGCGAAATTCTTGAAGGAACTATTAGCGGGGAAGCGCAAGGAAGAATCGGTGAAACTTTTGGATAACTGCACCTCTGCCATCTAGAATTATCTACCAAAGAAGTTGCCGGGATCCCGAAAGTTTCACGATGCTGTGCTCCATTAGCGGCACCCCTATTTGCAGAGTGTTGACCAATTTGGGAGAAAGCATTAGTTTGATGCCGCTCACTATCTTTAAGAGGCTAAATACAGGAACGAAACTTGAGCCTACCGACATGAGCATTTAACTACCATTCTATTACCTATCCGGTGGGCAACGCACGTGACATTATCTTGCAAATACCGCCTGGGTTATGCGTGCCGGTAGACTTCGTGATTATGTACATGCCGGATAAAGGTAGTTCTCAGATTATATTGGGGCGTCCATTCATGGCGACCGCCGGAGTCTTGATTGACGTCCATGAGGGGACGTTATCTTTGAACGTGGGAAATATTGAGGTCGAGTTCCGCTTGCAAAAGCCAATAAAGGACCGCCCACCACCAGAGGATGCAAATTATCTTGACCTTCTTGAGGATGAGGCTACTGAAGACCATGCCATGGAGGAATTTTCCAAATATCCCATGATGACGAGCTTAGACGACAACGATGACATCGAATACCATAAGGCGTTAGCCGCCTACTTAGATTACTTGACGAGGAGCCTCCAGAGATACCATTGCTTGACCTCCCGTCGGAGACTACTACCATTATGGCTGCTGATGGCCAAGAAGGAGAGGCGCGTCAACTCCTGTCGCAAGGACTCATCGGGAAGCATGACGGGCGTATTTTGTATACGCCCAACATCCACGAGCGCCATTTAAAATATTGAAGGAGTCGAGCTTACGACTTAAAACAAGCGCTTATCGGGAGGCAACCCGAATTTTCTTTCTTTAGCTTTATATTTTCTTTTTCTATTCAAAAAAATATATAAAACCAAAATAAATATGTTTTTAATTCCTTAGAAAATAGAAAAAAATACAAAAATATAAAAATTTGATGAGTTCTTCCTTCTACAGGTTGAACTATAGAGAGAGCGCGCTAAACGACGAGGAGAAAGAGAAGGAACCAAGAGGAGCCAACTATAGCGCCATACTTAGCTTGGAGAGTCATAGGAGGCCACTTGACGGAGCAGCTACCCTGCTCGACCAAGCTACAATCAGCCTGAGGAAGCAGCTAAAAGAGCACTCTTGAAGTCAAAAGGACTCGACCGAGTTGCTTTCCTACTCGGTCGAGCTATAATCAGAGCTCTAGGAGACCAAAAACGACACTCTGTTTCTAATTCGACTCGACCGAGTAGCTACCCTACTCGGTTGAGCTACAAAAGGAGTCCAAAAGGGCTAAAAACATCGCTCTGAAAACTTACTGGACTCGACCGAGTAGCTACCCTACTCGGTCGAGCTAAAAAGGGAGCAAAAAGAGCCGAAATCAACACTCTGTTTCAATTCAGCTCGACCAGCTGAGTAAGCAGCTCAGTGTAGTGCTAGGGTGCAAATTCGAGATTTAAAAATTCAAAATTTTTTTAACTTCCTAGCTCAACCGAGCAGCTATCTCTGCTCAACCGAGTAGCCATTAGTCAAGGGGCCCACAACTAAACCGAGCCGGACTCGGTTTATATAAAACCAAATCCGACTCAGGTTAGCCCTAATTCGAAAATCCCCCCCAGCACCCGAGCTTCCTCCCTAACCCTCCGCTCGTTCCGATCGAAGCCGCCGCCATGCTCTGCCCGAGCACCGCCTACCGCCACCGACTCGGTCCGACCTCCACTCTCCCCTCGACCCCTATATTTCCCCCCTCTCTGTGCTCTAACCTCCCCCTACTCTCTCCGACGACTCGTCGGAACACCACCACGTGCCCCGACCAAGCGTCGTCGGCGACCCAGCTCGGTCCGATCGCCGCCCCCTCCTCTCCATCTCATTTCTTCCCCTCTCTCTCTCCCCCCATATCTCTCTCCTCCCCAAATCTCTCTCCCCCCAACTCCCAAATCCAACCCCTATTTTCTAATTCTTTCTAATTAAGAGCCCCGAACCGATTTATTTTCTTAATTACCAATTGATCATATCTTCATTATCATCTGCAGGTACACTTGGAGCTATTCATGGAGAAGATCGGCTTGGGATAGCTTGGGTGATTGTTTTGGTTGAGGCTTCGCATGTGCACGCGCCGGTTGCTTTCGCAGCGACTATCGGTTTCAGTATATTCGCTCCACTCCTTATTTACATTATCGTATACCGTTCTCACGTCGTTAGCCCACATTTGCATGATGCCTCATAGGTTGCGGCCTAGGAAGCCTCCGGCCAAGAAGAGGAAGGCCGCCACCACTTGTCCCTCCTCTTCTCGGCCGTCACGCTGCCACCACCGCCCACCCACTTTCAAGGAGCTCTTGGGTGCCTCCATGTATTCATACTCATCCACACGATCACCATCCCCCACGCCCTCTAGCGAAGAGACCCCACTCACTTCCCCCATCCCGACACCCACCACTCCTGCTCCTCCACCCCGACCTGTTCCGTCTCCCCCGCCCACCCTGATCAGGCTGGGCATCCTACAAGGTGTCCATAGGCTTTACAAGATCATCGGTTTCGACTGACTCCTCGTCATACATGCACGCACGTACACGCGCCTCACCCTCGAGGCGATGAGCTTCATCGTCCGAGAGGGTAACGGCATCTGCTTTTGGCTGCTTGACCGCGATGTAGTGGTCACACATGACATGATCCATGCCCACTTCCATTTCCATGCCATCCCTGACCTATCCCTTTCCTACTCCCCAAACTACGAGCTTACCACATTCGATGCTAGCAGTTTTGGCGTCGTATCACTGGCCTCCGAGGATATAGCCTTAGCAGGGCTAAGTCCTCAGCCATAGTCCAACCCTGCCTCCACTACGCCCAGCACCACCTAGCCACCACCCTCTTCTACAGGCCAGAGGTTGGAAACTCTCCCTTCCTGAGCTTACCCATCTTATGGGGATGACTCGACTTCTGCACCATTACCCCGATGACATGATCCACCCCTTCATACTTTTTGACACAGCACACTGGCTGTGTCACCACCGCATCCAGACCACCCACGCCACGATAGATATCTGTCGTGGCGGTTTTTTCACCATTTTTTCTTCCATGCTCGGCCTTGCAGTTCCAGCTGGTCTAGCGACACCCACCGGGCCTACTCGACTGGCTCTAGATGTGCTTGCTCACATGCACATCATCAGGCCACACTGTGAGCATCTCTGGATCTACTTATTAGGCACCCAATGTGAGCACCACCTCTATCTGCCCCGCCCCGATCTCACATGTGTTGACCCAGCCATGCTTGACTGGGTCATTCCTGGCATTTCCCCATCCCTCCCATCCATGTCCTTGAGCCCCCAAGAGGACCAGTCATCGATGACGACTATGATTGGGTACTCAGCTCCGATGAGGAGGAGCCCGACTTTGCTGCCCTCCTAGCAGCCCAGCCTGCCCATCCCACAAGAACTTCTATCCACACAGCTGTCAGTGCTCTCACCATTACCACTACCACCACCCTCACCACTTCCACACCCACCACCACCATAGTGATTTCCAGGGCTGTCCACGCCTCTATCCCCGAGGTCACTACTTCTATCTCTCCCATGCCCGAACCTGAGGACACGTCTATCTGTGTTGCTCAAGACCTTACTTTTTCCATTATTTTGGAGCCTACTGTTGTTGTCCCCACCATTTTGACCCTGCCAGCACCCTATTTGCACCTGTGGACCCACTCACTTCCATTTCAATCACTCTAAGGTCCATGGCTACACTACCTGGCACTTCTTTTATCCCCGCATCAGCCGTATTCTCTGAGAACGTCATGGTGTCTTTCACCACTTCTGTTGCCACGATGACTCCCATTTCTGATGCTGCTGCTGCTTCTGTCTCTACACCGGATCTCGAATCCATTACAATCCCATCCTCTTCCAGCGAGATCCCTACTAGACCGCCCTCTCCTGATTTTGTCTTCAGACCTCATTCTTCACATGGATGAGGCCATGCTAAGAGGGTCGTTTCTAGTAGTTCTTCATATGGACCTGGTTCCCGTGTCACTGAAGCATGTTTGACCGCTGTGGAGACAGAGGTTGCTCGCTTGAGGCGTGCCTTTGACACCCTTACCCGCTTGGTCGCCACCCACCAGCAGTCAGTTGAGCGAGGCCTCACTACTATTCTTGATATTTTGAGGACGCAGTGTGCACCAGCTGTCATACTCGCACACGCTCCTCCTACCCGACCAGACCCTCCTCCTCATGTCACTCATTCTGTTGAGTCGGTTGAATCACTGGTCGACTCATCTGTTGTTGATACACCCATTCTTACACCTGTTGACACACCTGCTGTCACACTTTCTTCTTAGCCAGTCGCACCTTTTGTTGACCTGCCGGTCGACACACTTGTCGAGCCTCTACCTGTTGTCCCATCATCTGGTCCCCAACATTTGGACCCATCACCAGCCACCCAGGGTAATGCCGCTACTTGATTCTTATATTACTTTTGCTCATGTCTCTTCCCCCCATATTTTGTGCCCATCTGTCTCTTTGGGGACATGTTCTTGCATAGCTTGGGGGAGACCCATTTTGCACCATCTACATATACCATCTCATTCCATCTATATATACCCCACTTGCATCATACCATCATTTGCATCATCTGCCTGCTTGTCCATATTTTTGCATTTAGGCATTTGGTGATGCATCCGCATTTGCACTTCCCCTTTTTTATTTTATTTTTTTATTTGTACAGTTCATTTTTTAGTTTACCTTTTTATTTCTCTACCCACCCCACCCTAGCGTTATTTCCCGCCTTGCACACGTGTTCTCAGCAGTGAGGACACTGCTGTGTTTAGCTTGGGGATGAGCGATATCGCTTTTTATTTTCATTTCTTATATATTTTCTTCCATTTTACACCTTTTTATTTTTATTTTCCACTTTTTTCCACCATTTCATTTTTTTCCTTTTAGCATCATATTTTCCATGTTTTGGTATGCTTGCATGCTTGTTTCTAATTTATTGTCCCACATTTCTTTTCCCCTTTTGCTAGATATATTCCATATTGTTGCCGGGTGGAACTCGCGTACAATGAATTTGTATTGAGGGGAACCAAGGGCACGGTGGTTATATTGATAAGAGGGTTTTGGTGGGCTATTTAACAAGTGATTAGTGGAGAGAAGAGGCTAAACTTGCCGCCGGGAGAGGCCATGGAGTCAAATCTCACCGGACGCGGTGGAGGAGGATCGGACGGCGGGAGCCGAAGGCGGATGAAGACCAAGGGGCGAGCTTCCCTGCACCACGAGCAACTCGTCAGAAGGGCCGGGTTGGGGTCCAACCCTTAGCCCCTCCGATGCCTAAGTCAGTAACTGGACTTAAAGCGGGGGTTAGGCATGCAGGTCGGACTGAGGGTGTGTTGACCGTACGTGACGAGCTATATGTGGGAGGGCAAAGATATGGACGACCTTTGCTCTCGTGTGTGAATAATGGGATTCAGATGGAATTTGCCAACCCCCTCACCGTAAGAAGTGAGGGGGTATTTATACCTGATGGGAGATGATTAGGTGGGGCTGACCTGGCATGCTGACTCGACGTGCTGAGCTGGCTCGGCTATCAGTGGAAGCTTCGGACAAGGATGTCAGGAACAGGAGTGTCCGCCTTGCTTTTGTCAGATGGCGCAACGGCCAGGAGCACTTTTGTCAGGGTGTCAGGGCCGAAAGCATTAAGTGTCAGGGGGCTCAGCGGCCAGGGGGTGCTTTGTCAGATGGTCAGGCGGTGCTAGTGTCAGTCGTGTCCTTACACCAGGTTGTTTGTCGTGCGTGATGAATTAAAGGTCCGGTGATGCTATCCCCGGTGGCGGGGTTCGTGTGGACCTGCCGGGTCGACCTGTTCGTGGGTTGTCCGGCCTGGCCGTGCACCTTTTCGGTCGCGGGTCGTGGACCGCTGGCAGGGAGGGATATGCACGTGCCTCTGTCAGCATCCCAGGCTGCGCTATCTCGGACCTCCAGGCTGGCAGTCCTTTTGCAGAGGGGTGAGTCAATGAGGTATATCAGTGGTTCTGGGTGGGAGTCGGACTCCTACGATCTTTGGGTCGTAACAATTGCCTCCGGCATTCGAGTGCGAGGCGAAAGCCCGGCTCGGCTCGGATGACGTAACACTACCTCCCTTCTAACATGGTTCGGACTTGGGTCCGCACTCAGGAGTGGCAACGCGGCTCCCGCGGAGTATTGCCCGCTGTTGCAAGAGATCTAGATGATATTTACAACAATAGGGCAGGTGTGACCAAACCCGTGGTCAGGTCGGGAGGTTGTTTTAACTCGTCACCCACTAGTCTTCCGGACTGGCTGTTTCATCTGGTTAAGAGCAGGAGGAAGGCTGGCAGGCGGGACTTCCCATGGGTAAGGGGAATATCCTATCAGAGGTCGTGGAGTGGAAGCGATCACCGGTGGGGGAAGTGTGGTCCGTCGGTGGACATCGGCCTTCTCCGTAGCTCGGTGGGGCGTCCTGGGCTTTTTCATACCTGGTGTGAGGGGATGCGATTCCCTCTCGTATATCTTCTCATCCTCCCTAAACTCTAAAGGGGGGGTACTTATAGAGGGATTTTACGGAAGGGTTTGCCTTGGATAATGTGAGGGACTAGCGCCATTAATGGGCTCCGCCGAATCACGTGCTTTGGGAACCGCTTTTTCCTGGCGGCATCTGACACGATTCGTCTGTCCTGGCCTCTCGGGGGACGTGTTGCTGCTGATGGCATGTTTTCCGAGCGTCCTTTCGTTTCGTCGAGTCGCATCATGGTGCTGCCTTATCAGGACCAGGAGTATACCCGACAGGTATTGTTTCGCGGTTCCTGGTTTGCGACCGGTCCTCCCCGGTTTACGTGCCCTTGTCCTTATTCCCAGGATTGAGTTTTTGAGGATCGTGGGCCTAAACGGGGCGGGGGAATCTAGATGTGGTTTGGGTGGCCGGTCCCGGGTAGTTGGTCGCTGTGCGGTCCGAACCGGTTAGCCCCTGTCGAGGTGAGCGTGTCGCCCCTGGGAAGCCGGTCTTTGCCGTGTTTTATCACTGGTGTTACCTATTTTGTTTTCTTGCGTGAGTACAAGTACTTCCCCCAACATTCCCTTGTCCGAGAGCGCAAGGTCTGGGGGAAGGGGATGTTGATGGTCTACGTGTTGTCTTTGGGCGGGACGGAGAATCACCGGATAAGATCGGGATGAGACATGCCACCCTATCACGAACAGGGGCTAACCATAGTATGGCTGACCCTTGGGTGTCCGTCGCGAGTGGATTTTGCCTCGGGTGGAAGTGGCCCCGTAGAGCAGGCCTCAGTTCAACCCCTTCCCCTTTGTCTGAAAGGTATCGCTGATTTTAGTTGGCAAGGGGTCTCGTTTTGAAGCGTCGGTCCTTCATGGTATCGGGGGGTTCGAACTGTGGGTGTATACTTACTGGGCGTCCTAAGTTAGTACGAGGGGAGTGCGATGCTCTGTCCCTACTTTCCCCGCTGCGAGGGGTGGTCCCGTTTCGTGAGCTCGCCCAGCCCTTGGCAGGGGAATCGTTTCACGCTAGGGCATTCTCAGAAAGTTAAAGCGACTTTGATAGGGATAAATGTTTTCATTTAAATTTACAAGAACTCTTCTATGGTTCGCACACGAGTACTTAGATTATCGCCTGTTGGGGGGGTAAGATCCGGCCCTATGGCGGGCTGTGGAGCTGTCATCGCCTGCGATGAACTACCTCAGGATTTACGGGTTACCCTCTGCCGGGTGGGCCTTTTTATCTTCAGTTGTTCTTGGCGCCTAAGTGAGCGTCCTTCCTATGCGCTGAAGGGTTGCAAAGTCTCTTTGGCCAGGTGGATGCAGTAGGGAAGCTGTCTTGCTGTGGCGTTTGTCCGGGGGGGAAATCCTGACGATCAGGCCGCCTCCCCTCCATTGCTTTGTCATCTCCCTCCACGCCTCGCGGTTTGGGTTTGAGGGCGGGGTTCGGATCTCGATTGTTCTGGGGCGGGCTGACACGCCATGACTCGCCTTTTGGGTTTGTCGGGGATGCAGCCTTGCCAAGGCCCACGTCCGGAGGTCGAAGGCGAGTAGGTGTAGGCCTGCAAGCCTGGGGGGCTTTTGCCTTTCCTGTCGGCGGGGGGCGGATGCCTACCTTCCTCCGTCTCGTCTAGTTTAGAGCAGACGGAGGAGTGAAAGGTAGATTTCCCTTGTGTAAGTGGAATATCCTATTGGCGATCTGTTTGTAAGGGGAATATCCTATCGGTGGTCGTGGAGATGCAGCGACCGTCACCCAGGGAGGAGGGAACCACTGGTGGCTAGTGACCTCCCTTTTGTTAGGGCGAGGCATCTCGGCCCGTTTCCCAGTGGGTGGGGGGTGTCGGGGCCGATTTCTCATATCTTCCGAATCTTTGTCCTTCTCTCTTTCGGGAGGGTGAGTGGTGTCTTTATAGGGGGATTTTGTTGACTGTTTCCTCCCTAATTATTGCGATGAGCTGGCATTATTAATGGGCTCCTCGGAATCATGCCCGTTGGAAACCGCTTTTTGCCAGGTTGCGCTTATGGAACCTCTTTTGGGGCGTATCATTATTGGTGGCGTATTTCTCGAGCGTCCTTTCGTTTCGTCGAGTCACATTGGGGCTGCCGCCTCGGGAAGTGATGCCTCGTTTATCCCGGTTTATGTGCCCTTGTCCTCCTTCCCAAGTTCGACTTTTCAAGGATCACGGGTCTGCTAAGTTTGGGGTGTGGTTACGCGGCGAGGCCTATGTCCTGCCCCGGAGGTCTGGAGGGGGGGAGCGGGCGCGTAGCCCGGCCCGTGCCCTTCTTGTAATGCCCTACCAGCTACTGCACAAGTACTAGAGAGGGGGTGAATAGTACTTTAAAATAATAAGGCGTATAATTCCAAATTAAATTGCACACAACTACCAAATCAATTTGCGGAAGCTTAAATTGAACGACAACAATGAAATTAACAATGCAAATAAACGAAGTTAATGGGTTCGGATCCACCCAAGTCTCCCCGACTTGTTCCCGGTGATCCTACGTCCCAACCACCCGGATCCCCTCCGGATACTTGAGTTAGAAACCCTAACTCAAGATTTCCACTATGAATATCTTGTGAAAAACCTTCACAAGATCAAATCATACATGCAATGGCAAAGTGAATCCCACAACCCGGGATCACAAACTTCTCTCACAACCGAGAGAGCCAATAAGCAATATAAAGAGTTTATATGAAATAAAATACTCTTACCACAAAATCCTATACCTTGAGTTTTTCTTACCCAAAAGGTGGAATGAAGGATTTGAGGAAGATGAAGTCACCAAGCCCTAGCACCAAGGAAATGAGCAGCAATGGGTGCCTAGGGAAGAGTTGGAGACTTGGATCAAGCAATAGCTTGAAGAGCTCACCAAGAACAAGCTTCTCTCTAGATCTAGAAATGAGAGAGAATGGGTTTCTTGTGAGGAAGAGAGCTTTAGATTTGAGGGAGAATAGCTATCTCTTTAGAACTCAATGAATCTCTTAATGGCAGCTCTATTGAAGATAGAAATGACCTAGGTTCGTATTTATAGGAACCCAAAAACATAAGTTAGGTCAATCTCCAACGGAAAGAAATCTGTGAGAATTAGTCGGTCAAAGAACACTCACTGACCGACTAGTTCATCAACTAGTCGGTCAGTCACAAAGCATGGACCGACTAAGAGCAGATCTGAGAAGAGATAGAATTTCAGACCTAGAAAACTAGTCGGTCCAAGAACACTGTCTGACCGACTAGTTTCACAACTAGTCGGTCATCCAATGAACGTAGACCGACTAAGAGGCAAAACAACATAGTCTGAAGGCAAGTTGACTTAGTCGGTCCAAGAACAAAAGTTGACCGACTAGATTGTCAACTAGTCGGTCATCAAACGTTCTTAGACCGACTAACGGTAAACAGTAGCTTAGGAGAAATTTGGCATGTACAGTAAATCACAACTAGTCGATCAAAGAAGCATCACTGACCGACTAGTTCACAAACTAGTCGGTCGGTGAGTCAACGTAGACCGACTAACTGTAAACAGTAAAGAACAAAGATTTAACTGACTGAAACTAGTCGGTCCAAGAACAGTGGCCGACCGACTAGATCACCATCTAGTCGGTCAGTACTTGTTCTTGTACCAACTAACATGCACACCAAAGTCCGAATCGAAGCGCGACGCTTCGAGGAAGTTAGAGTGAACTTGTGCAAGAATCCTAGAGCTACGAAATGAGCGAAATGAAGATAGAAACGTAAGATATACTCAAGGCTTAACATTCTATCAATCGAAACTAAAAGACTATAAATAAAACCTTAATAAACGGTCTTTGAGAGCTTCGATTGAATCTTCATTACTTCAAAGCGTTGCAAGAGCTTCAACGAAGCTTTAGGCTTGAATACGAGCTTTTGGAAGTGTTGAGATGTCGCTTTGAATATTCTCGTGAAATTGGCGACGATCTCCAATACTGCGCTCACAAATTGTTAGTTCATGAATTATTTATGTTTGCTCATCATCCAAAACCAAATCCGGGGAGTCCAATATTCAACATTCTCCCCCTTTTTGGTGATGACAAACCAACATAAATAATAATCAAAGATAATAATTCAAATGTAAAATACTTACTCCCCCTGCATTGATGACACGTTAATTCCAAAATGAATATAAATGAATTGCATCAAGCAGACGAGTAAGATAAACAAAGTGAATTGATTTTTGAAATATCGGATTTTGAAAATCCTTATATGTATCTTAACTCCCCCTGAATCTAACATATCAAACTAGATTCTTGGAAATTGAGTTAAATTTTCATTTGCGCTATTTATTATCATTATCTCTCCCCCTTTGGCATTATCCCAAAAAATGGGGGGCATACAACGACAACAATTAGGAAACGTAAAATCCAACATCGGGAGTCGTAGACAAAGACAATGGACCAACTTGACACTAGGGGAAAAATGTGGAAATCAAAACAAGGTGTGTCAAATTTTCCATTATCAATAAAAATCAACGATAATCAAAATCATCAAAAATACCAAATGTTTATTCATTTCTTGAATAAAGAAACATACTCTTCAATATTCAATATTCTTGGTTAAATTTGTGCATGGAAAATAATTCTATACAATTATAGAATTTAAATCTATTTAACCAAGTTTTCATGCGTCGATTCGATATCACATTTCAAATATATTCATCGAATATTAAAATTTGCACGACGAATAAAAGATAAAGTGAACGATGATGAACATATATATATATATAGACAACATGAGTACATCCAAAAAAATATATATCACGTCGAATATATGAGATACATCATATCAAGCGCTACATATCATCAAAAAGAAATACATCATCATCATCATCGAAATCAATACTACTACAAAAAGTACATCATCATCAACATATCATAAAATCCAACACCGACAACCAGAAAGCACAAAAAAAATACATCAAAGCATCTCTCAACCCCATCCTAACCCAAAACACTCTCACTAAGAAATATCATCCAAAACGTATATGGAGAGTCCTCGGAACAACGATCACGAGGAGGAGGCTGGATCTGCAGCGTCCGTGGGTCCAGTCGATGGAGTGGACTCAGGATCTGCAGGGAGTAGAGGCGTCTCAACAGATGGAATCGTCGGGGCAGGAGTCAAGATCTCAGCAACAGGCTCAACAGCAGCATGAGTCTCGACAGAAGCAGCAGCAGCAGATACATGAGCAGGCTCGGAAACTGGGTCAGCAGCAGGCTCAGAAGGCTGAAGAGCTGCAGCAGATGGCTCTGGAACACCGGAAGAGGTGGCAACTCCAGGAGCAGAAGTGGAAGTACCAGCAGCAGCAGTACCAGCAGAAGTGCCCTCGGGGGCACGAGTCGAAGCACGACAGAGCTCCTCAATGTCCTCCTCAGCCATCTCATCAAACTCCTCATCCTCAGACACGGAAGGAGGAAGCTCAACACCCATCTGACGAGCCATACGGCAGACTACCTCCTCGGCACGAGCCAAGCGGGACTCGTGACGACGAAGTATCCGTAGGACTTCATCCAGGGTGGCAGAAGGAGCAGCAGAGGCACTGGCAGAGGCAGGGACAGACGCAGAAGGTGTCGTCCTCTGAACGTGACGAAGCGCCGCCAGAGATTTCTTGACGGCCGTCGCATTCAGGGGAGGACCAAGGGGACGCTCATCGTCACGAGGCAATGTGACACGAAAATGACGAAACACGAGGGTCAACATGCAAGGAAATGGGATATGAGCCGATTTATTGGACTTTCGAATACACTCGAAAGAGTCAATCTTATCGAGTATAATTCGAGCCCAATTAATCGAGCTCCCCATGAAGATCGCATAGATAAGCTTCAAAAATGGCTGGGATGGTAAAGATGAGGAGCCGTACTTGGGAAGCAAGCACGACTTCAGAATCAGATTTAGGACCCATGCATTTGGCTTGAAGGATTTAGATGGCACGCCAATCATGGCAGGAGGAATCTGATGGAAAATCTCTGAAAGGATGGTCTGATCAAGAGAAGAAATATCATCTACCGAGATATCAGAAGGAAGAAGGCCAGACGAAGAGATACCCAAAATCTCTCCTAAGATTTCCGCAGTGAGGACTATAGGAGTCCCCAAAACGGTCGTCTCAACAGAGTGGGTCTCATCGTACTGACCCCGGATCCTATTCGCATAGAAAAGCTTCACTAATCTAGGGTAGGGGTGAGGATTCGCCTTCGGGTCATATCGAAGGTAATCGAGAAGACCCGACGACGACAGAAGATCAGCTAACCCTATGAAGTCGCTAAACTGGACGAAATGCTCCAGAAGCAGCGGGCAATGTTCGATACGGTTATACGCCGCGAGACACAAAGGGTCATCGCGACATAAGGAAATATCGACACCGCCCACCGGCAACGGACCCTTTCCCTTAGGCTTACGGGTAGACGTACGAGGGTGGGTGCTAGACTCGGGATGAATAGGAGGAGTGGGTTCCCTATGAGTCTGTGTCTCGGGGTTATACTTCGTATCGGAATCGGTAGGAGTATGGAACGAAGAAGGAGAGGCAAGAGATTTGGCCTTTGGCTTAGGTTTGGGCTTGGGTTTGGGTTGACCTCTAGGTTTAGCGGTTGTCGTCCTCTTCTTCTTGAGAGGAGGAGAAGACGACGAAGGATGGGTGGTCTTGGCTCTACGCTTCGGAGGGGTTGGGTGCTCGGGGTCCGAAGAGATTGGATCAACGGTCATCGGAGAGGGGCCAGAGGAAGTGATCGGAATGCGTGTTCTTGCCATAGTCGAAGCAAGACACGAGATCAAATCAACGAATCCTAGCACAACCCTAGGAAATCCGAAACCCTAGAGGAAGAGATTTAGAACCCTAGGCAGAGAAACCTAACCCTAAACTGAAAAAGGAACCCTAGATAGGAGAGGGAGGAGGGAGGTTTACCCTAGGAGGAAGAACGACGGCCGGCGACGGCGGAGATGATCGGAATGAGGCCGGAAATCGATCGGAAGTGGAAGGGTCGGGGTTTTGAGCTGGAGGAGAAAGAGGGTTTCGATCGACTAGAATGAGAAAGAACCGACTAAAATCATTTTAAGTCGGTCGAGATCGCAATTTACCAAACAGTCCCTGGCACAACTAGTCGGTCACAGTTCAAGCACTGACCGACTAGATCATGATCTAGTCGGTCGGTCAATGAGCTTGAACCGACTAGTTGTAAACAGTGGCTGAAACCAAGATATACTGACAAGATTTAGTCGGTCTGCGTTCATGTACTGACCGACTAGATAACAATCTAGTCGGTCGGTCACTGAACATGAACCGACTAAAGAGTCAAAAATTTGAAAATCAAGTTCTCTCCATAATATGCTTGGACGATAAATCTCAAAACTCTCAATAAACATCCAAACTACCCCATTAATCATCGAAAAACAGAAATTTGACGATTACGCACAAATCGAACGAAAAATCAAGATATCACATAAAATTCCCGAAAAGTCCAATAATTCTAGCATGAATGAGATATTGCCAAATATAATAGCATGCAAAATTATTGAATGAAACATGAATCCTATATCTCGGATTCACCCATAATCCCCAATTCTCGACGCAACCGCACAAAGGAGTCCTCCTTTAGGGGTTTCGTGAAAATATCGGCGATTTGCTTTTGGGTTTCAACGTACACTAGAATGATGTCCTTTTTAGCAACATGATCATCTAAAAAGTGGTGTCGGACATCTATGTGTTTCGAACGGGAATGATGTACCGGGTTCTTGGAAAGACATATTGCACTTTGGTTGTCAACCATGATAGGGCAAGTATCACAATTTATACCAAAGTCTTTAAGTGTGTGTCTCATCCAAAGAACTTGAGCACACGCGGCACCGGCGGCAATATATTCCGCCTCGGTGGTTGAAAGTGATACGGAATTTTGCTTCTTGGAAAACCAAGAGACAAGAGAATTTCCTATAAAATGGCAAGTGCCACTAGTACTTTTCCTGTCGGATTTGCATCCCGCATAATCGGCATCACTATATGAGATTAACTCATATGTGCTAGATTTCGGATAAAGTAATCCAAAATCTAAAGTGTAACTTAGATAGCGAAAAATGCGCTTTACCGCTACTAAGTGAGATTCCTTAGGTTGAGACTGATAACGAGCACATATACATACGGCAAACATAATATCGGGCCAACTTGCGGTAAGATAAAGCAAACTACCTATCATACCTCGATATAGACGAATGTCTACATCCTTACCGCCCGTATCCTTGTCAAGATGCGTAGTCGTGCTCATTGGAGTCTTTTTCCCGGAGGCATTCTCCATTCCAAATCGCTTTAGCAACTCCACCGTGTACTTCGTTTGGTGGATGAAGATTGCATCGTTCATTTGGCGAATTTGGAGACCTAAGAAATATTTGAGTTCGCCCATGTGGCTCATCTCAAATTGTTCCTTCATCACATTAGAAAATTCTTCGCAAAGAGCGAAGTTAGTAGCACCGAAAATGATATCATCAACATAAATTTGAACTAATAAAATATCATTATTCGCATGCTTAATAAAAAGTGTTGAATCGGCTTCGCCCATTTTAAAATTCAAATCCAAAAGAAAATTCTTTAGGCGATCATACCAAGCTCGAGGAGCTTGTCTCAAACCATAAAGAGCTTTCTTTAGTTTAAAAACGTGATTTGGAAATTTTTTTCATTTACGAAGCCCGGAGGTTGAGAAACGTAAACTTCCTCAACGACATCTCCGTTTAAAAAAGCACTTTTAACATCCATTTGAAATAATTTAAAATTCTTATGGCATGCAAAAGACAAAAGTAATCTAATTGATTCTAATCTAGCTACCGGAGCGAAAGATTCTTCGAAATCGATACCTTCCTCTTGACGATAGCCTTGAGCTACTAACCGAGCTTTGTTCCGGACGACGACTTGGTTTTCGTCGGATTTGTTCTTGAAGATCCACTTTATCCCTATGACGGTGTGGTTCTTCGATGGCAATGGAACAAGCTCCCAAACTTCATTTCTCTCGAATTGAATGAGCTCCTCCTCCATGGCTAAGATCCAAGCGCTATCTTCGCATGCTTCATTAATATTCTTTGGCTCTATCGAGGAGGCAAAGGCACAATGAGCGAAGTAGTTCACTTGCGATCTCGTCTTGACACTATCATGGATATTGCCAATGACTTGCTCATGAGGATGGTCACGAACGGTATGAAGCCGTTTGGGAATACCTTGATCACTAGGAACATTCTCAATAACTTCGTTAGTTGGGTTAGTCTCAATAGAATCAATAGAATCATTAGACTTAGAATTATCAAATGAATCACATAAAACATCCATAGAATCATTATCATTTGAAATTCTAGTTGGAACAAATCCTTCATTAAATGAGACATGAAGCGACTCCTCGATCGTTGAGGTTCGTTTGTTGAATATCCGGTAGGCTTTGCTACGCGAAGAATATCCAACAAAAATCCCCTCATCGGATCTCGGATCGAATTTGTCCAAACTACCATATGTGTTCTTAATAAAACATTTCGAACCAAAAACACGAAAATGTTTAACTTGAGGCAACCTACCAAACAACAATTCATAACAAGTTTGTTTAGTGCCGGGCCTCAAAAGTATTCTATTAAACACATAGCAAGCGGTGTGTACCGCTTCCGCCCAAAATTGATGGCCAAGTTGGCTATCATCAAGCATAGTGCGAGCACACTCCACTAGCGTCCTATTCTTTCTCTCAACTACACCATTTTGAGGAGGTGCACGAGGGAAGGAGAAGGTGTGAGTAATACCAACTTCATCACAAAATGTCTCAAAAGACTCATTCTCAAATTCACCTCCATGATCACTACGAATAGTGACAATGGTGGTTCCTAAGAGATTTTGTACTTTCTTAACAAAAATTGTGAAGTTTTCAAAAGCTTCATTTTTATTACACAATGAAAATACCCAAGTAAATCTTGAATAGTCATCTACGATGACAAGTCCATACCTTGCATTTCCTAAGGAAGCTACTCTAGTTGGCCCAAATAAATCTAGATGTATCTAGTGGCCGTTTAGTAGAGATGCTTTTCTTAGGTTTAAATGAAGATTTAGGAAGCTTGCCACGTTGACAACAATCACAAAAACTTTTCTTTTCAAAAACAAGCTTCGGAAAACCTTTAATAGAATTCAATTTTGAAAGCTTATATAGTGTTCCAAAGTTCACATGTCCAAAGCGTCGATGCCATAAGTGTTGTTCACTTGTGTTGGCAACGAGACATTGTTCATATGACTTAGGAAGATCCAAAATATAAATGTCTTTACGACGAGTTCCGGAAAATAATAATTTTTCATTATCCTTTCTTAAAATATGACACAATCCTTTCGCAAAGCTAACTTTGTAACCTTTGTCACAAAGTTGGCTTATTGAAATAAGATTATGATTTAAACCACTAACAAGATAAACATCACTAATTAATGGTTTAGAAGGGTTACCGACTTTACCAACACCTACGATGGTTCCGCTCTCGTTGCCTCCAAATACGACGCGGTTTCCATTCGCAATGGGAACCACTCCGGAGAGCAAACGAGCGTCACCCGTCATGTGTTTGGAACACCCGCTATCGAGTATCCAATTCCCTTTGGAGCTAAATTTAAATTTGTTGCTCCTTTTCTTTTTCTTTTCCTTGAGTACCTAAAGATAGACAATTTCATATCATGGTACCCAAGGTCATTGGGTCCAAGGGATTAGACCTTTGGAAGCCAAGTCCAAGTGGACTTAGACTTCCCCACATAATTCTTACTATGCACAACATCCGAAAAATAAGCATTCATATACATTTGTTTTTCGTCCATGCTTGTGTCCTTTGGGCTCCAAATAGTGAAAATTTTGGGAGCCATCATCCTATTGGGTGCATGCATACGACGTTGAATTCTACGTGATGCATGTTGTGGATAGGCATATGGGACATGATGGAATGGTGCACGATGAGAATTATTCATATGATGAGATGGGTGTACATATGCATGTGTGGGAACACGGATGAAGTCACCAAGCCCTAGCACCAAGGAAATGAGCAGCAATGGGTGCCTAGGGAAGAGTTGGAGACTTGGATCAAGCAATAGCTTGAAGAGCTCACCAAGAACAAGCTTCTCTCTAGATCTAGAAATGAGAGAGAATGGGTTTCTTGTGAGGAAGAGAGCTTTAGATTTGAGGGAGAATAGCTATCTCTTTAGAACTCAATGAATCTCTTAATGGCAGCTCTATTGAAGATAGAAATGACCTAGGTTCATATTTATAGGAACCCAAAAACATAAGTTAGGTCAATCTCCAACGGAAAGAAATCTGTGAGAATTAGTCGGTCAAAGAACACTCACTGACCGACTAGTTCATCAACTAGTCGGTCAGTCACAAAGCATGGACCGACTAAGAGCAGATCTGAGAAGAGATAGAATTTCAGACCTAGAAAACTAGTCGGTCCAAGAACACTGTCTGACCGACTAGTTTCACAACTAGTCGGTCATCCAATGAACGTAGACCGACTAAGAGGCAAAACAACATAGTCTGAAGGCAAGTTGACTTAGTCGGTCCAAGAACAAAAGTTGACCGACTAGATTGTCAACTAGTCGGTCATCAAACGTTCTTAGACCGACTAACGGTAAACAGTAGCTTAGGAGAAATTTGGCATGTACAGTAAATCACAACTAGTCAATCAAAGAAGCATCACTGACCGACTAGTTCACAAACTAGTCGGTCGGTGAGTCAACGTAGACCGACTAACTGTAAACAGTAAAGAACAAAGATTTAACTGACTGAAACTAGTCGGTCCAAGAACAGTGGCCGACCGACTAGATCACCATCTAGTCGGTCAGTACTTGTTCTTGTACCAACTAACATGCACACCAAAGTCCGAATCGAAGCGCGACGCTTCGAGGAAGTTAGAGTGAACTTGTGCAAGAATCCTAGAGCTACGAAATGAGCGAAATGAAGATAGAAACGTAAGATATACTCAAGGCTTAACATTCTATCAATCGAAACTAAAAGACTATAAATAAAACCTTAATAAACGGTCTTTGAGAGCTTCGATTGAATCTTCATTACTTCAAAGCGTTGCAAGAGCTTCAACGAAGCTTTAGGCTTGAATACGAGCTTTTGGAAGTGTTGAGATGTCGCTTTGAATATTCTCGTGAAATTGGCGACGATCTCCAATACTGCGCTCACAAATTGTTAGTTCATGAATTATTTATGTTTGCTCATCATCCAAAACCAAATCCGGGGAGTCCAATATTCAACACTTCTCTGGTTTGGGTGGCTAGGGTTGGCCCTGCCCCAGAGGTCTTGAGGGGGGGAGCGGGCGCGTAGCCTGGCCTGTGCCCTTCTCTGGTTTGGGTGGTGAGGGTTGGCCCTCTATGGTTTGGGTGGCGAGGGTTGGCCCTGCCCCAGAGGTCTTGAGGGGGGAGCGGGCACGTAGCCCGGCCCGTGCCCTTCTCTGGTTTGGGTGGCGAGGGTTGGCCCTGCCCCAGAGGTCTTAGGGGGGGAGCGGGCGCGTAGCCCGGCCCGTGCCCTTTTCTGGTTTGGGTGGCGAGGGTTGGCCCTACCCCAGAGGTCTTGAGGGGGGAGCGGGCGCGTAGCCCAGCCCGTGCCCTTCTCTGGTTTGGGTGGCGAGGGTTGGCCCTGCCCCAGAGGTCTTGAGGGGGGGAGCGGGAGCGTAGCCCGGCCCGTGCCCTTCTCTGGTTTCGGTGGCTAGGGTTGGCCCTGCCCCAGAGGTCTTGAGGGGGGGAGCGGGCGCGTAGCCCGGCCCGTGCCCTTCTCTGGTTTGGGTGGCTAGGGTTGGCCCTGCCCCAGAGGTCTTGAGGGGGGAGCGGGTGCGTAGTCCGACCCGTGCCCTTCTCTGGTTTGGGTGGCTAGGGTTAGCCCTGCCCCAGAGGTCTTGAGGGGGGGAGCGGACGCGTAGCCTGGCCCGTGCCCTTCTCTGGTTTGGGTGGCGAGGGTTGGCCCTGCCCCAGAGGTCTTGAGGGGGGAGCGGGCGCGTAGCCTGGCCCGTGCCCTTCTCTGGTTTGGGTGGCGAGGGTTGGCCCTGCCCCAGAGGTCTTGAGGGGGGAGCGGGTGCGTAGCCCGGCCCGTGCCCTTCTCTGGTTTGGGTGGCGAGGGTTGGCTCTGCCCCCGAGGTCTTGAGGGGGGGAGCGGGCGCGTAGCCCGGCCTGTGCCCTTCTCTGGTTTGGGTGGCGAGGGTTGGCCCTGCCCCTGAGGTCTTGAGGGGGGGAGCGGGCGCGTAGCCCGGCCCGTGCCCTTCTCTGGTTTGGGTGGCGAGGGTTGGCCCTGCCCCTGAGGTCTTGAGGGGGGGAGCGGGCGCGTAGCCCGGCCTGTGCCCTTCTCTGGTTTGGGTGGCTAGGGTTGGCCCTGCCCCAGAGGTCTTGAGGGGGGAGCGGGCGCGTAGCCCGGCCCGTGCCCTTCTCTGGTTTGGGTGGCGAGGGTTGGCCCTGCCCCAGAGGTTCGGAGGTTCGCGCTGAAACACTCACGTGGAAACAACCAAGTTGGGGAAAGCGGGTAGATGTGTATCTTGTCTATATAAAAGAAAAACTTACAACTGTTGGTAGAACTTTAGCAGGTGCTTTGCATTCCAAGGATGGGCTAGCTCACTCCCGTCTGGGGTTGCCAAGATGTATGTGCCTGGTCCGATGATATCGATGACCTTGTAGGGCCCTTCCCATTTGGTGGCCAGCTTTCCCCGAAGGGCGGTCTCAGGTCTGAAGGTGGCGTCTCTGAGGACCAAGTCGCCGATCTTGAAAGTCTGCTGCTTCACCCGGGAGTCATAGTGTCGTGCCATCATCTGGCTGTGCCTAACGAGGTTTGTCAGGGCTCGGTCTATTATCTCGTCCACCAATTCAAGACTGAGGCTGAGCCCCTCTCCATTGATCTCTTCGTCGAAGAGTTTTAGCCGGAGCGTCTCTTCTCCAATTTCTACGGGAACGACCGCCTCCGATCCGTATGCCAGCATGAACGGGCTTTCTCCGGTCGAGGCCTTGTGGGTGGTGCGATAGGACCATAGGATTCCCGGCAGCTCGTCGACCCATGCCCCAAGGGCGGCGTCCACCTTTTTCTTCATAGGGTTCAAGATGCATTTATTTGCGGCCTCCGCCATTCCGTTGCACTGCTGGTGGGCAACTGATGCGAAATGGAGTTTGATCCCCCAGCCCGAACAGAAGTCACGGAAGCCTTCGCAATCGAACTGCCTTCCATTATCCGTGACTATCGAGCGGGGTATCCCGAAGTGATATATAATGGACTGCCAGATAAAGCCCTTCATGTCCGTCCACGTGATACCTGCCAACGGCTCGGCCTCCACCCACTTCGTGAAGTAGTCCACGGCGACGACTAGATATTTTCTTCCCCCGGAGGCCTTCGGGAAAGGCCCAAGGATGTCGACTCCCCATTTGGGGAATGGGATCTGGCTCACAATGGGCATCAAGTTAGCCGGAGGTGCAGTCGTTCGTCGGCAGAATTTCTGGCACGCCTCGCACCTCTTGACATATTGAACCGTGTCCTGGATCATTATCGGCCAATAGTACCCCTAGCGCATTATTTTGTGGGCGATGGTGCGACCGCCATGGTGGTTTTCGCAGAAGCCTTCGTGCACTTCGCGGATGACTTGCTCAGCCTGCTCCAGGCCCAAGCACTTTAGATAGGGCAGGACGTCGAAGTTGGCGCGGCGGAGGCGGTACAACACTCCGTCGAGGAGTACGAATGACAGGGCCAGTCTCTCCACCTTTTTAGCCAGCATCTGCTCCTCGGGCAGGTCCCCCGTCTCCAAGTACTTCATAATGGGGGTCATCCACGTCGTCACTGTGCCTGCACACATTAGTTCTTCTTCGTCAATGGTTGGGGTCAATAGGCTTTTGACGTAGGTGGCCTTCCCGATCTCAGCCGCAGAGGAGGAAGCCAGCTTAGACAGGGCATCCGCCCGAAGGTTGTTGGAGCGGGGCAGGTGCTGGACGCCCGCCTTCTTGAACTTGCGGAGCTCGATCTGGATGAGCTTAAGGTAGCGCTTCATCATTTCTTCTCGGGCCTCAAAGCTTCCTTGGATCTGTTGGACGACGAGCCGTGAGTCACTAAGGAGCAACATGTTCGTCGCCCCAACCGCCCTACCGAGCTTCAGCCCGTTGACCACGGCCTCGTATTCCGCGACATTGTTGGTTGCCGGGAAGTTGAAGCACAGGGCGTATTCCAACGAGCATCCGTCGGGGGTTTGAATGACGATACCCGCCCCTGTCCCGGATCCCGTCGCGGAGCCATCGACGTGGATGGTCCATAATTCACCCACGTCCATCCGGGAGGGCTCTGAGGGTTCTGCCCCCCTTGCCCCCCCGGGGGGACACGGTCACCGATGGGGGCTCTGGTTGGTCCCCTGGGGCGCACCCTGCAGTGCACTCCACCATGAAGTTGGCCCACGCCTGGCCCTTGATCGTCGTCCGGGCTTTGTATGTTATGTTGAACTCGTTGAGCTCGACACTCCAGTTGAGCATCCTCCCCGACCGCTCCAACCTCTTCAGGTTTTTCTCGAGGGGCATGTCGGTGTGGACGGCGATGGGATGGGCCTGGAAGTATGGTCGGAGCTTTCGAGCTGTGGTGATCAGGCAGTAGGCGGCTCTCTCGATGGGACTGTAGCGAGTCTCCGCCTCCCGGAGGATCTGGCTGGCGTAGTATACAGGGCGCTACACGCCCCCTTCCTCCTTGATTAAGACGAAACTTACGGCCTCTTTGTTGGTTGCTAAGTACAACCCTAGGGGTTCGCCTTCTTCCGGCCGTGCGAGGAGCGGCAGACTTTGTAGGTAAGCCCTCAGCTCCGCGAACGCCCGTGCACAGTCGTCGTCCCATGGGATCACCTTCCTTTTGTCCTTAGCATCGCCAAAGGCAGTGCGCAAGACCCTGAAGAAGGGGAGCGACTTCTCCGCCGATTATGACAGGAATCGCCCCAGAGCAGCGATCCGGCCGTTCAGTCGTTGCAAGTCCCGGATCGTCTGGGGTTTCGCCATATTGATGAGGGCCGTCACCTTGTTGGGGTTCGCCTCGACCCCCCGCTTCGTTATCATGAAGCCTAGGAATTTCCCTGACTGCACGCCGAAGATGCACTTCGCGAGGTTCAGTCTTAAGTTGTATCGACGGACCCTTTGGAACGTTTCTTGTAAGTCGGCGAGGTGGTCTGGGGCCCTCCTGCTCTTTACCAGCATGTCGTCGATGTAGACCTCCAAGTTTCACCCCACCTGTGGGCTAAATATTCGGTCTACCATCCGCTGATAGGTCGCCCTGGCGTTCTTCAGTCCAAAGGGCATATTGGTGTAACAGAAGGTGCCCTTATCGGTGATGAAGGACGTCTTTTCCTTGTCCTCCTCCGCCATCGGTATCTGGTTGTGTCACGCCCCGCTTCCCAAAAATGTGGAGGCGAGACGTGAGAAGGTCCGCACAAACTTGAAGCTGTGAAGCTCCAAGTCTGATAAGCGTAAAAAACACTTATTATGGCAGGTCCTTGCAAAGAGAAACGAAACAACGATGATAATAAGGAAATGAGACGACATTTTATTGAATCTCCAAATGTCCATAAACAAATTACAATATCACAGAAAAGCCACCAGGCTAAAGGAAAAAGAGTCTAAGGCCCAACATGGCCTACAAAATATAACATACAAAACAAAGGTGCCACGCACCGACAACTAACAGGAATCCTAAAACATAAAGGAAACTCAACAAAGTCACCGGTGTCCACAAGACTCCTCCACGGCAAACACAACGTCCTCTGCAACAAGCTCTGGCTCTGAGTCTAACATGTGACACCCAAAAAAGAGAGGGGCACATGTCAGCAAGTCTAAAAAGACTTGTGCAAGGAAACGGAAAGAAAGGTAAACTAGCAACCTAGTAGTTATAGTATGATGCATGACATGGCAAATATAGCATGGAAGTGACAAGTAAAGGGAAGTACAAGTAGCACGTAGCAAGTATGGCATGGATAACAAGTTTTACAAGTTTAAACACGGACAAGTACAAGTCAAGTAAATCACGTCAAATGAACACGTCAAGTAACAAGTGGTAGTTGTGACATGTATTGTCAAGTAACAAGTACAAGTACATGGGATCACCCACACATGGATGCCCTATTGCCCGCAGGCTGTAGTCATGTACAGGGGATCACTCAGAGAGTGCCCTATTGCCCGCAGGCTGTGTTCACGCATCAAGTACAAGGGATCACTCAACGAGTGCCCTATTGCCCGCAGGCTGTGTTGACGCATCAAGTACAAGGGATCACTCAACGAGTGCCCTATTGCCCGCAGGCTGTGTTGAGCTCGTCTTCTGGAACACGAGCCAGAAAGTGTATTTAACAAGTATGGCGTAGGGGTGCACCTAGCCGGAACAAGTAGCACTAGTATGTAGCGATGCTACGCAATCACGATGAGTATTCAAGTATGCAATGACATGAGCAGATATTCGCGTACCGTTAATAGAAATTAAACGTGACAGGCAAAATGCAATGACATGAACAGATATTCGCGTACCGTTTATTGAAATTAGACATGACAGGCAAAATGCAATGGCATGAACAGATATTCGCGTACCGTTTATTGAAATTAGACATGACAGGCAAAATGCAATGGCATGAACAATATTCGCGTACCGTTTATTTAAATTAAACATGGCAGTTAAAGATGCATGGATGACATGAACAGTTAATGTGCGTACCGTTAATTGAAATTAAACGTGACATACAAGCATGATGAGGGTGACGGACCAAGCTTCGTTGTCAAGCTAGGTCAATGGCGTCTAGACGGCTATCCTTTCACCGTCTAGTCTCTTTTACGCTAAAGCAAGGTAATGGCCTAAGACATGGCCCAAACCAAGAGAGGCAAGTTTCACTTGCCTGGCACCGAGAAGAACGATCAACGAAGGCACATCACACAAATTGTTATCTACGGGAATGGATCATTGTCATGGAAAAACAACATTAGAATGGTAACTAATCCGTATTCACAATCGAACCCTACGATTTCTAATGATCCATTTTATTAGGGTTTCACAAATATCAAGTGTGGGTTATGAGATTATTAAAGGAAGAATACTACCCGTGAAGAAGCGGAGGAACGACGCCGAGAACTACGGCGACGGAAGAACGATCCGGCTCAGATCTGGAAATGGGGAAAATCTGGAGAAATGGGTTTGGATGAGGCTTTTGGGGATTTGATGAGGGTTTGTGGTTGAGGAGAGGTAGGATATGTGAAATGAGGGTTTGGATGATGATGGATGAGCTTGGGATGAAGGATCAATGGTTTGGGGAAGAAGGAGGCTCAATGGGGGAGAAATTAGGGTTTGGGGTGATGAGGAAGAAGAAGAAAACGTTTGGGGCGTATTTATAGAAAAGTGTGGCGGCTAGGGCAAAACTAGGGTTTCCTGGGCTGATTAGTCGGTCAAAGAAGGATTGGTGACCGACTAGCTTGGGAACTAGTCGGTCGGTGAGTGTTCATTGACCGACTAAAGGCTGAATTCTGAGAGAGATCATGGAAATGAGAGTTAGTCGGTCTGAGAAGGATTCCTGACCGACTAGTTTAGCATCTAGTTGGTCAATGATTGTTCTTAGACCGACTAAGAGTAAACAGTAACTCCAGAATAATTGATTGAATGAACTAGTCGGTTCCAGTTGATTTCCTGACCGACTAGTTTGGAAAGTAGTCGATCGGTTGATCTTCTTGAACCAACTAACGTGCACGAAAAGTCTCGAAATGGAGCGCGAAGGTCCGGGATGAATTCTAAGATTTCTAGGATCAACCTATCGCTGAGATATGATCGATATGAAGCTCGTCACGAGTGACTTACTCCGAGTTCAATGATTCTAAGGAAGAAGCTAGAAGATCACATCAAAAGGAATGAAAACGAGAGCTAGGAAATCTCAACGAGATGAATGAAAGCGAAAACTATGGAAATGGAAACCACACAAGGAGAGAACCTACCATCACAAGCAAAACACACTGATAATCCAATCATACAAAAACCAGTCGTTACAGGTTGTAGCCCGAGAAGGCGTCCATAAAGCTTAACAACTCGTAACCGGACGCCTGGTCCACCAAGTGGTCGATCCATGGGGGGGAAACTGTCCTTTTGGCACACCTTGTTAAGGTCGGTGAAGTCGACGCACATGCGCCATTTTCCGCTGGGCTTCTTCACCAAAATGACATTGGTGAGCCAGTCCTGGTAGTCCACTGGCCGGACAAACTTGGCTTTGAGGAGCCGCTCTACCTCTTCCTCGGCCGCCCTCTTCTTTTCGCCCCCGCGCTCCTCTTCTTCTGTCGGACCGGTCGGGCTTCTGGGTCCACGTTCAACCTATGGGAGATCGCCGTCGGGTCAACCCCCGGCATGTATGTGGGTGACCAGGCGAATATATCCACGTTTTCCTGGAGCAGGCCGACGAGGGCCGCCCTTAGGGCGGCCGGGAGTTTCGTCCCGATGGAGACGGTTCTTTCTTCCTCCGCGGCTACGGGCACCTCCTCGACCTCCTTGGCCAGGGTCGGCCGCTGGTCACAGAAGTCCTCCCTCTCGTCGGGGATGAGGACCGTCAGGGCCCGCTTCGGGCTCCTGCGCTTGACTGGCCCCTTGTCGCGGCCCCCGGACACCTCCTGGTTTCCCCGCACCAGTCCCACCCCCGCGGGGTCCGGAATTTCATCATCTGGTGTAGCAGGCTGGGGAGCGCTACTATGTCCATCATGTATGGACGCCCTATGATTCCGTTGTACGCCGACGCGATGTCGACGACGACGAACCGTGTCCCCCTGGTGACGACCCTCGGTTCCTCCCCCAGAGTCATCGGCAGGGTGATCGTCCCCACCATGGGGATCGTATGACCAGTGAAGCCGATAATGGGGCCCACCAGGGCCTTAGGTCCACGCGCCCCCACCCCATCCTTTCGACCGTTGATAAGAACAGGATGTTGCAGGAGCTTCCAGTGTCGATCAGGAGCCGGCTGACGACGACCGCCCCGATCCGAGCCTCGACGACGAGGGCGTCATCGCGCTGACTCCCAACCTCCTGTTGATCTCCCTCGGTGAAGGTGATAGGGGGTCGGTTTGTCCTTATCTGCTTCGGCCTGCTGTTGGCGCACGCTACCATCACCTGTCGGGCACCTGCCTCCAAGATCATGGGCGACGTCCCACCTGGGGGCGGCCCCCCGCTTATCATCTCTATGCGCATGATCACCCCGGGGGCGCGTCTTCTCACGACCGTGGTCCGCTAGCGGCTCCGGCCCCCGTGCCTCCCGGGGGGCTCTCTCCTTGTATTGCCCGCCTGTCCCCCACGAAGCCTCCCAAGTGGCCCGCCTGGATCAGCCGCTCGATCTCTCTCTTAAGAGTGTAGCAATGGTCGGTATCGTGGCCGTGGTCACGGTGATATCGGCAATACCTCCGGAGATCCCGCTTTGCCGGATCCGACCTCATCCCCCGGGGAGGCTCCGGCAGCAGTCCGGCCCTCATCGCCACGGCCAGAACCTCTAACATGGGGGGGCGTTGAGCTGTGTGTAGTGGGCCTGCAGGGGGCCTTCCTGTCTCGGGATGGCTCGGGTGGCCCCTTGGGCCGGGGCAGGCTCTCGGACCGGGCCAGGGCGATCCTGCGGGTGACGCCCCGTCGGGTCGCGCCTTGGTCGGGCCAGTTGGTCGCGGCCCCGATGCCCATCCTCCTGCCTTGGCCGAGGGGGTGATTTGGGCTCGCCTCGAAGCGGTTTCTCCGGGGGAAATAGGGCCTTCGTGCCGAGGGTCTCTTCGGCCAATGCATGCCTCTCCGCCATAGCGACCAGCGCCTCATAGTCGGCCGGCAGATCTCGGAGCAGGGATTTGTGGAGGCTCCAAGTCTGCAATCCCGTCTTGAAGGCCAGCATGAGTACCTCGTCACCGCAGGTCACCACCACCCGTCTCTCCTCCTGAAAGCGGTGTAGGTATCTTCCCGGCGTCTCCCCTTCCCCTTGGACTATCGTGCTGAGATAGTCCAAGGGCTTCTTCTTCGTCCGCCCGGCCCGGAACTCTTGGCAGAACTTGTGGGACAGTTCACCAAAGCTTCCAATGGGCCGAAGTACCAATCTAACGATGTGTCCCTCAGACTTTGCGAGAAATGCCGGCACAGGAACGCCTCATCCACATCCTGCGCCTCCATTGCCCCCGGTACTGTTGCACGTGCGTGAGGGGGTCACCTCTTCCGTTGTAGGTGGCCAGGTGGGGGGTTTGAACCTTACTGGCCTTGGGGCGGACGTGATCCACCGTGCCAGCGACGTGGCCTCCTTCAGGTAGGTAGGGCACTCAGGCGCTTCCCCCCTTCGCCATTCAGGGGTCTGGCTCCGGTCGCGCCTCGGCTGCCGACGGTCCTCCCGCCCCGGGGAGTAGCGTGACGGTCGCCTGGGGGGACTCCTTCTCCGGGTTGAGTATTCGACGGGTTGCGGGATACGGTTCTCCCAGTACCATCGTCCTCCGGCCGCCTCCTCCCGGATCCCCATTCGCTTCCGATTCTCCCGCAGAAGCCTTTCGCGCTCGGCGGTGAGGAAGCGTAGTTGTCGACAAACGGCTTCCTCATGCAGGCGATCGGGAGAGTGGCACTGGCGGAGCAGACTCCCTCCTCCCGATGGGGATCTGGCCAACAGCGGGCCGCGCCCATCCCAGGGCCGCCGGCCCATCACCGACACCTCCGGGATTTCCCGGTTACCTTCATCCTCCCTCCGTAGCCTTTCGCATTCCGCGATGATGAAGCGGAGCTGGTGGCGGGTGGTTTCTTCGTCCGAATGTCTTTGCGTGGCGGCCGCCTCCTCCAGGCACTTCCGCAGCCGCGCGACCTCCATTTCCTTTTCCAAGAGCTTCTGTTGGGCCGCAATCTCCTTGGCGAGCCTCCGGTCCCCCCTCCTCCTCGAACTGAGGGTGAAGATTCTGCCTCACGTTCGGGGGCTCCGAGGGGCCAGGCGGCGCCTCCGTTCCCGTCGCCGCGCAGCCTCCCATCGCCTGATTAACAGCCTCGAAGTTCTTCTGGATTGTGCAGGCCGAAGTTTGGACTGTCTCGGCGCCTATTCCCGGTGGGGGGTCAGTCGTCGGGGTGATTGGTAGAGAGAGTGGCTCCTGACCCATGGGATCCTTGCCATGGTCAGGGTTCTGAGTGATCGGCATGGAGTTTAACATGGGTGTGACCCTTCGTTCCCACAGACGGCGCCAATTGTTGCGGGGTGCAACTCGCGTACAATGAATTTGTATTGAGGGGAACCAAGGGCACGGTGGTTATATTGATAAGAGGGTTTTGGTGGGCTATTTAACAAGTGATTAGTGGAGAGAAGAGGCTAAACTTGCCGCCGGGGGAGGCCACGGAGTCAAATCTCACCGGACGCGTCGGAGGAGGATCGGACGGCGGGAGCCGAAGGCGGATGACGACCAAGGGACGAGCTTCCCTGCACCACGAGCAACTCGTCAGAAGGGCCGGGTTGGGGTCCAACCCTTAGCCCCTCCGATGCCTAAGTCAGTAACTGGGCTTAAAGCAGGGGCTAGGCACGCAGGTCGGACTGAGGGTGTGTTGACCGTACGTGACGAGCTATATGTGGGAGAGCAAAGATATGGACGACCTTTGCTCTCGTGTGTGAATAATGGGATTCAGAGGGAATTTGCCAACCCCCCTCACCGTAAGAAGTGAGGGGGTATTTATACCTGATGGGAGATGATTAGGTGGGGCTGACCTGGCATGCTGACTCGACATGCTGAGCTGGCTCGGCTGTCAGCGGAAGCTTCGGACAAGGATGTCAGGAACAGGAGTGTCCGCCTTGCTTTTGTCAGATGGCGCAACGGCCAGGAGCACTTTTGTCAGGGTGTCAGGGCCGAAAGCATTAAGTGTCAGGGGGCGCAGCGGCCAGGGGGTGCTTTGTCAGATGGTCGGGCGGCGCTAGTGTCAGTCATGTCCTTACACCAGGTTGTTTGTCGTGCATGATGAATTAAAGGTCCGGCGATGCTATCCCTGACGGCGGGGTTCGTGTGGACCTGCCAGGTCGACCTGTTCGTGGGTTGTCCGGCCTGGCCGTGCACCTTTTCGGTCGCGGGTCGTGGACCGCTGGCAGGGAGGGATATGCACGTGCCTCTGTCAGCATCCCAGGTTGTGCTGTCTCGGACCTCCGGGCCAGCGGTCCTTTTGCAGAGGGGTGAGTCAATGAGGTATATCAGTGGTTCTGGGCGGGAGTCGGACTCCTACGATCTTTGGGTCGTAACACATATGATGATATCTCTTATAGCCTCTGCAGTTTTCACGATGCTTTTATTTTTGCCATGCTATCTAGAGTATTTCAGTGTCTTGCTATCCATATGCTTGCTTATATATTCTTTTGATGGTCTCTCTATATGAATGCATGAAATGAATTGAAGCTGAATGTATGCAATAGTATTTAGTATGCTTTTTTTGGAAATGCACCAAGATTCACACATCATTTGTATATCTGAAGCATCTGCCTTGTTGTCTTATTCACCTTCTGTTGCATCCCTGATATGATTGTATGCTTTACTGCCTGACTTCACTATTCGTTGAAATGATTAAGAATACACATGCTTTCATATGAGTTTAGTTGAGGTATTATCTTATTGAACCATTTGTGCACATCTTAGAGTGACCTGGGTGATATATTATTTCCTTCTCCACATATCTTTTTATTCTCTACATGTCACTTGAGTTCACCCCTTGCAGTTAATTATCTCACATTTTCTTTCCTAAAAATCCCAAAAGAAAAAGTTAGCTCCAAAAGTCCGAAAAGCCAAAAGGGAGTCAAAAAAGCCAAAAATACATATTCTATAGCTCCTAAAAAATAAACAAAAAGTTCAAAACCCAAACAGAAAAAAACATTTCTCTATTTTCATTATTGGAGCTACAAAGTTACTTGGGAAAAGCCACAAAAATTCCATTACTATTCTTTAGACGCGATACCTCAAGCTAAGCTTGGGGGGATGGGGGAATTCATTTGACCATATGAGTGAGTACGCCATTAGAGTGGGGTTGTGCACAATTGGGAACATTTGATAATGCCGAAACTTAGCGAAATGATTTAGCTATGGAGACTTCTTATGAGTTGATATGAATATGTGAATGCCATGATTTATTCTATTCTCCATAGCATGCTTGGTGTGAATTCTTATATGCTTCATTTATATCTCTTGATTAAAAAGTGCATCGCCAACGCTTGTATACTAGATTCTATGAAATACATAAAGTGGATATGAATTGATTGCATTAATTTAGAGAATCCCTTTTATTGATCCAAAATGCTTGCAAGTACTATGTTTAGTTAAGATATGGAATCTCTATAACATGTATTTCACCTTTTTCAGAGCATCATGATATGTAGCCATGGCTTGAGATCTGATCGAATACTCTAGCACCTCCCTCCATCTTTCATTCTTTTTTCTATTTCTTATTTTTATCACCTGGTGAGCCTCATATTCGTCTTCCTCGAGGACGAGTAAGAGGTAAGCTTGGGGGATTTTTATGTGTCCATATTTTACATATATTTTCTGCATCGTTTCATATCATATTCACCTCCAAAGTCCACATTTTCATATATTATCGCGCTTCTAACACCATATTCGATTTTCGTATACCTTTGTGGATTTTCAGGAGTTTTGGAGCGAATTTGGAGCTATTTAGGGACATGGACACATCATACACGTCCGGGACGTCATTGGCAAGGTTCCATGAGAGTTCGCCGAGGCAAGGAAGAAGATTGGAGGAGAGGAGGAGAAGAGAGTGAGGGTGAGAACTCTAGGCCTACATGTGTTCAGTTTCCCAGGCTACTCAGTCGAGTGCATCAGCACTCGACCGAGCTGACATATAGACGTTGCAGCAGAAACAGACATGCCCCACTCGTCCGAGTAGATAGCCAGCTCAACAGTGTTGTATTCAAAAAAAATGACTATTCTAGGCTATTCTCCAAGTGTTGTAGCTCGACCGAGTAGCAAAGCCACTCGACTGAGCTGATCATCTACTCGACTCAAGTCGCAACCAAACAAAGCATCGTTTTGGAGGGAGTTCAGACCTACAGTAGCTCGACCAAGTGGATGGGCTGCTCGACCGAGTGGAGGGGCTGCTCGACCGAGTGGAGGGGCTGCTCGACCGAGTAGCCCGTTTCAGCCAGAGCCAAAGAAGAAGCAAAGTGTCAGCTGCATGTAGCTCAACCGAGCGGCGCCGCTACTCGACCGAGTAGGGCGACGTGGCCCGTCAAGTTGGTGGGCCCAAGTGCCCAGATTTTTTGAGCTTTTGTGGGGTCCATACCCCTTGTATATAAGCACAATTTTAACCTTGGAGGGGGGCTTTCTTATTTTCCTTAATTTAATTTTTGTTTTAGATCTAGAGAGAGTTTTGTGCGGTCGCTAATTATTGAAGACAAAGTTGGGATTTTAATTGATCTCTTTTGTGTGGAATCTTAGATCCTTAATTCTCTGGTATTGATTATCGTGTTGCGACGTTTTGGTAACGATTTCTTACTTTTCTACTTCTTTTTATGTCTTAAATTGCGATGGTGATCTCTTCTCTTCCCGTTAAATAGTTCATTGTTTTTGCTATGATTCATGAGTAGTCTTTTCTATGGTTAATGGATTACCCATAGGATCTTAGGATTTAAATGTAAAGTTGGGATTTTTAGGTTGTGTTGGCATGAAAGGGAAGTGTTTTGGTTGATCTAGCCAAATTTGTAGGAGATCTCGTACAAGGATCATGACCACGAGAGTGGAGCAATGAATTTAAGGAGTATCCTATGAATTTAATAAGGTAGGTTAGAAATTTGGGTTGTGACCATGAGAGTGGCGCGCACCTTGATGGGATCTACCGACGTCCTATATTACTATTGATGACTACGAGAGTAGCGTCAATGAGAGCATACCAATCCACACATCAAAGCTCTATCCACGAGAGTGGCATGAGTGGAGACCATTCTATCCACGAGAGTGGTATGAATATTGTTGATCCTAATGCACCGATCGCATGTTACGCCTATCGCAAGAGCGGGGTAAGTGTGCGAGATGTTAGACCCATGGCGTGTCGAGCTATGAGTTCTACATCTTAGATGTGACAATCCATAATAAAGCCAATGCAACATAAGAGTTCTAACCTAGCATCGACATCTGACGATCCTAGTGGTGAGTCCTAACGCCTAGTCTTTTATTACTGACTACAATCTTGCTTGATAGATAACCTTGCAACAACCAATCTTCTGAAATCGACTGCTAGCATTATTCTAAACATCTAGAGATTACCCAAGACCATAATAACATTCACCTCCCTATGGGATCGATATCTTTTATACTATAACTTGACACCATGCACTTGTGGTATCATCTGGAGTGACATTCTGGACTACGTTAATTTCCAACGCATCTTGAATCACCTCAACCGGAGTCCAATTGTGTCTGTTATGTCTGCTTGGTATTCTGTTAGTTTTCTGGTTAGATTCTGTCAGACGCTACATCAGACGTCTCATAAGTCTTCATTGGACGTCTAAACCTTGTACATAAGTTGTCTGATCGACTTCCAAAAGTAGTCGTTGGGTTATTTAGCTGGCCATTTATATCCGTTATTTTTGGCTTCTAGTGGTCTGTTTTGAGGGAATATTTATGCCAGTTTGAGAGTGTTTTTTGGCATCTCTCCGCACATATAGAAATCATTTTAGATAGCCAATTTTCTTAGAAAAGCATTCTCTTCTCCCTCTCTTGTCCTACACTAAATGAATTGATCTAGTGGTGTGAAAATTGTAGGATCTGAAACTATAGGAAAAAACACTAGAGTGGGTGAATAGTGCGGTATAAAACTCAATAAGGAAATTACGCCAATTTAAATTACCTTTATGCAGCCTTAGTGCGGAACATAGAAAGAGAGCAACAACGTAGAGAATGCAAGTGCAAACAAATGATATACCCTGGTTCGGATTCACCGAGTCTCCCCGACTCTGAGTCTCCCCGACTCCTTTGAATCCTACTCCAGCAACCTACTAGCAACCCGCTAGTGATTAGTGTTTCCACTAATGTCCACTTGCCAAACTTGACAAGTGCAAACCAATACAACTTTCTTCCACTTCCCACAAACAGGAAATGGACTACTCTCACAACCGAGAGGCACATTTCTTCCACTTCCTACAAATCGGGAATGGAGTTCTCTCACATCCGAGAGGAATTCTCAAATATCAAGAGAAAATATTGAATCGAAATATGAAACAATTTCACAACATATGCCTTGAATAATACTCTTAAGAATGAGGCAATAAATGTGTGTGTGATGTGCTCTAAATGATGAGAGTGAGAGCACTTACTAACTTATCTCAAGATGTGTAGCAATGAATGCTAGAAGATTATCTTGAAACCTTTGGATACACGTTGATCTTTAGAGCTTGAGCTAGAATTGCTTTGAATGCTCTTGGATGCTCTAGTTGTGAAGTTAATGATTTGGGATCACTTGAGAGTGTATTGAATGAAGTCATAGATGCTTAGCTAACCTCTCGAGTCAAGACATTAAAGTCCTATTTATAAGCTATGGAAAGCTGCTAAAAACAAGTGAAAACCCCAAGCATTTAATGCTGTAAATGGCTATTAACGGGCGGAAATCATAGTTACCAATCGACAGATGAAGAACGATCGGTCGGCTAGTGTATGTTGGAAACATAAAGTTTTCTTCCCATAAAGTTTTTGATGATACAATCATTTTGTGTGTGTGTGTGTGTACTAACTCTTTGGATGCAGATTATCAAGCTCAACTTCTTTGCATATGACAATCGTCAAAGTTACTTTGCAAGAAAAAGCATCAAGATACAAGAGAATCTCAAACGGTGAATTCTTATAACTTGAGAAAGATGATGTAATTTTCCTTTTATTCTTGCATAACTTTAGATTGTTAAAGCGTTGATAATACTCTATCTTAGTTCTTTAGGATTCAACCGCAAATTCCAAGTCTCAGAAAATTAGCAGAGCAGCACTGTCCTTTAGTTGACAAATACACTTTTTCTTATGTTATTAAGAAAAATAAAATAATTTTTGGTCAAAATATATTTTCCAATCATAAGGATCAGTTTCTGAAAATTTCTCAAAATTTGGTTCCTAGTCGACTAATAGGTTTTCTTGGTCTACCAGACATTTTTCATATAGTTATATGAGCAATTATTTTAACTGATTTCATTAATTAATTTTTAATTAATTAATGGAAGTTATAACTTCCTATAAACAGATAGATTTGGATAGTTTTTAGCCGTTTATAGCCATTTCTATCCGTTTATTAACTATCTCCTGTTAAAGGACACTTCAACAGTCATTTTCTGACCTGGCAGCATTATTAGTCGACTAACACTTTTACCTAGTCGACTAATTTTTGAAAAAACGGCTCAGAATTTTTTGAATATTTAGGCAGTTGTCCAACGTTTGCAAACTAACATTTTGGGCTACAAATATACCCCAAGACCCCTGCCTAAAAATTACGAAAATTCACTCACTTTCTCTTTTCTTAAGTTTTCTTTCTCTCTCTAGAAAGTATGTGATTTTCATATTTCCATAGGGGAACCTTTGCAGAAATTTTTTCCCTTTAGGAAGTCTAATTTCCAAGAGTGTTCTATCACAATTCATATCTTGAACCTTGGAGATTCCATCACCAACCTTGCGTTATAATTCCGATATTATCAAGGCTATATGTTGTATTGTTTCATACTCTTTCTTTTATTTGATTTGGTGAATCTCTTGTTGAAGAGATTGTACAAGTTTGCAACACGGGGAGTGTTGGCATCTTTGTATGTTGATTATTTGCAGGGAGCAAGTGTTATAGTGGATTCAAATCTCTACGGGGTACAGTACTGGACGTAGGATCACAAGGATCAGAACCAGGATAAATCTCTATGTTTGCGTTTGTTTTTCTCTGGATTGTGTTCATTTATTTCCGCACTCCCATTGCAATTTTTTATTTACTTTTAATTTTGCAATATCGTTGGGATGTACATTATTCACCCACCTCTAGTGTTTTGGTGTGCCAAGAGATCCAACATTTTGTAACGACCGATATTCATCGTACGTATTTCGTACGTACAGTATTGATGTATTTAAATGTGTGGCTTTTCTTGTCATGATTTTATTTATTTGCCATATCCTATACGTGTGATTCGTTACTGTATTAGCGATCCACCCAACTCCACAATTGCGCTGCTGCTAATTTTGTCGTTTTGGGACATCATCGACGTACAGTGGCAAACTTGTAATAATCCGAGTATGTTAACCGTAAAGATTTCTCTAATCCAATCATATCTTTTAATTATAAATATACCTTAATACATTTAATAAATACTAAAATATCTTGATTTAAGTTTCCCTAATATCTTAATTAAATATCTTCCCCAATAAACCATTAATTAAATCAAATCTAAGCTATATATATCAAAAGTCAACGTCATTATCGATTATCTCTTGTTTGCGGTAATCACACCAACTTACGGTAACCCACGTCCAAACAACCAAGTCACCGATCCGTGAGGATCTTAATAAACCCCAACCCAATAACCGAACTCACCCACGATCGTATTTAACCAATGATCGCCTGCGCGATACTCGTAACAAACCATGCACTTCTCATTCCCCGGCCTCGTGCATATTATCCACGTACCTAACAACAACCAAGGTGACTATCTTTCTCTCCGATCATTCCTATTCTTCCCTTTTTCATAAAACCCGAGTTTCTTCTCCCCTCGCCACAGAAAATCCTCAAACCCAAGATCTCGCACAACAGCGCCACCTCCCTACAGATTCTCCTTACGTCGACCTCCAACCACCGCTCAAGCCTCCGCCCTCCGGCAAACCCAACCCCGATAGCCTCCCATCAAACACAACTCCCCTCAGCCATGACGACGCCAAGCGACCGTCGAAAACATCTCCCATTGATGCGAACCCAAACCGCCACCATCAATATCGCCACCCTTCCTCCTCATACAGACACCCCAGCGACTCCCCCATCGAAACTGCTCTGCCGCTCAAACTCCGAGCCCTCCTCGCCTCGATCCAACATCGAGCTTCCTCTGTTCGTCGGAAAATAGTCTCCTCTCTCCCCCACTCTCCGACCAAGCCTCCGCCCAGCAGCCTACCAACCATCATCGCCTTCCCCTCTTTGCACGGCAGCCCCTTCAACCCACAGCGCCTCCCTCTCTCCGATATGACCACATGTCACCTCGCTGCCTCCCAACCCCGACAATGCTAAGCCCTTCCTCCATTCTACCCTTGACTCCCTCACCTCCTTCTCTGAGCACCCCCAAGCCTGCAGCCCTTCAAACGCTGCTGTTCTGCAGTATGCCGTATTATGATAAGTAGCCCCGACCAGGTAGGGCATCAGCGAGAGAGCCTGAGGCAACAGGTTCTCGATCTCGGCCCTCTTCGACGTGAAGACGGCGATCGAGGCCTCACAGCTTGAATGGCAGGCTTCTCCAGCACGAACCGTGAGCAGCCATAGGGACATTGATCCCCGCCTGTTGTCTGGTCAGAAGAACCTGACCCAGTGGAACCCCCGGGGGAGTAGGGCTCTGTGTCGAAGCTGCAGCGGCAACAACAGTCTTCGAGAGCGGCCGACCGCTCTGAGAGCCTTCGACTGCCGGTACGGTCCGACCAACCTCTGTTTCGAGGTCGACTATCGAGGGGTCGCCTCCGCGCGTGGTTCCCTTAGCAGGTCGGTTGCCATTGGTCGCCCCGGCCTGATCAGTCGACTTTTCCGCCAATTTTGGCCTCTTCGTCTCTCCCTTCCTCGCCGTCTCTGCCTTTTTTTTGCTGACGTCCCCTTGCGAGGCCTCTTCTTCTCGGCCTTCGTAGGTTGCCTGGCTGCCTTCTCTATAGCTAGCCTCTTCAGCTCCTCGACAGGCAAACTCATTGTCCGACCTGCAAAAGGAAGAGAGATCAGGGTGAGCACATTAGGAGCAACAGCCACAAAGCTTGGGTTACCTTCAGGCCAGATATGCCGAAGTATCATCTCCTTTTGGGCAAGCATGCCGTACTCCCTGCCAGCATCTGGGATCGCCACCAGGATCCTAGCCTGCTCTTCTTCATCCTTACTCAAGTACACACCCTTCTTGGCTTTCGGATTCAGGGCACCCCAGTTCGACCTCAACGCCAAGTTAGGAGGCGTCGAGACGAACACGTACTGCTCCCTCCAACCCTTGATCTTACCCAGCAGGCCTAAGATGAGGGGGTGACTCTTCTTTGCCTACAAGTAATAGTACCACCGCAGCCTCTTGAGCACGAAGAAATGGCAGAACAGGGAGAGAGACGGGCATACATCGTTACTCACGCATCGAACGAGGAAGCCAACGATCACACTGATAGAGTTCGGCATCAGCTGGAACACGACAGCTCTAGAAAATTCAGAATCTCCAGTAGCAGAGGAGGAAGAGGGCAGTGCAGACCTTGGTTGAAGCATGCTACGTATACCCCGACCTCATGGTCTCTCGCAAAACACACCCGTTTCGAAGCGGTCGGTAGGCAGACTGCATTGGGCGGCCTAAGGTACGACGCACAGATTTCAGGCATGACGTATGTCTGTGCCACCACACAGCGCACAAGATCTCGGCTGGAACATTCCTGGCCACGGCCACAGTAACTCCAGCCCGTATGGGCAACTTCGGCCTCAGAACCATGGGCCCCTTCCCCTTCCTCGGATCCCTCTGGTCCACCGTAGGCGGACTCGCTGGCTGCTCGGCCCTCTGCATGCGATCATGATTCTCCGGCGACCTTTCCTCCTCACTCTCCACCGTATCCACCGCGGAGTTCTCCATCCCTCCCTCACCCCTAATCCACTGCTCCACCTCCCTCGACGCCGACGAACGAGATGAAGATGTCGATGAGGTCATTGCTAGAAGGAAAAGAGGTATACCTATACGATTCCGGTAACGGAAAGACGGTGTCGCGACGGTGGCATGAGCTCCGATGATGACTTCGACGGCAACGAAAATCGAAAGCTCCGGAAAGGGCAGAAACTCGAAAAAACTCAGAAGTGGGAAACTCTCCTCTGACCCTCCCCGCCCCTATTTATAGGATTCGCCGACCGATCCTAGCCGCAGAATTCGTGCCACACATCAAAAATCGAGCCTTCTGACGCTTAGACTGAGCCGCAGTCACATCCGCCACGCGTCACCCATGAAAAGGTCAGGACGCTTCGATCTCTCCCCACCTTCGATTCGAAATGATTGCATCGAATCAATGGGCGGGTGGGTTTTTCGAAATAACTCCCGCCTTTTCTCCCAGCTCAGATCAAGAACCTATTCCACTACTTTCGGGTGAGCCAGCGAGGTGATAGTTCGTCCACCAGGACAAGGGAGTATCGAGGCATTCCTTGCAAGCTTCCGCCCCGCAAAAGGAGGCATAGAAGGCCAAACGGTGAGCTCGTGCCACACCTGGGGTCGACTTACAAAGCATCGCCTTCGACAGATCTCGAACATAGCGCGTCCAGGCAGCTAATCATTCCCTCCCCACATCATACACATATCCTTGTGCATCCTCATTTGTCTAGCTGATCGCCAGACTAAAATCTCGGCTCCCCATCGACGAAAGTCGGCGCCCAGCCTCGCACGTCCCGGGCACCAGGCCACGAACATGCGGTTCCCCCATTACTCGACAGCTCCCTCACCAAGTTCGACCCGAACACACTACATCATAACTTTCTCCTCTTCCTTGGCCCAGAGCTCGTCATTAGGAGAACGTTGGGGGCATTAATACCCAGGCAAGAACACCACCCGCGCAACCAACAAGGAAAAAAAAAGTAAGGACAAGTGTCGTATTTCATTTATAATTAACTTTTTACAACCCAGTGTTTGCCCATAATACAACGCGACATCAGCTCGGCCCAAAGTCGGCCATACAAAATTTGCCCCACCCTAAAAGCTCCTCGACTCGACCGCTTCATCCTTGGCCATTGTCCCTCAGAGCCTGTGCGTCCGTTGAGTCATCCGCCGGACCACCAACCCCTGGTAGATCGCCTGATTCCTCTCCCTCCTCGGCTAAGGGCACGTCTAGTCGGCCACCAAGCGAGGGATGCAAGTTTGCCAGCCGGCCCTTCATCTTCGCCATCCCCTCCTCGACGCCTGCCTCCTTCGCATCTCACAGCAACGGGGTGAGTGCCTCGTCTTGATAACGACGAACGACGACGTCTATCATCCCCTGGTCTACCTTCCCCGCTCCTCCACCTGCCGCTTCAGGATAGCATTCTCCTTTTTCCCCGCATCGATTACCCACTTCAGTTCGGCTATCTCCCCTGATGAAGGTCGATCACCCGCTTCTTGTTGTCCATCTCCTCAGAGTGCCTCTTCAGGATGTCAGCTCGCCTATCCTCTTCCTCCCGAAGCTGATGGGCGAGCGTTGCCTGCTTCGCCTCTAAATACTCGACGAGCTTCGTCTGAGCGTCAGGGACCCTCGTGACTCGTCCCAGCTCCGCGTCCTTCTCTTGCAACTTCCCCTGTGCCTCATGAAGCTCGGCCCTCGTCCTCTCGAGAGACGCTTTGATCAGGGCCACTGGGGTATGGTGTTGCAGAGCCGTCATCGCAACCAACGCCTACAAAAGAAGCCAAGACGCAGTTAGACTTGTGAGCAAGAAGACTTGTAGGACGAGGTAAGAGGTTCGACCTACCAGCATAGTATGCCAGATCACAGAACCGCACAGCCGCTCCGTGCCAACATTGGTCAGGGATTTGCGATCCCGCGGCAGCATGCTATTTTCCGCCAGACGGGCTGCCACTCCGGAATCCTTAAACACAAACTCCCCTACCTATCAGGTAGGTCGGCTGGTGGACATCCTCCCTTGGAAAGGGATTCAACCTCAGCCCTCGTCGACCTAAAGCGAGCGAACGCCCTCTCGCAGCTCGGGTGCGCCTCTCTTCCCATCTCCCACTGGAGAATCCCGTAAGGCCACCGATCAATGGTGGATGCCCAGTTGGGCTTCCCCGCAGTTGGGATTTTTGGAGGAGCCGTGGCGATCTCCCCCCAAATCGGTCGGATCCTCAGGTGCTGCCTCGCTAGTGCGAGGGGGTGTAGCGTCCGACTCAGACGGCCGTTGCCTCTTGTTCGCCCTTTCCCCAATCCTTGTCTCGGTGCCTCGTTTTTGGGCTATCACCCTCGCTGGCCCTTCCTCGTCCACCACTTCTTTGCCTTTGTCCCGGGCGTTAGGCTTCTTCGCAACGCGCACCCCGGCTGCCCTCAGCACTTCCTCCCTTGAGAGCATCATGTCTTCGCCTGCAAAGGAGAGAGATCAGGGTAAGCCTACATGAGAAAGTTTGCCAGATTCAAAGTACCTTCGGGCCAAAAATGTTGGGCGAGCAGGTCATCCTGTGTCAGGCTCACCAGCTATCGGTTCTAATGGAAATTGAATTCCACCCCAAGCGATTTTGATGATGAGCACACCAAATGAAGCTTAGTGGACTAACTACACTACAATTAAGTGTGCAGGATATGCGACAAATGAAAAGCTTTGCTCATACTCAAAGAAGCGCAATCTACGCTCAAAGACAAGGACGAACGTGGCTAAGATCAAATGATGAAGCTCAAATAGAACAAGAAGCTCAAGTGAAGCTCACATCTACTCCATCAAATTGATCAAGCTTTCGAAGACGTATCCTAGTCTATAGTGAGTGTGTTGTGTCTTTTTAGGGTATTGTTAAAGCCAAATCATATAGACAATCACACACACACAAACGATTTTTAAATGTTTTGAATATCTTTCAAATCATATTCAAAAATGATTTTGAGAGCTTTCTCTAGTCGTTTTATAAATTCCGTAGTGAAACTCCACACACCCTGGAGTTAGCTACTTGTTTGACTAGCTGTGTCGCAGGAAAAACTCCTCTGGGAGTCGACTACCAAAGGTAGGGAGTCGACTACCAGCTAAGAATCAAGATTTCCTGAAACACACCGGGAGTCGACTACCACTCTTAGTGAGTCGACTACCAGCTGTCGAAGTTTGACGTTTTGACTTGAATTTAGAAATATCGTTGAGCGATTTTCTCCCATGATTTTTTGGGACAAAAGTCAAAGTAATTTGAATTTCGAATTCTCAGATTTCTCCTATAAATAGAGGACCATTTTCATTGAGAAAATTATAACAACTATTGAATTCAAATTATCTCGTGCAAACGCTCTAAAGTTCTAAGCTCTCATGCTCTCTTTAGCCAATTCTGTTTTATTTGTGATCTTGCAAATTCTGTTATTATTTTTAAAGATCATAATCTCGTTTTATTGGCTAACTGTTTTTTTCAAATCCGTATTACTTTTCTCTTGATTTTTTTAAAGGATTTTTTGAAAAACATTAGATCTAGATCACAAAGAATTCATTCGTATCTTTGTGTGATCTAGAATCTCATTCTATCAAGCCACTACACGTAATTTTGTCTATTATTATTTGGCTATAGAATCTGGGTGTAAAACCAATCTCTACCAATTTATTGTGGTGAATTGCATATCAATTTTATTGTGTTGTTGTTGGATCACTAGACAAGTCTAGGTGTTGCCAGTTGGAAATCCTGGTCAAGACTAGGTCGTTGGAAATCCTAACAAGTGGAGTTAGGTACTTGTATTTGCCAAGGCAGATAGTGGAAAATCTTGTACCGGATTGGTCAGGGACTGGACGTACCCAAAAGTTGTGGGGAACCAGGATAAAAATCCTTGTGTCTGCGATTGTTTATCTGTGTTTGTTTATCTTTGCTCTTACTTTATTATTTGCTAATTGTTGTTCATCTATTGCAAAGATTAACTTACTTTTATCCGCAGTGAATAAAGATATAATATTTATTACTTGTAATCTTATCTACCTTAACTGTGCTTATAAATACTCTGGGAGTCGACTACTGTTCATAGGGAGTCGACTGCCTGCTATGAAATTACTCTGTGATTTTTTAGTTACTTTGTTGATTAAGAACCAAGCGTAGATCGCTCTACTTGGTTTCTTAGGCAACATTAGAAGGACGTTTATTAACAATCGAAAAAGTTTACTATTTGCACAACACTATTCAAACCCCTTTCAAGTGTTGTTTGCCATCCACAGGGTCCAACACTTGGTATCAGAGCGAGGCTACAAAGGTGATGGCGTCAACATTTTTCCACTCTGAAAGACTGAATACCATGCGACCACCATGGTTCAACAGAACCAACTACGCTAGCTGGAAGATCCGAATGAAGACTCACCTAGAGTCATTAGACGTTGAAGCTTGGACCGTTACTAAAGTCATGTACATCGCACCTACTGACGTTGAGTTTGGGAAATGGTCTGTCGACGACAAAAAGAGAGCTAATCTCAATGCAAAAGCAATGAATGCACTATTTTGCACCGTAACAGGAAATGAGTTCAATCGTGTCTCCCAATGTGAGACAGCACACCAAATATGGCACACTCTTCAGGTAAGTCACGAAGGAACCGAAAAGGTAAAAGAATCTCGCATAAATGTTTTACATTCAAAATTTGAATCTTTTAAAATGGAAGAAGGAGAGAGTATCACCGATGTGAATACTTATTTTACTAATATTACAAATGAGCTTGCAGGATTAGGAAAGAAACTTTCCGAATATGAGCAGGTAATGAAGATACTAAGATCCCTTCGACCCGAGTGGAAGGGAAAGACAACTGCCATTCGAGAAGCTCATAACATAAAAGACCTCACCATCGAAGAACTAATGTGAAATCTCATGGCATATGAGATTGAGCTTGAAGAAGATAAGAAGATCGAAGAAAAACCAAAGAAGAAGAATCTCGCGTTCAAAGCCCAAGAAGAAGATTCCGATTACACGGACAAAGAAGACCATATCACATTCATCTCAAAGAACTTCAAAGAGTTCATCACAAGTAAGTATGGAAAACGATCTTTTAGACCCACTAACGGTATTATTTGTTTTGGTTGCAATAAACCATGACACGTCAAGAGAGACTGTCCATTGGAGAGAAACAATCGTGATTCCAGAGATCGTGGGAAGAACAGAGACAATAATGAAAAGCGAAATAATGGAAGAAACAAATTCCGACGACCAAAGAAGGAAGCTTACGCAGCCTTCGACCAGAGCGGCGATTCCTCATCCGATGAATCCTCAGCAGAAGATAACGATGAAAGAAGAGAAACATCACACATGTGCTTCATGGCATCCACATCCTCCAAGGTAAGCTCGCATCATGATTCATCTAGCGACAATGATTCGTCATCAAGTGATGATGAAGACATGGATTATAGGGGAGCATATAAGGATCTATGCAAAATGCATGAAAAGCTCATAAAAGAACATAGAAGAACACTTAGAAATATTAAAAAGGATACTAAAGAAAAAGAAGAAATCATTAAAGGAAATAGTCTCCGTAAAGAAAAGAATGATTTTCTGTAAAAAGATATTTCATTGGTAAATGAAAAAGTTAAGAATCTGAATAATCTTCTCGTATCTGTCAAAGATAAATACGATGCTACGATGAAAATTATTGAGAATCTCAACACTGGAAAAGGGAAGCTAGATAGTATAATAAAAGATCAAAAAGACTCATCTAGCAAAACCGGACTCGGTTATGATTCACATCATACCAAGAAACGGGTTAAGCATACTAGGATGCATCGTTCTAACGATAATTTTTTGAGCATCTGGATACCAAAGAAATTATCTGATCAACGAAAGAAAAGGTACGCTACCGACTTTGCTCAACAAATTCATTTAAACAAAAATTATAAATATGTTGTTCATGAAGGAACTAAACCATACTGGGTTTGGCTTCCTAAAGACTAACTCCTCGGACTCAAAAGCAAAAGAGTACCATAAACGTTTTTTTCAGGTACTCTAAAGAAACAAACCCTAGAGGTAGCCGACTACCCCTCTTCCTCATCCTCTTCTCTTGATTTTTCACCTTGGTGCTTGGACTTTTTTGGAGCTATTTTCTCATCTTCCTCCAAAGTTACTCAAGGTAAAATTTTTCTTACTCCATGATATTTCTTATTTCATCTCTCTTGGTTATCTAGTAGTGTAAAAATGTTATTTTTTCTTCTTTTACTCTATCTAGATGCCTATCAAGGGGATTTTCTCCAAGAAGAGGAAAACTACCACAGAAACAGATTCTGAAAAGGAGATTATCTTACCCTATCTTTTCAAAACTACTACCTATGAGAAATTTGTTAAGATATCAAAGAAACCAATCTTGCATGAACGATTTGTCAAACTTAATGATGTTATCAATTATGGCATTGACAGTCTGTTAGATTTTCAAAACTTAGCAAACTTGTTCTCTTCTGAAAATGTGTATCTTTGTTATCCTAGGCTTGTTCATCTTTTCTATGCAAACATGGACTATGATCTCGTGAAAAGTTGTTTCATAACAAAAGTTCTTGATACTAAACTTGCTATAACTGTCAAATCCCTAGGAGAAGCCCTAGGAATCCCATACTCCGGTATGATTCTTGACAAAATCGAAATGACTGATGAAAACATTCTAGAAAGAATGTATTTGCCCGGTAGACACTTTCAAACCAAACTTCCTTGTAGCAATCTTCACTATCCGGCGAGAATCTTGGCCAATATTTTGTCTTATAACATAACTCAAAAATCTGGGAGCCATGCTATTCTTTCTGAGAAACAAGCTAAGTGCATCTATGCCATCCTAGGTAACATTCGTGTTAATTGGGCTAAAGTGATTATGGATTCCATCCTAGCCTCAGCTTCTTCTGATAGACCCTCCTCCACCCTTTCTCATGGACACTATCTTACTATACTATTTATTAGCTACAATGTGCCACTGGATCATGAAACATCCATTCTAGAACCTGCTCGTGTCTTTGATGTACATGCTCTTGGGAGAATGAATCTCCACCATGATCTTGATGAAAATGTCCCTGAAGAAAAAATTGCTACCGAAGGAGGATCATCATCCTCAAGGAGAGGTAAGAAAGTTGTTATTTCAGATTCCGAAGAAGAAGAAGAAGAAGAAAGAGGAAGCGGAGAAGAAGAAGAAGAAGAAGTTCCGGCATACATTCTTGAACTTCAGGAAATGCTTCTGAAGAAGATTGGAAAATTGAAGATCTCACAAGAGAAAGGATTTGAAGATCTCAATCAAAAGGTGGACGACCTCAAGGAGATCGTCGTGAAAAGCAACAAGATGACTGAGGAGACGCTTGTTATGATCCTTGAAGAGATCAAGGAACTGAAGAAGAACAGCGGTCATCCTTGGCTTCATGAACTTAGCTTCATAAACAATGGTTCTCTTTCAAAACAATGATTCTCTAAAAACTATGGCTTGTAATAACTCTTATTGTGTGATGCTAGCTATTATGAAATTATCTACTATGCAATACTTAGTTGTTCCTATGAACTAACATCTCCCTTGCAGGCATATGAAATTGAATTCCTCTCCTAATTATTTTATGCTCTGTAGAAATTATTTCTTTGTTTTTTGTTGATGAAAAGGGGGAGAAAAATATAAAAATGAAATTATATGAATTGTATTGCTAAACAGCTTCGATGCAGGGGGAGAACCGCATCAAAGCAGGGGGAGTAAGTATACTTAAATATTTTCATCTTTAACTTACTTCATTTTTTTTCATTTGGGTGTCATCATCAAAAAGGGGGAGAGTGATGGAAATTAAAGTCCACCCCAAGTGATTTTGATGATGAGCACACCAAATGAAAGATTAGTGTACTAACTACACTACACTTAAGATGTGCAGAATTTGCGAAGCTCTACTCATACTCAAAGAAGCACACTTCAACGCTCCAAGACAAAGACGAACATGACTAAACTCAAGTGATGAAGCTCAAGCTCAAATAGAACAAAAAGCACAAAGAGAAGATCGCTTTCACTTCATCAAGTTGACCAAACTTCCGAAGACATGTTCTGAGTCCATAGTGAGTGTGTCGTGTCTTTTAGGGTATTTGTTAAAGCCATATCAAATAGACAAAACACACACACACAAAACAATTTTCGAAAATATTTTTAAATTATCTTCAAAATAGTTTTCGAGAGCTTTTTCTAGTCACTTCATAATTTTTGTAGTGAAACTCCACGCACCCTGGAGCTAACTACTTGTCTGACTAGAAGAACAACAGGAAAAACTCCTCTGGAAGTCGACTACCAAAAGTAGGGAGTCGACTACTTGTCAGAGATCGAAAACTCCTGGAGTTCTCTGGGAGTCGACTACATATATGAGGGAGTCGACTACCAGCTGGAAATTTTCAGACGTTTTTGAATTTGAATTTTGAAATCCGTTGAGCAATTTACTCCGTAATTTTTGGGACAAAAGTCAAACGAAATTTGAAATTCAAATCTCAGTTTTTTCCCTATAAATAGAGCTAAATTCTTTTGTGAAAAACACAACATTGAAAATCAAATCTATTGTGAAAACTCTTTTGAATTCAAAGCTCTTAATTTTTCTCTCTAGCCAATTTAATTCTTATTTGATCTTGCAATACTTTCTTATTCTTTTTGAAGATCATACTCTTATTTTTTATTGGCTAAATCGTTTTCAAAATCCTTACTATTATTCTCTTTAATTTTATTTGAAAGGATTTTTTTGAAAAGCTCTAAATCACAAAGAACTTCTCTCGTATCTTTGTGTGATCTAGACTATCATTCTATCAAGCCACTACACAAATTGTCTTAACTTTGATTGGCTATAGAATCGGGTGTATAAACCAATCTCTATCAATTATTGTGGAGTATTGGATAAATTCTCATTGTGTTGATTGTTGGAACACTAGACAAGTCTAGTTGTTGCCAGTTGGAAAGTCCTCGGTTTGTGAGACAAGGGTAAACCCTAGACAAGTCTAGGTGTTGTGATTGGAAATCCTGGTCAAGGCTAGGTCGTTGGAAATCCTAACGAGTGAAGTTAGGTAATTGTATTTGCCAAGGCAGATAGTGGAAATCTCGTACCGGATTGGTCGGGGACTGGACGTACCCGGGTTGCGGGGAACCAGGATAAAAATCCTTTTGTTTGCGATTGTTGATCTGTGCTTGATTATCTTTACATTTATTTTTCTATCTTCTATCTACAGCAAAGATCAATTTATCTCTATTCGCTGAAATTCATATTTGTGATTTTATTTGTTGTCACATATACTCTGGGAGTCGACTACTGTTCATAGGGAGTCGACTACCTGCTGTGGAATTGCTCTGTGTATTTTAAGATTATTTTGTTGATTAAGAACCAAGCGTAGATCACTCTACTTGGTTTCTTAGGCAACATTAGAAGGAATTTATTTGTGTTAATATCGTTGAGCGAAAAAGTTTACTATATACACAACACTATTCAACCCCCCTTCTAGTGTTGTTTGCCATCCACAGGATCCAACATGTATTTGCCAGGAAGGCATTTTCAGACCAAACTTCCCTGTAGCGATCTTCGATATCCGGCAAGAATTCTGGCAAATATATTATCCTATAACATCACTCAAAAATCCGAAAGTCACTCTATCCTATCTGAGAAACAGGCCAAATGTATATATGATTTGTTAGGGAACATCCGCATCAATTGGGCGAAAGTCATCATGGATTCTATTCTTGCTTCAGCTTCTGCTGATAGACCGTCATCCACCCTAGCTCATGGACACTATCTCACAATCTTGTTCATTAGCTATAATGTGCCTTTGGATCATGAAACCTCAATTCTAGAACTGGCTCGAGTTTTTGATGTTCATGCACTTGGAAGAATGAATCTACACCATGATCTTGATAAGAACATTCTCGAAGAAAAACTTGCAGCTGAAGGAGGATCATCATCCTCCAGGAGAGGTAAGAAAATTGTTGTTTCAGATTCTGAGGAGGAAGAACAAGGAGAAGAAGAAAAAGGAAGCGAAGAAGAAGAAGAAGCACCGGCGTATATTCTTGAACTTCAAGAGATGCTTTTGAAGAAAATTGGGAAATTGAAGATATCACAAGAGAAAGGCTTTGAAGACCTTAACAAAAAGGTGGACGACCTTAAGGAGCTCGTTGTGAAAAGCAACAAAATATCGGAGGACACGCTTGTCATGATCCTTGATAAGATCAAGGAACTGAAGAAGAACGGCGGTCATCCTTAGCTTTTCTTTAAAACAATGGTTTTCAAACAACAGTTCTAAAAAACTATGTCTTTAAAACTTATGGTCTGTAATAACTTTAATCGTGTGATGCTTGCTACTATGAACTTATCCTTTATGCAATATATTAGTTGCTCTTTTAACTAACATCTCTCTTGCAGGAATAGGAAATTAAATTCCCTTCCTAATCATATTATGATTAATATGTAGTTGAATCATTTTTTTTGTTGATGATAAGTGGGAGAAAAATATGAAATGCAAAAATGAAATCATATGTATTGTATTGTATTGCTAACGGCTTCGATGCAGAAAGAGAACCACATCAAAGCTGAGGAGTAACAAACTCCATTTTCTCTTTCTTTGGAGTACAAACTTTAACATATTCCATTTTTCTCTATTTCTCTATTCCAACAAAAGAACAGACCCTAATATAAATAGTGTAAATGGCTTTCCGGTTTCGAAGCCGAACTGCCGGCCTGCCCTCCGGGCTGACTTTCCCACTTTTCAAAACGAGAACTGTATTGAGCATTGTAACTTTGGGTAACATTTCATCGGCATTTGCACGTGTACATCTTGTTAGCATTTACCTAGAGATGCAGTTACCAAGAAATTGGTTTCGAATCAAGTTACCGAGAAATCGGGCATCACTTCTGCACCGAAACCGCGTCGACGGCTAGATTTGTGTTCATCAGCGGCGCGTCGCTCCGCTCGCCAAAAACCGCCGGTGACAATGGCCAACAATCGCCCATCGTCAGAATCCCAAAGCCATCAGAATCGAAAAGCCGAAGAAGAAAATCGATTCGCAATCCGAAGGCTGGAGCTTGCCGACAAATCCAAAGGATTCCTCGACCTCCTTTCTCAGCTCAGCACCTGCCCCGAAATCTCCGACTCCCAATTCGAGCTCCGGTTCAACGAGCTCGCCGCGCTCGCCGACGACCACGTCATCTGCGTGATCGAAGATCAGCTCACCCGTCGGATCGTCGCCACCGGTTCCGTCTTCGTCGAGAAGAAGTTCATCCGCGGCTGCGGCAAGGTCGGCCACATCGAGGATGTCGTCGTCGATGATGGCCTCAGGGGGAAGAAATTAGGGCAGAAGGTGGTCAGATATCTTGCGGATCACGCTAAGGAAGTGGGGTGCTATAAGGTAATCCTCGATTGCACGCCGGAGCTGAGGGCGTTCTATGAGAAATGTGGGTTCGTGGAGATGAACGTTCAGATGGCCATCTATTTCTAAAGGTTTTACAACTCTATCGGTACATTTTGTCTCATTTCCTTGCTTGTTTGACAAAATTTTTGAATAAATTCTGAGGCTGAAGCTGAATTTTTCTTTGAAAGATACCAACATTTCATCTTAGAATGGGACGAGAGACTTGAGTTTGCGACCACATCCTTTCCCTCAATGTTTTTTCCATATTTAGAGGCATTCATCGGTGGTTTATATTTATTGTTATGTTTACATTCCCAGATTTCATTTGTCGATTTGCATGTTGCTTTCACATTGCATTTCTTTAGATTCGCTGAACATTTTAATGGACAAAATTTCAATTTAGGCAAAATTTTAATATATATTTTTAAAAACCAACCAGTTTCAAAAATAATCACAGTAACCAATCAAATGATTGTTTACACAAATGTCAAATGGTGGGTGCTACATACACCCCCAAAAGGGGTGTATGTAATCATTATTATTCCAAAAAAGGCAAAAAAAAGAGAGAGGATGAGTGTGAAGTGACAAAATGATTGATGTGCATTTCATTTTTGGAAAAAAATCACATCCATACACCGCATTTGCTGTGTATATAGTCGCATCCATGTCCAATTTGACTTGTGATCGACCCGGATCAAAATTGCATCTACATTCACAGTACACCGGGAGAAAGGATAAATTCTATATGATATGCAAATACTCAAACTTACAATGAACCTATTTTGCTGTAGACAACGTTTAGCATGATAGGACTTATTTCAATAGTTTGATAAGGTGGGAAATGATTGTTCACAAGCATTATTAGGCTAATTTGTCACATGATTCTTGAATGGGAAATAAGTCATTGTAAAAAATTAAAAATAAAAATAACAACATATTGTTAAGGTTTACTTGTGTAATTTCAAAGTGTATCCTTAATAAATATATTTAGATCAAGAGCATCGAAACCATTGTCTTATTAGACAATGAGATTGCATATCAAAATCTTAACTAATAATGAATTAACCAAACACATGATCATAAAAGGCATATTAAGGATTTAATACTTTGAACGTAGTACTAAGGAAGCGGACACATAAATTTTTTGATGAGATAAAATATTGGGAATGTATAGATACCGATAAGTGTATATGTAAGAATATTTAGTAAAATTAACAATTTAAATGTGACAAGACTGCATAATCCTTAGCTCGAGTAGCTAATACATGCTCATGGTTCACACGTAATGAGGCTATTTATCCCAGGTTGCCAACCCTGATTCATTTTTGTGAATTGCCATAATTACCAAACCTGGCGATTTTAAGCATCCATCTCAGCTCAAAAGCATGACTATTTAACGTGTCGAGATTGGTCACTTTGTGTAATTATTTTTAATTTGATCGGCTTTTAAAATTATTTTTAAAATTCCTAAATTTAAAAATTGTCCTGTTTCTGTTTCTTGTTTGAATTATTTCGTATTATGGTGCCTTATTCAAACTTGTCAGAACAAATTTTTGCATAATTTGAAGAGTAAGTGACCAAAACACATCTGCACTACAATCAAGAGTCTTAAATCCCATTTGAAAATAAAGCTAGTTATAATTGTAGGATCGAAATAAGTATAGAGGGGTGCATATGTTTGTTAAAATTTTACTAGTTAATTAATTTTTTATGTTAATTTATTTCTAATTTACCACAGAACCATAAATAATTTTACCACGGTAATAACGTCTAATTTACCGTATGTAATAATAAATAATTTTAACACGAGTAAAAATTATTTCTAATTTATCCCAGACCATCGTAAATTACCGGTAAAAATGAAGAAAATAAAGAATAAGAGATTTACCCAGATTCGGTCCCATTGCATACTCATGTAATTGGAATTACTTATTAAAATTTGAAAAAAAGTTCCTTACAACACCGTAAGATTGTCTACATATTATTATTGCTTTACCTTTTAATATTACGATAGCTTACCGTCACTATGCTAACCTAATTTTACTAATAATTTGAATCAGGATTTATTATATATAGTAATCCGCAAATCTATTCGAAATAAAAATAAAGTTCAAAACGAAAAATAAAATTATACAATCATAAACAAGTAACATTAAAGTAAAAAGTATCGAATTTTAGAATTCTAAAGGTTGATGCCTGTTATATTTAATTATTAATTGTGGTACCTTCATAAACGAGACCATACACATCTATTTTGTATATAGCGTTGAATTTTGATTTTTTGTCCTCTAAAAGAGGTTGCAACTACTTTTCTCATAGAAGAAATTTGTTGTATCGTTTCTTATTATCTCCATCTTTGGTCTTTTGCATACTTTGAAAGTCCTATATAATGATCTATTTATAGCTGAAAATTGAGAAGATATCGCTTTCAAGTAATTAATTTTGTTCGGAAAATTCTCTGCTCTAGAAATATTATATGTATGCTGTTGGTCGTTACCGTATGAATCCCCTACAAAGACGGGCTAATTTGTAAACGATATGTTCAGGTCATTTTCAAACTTTGCAGCGTGAGTTGTTTTTGAAATGTGCCAAAAGACAAGAAAACATCGATAGCGATCTGCAAGAGCTTGTTTCATGTTTCACACTTCTATAATTTCCCTTCTCATTTGATTGTTTGCGGGTACTTATTCTCCGTTTTGGTAGCTGAAAGTTATAAATACCATCCCCCACATCCATCTACTTAAATTCTGGTAATGCATTAATTTTAATACCATATTACTATTCATTAGGCCCCACCCTATTTTTCCGCAACAAAAGCACAAATCAGCGTGCACTGTAGCACACTATGCGTGGTACAGTGCATTTTTTCATTTTTAATTTTTATTTATTTAAAATTGTTTTTATTTTTAAATTATATATATATAATTCAAATAATTCTGAAAAATATTAAATAAATAAAAATATATTTTCTCACTCTTCCTGTTCCAAAATAAATAAATTTTCTCACAATTTTAAAATAAATTTTATCTTGTTTTCGAGCATCCATTTTTAAAAATCCGTATTTTGCAGAAAAATTTCAAAAATGTTAAAAACTTAAAATAAATATTCTTTTGTAAAAAATAAGTTTTCCATTCTCTCCAAAGTTGATAATGTGAATATTTAAAATAAGATTTATATGTTAAGTTTGTTGAATTGGCCAAATCTAAATTTGTGACAATTGTCACATGATCAATTTTCACTTGAAACACTTCAATAAACACGTCAGAAGTTTGTTTTCATCAAACAAGTAATCATTGATTATTGTATCCAATAATCTTTCTCTTTTGATGATAACAAACTGGAAGTTAAGATTTGGACAATGAAGCACACAGTATCATGCATTCGATGGAATAATAGAAATATAAAACACTCCCACTATCGATATGCTCCCTTTTGACAAATGCATACAATAAAATTTCCAAATAATAAACTCCCTAAATCTTCAAATCTTAACATATCTTTCACTTTTATTTTCATCAAAAGCACATATACCGATTAAGATTGGCACATATAAATATCGTTATAAACATGATTAATTGTAAACATTTAAAACTAAAAATATCATGAATAATTAAACATATAATAATCATTTATCTTAATCAAACAGCGCCTATGTGCGTAGAGGTTAAGAAAAAAAATAACCACTTGGGTTAAATTGATAGAAATTTCACCATGACATCCACTTTTCAAATATTTAAAGGCAGTCTATGTACTTATATAAGTATTTCTTATGCTCAGCTCATATCAAATAAGATAAAGATACAATCGTATATTTCCATAGAAGACTTTTAGATGAGGGTAAATTATTTCTTGATAGATATATATACACCGCCGCTAAAAATTATAATTTTAAGACAAGACCAGTTATATTTGAGTAATATCTCACGAGCTATAAACCACGTCTATTTTTCATGCGGAACATTTTATTTTTGCTATTTCTTTTGCTTCAGCTTTATTTTTTATTTATAGCATTGCCATAATATATTCTCTAAGTAATCATAGAAAAATATTTTAACCACCCAATTCTAGCCACATCATCAGATTCATGTCAATTGATCCACCACGTGTATATGAACTTGAAGTGCAAGTGGTGGGATTTTGAGAGATGTAGGAGTCAAGATTAAACACTATAAAATATGTTTAATTACTCATAAAATTATCTTATATCTATATTTAATCATGAGCATAATACAAGACTTTTATTTGCCTAAATATTGCATAAATATTAGTTTAAAAAATCAAAATAGCAAAAATCAATCAAAAAGCAAAATAAAAAAAATCTAAGCATAAAATTTTTAACAAGATATCATTGATTCTCACCTTTCAAATTTTATTGGCTAAGAAACTTTGCGGTATCATATGTCATCAATTTTACACAAACTGAATTAAAGTAGTGATTGTGTTGTTCCTTATCCCGCCAACAATCTACAAAACAGATGAACATATATGTGATCTACATATTCAGATAGGTCCACAAGGAATGTGCCTTTTGGAACCTAAATCTGTTTAAACTTTTTGATCGTGTTCTATTTTAACGAGAATTACATACATATCCAACTTTTTCACTTTTTATGCATGTATGAAACACATTCCTCCTTTTAGCCGTGTTGCCATTTCTTTTCAATATGTTGTGCTTTGTCAAATTCAATCCCTTTTCGGTTTTTACATACCATCTTAAGTGATTTATCGAAAAATTTCGTAAGACATACTTCAAGATGAAAAACTTTGGATTTAAGGAAAATATTTTCGTTAATCAACATTGAACAATGGCTAATAAAAATTTCTTTTTACTCAACCTTATTCTTTTCAGGTATTCATTTTCCTTTTCTTTTTCAGTAATTTTCTTATTTATTATAAGATTTTCATTTTTCAGTTTTTAACAAACATCACATTCTTAAATAACTGGTTCAACCTGTTTTTTATTTTCAAATTTGACAAGTTTATCTTCCAGGTTTCTACTAAAACAAGGTAAATTAAATCTTTTATTTTTAACTTCTTAATTCTAAAATATTAAGTTTTCAAAATTTTCATATAAATTCAGACATAAAATTAGAAGATCATCATAAGATGGGGTTTCTACCTCATCAGATATATTATCACTAGTTTTTTTTATCTGTATGTGTCATTGAACGGAGACCTGTCATTTCATCACACTTATGATTAGAACAAGCTTCATTTGATGTTGCTGCAAGTGCTCTTCTTTTTTGTCTTTTTTCTTCAACAATATACAATTCGGTTTGATATACCCTTCTTTTTTGCAATTGTAGCAAATCAACTCTTCTTCTGATTCCATCTTTAGCTCGCTATTTCAGAAGAAGAATCGCTTTCATTCGATACCTAAAACCTTGGAAGGGACTTAATAAGACAGATTGAAGCAGTGTGGGGTTATTTAAATTAGTAGTTGGGACCACCGCTTCTTTGTTTTCTTCTTGGGCTATGCTTTTTTTGTTTCTCTTTTTTAGTTTGGACCGCAAGCCTGAAGGCTTAAAATTGTTTGGGTTACAATGGTAGAAAATTAAAATTTTTTTATTTAAAATTCGAACCAAATTAAATTAAAATAAAAAATTTAGGTCAATAAATTGTATCAAATTTGAAGTTTGGTGATAAATACCCAACACTCATTTATAAAAAGTTTTTATCAGCACATTTTAGTTAACCACTTAACCTTTTAACATATTATTCTTTAAATTTATTTACAAATAGTCTTTAATTTCATCTAATCTAAAACTCTTAAGAATTAAATTTTGCATCATAAATTAGGTTCTATAAAAATTAAGATCGAAACCTTTTAGATTCTAATTATGCCCGTGATAGGAGAGATAAGACATCTACTATAGATTATTGTACTTATACAGGGGAAGATTTGGTAACGTGAAGAAGTAAGAAACAAACTATTGTATGATGTTTAGTACTAAAGCAGAGTATTATGCTATAACCTATACTCATGATGTGGCTGAAGACTCTGTTGTGGAAGCTAGGCTTTATGGATGATGAACCTATGCTTATATTTTGTGACAATATGGTTGTGATTTATATTGCAAATAATCATATGTTCTATAAGAGAATTAATTAATTGTCACTTTGTTCAATATATTAAGAACAAAAAACGGATATGCACGCCTTACACTCCTTCATATACATAGTTAGCTAACCGATATTCTTACGATATCTTTGATTGTTAAACAATTTTCTACTTTATTTAACAACCTAGGCATGGGTTGATATATATGATTCAGCTTGGGATGGGAGTGTTGACAGTTAGAGTTGTAGCAGATGTTAGGGAATGCATATATACAAACCCGACCCTTTTTTTTTTGTTTTTTTTGGGGTGGGGGTGTTGGATATTATTTCTCTCTCAACCAGTTCTTTGATTTATTATGAGTTTCAACAATGAGAGTGAAACCGACTGAAGGCTGTAAGGCCTGGATTATTTTAATATATTCCACAACCGTTTTCAGGCAGAATTCACTTTTTAGAAAAACATGCAGAGTAGCTAACTTGACCGGCATTTAGTACCCACCCATATCTTCTCATATCAAATTCAATCCTATCCCAATTATTTTGACAACTGAGTCATGAGGAAAATTAGGTAACAGAGCACTGAATAATGTTTTATAGACGTTAATCACTCTTCTTATTGAAACCCCAAACAATTATATGAGGTACTATTAATCTGTTTAAATTTCAGAATTAATTCACAAGTATCATTCAAAATGAGACCTAAGGCAAGCGATACATACAGTTCCACTTAAGTCCCAGTTAAAGTGCGAAGTCATTTGATTGAATTACCATCCATAATAGACTGACCATTTTTCTTTTCATTGCTTCAGAATAAATGGAACCTAATATGATTGAAAACCAATTTGAACAGAATTACCATTGTGAGTGCTGTATGAACCCAGTAACTAATAAATGCAGTCTTCATGTTCTTCATATACCATTGTGAGAGCTGTATGAACCCAGTAACTGATAAATGCAGTCTTCATGTTCTTCATGTATGTATGCGTGCATGCATGCATGCATGCATGACCTGAACACCCTACCATGGAACAAGATGGTGACCTGAACACACTACCATGGAACAAGATTGTTCGTTTGCTCTGTTATCGATCAAGGGGTTTAACAGCTTCCAAACCACTTGAATTTTATCAAGAATGCATTGGAGATGAAGATCATGATGAATGATATATGCATATATTTTGAGGGGACAATGTAGTCAATTCACTATACCAGCTACTCATATCCATATGTAGGAAAAAGCAAAAGCATAAACAGTGTGGTGACAACATAATCTGCATTAAAGTTTACTTATATTTAAGACATATATTTCATACATATCATCATCTTAGCCCTCATCCCAAAATTAGGGTCGGCTTCGTGTACTCCTTAGAGAGAAAATAATAATAAAATAACAATCATAACAAATAAAAGAAATAATAACAACAACAATAGTAGTAATAATAATGAATAACATAAAAATTAGAAATAATTTAAAATATAAAGGAAAAATAATAATAAATAAACACAAACAAATTTGAAAATACAGTCGGATCATTATCACATCAGATCGTGATGTTGGATACTTGCTACCCATGCATTACGATATGAAGCTATTTTCCGTTCAATCAAGATCTTTCATTTTCCCTTTTATCACTTCCTTTCATGTTTTCTCTGGTCTACGTTTCTATTTATTGATCTTAACGTTCTTATATTCTGTCTTTCTAATCGTCGTAATAATATGGGTTCAATGTATATCACCAAACCATCTCAAGAGATGTTCTCTCATTTTATTATCTATAGAGACCACAAATATCTTCGCTCATATCTTCTAATATATTCTAATTTCTTAACTTATATTTTTTAGTATTTCTGTATATCCATCGTAACATTCACATCTCTGTCACTCTTATACTCTGTTTATACTTCCTGACGATAACCCAACATTCTATACCATACAATAAAGCTAATCTAATCATCATATTATAAAATTTACCTTTTAACTATAATTGTATATTCCGATCACACAACATTCCTGGAGCATCTGTTCACTCCAATCAACCTACTTGCATATATTTCTTCCATATTAATAAAAAAATTTCAAAAAAATAGGAAATATCCAAAAACAATTAAAAACGTAAAAAATAGTGCAAGCTATACTAAAAAGTATAATAACAAAACATGAAAATTTGCAAACATAACATTTAAATAGACATCCCAGTACATGAGTTTACATTCACACTTAATAACTCATAAATTCACAATATAGAACATGTGAATGTCATGAAAAAGTATAGGAACAATAAAGCCATCAAGTTTCAATGAACAACCTTAATCAAATAAGTCATATATAACTTCTAAAGTTTCTGTTACTGGACTAAATTAAGATACGTGAGACAACTACACGAAGATGCACAACCGACACGCAAATCTAATGCAATTCTAACTAATCCTATATCAATACTAACCTAGCAAATTGTTCCTTATGTACATGTAACTAACTAATTGAACTTAGTTAAATTTGGATGACATCAATTTGATTAGGCAATTATGAGTTATACACACTAACGTTATCCATGAACACACAATAGATCCAACTAATATTTAAATACAACAATGAAAATATTGAAATATTGCAAAAATAAACTCGTAGGAGACAAATTATTCAAACAAGACAATGTTTAAAATTTTGAACCAGCAATATAAGAGTTTTCCACAGACAAGTAACAAATCCCCAAATTCAAGTTTGCCCTACCTGTTAAATTAGATTTGACAGCAAGTTGATTATGCAATGATGAGTTATAAACACTAATGATATACAGTAACACGCAAGAGATCCAACTAATATTTAAATACACCAATGGAACAAATGAAACATTGAAAAACACTTGTAGGAGACAAATTATTCAAACAATACAATGTTTAAAATTTTGAACATGCAGTTTTCCACAGACAAGTAACCAATCCCCATGCTCAAGTTTGCCCCCACAGTTAAATAGATATGATATTATGTTATTAGATTTGATTAGATTCTTCTCTAGAGTTAGAACATGACCATGATTCATATTGATTTGGATCCAGATTAGGTCATTAAAGACAGACATGATTGCAAGTAGTTGACTATTAGGCCATTATCGATGTACGTGATTATAAAATAGACAACCAATAGGGGGTTTTGACAACCAATAGGGGGTTTAGCTCACGAATCAGTTGATAGGATACGATGGAGCCTTTGGCTCTGCGACTATATTAAAACTCACCATAAATCAATGAACAAGCTGTGAGAGAGCTAATATTCCCTAACCTTTGTTATTGATAATATACTAAGGTGATGGGTTTGTATATACCCAATACTTAATATCTATTTACAACGCAAATGCTCTCACCACTCATCATATGTGAGGTTAAGCACTATTTATGGGCTTAATATTGAGATTACTCCAGCATGATGAAGAATTAGATTTCAATTTTGGAAGTGCTAGATGGTGCATGCGTCCCATTTGTAATACTACATGGCAATTGCTGACAACTGCTACTTTTGCAGCGAAGAAAGAAAGAAAAAAATACACTTCCATATCTTCTTGTGAATATTGTATGTTAAGAGCTTGTAGAGGAGGGCATGGACCTTGGAAATATGTGACTTAAAAATGAAAACCTCAAATACATCTTTTTTTGGTGATATAAATCGACCTGATAAAACCTTGTGGGCGTCTATGTTACAATGGGGGGGGGGGGGGGTGACATGATTTTGTCCCATATGGCAATGTCACATCGCCACATGGGATCCACAACACCCCCCAAACGCTATTTCCATCCAAAAAAAACCCAAAATCTCATCCCCCACTATAAAACACAATTTCAAATAGCACCTCAAACCCAAGCCTTTACCCCCTTTACCCCCCGACGATACTTACACATATACACATAGTTCTCACTCCTTTTCGTTTGCGCGCGTGCACCGCATCCTGCTTGTGTGGTTTTTTTCACTGTGCAATGTATGCACGGGTTATTTCTAGTACATTCTTATGGATTAGTAGTTTGACTACTCGAGAAGAAAGATTTACCATGTTGTTGTGTTTATGGATCTTTTTTTACAACCAAGAGATTGCAGTAGCTTGAAATGAACAAGGATGAATGATTGGGATGTGAGGACATGCTCAAGGATTGTTCCATGTACAGAGCGGATTTTTGCATGTAAATGCCCAATAAACTCTCCCATGGTAGAAAGGAATATTAAACTGTACCCATATATGGTCCATTTCAATGGACCTCAGGGTTAGCATTGTGGTGGCTGGTTATCGATTCAATATTATAGTGCAATGTCTTTGCTAATAACTTTCAACCCATTGGGGTTGCTGTTCCATCGATAGAGTTGATAGGAGCTTGAAGTAGTTTATGGCGAGCCTTCTTTAAACTTAGGGTGTTGGCTGTATTTTATTGTAAGGTTATCCCTTGTGTAGTATTCATGCCCACCCATTGTGGCGTGGGCTCAGGGGCAGCACAACCAACTTAAGGATGTGAAGATGAGACTTGAATGGTAATAGGAATTTAAGTTCTCGCATATCTTCAGGAAGAGTAATGGATTGATAGATTTCATGGTTATTGGAGGATCCTATGTAACATGTACTTCTATAATGTAGCAGTAACTGTATCGGACATGTCGACACTGTACCAAACACTGACACTTTTGGACACTTTTATACATGTTTCTAACACTTTTCAAATGTGTTCTTAATTATATGCTATATATTTTGTTTATAGCACTTAGTTAACATATTGGGGACATGTCCTTCCTGCCTCATGTACTTCTTTCTTCGCATAACATATTCTTCTATGGTTGAAATGTTTATTAATTTCTATTAATATACAATGATTTAAATGTCGGTGACATTTCAGAAATGACCTGACGTTTCAGGATTTAGGAGTTACAGTCATGTGATACTAACTTCTAGTTTGGATTTCATTTTCAACTTAATGTTGCTCACATGTTTTATTCCAAGATTTCGGACGACACGAAGTTGTTTCGTGTCAGCTGATGTATGCCAGGATTTTTTTTGAAACTAACATGCAATCAGGTGCGTGTCTAATTTGACTCGACCCACACCCAATTTAAACCCTATAAAATGACTCGATCGAGATATTAAGGCTTGATTTTTTTCTTAATCTTTGTTATCTCCCTCTCGGTCACTCTCACTCTTTTTGATCTTCCTCTCTCATGCTCACGTGCTCTCTCACTTCAGGCACCAATTCACCTCTCTTAGCTCTCTCAATCTTTCTTTATCAATCACTTGGGCAGCCGAGAATGTAACGTGAGTTGAGTTTTCATTTTATTTTGATTTTTGAAGTTTTTTTTAAATATAACATTCTACCTCTTTCTCTCAATCTGCTGCTAATCTCCCTTTCTCGATCTCTTTCTTAGTCCCGTGCTAATTCCAGATGAGTTTTTTCATTTTTTTCATTTTTAAAATATAACGTCCTCTCTCATTCTTTTAGTCTTTTGTTGATATCCTTCCTGGTTGGATCCCTAGGGATGGTCAAGTAGAACATTAGGGGGATGAATAGTGTTTTAAAAATAATTTTACAACCAATTTGTATCATTTTACTGCCGAAAACTAGGGCTGTTGATGAACAGAACGTTCGACGAACTGCTCGTGAACAAGCTCGGTATGTTTGTTTACGTTCGTTTAGGAAGCTTAATGAACAACCTTGAACAGATTTTTAGAGCTCAGTTAGTAAACGAACAGAGCTTGAACATAACCGTGTTCGTTCATTTATGTTCATGAACAAGCTCGTTAAGTGTTCGTGAACAAGCTCGTTAAGTGATATTCATGAACAAGCTCGTTAAGTGTTCGTGAACAAACATGTACCGAAAATAGTAAATTTAGATACATCCTATATTTTTTATTATGCTTGGAATGGATGTTTGTAATGGGATTTATGAAGCTGTTATGCTGGTTTTGTTTGTTTTTGTCCTGCAAATATTTAATCCTTTTATTTAATTGATTTATTCATTGGCATTAATTTTTAAATATTATTATTCCTGATTAAAAAATTCACATTCGTTTGTTTGATTGAAAATCTGTTCATGAACAAGATTGATTTGTGTTCACGAACATGTTCACGAACAAGCTCGATAAGTCTTGTTAACGAACACAACGTTCGATTAACTACTCGTGAACAAGCTCGGTAAATGTTCATTTACGTTTGTTTACGTTCGTTTGGTAAGCTTAACGTACAAGCTTGAACAGGTTTTTAGAGCTCGGTTAGTAAATGAACAGAGCTTGAACATGGATTTTGTTCATGAATAAAACCAAGCTCCCTGTTCAAGCTCGTTCAAGCTCGTTCGTCAACAGCTCTACCGAAAACTCAACTTAAATTGCAACTGAAATAAAATCAAGAGTTATTTGTAATAAAATAGAGTTTAGAGAAAATCAATCCAGACAAGCACAATCGCAAACACAACGAGGTATTTTGGTTCAGCCTCTTGACCTAAGCTTTTTGTTTGAGATTTTTACTAAATCCTCTTACAAACCGCAAGCGAAAGAATATGCAATTTGGCAAATATCCTTGCTAATTCGCACTCCAATATCAACACACTTAGATTGAAAACCACTCTTTAAACTGAGAGCAAACAACAATTCTTAACACTAAGGCAAAGCTTTGTAAGAGAGATTACAAACTCTTATAGCCTTGAAGAATTGTGTATGTGAATATAGTGGTGGCTATTGAGAGAAATTTATATTATATATGATTGATCTTTGGAGAATAGAAATTATGGCTTTTGGATTTTGGAAGGTAGGACTTCAAAGCATGAGAATTTTGGCCAAAGTTAGGATATCATCGTGTTTTTCTTGTCTTTCTTGTTGTGTAAACATATTATATATAGCACATATTTATAGAGGGAAAATCCTAAGATAGGAAATGACAAACTTGTCCCTTCAAACGACGAGTTAACGGTTAGTTTTTTTGTCATTGGCTAGTTGATTAGTTGACTAGTAAACTTCATTGGTTGACTAATAGTTCATATGAACCGGGTTAGAAGGCACTATTAGTCTACCAACGAAGAACTATTAATTGACTAACAGTTTATTATTGATTGACTAATAACTTTTGTTAGTCAATTGAACTAATCTAGGCAGAGTTTCTGTGTTCTTGTGAAGTTGGTTGACTAGTGAAGTCTTATTAGTCGACAATGGTTCTTCATTGGTCAACTAGCAGCTCAAAAACTGGGTAGTTAATTTCTGATATGCTAGTCGACTAAAGCCATATATTGGTCAACTAGTAGACTTCTAAATACAAACTTTTGAGAAGGAAACATATGGTCGTCTTGGCATGGGTTTATAAAAATTTCTAAGACTTATCCTAAGGTTTCATGTGCGTGTGAAAGTACACCTTCAAGATATTAACTATCTATGAAAGCAATATAAAAATTACATCAATATACAAATACACAATCTTGTTGAAGATCGATTGATGTCACTAATGTCTACGTCCATGTTATAGTTGTTGTCATCTTTTCTTGTTGCAGAATGTTAAGGCCTTATCATTCAATTTTGAGCTTTTACATTTTTTGCTTTCTAGTGATTTCCTAACAGTTACACAAAACACATCAGTGCAAGCATTATGTTTGTTCATCATTAAACATATATTGGATTAAACATATATTGAAGTGACCAATTTCCAACATTCTTTCCTTTTTTTGATGATGACAAACATATATATCAAAACAAAAAAGTTAGTAAATTTAAACAAATTTAGAATATACTCCTCCTATATGTAAGAATACTCTTACTGACTTGATGCTTCCTTTAATTTGATACTTCATATCATTTCTTCCCCTTTGGCAACACAAAAAAGAATGAAGTAATACTACCAATTGGTATCATTGGTATAGTTTCTCATGGACTCTAATACTAAGTGGTGGTATCAGTTGTGTGGTTCTTGAGAGTCACATCAATATAGCATGCTTCTCCTATTATTATGGATACCTAAAAAATAATGAAACTTGATACTCTTTTCATTTGAGATCCTTAGGATTATTCTTTGTGAACTCAATTTCAAATTAACTAAGTCAGGTTTGAAACAAACAAATCAGAAAATACACAAAATCAAAATAGAGTGATAGTATTGAAATGTATTAGTTACCTAGTCCTATTTATTAGTCGACTAATGTTTTACCGTTAATCGACTAGTAAATGCAATTAGTCAACTAATAGCAGCTGCAACAGTTGAACAAATGTCAGTGATGAAGTTATGCTGAATTAGTCGACTAAGGATATCATTAGTTGACTAATTATATGTTTTATTTTATATTTTAGTACAAGCAATTTTCTCATAAATTATTTATTATTTCTTATTAATTACCTAAATTTCTTGTTCTTCCCTAGATTATAATTTGATTTACAATTTTTGTTGATCTTATTTTTATATTGGCATCTTATAAGATAATCATTTAACTTTTGTACCCAAAATTACATTAGATTTAAAAAATTAATCATTTTGAACTCAAAGCCATTCAGGATCCATTTTTCTTGAGTGCACATTTAAGTCATTATTGGAATTGTGTACATTTTTCATATATTTGTTAATATATACATTCTTGTCATAATTACACAAGTTTTAGGAATTTAAATTTTTGTATCATGTTATTTATCACAAGTAATGAAATTTTTATTGCATGTATACTTTTTATACATATAAGCATGATCTTTCTTTGCATGTACATTATTATTGACATGGTTCTTTATATATTTAAAACCTAATCCTTTTTTGAAATTAGAAACATGTTGTTAATCAATAATTCATTCAATTTTTCTTCCCCTTTGTTAAATTTGTTAATATTATGGGCTATTTCATCATATTTCAATTTTAATAAATAAAATATTCTTATCTAAATCTTCTATTCTAACTTTTAACTTATGACTTTCCTTTTTAAGTAATGAATTTTCTTCTGTAAGATTTTTATTTTTAACACCTAATTTTTCATTAGTTAAATTAACATTATTTAACTTTGGTCTACACAGTACATGCTCATTTATTAGATTGTTATGATAAATTTTTAATGATTTATATGTTTTATTTAGACTTTATATTTACAATATAAATCACTAAAAGCTAATAGTACATCCAAATCGGGTTCGGATGTTACCTCTTCGTTATGTGCCATGAAGCACATATGCGTATTTTCTTCTAAGTAATCTTCATCGTCGGATGAAAAATCTGAGTCATTCCATGTAGCAGCAAGAGCATTTTTTTTCTCAATTTCTTCGATTTACTGCTCTTTTACTTTGTTTTGGGGCTGCCTTGGTTTGTTCTAGTGAAAGCACAAGGGTAGACTGTTAGATTATTTAATTTTAGATTCATATTTACCTTTAAGGAACTCTTTGAATTTCCTTACAAATATGTCAATGTTGTCATCTTTGTTATTCTTATCATGAATCTATCAGAAGAGACATGGAATACAAGATTCCTCTTGTTTGGAGCTTGAGACATGGAATACAAGATTCTTCTTTTTGGAGCTTTTCTTGCATTCTCTCCTCTAGATGTATTTTGTACGCCACGAGATTTCCAATTGAATCTTCTATGGTAAGGGTAGAGAGATCATTTGCCTCTTCGATCGCTGTCATCTTCTTCTCCCATTCCGACGGGAAGGAGCAGAGAGTCTTTCAGACTAATTTGGGTTGGGTATAAGTCTTTCCCAATGCGATGAGAGAGTTGGCGATGTTCGTGAGTTAAGTGTATATATCCATGATCATTTTGTTATCTTCCATGTAAAACAATTCAAATCTACTAACAAGAAGAGATGCTAGATACTGTAACTTGTACCTTCGTGGGTTACTTCTAGAATGTGCCATGTGTGATGTGCGGTTATTGCTGAGGAAACTCAATTAAATTCTTTGCTACCAACGCGCAAAACAAGATGTTTATAACTGTTGTTTTAGCTTTTTTGGGTCCGTCCATTGCGTGTAAGGTGTGGTAGGTTTGTTATATGGTATCTCCATGATATTTCATATATTATAATTAATGGATCCGAGGTAGATTATCATTTTTCTCTTTCAGTAGCTGTAGTTGGAACCATCGAGTGGTGGTTGTCTTGTTGTAGAGTGGTCTTGTGGTCATTATGATTCGTTAGTTGTTGACGCCACTCTTCTACTTGCTCTGTTACTAAGTGTTGGTATCAATGATTAAGCAGTTCCCTAGCTCTGATACAAAGTATTGGATCCCTGGAGGACGTAAAGTAGAATATTAGGGGGGAATAGTGTTCTAAAAATAATTCTACAAAGATCCTAAAGGTGTTCTTAATTTAGATCTTTTCAAAAACCGAAAACCTAACTTAAATTGCAGCGGAAATAAAATCAAGAGTTATCACAATAAAACAGAGTTTAGAGAAAATCAAATTTGACAAGTATAGTCACAAACACAATGATGTATCATGGAAAGTGTTTTAAATATCGGACGGTAAATCATTATCGGCCTCAGTCCAAGCTGATATCGAGAAACTTGGAGGAAAAGAAAAAAATCCCGATGCTTGGATTTATCAACTGATATGGCCGATATATCGGCCCGATAAATATCGGGCCGATATTAGCTGATATGGTCATTTACTGTTCCAATCAGGTTTTGAAATTTTTTATAAACGGGTTTAGATTGATTCGATCTAAAGCCGTTTAATTAAAACCCGAACTGAGAACCAATCGAATGAGCCCAATCCCCGTGATTAACTTAATATTTCTATCTCCGCGCTGTTTGCTCGTCCGACGATTCTTAGGGGTTTTGTGTTTCGATTCTTTACTAGTCTTTGTCTGAAATTTTAAGTAAATCGAAAAAGAAGTGTTCCTGATTGTTTCAGCTTAATTCTTTAGTTTTTGCATGTTTTGGGAATTTTTTCATAATTATTCTTCTTTGATCTTCTTCTTTGCTATCTTCTTCTTCTTCTTCATTCTTCTTCTCTGCATCTAGTAGCAGTAGCTTCTTTTTTTCTCTTCGATTGTTGTCGCTTATTCTTCTCTGCGGATGTTGTCGCTTCTTATTCTTTGATTTTTTGTTGGGTTAAGACTTGAGACTTGGGTAATATTCTTAGATGATATTATTGGGTTAAGGCTTGAGCAATATTTTTTGATGACGATATTGATCTGAGAAAAAAATGTCGGTTTGAAAAATATTACGTAGATGATGACATTGTTGATTGTTCTCAACATGTATAAATGTTTGGGCTAAACCCAAAGGTTTTGGCCGTTTTGTATCGGTTTTAGAGGAAACCGATACGAAACCGGGTTATAAACTTGTAACGACCACTTTTCGTCGTACGTTGTTCGTGCACGTGCTTTTGGCCGTGCACGTGTTTGTTTTAGACTTTATTTGTTTGTGAACACTTTTGTGTGATATGCTGTTGTGAACGTCTCTGAGAGTATTAAATAGTGGCACTAATTTGGAACGACGTTTCTCGAGTCGTTTTCCCACAATTTAATCTTATTCGATGAGACGTGGCGACTTTCACTTTTGACGGGAGACGTTTCTATTTTTAGTTTCGTCGTCCGACGTCGAAATTGAGATCTGTCTTCTTAGTTAGCTCACATTCGTCATCACGATCACACCGATATTTATTTTATAATTTTTGGAGTTTATTTGACCACTTTTATATTTTTAACAAGGTTTATAATATTTTTAATAATTTATTTTTAAATTAATTTCGGCCAAATAAAATTTATTTGATTTTTAAACGTTTTAAAGAATTTTTGAGCCAATTTCCAGCTCATTTGGACCAAGTCAAATCCTTGGGTGAGTTGGAGAAGTTGAATTTCAAATTTCAAATTATTTTAAACTTCTAATCCTATTAGATTTAGCCCTAGACCAAGTCAACCCACCTACACTATATAAACAACCCCTAGGAAGACCTATTTTCGCAAGAAATTAACCCTAACCTCTTCCAAAACTCAAATTTGACGTTGCGACGATTCGTCGCAACGTTGCGACGAACTCCCCCGCACCGACCGAGAGAACAGCCCCCGTTTGCCCGCTCCGACCGCTAGCCGCCCCGCACCCAGTCGCTGCATCGCAGCCGCTTCGCTCTTCCGCTCCGACCGAGAGAATCTCTCGGTCAGACCGAGAGATCTCCCCGCTGTCACCCGCAACTCCGCACCGCACCGACCCGCTGCCGTGCCCGCTCTGTCGCCCCGCTCCGCACCGTGCCCGACCGAAGGCCCCGCCCGCACCGACCGCTCTCCGCAACGTTGCAACGGTTGCAACGTTGCAGCGCTCCGCACCCCCGCATCCAAGGCGCCCGACCGAGACATTGCCCCGCACCGACCGAGAGCACCAAGGCCCGCACCGACCAAGCGCTGCACCAAGCCCGTTCCCCCGCAGCGACCGATGGAGCCCCCCGCATTTGGCTGAGTACGACCGAGAGCAAACGTCGCAACCCCGCACCCGTCGCATCGCTTGCCACCGTGGGCCCCCCAAGTTCTCCAGAGGTATTGTGGGTCCCCCAAAGGTCCCTAGGACTACTGTGGGCCCCACCTAGGTGCCTTCTCTCCGACGATTCGCCGTGCACGACGTTGCGACACGTCGTAGCCCGTCGTCGCACGTGCTAGCTCTGGAATCTGGAATCGTCGCCCGGGTTGATTGCTCTGAAATTTCCAGCGAGGAATCTAATTGGAATCTGGACTTGGAGCGCGATCTTTTATTCCAACCCCCGGCGTCGCTACCCGACGCCGGTGTAGCTTTCGCGTCGTGTTGAGGTAACGCTTCACACCCTTAGGACCCCCAACCCAATGCATGCTAATCAAGGCTAAAATCAGTATTTTTAAAGTATTTTAAATGTTTTAAATTCACTAATCAAGATTAATAATATGGACTTTAGGCCGGTGGACTTGTGCACGTAGGATAATTGTGATTTTTGGACTCATTGGACGGTGTGCTCAGACGTCGTGCTTGCAGGCAAGTGAAACTTGCCAACTCTTGTGTAGGGCCATGTTTTTAGGCCACTTCCTTATTCCTAGCGTAAAAGAGACTAGTCAGTGAAATGATAGCTGGCTAGACGCCTACTTGATCTAGTTTGACAACGAAACTAGATCCGTCACCTAATTGATCTAGCTTGACAACGAAGCTAGATCCAACCCCTTAAACTTGTTGTTCATGCATACTAAACTGTCACGTTTACTTTCCTTACCTGTACGCACTTTTAACTGCCATGCATTGCATCTTACATGACATCCCAGTTGATTGTTGCATTCGTAGCACACGCTACAATACTTGTACTCCTTGAAAACTACTTCCGGGGGAAACGGGCCTCATGTGTTGGTCAAAAGCCAATGCCCGGGTTCCCTGGACCGGCTAGGTGCACCCCTATGCCATACTTGTTAAAAACACTTCTTGGCTCGTGATCCAGAAGCGAGCATTCCCGTTCGGGGGTAAGGCCCTGGCTCGACACACGTGGAGGGGTAGGGATAAACGTTCACTTGAGCTTAGGAGTGGCCTGATCAGCCCTCTAGCCAAAAGACGGAATCTCTGTGCACGAGGTGCTTACTTTTCTTGTCTTGTACTTATCTTGTGAATGATTCATGCAATACTTGTCATCCATGCCATGTTTAAATGCCATGCTCGTACTTTACTTTACCTTACCTTACCTGTTGCACTCATTACTTTAACTGCCATGTCATTGCATCATGCTAGAACTGCTAGGTTGCTTTACTTTTACCTACTTTCAGTTTCCTTGCACAAGTCTCTTGTAGACTTGCTGACATGTGCCCCTTGCTCTTTTGGGTGTCACATGTTAGACCCTGAGCCAGAGACCGTTGCTGAGTACGTGGTGTTTTGCTGACGCTGAGTCTGAGTCCATGATTGCCCAGGAGGATTTTGGTGGAACCGGTGACCATTCTTTGAGTCTTTGTTGAGCTTTATTTTGTTTTAGGCCTTTTGTTAGTTGTTGGTGCGTAGCACCTTGTTTTGTACGCTGTACTTTTGTTGGCCATGTTTGGGCCTTTAGACTCTCTTTTATTCCAGCCTGGTGGCTTTTCTGCGTTGTTGGAATTTATATTTATGGATATTCTGAGATTATTCTTTTGTCTCATTTCATTATTATTATCTTTGTTTCGTTCGCGTTGCAAGGACCTGCAGTTTTAAATTGATTGACGCTTATCGGACTTGCAGCTTTGTAGTTTCAAGTCTGAGCGGACCTTCTCACGCTTCGCCTCCATATTTTTGGGAAGCGGGGCGTGACAACACTCGGCATTGGAAAACCGACCGAAACACGACTGTTTCGCCCCAAACTGTCCGATACTGCGGGAAAAAATTAAAAAAGAAGAGAGGCTGAACAACATCGACATCGGCAGCATCCAAAAAACAAGAAGAAGAAAAAGAAGAGGAGGAAGATGAAAAGAGGGGGTCAAAAAGTGCAATATGTTTAGCAAAATGTGTAATGTGAGTAGAGCTGGTTCAGGAAATTATTTCTGGTTATAGATTAATGGCAAATTTGTAAATAAATGCAATATGTTTAGCAAAATGTGCAATGTGAGTAGCAATCAGTGCAAAATTATTTCTGCTTATAGATAAATGTGAGTACACTAGTTTTTGAAACTACCGAAACGAACGAAATGAAACTCAACTCATAACTCCGAAACTATGGAAATGGACGAAACTAAAACACAAAACCTAAATTTCTAGAAAAAATGAAACCGAGACCTCAAACCTCGGTTCTCAATGTTTTGGGAGTAATATTGTTGTTTGATTGAGACGTGAGAGAAATTTATTTTAATGACGACATTGTTCTGAGAAAATAATAAATATTGTTGGGTTGAAAAATTTTATTTCGATGACGACATTGTTCTGAGAAAAATTGTGGGATGTACATAGATGATTATAAAATGAAATTGATTCAAATTAATCTTTGTAGTCACGTATTGGGCATGATATTGCCTTATTGGAGATACTTTGTTGATGACATTGGTTCATGCATTCACTTGATAGTTGGATAACTTGGTTTATTAGATTTTTGGAATTTTGGATTATTGGATAATGGATTTTATATCAGTTTTGGGTTGACACTTGACACGGAGATTATGGGTTGGATACAATTCCTTACCGGCTACCGCATATGCCTGATTTTGGACTATAGAATGATATTGCATTTGAGCTACAAACAGAGACGTCTCTTGATTCTTGAATATATGAATGTACATATAAATCCACAATTATTATAGTCATGGCTCATTAGCCATGATATGTTTTAATTCTTAGATATGTTTTACTTTTTTAAAGTTTTTATATTTTATATTAATAATTTTACAATGTGTGTGTTATTTGGCAGTAAATATGGAAAATGTCTTTAGGAGCATCTAGCAGGCATTATCTGTCACGAGATGAACAAATTTTTGGGATTACATGGAGAAGTTGGCACTTAATAAAATGTGGTGTAAGTTTTGTGAGCATGTCATAAGCGACGGTATTAGCCGTTTTAAGACCCATCTTACTAGGAAAGAAAGGAAATGTTGCTCTTTGCACAAAAGTTCATGAAGAGGTTGAAGGCTATTGATGCATTAAAAACCACACAATCATTGGAAGAGGTATGGAATGAAAAGCTTCAAGCTCTTAGGATAAGATGGTAATTGGAAAAGAGGATGTTAACGCGAAGTCCTCCCATAAAGCCCGTCATAGTCTTGGAAAATCTAAGGTTCAAAGGAGCGATGGCCAAGCATTTACATAGCTTAAGAAATGAGGAAGTTGGAGCAGCTAGGGAAGGATAAAGGAAAAAGGGCGTGCAAACCATGCTTAATGAACACTGGAAGAAGGAAAGATAAGATACGTGCAAGTGGACCGCATGATGCATTTTGACACATGATTCTCATTCTTTATGGTGGATTATGAATCTTTTGAGCAGATATTGCAAGCTGTTGGTAAATATGAACCCAATTTGAAATGTCATACATCCTATGAGATAGCCGAGAAGTGTCTTTATAAGGAAGTAGCTTCTAATAAGAAAAAGTTGGAAGCTTTTCTCGAGACATAGACCTCACGCATGATTGTAGTCATATGACATATTGTTGGACTGATAGGAGGTATCTCTGCATAATGAACATTGTCATTTATGCTTATACCAGAACGATGTTATATGATTTTGAGAACACATCTAATGATGTATATGATGACAAATATATCTATAATATGGTAAATGTAACAATTTAGAAGCTAGACGAATATTCTGTCATTCAAATAGTGACCGAAAATGCATCGAACAATATGGTTTAGCAAAGTTGTTAGCTTTGAGGCGTCCTATTTTTTGGACTTTCTCTGATGCACATATTGAACCATTTAGTGCAGGATATTGAAAAGCTGAAGCCTATTCACAATACAATTTTAGATACAAGACTCGTCACAGTCTACATGTATGCCCACTCTTGTTCTCTATATGATGAAAGAGCATATTGGGGGCAATTTTGTTAGGCCCGGTGTTACCCGCTTTTCTGCAGCATTTTTGTCATTTTAAAGCTTACAGGAGAAGTCCAAATTGAATGTTTTTTGTCAATTCAACTGAATGGAAGGAGTTGAAGTTCTTCAAGACTTCTCAAGAAAGAAGGTTAAAAATCAAATATCTAATCTAAGTATAATTTGTTATATGGTTCGCATATTTTCGCAATTAAGAGTTAACTAACTAATTGATGTTTTTGATTACCTTTGTCCTTTATAGGTATACACCATCATCAATAGCTGTTTATTTTGAGAGAATGTGACACTTGCATTGAACATTTTTGATCCTATCGTCAACGTTTTTCGAAGGAGAAATATTGACACTCCATCACCGTGGTGGTTGCATGGAGACATAGATATGTGCAAGAAAGAGATCACGATTAATTTGAAGCATAATGAGAAATAAGTCAGGCAGATCTAAATTTTAATTAATAAAATATGGAATAATAAGCTAAAAGCTCATTTACACATAATATGTCATTTGTTGAACCTGTATTTTTATTATTAAAAATGAGAGGATATTGATGGTGATGGTATCTTTGCAGATAGATTCACATAGTGCATATTCAGGATGTATGCCTATAATCCTAAGATGCAAGACAATTAGCTTCTTGTTGCCTCTGTATCAAAACCGAAGCAGATCTTTTGGTAGAAAATTAGCTCAAAAGCAAGCAAAAAATTTTGCACTTGATCCAGGTACATCTAAGAAACTTATATTAATGTATTATTATTGTAGTTTTTAATATTTAAAGCTTAAACCAACTAAAAGGAATTTGAATTTGGTTTTTTATTTTTAGTTAATTAATGGTTGTTGCATGATGGCACGATGCCTGATTTGAAGAAGATGGCCATGAGAATTTTGGGATTAAGCACTAGCTCGAGTAGTTGTGAAAGAAATTGTAGCGTTTTTAGATGGTAAAAATTTAAATAAATTTTCTATTATATCATCCAATCATCTTATACTCATTTCTCATGATGGCTAATTGGTTATTGTATTTTCATTAACAGATACATACAAAAAGAAAGAGTAGACTAATTATTGATAAATTGAAAGACTTAGTCTATGTCGATTCAATGCTCAATTGAAAGAAAGATTTGAGAGCAAACACACCGATATTATATCTGTTTGTTCCATGACGGAGGGCAATGTGGCCGAGTGAAGGCTCAAAAATCAGTGGATGCTTTTGTTGCTTCAGATGAGAAGGATGAAGTCTTCTCTGAAGAAAGGTTGATATAAAGACAAGTTGAAGAAGTAATTCCAATGCCAAGAGCAAGTAAAAGATTAAAGACTTCAAAGAAAAGAAAAGCCATCGTATCACCATCATCAAGGAAGTGGAAGGGTAAGAAGCAAATGCTTGAGGAGGAGAAAGCCGTAGGTTCTGATTCATGGATATCCTCAGAGTCATCTTCTTGAGATAGTTCTACATCTGACGTGGAACATGCTGAAACATTCGTTCAAGAGACATGTGTCGAATGAGCTTATTACAGAATGTGGGGTAAATCATTCTTTCTTGTAATCTTTTAATTCATTTTATATTAATGCAGTATTTTAAGTTTTATTATTTTGCTAATTTACAGATCTGGAGTATTACATATTAGTATGTTAGTGATAGAGGTTACTTAATGTATTTATCGTAACTTTATGTTATCCTATTGATGATATTTTGGTAATATAAACAAATATGAATATTTATGATATTATAATTGTATATTTATACTGTCTGATATGGGCAACCCGATATTGACACGTATCCATGATTTATCCTCCCGATATCTGATATCCCATTTGAAAATTAATAATCCGATATGATACCGATATCCGATGTTTAAAACCATGATCCTGGTTCGATCTCTCCGACATACTCATGTCCTCAAGCTCACTGTTTGAGATTTATATTAAACTATCTTGCAAACTGCAAGAGAAAGAACCACGTAACTTGGCAACTATCCTTGTCAATTGCACACCTCAATCGCAAACACACTGAGATTGGAAACCACTTTCTAAACAACTCTGAACAACGAGACAACACTTTGTAAGAGAAAGATTACAAACTCCTATAGCCTTGAAGAATTGTCTTTGTGGATATAATGATGTCTATGGAGAGGAAATTTTATTCTATGCGATTTGATCTTTGCAGAATAGAAATTAGGGCTTTTGGCTTTAGAAAGATATGACTTCAAAGTATGAGAATTTTGACCAAAGTTGAGATTTCCTCTTGTTTTTCTTTTCTTTCTTCTTGTGTAAACTTCTTAGAAATATCTCATATTTGTTGAGTGGAAATCGTTAAATAAAAGACAAAACATTCCCTTTAAACAACTAGTTAACGGCTTGTTTTTGGCCAATGGTCAGTTGATTAGTCAACTAACAAACTTTATTCGTCGACTAGTAGTTCACAAATGAATTGGACTGGAAGGCACTATTAGTGAACCAATGAATAACTATTTGTCGACTAATGGTTCATTATCGGTCGACTAATAACTTCTGTTAGTCGCCTAAACTGATTTAGCCAGATTTTCTGTTTTCTATTAGTCAACTAATTGGCATGCGTTGGTCAATTAGTGAATTCTTATTAGTAACATGGTTCTTTATTGGTCAACTAATAGCTCAAAAACTGGGTAGTTGATTTGTGAAATGTTTGTGACTAAAACCTCGGTATCAGTCGACTAGTAGGCTTTTAAATATACAGTTTGAGAAGGAACCATATGATTTTGTCTCGGCATGGGTTCATAATATTTCTAATACTTATCCTAAGGTTTCATGTTTGTGTGAAAGTGCATCTTCAGGGTTTTTACAATCTATGGCAAGAAATTGAAAATTACATCAATATACAACTACACAATATTGTTGAAGATCGATTGATATCGCTAAGTCCATGTACGTGTCATAGTTATTGTCATCATTTCTTGTTGCTACATGTCAAGGTTTATCATCCAATCTTCAGCTTTTGCACTTTTGCTTTCTAATGATTTGCTAACAGCTGCATAGATCACATTAGTGCAAGCGTCATGTTTGCTCATCAACAAAACATATATTAGGATGATCAATATCCAACATTCTCTGTCTTGTTTAGTCTCGGACTGATTCAAGGTGCATTTTATTATTATTATTTTTAATTTTTTTAATTTTTAAAAATATTTCACTCTCTTTCATTCTCTTAGTCTTTTGCCGATGTTACTCTCTTTATCTCTCTCACCCAGGCAGATTCAAAGTAAGTTTTTTTTTCATTTTTAAGTTTTTAAGTTTTCTTTCAATATAACAATCTCTCTTTTTCATTTTTAGTTTTTAATTATAAAAGTATCTCCCTTTTAGTTTTTTCCACTTTTTAATATAATAGTTTCTCTTTCAATTTTAATTTTTAAGATTTTTAGAGATTTTTACAAAATAACAAACTATATTTTCCGTCTTTCTATTTATTTTCATCTTTAGTTTTTAATGTAAAAGTCTCATCGTAGTTTTTTTAAAATAGAATTTTTTAGATAGAATCTTTCATAATGATTTTGTAAAAAAAATTTAATATTGATATAAATTGAGAGATATATAGAATTTTATAATTTTATCTCGTTAGTTTCTTTCAGTCAAGAAAGACCGTTCCAGGGCTCAAGCAAGCGTGGAAAAAGGAAAGGGACACATATTGGGTATATGGCGAACGTGTGGATGAGGAACTTATGTTGAAGAAGCATTTACGGGGCATAAAAGGAGATGATCGGCCATGGCCCGCTATACCGGTTGACTTTAAGAAAGTGACAAAAGGATGGCAAGAGAAGAACACGAAGGCAAAGGAGGATAAAAGGCTTACATTCAAGCTGTAATGGATGATGTACGGTTTGTCGAAGATGAAGTGGTTTGTGTTGACGAATGTGTTTCGGCCAACAATAATTTGGACTGACTCGGACGCCTCTGATGAGATGGAGCCTCATCAGCTGCGGAATGGGACCCGCGGTAGGTAGAACCTGGGTCGTCGAGAGCAAGGCTTCGAGCTACTGGGCTGGAGCTCGACCTTTCTCTGGGTCGTAGATGACGACCATTCGACTTACTTGCTGGGTTGAACCTCGATTGATCTGCAACACAGACACTCGTTACGGGGGTCGGATCTGCGCTCCGACCCAATTCCCCTCCGATGCTTAATTTAGTATCGACTTAAGTGGGCTCGGCGCGGTCAAGGACGACCCAATGAAGATTGTCTTGATCCTATCACACCACACCTCGCTTTTGGAGAAAGAAAAATAAGAGTGGAAAGTAAAGAATAGTGTAGTCAGAGTCATGGATTAAGGTTTTGGCCGAAACCTTCAGGTTTCGGCCGTTTCGGATCGGTCCCGGAGGGGACCGGTCCGAAACCGTCACGGGTTTCTCGGTATCGGCCGAAACCGTCCAGTTTCGGCCGGTATCGGCCGAAACTGGACGGTTTCGGCCGATACCATCCGATACAGTAATAGTAAATTTAAAAAAAAATAAGAAGAAGAAGAAGACGTCTCCAAATCAAAAAAGAAGAAGCAAACATCAGAAAATAAAAAAAAAGAATAAGAAGAAGTCAAACATCAGAAAATAAAAAAAAGAAGAAGCAAACATCAGAAAATGAAAAAAAAAAGAATAAAGAGTCTTGGAGGAACTTACCTGGGAGCCTCCTGTCGCTCTCCGAGCTGCTCGAGAAGAGAGGGGGCCGCCGCTCCAATCTGCAGAAGAGAATAGAGCGCGCGCGAAACACGTTGTGGGTGAAGCGATGTTCACGTGGGTTCACGTGGTGGGCTGCTACTCACATCATACGTTTTGCTAAACACATTGCAGTTATTAACAAGTTTGACATTCTCTTTCAATTTTCATGGCAAACTTGTAAATAAATACAATATCTTTAGCAAGACGTGTGCAGTGAGTAACTGCAAATTCAAATAATTAAGAACAATTAAATAATGCAATAGATTTAGCAAAAGGTGTGATGTGAGTAGCAGCAAGTTCAATAAATTACGCAAACTTGTAAATAATGTGTGATGTGAGTAGCAGCTGGTTCAAAGAATTAGGCAAACTTGTAAATAAATGCATCATATTCAGCAAAATGTGTAATGTGTGCAAAGTTATTTCTGCTTATAAATAAATATGAATACACAAGTATTTGAAAACAACCGATACCAACGAACCGAAACTTGCTTCTGAAACCGCCGAAACGGACGATACCGATACCAATACCCAAATTTTCGGGAGACCGAAATCGATACCGATACCGAGACCTAAAACCTTGGTCAGAGTACCTAGTATTCAGTACCTCTGTTGTGTCCATCTCTACTATTGACGTTCTGACTATTTATAAGTGAAGCTATCCTTTCAGTGCCGTTGGAGGATAACTGTCTTACCATAATGGGGGTGCAATTATCCATGAAGAATAGATGTAACCGTTGTCCACTTCATTAATAAGCCCATTATTAACCGTCACCTGAAGGCTCGGAAGCTCAACGAGTAAAACGTGGCTGGACTTTGATTGGGCGTGCGGGTAACTTCCACTGTGGGCCTCATGGGCTTAATGGGCCTGGACATCCCTTTTGTGAGCTTAGTAATACGAATGAGAATGTCCTCGAGGGCCAGCCCGATGATGTAACAATGGCCACCATCACTTGGACCCAAACAACTCGTCGGTTGAGGTCGAGTGATGCGATACCTCATTAATTGGGCACGTCAGGCGAGGCATGAGTATTTGAGTTTAAGCGCCAAAACTCTCCATTCATTTGATTTGGCCGCTGCGTTAGCTCAAAGGTCGGGATACAGACGTGTATGGATCGTTGACGCGTGTCCTACGATGAGAGGGTCAGTCTTGATCACTTCGAGATGTCCTTTTGCTTAAATAAGGAAATGGGAGAGGCGAGGCGAGCTATACTGCTTTAGGCTTTTAGAATAGAAACTCTTCACCTCTCCTTCATTTATCTTCGAAGATTCTGGCCATGGCTTCTTCCTCAGCGGCTTGTTCATCTACGGGGCCCTCGACCTTTGCTCCTCAAGGTAAAAGATGAAAGTCGCAATTCTAGACATGGTCTCCAATCAAGCTTCTCGAGTTGCAGCCGATCAAATCCTGACTTTTCAGAAGAAATATGCACGACACAATTATCAAATTCGATTGTCGTCGGTGGAGGAAAGGATCTGCTTCTCCGGTGATTGCGAAGTGTGGGTGTATGTTAAAACTTTTCATCATGTGCTCCGATTTCCCATGCACCCCTTCATGCTCTGTGTATTGAACACATTAGGGATTTTCCGCTGTCAGCTAATGCCAAATTCTGTGGGCAACCTGTTTAGCTTTATTGTATTCTGTATGTTGAATGGTGGTGAACCATCCATGAGATTGTTCAACTACTTCATTGTCCCCTCCCCTGTCCTCTGGTTGGTTTGTGATCACCGCTCGGAAAGACAAAAAATTGTTCAAAGATCTTCTCAGCTCTAATCCGAAATGGAAGGAACAATTCGTCTTTGTGGTATTTCCTGGCATGGCAAGCTTTCTTACTCAGTGGGGGAATCTCAAAATCGTCATGAATGAAGAGAAATCTCTTTCTGAAGAAGAGAAAGAGGCTGCTGCTCTTTTGTTAAGTTTAGCAGAAGAGAGTAAATTAACGAAGAAACTTCTGTCTGACGAGACGTTGCTTAAAACCATCTGGGTTAAAGGTCGAATCTTTTCTCTGCACTCAGCCTGATTTTCTTCTTCTTGAAATTTCTTTCTTCTTAGTAGGTATGATCGGACAAGAATATCAGGTAGAATCAGGTGTTAAGCTTCCCTTCGAGAGGTTGAAGAAGATTCTCCTCCCCTTCAGGTGACTCCTTTGGAGCATGAACCAACTAAAGGTGTTGAGAGTTTAAAACTGGTGGCTCAAGAAATCCCTCAATCGAGCCAGCCGTTAAAAGGAGAAGGAAACAACCTATATGGTCGAAGTTGAGAAGACCAAGTTCAAGAAAAAGAAACAAAGGAAGTGACTCGTTGTTGCGAGTTCGGGTTCATCCGAAACGAACGCTGTCGACGTTTTGATTGTGGTTTCCGAACGGTCTCGGGCCCCTTCCCCAAAGGAACCCTTGAGGGATTCGACTCCCTCTCAAGGATCGTGCCTCTGTGAGGATATGTGGCCACTGGGTGGTCTATTTCCTTAAGAACCATTGGCATATGACATTCCTTTAGAGTTTAGATCGATCTTTTTGGAAGATAGGTCGGCTCAGGCTCCGGTCGAGTGTTTCGAGGAAGGACTTTATCGACCTACCTTCTCAATGGAAATGGACGAATCGGCCTTCCTAAGTTGTGAGACTGCTTCTCGGCTTGTTGAGAATTCAACCCTTCTTCGAGATAGTGCCATATTGGAAAGAATCGACCACGAAAGACTAGCCACCTTCGCGGTTCAACGAAATCTCCAGTCAAAATATTCTTCTTTAGTTTTGATTTGAAGAGGGCATGAGAATTAACTTTCTTGTTTACCGGTAGGAAATTTTGGCTATTGTCGAACTACGTCTGTGTTCATTGGCAGTGGCTAACTATGAGGCCAATTTGGCCCATAAGACGAGGTGGATAGAATCTGTCGAAAAAGACATTGATCATGCAAAGGCGAAGCTGCAGCAATGCAAACTTTGTAAGGCCATGCTCAAATCGAGAGAGAGAGAGAGATGTTGAAAGAGAGCTCGCTGAAGCCCGTACGAGGGAGGCCGCTCATAAAATGGAAGCCGAAGGTTGGCTGAAAGCGGATATTGCCCTGAGGGTACGGGCTGAGGAACAACTGCTCGAGGAAAAGAAAAGGCGGGAGGCAGAATGGACCGAGCTTCAAACTCGGTTATCTGTCAACCTACATGAGTTTGACAGGAAAGAGATCGCTGAGAGAGCCGTCCAAAAATACCCCGATAGTTTCGGAGATTTGGATGAATTGTATAAGGTGGGCTTCGAACGATGCCAGCATGAGGTAAAACATATGTTTCCAGCCTTAGAGGCTGACCTCGATCAGCTACCCGTGCCATTAGACGACGAACCTGAGAGCCCGTCAAATGAGGTTGGTCATGCTTTAATCGTGGGATCTGCCAACTTGATTGAGGAGGTTGTCATTTCGACGGATAAGGCCACTGATGCGGTGCCTTTAGAGGATCAGGGAACCATCGTCTCGGTTACGAAAACAGGGGGAACTGTGCTTCCCGAACATCCGCCTCAAGATTGCGCGGCCTCCTAAGCCACTCACTTATATCAGGATGTAAATTGCATAAAAATACCCTCACGTTTGGGTCGTTTTAAGTAAATACCCGGAGGTTTATTCTCGTCAAAATTGATACCCCAAGAGCAAATTTGGCTAATGGGGCTGAATGACGTTAATGTTTAACTGTTATGCCCTCAACTCACCGTATCCCCCGCGTGACTTGGTAAAAGTACTCGCAACAAACGAATTAAGGCAGTGAGAAGAGAAGAAATTTGGGGAAAATTTAATAACCTAGGGTAAACTTTGGGGAAAATTTTTGTGAGAAAGGAAAGAAACGGTCGGTGATCGGTTGCTGGGGGTGAGCCAGAGACGAATTAGAGCAGTGAGAAGGGAAAGAGGACGTGTTGCTTGCAGGGATCATTCCAAAGGATCGTGAAGGAAGAGGACTAAGTTGCCGTTAATCGTTGAAGACGGTAAGTAATGTGTAAATTCTTACAAATAATATGTTAAATTAAAGTGGTAGGAGAGAGTTAAAGATGAATTATGTTCAGGAATTGTGGGAAGTAACCATGCAGAATTTCAGAACTAGGATTATGTATGTTTAATATGTATGTTTAATATGTTAATTATGCACAAAGCAACATGAACCATGCAACATGCAACATTCAACATGCATCATGGACCATGCTCAATGTGATATATGCACAATGCATATGGTCAGTACAATGCACATATTACAATGCACATGATCTAATTATGTTTGTCAATTATTGAAGATACATTATAGGGGCTTGCTGCGAATTGGGCCTGCAGGGGGTTATATGTAGGGGGTGAGGAGACAATATTCTTAGATCTCATTACATGGTTAACAATGTAGAATTTGAACATGTTGATAAAGGATTTAGGGTATAAAGAAAGAGTCTACATATACTACAAACCATGGCGGAAAAATTTTAATTGGTGCATTAGAATAGATGATGGTGTGAATGCATCGGAACTATTAAACATGCAAGGGTGTAGGACTGGACTTGTATGTTTCCCATGAATGTCAAGGGCAAGTAATAACAGACATGTATGCTTCAGATTGGCACATTATAAACTTGTGTGAGTCTGAAAGAGAAGACACACCTAATGAGCCACCAACTGGGCCAAAGATTGGGCCAAGCAATCATATCAATGAGGAGCAAATGGAAATAAACCTTAGCTATCCCTTATCATTGCAGCCTGATGAGCCAAGTGTATGGCATACCGAGGTGCCATTGAGTACACCAACACAAGAGATGACTGATAAGGTAGGGATTGACAGAACAGAAGAACAGAATGATGAGGCTTGGAGGCATCAAACAGAAGAACAACATGAAGAGCCAGAGAGTGAGCAAAAACAAGGACAAGAAACACTAGAAGAGGAAGGACAAACCGAGCAGCCAGCACATATACAAACAGATGTGGATTGGAGGCAACAGACAAAAGAACATCATGGAGAGCCATTGCGTGAGCAAATACAAGGCCAGGAAGCCCTAGAGGAAGGACATACTGAGCAGCCAACGCATAGACAGACATGACATACTGAGCAGGCTTGTAGTGAGCAAACTCAAGGACAGAATGACGGAGATTTTATTGAGACAACAGAAGGACACACTGATCAGCCATCGGAGCAGACTGATGGGGCTGGGATTGAGCCATCACAAGAATAAATGGAGAAACCACTGGATGTTAATGACACTACATGACATAACACATAAGCTAGAGGGCATACAAGTGAAACTGCCCGGCAGAATCTTTCAGATGCTGATTCTGACTATCATCCAACACTGAAGATGAGGCAGATGATGCGGGAAGTTGCAGCGAAGATGATATAGCAGTTGAGGATATATTGTCTGATGATGGTGTTGACAACACTGTGCATCTACTAAGTCTTAAAAAGATTGATGACATTCATGTGATGTGAGGTCCTGAATGTGAACCCCAGAATGTATGGGCATCAGACTCTGATGATGATGATTCTGATGTCATCAGAAGTTTGCATGGTAGTGATGATGAGGGGCACATCAGAAGGGGACAGTCATCACAAAAGATTGATTTGGACAATCCTCATTTGGAAGTTGGCATGCAGTTTGCAACCCCTACTGAATTTAGGGAGTTGAGAGAGCATGCCATAAGGAATGGCTATGACTTCAAGTTCAAGAAGAATGAAGGAGGGCGAATAAGGGTACATTGCATTAATAAGTGTGGTTGGGTATGTGCAGTGTTATGGGATACGAACATATAGAAATGAGTATTGAAGAAGCTAACAACACATGTAGACTGTCATGTGATGAGACACAATAATTAAGTGACATCACAGTGGATTGCGAAGAAATATCTGGAGAACTTCAGAGACCAACCACATTTACACATACAAGCATTGAGAAATTTATTGAGCAGAGACTTTGGACTTGATGTGAAGCAAAATACAAAGTTTTATAGGGCAAGGCAATTTGCTAATGATTATATTGTAGGCTTGTATAAGAAGCAGTTCCAACAGCTTTGAAACTATTCACATGCTATTTTGCAGAGGAACCCTGGGACATACTGCAAGATCACAACCTAGTGGCACGGAGGGTGAGCCTATTTTTGATGGAATATTCATCACGTATCCATGTCAAGTCAGAGGGTTCAAGGGAGGATGTATGCCTTTCATTGGCCTAGATGGGACATTTCTGAAGACAGAAACGGGGGGGGGGGGTATTGTTCAGTGCAACAAGTAGAGATGAGAACCATCAAATGTTCCCCCTGGCAATTGCTTTTGTAAATAATAAATCAAAGGGTACATGGTCTTGGTTCTTAAGGTGTTTGCTTGAGGCATTGGATGTGAACCATGAGCATCAATTCACATTCATTTCAGACAGACAAAAGGTACACACTAAATACTTCATATTCATATGTCATATTTAGACTACAAACCAAAACCAATTTGTTTGTAAATATGTATTAACCATTGTTTCCTTTGTATAGGGGCTTCTGGAGACCTTTAAGGATATACTACCAAGTGCACATCATAGGTTTTGTGTACGACACGTGTGAAAATTTCAGGAAGAATTTCAGGCTCCTACTTTATAGAAAGAAGATGTGGAGCATTGCAACATCATATATAGAGGAAGATTGTATATCTGTGATTGAAGAATTTTACAAGATGAGTCCTGCAGCTGTGAAATGGTGTTGTGATATTAGGATGGATGTATGATGTAGAAGCTATTTTACAGATAATAGTTGTTGTGACCCGATAGTTAACAACATTTCAGAATCTTTCAACAAATTCATTTTGGAAGCAAGGGACAAACCCATTATCACATGCCTTGAAATGATAAGGGGGCAACTAATAACGAGGTTCCAGAAGAAGAAAACAAAAGCATCCAGTTGGACTTCAGATACATGCCCTAGAATTATGGAAAAACTAAAGAAGTTCAACAGAAAAGGCAGAAGTCTACATGTTGTGTATGCTGGAGAAGGACAATATGAAATCAACACGGGGAATGGTGTTTACACATTGAGTGCTGCAAATAGGAGGTGTGATTGTAGATATTGGGATGTTACAGGGATCCCTTGCGTTCATGCTTGTGCAGATTTGACGTCGGAGAATAAGCATCCTGAAGAGTGTGTGCACAGTTATTACACTAGGACTACATTCATGTAAGCTTATGCATGAATGATCAGTCCCATTCCAGATTCTAGGTTTTGGTCGATGATAGAATATTCAGAGTTAGTACCCCCAGCTATGCGGAAGCAGCCTGGTAGACCAGAAGAGGAGAAGAGGAGAGTTTGAATCTAGCTTTGATCAAAGTTCAAAAAGGGAAAGTATTCAAAAATTTCAAAGGTGTCAAGGAGATGGCTACAACAAAAGAAGTTGTAAGAATGCGCCAGTGCTAAAGCCATCTACAAGCACACTGGAAACCTAGAGGAAGGCCCCCCATCTCATCAAAAAGAGCTTAGCAACAAGGCTCAACCAGATTTTCAGACTTTCTTGAGGGGTGGGGCTGGTGGGGCTGTTAGCAGAGTGCCACAACATCAACATCGGCATGGAGTAAGTTCAAGTTCATACTGTTTATTTATAAATGTTTATTGATAATTGAAAACTGATAACTGAACTTACTGAAATTATATTGAAAAATGAAAATTGATAACTGGTTATTTATGCACAACAATATGCTCAGCAACAAGGGTGGGCTGGTAGCAGTGTGGCACAGCTTCAAGTGACTCCTAGAGTAAGTTTAATTTTTAGTTTTTAATCATGTGTAGTAGGGACATGTATAATCTGACAACTTTAGTGACTATATGACATATTTCTGACACCTAAACATTCACTGAGTGATATTTATGCACATTAATATGCTCAGCAACAAGGGTGGGCTGGTAACAGTGTGGCACAGCCTCAAGTGACTATTGGAGTAAGTTCAATTTCTAGTTCTTAATCACGTGTAGTAGGGACATGTATAATCTGACTATATGACATATATTGTCGACAATTGAACATTCACTGAATGATGTTTATGCACATCAATATGCTCAGCAACAAGGGTGGGCTGGTAGCAGTGTGGCACAGTCTCAAGTGACTCCTATAATAAGTTCAATTTTTAGTTCTAAATCTTGTGTTTTATGGACATGTATACTCTGAAAAATTTAGTGCCTATATGAGACATTGCTGACAACTCAACATTCACTGCTTGATATTTATGCACAACAATATGCTCAGCAACAAGGGTGGGCTGGTAGCAGTGTGGTACAGCCTCAAGTGACTCCTAGAGTAAGTTCAATTTTTAGTTCTTAATCTTGTGTAGTAGTGACATGTATAATCTGAAAAATTTAGTGACTACATGACATATATTGCTGACAATTGAACATTCACTGAATGATATTTATGCACATCAATATGCTCAGCAACAAGGGTGGGTTGGTTGCAGTGTGGCACAGCCTTAAGTGACTCCTGGAGTAAGTTCAATTTTTAGTCCTTAATCTTGTGTAGTAGAGACATGTATAATCTGAAAAATTTAGTGACTATATGACATATATTGTTGACAACTGAACATTCACTAAATGATATTTATGCACATCAATATGCCATCAAAAAGGGTGGGCTGGTAGCAGTATGGCACAGCCTCAAGTGACTCCTAGAGTAAGTTCAATTTTTAGTTCTTAATCTTGTGTTTTATGGACATGTACTGAAAAATTTAGTGCCTATATGACATATATTGCCGACAACTGAACATTCACTGCTTGTTTATGCACAACAATATGCTCAACAACAAGGGTGGGCTGGTAGTAATGTGGCACGGCCTCAAGTGACTCCTGGAGTAAGTTCTTTTTTATGTTCTTACCATTGTGTGCTAGTGACATTTACCCCATTTTTAATTGAAATTGCATTTTTTATGTACATCAATATTCAAAGCAACCAGGCCATATGAAGAGAGATGTTAGAAAGAAGACAAAAGCATGTTTACCAAGATTGAGGAAAGGAGGGGGAGACACAAGTGCAGCCTCCATGAGCTGAAGATGTTGAGAGCAGAATGTTTATGATTTTTTGTTGTGAAGTTGTGTATGTCAAGAAGTTGTGTTCACTTTTGTTGTGAAATTGTGTATATCATGAAGTAGTGTAATCTTTGGTTGTGAATTTGTGGAGAGCACAATGTTTATGATTTTTGTGGTAGCTGACATAAACTTATCCTTGAGTGTGATCTACTGCACAACATGGTGATGTGAATTTCTGTATTTTTGCTCAATTTTTATGACTTTTGTTGTATCAGACATGGTGTTATCCTTGAGGGGATGTTTATGAATTTTGTGGTATGTGACATGGAGTTATCCTTGAGTGTGATCTGCTGCACAACATGGTGTTGTTAATTTCTGTAATTTTTCACAATTTTTATGGATTTTGTTGTATCATTCATGGTGTTATCCTTGAGGGGATGTTTATGAATTCTGTGACATGGAGTTATCATTGAGTATGTTTCTATATCTGTGACAAGTTTTTTAGTTGATAACCTGTACATGCTGACCTTTATGGCCATTACATCTATGGGTTAGTTAAGCCACTTCATTGTGAATGCCATAGAATTGGTTGTGTATGATGGGTCAATTTAATGGTTGAGGGTGCATGCTGCAGGGATATGCATTGATATGAACATCAAGTTTTTGTGTTTATGCGACATAAATGTTTGTCTGTATTACCCGAGTACCATATTTGCACTCCATGAAGCAATGTTATTGTTGGGTTTTCAAATACAAGCAGAGCATATATGTGCACATATTTCACATGTGCACATGTGTGTACATTGGTTATTAATTCAAAGATATGTGTACATATTTCACATGTGTACAAATTGTAGCCTTCACTCTATCTTCCAAACTGTAAAATTCCACAAAATGATCATAACTTGTAAACTTCCATCCAGGAGTGATACATTATATTGCAGCCTTCACTCTATCCATCACTATATACAGGACTGCTTCAAAGAAGCCAGCTTAATTTTTAATTCCAAAGGAGTTCCATACAAGCATCCTCCTATAATTGACTGATACATTTATAACCAATTCAAAGAAGCCAACAGAAGGTTTAAAATTTCAAACCAGTTCAATACAATCACCCTCATATCATGAACTGATACATTTTATAACCAATTCAAAGAAACCAACATAATTTGTAAAATTCCATTGGAGTTCCACACAAGCATTCACATATCCATGACTGATACATTGAAACATTGAACCATGTATACAAAGTTGCTTAACATTTAGTTAACATAAATGATACACATTTCGTCCTCACTTTATTCTCTTATACATCAAAACTAACAACATAAACATAAGACCTACTACTGAGTACAATCCCAATTTAATTGATCTATAATCTTTTAAGGTGCCCTCAATTTTACCAGTGCTTGTCTCAAACTTTCCTATAGCCATATCCAACTGATCCTTTAACATCATGCTATCTGTCCAAGCTTCTGAAGAACTCTCAATCCTTGTCCGCCCCTTAATGTCATACATTAAATGCAATATCACCGTCCTTGACTAATCCGAGTGGTCGGGATCCTTCCAAACAAAGAATTTGCAGCGGTTCCCCGTATCCCTATTAGGATATGACAAAAATCTCCTTCCAGGGTTTTTTTGGGGTCCATGAAGTCCTTGGCGTCTTAGTCCACAGTTGCAGATCTTGAAATCATCTTCATCAGTTTTGAATAAATCCCCATTGCCAAAATTTCTCTGCCTCGATCTACCAGTACTGCTATCCCCACAACTCATTTTCCTCCTTGCAATTATAACACCATTAAGTAATTTTTTCACAAATTTCACAATCATATTAGATTAGTATAACTTTGTCTCAAACTCATTTATGTATTATAAAACTTCACATGGAGATGAGTAATTCCACAAGTGTACAAAATAGTTTACAAATTAAATTCGGTCTTACCCGAACTCCGGCTGCTGCTTCGGCGTTTCTCCCTACCTCCGTCCTCTTTTCCCGTCTTTGACCTAAGCTTGAAGACGCAGTTGGGAATGTTGAGAAATTGGGGGGAGACTTACGCAGAAACTTTATTGTTGGAGGGAGGGGTATTTTGGTCCGGTTTTACACACGTGCAGCCACGTGATGTGTGTTTTGGACAGAAAAATTCATTTAGGTATCATGTTTGCAATATACCCAAACGTTTCGGTATAGATTTTGACGAAAATAAACCACGATGTCTTTACTTAAAAATGGCCCAAACATGAGGGTATTTTTATGATAATTACACTTGGATTTTTGTAAAAAAAGTCGGAATTTTTTTAAATTTTTGATGAAAATGTGTGCTTGTGCTTATCATTGGAGAATACTTTGTCGTTCAAGGAGCATGAATGTTATGTCGTTGGTTGGCGCCATTCAACAGTTCAGACTCTTACATATAACGAGATCAGTGGGTGAGCCGTTGAACAATGTTTCTCTCAATGAGGGTATGTGTTCCCTCGTTTGACAAGACTCGATTGGTGGCGAGGGGAGTGCCATCAACATTGTTCACACGATGAGGATCGTTCAGTCGCAGGGGGATGACCCCTCGACTTACGTCCGACAAGAATTGTTCGGTGGCGAGGGTTGTAGACCCTCGACTTAAGTCCGACGAGGATCGTTCGGTGGCGATGGGATGACTACTCGACTTACATCCAATGAGAGTTGTTCGGTGGCGAGGGTCGTAGATCTTCGACTTACGTCCGACGACGAGGGTCGTTCGATAGTGAGGGGATGGCTCCTTGACTTACGTTTGACGCTAGCTGTTCGGTGGCGAGGGTCGAAGACATTCGACTTATGTCTGACGACAAGGGTCGTTCGGTGGCACGGGTCGAAGACCTTCGACTTATGTCCGATGACAATGGTCGTTCAATGGCGAGGGGATGGCCCTTCAACTTACGTCCAATGCGAGCCGTTCAGTAGTGAGGTTCGAAGACCTTCGACTTACATTCGACGATAAGGGTCGTTCAATGGCGATGGGATGGCCATTCGACTTACGTCTGACGACGATCATTCGGTGGGGAGGGTCGTAGACGCTCGACTTATGTCCGACGATAGTCATTCGGTAGCGAGGGTCGTAGACCTTCGACTTACGTCCGACAATGAGGATCGTTTGGTAGCGAGGGATGGCTCCTCGACTTACGTCCGACGCGAGCCGTTCGGTGGCAAGGGGATGACCCATCAACTTACGTCTGATGCAAGTCGTTCGGTGGCGAGGGTCGAAGACATTCGACTTATGTCCGACGACAAGGGTCGTTCGGTGGTAAGGGGATGGTTTCTCAATTTACGTCCGATGCGAGCCGTTTGGTGGCGAGGGTCGAAGACCTTTGACTTACATCCGACAACAAGGGTCGTTTGGTGGCGAGGGGATGGCCCCCTCGACGTACATCCGACGCGAGCTGTTCGGTGGCGAGGGTCGAAGACATTCGACTTACATCCGACAAGGATCGTGCGGTGGCGAGGGGATGACCCCTCTACTTACGTCCGACGAGGATCGTGCGGTGGCGAGAGGATGGCCCCTCGACTTAGGTCCGACAAGAGTCGTTCGGTGGCGAGGGTCGTAGACCTTCGACTTACGTTCGACGACGAGGATTGTGTGGTGGCGAGGAGATGTCCCCTCTACTTACGTCCGACGCGAGCCGTTCGATGGCGAGGGTCGAAGACATTCTCGACTTACGTCTGACGATGAGGATCGTTTAGTGGCGAGGGAATGGCCACTCGACTTACGTCCGATGAGAGTTGTCCGGTGGCATAGATCCTCGAATTACGTCCGACGAGGATCATTCAGTGACGAGGGGATGTCCCCTTGACTTACGTCCGATGAGAGTCATTCGGTGGCGAGAGTCGTAGACCTTCGACTTACGTCCGACGAGAATCGTTCGATGGCGAGGGTCGTAAACCCTTGACTTACGTCCGACGAGGATCGTTCTGTGGAGAGGGGATGGCCCCTCGACTTACGTCCGACGAGAGTCGTTCAGTGGCGAGGGGATGGTCCCTCGACTAAATCCAACGAGGGTCCTTTACAATCCTTTCAGATGGCCGATAAATGTGAAGCTGGCTTTGTACAGCTGACTGCCCCCTGGGGGCTCTATGGATAAAGGTGCTTTGAAAAAATTGGAGCTAGTAAAAGCAAATCTCACAAAGCACAATGGTCACACGTGTCAAGATAATGAGTGTTCTTTAAAGAAAGAAATTTTATTCATTCGACAGATAATCGGACTGAAACAACTAAAATAAATTCGTACATGCATTTTATTTCATATGTGGTGGGCGATGCCTGACGCCATCTGGACTTTTATTCCAGTGGTTCCTCTTCGCAGCTCAGTCGACGTCCTTGGTCACGGGCGAATCAGGCATGCGTCCCTTTTCTTTGTTCTTTTGCTTTAAGATTCCCTCCTTCGCTGGTTGTCGTCGGTAAACTCCTTTAGATGTCCACGCTTGACAAGAGCTTCAATATCCCTTTTCAGGGTCAAGCAGTCATCTGTGTCGTGTGCATTGTCGTTGTGATATCTGCAGAATTTAAGGTCGTCTCTTTTCTTATACATGTTTTTTGCGTTGGAGGAGGTTGGTTGAAAAGTACTTCGCGTTTAGCATATGCCAGGACCTCAGTTCTGGTTGCATTCAACTTGGTAAAGACCTCATTGGTTCAGCGTTCCTTGCTTTTGGGGCTTTATCCCTACGCTTTCGGTCCCAGGGTTCTCGACAGGGGCTGTCACGTGGTCGAGCTTCCCGCATTGTCTCTCAATAGCGCTGGAAAGAATTCTTTTTTTGGCTGCGAGTGCCTCTTCAGAGAGCATAAATCGCTCCGCCCTGCCGAGCAGATGTTCAAGGTTGCTCGGCGGGAACTGGTGTAGAGACTTCATCAGATCTTCACAATAAATGCATTGAGTGAGAGCCGCGATGGCTGTGTCGTCAGTGACACCCTCGACGTATAGCCTTTCATCATTGAAGCGTTTGAAGAAGTCTCACAACTTTTCTCTCTCCCGTTGCTCCAAAGTGAACATGTGAGCTGGCTTTCGCTTCTGCCTTCTCACTGCCATGAATTGCCGACAAAAGACTTGGGACAATTCCTCAAAGGACCCAATACTGCAATTGGGTAATCCGCTGTACCAATCATCCGATGCCTTGGTCAAAGTTGTATGGAAGGCACGCCATATGTATGGCTCGTCGGCTCCCTTTAGCTCCATCATACTTTGGTATCTACAGACGTGTTCCCATGGATCGCCCGTACCATCGTACAGCTTCATGGATGGTATCTTGAACTTTGGTAGCCGAGTGGCCGAAGTTTTGTTATCCTTCAAAGGAGTTCGTTCGTAGGGAGCAGTGATAACTGGAAGTTGTTCTTCCTCTCGATGGTGGGTCTGTCGGCAGGTAGAGGCACATGAAGAATTGACAGGGCTCCCTTTCAAGCGATCTGGAGAGTTCTGAGGATGTGGGCTTACCTCATGAACTTTTCATTTTTGCCCTACCGTGGGCCTCGTAGGGCTGCGGCTGTGATCTTGGGTACGACGATCTCTTGCTTGTTCCACGCCGTTGCGAGTAGCTCGCCCGTTGTTGGAGGCCCCCAGGCCTAATGGCCGCCCGGATGAACGGTTGTTGTTGCCCTCCATTTGGTTGTCGTGACCTCCAATGTTGGTTCTTTGTCGAGATGTAGGAGTGGTATTGAGCAGTGGGTTGGCTTGCTGCTACGGGGTTTGCTCCCCAGCCTTCTGGCTTCTTGGCTTAGACTGTGCACCTGAAGGGGCTTGCGCTGGATTGGGGGTGGCTGCGTCACATCCACCTGCAATGGTTGCTTGGTGATTTGCTGGATGGCTGCAGTCAATGCTGCAAGGTTAGCATTGACTGACTCGGTGAATTTGTCAAACCGCTCTTGGGAAACCAGTTGTGTGATTGGTCCTCCTTCCGACGAAGATCCATCATCATCTTTAATGTTCGGGGCACCTTCGTTCATGCCGAAGATTGGTCTAGTCTTGGTGGTCCCATGCGACATGATTGTTGCTTCGGGATGTTGACTGCGTCGTTTCACACACATGATGCCAACTGTTGACGGATGGGTTCCGGCCAACACTAATTTGGGTTGACTCGGACGCCTCTGATGAGGTGGAGCCTCGTCAGCTACTGAATGCCGCGGTATGTGGAACCCGGGTTGTTGAGAGCAAGGCTTCGAGCTACTTAGCTGGAGCTCGACCTTTATCTGGGTCATAGATGACGACCCTTCGACTTACTTGCTGGGTCGAATCTCGATCAATCTGCAACACAAACACTCTTTAGGGGGGTCGGATCTGGGTTTCGACTCAAAGCCCATCCGATGCTTAAGTTAGTATCGACTGAAGTGGGCTCGGGGCTGTCAAGATCGACCCAAGGGAGATCGTCTTGATCCTGTCACACCGAGCTTTTAGAGGAAGAAAAATAAGAGTGGAAAGTAAAGAATAGTGTAGTCAGAGTATCTAGTATTCAGTAACTCCGGAGTGTCACTCTCTACTGTTGACGTTCTAACTATTTATAAGTGAAGCTATCTTTTCAGTGCCGTTGGAGGATAACCAACTTACCATAATATGGGCGTAATTATACCTGAAGAATAGATGTAACCGTTCTCTATATACCCCGTCATTAATAAGCCCATTATTAACCGACACCTGAAGGCTCGGAAGCTCAACGGGCAAAACGTGGCTTGACTTTGACTTGGGGCGTGCGGGTAACTTCCCCTGTGGGCCTCGTGGGCTTAATGGGCTTGGACGTCCCTCCTGTGGGCTTCGTAATACGAATGAGAATGTCCTCCTCGAGGACTGGCCCGATGATGTAACAGTTTGTGAGGAAGAGTCAGTTCGAAGCCAGATCGGAAGTAGGTCCTTGTTTAAAAGGACCATGTCTTCTTAAAGAAGGATCAATGGATAAGTTTGCCACCCGAACGTCAAGATGGATGGTTGCATGTATGAAAATAAATAATCAAATAAGAATTGACTTGCCTTATAGGAAGCAAGGGATGAAGCTTCCAAAGTTATTGCAAAGTTTTTTTATGAAGAGGAAATTCTCACCAACAGCGTAACAAAATCATCTTTCTAAAGAATGCTTTGTGCAGCAGGAAAGTATGGTTCATAATTGGTGTTATTGTCACCTTACGAGTTAAGTGATACTTTTGCAAAAGTAGGTGGGCACGATGAAGGTAAATATCAGTAAATTCAAAGAAAGTAGTGTTATATATGGATGTTCTCTCGTGACAGATATATGGTCGGATCAAAGAAGTAATTCATCATGAATATCGTGGCCCATTGTCCTGTTGGTACATCATTCTTATGTTTTGAGGACGTCTCAACGTAGTGATAAGGCTCACGCAAATCTGAAATTAAATTGATGAAAATAGGAATAAAAAGGATAACTTGGCTACAATTATAGGGGCAACCACTCTCCTAAGAGCCAACAGAGAGGACGTCCGCACCCTTCCTAAGAATTCTCCCATACAATATCAAAATCAAGCATAGAAAAGGCCGGCGGCTAACCCTAAGGCTAAATACTAATACCCTCTAATCTAATTACAAGTTTGCCATTTCAATATAAATTACTTAGAAAAAAGAATTAAGAATTCACGAAAACGCCCCTAGCTTGGTTCGGCCGCTCCCCTTATGCGCGCGTCCTCCTTGTTGCGCCTCCGATACATGCGGAGCCCATCACTACTCCCTCCACAAAGAGTCACAATTTCCTCAAGGTGGAAGTCTGGAAATTGCTGCGCCATCACGTCCAGGGACTCCCACGTGCTCTCGTGCTCTGCTAAGCCCTTCCACTGCAAGAGAACCGCCCGTTCTCCAGTGCTCCCTCTGCGTACACCCTTCAGCTCCTTAGGCTCCAATCTCACCTCCATATTATCTGTCAATGTCTCCGGAGGAGTGGGCGAATGGGTGTGGTCTCCGATAACCTGGCGAAGCTGAGATACATGGAATATCGGATGAATAACCGATCTTGGGGTAGCCGTAATCTGTAAGCAACTGGTCCCACCCTGGCATCGACCTCGAAAGGTCCAAAATATCTCGGTGCTAACTTCTTATTCCTCCTGTGGGCCAATGATCTCTGTCTGTAGGTTCTCAGCTTAAGGTACACCATATCCCCAACTGCAAACTGCACATCTCTACGGTGAAGGTCTGCACTCGTCTTCATAATTTGCTGAGCTCTAGTCAATGGAGCTTCAGCTCCTCCAAAATCCGATCCCTCTTTGCCAGGTACTGCTCCATATCGGATACTGGTGTCGTCTCTTGCCCATAGTGTACTAAATGTAGAGGATCTCGGCCATACAAATTCCTGAAAGGTGTCCTCTAAGCTTGGGTGTGATAAGATATATTGTACCAATACTCCATCCATACCAACCAACGGGTCCACTCCTTAGGACTCTGTGAAATAAAGCACCACATATATATCTCAATACTCCTGTTGACGACCTCAGTTTGGCCATCTGTCTGCGGGTGGTAAGTTGTGCACCGTCTCAAAACTGTACCCTGCAGCTTAAAAAGCTCCTGCCAGAATCTGCTCAAGAACACCTTGTCCTTATCAAAGACAATGGATTTTGAGGGCCCATGCAAGTGAATGATCTCCCTCACAAATACATCCTCTACTGACACTGCGCTGTAATGATGCCGAAGTGGTATAAAGTGTGCATACTTTCTAAGGCGGTATACCACAACAAATATGACTGTATCTCTTCCCGACTTCGGTAATCCATCAATGAAATCCATGGAAAGGTCCTCCTACACACGTTCGGGCAAGGACAGCGGCTGTAGTAAACCCCCTGGAGCCATCGCCTGGTACTTGTGACGCTGGCAAACGTCACACTCTGTAACCATCCTCGAGACATCCTTCATTACCTACCAGTAGACCTCCCTCGCCAGTCTCTGGTAGGTATTGAGGACCTCAGCATGTCCTCCTACGGCACTGCTGTTAAACTCCTGGAGTATGGCCGGAATATGTGTATAAGTCCTCGGAACTACCAAGCGCCCCAATGTAGTAGCCGTCCGTCCTGGATATTATAACCTGGGTGCTCTGTAGATCCCTGCAATAGTGCTGCCCATATGCCTTCCAGCTCTTGATCCTGCTCAACCTCCTGCTGTAGTGGCTTCCAATCATGTAGTACAGAAACCGCCAGTGCCGCCAACTCTACGTTCGCTTCCCACTGTGAAAGGGCGTCAGCCGCCTTGTTCTCTAATCCTGGGCGATACTCAATCTCAAACCTGTATCTCATCAGCTTCCACAGCCACTTCTGATGCTCTTTTGCTACCATGCGCTGCTCTAATAGGAATTTGAGACTCCTCTGATCCGTGCGCAACAGGAAACTCCTCCCCAACAAATATGGTCTCCACTTCTGGATGGACAGGACAATGGCCATCAGCTCCCTCTCGTAGACCGATCGCAGTCTAGCTCTACCTGTCAACACCTGACTGTAATACGCTATGGGCCGCTGATCCTTCATCAACACCGCTCCCAATCCATGCCCCGACGCGTCCGCCTCTGCCACAAAAGGTCTGGAAAAGTCTGGTAGCGCCAGGACTGACACTGTGGTCATGGCCTTCTTCAAGGCCTCAAAAGCGGTCATCGCCTCCCCCCAAATGTATTGGTTCTTCTTGAGTAGCTCTGTGAGCGGCCAGGCGATCGTCCCTATCCCTGTACAAATCTGCGGTAATATCCCGTCAAGCCCAGAAATCCCCTCAGCCCCTGAGAATGGTGGGGCGCGGCCAATTCAGCATCAATGCAATCTTCTCCCTGTCAGCTGCCACCCCATCTGCAGATACCACATGTCCCAAATACTCCACCTGTGACTGTCCAAATAAGCACTTCTTTCTGTTTGCGAATAGCTGGTGGTACTACAGCTCCTGAAAAACGACCTGCAGGTGGTCCAACTGCTCCTCCAAGGTACGACTGTCAGTGTTCTAAAAGGCGGGTTGATTATGAGTGCGGTCTAGAAGCACACAACATATATGCGAATTATGCGGTCGATTATGCGGATTATGCGATTTACGTGAAAATGAATATTTTAATAAATAAATAAGCAGTAAGTATATATACATATATATGTTTGTGTATATTAAATTAAAAATCCTAAAAGATGGTAACAAGAAAAAAATCATATTAACTTTAAAACATGGATTAGTTCATACTAAAACATCAACACCATCAAGACGATCAATACATAAATTAAATAAAACCTAAAATAATCTACATACACAAAACATAAATATTTAGTTTTACATCCAAATCAAAAGCATGTCAAACATAAGTATTTTGAAATAACAAAAGGTCAATTCTATATATACTCATCATTTTACTTGTCAGCTTCATAATGAACATAATCATCTAAACACCCATCAGAAAAAAGGAAAAAAGAAGAAAGGAAAAAACATGCGTCGAAGCTGCTGCTTCCCGCTAGGAATAACAGAAAACGAAAAAAACGTGCGAACATACATGCTTCCCGCCACCGCTTCGCTCCGTTGCTTCCCTTCGCGGTCTGCTGCTGCTTTGTCTTGGATAGGATGGAGAGAGTGGTCGTCGCTTTTTGTTTTGGAAAAATCATTAAAATAAAAAAAAACTAATTTTTATGCTTAACAGTTTGGGTTTTTAGTTGCCGATTATGCGTCCGTATATTCGCATATGCGGGTGCATAACAGTTATAGGACCAATTATGCAGCCAACCGCATAATTTGACCGCATAACTGATTTTTCATGCGGCCAGAGGCCGCCTCCTTGTATGCGGCCGCATATAATTTGTTTTAGAACACTGACGACTGTACACTAATATGTCATAAAAAAAGACTGGTACAAATCGTCACATGTAAGAACGAAATACCTTGTTCATGAGAGAGCCTGGAAAGTAGCTGGTGCATTAGTCAAGCCGAAGGGCATGACTAAAAACTCATAGTGGCCCTCATGCGTCCTGAACGCAGTCTTAGGCACATTCTCCCCCCGCATCCTGATCTGGTATGCGGCCGCATATAATTTGTTTTAGAACACTGACGACTGTACACTAATATGTCATAAAAAAAGACTGGTACAAATCGTCACATGTAAGAACGAAATACCTTGTTCATGAGAGAGCCTGGAAAGTAGCTGGTGCATTAGTCAAGCCGAAGGGCATGACTAAAAACTCATAGTGGCCCTCATGCGTCCTGAACGCAGTCTTAGGCACATTCTCCCCCCGCATCCTGATCTGGTGGTAGCCCGATTTAAGATCTATCTTCGTGAATGTGGTTGGCCCGTGCAACTCATCCAAGAGCTTATCTGTTACTGGTATGAGGAACTTATCTGGCACCGTCTCCTTGTTCAAAGCCCTGTAGTCTACGCAGAAGCGCCAGCTCCTATCCTTCTTCTTCACCAGCAGCACTAGACTGGAAAAGGGGTTCATACTGGGCTGTATCACTCCGCCTGTACCATCTCCGCCACCATCCTCTCAATCTCGTCCTTCTGTGCCTGTGAGTAATGGTAGGGCCTCACACTGATGGGGGACACGTCCTCCTGTAGGACTATGGCATGCTCGTGATCTCTCGGCGGTGGAAGTCCCCGTGGCTCCTGGAAGACCTCGAACTGCTCTATCAACTGCTGTACCTCCCCTGGAATGTGTTGCTCCCCACCGGCCTCAGCGCCACCCTCTCCCGTCAACAAATATAACTCCACTAGGTATCCACCACCCTATGTTTGAATGGTCCTCATTATGGTCTTCAGCGAGACTAGTACTTTGCATATGCTGGGGTCCCCTTGTAAGACTATTGCCCTCCCATCCTCCTGGAACTCCATCCTGAGCAGTTTCCAGTTCATGGTCATCTCCCCCAGCGTCTGTAACCAAGTCATGACTAAGATGACATCGGTACTCCCCAAGTCTAGAGGAAGGAAGTCAGCTATCACCTGCACCCTCTGTAGTGCCAGCACCAGTACTCTACAAACCCCATGGCTACTCTCCTTCTTTCCTGTCCCTCATCACGACACTGAAGCGGCCACATTCTGTCAGCTGGAGCTCCTGCTGGGCCACCACTCTTCTTTCCTGTCCCAACCATCTGGTTCCTGATCTCCTGCTGAGCTCCTGCTGGGCCCCACTGTCGATAAGCACCGATATGCCCCCTCAACTTCATGGTATGGTTTGGTGTGAACCCTACCACGGAGTTAAGGAAATCCTCCGTCACGTCTAGCTAATGGCCCTCGGTCTCCTCTTTCACCTCTGCGGCCTCGTCCTCTACATCAGCAACGTCATCCTAATCCTCGAGTAGCAGCACCTAGAGCTTGCGCCTCGCACATCTGTGACCTGCTTTGAATCGCTCGTCGCATCTAAAACATATGCCCTTCTGTCGCTTTCCCCTCATCTCTGCGTCAGTCATCTGCCTGAACTGCTCCCCAACATGTGGTGCACTACTCTTCTCCTCACTCTTCTCCTTGGAGGCAGGCTTCGCTCCCGTAGTGGCTATATGTTGTCCTCCTGTCGCTGTCTGGCTACGGAAAACTGGGCCACTCCAATCGCCCCTCGCATTTCTCTCTTCCAACTGCCAGTCCTCCGCCATCTGAGCGTACTCCATGGCCTCCATCAGACTCCGAGTCTTTTACATGCGCACGACTGCTCGAATAGTGTCCCTCAACCCCTTCATGAAGGTGATCTCCATCGTCTCGTCAGTTACTCTGTGCACTTATCCTGATAGGGCCTCGAACCTCTCTAAATAATATCTCACTGTGCCCTCCTGCCTGAGTGATAGCAGCTGCTCCCTCACGTTCCCCAAGTGGAGGTCTCTGAACCTCCCAACCATCTGGTTCCTGATCTCCTCCCATAAGCGAAAAGAGCACCTCGCATCCTTCCACTGAAACCAAGCGATGACCTTTTCATCCTGAAAAATTCCTACTGCCTCCAGTTTCTGCTCCTTAGTCATGTGAGAGACTCTAAAAATCTCTCTGCTCTGTTGATCCACGACACTAGATCCACCCCATCGAATACATGCATTTTCAGCTTTCGCAGTCAGTCCATGTTGAATGTTCCCTGATCTCCCCGTCCTTCTCCATATCTTTGCTGATGGTAGTGCTGCCACGCTCCTGGTATGTCTCATGTCCCCACTGTGACCCTCTCCCACTCTCTCCATAACCCCCTCGTGGTCCCCCTCCATGTCCTCCATAGCATCCATCATGGCCCTCATGCTCCTCCTGATAGTCTCTGTACCATCCCCTGTTGTCTCCGGGGCGTCCCTCATAGGTGTGAGGGGAGGGTGCCATCTATCATTGCCACACAGAGGGTCGGGAGGGTCCCGAAACCCCCGTCCGTCATCACCGTACTCCTGAAAATTTCGGGGTCAAATCCGTCGTCGAAACCACGTGACGGGTCTTCCAAATAGGGCTGAAACTCACCAAAAGGCTGCCTCTCCTCCTGCTGGGCACCCACCCCCACGGGGGTCTTCGCTGGTCGACGGGGCCCCAGCGGCCCTGAGGAGGGGCTGTTGGGCCCGGCCGAGGGTTCTTGGGGCCCCATTGGCCCTGCCGCTGGTCGGCTGGGCCTGCCGGGGCCATGGGGCCTTCGCTGGCCTCGGCCAGGGCTGGGGGGACGCCGCTCCCGCTTGATGTCCAGGGGGCCCGCGAGGGCCTGGGGAGGGACCCACACCCCCCGCTGCCTTGTCACACATTCTGGGGGAGGCGGCTAGGGCTGCCCCCGCCTCGCTTCCTCTGCTTTTCGCCGCATAGCTTTTCGATAATCCTCCTTCCACGGTTTTCCATCTTCCTCCTCATCATATTCCTCTTCCTCATGAATGGATTCCGCAACAATTTTCTCCATCTTCTCCTTCCCCTTGTCCAAAGGTGGTACCTTTGTTGCCGCTTTAGGGTTGCCATTACTTCCTTTTAGATGCGACGAAATCTCCCCGAGTTGGAATATGATCTTCGCTAGGGCTTTGCCGTGTTCTTTCATTTTGGTATCATTGTAGTGATGGGCTCTGCGTGTATTGGAGGCGCAACAAGGAGGGCGCGCGCACAAGGGGAGCGGCCGAACCAAGCTAGGGGCGTTTTCGTGAATCCTTAATTCCTTTTTCTAATTAGTTTATATTGGAACGGCAAACTTGTAATTAGATTAGAGGGGATTATTATTTAGCCTTAGGGTTAGCCGCCGGCCTTCTCCTTGTCCAAAGGTGATACCTTTGTCGCCGCTTTATGGTTGCCATCACTTCCTTTTAAATGCGACGAAATCTTCCCGAGTTGGAATATGATATTTGCTAGAGCTTTGCCGTGTTCTTTCACTTGCCCACTATGATCCGCTAGTGTTTCTTTCACGCTTGCGACCTTGCCCTTGATGCCCTCGATCTCCCCCATCAATTTCTTCTCTACCGCATCGATCCGATCTTTGGATCTCGTAGCCGCTGCCATGGATTGACGTGCTCTGATACCAAAATGATAGGGCTCACGCAAATCTGAAATTAAATTGATGAAAATAGGAATAAAAAGGATAACTTGGCTAAGAATATAGGGGCAACCACTTTCCAAAGACGCCAAAAAAGAGGACAACCGCACTCTTCCTAAGAATTCTCCCACACAATATCAAAATCAAGCATAGAGAAGGCTGACGGCCAACCCTAGGGCTAAATACTAATCCCCTCTAATCTAATTACAAGTTTGACATTCCAATATAAATTAATTAGAAAAAGGAATTAAGGATTTACGAAAACGACCCTAGCTTGGTTTGGCCGCTCCCCTTGTGCGCGCACCCTCCTTGTTGCGCCTCCCGATACACGCGGAGCCCATCACGTAGCAATATAACAGGACACATATATATAGCGAATATGGTAATATATGACATGAGAGAGAAGAATGCAGTTCAGATAGTTACGATAATGCAACCAACAATGTAATTTTGACGAATATGTTAGCTTTGAAGAGGCTAGGAATTTTTGGACATTTTACGCAACCCATATCATAAATTTGATGTTAGCTGATATCACTATGATCCGACATATCCCTAGTGTAATATATCATGACAGGATTATGATTGTTTTCATCTACATTCTTACTATAACTCTTAGTTTGATGAAAAAAATTTACTGTAAGGAGCAGAGATCGTAATTCCTGGAGATACCAGATTTGTCATGGTCTTTCTATTGTTGGAGCTCGTTACACGGTAAGAAGAGAGTGTTGAAGGAAACAAAGGATTCAAGAGAATGGGAGGATTGCACATTCTCTGCTAAAGAATGGGTAGAGGTAAACTCTAATAAGTTGCAATTAAGTTCTATTGTTTATTTATTAGTTACTTTTAGAACTAAATATTTAATCCAAATTGTTTGTTATAGGCATAATAAATTATTTTGAGTAACAAATTTTGAGACACTGCAGACTTGGCCCACAAAATCTTCAATCCTCTGTTTAAAGTTTTAAGGAGGGTGGATATCGATAAATTTCAACCAATTGGTTTCGTTTATGGTGACATGGAAGAAGCTAAGAAAGAGGTTGAATCGTCCCTCAACTATAAAGAGAATAATATAATATGAAAATAATAGACAAACAATCAGATGAGTAGTTGAAGACCTCTTTGCAAATGGCTGAATACTATTTGAACATGTACTTTGTTACCCCAACAAGCTAGCCATTGAAAAGTCAAGTGATCACATCTTTGATGGCTTTGTGGATTGCTTGCACACGATGCATGGAAACGACCATGAATTTATTAATAAGATTCGGGAGCAATTACCAATGTGGCAAAATCAACGTGGTTCTTTAAGGCAAGAATATGCAAAGAATCAAGCAAAAGTGCCAAAGTTTAACCAATGTATAAATTTTTATTTTAAAAAGTTGTATAAAATTTTTAATTTACTATGTTTGTATTAAAAATGTATTAAATTTTAATTTAATAATTTGCAGGCCATATGGTGGAGTTTTTATGATAACGATACCTCTGAATTGAAGGAAATGACAATGCATGTTTTGAACTTGACTACTAGTTTATGCGGGTGTGAAATGAATTAGAGCACCTTTAAGATGATAATATAATTGGGATTCATGTAGATCAGGTGACACTGATCTAATAGATCAAGTGCAAGACACAAAAATGTAGGCCCTAACGAGTACAAGGCCATGTGAGGCTTGTACTTTTCACCTTTTTGTATCTTGGCACCTGATCTATTAGATCATGTGTCACCTTTTTTACATTAAATCAAATATAATTTTTATCTTTTAACATTGAATGAGATGCATACAAAGAAGCAAAATAGGCCAATTCAGGATTTGGTCAGTGCGAGGCTGAAAGAGAAGCTTTCCAACGACAAAGGGATCCATTGGCCACTTATGAAGAAGAATAAAAGGTCACAAAGTGATTAATGCCTCTAAAACAAAGTGGTGAACCACCTTCAGATGGCGACGATGAAGTTTTTTCTGGTGAGCAACTAACTTGAAAGCATGTGACCAAAGCAGTGCGGGCTCATCGAAAAATAGGAAAACTATAAGAACGAAGACATATAAGAGGACAAGGAAGGGATGATCATCGTGATCAAAGTGGAAGAAAGCTTCAATAGAAGATGAAGAAGAATTTGAGTCATTGTTATCGGATTTATCAGAAGATAAGTACTTTACACTTCTGAAAACCCGTAACTTGACTTCACTCAATAATTCTATTTTGAAAGTATGATATTCGGTGAGTTCTTATTTTAATTTTTGATGAAATTAAAAGGGTTTTGCAATCGATTATCGGTTAGTGAGTCTTCATTGTTTAATGCGGTTTATGAAGGTATGTATACTCTATCAATTTTTACATGCATTTTTGTTGTTCGTATATAGTTAGATATGTATATGATATATGCAAGACATGTATCTTTAGCATCCGACATGACATCTCGACAAATACACTTGACATTCGATGACATCCACCATTAGACATTGAATTTTTTTAACCGAGACGAAACCGACATCCGATATTTAGAACACTGTTTATATATCAATGACTATACCTTAGTAGAAAAAGATGGTGAAAGCGTCTAAAACCATGTTGAATTTAGGTATCCTTTGATATACAAATTGAGATTCATTAAGCAACTCTACAGGGAGTTAACGAGCCAATGACGGTGTCTTTTCCAAAATCATGTAGACGTGATCTGTTGTAAACATTGCATGCATTACCTGATTGGTAAACATGCATGTATTATTGATGCATTACATGTTTATGTATGAATGCATGTATGCACATTCTCTTTCTTGGTTGTACTTTGTGTTTTTGGGTAAACACATGTATGTACATGTTTATGTATTGCCTGCATGGCAGAAGAAAGAACAAGGGGAAAAAAGAAAATGTAACAGGTAAATGAGAAAGGTCATTATTGATAGTGTTTGAAGTTGGTTGATTTTAGTTCTCTTACAGTTATGTTGAAATATTTAGCCATGGTTACTATTGAGCATTTTAGTTCAATATGACACTGATGAGAAATCTAGGGGTTGAGAATAAAAATGAGATTTTTTATAGATTCGAGAAAGTGGAAATACAAGATAGGGGTTTCTTTCGACAGGAAACCAACTTTCCAAGCTTTGGATTTAAGATAGAAATCTTCCTCTCACCTGTGTTAGGGATCTATCCTCTAATCTACGTGTTTTCTTCTCAAAACAAGCATAAAAGGATGAAGTTCTTGAAAGTTCAGTACTTAAGCACGACAAATAAAACACAAAGATGAAACATAAACACCAAGGTGACACAAGAGACTTGGTAACGCAGTTCGGTGCGCACACCTACATCTGCGGGGCCACGCCCAGAAAATCAGAATACTCCACTAAAATAATCAATGAGTACAATCACTAATTATCACGATTCTATTAGGAGGAACAACCTCCCCCTCAATACAAACCGTGATGGGTGGTCTCTACCAACCCATGGAGTATTCTCGGCAAGCTCCCCTTGCCCGCAAGCTCCCCTTGCACAACCGACTAGATCAACTCCATTGATCCTACGTGTGTAGCCGTCGGCCTCCTCCCGGAGTTCTTCAAAACTTTCGTCAAAAGTCGCCCTTTTCCACAAAACCGCACGCACGTTCAATCCTTGCTCCCCCTCAATCACCGAGTAGATAAGGAGGGACGCTCGCTCAAATCCCGTGCAGAATCGGCATCCCACAAATTAAGGAATCACTTCGGGCAAGTGGTTCCACAATATCTTCAACAAGATCTTCCAACCAATATTTGCGGGCGAAAATCTCTCTAACAAATTCAATAACAAATCCGGAGAGATAGCAACTTCCAATTATATCTCCAACCGATCTTCAATTACAACAATAATTATTCTTTCCAACCGAGCGAGATTCTTTCCAACCGAATCAACAATAATAGCGAGAGATAATAGCTTCCAAATATATCTCCAGCTCACCCACAATTAACCGAACCAAGATAGGAAATGATTCTTTCAAATCTTCTGGAAATAGCAACAATAAAAGATCTGCAGCAATCAAACTTTCCAACCAACAAATCTGCGAGATATTCTCTTTCTATTTCAACCCAACATGCCTTCAATTTAGCAACAGATTTAGGAAGGGCTTTCCAAAAATCTCTCAAGCAGATATTCCACAATCAATTCAGAATCCCCGTCATTTTAGGCAGCAAATCGGATCTGAAACCAAAGCAGCGTTTCTGCATACGAACCAGAAATCCAGATCCCGAATGTTGAACATTTTGTTGAACGACATTATGTTCAACAATACTGCCCACTAATGCTCAAAAACACTTCTGATTCCTCAAACAGAACTCTCCATCTATTGTGCCACTAATGCCAATAAATATCAGCAGAATTCAACCCTAACAATCTCCCCCTTTGGCATTATGTGGTACAACCCAAAGCAAGCACACACATTCTCCCCCTTTGAGCCACAATAATCCAAACCACATTCTCCCCCTTACTAGAACAACCCGAGCAGTGATCACTTCAGAAGAGACATCAAAATTATTCAGAAAAGACACCACATTCTCCCCCTTTCAGCTAGCCTCACATCTCCAAAAGAAAAATTCAGAAAAACTCAACTGAGGCACATCCAGAGGCTCGTCTGTCTCTCTTAATAGCAAATAAATTCTCAGGCACAGCAGAATAAGAGAAAGAGCATTATACCTCACATCCGGGTCGAGCTCTGAGGGGCCAAAAAGAAGTTGGAGAATAGAAAAACATCGGCGGTGTTGACAGAGGATCTTCGGTGGTCTGTATGTCAAAATTTGGAGACGTGGATGCGATGGAACCGGCTAAGAAGTGAACGAACTTTAGGGAAGTCAACCGGTCTAGATGATGAGGCCGCAGAAGATGAAGCAGAGGTGGTTTGCTGTGCAGGAGAGGGTACAAGCGAAGATCCAATGGCACCGGTGGAGGAAGGGCAGTGTGCAAAGCGACGAGATAGCACTCTGATAATTTTGGAGGAAGATTCATGAGACTTTGGCGCAGGTTGCTCACCGTGATTGTCGAGGGGAGATATCGAGTCTGGTGTCATAATATCTGCAGCAACATTGTTCTGTGTTGTATCTAATGTTACAACATTAGTCACAACATGAAGTGTTCTCTATGAAGCTGTAGTGTTCTTGCTGTATAATTCAGACTTCTTGACCCATTGCTTCTTCATCTTCATATCAGGATGTCTAACATTTCTTCCTTCTGACCAATGTCGCATACGACTGTAGCAGTTTCTCTCAGTATGGCCAATGAACTTGCAGTAACTGCATACAGAACGAGCACCTTTTATACCTCTAATCTGCCTCTTCTTCTGATCATGGCCCTTGTGCTGATCCATTCTTTCAAGTTCTTTGCTAACTTGATTTCTTCTTTCAGCAGACACATCATCAAAAGCTCCTCTATTGTATCCCACTCCGGTGCGATCTCCCGAAGTCTTACCCATATTCAAGATATCATCCAGCTTTGTTTTTCTAGAATTCCACTTCTCCAATATGCACTCAGCTTTTTCTGCCCTGAGAAGAACATTTCTGAAGTTGCTTTCCAATTCTCTACAGTTTTCCGCAGCTTTCAGACATTCAATTTTGATCTCCTCCTTCTCTTTCTTCAGTCTTTCATTCTCCTCCTTCAGGACTTTGTTGATATTGCAGATTTGCATCCACTTCTCAAACATCATCTGGTATGTTGTACGGATATCATCGTCACTCACTTTCCCATCGCTATCAGCTTCAGAATCTGATTCGATTGTAGATGTTGTACATGATGTTGAACATGATGTTGAACATAATGTTGCAACATTCTGTCTGACATTGGCTAGTTTGTTGTAATCAAGTCCTTTCTTCTGAGAGGCTGCGAGGGCAATGTAATTACTGATGATGTCTTCATTTTTAACACTCCCATCAGAATCATCTTCACTCCAGGTACTTGATAAAGATTTCTCTTTCTGCTTCTTGAGGGTATTGGCACATTCGGCTTGTATATGACCAAAACTCGCACATTCTCTGCACTGTATCCCTTTGCCTTTGTTCTTGCCTGCAGAGGGAAGATTTGCACGTCCCGCATTATTACCAGATCTGAAGTTTTGACCCTTGTTGCTTATCTCTTTCATCATTCTACTGAAATTCTTGGTCAGCAAGGCAACGTCATCATCTAACTCAGACTCATTTTCAATCCATTTGTCCCTCTGATTCTGCTTCAGGTTCATTTCATAGGTTTGAAGAGATCCCATGAGTTCATCCAGTCTCATGGTGGACGTATTTCTGGCCTCCTCAATGGCTGCAACTTTGGCCGAAAATTTGTCTGGAAGAGATCTCAAGGTTTTCTCAACTAACTTCTTTTGTGAATATTTCTTCCCAAGTTGGAAGGCCTGATTAGCTATATCTCTCAACCTCCCATTGAATTCGGCAACAGTCTCGTTGTCATACATCTTTAGATTTTCAAACTGAGAAGCTAGCATCTGGAGTTTGGAAGCTTTTACGGTACTTGTTCCTTCATGAACATTCTGGAGAATATCCCATGCTTCTTTGGCATACTCACATGTGGAGATTAGCTTGAACTGCTCTTCATCTACAGCCGAAAAAATAGCATTAGTTGCTTTAGAATTGCACAAGGCCGCATGTTCTTCAATCCGACTCCAGTCTCTTGCCGGCTTGAGGTGTTCTTTGCCATCTTTGTCAATTTCGATCGGCGGTGTCCATCCTTCAACGATAGCGATCCAGGCCTTCTCATCAATAGACTTGATGAATACACGCATTCGAGACTTCCAGTAAGTGTAGTTTGTACCGGTGAGGAGTGGAGGACGAACAACGGAGGCACCTTCTCGTGTAGCCATGATTCAAGTACTGAAATCCAAGATCACACCTTCTTTGATAACAAAGAAACACGGGTGACCTGCTCTGATACCAATTGAAAGTTCAGTACTTAAGCACGACAAATAAAACACAAAGATGAAACATAAACACCAAGGTGACACAAGAGACTTGGTAACGCAGTTCGGTGCGCACACCTATATCTGCGGGGCCACGCCCAGAAAATCAGAATACTCCACTAAAATAATCAATGAGTACAATCACTAATTATCGCGATTCTATTAGGAGGAACAACCTCCCCCTCAATACAAACCGTGATGGGTGGTCTCTACCAACCCATGGAGTATTCTCGGCAAGCTCCCCTTGCCCGCAAGCTCCCCTTGCACAACCGACTAGATCAACTCCCTTGATCCTACGTGTGTAGCCGTCGGCCTCCTCCCGGAGTTCTTCAAAACTTTCGTCAAAAGTCGCCCTTTTCCACAAAACCGCACGCACGTTCAATCCTTGCTCCCCCTCAATCACCGAGTAGATAAGGAGGGACGCTCGCTCAAATCCCGTGCAGAATCGGCATCCCACAAATTAAGGAATCACTTCGGGCAAGTGGTTCCACAATATCTTCAACAAGATCTTCCAACCAATATTTGCGGGCGAAAATCTCTCTAACAAATTCAATAACAAATCCGGAGAGATAGCAACTTCCAATTATATCTCCAACCGATCTTCAATTACAACAATAATTATTCTTTCCAACCGAGCGAGATTCTTTCCAACCGAATCAACAATAATAGCGAGAGATAATAGCTTCCAAATATATCTCCAGCTCACCCACAATTAACCGAACCAAGATAGGAAATGATTCTTTCAAATCTTCTGGAAATAGCAACAATAAAAGATCTGCAGCAATCAAACTTTCCAACCAACAAATCTGCGAGATATTCTCTTTCTATTTCAACCCAACATGCCTTCAATTTAGCAACAGATTTAGGAAGGGCTTTCCAAAAATCTCTCAAGCAGATATTCCACAATCAATTCAGAATCCCCGTCATTTTAGGCAGCAAATCGGATCTGAAACCAAAGCAGCGTTTCTGCATACGAACCAGAAATCCAGATCCCGAATGTTGAACATTTTGTTGAACGACATTATGTTCAACAATACTGCCCACTAATGCTCAAAAACACTTCTGATTCCTCAAACAGAACTCTCCATCTATTGTGCCACTAATGCCAATAAATATCAGCAGAATTCAACCCTAACAGTTCTCACCCAAACATAAAAGAGGGCATATCTGTCCCAAATTACAACTAATCCCCATGCAAACCCAACACTTTGTAAAAGCGTCCAAAATCTTCATTAAAATGCCACTGTCGTAATTAGTCGATCCACGATCCGTCCTTCACCGCTTCCGCTGGGAGGTGATGACATCATCATTACTCCCCAAAAATTCGGGAACCACTGCACAATAATTCTGTAAGGTTCTTACGAAGTCTCATGGTCTGGAAGGCCTGTCCACCTAATCAACATCTCCTGTGCTCCTGAACTCCAATGGCAAATCCCCTTCAGCTCAGATGGCTCCAGAAGTATCTTCATATCATCTGTCAGCATCCGGGGTAGTGACGAGGAAAAAGTATGATCTTCGATGGCCTTACAAAGTTGCGACACATGAAAGACTGGGTGGATGGCTATCTCTGACGGTAATCTCAGTCTATACGCTACCTGGTCAATCCTCTTCTACACCTCATAAAGACCAAAGTAGCGGGGTGACATCTTCTCGTTCCGCCTATGCGTCAAGGAGCACTGTTGATAGGGTCACAGCTTCAAATACACCTTGTCACTCACCTCAAACTGCACATCTCTCTTATGCTCATCCACCTGGTTCTTCATAAGTTTCTGCACTATCGTTAAATGGCGCCTCAACTCCTCAAACGTTTGGTCCATCTTCTCTACCTACTGGTCCACCTGGGAAACTGGCATAGAGCGGTTGTTGGAAACTCACAACTCCTCATATGATTTTGATGATACAAACATATTATCTTTGTACTAACTTTATCTATTCAGATGTTATAGCTCAAATCAACTAAGACAATCATTAAGTCTACATATTGCAAGAAGCATCCACTACGAGACGAATCTTATCGATGATATTTTGTATCTTGTAAATTAGATGCAATCTTTAATTTTTCTGTTGCATTTACTTAGAATCTAAAAGCCTTGATCATAATCTATCTTTGTCGTCTAGGGTCCGTCTTCAAAAAATCACGTCAAAAATCCCATTAGTCGACCAACCCCTAATGCTAGTCGACTAATTTTAAATATTAAAATATTTTTGTCCTAAAATTTCGTCAGACCTATTTTAGAGTCTCTAGAATCATTTTTTTTTCAAATTTCCTAACTTTCAAATTTTAGTCGACTAACAGACTTTGTTAGTCTACCAGTCTGTTTCCAAAACAATTATTTTCAATGATTTATTATTTAAATAATATATTTTATTTCTGAAAGTTAGAACTGCCATAAACGGCTAATTTCTGTCAGTTTATATCCGTTTATAGAAGTTTTCTTCCGTTTTTTGAATTTATTTTCTGAAAGGACACCTCAAAAGCCAGAACCATAGTCAGCATTTCTAATTAGTCGACCATGCACTAATATTAGTCGACTAATAGAAAAACTTTCCCGATTTTTTTGAAAATTTAGGCAGTTGTCCAACGTTTAAAAACTACCTTTTGGACTATAAATAGACCCCCATACCCCTGCCTAAAATGACACAAAAATTCACTTTCTCTTTTCTTAAGTTTACGTTCTCTCTCTAGAAAGTAAGTGATTTTCAGAATTTCTTAGAGGAACCTCTGCAGAAATTTTTCCTCCATAGAAAGTCCAATCTTCAAGTTTGTTCTAATACAAGTTCCATTCCGAACCTTGGAGATTCAATCACCTTCCTTGTTCAATAATTCAATCAATTATTAAGGCTATAAGTGATATTGTTTCATACTCTTTCTTTACTTTATTTGGTGAATTCTTGTTGAATAGATTGTACAAGTTTGCAACACGGGGAGCGTTGGCATCTTTGTATGTTGATTACTTGCGGGGAGCAAGTGTTTTAGTGGATTCAAATCTCTACGGGGTAGATAACTGGACGTAGGATCACAAGAATCTGAACCAGGATTAAAATCTCTGTGTTTGCATTTGGAATATTCTGGATTGTGTTCTTTTATTTCCGCACTCTTATTGCAATTTTTATTAATTTTTAATTTTGCAATATCGTCGCGATTTACACCATTCACCCCCTCTAGTGTATTTGGTGTATCAGGAGATCCAACATTTGGTATCAGAGCTACATGGTTAAGATGGCCTACACCTATCCAACGAACAATTCAACGTCTACGTCACAATTTCCAGAAGGGCACTCTACTACAAGGCCTCCACTATTTAATGGTTCCAACTACTCCTATTGGAAGACAAGGATGACAATCTATCTTCAAAGCATCGACTACGAACTTTGGAACATGTTGGAAACTCAATACGAGAAGCCTACAACTCCATATGCCCAATGGAACACTAATGACAAATCTGTTGCAACCCGCAACTCTAAAGTAATGAATGCACTATTTTGTGCTATGGACAAGAATGAGTTCAATCGTGTCTCCCAAGCCAAAACATCATATGACATCTGGCATACACTCCAGGTAACACACGAATGAACTAGTAAAGTTAAGGAAACTAAAATCTCTTTTCTTGTTCACAGGTTTGAGTTATTTAGAATGAAGGAGAATGAACCAATTGGAGAAATGATCACTCGGTTCACCGACATTGTCAACTCCTTATTGCTCTTGGCAAGACCTATACTCAAACTGAACAAGTAAGGAAGATTCTTCGTGCATTAACGTCAGAATGGGAGAAGAAGACTACAGTTATAGGTAAGCCAATGACTTGTCAACTCTCACCGTTGAAAGCTTGGTTGGTAACTTGATGGCCTACGAAGTACAACTTCAAGATCGCAAAGAACAAGCAGATACAAAGAAGAAAACTCTTGCCTTCATCGCTTCATCAGACCGATGATTCAGACATGGACGATGAAGACATGTCACTAATAACTAGAAACTTTAAGAAGTTTTTACGAAGATGTAAGTTTAAAAGTTTTAAGCCCAAAACTACTGATGCTTCTTTGTGTTTTCAATGTAATAGATCAGGACATATGAAAAAGGATTGTCCACTTCTTAAGCCAAAAGAAAGGACATTCAACAACTCCAGAAAGGATAAGAAGTTCGAAAAGAAAAAGGAGGCATTAGCAGCAACATAGGACTCTTCATCTTCAGATGAAGAAGAAGTCAACGACCAATCTAATGAAGAAAATACCCATATGTGCTTTATGTCACAAAGTGATAATGAGGTAAGTAGATTAGATAACGGAGAATTACTTGATGCTTTTAATGAATTATATACGAGATTCAAGAAATTGAATTCTCAACATAAGGCATTAGTTCTTTCTCATCAAGAACTAACCTCTTCTTCTTCATCATTAGATAGTCTAAAATTTGAGAAGGAAACATTATCTTCTCAAAATGATAAACTACTTCATGAAAATGAGATTCTCAAATTTGAGAATCATAATATGATTTCACGTATTTCTATTTTAGATAAGGATATTTCTCCTCTAAAGTTGAAATATGATGATATGTTTTCTAACATTAATAAGTTTAATAAAGAAAAGAATAATCTAGATGATTTACTTAGACTACAACATCCTGCTAATCATAGACAAGGTTTGGGATATAAGAATATTCCCAAATCCAATATTTTTGGTAATGCTATTTTAGAAAAGAAAAATCATATATTAATTAATGCTAAGAAAATTGATTCTTCTAATAATATGAAAAAGGATACTATTCATATGCCAAAGAAAACCAATTTTCTTACATCTTCTAAGAAAACAATTATGCATATTATTTGGTTTCTCAAAGACAGTTGCTTATATGATAATGATTTATATATTTCTAACTTTATGCAAAATGTTATTCTTTCATCTAACTATTTAAAGAAACCAAATTCCACTTGGGTTTGGTTTCCTAATGACTAATCCTAAGGACCTATATAAAAAGGGTACCAATATTTATTGTTTATCTTTCAGGTACTCATAAAAGAAAAATGGATACTAGATAGTCGATGTTCTAAACATATGACCGGGAACATCAAACTTCTATCAACCGTACAATTCAAAGATGGAGGCACCGTTACTTTTGGTGATAACAACAAAGGTAACGTGATTGGCATCGGAGCAGTTGGTGATCCAACTAAGCCAATCATTGAAAACGTGCTCCTCGTTGACGGTTTGAAACATAATATCTTATTCATTTCTGAATTATGCGATAAAGATTTTAAAATAATTTTCGAAAAGAATGCATGCATTGTATATGATTTTGATATGACTAATATTTTATTTCAAGGTAATCGTAAGAATAATATATATATATTATGCATGAAAATATCTTCAAATGATCATTGTTTACTAGCATCCACCGATAACACCTTATTATGGCATAAACGTTTTGGACATACTAACTTCAAACATTTAGCATGTATTTCAAAACGAAAGTTAGTTTCTGGAATGCCTAATATATCTTTCACTCATACACAATTTTGTGATGCATGTCAACAAGGTAAGATGCATAAATCCTCATTTAAATTGAAAGATGCTATTTCTACTAAAAGACCACTTGAACTTTTACATTTAGACTTATTTGGTCCTTCTAGAATAGCTTCCTTAAATGGCAATAAATATGCATTTGTAATAGTTGATTATTCAAGATATACATGGGTATTATTTTTAAAACATAAAAATGATGCATTTGAAGAATTTACAATATTTTGTAAAAGAATTCAAAATTTGAAGTCTTCATCCATTATTACTATTCGTAGTGATCATGGAGGAGAATTTGAAAATGAATTATTTACAAAATTTTGTAATAAACATGGTATAACACATAATTTCTCTTTTCCTCGAGCCGCACCACAAAATGGTTTGTTGAAAGGAAAAATAGAACATTACAAGAATGTGCTAGAACCATGCTATGTGATAGTTCTTTACCAAAATATTTTTGGGCAGAAGCCGTTGCTACTGCATGTTATGTATTAAATAGAATTTTGGTAAGACCACAAATGAATAAAACTTGTTTTGAATTATTTTATGATCGTATACCTCGTGTATCTTATTTTAAAGTATTTGCTTGTAAATGTTTTATTCTTAATACTAAGGATTCACTAGATAAGTTTGATTCTAAATCAGACGAACGTATTTTTGTAGGAGATTCTACACGTAGTAAAGCATATATGATTTATAATAAAAGAACCTTATGTATTGAGGAATCTCTTCCTTTAAATTTTAATGAGAATTTTACACCTATCACACATTTAGATGAAGAAGATTCTATACCTGTTACTAGCTCTTTAGAAAACACTAAGATGACGATGATTCTACTAATTCCATTCCTGAGGTTATCCCTGAAAATACAAGTCTTCCTAAAGCATTTGTTGAAATTCCTAATCATCCACATAATTTAGTTATTGGAGATATTTCTGATAGAGTAAGAACTAGATCTCAAATAGAACAAATGACTAATTTGCTTTTATATCATCTATTGAACCAAATAATGTTAATGAAGCATGTAAAGATAGTTCATGGAGTATAGCAATGCAGGAAGAACTTAATCAATTCAAAAGGAATGATGTATGAGAATTAGTAACTAGACCTTCAGATCATCCTATTATTGGTACTAAGTGGGTATTTAAGAATAAATTGGATGGATCTGGACAAGTAATTAGAAATAAGGCTAGATTAGTTGCACAAGGTTTTAATCAGAAAGAATGCATAGATTATGATGAAACATATGCTCCTGTAGTAAGATTAGAATATATAAGAATGCTTTTAGCATATGAATGTTACAAAGATTTTAAGTTATATCAAATGGATGTTAAAAGCACATTTCTAAATGGTATTATAAAAGAAGAAGTCTATGTAGAACAACCACCAGGATTTCAACATGAAAGTTTGGATAATCATGTTTTCAAGTTAAAGAAATCATTATATGGATTAAAACAAGCACCTCGTGCTTGGTATGAAAGATTAAAGAACTTTCTTTTTAAATTCTGGTTATTCTATTGGAAAGATAAACTCCACTTTATTTACCAAACATATAGATTCTAATGTTATCATTATACAAATATATGTTGATGACATAATTTTTGGTTCTACTAATGATTTACTTTGTCAAGAATTTTATAAGGAAATGCAGAATGAATTTGAGATGAGTCACATAGGTGAATTGACCTACTTCCTTGGACTTCAAATCAAACAAATGAAGGAAGGTATATTTATACATTAGAGTAAGTATACAAAGGAACTCATCAAAAGATTTGGATTAGAGAATTCTGCAGAAAAAAATACTCCAATGGGTATTTCATCAAATCTTGACAAGGATCCAAATGGTAAGCGTGTTGATCAAACACTATATCGAGGTATGATTGGATCATTACTGTATCTTACCATAAGTAGACCAGATATTATGTTTTCTGTTTGTATATGCACTAGATATCAGTCTGATTCTAACTTATCACATTTGACTGCTGTCAAAATGATAATTAGGTATATCAAACACACATCTGGTTTTGGTTTATATTATCCAAAATCAAATTCATTTGATTTAATTTCATATAGTGACGCGGATTTTGCTGGTTGCAAATCTGATCGTAAAAGTACAAGTGGAACTTGTCACTTTTTAAGTTATGCATTAGTATCATGGTTTAGTAAGAAACAAAATTTTGTTTCTTTATCTACTACTGAAGCGGAATACATTGCCGCTGGATTAGCATGTGCACAGATTTTATGGATGAAACAAACAATACTAGATTATGGCATTAAATGTAACACATGTCATATTATGTGTGACAATACTGGTGCTATAAACTTATCCAAAAATCCGGTACATCATGCACGCATTAAACACATTGATATACGTCATCATTTCTTGGACGATCATGTCCAAAAAGGTGACATTATTCTTAAATATATAGATACTAAGAATCAAATAGCTGATATCTTTACTAAACCCCTTAAGGAAGAGACTTTTCTAAAACTTAGAAGAGCACTTGGTATTATTAGTGAATCAGCATTTTAACCATATATTATAGTTATATATTACGTTAGTATCATTTTATGATTTTTTTTTGGATTTTTCTGAATTTATTCATATTTTAATTAGTCGACCAATCTTAGCTACTAGTCGACTACTCCTTCAGAATATTTATATACAGATATTAACATATTGAATAAAAAATATTCTCTTATAAATTTTTTATATACTGATCGGTCAACCATATATAAAGACAATTTTTTAAATTTTAAACCTTCCCTCTAAAAAGGACTCTTACATATTAAAGGACCAAGGACAAATATTGTTGTCACATCCCTTCTTACACCCAAAAGTACAATAGTACCTACACATGGTCAACAATCACTTTCCCAAGGCAACAACCCATCAGTCCTCTTTGACCGAAATACATATTATAAATAAATTTTTGAATTTTTGATCAATACCCATACCGCTCAACAAAAACACCCGACTGGTCGACCAATAACCAATCCTAGTCGACTAATCGCTGTAGACAGCCAAAGAACAACACTTTCTGAACGTTGTTTTGCGCGATTTCTTGCTAGATTTCTCTCTCAAAAACGTTGCAGAAGTTCCCAAAACGTCTTAGGAGTTATTAGGAAGTTTTTTTTTCGGTTTCTTGATTCAAAATTCGAATTTCCCACTCAAATCTTCTATTTAAACACCATGGGTCTTTCTTCTTCACCATGAGAAACCCAAGGTACAATATAGCTGAAAATCTTCTATATTTCGAGAGAGATCACACAAGTTCTCTGTAGGAGCATTTCACCCTTCTTTGATGGCTTCTTCGAATCCTCGCCATCCTCGACGCCCAAATCCGCCTTAACCGTTGAAAAAGCTTCGTTCTTCCCGGAACTGACCATAAATTTTTCGGATCCGGTCATCCTCAACTACAATCTCTTTCATTTTCTCAACATCGTTTCTCTGGAATGATCCCATGCCTTACTATCCCAATCTCATCAAGGAATTTTACTCCAACATGGTTTCGGTAGAGAAAGGTTCCTTAACAGCATCGTTAAAGGAATTCCCATTCATCTCACCTATGATACTCTTGCTCAAAGTCTCCATATCCCTCGTTGTGCTCAATATCCCGCTTCAACTCCCATGAATGATCCCGAAATTATCAATCAACTAAGTCCCGATTTTCGGATTGGCATGTCCGCCATTCACTTGAAACCTATTCCACGCCTTCTTCTCAAGATAATCACATACAATTTGATTCCTAAGGGTGGTTTCCTCAACTATGTTAATGAAACCCGTGGCCGGGCTCTCTATGCTATAATGGGTGAATCAAAGTTGATTGGTCTATCACTATCATGCATGTTTTGCTCAAGCCCATAACCACTCACATTTTTCTTCCATGTCTCGTATTTTTCACCACTTTGGAGTCCCTATTGATGGTGAATATCTTATCGTTAATCCTCAAGAATCGTCAATCGCATGGAACTACCCGCTCTTCCTCCCATAACCGAAGATGAAGAAGAAGAACCTCAAGAACAACCACCCCAAGTTGCACGTCCTTCCCGTCGTCACAAAGTCATCGTCAATCCTTATGCTCGTCCTCATCCTTCCCGACCAATACTACAAGATCAAATTGATCAACTCTGCGAAGATGTCAACTCTGGATTTTCCGGTGTTCAAGAGCATCTTAGTGGTTTTTAGACTTGCATTGGGAGGATTAATACCGCTATGAACACGGGCTTTGGAAATGTGCAAGAGAGTCAAGCATAAATTCTAAGCCTCTTGGAACAATGGTCTCCATACTCTCCTTCTATATCACACAGCGCTCCTAGGCCTCCTCCACCATATTAGGCCTCGCACGTTACAGTTTCTGGTCGACCATGACAATCAGCTGGTCGACTAGTGATCCTTGATGATAATTTGTTTAGTTATTTGAATGTATTTGCTATATGTTGTTGATTGTTTTCTTTAAATTGTATCTTTCATTATGGCATGTAAACCTTCTATTATGTATCAATGTATTTTAATTTGCATACAAACATGTCTTCTCTGTTTTCTGCTCTCTGAAATTTTTCTGAGTTAGTCGACCAGCTTAAACATTTAGTCGACTAATCCACTAAAATAACATATTTCCCCATTTTTGATAATTTCCAAGGGGGGAGAATTAATATAACAAGTATGCTAACTTTCAGGGGGAGATATACTATTCAGAGGGAGATATGCTACATAAGAAATATACATCATGCATTAACATTATATTAATTCTAAATTTCACAATTCATGTTAATATACATGTTAATTACTAAAGTTTTTAATAAACATCTTATATGGTTATACGAATTGCAAGTTTCATATATTGTTTATACGCCATATATTAAGATAGAACAATAACATTTTTTAGTACTAACATTTTTTACAATAACAACTTTTTATATTAATATATTCAATGTTCGTAAAATCATCAAAAATGGGGAAAATGTTGGAAACTCACAACTCTTCATATGGTTTTGATGATACAAACATATTATCTTTGTACTAACTTTATCTATGCGGATGTAATAGCTCAAATCAACTATATGACAATCATCAAGTCTACATATTGCAAGAAGCATCCACTACGAGACGAAGCTTATCGATGATATTTTGTATCTTGTAAATGAGATGCAATCTTTATTTTTTATCTTGCATTTACTTAGAATGTAAAAGCCTTGATGATAATCTATCTTAGTCGTCTAGGATCCGTCTTCAAAAAATCACGTCAAAAATCCCATTAGTCGACTAACCCCTGATGCTAGTCGACTAATTTTAAATATTAAAATATTTTTGTCCTAAAATTTTCTCAGACCTATTTTAGTGTCTCTAGAATCATTTTTTTCAAATTTCCTAACTTTCGAAATTTTAGTTGACTAACAGACTTTGTTAGTTTACCAGTCTGTTTTCAAAACAGTTATTTTCAATGATTTATTATTTAAATAATATATTTTATTTCTGGAAGTTAAAACTGCCATAAACGTCTAGTCCTGTCAGTTTATATCCGTTTACAGAAGTTTCTTTCCGGTTTTGGAAGTTATTTTCTGAATGGATACCTCAACAGCCAGAATCCTAGTCAGCAGTTCTAATTAGTCGATCAGGCACTAATATTAGTCGACTAATAGAAAAACTTTCCCAGAATTTTTTTGAAAATTTAGGCAGTTGTCCAACGTTCAAAAACTGCCTTTTGGACTATAAATAGACCCCCAGACACCTGCATAAAATGACACGAAAATTCACTTTCTTTCTCTTTTCTTAAGTTTACGTTCTCTCTCTAGAAAGTAAGTGATTTTCAGATTTTCTTAGAGGAACATTTGCAGAAATTTTTCCTCCATAGAAAGTCCAATCTTCAAGTTTGTTCTACTACAAGTTCCATTCAAAACCTTGGAGATTCAATCACCTTCCGTGCACAATAATTCAATCAATTATCAAGGCTATATGTGATATTGTTTCATACTCTTTCTTTACTTTATTTGGTGAATCTCTTGTTGAAGAGATTGTACAAGTTTGCAACACGGGGAGTGTTGACATCTTTGTATGTTGATTACTTGCGCGAAGCAAGTATTTTAGTGGATTCAAATCTCTACGGGGTAGAGAACTGGACGTATGATCACAAGGATCCGAACCAGGATAAAAATCTGTGTTTGCGTTTGGAATATTCTGGATTGTGTTCCTTTATTTCTGCACTCTTATTGCAATTTTTTATTAACTTTTAATTTTGCAATATCGTCGTGATTTATACTATTCACCCCCCTCTAGTGTATTTGGTGTGCCAGGAGATCCAACATCCGTGACATAGTGAAGAAAATACAGAAGATCTCGTCCATACAAAACTTTAAAGGAAGTGGTCTGAGCAGAAGTGTGAAAAGATGTGTTGTACCAATACTCTGCCCAAGCCAGCCACTTCACCCACTGCTTCAGAGTCTCAGAGATAAATTAACGCATGTATGTCTCAAAGGTCCTGTTGACGATCTCTGTCTGACCGTCTGTCTAGGGATGGCAGGCGGTGCTTCTCTTCAGTAGTGTACCATGCATAATGAATACCTCCTTCCAAAAGTGACTAAAGAAGACATTGTCCCGATATATCACAATAGAACCCAGGATCCCATACAACCTCACGATCTCCCTGATGAACACTGTCGCCATAGTCACTGCGGTATAAGGGTGTCAGAGCACCAGGAAATGTGCATACTTATTGAGCCTATCGACCACACCATGATGATGGAATACCCCTCTAACTTGGGCAAGCTGTTGATAAAGTCCATAATCACCTCCTCCCAGACCCGATCTAGCAAGAAAAGGGGCTACAAGAATCCACAAGGAGCTGTCGATAGGTACTCGTGACGCTAGCAGACGTCATACTTCTCTACCATTTCTGCTACATCTTTCCTCATCCCCTCCCAGCAGAGCTTTCTAGTTAGGCGCTAACAGGTCTTGAGGAGTCCAGAATGACTTCCCATTACGCTCCTATGAAACTCCTGTAGTAAGCTTGGAATATGCGTAGAACTCCTCGGTAATACCAGGCGTCCCTTGTACAAGAGACGCTGCCCCTCTAATGAATACCCTGAGTGTGCTGCTGGGTCTTGTAATAGTGCAGATCGAATCTTAGCCAGACCCTCATCATCCTCAATCTCACGCAACAAGGGATCCCAATCAAGTACAACCGGTACCGACAAAGAAGGCTGCTGTGAATCCATCTCTCTCCATGATAATGCATCCGTCACCTTGTTCACCAACCTTGGCCGATACTGGATCTCAAAGTTATACCCGAACAACTTGCTCAACCACCTCTGATGCTCCTTAGTGACCATCCTATGCTCTAGGAGGTATTTGAGGCTCCTCTGATTTGTTCTTACTATGAAGCGCCAATCAAATAAATATGGCCACCATTTTTTGCCTCGCCAGTATGATCACCATCAGCAAGTGCTCATAGACGGACTTGAGCCGAGCTTTTGCTGACAACACCCGACTGAAGTAAGCTATCAGCATATGATCCTGCATCAGAACTGCCTCCAATCCATAGCCCGATGTGCAGTCTCCACCACAAAAGGCCGGCAAAATTCTGAAAGTGCTCGCACCGGCACGCTCGTTATGGCCCTTTTCAGGGTCTGAAAAGCTTGTGTGGCCTCCTCGCTCAACTTGAAGCTGTCCTTTAGCTACTCCATCAACGGCAAGGCAATTGTACTGTAGCCCTTGATGAACTTTTTGTAGTAGCCATTCAGCCCCAAAAGTCCTCTCAATGCCCGCAGGGTGTATGGAGTGGCCAATCAAACGTGGCTGCTATCTTCGACCTGTCCGTCGACACGTCCTCTGCAGAAACAACATGCTCCACACTCAGCTGGCTGAATAGGCACTTCTTTCGATTGACACAAAGCTGATGCTCCTACAGCTTCTGTAGCACAGTCGTCAAATGTTTCACATGTGCCACCATGGACCGGCTATACATTAAGACGCCATCAAAAACACAAGCATGAACTTCCTTAGATATGGGCGGAATACCTTGTTCATCAGCACCTGAAAGGTGGCGGGGGCATTGGTTAAGCCATCCGGCATGATGAGGAACTTGTAGTGGCCCTTGTGTGTGTCCTGAAAGCAGTCTTTGCCACGTCTTCCTCTCTTATTTGGATTTGATGATACCTGAATTTCAAGTCGATTTTCGAGAATGCAGTGTCATTGAGCTCATCCAGTAACTCGTCGATCACAGGAATGTGAAATTTATCTGGTACCATCTCCTTGTTCAATGCCATGTAATCGACACAAAATCTCCAGCTCCTCATGTCCTTCTTCACTAACAGCACCGGGCTAGAGAAAGGGCTCACACTCGGCTGTATCACTCACCTGAATCATTTCTGCCATCATCCTCTCAATCTTCACCTTCTACACCTGAGGGTATCGGTACAGTCGCACGCTGATCGGTGAGACACCGTCTGGTAGCACGATGGCAAGCTCATAGTCCCGAGAAGGGAGCCTGCGAGATGCCTGAAACACACTCTCAAACTGGACTAGAACCTGATGCACCACCGCTGGAATGTCCGGTTCCTTCTCTGCCTCCTCTACTGCCAGCCCCTGTAGCTCTACCAAGAAGCCTTCCCCTCGGTTGGGAACGCCTTCGTCATGATCTTGAAGGAAACCATGTATCAGCATAAGCTAGTGTCCCCATAAAGTGTCACCATCTTTCCACTGTCTTGGATCTCCATCCTAAATAGCCTCTAGGTTGTATTTGTCGCGCCAGGGACTGCGGCCATCTTATGTCCAAAATCATTTCTGTGTTTCCTAGGTCGAGCGACAGGAAATCTTATACAACATGTATCTCCTAGAGAGTCAAAATCACTCATCGGCATACTCACATGCTCCGATCTACCTGCCCCATTCCCATCATCACCCCGAAGCTCTCGGTGTCTACTAACTGCAACCCCTGCTGCTCCACCACGCTGTTGAATATGAAATTGTTGGTGGCCCCACTGTCAAGCAGCACCACCACCACATGCTCAGAGATCCACTCTATCAACTTCATAGTGTGGTTCAGAGTGGACCCTACTACGGAGTTGAGTGACACCTCTACTACATCCAGATGATAATGCTCCTGCTCGCCTATCTCTTCTTCTTCCAACTCCAACTCATCATCATCATTCTCCACAAGTAGCACCTGGAGGGTGTGGTCTCAGTAACGATGCCACTGGGTATACTTCTCGTCACATCGGAAACACAAACCCTTCGCCTTCTTGTTTTATATCTCCGCCTCGATCATTCGTCGAAACTGACCACTGGGCTGTGCACCGTTGCTCCTCTTCTTGCCCGCTTGGGCTCCTTCTGTCTGGACCCTCCTGCAGGGGTCTGTTGCCATCCCGGAGTCACCTGGCTGCAGAAAGTGGACCTGCCCCAAGCTCCATTGGCCCGTCGCTCTGTCGTGAGTTTATTATCCACCATCCGGGCTATCTCCATCATCTCCAGCAGCCCATTCGGCCTCTGCAAGCTCAGCTCAGCTCAGAGGCCAGGCTTGAGCCCTTTCTTAAAGCTCCCCAGCAATGTCTCCTCGGGAATCCCCCTCACGTGGTCGGAAATTGCTTTGAATTTCTCCCGGTAGTTCTTGACCATGTCATCCTGCCATAGGGCCAGAAGCTGCTCGTGTAAATCCCCTCACTGGGTGTCTCTGAAACAGTCCAGCACATAATACTTAAATTCTTCCCACGGCCGCACTGGTTGCCATTGTTGTCTCTGTTGGATATTGAGTATCTCTAGCTTGTTTTGATGATGATCAACATATTGGTACTAATTATTTCATTAAGTGTATTGTTGATTAAAGTTCTTCAAAGATCAATTCAATGAGAATCAAGGAGTTATGGAGCTATCAAAGACAATAAAGATCAAAGCCATCAAAACATTGCTTGAAAATAGAGTTACATCAAGACTTATGTAATTTTAATTTTAATTTGATGTAATCTTCTTTTTGAGTCTTGATAATGTGTAAGGTCTTTGATGAATCTCTCATACACTTAGGATCACACACAAAATTATTTTAGAATGTTTTAAAATATTTTTGATAAGTTTTGAAGCCTAAAACCCAAGCATCAGCAAAGTAGCCGACTACTTTGTGAAAGTAGTCGACTAATTTGAATGGACAAAGAGCTTTGCACTCTGGTCCTAGAAGTCGCCAAAGGATTCGACTACTTTCCAAAAGTAGCCGACTACCTTTACTAAGGCGGTTGACTACCTTCCAAAAGTAGTCGACTACCTTGAACTACGGCCCAGAAAAATTTCATTTTCAGCCTCGTTTTCTAGCCATTTGAAGGGTATATTAGGGACAGTTTTGTGTATAGTTTGGGCTCTTTAAATAGGGTTTTGTACAGAATTTATTGAGTAATTCATTGATCAATATTTCAAGTAGAAAAACTCATTTTTCTCATCTAAAGATTTTAAGCACTAATACCTCTTCGTTGGCGACTTAGTTTTCAACTCCCAAATTCATTGGCCAAAACTCCTTCATCTTCAATAAGCTTCACTTAGATTTTATTTGGAGATCACCATAGGCTTCACTTCATCACAAGAAGAGCTTCATCTACGTAAACGGAGGTAAAAAGAGTAAGAGTTGTATTTTCTATTTTCTTTCTTCTCTCTTTGTAAGAGGTGTTGTCCATTGCATTGGACGTGTTATTCCATTTGGAACGTGTGTCTCTTTTGAGACTTGTTGTAATCCCGAAGTATAGTGGATTAGGTCCTCATTGAGTACGTGTTGCTGGATGTATCCAAGATTGGAGAATCATGGTAAATCATTGTCATTGTGGTTGTGATTTTGCATGCTTTTTTAGTTTCCACATTTTATCTTGATTATTGCAAGCTATCTTGTTGATTAGGTTATACTTGGGTAACTCCATTTCATAATCTAGGTAGATTATTAGAGGGAAACTTTAAGTTTTATTGAGATACTATTCACCCCCACTCTAGTATCTATTTGACCATCCACAAGATCCCAATAGTCTCCATTGAAACCAAGACAACGCCTTTCCTTCTGAGCATTGCCAACTGGCTGCAACTTCTCCCGCTCTGTCATTTGGTACACCTTAAAATACCTCTCCGTGGATAGACTCATTTGTGGGGGTCCTCTCCTTCCAAGACTGGCATCTTCAGCTTTCGAATTCTGTTCTTGAGCCAAACATTTCCCGTTCGGCTCTTCCCCTCGACTGCCCAAAATGAAATTGTTGAAACACATATTGTGGGGCTCCTCCCCACGATCCTCCTCTTGTCTCGCCATGGTTCCCCCAGCCACCGGTCATCCCTTCTGTCTCAGCCATCCTCCACCATGCCCCAAGGGTCATCATCGCGAACACCATAACTCTAGAAGTGGTCATCATTTTCCCGAACTGGCCGTAGAGCTCTGAAAGCTCCTTCACATGTGCCGCCGAATTGCTGGACCTCAGAAAATGGGCGCTGCCCCTTGGGTTGCCGTTGGGGGCCTGTGGCATGAATTCAGGCAGAATGGGGCCGCAGAGTCCCCAACTGCTGTGGATGGGCTCGCCGGGCCACTGCGACATCGCAGGGGGTCAGTGTGGCCCCCCAACGGCTACGTAGGAGGTCTGCGGCCTCCATACTGCAAGGATGGGGCTCACAAGGCCCCCATGCATTCGCCTAGGCCTCACGACCCACCTAGGGGTTCATGGCCCCTCGTCGAGGTCCGGCGAGTGTGTCCTGGCCTAGAGAGGCCCGACGAGGGCCGCTGAGGGCCCATCGCCCCCCAGCTTGGGGGTTGGGGGCGGTGGTCCCTCTTTGGCTGTTGTCGACTGTCGATTCCCCCATGTCTGGAGGAGGATTTTACTCCCACGCGCGCCATTCTTCCTCTTTTTCTAGCAGATCTCCTTCGAAAGCCACCATCCGACCCTTTCCCTTGTCCACTATTGGCTCTTTTTGTTCAAGATCTGAGGAATCCTCCACAAATTCTTCGCTTGTAGGCCTTTCCTCTTCGCTAGGGGTGGCAATTTTCGGCCCGACACGATAAGGCCGTGCCTGAGTTGGCAATTTTGGCCTGAAATCCTTATCGGGCCCGGCCGGCACGACACGGTTCATTTTCGTGCCGGGCTCGGGCCAAGCTATTCAGCCCATTGGACGGCACGACACGGCACGAAATCCTTTTGAGTTTGCTTGACCTCCCCACATCAATAGTTCAATTCGTATTAATGAGTACTACTTTGTATTCTGTTTCAATTCGTATTCTATTTTTATATAATCCCTGACCCAACGAGAGGCTCTCATCATTGTATACAGTATAGTACCCCCCTATTGTTAATTAATTTGAATTTGAAATTGAAAGATCATCCGTAGTTATAATTCTTAGTAACATCTAATTGGTGTGTACTTACTCCATAAAATAACCGGACCAAACATGAACTTTGAAGATGGATATTAATTTTTCACATACATAAGTATTTCAACCCTATCGGACCGGGCCCGACGGCCCGAATTTTTATCGGACCTTGCCCGGGCCGCACAGGAATGGCCCGAAGTCTTATCGGACCGTGCAGGCCCGGTCCTTTAAGAAAACCGGGCCGGGCTGGCACAACCCGATAAGACCGGGCCGGCCCGAATTGCCACCCCTACTCTTCGCGGTGTGGGTGGCTTTGCTTCTCCATGAACACCCTAAACTTGGACTCAAGGAGGATATCTTCCCATTGATGGATTCCATCTCACTTTCCAATTTTTGTTGTTACTCCTTTGGGGTTCGATCTCCCCAATCCTTTCATCCAAAGCTTCAATCTTCTCTTGGATCTAGTTGTCGCCATGATGAATCTTCTCTCTGATACCAATTTGATGAGAAATCTAGGGGTTGGGAGAATAACAATTAGATTTTTATAGAGTTGAGAAAGTAGAAATACAAGGAGGTTCTTTCGAGAGGAAACCAACTCCAAGCTTTAGATTTAAGACAGAAAGCTTACTCTCACCTATGCTATGGATCTACTCTCTAATTTATGGGTTTTCGTCTCAAAACAAGCATAAAAGAGATGAAGTTCTCTCCCAAACATAAAAGAGGGCAGATCTGGCCCAAATTACAACTAACCACCCAAAAACACAACTTTGCAAAAGCGCCCAAAATCTTCACAAAAATGACATTAACCTAATTTGTCTATCCATGATCTGTCCTGCGCTGCGCCGCCTCCTCTGGTAGGTGATGACCACACATTAGTTTTAAGATTTACATGGGCTGTCCTTTTACCTGGGCCGACATTTATTTTATCACATTACTTTCAGTTATCGAACCTTTTGAATGGTCTAAATTCACTAATTCTTACCTGGTAAGTAGCAATACATAAATGAAGCTGACGTTATGATGTTATGCAAAGGTATAATTCCTCAGCCATTACGACCCTTTGTGCAATTGAGTTGCTGTAGACGGTGATTGCTTGTGGCACATAAGTTGTTCGTCATAAATGGTCCTAAGGCAACATCCTCTTGCAGGATTGTCAGAAGTCTTTTGTTAATGTCAAGAACTTTGTGATTCCCATCTCTTTAGAGTGGTTACTAGATGTTGCTTAGCAATTGCAGGTCAATCTATTAAACCGCCATATATACAAGATAGCTTCCTTGAGGGCTTATTATACTGCTGGGCAGTAGGGATGATTCTTCTGCTTACAATGGTTTACAGGGCTAGTTGTTCTCATTCTTCCATTATAAGTCAAGAGAGAAATAACGTGAAATAAATTCAGTGCCCCTGCTAACAATTTACAGAGGTTCAAGATTGTTTTTCCTTGGATCCTTTTTATGCCAAGATCCATTAATACCCTGAAGGAATTTTAGTGTGTCAACATATAATACATCATCCAGCTGTGGCTTTAAGATGCGACCATAGTCATGATTCTGGGTCAACTAGGTTTTCCTTGGATTCCTTCTAGGTTTGCACCCTTGGGTAACCTAAAGGAAATTTGATGGTTTAAGTTATAATCCAGCTACCAGCTGGTTTCAGGATGCATTGGTTATTTCCCTTTTGGGTGGGTATTTCTTTGGTCATCTTTCCAAAACATATTCATTGAAGGGGTTGGGTGCAGGTTAATGACCAGCTATAAAAGTTGGTTATCATATTTTTTGGGAGCCTTTTCAGCCTATATTAGGGCTTCATTGCCAACTTAATTGAAATGTTAAAGTGTGGCTTCTCTAGATCATGTGGACAAAGCTAGATCATTTCTTGTATGAAAAGTGAAATCATAGACGTCCATATAAGTAGAAGCACTACTATTAGGCAGTCACCACTTGAGAATAATTGCACTAGATGCCTTGTACCATCAAATTCGTGGCAGCAAATGTTACATTTACACACGGAAATCACTAACTTGCTTCTTATTACTATTTTGCACCCATTCTAGAATTGTTAAGAATTTATACTTTCCTAACCCACAATGTTTCATCTTTCAATGTTTTTTATGCAGGTGATTCTAGCGAAAAGGGTGAATGCTCCTTTTCTGTTTTTGGTTATCAGAACTTGATGGCCTACTGGATGCCACGATTGCTTGAGTTGGCAACAGCTCACTTCTCACTGATTCTTCTATTCACTCCAGGTCTCATCTAGGCTTGACTTGTAATACTTTTTCTACTTATTGCATTTGTGGCTTTCAGTTTGATCGATACAGTGGTGCAATACCTGGATTTCATCAAATAAACGCTATTTCATCACTTATATGTAACATTCAATTCTGGATGTTTCTTAATATTCTTGCTTTAACTGCCATTGTTGTATATCGATACGTTCATCTATTCCTTTAGTACTTTCTTTCCCATTATTTTTTAAATTTCTTGCAGTTGACGGAATTTAACCTGCTCTGGCACTATCACTTGAGATTGTCTGCAAGACTTAAAACTGTAGAATTTGATGTGCTTAATTATGAACTTTTTTCTTTTTTATTCAACTTCCCTAGGAAGTTTTTCTAGTTTTGTGTTCTACTTACACCCTTCCCCCCCCCCCCCCCCCCCCCCCCCCCCCTTCTCTTCCCCCTCCCCTCAGTGGAGTGAATCTATAAATGAATGAATACATGGTCCCGCCCCTAAATTCTTTGGACGCCGACAACATGAAGAAAAAGAACCAAAAAAACACAAAACATATGCATGCTTACCCACACCTACATACCCACATCCACAAAAACACAAACCATCAATGCACTTGGCATGCATAAGAAGGGTGCAAATACTCTAAAAACCTTTCATGCATGTTTAGAACCATTGATCTCGCCCATCATCACTAAATTTACTATTACACTGAGTTCCTCTTTTATAATCATGCCTCTATTTATAGAATTTCTATATTCTATATCATTTCAGCCGTTCATCAAGCTTAATATGCTCTATGATTAATAAGTATGAGTTCAAGGGGCTTGCTTTGATTGATTAGTATGAGTTTAGGGCTTGTTACAGTGGTTATGTATGATGTTGATGTGGAACAAGGTGCATGCATGTGCAACCCTATTTTGTAGTTGTGAGCAAATTTACCATATGGAGAAATCTCAATAGCACAGATGTCGTTTATTATCTTGCATTTTTAGAGTTTTATTATTTTAAAGATTCTTTTGATTTCTTATAAAATAGAGTCAATACATGAGCTTACTTTATTTGAGAGTTTTATTTTATTTTAGGGTTTTTTGTAGCCTTATTTATTAAAAGAAAGTTCTATTTCTTTTAGAAGTCCATTGAGAATATGACTAGTATTTTTTTAAAGGTTAAGTTATGTTTTCCTATATAAGGCCTTTATGCCTGTCATTATAATAGATCATGAAAGAGTGAATAAAGTTGAGCTTGTAAACTCTAGCTAGTTTTTGAGGAACCTAGCAATTGAATCTATTTGCAGGCGAGATGCGAGAGTGGGTGACCATTTCATCTGGGTGCAAGACTTGAAGGTTATCTTTTAGTTATCTAATGGTGATAAAAATCCTTCACCTAAATTCTTTACAAAATCTATTGAATCCCTAGTTTAGATTTCTTTTAGATCACACTTACCATATCACTAAACTCCAAAGCTTCTTCGTTACCATTAACGGTATCAGAACTAAATTTCATGTCTCTTACCCTCATCTTCTTTTTATTTTTCTTTTAGATTTAGGGCTTAGTTCTCTTTAGCGAAAAGAAAAAGAAAAATAGATAGATAGATATAAAATGTTGCAGTTAATCGTTATTTTTCACACGCGCTTATATTTTGGTGATTTTGATCGTGTTTTGAGTCCAATCTCATGTCGTTTATAGTTAGGTTTAAGACATAATGGAACAAGAGTAATCGATTTGAGTTTCGAGTATTTTGGGCTATTTTTTGCGCATGTTTCTATTGTTTTTTATGATGACTAGATATCTAATAGTCATCTTTATATTTGAAAGCTGTCCTAATTTTTGATGGGTTCAAAGATCATAATAGATATAAAGGTTGTGTTGAAGATTTTTTTTCACTTGTTGCATGCTAATCATCAAGTGCCCGATGAATTCTAGTAGGAGAAATCAATTTTTATGGAAGGACTACAGTGAATGTTGTAATCAATGGTTGCTAATGAAAGGCGAGCTTTGGCTCATGTATCTATCTAGATGTTGACCAATCCGATGTTCATCATAGTCATCTTTAAAGCGAGAGTTTGATTTACATGGCAGCCCAACCATAAAATGTAATAGACTGATCCAAGAGTTGCAGATGGAATGTAATAGACTGATCCAAGTTGGTATTAATTAAAATTAGCATTTAAAATATAATTTTTAATCCCAAAATCAGATCTTGTTCCCTATCAAATTGGTATCAGAGTATAGATCTTGATGGTGGCAACGAAAAAGGTGGATGCTTTGGAAGAATGACTGGAAGGCGAAATTAAGATTCTTAAGGATCTTGATGCAATTAGGGCTTTTTGTGGGGAAAAGTAGGGATTTTTGGTGGAGGACCAATAAAAATAGGATTTTTTATTGGTTTTCTGATCTGAAATAAGACGATAATACTCCTGAATTCGAGAAGAGGCAAACTCTTAGCTTTGGATTCGAGATCAATTCCTACATCTCCAACTAATGTCTGTAGACAAATTAACTAAGAAATAAAGTAAAGGGATTTCTCAACAAATCAAGCAGCCTCCCCATAGGGCAGCCCCTAGGCTATAAATAAACGGACTTAGGGCCGGCTCCCCTAACTCCTGAAATTACGAATATGCCCATGGGCATAAAATCCCCAAACGCATCGTTACTCCGCCCCCCCAACAACCACATTGTCTTCAAGGTGGTGCATGAACTCCACGAGGGCGCTTTTCTGAGTATTGGAGCATGTCTCCTCGCATCCTCCTGGATCAAAATGCCACTCACGAGCTCCACTCTCCTTGAACTGTTGTTGCAGAAGTGGGAGAGCGTCTGCCGCTGAGTCTTCTATGCCATGTCTCATTCCGTTTTGAATTTGGACTCCAAACGGACCCGGAATCGTCAAATTATGGCAACTGCACATAAAATCAGCCGTCAATTGCCCGAAAATAACAAAAAAAAGGGAAGACCCACTGTTCATCGGCTCGAGCCGGCGGCGTGGCTGAGCCGGCTCGGGCCGGCGGCATGGCTAAGCCGGCTTGAGCCACCAACCGCGGCTCGGGGTCGGCTTATGGATGGTAATGGGCATGCCCAAAGCCCGATTGGACTTCTAGTTGGGCATGCCACATTGCCATCCCTACTAATCCTTCATTAGTTCTTTCAAAGAACTAATGAAGAATTAGTAGAGCCTTCCTTAGTTCTTTCAAAGAACTAATGAAGGGTTAGTAGGGATGTCAATGTGGCATGCCCAACTGGAAGCCCAATCGGGCTTTGGACATGCCCATTACCATCCATATGCCGGCTGGATCGAGCCGATCCCAAGCCGATGGCGGCTCGCCGGTGCCGACGGCTTTTTTCGGCAATTCCACTGGCAGTTTTCGGCGATTTTTTGTCCCCTGCGTTTGTCACGGCCTGGCACATCCAATGAGGGGTGTTGGCGATCAGAAACCTTGCCGGCGGCATCGCCGATGATGAGCGAAGAGCCTCGCGGCTATTTTCCAACGGCACCGGCGTTCGATGGCTGCGATGAAGGCGGTTCTGGGTTCGTCTGGAGGTGACAAAGGCAATGGTGGTCGCGGCGGTCGATGATCTCGTCGGCAGCATAGCCGGCGACGCTCGAAATTCCCCGCTTCAAAGGTTATGGTATTCGTCGGAGTCATTGCGGCCTTTCGGGGGTTCATTCGCCACGGGGAGGCCCTTTGTGGGTCGCCGGAGTTGGGGTGGCCCTCCGGGGGTTTGCCGGAGTTGGCACTGCAACAGTGGAGGCCGCCGCCACAGGTGGTAGCTCGACATCCTTCATCGGAGTTGAATCTGGTTCGTCGACAACTGTGGGCTTCAGATCTGGCTCGATATCATCCCTTTCGTCATCTGGATGCAGATCCGTGTCAAAGTCGTCAACTTTTTCCTCTTCATTGCCCAAAGGCGTCGCCTTTAGCCATAGATCTGGTTTTCGTCCAGATCTGAATTCTTCGCCGTCGTTTTCGCCTTTTGCTCTGGATCTAACTTTTCGTCGAGCGCCTCCATCAAACTTTGTTTTGTTGCCGCTAAACTTTGATTCGTCGCCACCACGCTTTATTGGATGGCCTTCATAAGTTGCACGAACCGCTGATCCGCAAGGCTTGCTTGTTCAGTCGCACCTTTCTTGATCCCTTGGATGTCGTCTTCCAAGCTTTCATTGATCCCTTGGATCTCGCCTTGAACATTCTCCCACTTTTCTTCCAACATATCGATTTTATCCTTCACTCGCGTGACCGTCATGGATCGACGTGCCCTGATACCAATTTGATGCGATTAGGGCGTTTTGTGGGGAAAAGTAGGGATTTTTGGTTGAGTACGAATAAAAATAAGATTTTTATTAGGTTTTCAGATCTGAAATAAGAAGATAACACCCCTCAATTCGAGAAGAGGCAAACTCCTAGCTTTGGATTCGAGATCAAGTCTAAATCTCCAACTAATGTCCGTAGACAAATTAACTAAGAAATAAAACTAAAGGGGTTTCTCTACAAATCAAGCATCCTCCCCATAGGGCCGGCCCTAGGCTATAAATAAAGGGACTTAAGGCCGGCTCCCCCAAACTCCTGAAATTACGAATATGCCACTGGGCATAAAATCCCCAAACGCATCAGATCAACAACAAAAGGTTGCGAAAAGGTAGACATGCTTGGGCAATGATTTTCGTCGATGGAGCTCTTGATGAAGAAAATTTGGGAGAAGATGAATAGCCATCCACTTGAGAAAAAGACACTGAAGCCAGATCTGAACAAAGATGAAGTCTACGGTGCAGATTCGGGAAAAAGGCACTGTCTTTGGACACGTGTAAGGGAAAAATTATCACTTTTGAGAAGACACACAGGACAGCCCGATATCAGATCCGATCGATGACGACTATAACGCAGATCTTAAGAGAGTTAGGTGTTTCTGTCGAATCAAAAGCTAGGAGATCGGTTTTCCTCTTGAATTGAGACCAACTATGCTTTCACCAAATTATCAATAAAAACATAATTTTATCCCAAAATCAGATCCGGTTCTTATCAAATTGATATCAGAGCAATTTTGGCGTTGATGGAAGAGTTAGGAAGCTGAAGATGCTGATATTTAAGTGGAATGATCCTTATGGATGGATTTACCATGCAGAGAGATTTTTGCAGTGACTTGTCTAATGGAGAAAGAAAAGCTGATGGCGACTGCCATCTGTTTTGAGACGAAATGCTAAATTTTTGGTCGATAGCAAAGAGAAAATCATCGTCTTGGAAGATGAACACCCCCTCCGCCTGAGAAGAATGCATCGAAGCCAGATCGGATCAACAACGAAGGCAACGACTCAGATATGGAGTAAAAGGTGCGATCTTTGATGAAGATAAATGAGAAAGTTAACGACTTTACAGAAGATCCACCATCGAGCAGCGTAGATCTGGGACAAAAGGCGCCACTTTTGAACCAGAAAAGGTGAAAAGTCGTCGATTTTGAGACAGATCTGTGTTCTAAAGACGAGGAACCACACACAGATAGATAAAACCCTCCAAAAACTCATGGGGGTGCTGCAATGGCAGTTCGCCCAGGGGAATGTCGGCAAGGGCAGTTTGCTCAGGGAATGGCGGCTCTGTGGCAGGCAGCCCAGGCCCAGGCAGGCCTTAGGCGGGTTGCCCTGTGGCCTGCAAGCCCTGAGTGATCTCCCAGGGCCCGACGAAAATTTTAAAGGGCAACATAGCTCCCGGTTTTCAGATGGAAGAGATCCCGAGTATCGGCGTTGATTTTTTGGGGCGGGGGACCTTAAGGTGCACTTGGCGATCACCGTGGCATCTCTCCGGGCTTCGTTGATGGCAGTGGAGACTTTAGGTGGTCTGACGACAAGGGTGGAGGTCCGCTAGGCTACAGTTGGATTACAGAAGGGTCACGAGGGGACGATGGCCCATGGGACACTGGAGTGTGGGCCAAAGGGGACCGACGACCATCCACAGGTGTCGACTACCCTTTCGGAGGGCAACGACGACGTCAGGAAAGGTTATCGGGGTTCGACGAAGAGGAAGACCCAGGAGGGGACGATCATCCTTATCGTGCCCATGGATTTCATGACAACACCTTGAGGACAAGGTGTAACTTTGGGGCGGAGTAATGATACGGTTTGGGGGTCCAGGGGCAAAATTGTAATCTTAGAAATCAAGGGGTATTTATGTAATTATGGACAAATCAGTCCACTATATATGTGGGGGGCTAGGGTTATTGGTTTTGATGTTTGAGTATATGTGGAATTTGGAGAAAAATATTTAGGAGAGGTGAGTAGATTAGACTAGATGTTAGGAAAGTTAGGCTTTTCTCTCGAATCAAAAGCTAGGAGAAAGGTCATCCTCTCGAATTGAAGCCAATTATTTGTTGTATTCCCTAAATTATCATTAAAACCCCAATTTTTTATCCCAAAATCAGATCCAGTTCCTATCAGACCCGTTCAGATGTTGTTTTGAAATCTCCCAAAAGGTATTCATGTCCCATATTCGAAGAATAAATTTAAGAAATCATTGGAATCTCGCACAATTTACAAATTACTCAAGTATTTACTACAGAGTCTATGTGGAAATATATTTACTATTTAGTAATATATCTAGGAGTTTGTTCTTACCATTATTATCATTTTGTGGGTGATGTTACCCTCTTCTGCCGCTATTTAACTTCCAATGCTCTTACTTTTTTACATTTACTTTGAATATAGACTTATATTATGGATACTGCCTAATTTTTCAGCAAGCTTACGGCTTCTTCTCCACAGTGCTGTAAGTTATTCTTGAATTCTGGATACACAACAGATTGAGATCTGTGTCATCATTGAATTGCATATTTATTTTAATCGTTTCGTCTAATCATGTATTTAAGATGTTGCTATCAATGTCTGCTAAATATCGGCACATAGCTTTCAATGCCGATATTTTTCATTTTCTTGACTCAATAAAGAAATGGTTAGCTCTTGTGGACATGAAAAGCTAGCACCCAACAACAAATACTGTGTCCACGATATGAACCTCTAATTTCTTTCTGATATCCCATTCTCCTCCCCATTCATGTTCCTTGAGACTTTGATGACCAAGATTCAGTGCCCTCATCCTATTGTGGTCATCATCAATACAATGATAGCAACACTGACCTTGTTTTTTTCATCTCTATTTCAGATTAAGATGACTCATTAGCCGTCTTTCTTGGTTCTGGCAGCTGAGTTCACATTTTTTAATTAAGTGGGTCATATAACCTTTTTTTTTGGGTGGCTTTAAGCTTGAGCACAATGAATGAATGGGAGAACATTCAACATTTGGTCTCTTTTAGTGAGATAATGATGGATTAAGCTGTTTGCACATAAGCAAACCATGTGTATGTCGCTAATGTTGGACAACCACTGCATTATTTTAAACGGTGGAGAATGGTCACCGCTTTTCATTATGGGAGAGATGAGAAAGGAGCTAAGTGGACAAGTCGAGGGGCTTATGGAGAGAATATCTGAATATGGTTATTTAAAGGCCAGATATTATGGAGATCTATTGACTCTTTGTTGCAATCACTGTGGATGATAGCAAGACCCATTTCTTATGTTTATAGGTTATGAGCCCCCTGTATGAAGTTGAGGCATTTTGGGAACATACACATTTCATCTATTTATGTATATATTCGTTACTAGTTGCACATGTTATGACTAAACCATGACATATTTGTGAGAGTTTTTCCTTGTTTTTCTTACCCTTTCACTTTTGGCATATGTTTGTGTGTATTTAAAACGATCTTTGTCACGAATCATATGTGACTGAAAATTATGGGGCCATTGTTATTGGGACATCCATACTATGAAAATTGTGCTATATGGTCCCATCATATCTACATGCATGAAAAAATGGGGTGAAACAGTAAAGATGCCCGAGAGTTCATGATTGATCTTTAGCTATGTGTTAAAGGGATAGGTATGTCCATCTTCTGATAAAAATGACAGGGGCTAAAGCATGGAGTGTCTTCCAGCAGATATATTTAACACTTTCTGATGCTTTGTGGTCTCCAACTCTTCTTCAACTGAGAAATGGCCTTTATTTCCGAGGATGGTAATTAAATTTCCTTTGTATAGAGGGAGAGGAGAATTATTGATGGAAACATTGAGGGCCGTGGTAGGATCCAGAACAGAGATGGGAAAGGGGCTGGTTTTGGTGTCGTCTGGGTGTGAATGAATTGCATGTCGTATTTTTATAATTTGTGTGTACACATGGAAGGGTGCTGCCCATGTGGTCCAGTGATGGGACCATCTGCACCAAATCCAGTGAAGATATCTGCTTTTGTTGTTGTGATATATAATTTCACTATTACCCTCTCTGCCCAAATCTCCTAACCTGACCATTCACAGACACCACCACAACTACCAATTATCACCGTGGAAGGGGTAGGCTACCAATCTTTTAACAATGTCTGCAGTTACTTTTTGTACAATAACTTTCACCTTTGCAAACGAGAAAGAGAAGAGGAGGGGGTCCACACGTGCAAGTGAACTTGTAAAGTATAGTCGTGGACGAAACGAGAACAGGGGACGGTGGCCATGAGAGATCAGGGGACGGGATGAAGAAGAACGTAGCACCAAGAAAACCAAGGTATTTTTCTTCTTCTTCTTCTTCTTCTTCTTCTTCTTCTTTTTTTGGGTATGTTTGGATTGAAAGAAAATGTATGAAAGAAAAGTGAAATGAAAAAGAAAAAGAAAGAAAAGTGAAATGAAAATGAAATGAGATTCTTTTTCATGTTTGGTTGCCAAATAAAATTTTTAAGAAAACTCAAAGGAAAATAAGGAAATTTCTTCCATTATGTTATAAATTCAAAACGAAAAAAATTAAGAGGTATTTTTGCTAAATAATTTAAGAGGTGTATTTGCTAACTTTATAAATAATTTGCTTGAAAACTTTAAGAGATATTTTAGTCTCATAATAAATTAAAAAATTTTTAATTGTTCTGAATAATTCAGAAAGTTAGCAAATAAATTACGAATTCTAACAAATAATTCTCTAACCATACAAATATCATGATTCATAAATAATGTGATATTAAATAGAACATAAACAATTTTACAAATTATATGAAAACATTGAAAATAATTTGCAAGCTATTAGAAAAATTCGTGCATAATGCGCGAATTTTTCAAGCAAAACACGAAAATTGCCCGAATTATTCGCGAATGTTTCGAACAAGTTCAAGAATAAAAATAATTTAAGTATTCATGAATTTTTAAAAAATTCCGAATTATTCACGTACTATTTTGAAAACTTCGGAAAAAATTCGTAAATTTTGAATAATTTGCGAATTTTAAATAATTCATGTGTAAAATTTTGATAATAATTCGTGATTATTTGAAAAATTCATTCATAATTTTTTTGAAAAGAACTCATGAATTATTCATGAATTCATTAAAATTGGCTATTAATTATATTTGTTAAAAAACACAAATGCATGAATGTGAGAATAGTTAGTTTTGCTTTGTTTTCCGTCATTTTCCTTGGGTCAAGAGGAGGAAAAGTTGGAAGAAAAGTTTTACTATTTGTTTTCCACTCTTTTCCTTCATTTTCCTTTTCTTTTCACTTTTCTTTTAAGCCAAACAATGGGAAATCATTTTCCTTCTTATTTTCCTTCATTTTCTTTCCTTTTCCCCCTAACCAAACACACCCTGGGGGGGGGGGGGGGTGGTGGTGGTTGGGGGGGGGGGGTGTGTGTGTGTGTGTGTGTGTGTGGTGTGGTGGTGTGATGATTATGGACTCTGAGGGTGGGATGGCCATTGCCGCTGGGGTGCTTACTATGGATGTGCAGGTAGGAGATCTTGGCGGCTCCTCCACTATAAAATCTTTCAAAGAGGTTTGCCTGGGATCTTATAATGCCGGAGTGCCGGAGGAGACTATGGAGGGAGGGGCCACCGATCATGAAGACGACATTCAGGTGACTCAGATAGGAGAGTGTGATAGATTTCTTTGGCTTCAGCATTCAAACAGAGACTCTGACTCAAATGCCGACAGCGATCATCGTAAAACTTTTGGGGTGCAATGTGACACTGCGTATCTCAGCATTGAAACTGCTAAATCTTTGGAAACCCAAAGGGGAGTTGGCGTTAGTAGAACTGGGTGAGGGGTTTGTTATGGTGAAGTTTACTTGTGATGATGATCTGATATTTGCTATGGAGGAAAGACAGTTGATGATCTTCGGACATTACCTTACGATTCGTCGTTGGATCCCTGACTTTTGCCCCAAACAACTTCCATTGAATCAACTGATGTGTGGGTGTGCTTCTCCTTTCTACACGTCGAGTATTATGATGACCACGTTCTCTTTGCGCATGTCGTTGGCTCATAGATGTTACATGCCGTTGGCTCATAGTTGGCTACTATCTTCGGTTACATGTGACTAGTCTGGCTCGTGTTCCAGTAGGGTCACATGTGACTAGTCTGGCTCGTAACATCTATGAACTTGGAAGCTTCTTTTTTGATGCAAGATCAATGCATAACACTCTAACCAAGTGAAAGATAGAAAGAGGGAAAAGAATTCTCTTTAAATTAAACCCTCTCAAATGAACTCTCAAATGTTATCAGTATACGTGGAGTGAGTGCCCAAAACTGCCTTTCAAAGTGGATTAAATAGCAACTCAAAACAACCCACTAAAATGGCTAGAAATGTCTAGCTAAAAAATCCCAACGGCCAGATTTGGAAGACAACCAGACGTCTAGTGAAGACCTATCAGATGTCTGATGAAAACTAGTAAGTGTTGAGTATTGGACTTCTCCCTACTTGGTGTTAATGATGAGCAAACATAAATACTTGTGACTAATCCTCTATTTTGCAGTTAATCTATTGCCTAAGCGTATTATGAAGATCTACTTGCAATGGATGACACTCAAAGTTGATTGAAGACAAATGACATGGACTGGATGATCGTAGATGATGATTGAAGCTCCATGAAGACTTCAAGCTCATACGATAGATAGAAGAGAGAATTCGTCAATGTAATTTTCTTTTATCTCTTCTAGTATGTAGCTTAGAAGTAGAACTTTGATGGAGCACTCACACGCATCATCATTTCAGTCTTAGGACATCATTAGATCATTCGTCCTTAGACTCCAATTCATTTCTTTAGTGATTGTACTTGGATTGTCTTTAACAGTCGATTGCTGAACGTTTTACAGTCGTCTGTCTCAAAAATAGTTGACTGTGTTTTGTTCTACAGTCACCTGTTATGCACAAACTTTTACAATCTAGTTTTGGGCCTCTCTGTTTATTTCGCACAAGCAACTGATGAACGATACACAGGCGCCTGTCCAATTGACAGTCGACTGTGTTTTGTGAATCAGTCGCCTGTCTATCTTCTGCCCAAACTTTGTTGATCTGCCTTTTACGGACAATCGACTAATGTTGTATATACAGTCGACTGTCCCTTGGATCAGTCGACTGTCTATGCTGCAACAGTCGTCTGTATATATATATATATATATATATATATATATATATATATATATATATATATATATATATATATATATATATATATATATATATATATATATATATATATATATATATATATATATATAGAAAAAGGGATATGAGCATTCCGTGTAGGAAATTTCCTACACCGTCCTCATAAAACTTCAATTTCCAATCTTTTTTCCAATTATCACCACCGTTCATTTTGATGTACTTATCATGGATGATGAACATACCAAAAATCAAGTGAATCCAACGCTATTTTACCCTCGATCCGATTGTTACAAATTCAACGTTTTCATAACAATAGAACTTTTTGTCACGAGTCGATCGAGGGTCAAATCCCCCTAGGGTTCACCCATATTTGGGGTTTTGGGGTTTTAGAATGTGTACAATAATTCTAAGCAAAAAAATTTCAAAAACATAAGTGGAATGTGGTGTTTTTGAAGGACGGTGTAGGAAATTTCCTACACGGAATGCTCACCTCCCTCAAGCCCATATATATATATATATATATATATATATATATATATATATATATATATATAGCTTTTGGCTCATTTTTTGGCTTTTTAGAAGCTAGCTTTTTCTTTGGGATTCTTGGGAAGTGGATATGGTATATGTAGCTGCAAGGGGGCGAACTCAAGTGACATGTAGAGAATAAAAGATATGTGGAAAGGAAATAGTATATCACTCAGTTCACTCAAAGATGTGCACAACGGTTCAACAAGATAATACTTCAATTAAACTCATAAGCAATCATGTGTATTTTCATTCATTTCAATGAATAATGAAGTCAGGAAGTAAAGCATACGAACATATCAGGCATGCAACAGAAGGTGAAATAAGATAACAAGGCAGATGCTTCAGATATTCTAATGATGAGTGAATCTTGGTGCATTTCCAACAAAGGTATACTAAATACTATTGCATACATTCATGTTCAATTCATTTCATGCATTCATATAGAGAATCATCAAAAGAAACATATATGCAAGCATAAAGATAGCAAGACACTGAAATACTGTAAATAGCATGGCAAAAATAATAAGCATCATGATAGCTGCAGAGGCTATAAGAGATATCATCATATGGAATGTATCTAGCAAAAGGGGAAAAGAAAGACGGAAAAAAGTAAAAGTAAGCATGCAGGTATACCAAAACATGGAAAATATGATGTTGAAAGGAAAAAAGGAAAAATGGTGGAGAAAAGGGTGGAAAATAAAAATAAACAGGTGTAAAATGAAGAAAAATATAAATAATGAAAAAAAGCAACAACGCTCATCCTCCAAGCTGAAAACAGCAGTGTTCTCACTGCTAAGAACACGCGTGAAAGACGGGAAAATGAGTTTAGGGTGGGTGGGTGGAAAATGCAATGGAAAATAAAAGGAAAATAAACAAAAAATGAAACTGTACAAATAAAAGGAAAAATGCAGATGCAGATGTATGACCTAATACCTAAGATACAAAAATATAGACATGCAGGCATAAGATGCGAATGATGATATGATGCAAATGGAATATATACAAATGGGATGAGATGGTGTATATGCTGATGGTGCAAAATTTGGCTCTCCCCCAAGCTATGCAAAAACAGGGCCCCAAAGAGACAGATGGGCACAAAATATGTGTGTGTTGGGGGGGGGGAGACAGGAGCAAAAATAATAAAAAGGTTAAGCATCGGCATCACCCTAGGTGGATGATAATGGGTCTGACTACTGGGGACCAGAGGATGGGACGACAGGAGTAGGCTCGACAAGTGTGTCGGTGGCAAGTCAACGGAAGATACAATTGACTCAGAAGAAGGTAGGACATTCTGTGTGTCGACGAGTGTGAAAGTGAGTGTGTCAACAACACAAGTGTCCACCAGTGGTGCGACCGGCTCAACAGAAAAGTGACAGGCCCTGCAGAAGCCTGAGAATGTGGCATATTGAGCAGTGTGGCAGTGACTGGAGGAACGGGGTCTGGCCTAGGAGGAGGGACATGTGCAAGTATAACAGTGGGTGCACGCTGGTGCCTAAGAATATCGAGAATGGCGGTGAGAAACTGCTCAACTGACTCCTGAAAGGTGGCGACCGAGCTCGAGAGGGTGTCAAAGGAACGCCTCAAGAGAACGACCTCGGTCTCCACCACAGTAAGACGTGCGTCCATGGTGCAAGAGCTAGGATGTGGGCGTGAACTGCTAGAAACCACCCTCGTAGCATGGCCTCGTGAAAGTGATCCACGTGGTCTAAACTGAAAGTCAGGGGAGGGTGGTCTAGTGGGGATCTCGGTGGAAGAGGATGAGAATGGAATAGATCTGAGATCCGGTGCAGAGGCAGAAGCAGAAGCATCATCAGATATGGGAGTCGTTATGGCAACAGAAGTGGTGACAAACACCACGACACTCTCAGAGAAAATAACTGATGCTGGGACAGAAGAAGTGCAAGAAAGTGTGGCTATGGACCCTAAAGTGAGATAATGTGCTGGTAGAGTTAATGATAGTGGGGACAGCAGTAGTATGCTCCAAAATGGTAGAAAGAGTAAGAACAGGAGCAACAGATGCAGACATGCCCTCAGGTCTGGGCACGGAAGAGACATAGGTGGTGTCCTCGGGGGAAATGGTGAGTCCGGGAGGTCCCAATGGTGGTGGTGGAAGTGGTGGTGGTGGTGGTGGTGGGAGCACTGACAGATGTGTGGACAGAAGTGCTCCTGGATGGTGCTGGCTGGGCTGCAAGGATGGCAGTAATATCAGGCTCATTCTCCTCATCGGAGCTGAGCACCCAGTCATAGTCGTCCTCGACGACTGGTTCTCCTGGGGGCTCGAGGACATGGATGTGAGGGATAGGAAAAATGCCAAGGATGACACAGTCAATCATCACCGGGTCGACTTGTGTGAGATCGGGGCGGGGCATGTAGAGATGGTGCTCGTGCTGGGCGCCTATTAGGTAGATCTAGAGATGCTCACCATGCAGTCTGATGATGTGCAGGCGAGTAAGCACACCTAGATTCAGTTTAGTAGGCCCGGTGGGTATCGCTAGACTAGGCGGAAGTACAAGGCCGAGCATGGAGGCGAAAATGGTGAAAAATCTGCCGCATCAGATTTCAGTGGTGGCATGGGCGGTCTGGATGAAGCGGTGACACAGCTAGTGTGCTGCGTCAGAAAGAAGGAATGGGTGTGGAGAACTGTCGAGGTGGCGGTGCATAGGTCGAGTCATCCCCATAAGATGGGTAAGCTCAAGAAGGGAGAGTGTTGATGCACCCGAAACTAACACCTAAAAGCCACATGGCAATGTCACTAATGCCAGGCGCTGAATGGTCCATAAGTATCGGTTCCGGGCTCACGAATTCAAGCGGACGGTGTCAAGTTATAATATAAAATATATCGATCCCACAGGGAAAGTAGCGATGTATTGATATCAGGTAATTTCTAAGTCTCAGAAAGAGGTAGCAGTCGGTTTGAACGCTTGGTTTGATTGGTGATGTTTGATCAATAAAAGAGACTAGGGCATTAGGACTCGCCGCTAGGATCGTCGGAGGTCGATGCTAGGTTAGGATTTCTATGTTGCATTGGTTTTATTGGGGATTGTAGCATCTAGAAAGTGAATTCATGCATCTAGGCATCATGAATCCAACATACCGTATTCACCCCGCTCTCACAATAGATGCATACGATATGTGCATTAAGGATCTACAATAATCTCACCACTCTCATGGGTCGAATGCTCTCAACTTGTACCACTCTCGTGGGTTAGAGCTTCGAGGTATTTTGATGGCTCTTATTGATGCAATGGCGGTAGCCGTCAATTAGTGGTATAGTTCGTTGGTGGATCCCATCAAGACACGAGCTGGGCATGGTCACGAGCCTCGGTTGAATCCACTAACTCCCTAATTAAATCCGTATTAAGCTAATCGATTCCACCGACCATGGGCACGATCTTAGTAGGAGTTCTCCTAGGGATTTTGCTGGATCAACCTAAATATTCCCCTTTTTATTTCCAATGCAACCTAAAAATCCTAGCTTTGCATCGTTTTCCTTAGATCTTAGGGCTAATCCATTAGCCATTGATAGAACTACTCACACATGGTAGAGAAAGCAAGGAAAAATTGGATTTTTACCATAGAATTCATCATAGTAATCAAAATCATATAAAAGATTAGAATACGTACCAAAAGCGATGTAGATCGATAGCAAGTAACATCGAATTAAGATCCAATAGATCCCAAGCAAGAAAGCACAATAAAAATCAAGTCTTTGTCTTCTCTAAAAACCAAGATCTAAAACTCTTAATTAAATCTCAACTTACACTAAAACTCTCGATATAACTTTCGATCACTAAAATATTCAAGGAAATGTGTTTTTATACAAGGGGTAGGGACCCTACAAATAATTCTCAGAAATTGATCGGTCCATATTTTACACCTTTTTTCTGCATGTTTTCACGCCATTTCGATTGCTCATATTGCGATTTTCACGAGTATTCGACGATATTGCGTTACTTTTCACTATTTCTTGTTTTTGTCGAATTTCAGGAAATATGGAGCGATCGGGAACAGAAATGAGCTTAAAGGACTTGCACATGTACCGGAGCCTCGCCCATGGCTCTATCGAGGAGCTAACGACGATGGAAGATGGGTGGAAGAAGAAGAAACTCCGTAGGAGTGACGAGGAGGCGAAATGATGAAGATTGGGCATCTACAACATGTCACTCGGCCGAGTGAAGCATTCACTCGGCCGAGCAAGAAGACCACTCGGCCGACCAGACCGGACACGCACCACAGAAGGAAATCAGCGTGCACTCGGCCGAGTGACGATAGTCCACTCGGCCGAGTATGGAGATCCCCTCGCCCGAGTGGCACGGGAAAATCCACCCATCGAAGGAGCCGACTTACTGGAATCCGTCAGGCGATTGAGGGTTCCGACTCAGCCGAGTACCGAATGTCCCTCGGCCGAGCGAGTAAAGCCACTCGGCCGAGTCACCTCCAAAGACAGACCTCCCAAGACCCCCGACTTACTGGAATTTTACAGGGTCTGTCACTCGGCCGAGTAGAGAAGCCCACTCGACCGAGTAAAGAAGTCCACTCGGCCGAGTGACGCCGAGGACACGCAGCGCCCAGATTTTCAGACAACCGTTCACTCTTTTGAAATCTGCTATCATTCCAGCAATCAAAGTATTTTTCTCATATTTTTTATGGATAGTAGACTTCATGAAGGTTCCAACGCAGCGCCCAGATTTTCAGACAACCGTTCACTCTTTTGAAATCTGCTATCATTCCAGCAATCAAAGTATTTTTCTCATATTTTTTATGGATAGTAGACTTCATGAAGGTTCCAACGCCGCCAAGAACGCGCCAATCGGAGGTCGGATGAAATCTGGAGAATTTCTGCAAGTTGACGCTGCAGTGCTGGAATTTCCACTCGGCCGAGTCACATGTTCCACTCGGTCGAGTCGGCGGCGGGCCCAGATTTTAAGTTGCGGTTTGGGCTGTTTTTGGGCACGATTTTGAGGGGTTTTCTAGGGGTTTTTGCTAGGGTTTTGAGAGACTATATAAGGGTTTTGTAGCCACCATTAGAGGGAGTTTCCACATGTTTTCTTAGGGATTATTTTAGAGGTTAGGCCATGCCCTAGGCCCCTTCTTGGATCTAAAAGCTTGTATTTGGATTGAAGATCTTCATCAAAGCTAAGTATTTTGTTCGTGTTATTTAAATCTTTGTTTTTCCTATCTTTTTCTATGCAAGCATGATTTTTATTGATTCTCATATCGTTATTGCTATGCTTGAGTAGATTTGTTGGTCTAGGGCATGTGGATGAACCCTATGGATCTAATTTTAGATTTGTGATGAATGAATTTCTAAATTGCTAGAATTGCTAGGAGGTTAGGTTGTGATCGATTTATTACGGATAGCTAGGGATTTCCATCGATTGGGGTTTGCAAGAGATTGGATTCTAATCGATGGGAAGGCCTAGATATTCGATTTAGGTTTATAATCGAGATTCTCTAGACTTGGTTTGCAAGAGATTGGACCAAAGCTAGGATTTTTATTATAAATCTATACCCATATTCGTTTGCAAGAGATTGGACGAATACGAACTATCACAATCTAGGTCGTAACTCGAGTTTGCACGAGAGTGGGCTCGAGGGGCGATTGAACGATGATGTTGATCCTAATGCTAGTGGCTTAGGCTAGGGTTTGCAAGAGATTGGGCCCTATCCTAGGGTTGCTATAGACCGGTAATAGCGCGAGAGCGTGAGCTTGGTTCTCTATTCAGTTACGACTAGTTCACCCCAACACAAGCCTAGTAATATTGAGATTCACTATTCACAATGATGCATGACGATCCGTAGTGGGGATTTCCTAGCTCTAGACACTTATATTATATTATATTTGAATCGATACTTTATCCGACTTCTTTATCACCGACACCGACATCCACCACCATTTCCATTATATCATTCCATAACCATCTCCACCAATAAAACATTCGTAGTCGAGCCAACCTAGGATAGATTGGAGCCAACACCACCTCCTCGTGTTTGATACCCGCTCGCCACTTGACCGTGCGCTTGCGGTAAAACTACAATCGTTCTCCGGGTATACATCCGGGGCCGATCAAGTTTTTGGCGCCGTTGCCGGGGATTTATCTCAGTGTATTTGCGCCATACTAGGTTGTGCTCTATGGTTGCATTTTGGATCGATCAAGTTTTTGGCGCCGTTGCCGGGGATTTATCTCCGTGCATTTGCGCCATACTAGGTTGTGCTCTTGGGTTACATTTTGGAGCGATCAAGTTTTTGGCGCAGTTGCCGGGGATCTATCCCCACAAATGATAGATGATGCTCGATCTACCGGTTCACTAACCGTTACGGTAAGTAAACCATACGACCAAGTATTCATCGATTTTGTTATGGCTAATGTCTCTGGCGCAGGTACTATCATAGATGGAGTGTATGCTTCACTTGACGGTAATCATATCCACCTTTATACCATCAAAACTCCACAAATAGAGACGTTTGAGCTGTCGAAGGAGGACACATATATGGACCTATTGAGAAATATTGTTGACGTAGTTCGAGAAACCGGTCCATTGACAATAACGGCAGGTGATCCTTTTGAGCTCGAATTTCAAAACTTTATTACTCATTTTATCTCTTCCACGGGCACAATTGCTGATGGAGTCTATGCTCTAGTTGAGGGGCACAAGACCCACTTTTATACCGCGGTCAAGATACATGAGCCCATAGAGCCACCTGCACCTACTATTGAGGAGGCCAAGCCATGCAATCGGGTGCCTCGAGCTCCAGGACAGAAACGAAGAAGAAGGCATGAAAAGGAGATGATGACGTTTACATTGCCTTCTATACCTGAGGAGCCTGAGGAGGATGTCCACGTTCAGCTAGGGGGAGGTATTATGCGCTTTGATATTGTCACCCCCGACGAGACCACAATACCAGATACTGCAGAGTCAGCTTGTGCCATCGTCGCTCCCCCTTGCCACCCACATGAGCCAGAGCTTGCTTTTGAGGAGGCCTTACATGCGGAGCCAGATCTTATCACCGAGGAGGTCATGCATTGGGACGAGGACACAACCATTCATGAGGATCCCGAGCATTACCCTCCTCCTTTTGAGCTACCGCAGCCACCTCTACTTTCTACAGAGGCTGAGCATCCCTCAGAGGACCACCCTGCCACTGACACCGAGGACTATCCCACGGAGCTTAGCCCCCATTCAGGGAGATCTCTTTACCCCCTCGTTTCTTACATTTGATTCCCCTCCCGTGTATGATGTTTACTACGATTCAGATTTAGACGCCTCATCATGCCTTTTGCAGGATACACATACACATGAACAAAAGGTACAATGGGACATATACGAGGAGGAGAGCGAGGAGTTAGCACCCATAGACGCATATGAATATAATCAAGAGGTGCGCTGGGATAAGTCTGACGATGATGAGGATTTGCCTGATGAGACCCACGCATATATGCCAGAGCTATCTGAACAACCTGAGGCTAACAATGAGGAGTCGGTCGACGGGGTACACGAGAGTAGAGATTTATTTCCATGGAAGTGTTGTCAACCATTTTTAATTTTAAATACTTATGTTGATGACCCTCTTTGGAATACATTTATTTTGGGGAATAATTATCCACATCAGATTGATGCGGCTTATCTCTTGCAGGGTACATGTGGAGTCCTTGGAGAGGTGCTGGGAGCCGCATTGCTGGAGTCTGATGGAGTCCGTGGACACACGCGTCTGGCAGAGCCACGGAAGGAGCAGTTGGAGCAATTGCCTACACCGACAAAGATACTGGATCCGCCTTTTGCTATAGGTGATATCAATCCAGTAGTGTAGAAATTTTTATGCTTTAAATAAACACGAATTCTCTCGACAACGAGAGTTGCATCTTTACTCTAATTTCTTTTGATGATTCCTCTACATGAATGAATGATATTAATTGAAACTGAATGTATTGATTAGTGTTTAGTATGCTTTTGTTGGAAATGCACCAAGATTCACGCATCATTAGTATATCTGAAGCATCAGTTTTATTGTCTTATTCACCTTCTATTGCATGCCTGATATGGTTGTAAACTTTACTGCTTGACTTCACTATTTATTGAAATGATTGAGAATATCCATGCTTACATATGAGTTTTAGTTGAAGTATTATTTTATTGAACTGTTCGTGCACATCTTAGAGTGAACCGAGTGTTACATTATTTCTTTCTCCACATATATCTTTTTATTCTCTACATGTCACTTGAGTTCACCTCCTAAAGCTACTTATATCGCATTTATTTCCCAAAAATCCCCACAAAAGAAAAAGTTAGCTCCAAAAAGCCCAAAAAAGCCAATAAGGAGCCAAAATCCAAAAATACAAATCATATAGCTCCTACAAAAATCCAAAAAAGAAAAATGAGAAACAAAGTCCAAAAGAAAAAAAATATTTTTCTCTATCTCATTATTGGAGCCACAAAATACTTGGGAAGACCAAGGCAAAAATCCCATTTTCTACTATCATATTCCTTTAGATGTGATGCCTCAAGCTAAGCTTGGGGGTGAATTCATTTGACCAAATGAGTGAGTATGACATTAGAGTGGAGACGTGCATGAATGGAAATATTCGATAATGCTTCGACTTTGCAAAATATATTAGATATGGAGATTTTTCATGATTTGAAATAAATATGTGAATGCCATAGCTCTTATTCTATTCTCTATTGCATGTTTGGTGTGTATCTTATATGCTTCATTTATAACTCTTGATTGAAAAGTGCATCGCCAACATTCGTATATTAAATTCTATGAAATGCATGATGTGGATATGCGTTGATTGCATGAATTTAGAGAGTCCCTCTTATTGTTCTTAAAAGCTTGCAAGTACGATGTCTACGTAAGATTTGAAATCCTTATAGCATGTGACTCGTATTTTCCAAGTTATCGTGATGTATAGCTTATGGCTTGAGATCTGAGAGAATAATCTAGCAACCACTTCCACCTCGTGTTCTTTCATTCATTTTATTTCCTTTGTTTTCATGTCCCGAGTTCGTCTCTTTACTTATCTTCCTCGAGGACGAGTAAGAGGCAAGCTTGGGGGATTTTGATCGGTCCATATTTTACACCTTTTTTCTGCATGTTTTCACGCCATTTCGATTGCTCATATTGCGATTTTCACGAGTATTCGTCGATATTGCGTTACTTTTCACTATTTCTTATTTTTGTCGAATTTCAGGAAATATGGAGCGATCGGGAACAAAAATGAGCTTAAAGGACTTGCACATGTAACGGAGCCTTGACCATGGCTCTATCGAGGAGCTAACGGCGATGGAAGATGGGTGGAAGAAGAAGGAACTCAGTAGGAGTGACGAGGAGGTGAAATGATGAAGATTGGGCATCTACAGCATGTCACTCGGCCGAGTGAAGCATTCACTCGGCCGAGCAAGAAGACCACTCGGCCGACCAGACCGGACACGCACCACAGAAGAAAATCAGCGTGCACTCGGCCGAGTGACGATAGTCCACTCGGCCGAGTATGGAGATCCCCTCGCCCGAGTGGCACGGGAAAATCCACCCATCGAAGGAGCCGACTTACTGGAATCCGTCAGGCGATTGAGGGTTCCGACTCGGCCAAGTACCGAATGTTCCTCGGCCGAGCGAGTAAAGCCACTCGGCCGAGTCACCTCCGAAGACAGACCCCCAAGACCCCCGACTTATTGGAATTTTAGAGGGTCTGTCACTCGGCCGAGTAGAGAAGCCCACTTGACCGAGTAGAGAAGCCCACTCGGCCGAGTGACGCCGAAGACACGCAGCGCCCAGATTTTCAGACAACCGTTCACTCTTTTGAAATATGCTATCATTCCAGCAATCAAATTATTTTTCTCATATTTTTTATGGATAGTAGACTTCATGACGGTTCCAACGCCGCCAAGAACGCACCAATCGGAGGTCGGATGAAATCTGGAGAATTTCTGCAAGTTGACGCTGCAGTGCTGGAATTTCCACTCGGCCGAGTCACATGTTCCACTCGGCCGAGTCTGCGGCGGGCCCAGATTTTAAGTTGCAGTTTGGGCTGTTTTTGGGCACGATTTTAAGGGGTTTTCTAGGGTTTTTTGCTAGGGTTTTGGGAGACTATATAAGGGTTTTGTAGCCACCATTAGAGGGAGTTCTCACATGTTTTCTTAGGGATTATTTTAGAGGTTAGGCCATGCCCTAGGCCCCCTCTTGGATCTAAAAGCTTGTATTTGGATTGAAGATCTTCATCAAAGCTAAGTATTTTGTTCTTTTTATTTAAATCTTTGTTTTTCCTATCTTTTTGTATGCAAGCAATGATTTTTATTGATTCTCATATCGTTATTGCTATGCTTGAGTAGATTTGTTGTTCTAGGGCATGGAGATGAATCCTATGGATCTAATTTCAGATTTGTGATGAATGAATTTCTAAATTGCTAGAATTGCTAGGAGGTTAGGTTGTGATCGATTTATTACGGATAGCTAGGGATTTCCATCGATTGGGGTTTGCAAGAGATTGGATTCTAATCGATGGGAAGGCCTAGATATTCGATTTAGGTTTATAATCGAGATTCTCTAGACTTGGTTTGCAAGAGATTGAACCAAAGCTAGGATTTTTATTATAAATCTATACCCATATTCGTTTGCAAGAGATTGTACGAATACGAACTATCACAATCTAGGTCGTAACTCGAGTTTGCACGAGAGTGGGCTCGAGGGGCGATTGAACGATGATGTTGATCCTAATGCTAGTGGCTTAGGCTAGGGTTTGCAAGAGATTGGGCCCTATCCTAGGGTTGCTATAGACCGGTAATAGCGCGAGAGCGTGAGCTTGGTTCTCTATTCAGTTACGACTAGTTCACCCCAACACAAGCCTAGTAATATTGAGATTCACTATTCACAATGATGCATGACGATCCGTAGTGGGGATTTCCTAGCTCTAGACACTTATATTATATTATATTTGAATCGATACTTTATCCAACTTCTTTATCACCGACATCGACATCCACCACCATTTCCATTATATCATTCCATAACCATCTCCACCAATAAAACATTCGTAGTCGAGCCAACCTAGGATAGATTGGATCCAACACCACCTCCTCGTGTTCGATACCCGCTCGCCACTTGACCGTGCGCTTGCGGTAAAACTACAATCGTTCTCCGGGTATACATCCGGGGCCGATCAAGTTTTTGGCGCCGTTACCGGGGATTTATCTCCGTGCATTTTCGCCATACTAGGTTGTGCTCTTGGGTTACATTTTGGAGCGATCAGAAATCTGGAAAGTTGGGCCCGCATGTTGCTTGGGAGTGTCGGCTTCTCGACCAAGCAGGTGGCTGCTCGGTCGAGTCAACTCTTTGGCTACAGTTTTGCTGCTTCTGCTTGCTTGTTTATGATGTGGGCTACTCGGTCGAGTAGCCCCCTACTCGGTTGTGTAACATGGGGGTCGACTTGGGTCGAGTCGCCTAGCTGCTCGGTCGAGTCACCTCGTATCCATTTCCTGTGCTGTATCCACGTGTCAGCTCGGCCGAGTAGCTGTAAGCTACTCGGCCCGAGTCCCTGGGAAACTGAATGGCTGAGGGCTGTTTGAGGGTTTCTCTCGTTCGCTTCTCCTCCTCTCCTTCGATCTTCTTCTAAACTGCGGCGAACTCCCATGGAGCCTTGCCAATGGCATCCTGGATGCACTGGATGTGTCCTGTAATGCCCCTATGTGTAATATACTATATGTGTGTATTTGCATGTATGTGAGTAACGTATTTGGATTCCTGTTTGGTGTATATGTTAAGTTGAGTTAGTGGTATATGGTAGTATGTATCTTATGAGGCTATGTGGATAATAATTTTTGGATATTTGGATATATGTATGATGTATTGCATGTGTTATACTTGGATGGATACATTTATGTATTGATGTATGACAATGGATATTGGTAATGCATATTCCATATTTGCATTGGATATTGGTCATGGATATTTGTATTTCTTGTATGTGTAGTTGTGTGCAAATATGTATTGGAGATTATGTTGTATAATGTTGTACTTGAGAGGGTGTGTTTAATACTTGTCTTTGTATTTGTAATATTGTAAATGGAATTCCTTATTTATGAATGAGTTGTTCTTTGTTGTATATTATCATTATATTTTGTTAGCAAATGATGTTGTGGATATACATTGTACTCTTGAGTTGTATTTTATAGGTGGAGCATTACGTGTACTTTCCATCACATGAACAGTGGACCTGCTAGCATAATTGTATTGTATTTCCTTTTCTCTTCGTAACACTCGCTCTTTGGGTATCCTGGGGAGCGGGGCGTTACATTTGGTGGTCCATGCTGGTCACCGCACTGTGGCGTGAGTAAGGTAGTGCAGGTAATACTCCATAGGGATAGTTGTGTCCTAAGATGGGTAGTGGCCTTAGAGTCTAGAAGTAGCCACCCTTAGCCTAGACTCTTAGTTTTAGAAAGTTCGAGAACGAACTTTATTTTTAAGGTGGGTAGATTGTAATACCCCTATGTATGATATACTATATGTGTGTATTTGCGTGTATGTGAGTAAAGTATTTGGATTCCTATTTGGTGTATATGTTAAGTTTAGTTAGTGTTATATGGTAGTATGTATCTTATGAGTCTATGTGTATAATAATTTTTGGATATTTGGCTATATGTATGTTGTATTGCATGTGTTATACTTGGATAGATACATTTATGTATTGATGTATGTCATTGGATATTGGTACTGCATATTCCATATTTTCATTGGATATTCGTCAGGGATATTTGTATATCTTGTATGTGTAGTTGTGTGCAAATATGCATTGGAGATTATGTTGTATATTGTTGTACGTGAGAGGATGTGTTTAATACTTGTCTTTGTATTTGTAATATTGTAAATTGACTTCCTTATTTATTAATGAGTTGTTCTTTGTTGTATATTATCATTATATGTTGTTAGCGAATGATGTTGTGGATATACGTTGTACTCTTGAGTTGTATTTTATAGGTGGAGCATTACATATATTTCCCAGCAGTGCGCAGTGGACCTGCTTGCATAATTGTATTGTATTTCTTTTTTTCTTCGTAACACTCGCTCTTCGGGTATCCTGGGGAGCGGGGCGTTACTTGTCCATATCCCGAATCAGCTCCAGATCGCTCCAAAATCCCTGAAAATCCACAAATCTATGCAAAACTAGAATATGGCGTTAGGAGCGCATTAATATATAAAAACATGGATTTCGGAGGCGAATATGATATGAAATGAGATGAAATGATGCGGTAATAATATGGAAAATATGGACACATCAAAATCCCCCAAGCTTACCTCTTACTCATCCTCGAGGAAGACGAATACTAGGCTCACCGGGCGATAAAAATAAGAAATAAAATAAGGAATAGAAGATGGAGGGGAGCGCTAGATTATCCGGTCAGATCTCAAGCCTTAGCTACATTTCATGATGCTTCGAAATAAAGCACATGCTAACACGAATTTCGTATCTTTAGCTTAATATGGTACTTGCAAGCATTTAAGATCAAAGTAAGGGAATTCTCAATATTCATGCAGTCAATTCATGTCAACATCATGCAATTCATAGAGTCTAGTATAAAAAATGTTGGCGATGCACTTTTCAATCAATAGACATAACCGAAGCATATAAGATTCAAATCAGGCATGCAAAAGAGAATAGAAAGGATCATAACATTCATATATTCATCTCAACTCATGAAAAATCTCCATAACTAACAGTTTTCATAAAGTTTAAGTTATCAAACATCCCCAATTGTGCACAAGTCCACTCTAATGTCATACTCACTCAGGTGGTCAAATGGTTCACCTCCCCAAGCTAAGCTTGAGGCGTCACATCTAAGGGATAGGAATATGGAATTTTTGGCTTTTTCCCAAGTATATGTGTAGCTCCATGCAAATAGGATATAAGGAATGATTTTTTTTTCTTTTCTTTTTCTTCTTTCTCTCTTTTATTTGATGGGAGACATAGAATAGACATATTGATTTTGGCTCCCTTATTGGCTTTTTGGAGACTAACTTTTCTTTTGGGATTTTTGGTAGGTGGATGCGGTATAAGTAGCTGTAAGGGGTGAAACCAAATGACATGTAGAGATTTATAAAGATATGTGGAGAAGGAAATGATATAACACTCGGTTCACTCATAAGGTGTGCACAATGGTTCAATAAGATAATACTCAAACTAAACTTATAAGTAGGCTTGTATATTTTCATTCATCTCGATAAATAATGAAGACATGCGATAAATCATACAATCATAGCAGGCATTGCAGTAAGAAGTGAAATAAGACAACAAGCAGATGCTTCAGATATTCTATGATGCGTGAAGCTTGGTGCATTTCCAACAAGCATATACTAGATACTACTGCATACATTTAGTTTCAATTTATTTCATGCATTCGTATAGAGAAATCTGCAAAAGAATATATATGCAAGCATACGGGTAGCAAAAGACCGAAATACTCTAACTAGCATGGCAAAAGTAATAAGCATCACAATAGCGTACTAAAAGGCTCTAAGAGATATCATTATGCGGAACACATCTAGCAAAGGGGGAAAGAAAGGCGGAGAAAGTAAAATAAAAAATAAAAACAAAAACAAGCATGCAAGCATGGTAAAATATGAAAAACATGATGCTAAATGAGAAAAAATAAAAAGGTGGACAAAATGGGTGGAAAATAAAAGTAAAAAGGCGTAAAATAAAAGAAAATATATAAAAAAATGAAAATAAAAAGCGATAGTGCTCATCCCCCAAGTTAAATACAGCAGTGTCCTCACTGCTGAGAACACGCTGGTAAGGTGGGAAAAGAGGTTAGGGTGGGTGGGTGGATATGAAATAGAGAAAATAAATGGAAAATAAAATTGTGCAAATAAAAGAAAAAGTGTAGATTTATATGCATGGAGTGATGCAAGGAATGCAAAACATGAACAAGCATGTAAGATGATGCAAAGTATGATATGATGCAAATTCTATATGGACAGATGCAAAATGAGTATATACATGTGCATGATGATGGAGATATGCAAAATGCAAAATGGGTCCTCCCCCAAGCTGTGTAAGGGTAGGGCCCCGAAAAGACAGATGTGCACTAATATATGGGGGAGGGGCTGCAGCCAAAAATGAGACATGTACATCAGACAGCGGCACCATCCTCTGGAGGTGGTGATGGGTTCTGCTGCTGGGGACCAGGAGGAGGGACGACAGCAGAAGGCTCGACTAGAGTGTCGGTCGGTGGGTCAGCTGGTGGTGCAAGTTCAGACGAAAGTGAGACAATGGGAGTGTCGACAAGTGTGTGAACGTGTGTGTGTCGGTAACTGAAGTGTCCACTAGTGTGGCAACCAACTCGGGGGTAAAGGTGACAGGCCCTGCAGAAGCCTGAGAGTGAGGGGCAGGGGCGAGTATCACAGTGGGTATGTGCCTCGTCCTCAGCATATCTATGATCGTGGTGAGGTCATCCTCGACTCTCCTGTGGTGCATGACGACCGAGAGAGCAAATGCGTCAAAGTTATGCCTAAGTCTCGCAACCTCAGTCTCCATGGCGGTCAAGCGCATGTCAGAAACGTGAGAGCCGAGGGGAGGATGGAAGCTGCTAGTCACCACTCTCGAAGGATGACCCTGTGAATGAGATCCACGGGTCCTAGCCTGAAAGACTAGAGAGGGTGAGCTAGCAGGGATCTCAGCGGAGGTAGTATGGAGGGGAATCAAACCGAGATCCTGTTCGAAAGCAGAGGCAGCAGAAAAATGAGACGTCATAGACACAGAAGTGTGGACAGAAGTCACGACGCTATAAGTGAATACTGCTGCTGCCAGTGTGGTGGTGGTGCCAGGTAGATGGACTGTGGACCCTAGGGAGGTGGGAAGGGAAACGAGGAGGTCCACAGGTGCGAAAAGAGTGCTGGCATGGTCGTGCTCCAAAATAGGTGAATCGGTGGGCTCAGGAGCAATAGAACTGGCGGGTTCCAAGAGGGTGGAAGAAGTGAGATCGGGAGCAGCAGAGTCAACCGTGTCCTCATGTCCAGGCACGGTGGAGACAGAGGTAGTGACCTCCAGGGTAGAGGTGAGGACAGTCCCCGGGGTCTCTACAGTGGGGGTGGGGGGGGTGGGGGTGGGGGTGGTGGGAGCACTGACAGAGGTGGAAACAGAAGTACTCTCAGGTGGTGGGAGGTGTGCAGGGTGGGCTGGCTGGGCTGCCATGAGGGCAGCGAGGTCGGGCTCATCCTCGTTAGAACTAAGCACCTAGTCGTCGATGTCGTCGACGATCGATGCTCCAGGTGGCTCTAGGATGTGGATGGGTGGGATGGGAAAAATGCGGGAAGTGATCCAGTCAAGCATGACTGGGGTAATATGGGTGAGGGCGGGGCGGGCTAGGAAGAGGTACAGCTCGTGGTGGGTGCGTAGGAGGTAGATCCAGTGACACGCACCGTATGACCTGATGATGGATATGTAGCTAAGCACGTCCAAAGTCAGGCGCGTGGGATTGGTGGGCCTCACTAGACCATCAGGTAAGTTCAGGCCGAGCATGCGTGCAAAAAGCGTGAAGAAACTTCCACAACAGATATCCGTGGAAGCGTGGGCAGTCTGGATTAACCGATAACACAGCAAATGGGCTGCATCAGAAAGGACAAAATGGTGGAGGGAGCCGTCCACATGGAAGCACTGAGGTCGAGTCATTCCCATAATATGGGAAAGCTTAGGGAGGGAGAATGTCCCGACCTCAGGCCTACAGAACAAGGTGGTGGCGAGATGGTGTAGGGTGTAGGGGAGGTAGGGGTGGACTATACAGGAGGCCTTCGTCCTACTAGGGCGATAGTCTCCCAGACCAGTAATGCGATACCAGAACTTGCTGGCATCGAACGAGGATAGCTCGTAGTCTGGGGAGAAGGCTCGTCGGCGGTCGAGGATGGAAGGGAAGTGGAAGAAGGCACTTATCTGGGCGTGCGTGACCACTATGTCATGGTCAAGCAGCCGAAAGCAGATGCCGTCGCCTGCTGGGGTGATCTCAATAGAGCTCAGTGCCTTTAGAGTGAGGCACGTATATGTGTGGGCGTAGGCAGCGAGGAATCGGTCGAAGCCGATTGTCTGGTAAAGCCTATGGATCCCTGACGTCCCCCCTTGTGCGTGTTTGATGTGTGCAATAATATAATTGGGGGCATGAGATTTAAATATTTGTAACCGCAAGCGCACGGTGTTGTAGTGTGGCTTGGGGGTCGAACTCAGGGAGGCGTGGATGTGCTTGTGTCAAGAAGGATCAAATTCACCCCATGGGTGAGCTAGCCCGAATCGGATAATGGGTTGTCACGAGAAATAGAATGCAAGGGATAAACAATATAAAGGAAAAACCCAGGACTCTGGTTTCCACCCTATCATGCGATTCTCACCGATACGGCCTACGGGTAGGATAGCGATCAGAATTAGGGTCTAATGGTGAGACGTTGCCTCTGAAAGTGATACCAGCGTCCCATGGGCCCGATATTCCGGTCGGTGCCCAGGATGATACGCCGGACTTCCCGGGTTCGGTCAGTGGGCACTCCCGTGTCCATTAACACTGACCGACTCCGGGAGCACTAAGCTCGCAACGATAACTCCCAACGTCTCATCCTGCCCTCCCGCGCGTTAGGATTCGACGCTACGCTAAGGGTGTGAGCTATGGCTAGGGAGTCAACCGCCAAGTTTTTCCCCTTGGCCCGACGGTCAAAGGCGGTCTTTTTCCCGCCGATGACAATAAAACACCCCGCGTAACCGGTAGATTCCTAATCCCTATCGATTTCCTAGTCCTATGGACGCATCGGGGAGAACACACGAAGGGGTTTCCACCAAAATCCCAGATTTGGGAACTACTCACACATATTTAGTAAAAAGCGATCTAAAGAAAAATCAACCGTAAAAATCATGATCAGGCGATTGAAAAGCAGTAAGAGCAATGCTAATAACACTATATTAAAGTTTGATAAAGATCGGAAGACTTACAAATATCTGAAAAATTACAGCCGTCAAGAGAGAGAAAAAACAGCAAAAAATAACAACTCTCATTTCTGGAAAACCTAGGGGTCATATATATAGAATACGATATCACCCGATCGGGTGAAAAGTCACCCGATCGGGTGACCTGCTTCGTTTCTTCGGCAGTTCAGCACGGGACTTCACCCGGTCACCACGGCATGGTCAGTTGAGGGTTGAAGCTGATCGGTTGGATCTTCGTGCCGTCGGGTGAACCGGTCGGTTGATCTCTCCATGTCTTGGCTTCGGAGAATCGGCTACAGGTGAACCGACCGAGTGAAGGTCACCCGATCGGTTGGCATTCAGCATCAGAATTCCAGAGAGTTGGGGCGTTTGAACCGATCTCTGAACCGACCGGGTGACTTCTTGGCCGCTCCAACTTGTGTCCGGGTGGAGCACGCGTGCATCACCTGATCGGTTGGAAGTGACCAACTGGTCGGGTGATGGGCTGAAAGATGCGATCTTCGTCGTTTGACCCCCTGGATCACGCGTGACTCCTCCCGTTGCTGGGGACTCATGATATCGTCGTTTTATGTCCCCTATGCCAGTAAACTCCTGCAAAATACGAAAAACATGGAAAAGTGAAAGAAAACAAGAAAACACGAGAAAACGAATATAAGACGGCGGTAAATAACGGAAAAACACGGAAGAAAACGTGCGCAAAATATGAAATATAAACGCATGTCAAAATCCCCAAAGCTGAACTCTTCCTCGTCCTCGAGGTAGACGAGTGAGAGTAGGAGCTCGGAGAGAGAAAATAGAGAGAAAGAGAGAAAAAGAAATCTCTATATCCTAGATCGCCCGTCAGGGCCAACAAAATCAAAAACGACACACCAAGCAAGCAAACGCCAAATCACATCACTAAACCAAGGAATACAAGTCCAGACAAGTGCCGTGGGCCCACGCGGTGAAGCGCGAGTGAGTGTGGTCGTGTGCTAGCAGACGGTGTCACTATCTACGATGTGCGATAAAGCTCGATATACACAAATCCAAGAAATGACCCAAATATCGATTCAATTCGAATTAAGCGGTGAATATATAGTTCAAGCATGCATGAGAATAGAGGGAGAATCGAAACATATCATGCGTCAGGGACTCCACAACTAGGGTCAAGAAAATCACCACACTATAGCCTAGATAATAGCTAAAAAGTTTCCTAAGCCAAGTGTTTTTGAAAATGATGGGGGTTGAGATGATGTGGAGTAGAACACTCGGTGCAAATTCTCGCCTTCCCTTTATTCTCGGTAAGTAGGAAAATATTCGCACGGGAATTTTTTTTGGATTTTGGGTATTTGTATTTTTTTTGGCTTTTTGGCTATACAATTTTTTTTTCTTTTCTTTTCTTTTTTGGGTTTTTCTTTTCTTTTCTCTTTTTTTTTTGGATTTTTTGGTGTTTTTTGGCTATACACATGTGTACTCTCCCGAGTGGGAGAACGGTACACGACGAAGGGATTTGCACCAAGTCAAACAAAAAAAATAAATCGGAATCTAAACACTTGGGCAAAGGAAACTATTCTCGCTAATTAGAGCATGTGCTAAATGGGTTATCCTAGTCCTTAATTGTGGAATCCCGACACATGCGAAATGAAGTATACGATATATATATAGCATGCAAAAGAAGCAGACAGTAGAAACAAATACTGCATATTCAAATCGAAGCATGATAATCTAGGGGTCATTCCTGGACAGGTATATAAAGTAAAATCACAAAGTAGAAGCACACCAAACAGTTAGGCACGACGCACGACTCACAAAAAGCTAAGTGGACCCACGATGCATGAAATGCAAGAGGACTCGATATCCTAGGGTTAGTGAATGTGATTATCAATGCCATGCTAGGTGTGTGTGATTTTGTGGCAATTCATCATAGGGTTCATCTCTAGGAGAAAGAGATAAAAAGAAGAAAAGAAAAAGAAAAAGAAAAAGGCGGAGAAAAATGACTCAAATAACAAAGAAAAAGAGACAAATGATGCACGAAGTGCGACTCCCCCAAGCTGAAACTTGCATTGCCCTCAATGCAATAGAATTAAATACGGGAGGGTAATGAATATGGGGGGAATACGCACAGACACAAAAAGACACGAAAGACACGAAAATCACACAAACGAGACTGAAAATACGAATAAAAATAAAAAGCACATCACACGACATATAAACAGAAAATAAAAATAAATAAAAGAAAGAAAATCACACGACACGACAAATAAACAAACACACAAAGAAAAACGAAACACGACAGATAAAATTTGACTTCCCCCAAGCTAGACATGACAGTGCTAGCGATATGATGTGATCTTCAATATGCAGAGATATGCAAGGGGGGTCAATAAAAGAAAAGAATGGAAATAGAAATAAAAAAGAAGGGACTCGACACGTGAATGGGTGATCACTCCTTATTTTACACCTTTTTTCCGCATGTTTGCATGCCATTTAGATCGCCCAAATCATGTTTTTCACGATATATCGACGATATTGCGATGCTTTTCACGATTTGTTGTTTTTGTCGCATTTCAGGTGATTTGACGCGATTTGGAGTGATCTCGAGATGCGCTTACTCTAGACGGTCACCGACGACCTCCCCGAGGGGTATTTTGCTGTTGGAGAGGAGCGGAAGAAGAATGGACGTCGCAGGAGCGACGAGGAGGCCAAAACAATCAGATTGGGCATTTTTTATGTCCCACTCGACCGAGTGGAGGAGCCACTCAGCCGACCAGCGAGACACTGCTCGGCCGACCAGTTCAGACACGAGTTACCTGTGCACTCGGCCGAGCACCGAAGACCACATCGGCCGAGTGACGACATCGCGTCCGCCCGAGTGGCGCCCAGACGAAGCCCTTCCAAAACATCGAAGTTACTGTTTTTCGGCTGCCTGAGCTTCAGAAGACCCACTCGGCCGAGTGGTAAATCCCGTCCGCCCGAGTGCAGGGAAGCCATCGGCCGAGTGACGACAACTCACTCGGCCGAGCCGCCCCCGAACTGAAGACCCCTGGAAGCCCCGACTTACTGGAAAATTGCAGGGTTTTCACTCGGCCGAGCGACTTTTGTCACTCGGCCGAGTGCGATGCGCTGCCTGTAGCGAAAACTGCGGAAACCAGGCTGTGCAGGGGTATTTTGGTCACGATTTTTGGACGATTTTTGGGGCTATTTAAGCCCTGTTTTTACCCTAGTTTGGAGAGCTTTTCTCTTAGATTTTTTGCAGCTTTTTAGATTACTTTTTAGCTTTATTATTGTGATTGGAGAAGAGGAAAAAACTTGGATTTTTGTTGGATTCAATTGAAGAACTCCATTGGTTTGCATCTCTCTTCCCTAAAAATTCTATTTTTATTGTTTATCTCAATATTTGTGATGAATTCTATTGCTTATTTCATTGATTATTCTTGTGCTATTGCTATGATTTGTGAGTAGTCTCCACGTCTTGGGGCGTGGGGATGAACCCTACAAGCCCTATTTTCTATTTTTGTTGAATTGGTAGAAATTGAGCTAGAATTGCTATTAGGGATTAGATTGGGATCAATTTACTACGAATAGCTAGGTATTCATATCAATTGGGATTTGCAAGAGATTGGATCCCAATTTGATAGGAAGCCCTAGAAATCCGAATTGGGTTGGAGTCGGATTTTCGAATTATCGGTTTGCAAGAGATTGGACCGATACCAGGATTTCCGATTGCAATTCCATGCCAATACCCGTTTGCAAGAGATTGGACGGGTAGGAACTATCCTAATTTAGATTGTGGACCGAGTTTGCAAGAGATTGGGCTCGGTGCGCAATTGGACGATGATGTTGATCCTAATGCTAGTTTTCCTAGGCTAGGGTTTGCAAGAGATTGGACCCAAACCTAGGATAGCTATAGACCGGCAACAGCGCGAGAGCGTGAGCTTGGTTCCACATTTAGTTGCAACTAGTTCATCCGAATTCTCATTCTAGAAATTTTGATATCGACGAACCACATTTATGAAATACGGTGAGTAGCGGGAATTCCCCATTCCCTAGACGTTCTTTATTTGATTTGATATTTCGCACATTTGTCTGACGATTATGACAGGATCACCCAAGGCAATTTTCTCTATTCTTAAATAGCCAGGTTGATTAGGAGCAAGCACGGTCATTCGTCCTCCCTGTGTTCGATATCCCGCTCGCCGCTACACCATGCGCTTGCGGTAAAACTACAACCGTTCTTTGGGTGTATACTCGGAGTCGACCAAGTTTTTGGCGCCGTTGCCGGGGAGCATTTCTGACTGAAGAATGGAGGATGCAATGTCAACAATAGGACTCAGTCAGGAAGATTATGACTCCTTCACAGACCTCCTTAAGGAGCTTGTCGACGAGGTCCACGCTACCGGAGCTTTCGCTATCGATGTCAAGGACCCCGACGAACAGCTATTTGCTAGTTTCGTGATGGACCAGATCTCCCCGGAGGGGACTATCGGGGGCAATGTCAGAGTTGACGTGATCAACGACAAATTATATTTCGAAAGAGGTGGAGCAAGTGTCGAGGATCACTATACTTCGGAAGGATATTCAGAGCAAGCCAATGTTCAGGGAGTTACACCCCATGACACTTACTCTTGCTTCTATGAATCGTCTGATGTGTTTCTTGATTCCAGGAACGAACCGGAGCTGAATGAAAACTCTGACGATGCTAGCACAGAATCAGAGCACGCCTATTTTGATGCATTGTCCTCGCTAAGCAGTGAGTCTGACTCTTCACAAGAGAGCGCGCCACCTGAGCACGAGCTAGACCCGGATGGCAAGGAAGGAGCGGAACTCATACGAGCCGATGAAGTAGAAGGAGAGGCGCCTCTTCAGATAGAACTTAAACAATTACCTCCGAATCTAAGGTACGCCTTTTTGGGTAACAAGTTAACTTTTCCGGTGATAGTGAACTCCCACCTCACGCCAGACCAACTTGAAAAACTCCTAGACGTTCTTAGGAGCCACAAAGATGTCTTGGGATACACTATCTCCGATCTAAAAGGGATAAGCCCTAGGCTTTGCACGCATAGGATCCATTTGGAGGATACCGACGCCACCTCCATAGAGCCTCAAAGGCGGTTAAACCCGAACATGAAGGAGGTGGTTAAAAAGGAAATCCTAAAATTGCTAGAAGCCGGTATAATCTATCCTATTTCAGACAGTAGGTGGGTTAGCCCCGTTCACGTCGTCCCCAAGAAAGGTGGGATGACTGTCGTAAAAAATGAAAAAGGTGAGCCCATATCTACGCGCACCGTCACGGGATGGCGAATGTGCATTGACTATAGGAAACTCAATAAAGCTACCCGAAAGGACCATTACCCATTGCCCTTCATTGATCAAATGCTTGAACGACTTGCAAAACATAAATACTTTTGCTATCTTGATGGGTATTCGGGATTCTTCCAAATCCCTTTGCATGAAGATGACCAAGAGAAGACAACTTTCACTTGTCCCTATGGCACCTATGCCTACCGCAGGATGCCGTTTGGCCTTTGTAATGCTCCCGCTACTTTTCAGAGGTGTATGACATCCATATTTTCCGATTACATTGAAAATATTATGGAAGTTTTCATGGATGACTTCTCGGTTTACGGAAGTGAGTTTGACTCTTGTTTGGAAAATCTTACTAAAGTCCTAAAAAGGTGCCAACAAAACAATCTCACTCTCAATTGGGAGAAGTGTCACTTCATGGTTACGGAAGGTATAGTCCTCGGACATCTTGTCTCCTCGAGAGGAATTGAGGTAGATAAAGCAAAGATTGAGGTAATCGAGAAACTCCCTCCTCCTATTAATGTCAAGGGCATTAGAGGCTTCCTTGGTCACGCGGGGTTTTACCGCCGCTTCATAAAGGATTTCGCCTCGATTGCCCGACCACTTACTTCTTTGCTCGCTAAAGATATTCCTTTTGTTTTTTCAGGAGAATGCTTACAAGCCTTCAACGCCTTGAAAGAAGCACTAGTCTCCGCGCCCATCATACAACCGCCGGATTGGAGTCTTCCTTTTGAGCTAATGTGTGATGCTAGCGACCAAGCCATTGGAGCGGTATTGGGACAAAGGAAAGATAGGAAGCTTCATGCGATATACTATGCAAGCAAGACATTGGATGACGCGCAGAAAAACTACACAACTACCGAAAAGGAGCTTCTAGCGGTCGTCTATTCCATAGAGAAGTTTCGCTCCTACCTCCTCGGTTCCAAGGTGATTGTCCACACCGACCATGCGGCATTGAAGTATCTTTTAAACAAGAAGGAGGCCAAACCTCGGTTGATTAGGTGGATACTCTTGTTGCAAGAATTCGACCTAGAAATAAGAGATAAGAAGGGTACGGACAATGTCGTGGCGGATCACTTATCTAGGCTCATTCGCGACAAGGATGATGAGAGCTTACCTATTGACGACACATTTGTTGATGAGAGGCTATATGCGGTAAGGACCGGTGAAGTACCTTGGTACGCGGACTTCGTCAACTACTTGGCTTGCGGAATCAAACCGCATGGGATTTCCACGCAACAAAAGAGGAGATTTATGCATGAGGTCCGTAGCTATTTTTGGGAAGATCCTTACCTTTTCAAGATATGCAAAGACAGTGTCATTCGTAGGTGTGTTTCTAAAGAGGAGGCAACGTCTATCATTTTGCATTGCCACGGTCTACCATGCGGGGGACATCATGCCGCCTCTAAAACAACTGCTAAGATCTTGCAGAGCGGATTCTTCTGGCCAACAATGTTTAGGGACACCCACACTTTTGTGAAGGGGTGCGATAGATGCCAACGGACCAGGAATATCTCCAAGCGCAATGAGATGCCGATGAGACCCATCCAAGAAATTGAGCTTTTTGATTGTTGGGGAGTAGACTTCATGGGGCCATTTCCGTCGAGCAACGGTAACAAATACATTCTATTGGCCGTTGACTATGTCTCCAAGTGGGTGAAAGCAATTGCCACCCCTACCAATGATGCGAGAGTCGTCTCCAAGTTCTTTAAGCAAAATATCTTCCCGCGCTTTGGAGTGCCGCGTACTTTGATAAGCGACGGGGGAAGCCACTTCATAGAGAACAAGTTTGAAGCCATGCTAAAGAAGTACGGGGTAAATCATAGAGTTGGCATGGCTTATCACCCCCAGACAAGCGGCCAAGTGGAAGTCTCAAATAGAGAGATCAAGCAAATTCTCGAGAAAACCGTGGATCGGTCTAGAAAGGATTGGTCAATGAAGCTAAACGATGCTCTATGGGCATATCGCACGGCCTTTCGCACCCCCATCGGTACCACACCGTTCCGACTAGTTTATGGGAAGGCTTGCCACTTGCCGGTAGAGTTGGAGCACCGCGCATATTGGGCCATCAAGACCTTTAACTACGACTACAAGAGTGCGGCGGTGAGGCGACTCTTGGACATCAACGAGCTTGATGAAATAAGGAGAGACGCCTATGAGAGCTCGAGAATTTACAAGGAAAGGACCAAGATTCTCCACGATGCCCGCATAATCGTCACGGACTTCAAAGTAGGAGACAAAGTCTTGCTCTATAATTCCCGGCTCCGACTATTTCCCGGTAAGTTGAGGTCACGTTGGTCCGGACCTTTCACCATCAAGCATATACAACCGGGAGGAGCTTTCGAGTTGGAGAGCAAGGACGGTTCCACGTTCAAAGTAAACGGTCAAAGGCTCAAGCACTATTCCGAAGGAACCCCGACAGGCGAAACCAATTGAGTATATTTGCTTAAGGAACGGTCGGATGATCTCTCGGACCTCCTTGATGAGGTGATTGAAGAGGCGATTCCTCACTCAATTGGCGCTCTTTTTGATGAAGATTTCGAGGAAGGCCCGGATTTAGGCCAAGATGAGAAGAAAGATGATTCCCCCGACCTCTCCGCTGAAGATGATCAAGGCGACGCTGATGTCGCAAGGATTCGAGAGCTCTGCAAGCTCTCGAAATTAAAGTCTCCGAAGAAAGCTCCGCCGGCACGGAAATCGGCATCACCGGTTAAGCCGATGACCGGAGCAAATGCTAGCTTGGGGGAGCCTCCCTCCAACAAAATTCGAGATAGGAGACCACCGAGGGAGAACACGCCGCCGCCACATCCAAATCCAAGCGTTCTCCCCGGAAAGTTTGATGGGTGCATCTCATATGCGCCAAACATCCCGCATTGATTGAAAATTATAGGGGGTCGAGCTCACGACCTTAAACGAGCGCTTGTCGGGAGGCAACCCGACGCTTTTTGCTTTATTTTTACTTTTCCTTTGTTTTCGTTTTAGAAATTTTTAGTGTTTTGAGTCGTTCGCCCAAAAATTTTGTGATAACGGGTCCTATTTTTCTTGACAGGAGAGGAGATAGGTAGATCCATCATGAGGAGGATGAACGAGTCGACGAGGAGCGCCCCAAGAAGGCGCTCGACGCTTAGGAGGAAGATGAAATCGACTGGAGGAAGAAAGACAGAGTTTAGAGCCAAAACGAAGACAAACAGCAGAACACAAGGCTCACTCGGCCGAGTATACTAGTCACTCGGCCGAGTACACAAGTTCGTCCGGCCAAGCCGCTCACGAACGAGGGAAGTCTGCTGTACCCAACTCTCTGTTTATTTTCTTGATTTCGATATAACTGCTACTCGGTCGAGTATATATATTCACTCGGTCGAGTGAAACGGATACCCTCCTAGGGCGAGTCATGCCGAGTAGCTTGAGTCACTCGGCCGAATGGACTTACTCCACTCGGCCGAGGCTGGCAAAGCCACTCGGCCGAAGCGATAGCGGGGAGGAAATTTTCATTGGCCTCGCTCGGCCGAGTGACCACGTCACTCGGCCGAGTCGTAACTTTTTATATAAAGGGCGAGGGGGGGCGCATTTTTCGAAACCGCAAAAACCCCCAACGAGCCCGCGCCCCTTCAGCTCCCTCGCCCGACCCTCACCCACTCGCGCCCCCACTCGCCCGACCGCCGCTGCCACGCCGCCGCTCGGCCCGACACCGCCGGCCGAACACCGCCGACGCCTCGCCCGAGTCGCTGCCGGCGGCCGCCCGTCCGATCACCTCCGGTACCCCTGTTTACGCCGTTTTCTCCTCTTTTCGTGTATTTCTTGAGGAACCATGTGCTAAACGCCCCCCTAACCCAAATCAATTTCTATATCTATCCATTATACCCATATTGCTCCATACATTTTGATTATTACTCGCTGATATCGCTTTTTCATGCGCAGGTTGCTTTTTGGAGCGTAGGGGAGCTCAGGGGAGCTTCTACGGGCTGTTTTGGACTTCGTGGAGGCGCGGACTTCGCACGCTTCCACTGCTTAGCACTCGCGGCGTGTTAGGGTATACTCTTTCCATTCTTTTTGCACACGCCACACTTTTCACGTTTTTCGGCGCGCGCTCGGGGCCGATATGCCGCCCCGGACACGGCCGCGGACGAGGAGAGCTTCCGCCAAGCGGAAGCGGTCGGACGATGCCGGCCCCTCCCACGAGTTGGAGGACTCTCCTCCACCGTCCCCCACACACCCCGCACACCCCGCACAGCCTGCAGTGCACCCACAGCCCGCACAGCCTCTCCCTGCCGACCCACTGCCACCACCACCGGCTCCACTGGTCGGGCCGCTCGGGATTACGTTCCGAGACGATGCACACCGCGCCGTCTTCGAGCGCATCTCCCAGCGCTCGATCGTACCCTCCAGGTTTGCACACCTCGCTGACCTAGGACGCCTGGGGGTACTAGAGGGGATGCTCACGTTGTACGACAACGTGGGCTGGCGAGATTTTTTCCAGGTGTCGGCGGATACTTTTACCCACCCGACACTTGAGGTTTTGAGTTCGATCGCCCGGACCGATGAGGGATGCTCATTCTGGTTCATGGATCGAGAGTGCCAGGTCACTCTCGATATGATGAGAGCATTCTTCTCGTGGCCTGCTGTCCCCGGTGCCGATCGCGGTTACGGCCCCACCCATATCCCCCCACCTTCCTTCGATGCCGGTGCCTTCTGGGCCCGGATTACGGGTCACCACGCTGCCTTTGACCCTAGTAGGGCCAAGGCCTCGGCCATTGTCCACCCCTGCCTCCGCATCGCCCAGCGCCTCATGGCGACCACCTTTTTGGCCAGATATGAGCCGGGCACGATGTCTACGCCAGAGCTCTACATGCTCTATGCGTTGACACACCCCAGAGCTCTATCTAGGGATGGAGACGAGCTTGTCCCCGCTGTCGTGATCGACATTGCGGCTTGGTTTTTAGACCGCATCATTGTATCGGTGGGCGCTCGCTCACCGATATGCTGCGGCGGTCTGATCACCTTGCTTACCATGATGACCGGCGAGGACCTACCTGACGACTTGCGACGCGTCCCGGGCCCCACTTCTCTGTCGATAGACGTTATGGCCCGGATGAAGATGCTTCGTCCGCATGGTGAGCGTCACTGGGTCTGGTTGCACGGCCCTTACGGTGCCGACTACATGATTCTTCCGAGCCCTGCTCGGACTCAGATTGCACTAGCCCACGTCGACTGGCTCCCTGCGATGGATGTTCTCATCCCCGCTGCCTACGTGCTCGAGGCCGAGGAGGCCGAGCAGGCCCACGCTGCCCACGCTGCCCAGGCTGCCCCCGCAGACCCTGCTGCACACCCTGCCGAGCCTGCTGCCGACCCTGTTGACCCAGTGGCCCCTCAGCCTATTCCTGATGTTTCTGCCGCTCTTGACACCTCTGTCCCCACTTCTGTCGGTGTCACGAGTACCTCAGCTGAGCCCACTTCCACCACCACTTCCGAGGCTGTCACCACCACTCCCACCACCACCATTGGCCCTCTGTCCGTCGAGCCACTTTGCTCCGCACTCCCCGAGCGCCCGCCGACCTTTGTTGAGAGTGGAGAGCCCTCGTTTGCCGCGGTCGTGGAGACCATGGCTAGCATGATCTCCGCTGGGGTTGCGCCTTTTGGCCCACACACTTCCGCCCCAGCGGTAGTTACCTCTGTCTCCACCCCCGCCGTATTTTCTGAGAGCGTCGTGGCGTCTGTCCACACTTCTGTGCCACTGACCTCTCTAGCCGCCTCGCAGCCACTTTTGCACTCTTCTTTCGCTGCCGCAGCCTCCACTTCTCACCGCGTGTCCCGGCCTCACACTGAGGCCAGGCCCACATTTGCAGGCACGACACCTTTTGTCCCCTTCCCTGCTGAGCCCGTTACATACTCTACTAGTGTATGCCAGCCTCGCCCTGCACAGCCTAGACCGGTGCGTCCCTCTGCACCACCCCCGCCCGACACAGTACTGCAGAGCATACGTGCTCTTGAGTTGGCGGTGAGTGGTCTTAGAGGTGACCTTAGGACCCTGTCCTCCACCGTCTCTGTGATGGCTGGACGCTTCGAGCTGATCCCCCAGATCCATTACTGTCTCACCCAGGTTCTGGAGCGTCTCCCGTGCGTACCCCCACCCACCCAGCAGGTTCCCGCCCACACTTCCACACACACTAGACCTTCTTCCACTTCCACACCCGCCCCAGCTCAGCAGCCGACACCACCACCACCACCACCTCCGCCTCAGGACGGAGACGGCGCAGCACCACCTTCTTAGGCACCCTTGATGCCTTGATTTATTCCTGCCGTTGTGCTGCCCGTTTCTGCTGGGTCCTGTAGCACTTTTTGTCCACCCCCTCCCCACACTTATTTTGGTATTCTCTTCTTGATCATATCTTCTTATATCTATTTTGGGAGAGAGGGAGAGTTTTTAGTGACACTTATATCTATGTATCGCTCCTATCTGTGCATGCATCATGTCCGCATCATATTTTCATTTCTTTATTTTACCTTTTTCTTTTCATTTTTCCATGCATGCATCCTCACTTGCCCCTCCCATCGCTTGTCTCTCGGTGTGCCACACTTTGCACATTGAGGACACTGTGCCGTTTAGCTTGGGGGAGTGAGTTCTCACGTTCTTTTTCGATTTGCCACCTTTATTTTCAGTTTTTCACACCGTTTTTCACTTTTGCACCCATTTTTTCATTATTTTTCTTTTATTTTACCATGCATCACGTTTTTCTTATTTTTTCTGTGTGCCGCATTGTGAATAGCTCTATTTTCCTTTTATCCTTACTTCTTTTTACTTTTTTTTCATCTCATGCTAGAGATGACTTTTCTGTGATGATGACTACGTGGAGTTAGCTTATCCTATATGCATGCTATATTTGTCATGTCTTAGATTTTATTTCTGATATCATATGCTATGACTTGCTTTGCATTTAGAATAGTAACCCACACCTTTTTCCGCATGAAAATGGATGAAATTTTATTATTACCTGAGCCTGAATATTCATATGTATGCTATCACAGAAAACACACCAAGATTCACGCATTGAATGCTTATATCTGGAGTACTGATTTCTTTTCCTATAGCACTTCTATATGCATGAATTGTACACTTCACTTCAGGATGATTGAATGATGTTAGCTATGATAAATCTGGATTAGTTAGTTTTTTTTGTGATCGAAACTGAGTAGATTAGATTACCCTGCTGAAGTTGTCGTGCATGTCTTATAGAGTGAACCGAGAGTTATATTTATTTCTTTCTCCACAAATCTTGAACATCATTTCTCTACTTTTAAAATCATTGGTGAATCTCCCCTTAGTGATTCTATTTTATGGCATTTCCCCCGCTATTAATTCCTAGCTCCAATTCTCTTATTCTATAAAAAAAAGTAAAAGAGAGAAAAACATTCTTGTATATCATTATCTCTCTCTGAGTTGGGATCGTTGTGTATATATTGCTCAAAAAAAAGGAAAAAAAAGAAAAAAAAAGAGAAAAAAAAAGAGAAAAAAAAGAGGAAAAATCCTCAATAAAAGATCCCATCTCACCTTCTTTCTTTCTTCTTTCTTTTCATTGCTTTTGGAGCTATATGTATAAAAAAATGGGGATGTAAATATTTTTTTATGCCACCACGCTTATAGATAAGCTTGGGGGAGGGGATCCATTGATGTGTGAGAGAGTGACTACTTGACATTGCACGACGACCTAGGCTAAGTAATATTCTATACTCGGTGAGATTATTTTTAGCTTTACGAAATCCAGAAATCTAAGCCTAGCGTTCATTTCATGAAATCCATACTTTTCTATTCTCTCTATTCTATAGTGTGATACTCTTATACTCCAGATAGAAAGCGTTCAATTGAAAAGTGTGTGATCTGTGATTTGTATACCGCTTTAAATGATTCAGACGACGTTAATTTTAAAATTATTCCATTTTTCATGATTATACCATTGTTCGTGGGTTTTCTATTTCTATTTGCACTATTATACTATGATATCAAAATAAAATTCTTTGACATGTATTTCTCATTCGGTGCATGCTATAAGAGTAAGTGAAACCCACGTCCTGAGAAAATGATCTAGCATCCTACCTCTTCGCTTCTTTCTTTCTTTCTTTCTTTCTTTCTTTATTTTCATTTCGTTTTCATTCTTCTTCGTTTTTCATTCTTTCATTTTTCGCCGTTTTCGTTTTCCGAATCCACCGGGTTCGCCTTTTACTTATCTTCCTCAAGGACGAGTAAGAGGCAAGCTTGGGGGATTTTGATCACTCCTTATTTTACACCTTTTTTCCGCATGTTTGCATGACATTTAGATCGCCCAAATCATGTTTTTCACGATATATCGACGATATTGCGATGCTTTTCACGATTTGTTGTTTTTGTCGCATTTCAGGTGATTTGGCGCGATTTGGAGTGATCTCGAGATGCGCTTACTCTAGACGGTCACCGACGACCTCCCCGAGGGGTATTTTGCTGTTGGAGAGGAGCGGAAGAAGAATGGACGTCGCAGGAGCGACGAGGAGGCCAAAACAATCAGATTGGGCATTTTTTGTGTCCCACTCGGCCGAGTGGAGGAGCCACTCGGCCGACCAGCGAGACACTGCTCGGCCGACCAGTTCAGACACGAGTTACCTGTGCACTCGGCTGAGCACCGAAGACCACATCGGCCGAGTGACGACATCGCGTCCGCCCGAGTGGCGCCCAGACGAAGCCCTTCCAAAACATCGAAGTTACTGTTTTTCGGCTGCCTGAGCTTCAGAAGACCCACTCGGCCGAGTGGTAAATCCCGTCCGCCCGAGTGCAGGGATGCCATCGGCCGAGTGACGACAACTCACTCGGCCGAGCCGCCCCCGAACTGAAGACCCCTGGAAGCCCCGACTTACTGGAAAATTGCAGGGTTTTCACTCGGCCGAGCGACTTTTGTCACTCGGCCGAGTGCGATGCGCTGCCTGTAGCGAAAACTGCGGAAAACAGGCTGTGCAGGGGTATTTTGGTCACGATTTTTGGACGATTTTTAGGGCTATTTAAGCCCTGTTTTTACCCTAGTTTGGAGAGCTTTTCTCTTAGATTTTTTTGCAGCTTTTTAGATTACTTTTTAGCTTTATTATTGTGATTGGAGAAGAGGAAAAAACTTGGATTTTTGTTGGATTCAATTGAAGAACTCCATTGGTTTGCATCTCTCTTCCCTAAAAATTCTATTTTTATTGTTTATCTCAATATTTGTGATGAATTCTATTGCTTATTTCATTGATTATTCTTGTGCTATTGCTATGATTTGTGAGTAGTCTCCACGTCTTGGGGCGTGGGGATGAACCCTACAAGCACTATTTTCTATTTGTGTTGAATTGGTAGAAATTGAGCTAGAATTGCTATTAGGGATTAGATTGAGATCAATTTACTACGAATAGCTAGGTATTCATATCAATTGGGATTTGCAAGAGATTGGATCCCAATTTGATAGGAAGCCCTAGAAATCCGAATTGGGTTGGAGTCGGATTTTCGAATTATCGGTTTGCAAGAGATTGGACCGATACCAGGATTTCCGATTGCAATTCCATGCCAATACCCGTTTGCAAGAGATTGGACGGGTTGGAACTATCCTAATTTAGATTGTGGACCGAGTTTGCAAGAGATTGGGCTCAGTGCGCAATTGGACGATGATGTTGATCCTAATGCTAGTTTTCCTAGGCTAGGGTTTGCAAGAGATTGGACCCAAACCTAGGATAGCTATAGACCGGCAACAGCGCGAGAGCGTGAGCTTGGTTCCACATTTAGTTGCAACTAGTTCATCCGAATTCTCATTCTAGAAATTTTGATACCGACGAACCACATTTATGAAATACGGTGAGTAGTGGGAATTCCCCATTCCCTAGACGTTCTTTATTTGATTTGATATTTCGCACATTTGTCTGACGATTGTGACCGGATCGCCCAAGGCAATTTTCTCTATTCTTAAATAGCCAGGTTGATTAGGAGCAAGCACGGTCATTCGTCCTCCCTGTGTTCGATATCCCGCTCGCCGCTACACCGTGCGCTTGCGGTAAAACTACAACCGTTCTTTGGGTGTATACTCGGAGTCGACCAATGGGTCCTCCCCTAGCAGTGGTAAAGCAGGGCCCCGCAAAGACAGATGGGCACTAAAAATAGGGTGAGACAAAAGCTCGATGGGAAAATATCAAGCAGAGGCACCACCCTCTGGGGGTGGTGATGGGGGCCTGTGCTGAGGACCAGGAGTGGTGGGGGTGGGATGTGAAGCTCGGAGACACCGGGTGGGTCAGTGCGAATGTGGCGAATGAGGCTTTGAAGGATGGGCAGGTCACGCTCGACGGACTCCTGAGTTGCCCGACCACCAGCTCCAGCTAGGAGGAGCATGGACATGAACCGGTCGGCTGGGTCGTCGTCATGGAATGACACCTCGTATTCGGCATCGCCAATGTAAACGGGGTCAGAGGGGCGTGGGGTGGTGGATGAATTGGCGGTTGTGGTGGGTTGTGTGGTGGATTGTGTGCGACGAGCGCGCCGGGTGGGTCTAGGGTTGGAAGTGCTGGTGTCGGTGGGTTTAGCACGACGAGGAGGCATTGTGCAGGAGTCGTGTGTGTGTGTGAGTGTATGCAAAATACGATGAATACACACTAACACGGCAAATGAGCAAAATGAAATTCTAGGGCAAAATAAAAATTGATCTAAGGAGCGAGGTTACCCAATTGAGATTAAGATCGTTGCTCGTAGACGCCCCCACGCAACGCAGCAGTAGCACGTGTGAAGCCGCGGCGAATCCTTCCAGCAATTTCGAAAACGGGGGAAAATGGGTGAAAATTAGGGCTTGAAGTGGGTGAGATCGAAGAAGAAGGGGGGGGGGGAAATCGATGGAGAGATGGAAAAGGAGAGTGGAGAGATCGATTAGGGTCGGCTGAGAGGAAGGACGAGGTCGGGCGAAGGCGGAAAAGTCGAAACGGAAATCGGAAATTCGAAATCGGGCGAGGGCGGAACGAACGGGCGGAGGGCGCTATATATAGGATTTTAAGTCGAACCGATCGGGTGAAATGTCACCCGATCGGTTGACTTTTAGGTCGAAATTATAGCTGGAAGTTGGCTACAGGCGACCCGATCGGTTGAAAAATCAACCGATCGGTTCGTCGCTTCACACTTTTTCCCGAAAGTTTGGTGCAGCTCACCCGGTCTTCCACCCGGTCATGCTTCTCATCACCCGATCGATTGACAAACTCTGAAAATTTCCCGAGACTTCAGCCCTAGTTCACCCGGTCTGCCAACCGGTCTCGCATATCTTCACCTGATCGGTTGACCAATTCCCCAAAATTCCCGAGACTTCTGCACAGAATACACGGTCTATCACCTGGTCTCGGTCGGCTTCACCTGATCGGTTCGTTGAGTGACTGATACGGCCGTAAGCTGATACATCCCAACCGATCGGGTGAGTTATCAACCGATCGGATGGGGCCTTGTTTTCTGCAAAAGTGCACAAACGGCCTAAGTCCCTCAACGGAAGTTCTTGCGCCCGGATTTATTTATTAAAAATAGATAAAATAAAGTTAAAAATAGTCCTAAAAATGGAAACAAAGGGTTAGAGCATGGGTTGCCTCCCATGAAGCGCTTTTGTTTAACGTCGTTAGCTCGACGCCCGTGGATGATGTTCAAGGTGGGCGATACGGGTGATGCCCAAAGTCTGGCATTGCATCAGCTTCTCCCTTTGTTGTAGTCGGTGGCGACAAGAAAACTTGCTCGACTACCCTCCCTTTATTGACGGGGTCCGGGGGCTTCTCCTTCATATTGGCGTCCTCCGCCACTCGTTTAAGGATCCGGACCTCATCTCCGGTGAGCCCCATGGGCTCTTTCCCTTTTCTCCTCATAGGAGGAGCTTTTGGGAATCCGGGAGGGATCACGTGTCGGGCGACCGCCTCATCAGCATCATCATTCTTCTTTGGGCCGACTGATTCTTTTGAGTCCCCCAAGTTATCGGGGGGATTTCTCGAGAGAATTTCCCAGGAGCTTGCCTCCACAGCTCTCTCTTCTTCCAACTCCAGCACATTGATACTAGGATCATCCGGAGGATCGGGGAGCTTCATCGACAACCCCAAGTCAAATTCGACTTTTTCTTGGCAGACATTGAGGGAAAGCTTCCTGTTCTTCACGTCAATTAGCACACCGGCGGTTGCCATAAAGGGCCGTCCAAGGGTAATACGGGTGTGCTTATCTTCCGGCATGTCCATCACCACAAAATCCACCAGTACTTGTACTCCACTCACATCAACGGGGAGGTCATCTACTACTCCCACCGGGTATTTCACCGAACGGTCTGCAAGTTGTAATGTCATGCCGGTGGGCTCCAAGTCTCCCATCCCTATTCTCCTGTATAGCGATAGGGGCATCAAACTGACACTCGCTCCTAGATCGACGAGCGCCCTCTGGATTCGCACTTCCCCAATCAAACAAGGGATGGAGAAACTTCCTGGGTCCTTAAGCTTGGGCGGATTTGCGTGCTGAATGAGGGCGCTGCACTCCGCCGTTAATACGACCTTCTCCTTTCTGGATCCTCTTGTCACCAAGTCCTTTAGAAATTTGGCGTAGGAGGGAATCGTCTCGATAGCTTCTAGGAAGGGGATTTGCAAGCTCAGATCTTTGACCATGGTAAATAATTTGCTATACTTCTTATCTATCTTGGCTTGGGCAAGCCGTTGTGGAAAAGGCACAACGGGCTTGACCACTCTGAGGTTCCCTTCCTCGGTTTTCTTTTTCTCCTCTTCTTCATGGACTCCCTCCAGAGTAGTTGGCTTTGGCGATGAAGCACCGTCATCATTTAATTTTTCAGTTGGTCGTTCCACGACCAACGGTGCTTTCGGATTCTGGGGGGGGGGGTACTCTTGTGGGGATTTGCGTTCCTCTCCTCAAGACGATGGTGGACACATTCTCATGCTCATGCGTGAGCGCCAAGGTCTGATTTACCCCCATTGGGTTCACTTCATGATGTGGCGGTAATAGATTCTGCGGCCTCTGAAGGTTCGCCACTTGTAACCCCAGCTGGGTCACCTGATCAGTGAGAACTCTTTGTCCCATCTCCAGCTTCAGATTTATCTTCTCCTGGTTGGCGTTGTATTGAGTCAAGAGGGACTCAACCGGAGAGATGGCCCTCTAGTGGCCATATTGTTGCTGGATTGGCTGCTGATTCCTTGGAACATATTGCTGATATTGTTGTGGAGGTTGTTGCTGCTGAAATTGCTGCTGCTGAAACTACTGCTGGGGCCTAGCCGGCTGATATATTTTTTGTTGTTGCTGCTGAGTTGGCTATTGATACGGTGCCCGGTAACTAAGGTTGGGATGATTTCGGTTGTTTGGAGAGTAGGCCGGGTTGGAGATGGTTCGTGGTGGAAAAGGCGCATTCCCCGTAGGATTGTAAAATAATGCGCTCGCCTGATCCAACGGGGGTGAGATGTCACCACCGTCGAATTCTCCAAAGACTTCGGATTCCACCGCAGCAATCTGTTGTGTACCGGTGCCACCGGCGCCTACCATCAATGCGGAGATCTGGGTCGATAGCAAGTCAAACTTGCTGGATAATTTGTCGACGTCCTCGACCCTGTGGATGCCCCCAGATCTAGGTGTGGCTCTCTCGTCACACCACCGCTCATTGTTGGATGCCATATTTTCAAGAATGTTCCCGGCATCTTCTTCACTTCTTGACATAAAGGACCCTCCAGCCACGGTGTCCATGGAAGATTTCAAATCGTCCCTCAACCCATTATAGAACAGATTTATAATCAGCCACTTGGGGAGCTCATGGTGGGGACATCTCCGCTGCATCTCCTTGTATCTGGTCCAGGCTTCGTGCAGAGACTCGTGGCTGGCCTGGGAGAAGGAGGAGATCTCACTCCTCAGCTTCATGGTCTTCCCCGGAGGAAAGAACTTCGTCAGGAAAGCATTTGAGAGCTTCTCCCAGGTGTTGAATGTATTCGGGTCCTTCCCCCTAAGCCACAGCTTGGCCTTATCTCGCAGAGAGAAGGGGAATAGCTTCAGACGGATCGCCTCAGTTGTGACACAGTTTATCCGGAAGGTGTCACATTTCTCCAAAAAGGAGTCCAAATGTTCAATGGGGCTCTCCATGGGTGCACCCGAAAATTGATACTGCTGGATCCACGTCACCAAAGACGGCTTAAGCTCGAAGCTTTGAGCCGTAATATCTGGAGGACGGATGGCGGATGTGGACTCGATGGATGGCATCGAGTACTCCAGTAGGGACTTGTGAGGTGGGGTGTTCTCCCCCATGGTTTCAGGATCCTCTCTTCTTCGCTTCTCGGTGGCAAAACACCTTAGGGTGGTGTTTATCTCTGGGTCAACAGGGATCAAGTCGTCGAGACTTCTTGAACTCCTGCGCATGAAAAACAACAAACACCCGTGAAGCAAAAAGTGGGAAAGAAACAGATAAGATAAAAAAATAAAAACAAAAATAAGAAAACAAAAAGGAAAAAGAAGAATGCGAAAATTATTGCGAGGTAGGGATGAGAGCTAGACACAAGGGTTCATGAAATCCTAAAATAACAAGCACGTTGCCTCCCCGGCAACGGCGCCATAAAGCTTGACGCCCCCCGCTTGTGCGTGTTTGATGTGTGCAATAATATAATTGGGGGCATGAGATTTAAATATTTGTAATCGCAAGCGCACGGAGTTGTAGTGTGGCTTGGGGGTCAAACTCAGGGAGGCGTGGATGTGCTTGTGTCAAGAAGGATCAAATTCACCTCATGGGCGAGCTAGCCAGAATCGGATGATGGTTTGTCACGAGAAATAGAATGCAAGGGATAAACAATATAAAGGAAAAACCCGGGACTCTGGTTTTCACCCTATCGTGCGATTCTCGCCGATATGGCCTACGGGTAGGATAGCGATCGGAATTAGGGTCTAATGGTGAGACGTTGCATCTGAAAGTGGTACCAGCGTCCCATGGGCCCGATATTCTGGTCGGTGCCCAGGATGATACGCCGGACTTCCCGGGTTCGGTCAGTGGGCACTCCCGTGTCCATTAACACTTACGGACTCCGAGAGCACTAAGCTCGCAATGATAACTCCCAACGTCTTATCCTGTCGCTTCCGCGCGCTAGGATTTGACGTCTACGCTAAGGGCGTGAGCTATGGCTAGGGAGACAACCACCAAGTTAATTCCCCCTTGGCCCGATGGTCAAATGCGGTCTTTTTCCCGCCGATGACAATAAAACACCCCGCGTAACCAGTAGATTCCTAATCGCTATCGATTTCCTAGTCCTATGGACGCATCGGGGAGAACACACGAAGGGGTTTCCACCAAAATCCCAGTGTAACGACTGGTTTTTCATGTATGGATTTTATTATATATATATATTTGGTTGCTTCTTCTTGATTGTGATTTCCATTTCCGCCTCCGTATTTTTCATTTTCGTTCGTTTCGTCGTGATTCTCTAGATTCTTCCGTCGGTTGTCGTGTTTGAAGTAAGTCATTCGTGACGGGCTTCATATCGGTCATATCTTATTGTTAGATCAAGCCTAGGAGTCTTAGGAATCGATCCCGGAGCTTCGCGCTCCATTTCGGAACTTTTGGTGCACGTTAGCAGGTATAAGAAGGGTCACCGACCGACTAGATGACGATCCAATCGGTCGGAAAACCTTCTTGAACCGACTAGTGGGATTTGTTAAAAGTTCAGGAGTTACTGTTTGTCGTTAGTCGGTCTAAGAACGTTGGTCGACCGACTAGGTTGCAAACTAGTCGGTCAGCAATGCTTCTTTAACCGACTAACTCTTTAAATCATTTTGACACTAGTTACTGTTCCTTCTTAGTCGGTCTAAGTTCATCTTTCGACCGACTAGTTGTCAAACTAGTCGGTCAAGTTTTGTACTCAGACCGACTAACTCTTAGTTCAGGTTTTCGTCTGGAGCTACTGTTTACACTTAGTCGGTCTGCGTTGTTCAACCGACCGACTAGTTCTCAAACTAGTCGGTCAACAGTTGTTCTTTGACCGACTAAGCAGTGCAGGAAACCCTAATCTTACCCTAGCCGCCACCAAACTCTATAAATACCCCTCCAACTGTTTTCTTCTCCTCCCTCATGACCTAAAACCCTAATTTCTCCCCCATTGAGCCCCCATCTTCCTCAAGCCATTGATCCTTCATCCCAAGCTCATCCTTCATCATCCAAACCCTCCCTTGTCATAACCCACCTTCCATCTTCCCCAAACCTTCATCAAACCCCCAAAATCCACATCAAAACCCATTTCTCCAGATTTTTCCCTCATTTCCAGATCTGAGCCGGATCGTTCTCCCGTTGCCGTGGTTGCTCGGCATCATTCCTTCGCTTCTTCACGGTAATACTTGATTCCTTTTGTTTTAGCATAAACCACATTGACATTTGTGAAACCCTAATAAAATGGATTATTAGAATGTTAGGATCCTAATAAGAAATCGATTTAGAATCATTGTGCTAATAATTGTTTTGCCATAACAGCGATCTATACCATAGTTAGCTTGTGTGACGATCTTCATTGCTCGTCAACCCCGGTATCAGGCAAGTGAAACTTGCATCTCTTGATTTGGGCCATGTCTTAGGCCATTTCCTTGCTTTAGCGTAAACGAGACTAGACGGTGAAAGGATAGCCGACTAGACGCCCTTGACCTAGCTTGACAACGAAGCTTGGTCCGTCACCCTCATCATGCTTGTATGTCACGTTTACTTACAATTAACGGTACGCGTATTAACTGTTCATGTCATCCATGCATCCTTAACTGCTATTTCATTTTAACTGCCATGTTTAATTTAAATTAACGGTACGCGAATATGTTCATGTCATTGCATTTTGCATGTCACGTTTAAATACAATTAACGGTACGCGAATATCTGCTCATGTCATTGCACGCTTGAATACTCATCGTGATTGCGTAGCTTCGCTACATACTTGTACTATTTGTTCCGGCTAGACACCCACCTTACGTGGGCACAATCCTATGTCGAATACACTTTCTGGCTCGTGTTCCAGAAGACGAGCTCAACACAGCCTGTGGGCAATAGGGCACTCGTTAAGTGATCCCTTGTACTTGATACTTGAACACAGCCTGCGGGCAATAGGGCACTCGTTGAGTGATCCCTTGTACCTTACTTGTTACTTGACATTACATGTCACCCCTACCACTTGATACTTGCTACTTGTACTTTACTTTACCTTACTTGTTACCACCTAACTTTACTTGCCATGCACCATACTTTAACTGCTAGGTTGCTAGTTTACCTTTCTTTCCGTTTCCTTGCACAAGTCTTTCGACTTGCTGACATGTGCCCCTTTTCTCTTTTGGGTGACACATGTTAGAGCCTGAGCCTGAGTTACTTGCTGAGGACGTGGTGTTCGCTGACGCTGAGTCAGAACCTGCGTTGATCGAGGACTTCGTTGACACTGGGGATCAGTCTTAGTGTCTTTGTTTAGCTTCTTTTGTTAGACTGCTTAGTTGTCGGTGCGTGGCACCTAGTTTGATACTCTGTTATGTTTGTGTAGTTTTTGTTTGGCCTTGTTCTGGGCCTTAGACTCTTTCCTGCTAGCCTGGTGGCTTTTCTGTGATGTTGGATATTTTGTGGACAAACTTTGGGATTGGTTATTTCATATCCGTCTCAATACTATTATTATTGTTGTTGTTCCTTTTGCGTTTACAGGGACCTGCTTATACTAAATTGATGCTTATCAGGCGTGCAGCTTCACGGCTCCACGTTTGAGCGGACCTTCTCACGTCTCGCCTCCATTTTAGGGAAGCGGGGCGTGACAGGTTTTAGTGGTGGCCCATGCAGGTCTCTCTGTAACTGCAATTATCAGGGATAACAATAATAATACAAGATTGTCCAACAAATAAATTCGATATCCGAGTCATAAGCTATGAGTCTAATCTGCTTCGTTTTCTGTGTCACTAGATGGCAGGAAGGCGATTCACCCGTGGTGGAGGTAGTGGTGCGCCCCCTCATGATGAGGAGCCTGAGCGGGAACCCACCAATGGAGAGATGATGCGTATGATGATCCAGATGATGCAAGTGCAGCAGGGCGTGCTTCTGCAAGTCCAGAATGCTCCGCTTGCTCGAGCTGCCCAGGCACTTCCGGATGTCCCTCGCTCCGAGCCGGGAGCGAAGCAATTTCGGGAGCTGGGTCCCGCATATTTTGATGGGTCTGAGGGTCCTCTGGCTGCCGATGAGTGGATTCGGAACATTGAGGATAACCTGGCGATGGCGAAGATTAACCCGGCTGGATGGGTTGATTTGGCTAAGAGGCAGCTGAAGGACAATGCCAGGAACTGGTGGGATGCTGAAGAGAAGATGCTGGTGGAGCCGATAGTTTGGGCTACCGTCAAGTCCAAATTTGATGAAGAGTTCTTTCCGAAGGCTGCAAGGCAGGTGATGCTGCAGCGCTTCATAGATCTGAAGCAGGGGAGCTTGTCGGTGGATCAGTACCACCAAGAGTTCACGAGGCTCAGTCGGTTTGCACCAAAGATGGTGCAGGATACCGATGAGAAAGCTCAGCGATTTCTTCAGGGACTTGCCTTGGAGCTTCAGAGCTTTGTGACCTCTTCCGACCTGGAGACATATCAGAAGGTTCTGATTCCTGCGAGGCGGTAAGAGTTGAATTTGAACCAGAGGAAGGGACATGTTTCCGGAGCTGGGAAGAGGCCTATGGAGCAGGCCAGGGCGGTGGTTAGGCCTGGTTTCAAGCCTAATCATCCGGTGCAGTTCAAAAGGCCAGGAGGGCCTATTCTGAAGACTTGCCATTTCTGTGGCAAGACTGGACACCTCAGGGATCAGTGTAGGAGGTTTCTGGGACAGTGCATTGTCTGCAGAGATCCTGCCCACACCAGCAGGGAGTGTCCGAAGTCGAAGCAGCCTTGGCAGGCTCCTATTGCAACACAGCCGTTGCAGCAGCGAGCTCCTGTGCCCGTTGGACGTGGAGCGCCTCTTGTTCCACAGAGACAGGCCTTCCGGCAGGCTGTTCCGCCGAGAGGGCAGGCCTTTCTGATGACTGAGGAGGAGAGCATGGCCGTGGATGAGGTTATTTCAGGTAACGCTCGTTCTAGCTATTTTTCTTCCTTAGTTTGATTGTAAATTATGTTGGTTGCTTGCTCATGCTTGTTGCTAGGATAGTATTTGATTGTTAGACTGTTTGCTAGGTGTGGTTTTGGTTTGCACATTTCCTGCACGAGTCCTCTTTGACTCAGGTGCGTCGATGTGCATTTTGGCCCGGAGCTTCGTGGAGAAGCATTCCTTGTCGACGTCCTCTCTTCCTAAGAGTTGGAATATCGTCACAGGGAACGGTGTGGTCTCGGTGCATCGTGGGTGCAATTCTTGTCCGTTGGTGGTTTGTGGACGTGAGCTTTGTGCTGATTTCATTGTCCACGACATCATCAACTATGATGCGGTCCTTGGGATGGTTTGGCTTGCGAGCTTCTATGCTACGATTGACTATCGGAGGAAGAAGGTGGTGTTCGAGATTCCCGGACATCCGGTATTTGAGTTCAGTCGTGGTAGCAGTTCGCTGGGTCCGGTCAGATTTCGGGCCAGACCGGTGGATGTTGTGGCTATGCAGATGGAGTTGGAATGGCCAGCTGTGGTGCGAGATTTTGGTGATGTCTTCCCCGAGGAGATGTCTGGATTACCGCCTGATCGAGCTTTGGAGTTTTCTGTTGATCTTATCCCAGGTGCGCAGCCCATTTCGAAGGCACCATATCGTATGGCGCCAGCAGAGTTGGAAGAATTGCGTAGGCAGCTGGATGAGCTTATGCAGAAGGGTTATATCAACCCTAGCGTGTCTCTGTGGGGAGCACCGGTGTTGTTGGTGAAGAAGAAGGATGGTTCACGTCGCATGTGCGTGGACTATCGGGAGCAGAATGCGGTGACCATTAAGAATAAATACCCGTTGCCTCGCATCGATGATACTTTGATCAGCTTGGAGGTTCGAGGGTGTTTTCTAAATTGGATTTAAGGAGTGGTTACCATCAGTTGAAGGTGAAGAAGGATGATGTGTCGAAGACAGCGTTCAGGACGAAGTATGGACACTATGAGTTTGTGGTTATGCCTTTCGGCGTAACTAACGCGCCCGCAGTTTTCATGAATCTGATGAACCTGATTTTCTATAACTTTTTGGATAAGTTTGTCGTTATCTTTATTGATGACATTCTGATCTATTCGAAGTCAGAGGAAGAGCATGCCTCGCACTTGAGGACGGTGTTGGAGATTTTGAGAAAGCATCGGTTGTATGCTAAGTTTTCGAAGTGCGAGTTTTGGCTGGACAGAGTTGCTTTCCTCGGGCAGGTGGTGACTGGAGATGGTATTTCTGTGGATCCCGAGAAGATTAGGGCCATCAGGGAGTGGCCTGTTCCGCAGTCAGCGTCTGAGATCCGGAGTTTCCTTGGGCTTGCTGGTTACTATCGGTGATTCATTAAGGACTTTTCCCGTATTGCCGAGCCGATGACCAGATTGACACGGAAGGATGTCGCTTTTGTTTGGTCGGGTGATTGTGAGGATGCCTTTGGTGTTCTGAGAGAGCGTTTGACGACTGCCCCTATTCTTGTTGTGCCTGATCGCAGCGGTGGATTTGAGATCTTTTGCGATGCTTCTGGCAAGGGTCTCGGTTGTGTGTTGCATCAGCACGGGCATGTTGTGGCTTATGCGTCTCGTCAGCTCGAGGTTCATGAGAAGAATTACCCGACGCATGATTTGGAGTTGGCTGCCGTTGTGTTTGCTCTTAAGATTTGGAGGCACTTCTTGCTGAGTGAGAAAGTGAAGATCTTCACCGATCACAAAAGCTTGAAGTATATTTTCACTCAGAAGGAGCTCAACATGCGACATCGTCGATGGTTGGAGCTTATGGCGGATTATGAGATTGATTTGCAGTATCACCCTGGCAAGGTGAATGTGGTTCCCGATGCGCTGAGTAGGCTTCCCACGGTGATGGTTTTGACCTCGCAGTGGAGATTGCAGCAGGATTTTTACGAGTCTGGTGTTGAGATTGTCCTTCCTGGGGAGGCTTCATCGTTGATGTACATGCAGGTACGGTCGACGATTGTGGATCGGATCAAGGCGAGTCAGGCCGGAGATCCGAAATTGGTAAGGATTCAAGGGTAGGTTGAAGCCGATCTGCGGGCTGACTTTTTGATTCATGAGGATGGTTCGCTGAGGTTTGGAGCCAGGTTGTGTGTGCCAGCTGGGGATATCAGAGAGGAGTTGATGGTGGAGGCACACAGTTCGCCGTATTCTGTGCATCCTGGTGGCACCAAGATGTACCAGGATCTTCGTCTGAACTTTTGGTGGCATGGTATGAAGAGGAGTGTGGCTCGGAGTGTAGCCAAGTGTTTGGTTTGCCAACAAGTGAAGGCAGAGCATCAGCGTTCGGCAGGGTTGCTGCAACCACTTCCGATTCCGGAGTGGAAGTGGCAACACATCACTATGGATTTCGTGACTGGACTGCCTCGGAGTCCGAAGCAGAATGACGCGATTTGGGTGATCGTAGATCGATTGACCAAATCCGCGCACTTTATTCCATTCCGAGTGGGACAGTCCACTGAGGCGCTAGCAAGGAGATATATGGAGGTAAATTCTTTTACTCTCCGTTTTTATTTCCTTTCCTAGTTTGGATAGTGATGTAACGTGAATCGTGCAGGAGGTCGTGCAACTTCACGGAGTCCCTGTGAGTATCGTGTCGGACAGGGACACGAGGTTCACATCTCAGTTCTGGCAGAGTTTGCAGAAGAGCTTGGGTACGCGTCTGAGTTTCAGCACGGCGTACCATCCGCAGACGGATGGCCAGTCCGAGAGGACAATTCAGGTTTTGGAAGACATGCTGAGGGCGTGCATGTTGGATTTCAAGGATTCGTGGGAGGACCATCTACACTTGGTGGAGTTCTCTTACAACAACAGCTACCAGGCGTCTATTGGCATGGCGCCTTTCGCGGCATTGTATGGGAGGAAATGTCGATCACCTTTGAGTTGGGATGATGTTGGTGATAGGGAGCTGTTGGGACCTGAGATGATTGTGGAGGCCGTGGATATCGTCAGGAATATTCGGGAGAGGTTGAGGATTGCTCAGGACCGTTTTAAGCATTGGGCGGATGCTAAACGTCGTCCTTTGGAGTTTCAGCCAGGCGATCATGTGTTTCTGAGGATTTCCCCGAATCGTGGAGTAATTCGTTTTGGGAAGCGAGGGAAGTTGAGCCCGTGATACATTGGACCGTTTGATATTCTGGAGAGAGTTGGCGAGGTAGCTTATCGCTTAGCCTTGCCACCATCTTTGGAAGGAGTTCACGATGTTTTCCATGTGTCGCAGCTTCGTCGATACATTAGCGATCCATCTCATGCTGTGAATTTCTCGGAGATTACCGTTCGCCCAGATTTGACGTATGACCAGCATCCGGTGCAGATTCTGGACAGGCGTCAAAAGTCACTTCGGAACAAGGTTGTCAATCTTGTGAGGGTGATGTGGCGACACGGCTCACCTGGAGAGTCTACTTGGGAGAATGAGGATGAGATGCGAGAGCGTTTCCCACTTTTGTTCCCGGACACGTGAGTGTTGGGAAATTCCGAGGACAGAATTTTTCTTAAGTTGGGGAGGATGTAACGACTGGTTTTTCATGTATGGATTTTATTATATATATATATTTGGTTGCTTCTTCTTGATTGTGATTTCCATTTCCGCCTCCGTATTTTTCATTTTCGTTCGTTTCGTCGTGATTCTCTAGATTCTTCCGTCTGTTGTCGTGTTTGAAGTAAGTCATTCGTGACCGGCTTCATATCGGTCATATCTTATTGTTAGATCAAGCCTAGGAGTCTTAGGAATCGATCCCGGAGCTTCGCGCTCCATTTCGGAACTTTTGGTGCACGTTAGCCGGTATAAGAAGGGTCACCGACCGACTAGATGACGATCCAGTCGGTCGGAAAACCTTCTTGAACCGACTAGTGGGCTTTGTTAAAAGTTCAGGAGTTACTGTTTGTCGTTAGTCGGTCTAAGAACGTTGGTCGACCGACTAGGTTGCAAACTAGTCGGTCAGCAATGCTTCTTTAACCGACTAACTCTTTAAATCATTTTGACACTAGTTACTGTTCCTTCTTAGTTGGTCTAAGTTCATCTTTCGACCGACTAGTTGTCAAACTAGTCGGTCAAGTTTTGTACTCAGACCGACTAACTCTTAGTTCAGGTTTTCGTCTGGAGCTACTGTTTACACTTAGTCGGTCTGCGTTGTTCAACCGACCGACTAGTTCTCAAACTAGTCGGTCAACAGTTGTTCTTTGACCGACTAAGAAGTGCAGGAAACCCTAATCTTGCCCTAGCCGCCACCAAACTCTATAAATACCCCTCCAACCGTTTTCTTCTCCTCCCTCACGACCTAAAACCCTAATTTCTCCCCCATTGAGCCCCCATCTTCCTCAAGCCATTGATCCTTCATCCCAAGCTCATCCTTCATCATCCAAACCCTCCCTTGTCATAACCCACCTTCCATCTTCCCCAAAACTTCATCAAACCCCCAAAATCCACGTCAGAACCCGCGTTGATCGAGGACTTCGTTGACACTGGGGATCAGTCTTAGTGTCTTCGTTTAGCTTCTTTTGTTAGACTGCTTAGTTGTCGGTGCGTGGCACCTAGTTTGATACTCTGTTATGTTTGTGTAGTTTTTGTTTAGCCTTGTTCTGGGCCTTAGACTCTTTCCTGCTAGCCTGGTGGCTTTTCTGTGATGTTGGATATTTTGTGGACAAACTTTGGGATTGGTTATTTCATATCCGTCTCAATACTATTATTATTGTTGTTGTTCCTTTTGCGTTTACAGGGACCTGCTTATACTAAATTGACGCTTATCAGGCGTGCAGCTTCACGGCTCCACGTTTGAGCGGACCTTCTCACGTCTCGCCTCCATTTTAGGGAAGCGGGGCGTGACACCCAGATTTGGGAACTACTCACACATATTTAGTAAAAAGCGATCTAAAGCAAAATCAACCGTAAAAATCATGATCAGGCGATTGAAAAGCAGTAAGAGCAATGCTAATAACATTATATTAAAGTTTAACAAAGATCGGAAAACTTACAAATATCTGAAAAATTACAGCCGTCAAGAGAGAGAAAAAACAACAAAAAATAACAACTCTCGTTTCTGGAAAACCTAGGGGTTATATATATAGAATACGATATCACCCGATCGGGTGAAAAGTCACCCGATCGGGTGACCTGCTTCGTTTCTTCGGCAGTTCAGCACGGGACTTCACCCGGTCACCACGGCACGGTCGGTTGAGGGTTGAAGCTGATCGGTTGGATCTTCGTGCCGTTGGGTGAACCGGTCAGTTGATCTCTCCGTGTCTTGGCTTCGGAGAATCGGCTACAAGTGAACCGATCGGGTGAAGGTCACCCGATCGGTTGGCATTCAGCATCAGAATTCCAGAGAGTTGGGGCGTTTGAACCGGTCTCTGAACCGACCGGGTGACTACTTGGCCGCTCCAACTTGTGTCCGGGTGGAGCACACGTGCATCACCCGATCGGTTGGAAGTGACCAACCGGTCGGGTGAGGGGCTGAAAGATGCGATCTTCGTCGTTTGACCCCCTGGATCACGCGTGACTCCTCCCGTTGCTCCGGGGACTCATGATATCGTTGTTTTATGTCCCCTATGCCAGTAAACTCCTGCAAAATACGAAAAACACAGAAAAGTGAAAGAAAACAAGAAAACACGAGAAAACGAATATAAGACGGCAGTAAATAACGTAAAAACACGGAAGAAAACGTGCGCAAATATATGAAAGACAAACGCACGTCAATCCCATGCAGGAGTCCAAGGTGCTAGAGGGTGGGGATGTGTGCGAATCGGATGGGGACAATTGTACGGTAGGACATGGCTCGGAAGCGCACTTGGTGAGCGTCGTCTCGGAAGACAATGCCATAGGTCTTAAGGGTGGTGGGGGGGTGGAGGTACGGGACGTGTTGGGAGAGCGGTCGTAGGGATGGGAGGAGCGACAGTGTGGACGGGGTGTGGAAGGAGTGGTGCCTCTATGGCTAGAGGCACACGTGAGGGGGATCAGGAGGAGTCAGACGAGGACGTAGAGAGTCCTATCCACTCCTCCTCCTCGGGTGTGTGGGTACGTGCACGGCGGGGGCGGTGTGAAGGCCGTGAAGAGGATGCGCTTGTGTCGGCCTTTCTCTTTCTGGGACGGGGTGGTGGCCTCGGCCTAAGGCGAGGCGGCATCGCGCAGTGGGTGCAAGCGACTGATTATGGTAAAATAAATATGAGAGGAAGGAGTATACCCCAACCCGAGTGTCGCTACGAAAACGAGCTGTAAGCACATACACGCTGCGAAAGCAGATCAATCCCCAAAGCTGTTCCGATCCAGACGACTCCTCGGAGCACGTCGAAGTACCTGCAATAAAAATAAACAAATATATCAGGAGGCATTTCGAAAATATAGGTCGATTCAGAGCGAAAAATATGAAAACCAACAGGGGGTGGGATGTGATGTGGAAGATAGTGAAGATGATGGGGGGTGGAGGAGGGGCAGATAGGGGGGATAAGGAGCTCAGACACCGCCCGAGCACACCGTCCGAGCACAGGTGGTGCTCGGGTGATGACGGCGGCGACACGGTGTAATGGGGGGAGTAGGGGGTGGGGTGCAAAGGAGGGGGTAGAGAGGGTGGGTAGGAGAGAGGGGGGTTGATTCACTGCCGGCGCTGGGTGGCATCGACGGCGATGCTCCCGCAAATTGCTGGAGCTAGGATTTCGGGGGGGGGGGGGTTGGGGCGGAGTGAGAGAGGGAAAGAGAGAGATAGAGAGAGAAAGAGGGATGATGAGAGAGGGGGCGATGTGGCGAACCAAACGGGTGGCACGGACGGTGGCACGGGTGGTGGAGTCGACGATGATGGTGGCCGGAGTGGAGTCGAGTAGAAGGAGGGTTTAGGGCTACTCGTTCGTAAATTAGTGGAGATTAGGGCGGAGAAAAACGAGTTGGTTTTTTATTTAAACCGAGCTGACTCAGTTTGAGTCATGGGCCCCACTGTGAGACGCTGCTCGGGCCGAACAGCTATAGCTGCTCGGTCGAGTCAAGAAAGATATACAATTACAATTTAGAAATTAAGCTCAGAATTCACTCCCTGTAGCTCGAATGAGTAGGGTAGCTACTCAGTTGAGTCGAATTAGAAACAGAGTGATGTTTTTGGCTCTCTTTTGCTCTCTCTGCATCTTGATTGAGTAGAGTAGCTACTCGGTCGAGTCGTTTAAACTTTCCAGAGCGCCCTTTTAGCACTTTTGGGACTCTCCCTGTAGCTCGATCGAGTAGGGTAGCTACTCGGTCGAGTCAAATTAGAAACAGAGTGCTCTTTTTCGACCTTTTTAGGATCTGTCTGTAGCTCGACCGAGTATGGTGCTCCTTGGACGAGTCGAAATTAATTTCCAGAAGCTGTTTTTGCCTGTTTTCACCAATTCCCTTCAGCTCGGTCGAGTATGGGGATACTCGGTCGAGTTGCCTACAACTTTTTCTCCCCCAAGATTGTGCTTCTCTATGGCGCTCTCCCCTTGGTCCCATTGTCTTTAAGTCATCGTGTAGCGTGCTATCCTCCTCGTTCATCCTGAAAAAGGAAGAACTCATCAGCTTTTTATGTTTTGTAGTTTTTTATAGAAGCAAATACATATTTATTTGGTTTTTGATGAACAGAGAAAGCGAGACTAAAAGTAAAACAAAAGCTAAATGATAGAGGATCTGGTTACCTCCCGATAAGCGCTTGTTTTAAGTCATAAGCTAGACTCTCTCGAGATTTTCAATGAATATTAGGCGCATACGAGATACGCCTGTCATGTTTGCCGACGATACCATGAGGCAGTATTTGGCACGCATCTTCAAGGTGGCTCTCCACGACCATAAGTATTGTAGCTCCCGGCTCTTGGTGGTGCAATGAATTTTCCGGAGCCTCCTCGTTGAGTATGCATAGATAGGCGGCTACCGCTTTGTTATGTACGACGTCGCCGTCGTCATCAATGCTCAACTTCACCGAATCTTTGGTGAACTCTTACATGGCATAGTCATTTGTGGCCTCATCCTCCAAGAGCTCTAGGTAGCTCGTATCTTCTTGAGGGGCACGTTTCCTCTTAGGCTTTCGTAGATGAAATTTCACTTCCATATTTTCCACATTCATTGAAAGTGTTCCCTCACGAACATCTATTAATAATCTGGCCGTCGCCATGAACGGGTGGCCCAATATGGGTTGAGAGCTCCCTTTTTCTGGCATATCCATGATGATGAAATCCATCGATACACAAAGCCCAGGCGGTATTTGCAAAATAATGTCCCGCGCTATGCCCACCAGATATGTGATGGAGTGGTCTGCCAATTAAATAGACATGTCGGTTGGCTCAAGCTCCGTTCCGGTTTGTAGCCTCTTGAAAATGGAAAGCAGCATCAAGCTAATGCCCGTTCCCAAGTCTATCAATGCCCGGCTAATAGGGGTGCCGCCGATGGAGCACGACACCGTGAAGCTCCCGAGATTTGGCAACTTCTTTGGAAGATTATTCTTGATAATTGATGTGGAGTCCTCTAAAATCTTTACCTCCTCAAGTTTTCGCTTCCCCGTAATGAGTTCTTTCAAAAAATTTGCATATGTGGGAATCTCTGTTATAGCATCCATGAAAGGAATGTTTAGTTGAATACCTTTAATGAGCTCCATGAACTTAGCATACTTCTTTTCCATCTTCGCCAATGCTAATCTTTGGGGATACGGTGGAGGAGGTCGACTTGCCCTTTCTTTGGCTGCATCCTTCGGAGTACAATTATTAGAAGTAGTGATGTTATACTCCGGCACCGTGGTGGTGGTGGGCAATGTAGAAGGCGAAGTCTCTCTCCATTAATAGTAGGCTCGTCAATAGCCTTTTCTTTGTCGGTGCCAATGAGAACATCTTCACTTTGAGCTTGAACTGTCGGTTCTTGGCTTGCCTTACTAGAAACCAGCACCATTACAGTGTCGGTTTTCTTCCCTCCTCGTGTGGTGATGGCAACCACTGCATTTGCTTGAGCCCTAGGATTGGGCTCCGGTTGTGATGGCAATCTTCCTTGTGTCTTTAAGAGTTGAGACATCTGACCTTTAAGCTCATCAAGGGAAGTATTAATATTCTTGAATTGAGCGGTGGTGTCATTGTTGAACTTGGTTTGTCTGCTCATGAATGCTTCCAACGTGGCCACTAAGTTGGGTCTTGGTGGCGCCGGTGCATATTGTTGTGGAGGGGGCAATTGACGTATCCTGGCGGTCGGTAGGGCCCAGATGGCATAAAACCATTTTATTGTTGCGCCCCTTGTTGTTGAGGAGGTGATTGAGGCGGCATTTGAAACTGTGGAGGTTGTAGCCATCCATTTGGATTCCTGTAAGATAGTCCCGGGTGATTCCTTGCTGCCAGATGTTGCCATTGGTGTAGTCCATCTCCTTGCACAAAATGTACCTGCTCAGGTGGCATATCTGCTTCATCATATGATCCCTCATTGGGGGCATAGCCTTGCTCTAAATATTCTTAATGCGTAGAGTAGGCTGGAGCGCTAGAGGTGGTTGGGATAGCATCCAACCGTTGTTCAATTTTGGCTACCTGCTTGCAAAGAATTTCGATGTGAGAATCAAGATGACTAGCAACTTTTACCTCAGATTCTTAATGATGGAGTGCTTCTCGCTCCACTGTTGGTTGTTTGTAGCCATGTGTTCCAGTAGAGATAAAGCTTCTTCAGGCGACTTATCCAAAAGGGCGCCTTGTGTGGCGGCATCTATGATCATCTTTGTGCTCGGCTGGAGCCTGTTGTAGAAACTCTGAACTAGATCTCAAGCCGGGATTTCTTGATGTGGACATTGGTGCTGAAGATCTTTAAACCTCTCCCAAGCTTCATAAAGGTACTTTTGAGGCAATTGCTTGAAGTTGGAGATGGCTCCTTGAATCCTCACCATTTTGGATGGTGGGTAAAATTTATCCACGAATGCTAGAGCCAGTTTCTCCCAAGTGGTGAAGTGGTTGGAAGGATGAGTGCGTAACCAGTATGAGGCCTTGTCCCTCAAAGTAAAAGTAAAGAGCCTAAGCTTGATAGCATCGTCGCTTACATCCTTGACCTTGTACGTGTCGCACTGTGCCAAGAAAGAATCAATATGATGATTCGGGTTCTCATGTGGATGCCCATGGAAGGGATCCTACTGCATCAGATTAATTAACCCAGTCTTCAGATCAAAACTACATGTCGCCAGTTGCGGCCTCAAAATAGAAGAAGTGCTCCCATAGCTTGGTTTCATATGGTTCCGGATGGACCCAGTACGAGGTGGAGTGGTGGTACGCTCTGCCATCGGATCAGAAGATGTCTGACCCCTTGTCAAAGCTCTGAGTGTTCGTGCGGTTCTCTCGATCTCGGGATCAAATATTAATTCCTTGTCAATGCTTTCGAAGAGAGTAATCATGCATAACAAAAAACTCAGAAGAATACTGTGAGTAGCAAAGTAATAGAAGAGAATAAAAGGATAGAAAGACAAGAGATGGTAAGATTTACTAACGATTTCTTCAAAATAAAAATAGCCTAAGTAACACAGTACATTCCCCGATAACGGCGCCAAAAACTTGGTGCACCCGAAACTAACACCTAAAAGCCACCTGGCAGTGTCACTAATGCCAGGCACTGAATGGTCCCTAAGTATCGGTTCTGGGCTCACGAACGCAAGCAGACAGTGTCAAGTTATAATATAAAAGATATTGATCCCACAGGGAAAGTAGTGGTGTATTGATCTCAGGTTATTTCTTAGTCTCAGAAAGAGGTAGCAGTCGGTTTGAACAATTAGTTTGATTGGTGTTGTTTGATCAATATAAAGAGACTAGGGCATTAGGACTCACTGCTAGGATCGTTGGAGGTCGATGCTAGTTTAGGACTTCTACGTTGCATTGGTATTATTGGGGATTGTATCATCTAGGAAGTGAATTCATGCGTCTAGGCATCATACATCTAACATACCGTATTCACCCCGCTCTCGCAATAGATGCATACGATATGTGAATTAAGGATCTACAATAATCTCACCACTCGCGTGGATAGAATGATCTCAACTCGTACCACTCTCGTGGGTTAGAGCTTTGAGGTATTTTGATGGCTCTTATTGATGCAATGGCGGTAGCTGTCAATTAGTGGTATAGTTCGTTGGTGTATCCTATCAAGACATGAGCCATGCATGGTCATGAGCCTCGGTTAAATCCACTAACTCCCTAATTAAATTCGTAGGATACTCCTTAAGCTAATCGATTCCACTGACCGTGCGTACGATCTCAGTAGGAGTTCTCCTAGGGATTTTACCGGATCAACCAAAATACTCCCTTTTTATGTCCAATGCACCTAGAAATCCTAGCTTTGCATCTTTTTCGTAAGATATTAGGGCTAATCCATTAGCCCTAGATAGAACTACTCACACATGATAAAGAAAGCAAGGAAAAATTGGATTTTTACCACAAAATTCATCATAGTAATCAAAAGCATATAAAAGATTAGAATACGTACCGAAAGCGATGTAGATCGACAGTAAGTCACAGAGAATTAAGATCCAATAGATCCCAAGCAAGAAATCAAAATAAAAATCAAGTCTTTGTCTTCTCTAAAAACCTAGATCTAAAACTCTTAATTAAATCTCAACTTACACTAAAAATCTCGATATAACTTTTGATCTCTAAAATATTCAAGGAAATGTGTTTTTATACAAGGGGTAGGGACCCCACAAATAATTCTCAAAAATCTGGAAAGTTGGGCCCGCATGTTGCTTGGGCGTGTCGGCTACTCGACCGAGCAAGTGGCTGCTCGGTCGAGTCAACTCGTTGGCTGCGGTTTGCTGTTTTTGCTTGCTTGTTTCTGATGCGGGCTACTCGGTCGAGTAGCCACCTACTCGGTCGAGTAACAGGGGGGTCGACACGGGTTGAGTCACCTAGAGGCTCGGTCGAGTCTCCTCGTATACGTTTCCTGTGCTGTATCCACGTGTCAGCTCGACCGAGGAGCTGTAAGCTACTTGGCCTGAGTCACCTGGGAAACTGACTGGGTTGAGGGCTGTTTGAGGGTTTCTCTCGTTCGCTTCTCATCCTCTCCACTGATCTTCTTCTAAATTATGGCAAACTTCCATGGATCCTTGCCAATGGCGTCCTGGACGCGCTGGATGTGTCCATGTCCTGAATCTGCTCTAGGTCGCTCCAAAATACCTGAAAATACACAAATTTATGCAAAAATAGAATATGGCGTTAGGAGTGCATTAATATATAAAAACATGGATTTCGGAGGCGAATATGGTATGAAAGAGATAAAATGATGCGATGAAACATGGAAAATATGGACACATCAAGTGTCCCGACCTCTGGCCTGGAGAAGAGCATGGTGGCTAGGTGGCGCTGGGCGTAGTGGAGGTACGGGTGGACTATGGCTGAGGACTTAGCCCTGCTAGGGCTATATCCTTGGAGGCCAGTGATACAACACCAAAACTGCTCGGCGTCGAACATGGTGAGCTCGTAGTCTAGGGAGTAGGCGAGGGTAGGGTCGGGGATGGCGAGGAATCCGAAGTGGGCTCGGATCATGGTGTGCGTGACCACTATGTTGCGGTCATGTAGCCGAAAGCAGATGCCAGCACCCTCTAAGGTGATGGAGCTCAGCGCATCGAGAGTGAGGGGAGTGAATGTGTGGGCGTGCGTGGCGAGGAATCGGTCGAAACCGATGATCTGGTAAAGGCGATGGACACTCTAAAGGATGCCCAGCCTGATGAGGGTGGGGACGTGGACGAAGCGTGTGGGGACGATAGTACGATGAGAGATGGCGATGAAACGGGTGCGGTGTGTGCCTGAAGAAATATCGTATGTCTCCAGGGGGTGGTGGTACAGGTCGGGATGGAGCGGCGGGAGTGGTAGGAGTGGAATGGGTGTAGTGGATGTGAGTGCGGCCTCTATCGCTAGAGGCATGGGGATGGTGATCGTGATGAGGAGGACGTGGAGGACAGGGATTCCACCCAGTAGTCCTTAGGTATGGGTAAGCAACGACGGCAGTGTGAATGCCTAGAAGAGGAGGCATCAGTGGTGGCCTTCCTCTTCTTTGGCGGAGGCTTCCTCGGCCTAAGGCAAGGAGGCATCATGCAAATGATGATGCAGATGATGTATGGTAGAGTAAAATAATGAGTGGAGCGAGTATACCAAAACCGAGCATCGCTGTGAAAGAAAATGTCGTGTGCACATGCGAAGCCCAAACCAAAGCGATCCCCCAAGCTATCCCAAGCCGATCGTCTCCACGAACAGCTCCGAATGTACCTGCAATTGATAAAGAAGATAGGATTAGCAAGTAATTAAGAAAATTAATCGGGATGGGGTTCTTAAGTAGAAAGAATTAGTAATGGGGTTAGATTTGGGATTATAGGAGGGGGAGAGATATGGGGAGAGTGGAAGAGGTGGAAGAGGTGGAAGAGAGAGAGAGAGAGAGAGAGGGGGGGTGGTTAGGTCGAGCTCGAGTCGCCGGCGGTGCTCGGGCTGAGCGTGGCAGTGCTCTGCCGCTCCGATCCGAATGAGCGAGGGTTTGAGGGGTTAGGGCTTAGATGGAGAGAGGGGGGAGGGGGAGGGGGAGGGGGAGGGAGGGAGAGAGATTTAGATATGGGAAGAAGAGGAGTGGAGGTTGGACCGAGCTGGGCGGTGGCAAGTGGCGCTCGGGCGAAGCAAGCAGCGGAGGCGGTGGTGATTCGATCAGAACGAGCGGAGGGTTGAGGAGAGAGCTTGGGCGAATTGGGGGAGGCTAATTTGAGTTGGATTATGGCTTAAGCTAGAGTTGGGCTAGGTTTATATAAACCGAGTTCTACTCGGGTTTGGTGTGGGCCTAATCAACTAGTCGCTGCTCAGTCGAGAGCGATAGCTACTCGGCTGAGTATAAAAGATACAATTTTTTAATTTTAAACCCAGAAGTTATGCCCTATCACTTGACCGAGCTGCTTACTCAGCTTGGTCGAGCTGAATTGAAACAGAATGTTTATTTTTAGCTCTTTTTGCTCCCTCCGTGCTCGACCAAGCAGGGTAGCTACTCGGGTGAGTCCATTAAGTTTCCAGAGCGTTGTTTTAAGCACTTTTAGACTCATTTTGTAGCTCGACTGAGCAGAGAAGCTGCTCGGTCGAGTCGAATTAGAAACATAGTGCTGTTTTTGGCCTCCTAGAGCTCTGACCGTAGCTCGATCAAGTAGGCAGCTACTTGGTCGAATCGCAGTTGTTTTCCAGAGCCACTTTTTGGCATCTTTCTTCAGCTCTCTATAGCTCTCTTCAGCTCTCTAAAGTTATAAGCATGGCAATTCTAAACTTTGAAGTGAGCAACTTCTAAGCAAAAGGCACTTCTAAAGAATTTAAAACGGGTACTAATGAACATGGCATTCTACAAATAGTATAATAATATTAACATGGCAATTCTAGTGTACAACTGAAGTAAAAATAATGAGTTCAAGTTCCGTGTCAATGTTTTCTATTATGTATAGGGTTCCCGCCTTTAAGACGTGGTGAGTGAATTGCTTCTTCTCACGAGGGTACAACCGTGATTGACGCTACCTACCGCATGCGGGTGGTGCTCTTGAAGAGAGGATCCTTTCACACGCTTAGTGGCCGCTCAACCCTAACTCCACCCAAAAGTTGTGCTGGAACACGAGCCAGCCTAATCGTGTCGCAGAGTTCACGAATTCAAGGTTTCGCCTTTAAGGCAAACGAACTCACGAGCTTAAGTACTTTCAAGATGTTCCACTAATGTCCATTCTAGCAACGTGTGCACAAGCAAGGTGTGAAGCATATGATCATATCAAACTCAGCCTTTTCATGGATTACAACATTCTAAAACAAATTAAACAAAGAAATTAATTGGTTGTTTATTAAACATGCTGCAATCAAATATTTTTCGTTACCTACTCTTGAATCTTAAACATGCGACATTTTATGTCAATGCATCAAAATTTAAGTATGGATCGTCATGGTACTTTTTGTGAACTTCATTTCACGTGTCAATTTCTTGTTATTCAGCTTTAAGTGAAAAAGACAATTTAAACATTAAACTTCAATAATTTATAACAATTCGCACACTTGCCTGATTTCGATGAACTTGGTGTCGTTGGGTTCATATTGACGAGCACTACGCTACGGTACGACTGCTTCTCTGATTTGTTTAAACATACATTCAAGTTAGGTTCTTTCCGACATATTAACATGTTAAACAACCTTTACGACTTCTAATAATCCGGGTTTTTATTAGATTCTCTATCCTAGGATGTGGGTTATAGATTAGCAAGGGATGACTACTAACCATTGACATAACGATGGGGCAACGACAGCGTGGACATCGACTGCAGCAGGGAGAAGTTCGCCGGCCTTGTAGTTGGCGGATCTGGCGGTTAGGGGAACGTGGCGGTTGTCGACTGGAGCTGGTGACCTGGGAGGGCCGAGGGGACGGCAGTGCGGTGAGAAGGGTCTACAGGCATGGGCTGAGGCTGCCGGCGGTCTGCAGGAAGTGGTGGGCGGCGGTTTCGGCTGATCGGGCGATATGGGGTGACGGCAGCAAGGAGCTGTAGCAGCACTGGTCGGTGGCCGGAGGGGGATCTGGTCGGCAGCGGGTTGGTGGCTGCCGGGAGGAAGGAGAGTGGAGGGGTGAGGCGCTAGGGGACGTCGAAGTTCGGGCTGAGGGAAGGAGTCGGACAACTGGAGATGGGCACAGGGTTTCGGGGATTTACGGTTTCGAGAGGGGAGGGTTACTGTGGGAGAGTGTGGTCATCGAAGGGGTGGCGCGCAGTTGTCGAAGGGTGGCCTGGGAGAGAAGGGAGGAAGAGGGCACTGGTCGGAAGGGAGAAATGGCCGCCGGTGAACTGGACGGAGAGGGGAGAGGGGCTCTTTAGGGTTTCATGGGTTTTCTTTAATTTGGTGAGGTCGTGCGTGAGTGTGATGAGGCCCTGGGGTTTTGGTTAGGTTATAAGAGAGAAGGGGGTGCGTGAGTTGAAGAGCCCTGGGTGATAATGTTTGTTGGGCTGTGAATAGGGTTTTAATAATAATAGAGTTATGTGTGTGAGAAAATAAGCCTGGGGGAGGACAATGCATGCGTACGAAAATAAAAGAAAAACCAAATGAAATTGGCGGCTGGGAGATTAGAAAATGAATTAGGGTTTAAGATGAATATGGAAAGATTTTGATTAAAAGGGAAAGGTTTAAAACTTAGGAGAAATTAGAAAGAAACAAGGAGATTAATTACAATTTAAGAGTGGGATTTAATAGCTATTAACATGGTTAAAAGTCTCCATTCGAAAAATGGAAGGGGGATTTGAATTTGAAATTTGAATTAATTAATTAATGAATTTATATAATAATTAGTTTACTCATGATTATAATTAATTAAAATACATATTAAAACACGTACGTATACGAATACGTATAATAGTAATACGAAATACGAATACGTATTTAATTACAGATACGAAAATCACAAGACAAGATAAAATACGTGCAAAATACGTATTATAAAATACCGGCCGTTATATTCTACACACCTTAAGAACAATTCCGTCCTCGAAATTCTTATCAACCAAGATACGTGGAATAAGTGAATATGGTGTTCACGCCCTTCCTCCTCCAATATACACGCACCACACTCTCCACTACGCTTACACACTATCCATAAATAACAATCATGACATCATACATAAACGCTCAATTAATATTATTAACACCAATAATAATAATAGTAGTAGTAGTAATACTACTACTAACACTAGCTAACGATCATACTTATAATAATACTAACACTCACACATACATTACTAATTATATATCAATAATAATACTAATACACCACAACTAAAGCACAACACAATTCATATAATACCATCATACAATACAATTAAAACCAATATTATCATTAAGACAAATAATTGCACTTTACTATACACACACATCAGCTTACTAACTGCAAGTGTGACATCATCTTGCACACTCACATTATCACTAATACATAATGCACTACCATTTTTTATAATATCAAAATCCCAATCATATTGTTTTACACGTCATATAAGCACATCTCTCAATACTAATACATAAGCACAATCATGTTCAATCAAATAATACCACAATAGTATAATCACTTTACACTTTACGTAATACTGTCTACACACCACATAATACGTATCACTACACACTTATACACCATATATTACACTATACACAAAAATAGACATGTCCTACTTACATGGCACTAGGGCCACTACAATCTACACACCTTAAAATCAAGTCAGTCCTCTGACTTCCTTGAATAGTGCCAACTTATGAATGAGCGGACTAAGGTTACTCTACCCCAGACATACATACACTATAAAAACAATGTACACTCACATTCATACACTTACACATACATCATATATAAATACACGCTACATATTACACACATGTCCATACTTACATTATTACACACCTACCTTATATCTACACAAAACTTAGATACACACATTATATGTTCACATAAGTATACAAAACCATAGTAATTTACATATAGCTAGTATACTATTACATATACACATCCATACATAGTTACAATCATACAATTATGTATACATCCTGGGATACACATGCACATACATCATCCCGTAGAGAAAGTAATACAACATTATAATTCTACTACTATATGTTAATCACACATATTCATACAATATGTATATATATACCTATAGCTAAGCACATACCTATCCACGCACGAGCACACGTCCATATGCACTAATATATAGATCATACGGTAGATACGTACACCCCACATATAAGCACACCTTTTATCATGTACATTACACCCAACATGTACATAACCTTATTAACATACAATTATAAATATTGACAAGTACATTCAAAATACATACACCCTAGTAGGTAGTCAAACACCAATTTTAATACACACAAATATCCCTATAGTGATATAGATATTCACACAAATGTATAAACATAACACTTACTACCCTTCACATGACTATATATATATCACGTATATCATTGAAAATATATATTCAACACAATAGGCAACCATAATCTATTAATATACTAAGGGTATTCACACTCATACATGAGTGGGACACCGAGATCCACACACATGGGTCCACACACACTATATATATACACACTACGATCATCACAATTAATATCAATGGATCTACTATACCTATACCATAAGTACTATAAAGGAAAGGTCAGGCATTACTTGAAATCCCTTGTTCATCAGTCTCAACTTCTGCAGTCGTCATGATGAATGCCTGACACCTCGGCTGGTTTTGCCTCACTTGTTCAAAAATCTTTTGTTGTAGAGCCGGGGGTGGTCCATGCTGAGTAGATCCAGAAGGTTTAGCAGTCATCGGCTTGTTGTTACGATGAGGACAATCACTGATAGCATATGCAGATGTTCGCATACTCCTCCTTGCTTTTCGAATAAACCTAACATATTATCTATGAATATCATTACGAATTTATCTAGGAAATCATAGAAGATAAGATTCATGAGATTCATGAATACAACAAGAGCGTTGGTCACGCTGAATGGCATGATCAACGAACTCATAATGCCCGTACTTGGTCCTAAAAGCTGCCTTGGGCACATCTTCCTTCTTGACCTCACTTGGTGGTATCCGCTCTGGAGATCCAACTTTGAAAATACTCTCGATCCACTAAGCTGGTCAAAGATATTGTCAAAGTGGGGCAACTGGTACTTGTTCTTCACTATGATCTAGTTCAGCTTCCGATAGTCAATGCACATTCTCCTCGATCCATCTTTCTTCTTTACCAACAAGACAGGTGCACCCCAGAGAGATACGCTGGGATGGATGGATCCTTTCTGTAACTGGTCTCCAATTGCTTACGTCGCTCTTTCAGCTCTCAGGAGCCATACGGTAAAGTGCCTTCGAGTTCGGTTGAGTATTCGACTCAAGGTCGATGCTAAATTCTAGAGCTCGGTCAAGCGGCAATCCAGAAATATCCTCCAGGAATACATCTTCGAAATCTCTAATCATTACAGGCTTCTCAGGTTTGACTCATATGGATGCGACGATTACTACGTTCTGCTAGGCCCGAAGTTTGATAGGTCCGAGCGAACGACTAAATGAAACTCCAAAAAATAATATGATCAGAGCTGAGTGAGAAACCACTAAGAAGACACCTAAAATGATATTAACTAGATCTTAGCAAGGGTGTCTAACTAACAAGCATGGGTGTCTAATTAAATCTTCCTACAATCCTGGTCTAATAGGTCTCCCTATCATGCTGAGACAAGGACCTCGGGTAAATTTTGTGTACAAGGTAATTCTAGACTTTTTGGCTAATGATAGTATTTCTATTGTTTTGAAGTTTGCAAATGCATGACCTGCATGGACCAGCACTAAAACTGTAATGCCCTGATTCCTAAAAGCAATGGAAGCGAGAACGTTACGAAGGTCCGCATGAACTGGAGCAGTGAAGCTCGAGTTCACTAAGCGTCTGTGAAAACAACATCATGGCAGGTTTCTTGCATGCATTCAGAACAATAAAAACATTCATTAATTTAAAGCCACATCCAGACGTTTATACACGAAATAAAGCGACAAGGCCTCAACATGGCCCAAGGAAACTATAATAGGGAACATACCCTACTACAAAGAGCTAAATAAAATCTAAAAGAAACAACAACATGACAAGCCTCTAGTCCTGCGCAGGGAGCGACTCCTGGTCAACAAGCTCCTGGCTCTATGTGTCAGCTACCTCAAACATCTCCTTCTCCTAGTAACCTGTCTCGTGATCTGACATACATTCCAAAACATGAATGTATGCCAGCAAGGGTCTTGCAAGTAAAGGTAAGTCGACCCAAGGCAAGGTGTAGGAATACTAAACAATATATGAAGTACTAACAGTTCTAATATCAGAGTTATATAATTAATTAGTAGCAAAGTTATAAGCATGGCAATTCTAAAATTTGAAGTGAGGAACTTCTAAGCATGGCAGTTCTAAAGAATTTAAAATGAGTATTATTGAACATGGCATTCTACAAATAGTATAATATTATTAACATGGCAATTCTAGTGTACAACTGAAGTAACAATAATGAGTTCAAGTTTCGTGTCAATGTTTTCTATCATGTATAGGGTTCTTGCCTTTAAGACATGGTGAGTGAATTGCTTATTCTCACGGGGGTACAACCGTGATTGATGCTACTCACCGCATGTGGATGGTGCTCTTGAAGAGAGGATCCTTTCACATGTTTAGTGGTCGCTCAACCCTAACCCCACCCAAAAGTTGTGCCGGAACACGAGCCAGCCTAGTCGTGTTGCACGAGTCTTGAATTCAAGGTTTCGCCTTTGAGGCACACGAATTCAAGAACTCAAGTATTTTCAAGATGTTCCACTAATGTCCATTCTAGCAACGTGTGCAAAAGAAAGGTGTGAAGCATATGATCATATCAAATTCAGCATTTTCATGGATTACAACATTCTAAAACAAATTAAACAATGAAATTAATTGGTTGTTTATTAAACATACTGTAATCAAATATTTTTCGTTACCTACTCTTGAATCTTAAACATGCGATATTTTACGTCAATGTGTCACAATTTAAGTATGGAGCGTCATGGTACTTTTTGTGAACGTCATTTCACGAGTCAATTTGTTGTTATTCAGCTTTAAGTGAAAAAGACAATTTAAACATTAAACATCAATAGTTTATAACAATTCGCATGCTTGCCTGATTTCATAAACTTGGTGTCGTTGGGTTTGTCTTGACGAGCACTATGCGACGGTATGACCGGTTCTCTGATTTGATTAAACATACATTCAAGTTAGGTTCTTCCCGACATATTAACATGTTAAACAACCCTTACGTCGTCTAATAATTCGGTTTTTATTAGGTTCTCTATCCTACGATGTGAGTTATAGATTAGTAAGGGATGACTACTAACCATTGACGCAACAAAGGGGCAGCAGCAGGGCGGACAACGACTGCGACATGGAGAAGTTCACCGGGCTTGTAGTTGGTAGATCTGGCGGTTATGGGAACATGGCGGCTACCGACTGGGGCTGGTGGCCAGAGAGGGCTGAGGGGATGGAATTGCGGCGAGAAGGGTCTGTATGCATGGGCTGAGGTTGCCGACGGCCTGCAGGCAGCGGTGGGCGGCGGTTTCGGCCGACAGGGTAGCAGGGGGTGACGATAGTAGGGAGCCGCATCAGCTCTGGTTGGTGGCCGAATGGGCATCTGGTCGGCAGTGGGTTGGTGGCCACCGGGAGGAAGGAGAGTGGAGGGGCGAGGCACTGGGGGACGCTGGAGTTCGGGCTGAGGGAAGGAGTTGGACAACTGGAGATGGGCTTAGGGTTTCGGGGGTTTAGGGTTTCAAGAGGGGAGGGTTGCTGTGGGAGAGTGTGGTCACCAGAGGGGTGGTGCACAGCTGTCGGAGGGTGGCCTGGGAGAGAAGGGAGAAAGAGGTCGTTGGTCGGAAGGGGGAGATGGCCGCCGGTGAACTGGATGGAGCGTTGAGAGGGACTCTTTAGGGTTTCATGGGTTTCTTTAATTTGGTGAGGCTGTGTGTGAGTGTGATGAAGGCCCTGGGTTTTAGGTTAGGATATAAGAGAGAAGGGGTTGATCGGCTCATATTGTACACCTTTTTTTGCATATCTGTAACGGTCGCTTTCCGACCTTACGATTTTTCTGCGTGCACGTGCTTTATCGTGCACGTATTTTTTGGCTATTTCTGAGCTCCGGCATATGCGATGCGATATGTCGTTGCGATCGTTTTGGGGTGTTGGATTTTATTGTAAATTTTTGGGAACGTCGTTTCATGGCTCGTTTTCTCGCAAAACGACTTTGAACGATAGGGGCGTTTTAGTCTTTTGACTCAAAATGCCGTTTCCAATTTTACGTAAATTCTTGGTAGGCATTACGCATGATCAGGTTCCCTAAACTGTCTCTCTATCTTCCCCTAGACTTACCCCTAACTGTACACCCCCATCCCTTGCCCCTCACCCATTTAACCCTTAATTTAGGTCTATTTAGCTAGCCATTACCCTATTTTATAATAATTTAACCCTAACACTAGCTTTAACCCTAATCCCTAACCCTAAATATTCGAGCCGCCGCCTAAAACCAAAATTTCCCCAGTTCCCCGTTTCCCTCTCCCTCCGATCGCCGGCGGATCTCCCTGCGGCCGGTGATCCGCGACGTCAGAGCCCCTCCCGACGCCGATCTCCCTCGCTCCACGGCCACCTCACGACCCCATCGCGCCGCCGTGACCGCACAGACCCCGATCGCGGCGAGATCTTCTCCGCCGCTGCAGCTCCCCGCTGCCGCCACGATCCACGACGCCCCGCCGCGATTCACCGCCCTCGCGCCCCGTCGCCTCCACTTGACGCCGCACCGGCGTCCCCGAGCCCCGATCGCCGTCGTGACAGCTCGAGGTCCCCGCGACACCGCCGCCTCATCTCCCCTCTCTTCCACGGTGAGACCGCCGCCTGCCTTTGATCGCCGCGGCCGCCTGTCTTCGCGAGCCCGCCGGCCGTCGCTGCGCTCCCCGCACACAGCGCCGCCGCCGCTGACCCCAACCCCCGTGCAGCGCCGATCTCCGCCCACGTCCTCCTCCTCAGCGCCGCGCCTCCCCTGCGAACCCCGACCACCGTGGTCGACTTCCGACCGTCGCAAGCCCCCAGTCCGATCTCCCCGTCGCTGCAGACCTCCCTCCGGCGACATCAACTCTCGCCGCCCTCGCGGATCTCCCCACCACGATCCGACCGCCGTGACCCTCCGCACGGTCCGCGGCCAAAATCTCGCTGCCATCGCTCTACGGCTTCTGCACAGCGCGCCGCTGTGACTCACCGCACCGGCCACGCAGCCGTTGCACAGCTTTTCCGCCGCTGTGCCGCCTGTCTGCCTGATTTTGCCGCTGTGCCGCCTGCTGCGCTCCACGCAGCACCGCTCGCCCCGATATCTGCCGTTGCCGCCTGTTTCCTGACGCCCCAAGCCGCGTGCACGGCCGTGATCAATGACCGAGATCTGCCTGCAGCCTCCCCGCGACACTAGCTCGCTGTTTCGTCGTTGGACAAATCATGCTCACTGCCCACACTCCGTCCACTGCCCGGACAAGTCTCACTATGCTACCCGTAGTCGAGACAATGCAGACACCGTAGTTTCCCTGCAGATCAGACGCTACGTCCGCACCACTCCAGACACCGGAGAGGTTGGTTTTCCTGAAGCTCGTAGCGCAACCCCCACCATAGCTATAAGCAAACCCTAAACTAAAAGTCGACAACTTTAATTAAATTTACTTTTTGCTCTTTTAAAACGTTGTGCAAATGTAGAAAATCGACGACTGGACTTTTTGAATGTGCACATAGGATAGAATCGTCGAATAGGGCTGAACATCAAAAAATGTGACTTCTGACGAATAGGGTAGTCCCGATAACCTAGACACAAACCATAATAGGAATTTCTGAAAACGAGGCCTGACACCGTCGACGTGACACTATTTCAGACGGACTTTTGCTGACGAGACGCTTGGACGAGACGCTTCGGGGAGACGACACACTCGCCACCGCAGGAAAGTGTATCCACTTGCACTTTTGGCCGTGCTTTGGCCCTAGATTGTTAGAACTGTTAACTGTGAACAAAGAGAACCGGACGTGAAATGATAGCGTCCGGGACGCCCTTGACGGCTCAGACTTGACGACGAAGTCTGAGCCCGACAACAACAACTTTTGACATCATAGGACTATCTTGTGTGTGAGTGCGTGTGGACACCCTAGAATAACCTTTCCTGTCTTGTCACGTCCCGTCCCGTCTTGCATAGCCCATAGGGCAATAGGGCACTCTCCGAATGATCCCTTGTCTTGTTACACAGCCCAGAGGGCAATAGGGCACTCTCCGAGTGATCCCTTGTCTTGTTACACAGCCCAGAGGGCAATAGGGCACTCGCCAAGCTAGAGCGAGTGATCCCTTGTCTTGTCACGTCTTGAATACTTAGGTTTTGGGTAGGGTTGAGCGTGCGGACGGTAAGAGGGTCTGATCCCCCTCGAACCGTAGGGCGTGAACCCTTTCGTGTCACACTTGTCTTGTCTTGTCCCGCCATGTCCCAATTTGTCTTGACACCTGTTAGGCTAGTCCCGTGGTTGGTAGCACACGCTACGGCTACTACTTGTCACGTTTTACTTTCTTGCTGCGTTTACTGTCTTTTGTTCTTCTGTTTTAACCTCAGCATGCTAATCAACAAGTAAACCGTTGTTAAATAGTCGATACACTTGCAGTTTGGTCTGACCCTTTTTGTAGACCTTACCTGACGTACAGTTCCTTCTTTTGGTGCTGTACGTCAGGTGTTAAGACAGAGTTCGTGTAACGCCCCACTTCCCAAAAGACACTGGAAGCGAGAACGTTACACGGCCCGCTTGAACTGGAGCGGTGAAGATCAAGTCTAATAAGCGTCTGTGATAAAAACACAGAAGAGGTCCTTGCATTTGCGTATCAGAACAATCAGAACATTCAAAGATAAATGCCACATCCAGATATATAATGCATACACGAAATTACAAGACAAGCCACATCAGGGCCAAAAAGAACTACAACAAGACACTAATCCTACTACAAGGTACTAAAACTAAAATTCAAAGTAGTGACGAAAGAGGCTCTAGTCTTCCGCAGAAAGCAGCTCGGCGTCTACGGTAAACTCTGGCTCTCTAAGTTAGGCGTCACGAACGGATCCTCTGGATACTCAAGCTCAGAATCTGACATACATCCACAAAAATGAATGTATGTCAGCAAGGGGTCTGCAAGAAAAGATTAGCAAAACAAGACAAGATATACGACAGATATGAATTTACGAAGCATTTAATATTTTAAGGAAATGACTGCAGCAATTTAACATTTAACAATTTTAGTGAAACATGACAAGCACTCCTAACATGCAGTTCTAGACGTTTGCAAGTTTAAAGTTGGGACTTTCTCTGAGTTCATTAGCATTTCAATTATCAAGATGACCAAGTTAGCGTTGCAAGTTCTTATGTCAAGAGTTAGCATTCTAATCTAGGGTTCACGCCTTTATGTCGTGATGAGAAGGTCGTTCCTCTCACGGGGGCTTACCGTGATTGACGCTAACCCATCGCGTGCAGGTGGTGCTCTTGAGGAGAGTACCTTTCATACGCCCAGTGGCCGCTCAACCCTAACCCCACCCAAAAGTTTGCTGGAACACGATCCAGCCTAGTCGACTCACACGACATCACGATATCACGATACCGCCTTCGAGGCGCACGATTTTCACGATGTCAAAACTTGTTAATCATTTCCAAACTTACAGAAATTTAACGTTATCAATGTTAATCTGTTATAACAACATTTCTAATAAGCAGGAGTGGGTTGAAACAATTTATACAATAATTTAAAAGATGTTTGCACATGGGTTTCCGTTGAAACTGATACAGAAACAAATTTTCTTCCTAGTTATTTAAAATTAAAACATAATGTGTGATATGCCGTTGGATCACAAATTTCGTCCAGATTATCATGGCATCGTTTTCATGCGTCATTTCACGTTTAGTTTTCAAGTTACACATCAATAACTAAAAGTGACACAAAAGTTCCGAAACTTCAAAAATTCATATCTAATTGTATACTTGCCTGTTTTCGACGTTCTTGGTGTCGTTGGAATCGTCTCGACGAGTACTACGCTACGGAGGGTTTGGTTCGCTGTTTTGGAAAAACATGAAATCAGTATAGTTATTTTTCGTTCAGGACATATTTGCAAATAGCCCCTACGACGTCTAATCGCCCAGTTTTTATTAGGTTCTCTACTTTACGGTGTGGGTTATGAGTTATAGGTAGGGGTACTAACCGTTAAGCAGCGAGTGGGGCAGCGACAGTGATACGTGCGCCGTCTACGGTCTGAACTTGTTACGGCAGCGAGGAAGACGACGAGTAGCGGCGTCTGGGAACTCCGCAGGTAGTAGTGAAGATTTACAGCGAATCCCCGGGTTGTCGACATCAGATTTGAGGCAAGCGGCACGTGCACGGTGCCAAACAGCGACGTCGAGCTTTCGGGAAGGAGGGAGAGGCCGCATGTTCGAGTGTGCGGCTCCCGGGCTTCTCGCGAGGAGGAGGAAAGTTGCAGGACTTGGGGTTGCAGCTGCTGTTGATCAGAACAGCGGGGAGAGGGTGGCTTGAGCTCGCGGAGGGAGGGTTTAGGGTTGCTCGGATGTGGCGCATGGCATGCGGAAGATCTGCGTGCCCTTAAGGTTAAAGGGCGGCCGAGATGAGGGAGAGGGAAGAAGAACATGTGGCGGCTGAGGCTGTGGGTGGTCGGAGCGGGGGTGCTGCGAGGAGAAGAAAGGAGGAGGAGGGGCCGTGGGTTGTGGGTTGTTGTTGGGCGCCGGAGCTCCGGTGAGGGGCGTTGCCATGCTCACTGATTGGGGAGGAGGCCGCTCGCACGCGTGGGGATGGAGAGAAGATGACAGGGGGCTTAGGGCGCTCGGACATGGGGAGGAGGCCGCCGGGTTCGAGTGTTGCGGGTTTGCCGTAAGCAAGGGGAAGAGGAGAGGGGGCGGCTGTGAAGATTAGATCTAGGGTTTTTAAAAGAATAGGGGCGGCTGGCTTGTGTGTATGTGGAAAGAACATAGGGTTTATATTAATAGGGTTAGGGCTGGTGACCCTAGGGTTTGATATAGCTGTGTGTGTTAGCCTGGGGTTGCTTTTATATAGCTTGGTTTGTGGGGTTGTGCAAAGTGCAATACGCGAGTAGCTAATAGGGTCTGTTGGGTTATTATTTTACAGCCATATGAAGCCTAGCTCTTAGAGTTTTTGGTTGTTCTTTATATATATATATATATATATATATATATATATATATATATATATATATATATATAAAAGAGTTGGGATGTGTCGAGAACAGTACGTGAAGGGCCTAGTGTTATAAAAGTTCTCCTATTTTTTTAACTGATGTGTCTGTGTGCGCATAGTGCCGTAATGGGTAGATGAAATGGGGAGAGGTTGTGACATGGGGAGAACGGGTCAGGGGAAAAGATGTTGGGATATTAGGAGATAGGTTTAGATTTGTTTCAATTTTTAAAAACTTGATTCTAACAGATTTGATAGTATTTATTTTTTCTTCTCCTTGTTATTAAAATTTGATTCATTTTGAAGGTTGTCGCCCTAGTAATTAGGTTGGTTTGTTTAATAATTTGCATTAAGGGTACAGATTCGTAATAGAGAAAAACACTTGAACTCTCCAATTTTATAAAAAGAAATATGTTTTACTGATTATAATGCTATAGCAGAGTGGTCCCATGACATTCCAAGAATTACGACGAAGGTATCGGAGCTTCCGCGCCTCGGAGAGGATCGTAGATACGGGGTCCAGCTACGCGTCTAGGCTACGAAACAACAACAATAAAACCAAATACGAAAACACTCATACAAAACAACATACGCACTAAAATACGCACGGCCGGAAAGTGGCCGTTACATCCTACCCACCTTAAGAAAAATTCAGCCCTCGGAATTTCCCAGAATTTTGAGTACCTTAGATAGATACCGATAAAACTTGTACATCTCGTCGTATTTCTACGAGGTAAACTCTGATTTGAAAAAAAAACTACGAGACAGAGAAATGAAATTAAGTCAGGAATCGGTACAGGTAAGGTGGTCAAGATTTAGTTCAAGATGGGTTCGGATGTCGATGCCCTATCGATGACCTAACTATTAGTGGACGAGTAACATAACTACGTACGACTACTAATGAATTTGCACCGAAGTGTTTAGGATAAGGGTGAGTGGAAAAGTACAAACCTATAACTGCCATTCTAAGTTTCCGACTTAATGAATGCTAACCGGTAACTTCAATGAAGCGTTCCTCAAATAAGGCATCACTACTCCTCTCATCACTGAATAACGCTACAATTATAATCACATCCTAACACTTAACTATAGATCAATCAATACCGCCCAAATTCTAACTCAAAGTTCTTACTTTAAAATAATGAATATTTTACACCAACAACCTTACTAAATATCACTAAACAATATCCTTCTGTAAATTCCATCACTTCTTCACTTATCATTTGTTATCAGAGCAGTAACATTTCATGGGAAATTTCTAATGTATAATTCCTCCGTAGCCAAATCCTTCAAACCGGTTTATTCTTATCCGCCGTCTTATCCATTAACGTGTCATCATCTCATTCATCGTCTAACTTAACATGTAGCACTATAATTGATGACATCGTCCAAGTTCAATCTTACCCTTATATCAATCAATCGCTATAACGATGCCCTACCAATTAATATTCTATGACAACAAGTATAAATACGCCTAGCATACTTCGCCATTTACAATCAAGAATTTTCATATTCCCAATACCTTCTTCATCGTGATGACTCATAAATTTATTCACCATAATTACTGAACTATTACATCACATCTTTTCATTTCCTATATATCTTACCCTAAGCAATTCTAGATTCATCCACACAACTATCCGTTCATATCAACACATCGTATCATTTCCAAAACCTTCATCATTCTACCCGTATAATCAAGTTTTGTTACTTTAAATACTTTACTCCTTATCATCGTCACCATAGATAGTATTATACTTTCATAGCTACTCTTAGCTGTTACTCATCTTCCCGTGTACAATTCTTTCACCAAGAATACTTTATTGGATCCGTTACGCACATGTATTATCAAAAATAAGTCTTGAACACCTCATTCTCTGTATCACCTCATAAATTGGAGTAATCTAAGTTATTTGTGTTCATAACCAACTAATCCTAACTATACCTTTTATAATCTCAAACTACGCATATCTGTAAATAAAATCCCATAATAGTATTGATCATATCCAATATTCTAACATTATAACGAACAACGAAATTAACCCACTGATGATGGATTAAAATGGAAGGTAACATTTAAAGGATTATAACGAATTTTAAACTGGATTCGCTAAAGTCGAAATAAGCTGCTAAAAACTAATGTGATGGCTAGATAATAGTAAAGAATCCGAAGTCGAATGGCGGTTATGTGATATAAGATAAAACGTTAAATATTATTAGTCAAATAATTGACGACAGTAATACAATGAGCATAGTGATGTAGTGATTTGTTTTGTGAATGTAAATGGAGATAGATTTGGACAAAAATTTTGATATATAAATACGATGAATACCCAACTGACACTTTGAAAAATTGGAGTTCTATTTAGTATAGAAAAGTACTTTAAAATATGTACGATAAGTTGTTTTGAATTTCAATAGTATTGCAAGAAAAGAAATGATATATTGAATTAGCGAAATGGAAATAAGGTTTTAAAAAGAAGTTTGTTATATGAAGAAAGTAGAGTCAACATAGAAATACAGATGATATAGGTTAGAAAAATCGTTACGAGATAGTAATTAAAGATTTTGTCAAGAGAACTGCATATCAAGATTGAGTTTAAATCAACTGAAAATAGGAAATCTAAGTATATAATAAAGATTTTCAAAGGAAATAAACTGGTGAGGAATCCAATAAAAGGGCTATTTGAAGCACTTTAAAAATATTCGGGATATACAATGGGGAATATTCAAGAGATTAATGATGATTGTTATGGAGGGATCACGCGAATCGAGGGCAGGGAATAGAATTGAATGATCAAAGCGCAAATACGATTAGGAAATAAATTTGCGAATTTGCTACGATGGAATCCTACGATCACTATGATGAAAGTGTAAAGATTAAAAAAAATCAGGGGGAAAATAATCATTGGGTCGACTAAGGTTTAGCACTAAGGTCCTTCAACGAACTAGACTGCGATAGGGAAGCCGAGGTAAGGGTTCGTTGAGGATCGAGATCGAGATCTTATAAATCTGGAATATCCTACGCTTCGAAGTCTACTCATTGTAGGCGCCTTGGGTTCGACTTGTACGGATACGACGATCGCTACGTTCGGTTGGGCCCTAGATTCGATAAATCTAAGCGAATGACTAACAAAACTATTATGGTCAGAGCTGGATGATCAATCGCTAGGGCGACTCCCAAGATGATAATACTAATTCGTGGCAAGGATATCTAACTAACGAGTACGAGCGTCTAACTAACTCATCATATTATCATGGTATTGGGTTCCTATCGCTGAGACAAGTATTCGAGTAATTTTGCGTACGAAATAATTCTGGATGTTTTGGCTAATGAAAAGTGTTCTCATTGTTCTGAATTTCGCAGTTGCAGGATCTACATGGGCCACCACTAAAACCTGTAACGCCCCGCTTCCCAAAAGACACTGGAAGCGAGAACGTTACACGGCCCGCTTGAACTGGAGCGGTGAAGCTCAAGTCCAATAAGCGTCTGTGATAAAAACACAGAAGAGGTCCTTGCATTTGTGTATCAGAACAATCAGAACATTTAAAGATAAATTCCACATCCAGATATATAATGCATACACGAAATTACAAGACAAGCCACAGCAGGGCCAAAAAGAACTACAACAAGACACTAATCCTACTACAAGGTACTAAAACTAAAATTCAAAGTAGTGATGAAAGAGGCTCTAGTCTTCTGTAGAAAGCGGCTCGGCGTCTACGGTAAACTCTGGCTCTCTAAGTCAGGCGTCACGAACGAATCCTCTGGATACTCAAGCTCAGAATCTGACATACATCCACAAAAATGAATGTATGTCAGCAAGGGGTCTGCAAGAAAAGATTAGCAAACCAAGACAAGATATACGACAGATATGAATTTACGAAGCATTTAATATTTTAAGGAAATGATTGCAGCAATTTAACATTTAACAATTTTAGTGAAACATGACAAGCACTCCTAACATGCAGTTCTAGACGTTTGCAAGTTTAAAGTTGGGACTTTCTCTGAGTTCATTAGCATTTCAATTATCAAGATGACCAAGTTAGCATTGCAAGTTCTCATGTCAAGAGTTAGCATTCTAATCTAGGGTTCATGCCTTTAGGTCGTGATGAGAAGGTCGTTCCTCTCACGGGGCTTACCGTGATTGACGCTAACCCACCGCGTGCGGGTGATGCTCTTGAGGAGAGTATCTTTCATACGCCCAGTGGCCGCTCAACCCTAACCCCACCCAAAAGTTTGTCGGAACACGAGCCGGCCTAGTCGACTCACACGACATCACGATATCACGATACCGCCTTCGAGGCGCATGATTTTCACGATGTCAAAACTTGTTAATCATTTCCAAACTTACAGAAATTTAACGTTATCAATGTTAATCTGTTATAACAACATTTCTAATAAGCAGGAGTGGGTTGAAACAATTTATACAAGAATTTAAAAGATGTTTGCACATGGGTTTCCATTGAAACTGATACAGAAACAAATTTTCTTCCTAGTTATTTAAAATTAAAACATAACGTGTGATATGCCGTTGAATCAAAAATTTCGTCCAGATTATCATGGCATCATTTTCATGCGTCATTTCATGTCTAGTTTTCAAGTTACACATCAATAACTAAAAGTGACACAAAAGTTCTGAAACTTCAAAAATTCATATCTAATTGTATACTTGCCTGTTTTCGACGTTCTTGGTGTCGTTGGAATCGTCTCGACGAGTACTACGCTACGGAGGGTTTGGTTCACTGTTTTGGCAAAACATGAAATCAGTATAGTTGTTTTTCATTCAGGACAGATTTGCAAATAGCCCCTACGACGTCTAATCGCCCAGTTTTTATTAGGTTCTCTACTTTACGGTGTGGGTTATGAGTTATAGGTAGGGGTACTAACCGTTAAGCAGCGAGTGGGGCAGCGACAGTGATACGTGCATCGTCTACAGTCTGAACTTGTTGCAGCAACGAGGAAGACGACGAGTAGCGGCGTCTGGGAACTCCGTAGGTAGTAGTGAAGATTTATAGTGGATCCCCGGGTTGTCGATGTCAGATCTGAGGCAAGCGGCACGTGCACGGTGCCAAACAGCGACGTCGAGCTTTCGGGAAGGAGGGAGAGGCCGCAGGTTCGAGTGTGCGGCTCCCGGGCTTCTCGCGAGGAGGAGGAAAGTTGCAGGACTTGGGGTTGCAGCTGCTGTTGATCAGAACAGTGGGGAGAGGGTGGCTTGAGCTCGCGGAGGGAGGGTTTAGGGTTGCTCGGATGTGGCTCATGGCCCGCAGAAGATCTGCGTGCCCTTAGGGTTGAAGGGCAGCTGAGACGAAGGAGAGGGAAGGAGAACATGTGGCGGCTGAGGCTGTGGGTGGTCGGAGCGGGGGTGCTGCGAGGTGAAGAAAGGAGGAGGAGGGGGGCCGTGGGTTGTGGGGTGTTGTTGGGCGCCGGAGCTCCGGTGAGGGGCGTTGCCGTGCTCACTGACTGGGGAGGAGGCCGCTCGTGCGCGTGGGGATGGAGAGAAGATGACATGGGGCTTAGGGCGCTCGGACATGGGGAGGAGTCTGCCGGGTTTGAGTGTTGCGGGTTTGCCGTGAGCAAGGGGAAGAGGAGAGGGGCGGCTGTGAAGATTAGATCTAGGGGTTTTAAAAGAATAGGGGCGGCTGGCTTGTGTGTAGGGGGAAAGAACATAGGGTTTATATTAATAGGGGTAGGGCTGGTGACCCTAGGGTTTGATATAGCTGTGTGTGTTAGCCTGGGGTTGCTTTTATACAGCTAGGTTTGTGGGGTTGTGCAAAGTGCAGTACACGAGTAACTAATAGGGTCTGTGGTTATTATTTTACAGCCATATGAAGCCTAGCTCTTAGAGTTTTTGGTTGTTCTTTATATATATATATATATATATATATATATATATATATATATATATATATATATATATATATATATATATATATATATATATATATATATATATATATATATATATATATATATATATATATATATATATATATATATAAATATAAGAGTTGGGATGTGTGGAGAATAGTACGTGAAGGGCCTAGTGTTATAAAAGTTCTCATATTTTTTTAACTGCTGTGTCTGTGCGCGCATAGTGCCGTAATGGGTAGAGGAAATGGGGAGAGGTTGTGACGTGGGGAGAACGGGTCCGGGGAAAAGATGTTGGGATATTAGGAGATAGGTTTAGATTTGTTTCAATTTTTAAAAACTTGATTCTAACAGATTTGATAGTATTCATTTTTTCTTCTCCTTGTTACTAAAATTTGATTCATTTTGAAGGTTGCCGCCCTAGTAATTAGGTTGGTTTGTTTAATAATTTGCATTGAGGGTACAGATTCGTAACAGATAAAAACACTTGAACTCTCCAATTTTATAAAAAGAAATATGTTTTACTGATTATAATGCTATAGCAGAGTGGTCCCACGACATTCCAAAAATTACGACGAAGGTATCGGTGCTTTCGCGCCTCGGAGAGGATCGTAGATACGGGGTCCAGCTACGCGTCTAGGCTACGGAACAACAACAATAAAACCAAATACGAAAACACTTACGCACTAAAATACGCACGGTCGGAAAGTGGCCGTTACAGTTCGTGGACGAGGCAGACTTACCGGAGTACGTAAAGCCCGAGGACGTCGACCCGGAGGATGTACCTGACGAGCACCAGACTTAGACGTTTCCCACCGTCGCGGACATTCAGAGGTTCTACTTTTAGCTTCTCTCTTTCGGCAGTTGTTGCCATGCTTAGGCTTCCTTCTTTTTAGACTTTTGTACCCGCTGGATATTAACCTTTATACTAATGAATGCAACTTTCTTTCTGTACTTCTATTGTTTCGAACTTTATAAATGCAAGAACCTGAAAATTTTAAAATGGTACCCCCTACAGACGCTTATTGGGTCTGAGCTTCACAGCTCCGGCCTAAGCGGGCCTTAGTCACGCTTCGCCTCCGTATTTTTGGGAAGCGGGGTCTGACAGGTTTTAGTGGTGGCCCATGTAGGTCATGCAAAAGTTCGGAACAACAAGAGTACCGCATTCATTTAATATACAGGTACACGTCTAATTTAGGGTTTCCAAATCTTACATAGTAGGAAGACTTAGGTAGACGTCCCAATTTGATAGTCAGACGCCTTGGTTAAGATTTAGTCAACCTCGTCCTAAAATACCTTAGTGGCCCACCCCTGACTCTGACCGTGTTAGATTTCTAGAGCCCTTCTTTTAGTCGTTCGCTTGGGCCCATCGACTTCAGGCCCAGCAGAACTAACCTTGATTCCCTTCGGAACCTCCCCATTAGATCCTGGTTACAGTCTAGCTCATTAGTAAATCTTAGCGTCGAGCTCTCCTGATCTTTAGACGACCCGATAATTAGAATCCCTGACTTCTAGCGTCTTCCTGATCATTACCCTTTCATGTTATCGACCGTAGAGTTCCATCTTAGCTTCATGAATCATATCCTAAGTGAATCCATCATGCGATCATTTTCCTTTCTACCGATTCACGTGATCATTTCTGACGAGTATCGCTGATCCTTCGAGTCTTTTTACTTTGCCAATTCTGCTTCCTCTAAAGGTATTTTCGAAATTCCTTATTAAGTCCTTCGCTCAGCTTAATTTCTTTGAAACCCTCTTGGTCGTAAATTTTTGTTGTTACTATCTCGTGCTTATTTTCAAAACGGTATCTCTCATATTTTCAGTTTTAAAACCTCGTTAACATTCTGATAATTCAATTTATACTTTTTCTGGACTACAAGATCTATTTCTAATCACTTACCTTACATACTTTTTAAAATATTTTCTAAACTAGAGGGAACTCCAATTATTTTATTATTATTATTATACCAGATCTATGTTCTTCGTGATCACATTTCAAAATCTTTGTGTAAACCTATCTTCATTTGCAAAACAATCGTTTCTCACCCTACCCATCCTTCCTTCGTCTTACTTTTTCCAAAATTTTAAATTGCTACATCTGCTCACTTTTAAGTATATATATATATATATATATATATATATATATATATATATATATATATATATATATATATATATATAAAGGTATATGATACCATATTTTGCACAAAATCTTTCATCGTTAAATCATTTTTTGCAATATTTTTGTCCCGTCCATCCGATTATCTTCTTATCCTCGCCTTACCTGACTTCGTTCTTTCGATCTTGTTTCGTGTCGTTTTTGGTTTCGGTCTCCCTCTTGTATGTAGACATCAGCGCTTGTAGTTGCCTATGTCATCCCTAGCTAGTAGTGGGCCCTTTGGTTTGTGATGTTGTCGTGATGTATATATAGGTATAGTGTGTAGACCTGTATAAGTGTGTTACCTTTAGGATCTTGATGATCGTCTCTTGTGTCTTGTATGCATACTCAGTGTGGTCCATGACATACATATGGAGTTGTCTGAAAGATGGTATTCACATTTGTGTGGACAACGTCATAGCAGACAATTCCTTAGACTTAGTCTTTCGTACTATTGGACTGTTTATCTTGGCTGCATGTGATTGTATCAAAACTTCTTGTTTTCCTTTAAACCAAATCTTTAAGGTTTTCGAAACTAGCTCTCGAGATCACAAACCACTTATCCTTCCTCAACCATTACCACAACTCCACACGTTTTTTTCCAAATGTTTTAAAAGGTGTCATTGGCCTTAAGTTTCCCTTTCTCTTCTCTTCTTTCTCCCTTAGAAATTTTATGTTTATGGTTGTAATATTATTGGGACTAGCTATTATCATTATAGGATTTTGTTTGCGGGTAGGCTCAGGGTGAGATGAGATTTATTATAGCAACGATTGGTTGATTTTTGAACACAAAGATATTAGACTAGATTTCTTCCGGATGAAAAGAACTCTGATTGGATGAAATTATGTATAGGTAGATGAGTACTTGATCGATCTGCAACTTGAATGAGTAGTAGATAGGATTAGCTATAATGTATGGTATGATTTAGAGTGCCCATGAAATGATGAAAACATTTGGAGCGTTAAGACATGAGTATTAAGTTAACGTGAGAAGACATTGGGAATAACACGACGTGTTGAGATGAACGGATGGTTGGGTAGGCGGACTTAAATTGGTTGGGATTAGTTATAGTGAGTAGGATGAGATGTGATTCTGATAGTTCAATTATTTGGCGGATGAATTTATGGGAAGTTATGACAAGGAATGTATTAAGGACACCGCGATTGTTGATTTGCGAAAGGTATGATGAGATAGACAAATGTTCGTCTTGGATTGGTGATCGACTAGAACATAAGTTTAGCGATTGATTAATATTGGGAAGAGATTGAGAAAAATTAAGGATGTTATCGAGCGATGATGTTTAGTGGAGTGGTATGGTAAGAGAAGATGATTATTATTCTTTTATGAGGACTTGGAGTTGGGAATTTAACAGCAGTAATGGGTCCGTAGTCAGGTGTTAGGATGTGAGTTTGGTCATGGCATTACTCAGAGACGGGTTAGGATGGATTATTTGAGGAACGATATTGAAGTTATAAGATTAGAGATCATGGTGTGGAAGAAGGGACTTATAAGCTTAAGTTATCATTGATTTTATAATTATTATTAGTATAAGTGATTCCGAGTACAGAATCCTTTCTAAGGTGGGTAGAATGTAACGGTCGCTTTCCGACCTTACGATTTTTCAGCGTGCACGTGCATTATCGTGCACGTATTTTTTTTGGCTATTTCTGAGCTCCGGCATATGTGATGCGATATGCCATTGCGATCGTTTTGGGGTGTTGGATTTTATTGTAAATTTTTGGGAACGTCGTTTCACGGCTCGTTTTCTCGCAAAACGACTTTGAACGATAGGGGCGTTTTAGTCTTTTGACTCAAAACGCCGTTTCCAATTTTACGTAAATTCTTGGTAGGCGTTACACACGATCAGGCTCCGTAGATCTGTGCGTCTCGTCTCCACGATCGCCCGATATTTTCGGATTATTTTTCTGATGCCCGGATTAAGAGATATCGCCCGGAATAACCTCGACCGTCGATTTTTCCCCAATCAGATTCAAATTTCGAATTTTGTTGCCAAATCTGGCGATATCTGGCTAAATCCCTTATTTTAATCTGTTTTAATATTTTCCTAAACTGTCTCTCTATCTTCCCCTAGACTTACCCCTAACTGTACACCCCTATCCCTTGCCCCTCACCCATTTAACCCTTAATTTAGGTCTATTTAGCTAGCCATTACCCTATTTTATAATAATTTAACCCTAACCCTAGCTTTAACCCTAATCCCTAACCCTAAATCTTCGAGCCGCCGCCTAAAACCAAAATTTCCCCCGTTCCCCGTTTCCCTCTCCCTCCGATCGCTGGCGGATCTCCCCGCGGCCGGCGATCCGCGCCGTCAGAGCCCCTCCTAACGCCGATCTCCCTCGCTCCACGGCCACCTCACGACCCCGTCGCGCCGTCGCAACCGCACAGACCCCGATCGCGGCGAGATCTTCTCCGCCGCTGCAGCTCCCCGCTGCCGCCGTGATCCACGGCGCCCCGCCGCGAATCACCGCCCTCGCGCCCCGCCGCCTCCGCTCGACGCTGAACCGGCGTCCCCGAGCCCCGATCGCCGCTGTGACAGCTCGAGGTCCCCGCGACGTCACCTCCTCCTCTCCCCTCTCTTCCACGGTGAGACCGCCGCCCGCCTTTGATCGTCGCGGCCGCCTGTCTTCGCGAGCCCGCCGGCCGTCGCTGCGCTCCCCACACACAGCGCCGCCGCCACTGACCCCGACCCACATGCAGCGCCGATCTCTGCCCACGTCCTCCCACTTAGCGTCGTGCCTCCCCTGCGAACCCCGACCGCCGTGGTCGACTTCCGACCGCCGCAACCCCCCAGTCCGATCTCCCCGTCGCTGCAGACCTCCCTCCGGCGACATCAACTCTCGTTGCCCTCGTGGATCTCCCCGCCACGATCTGAACGCCATGACCCTCGCACGGTCTGCGGCCAAAATCTCGCCGCCCTCGCTCCACGGCTTCTGCACAGTGCGCCGCTGTGACTCACCGTACCGGCCACGCAGCCGCCGCGCATCTTTTCCGCCGCTGTGTCGCCTGTCTGCCTGATTTCGCCGCTGTGCCGCCTGCTGTGCTCCACACATCACCGCTCGCCCTGATATCTGCCGTTGCCGCCTGTTTCCCGATGCCCCAAGCCGCGTGCACGGCCGTGATCAACGACCGAGATCTGCCTGTAGCCTCCCCGCGATGCTAGCTCACGGTTTCGCCGTTGGAAAAATCGTGCTTGCTGCCCACACTCCGTCCGCTGCCTGGACAAGTCTCACTACGCTACCCGTTGTCGAGACAACGCAGACGTCGCAGTTTCCCTGCAGATCAGACGCTACGTCTGCACCACTCTAGACACCGGAGAGGTTGGTTTTCCCGAAGATCGTAGCGCAACCACCACCATATCTATAAGCAAACCCTAAACTAAAAGTCGACAACTTTAATTAAATTTACTTTTCGCTCTTTTAAAACGTTGTGCAAATGTAGAAAATCGACGATTGGAATTTTTGACTGTGCACATAGGATAGAATCGTCGAATAGGGCTGAACATCAAAAAAATGTGACTTCTGACGAATAGGGTAGTCCCGATAACCTAGACACGAACCCTAATAGAAATTTCTGAAAACGAGGCCTGACACCGTCGACGTGACACTATTTCAGACGGACTTTCGCTGACGAGACGCTTGGACGAGACGCTCCGGGGAGACGACACACTCACCACCGCAGGCAAGTGTATCCACTTGCACTTTTGGCCGTGCTTAGGCCCTAGATTGTTAGAACTGTTAACTGTGAACAAAGAGAACCGGACGTGAAATGATAGCATCTGGGACGCCCTTGACGGCTCAGACTTGACGACGAAGTCTGAGCCCGACAACAACAACTTTTGACATCATAGGACTATCTTGTGTATGCGTGCGTGTGGACACCCTAGAATAACCTTTCCTGTCTTGTCACGTCCCGTCCTGTCTTGCACAGCCTAGAGGGCAATAGGGCACTCTCCGAGTGATCCTTTGTCTTGTTACACAGCCCAGAGGGCAATAGGGCACTCACCGAGTTATCCCTTGTCTTGTTACACAGCCCTGAGGGCAATAGGGCACTCGCCAAGCTAGAGCGAGTGATCCCTTGTCTTGTCACGTCTTGAATACTTGGGTTTGGGGTAGGGTTGAGCGTGCGGATGGTAAGAGAGTCTGATCCCCCTCAAACTGTAAGGCGTGAACCCTTTCGTGTCACACTTGTCTTGTCTTGTCCCGCCATGTCCCGATTTGTCTTGACACCTGTTAGGCTAGTCCCGTGGTTGGTAGCACACGCTACGGCTACTACTTGTCACGTTTTACTTTCTTGCTGCGTTTACTGTTTTTTGTTCTTCTATTGTAACCTCAGCATGATAATCAACCAATAAACCGTTGTTAAATAGTCGATACACTTGCAGTTTGGTCTAACCCTTTTTGTAGACCTTACCTGACGTACAGTTTCTTCTTTTGGTGATGTACGTCAGGTGTTGAGCCAGAGTTCGTGGACGAGGCAGACTTACCGGAGTACGTGAAGCCCGAGGACGTCGACCCGGAGGATGTACCTGACGAGGACCAGACTTAGACGTTTCCCACCGTCGCGGACGTTCAGAGGTTCTACTTTTAGCTTCTCTCTTTCGGTATTTGTTGCCATGCTTAGGCTTCCTTCTTTTTAGACTTTTGTACCCGATGGATATTAACTCTTTATACTAATGAATGCAACTTTCTTTCTGTACTTCTGTTGTTTCGAACTTTATAAATGCAAGAACCAGAAAATTTTAAAATGGTACCCCCTACAGACGCTTATTGGGTCTGAGCTTCACAGCTCCGGCCTAAGCGGGCCTTAGTCACGCTTCGCCTCCGTATTTTTGGGAAGCGGGGTGTGACAATATCTGCATGCCATTTCGATTGCTTATATTGTGATTTTCATGATTATTCGACGATATTTCATTACTTTTCACTATTTCTTATTTTCTTCTGATTTTAGGAAATATGGAGAAATCAGGAGAAAAAATGAGCGTAAAGGACTTGCACGCGTATCGAAGCATTGCCTATGACCATATCAAGGAGCTAACAGTGCTGGATGATGAGCAGGAGAAGCGATAGAATCGACGAGTAAGCATGGAGGAGAAGAATTGATTCCAGAAACAGGCCGCTCGGCCGAGTAACGCAACCAGTCGCTCGAGTGAAGAAGTGTACTCGGCCAAGCAATACTGATACGCTGACATCTGCCTGCCTGAGTGCCACAATGTACTCGCCCGAGTGGTGAATTCCACTCGGCCGAGTAAAGAGCTTCACTCGTCCGAGTGAGGTCAGAATTTCTGAAGGAAATGAAAGAAACCTCTCCAGAATTTTGGGAGTACAGCAGAAGACCCTACTCGGCCGAGTAGGAAGTCCACTCGCTTGAGTAAGGAATTCTACTCGGCCGAGTGAGACGAGCACCCAGATTTTCAGACAGGCTCTCACATTTTTGAGATCTTCTATTATTTTAGCAAGAAAAGTATTTTTCTCTTATTTTTATGGATAGTAGACTTCATGACGGTTTCAACTCTGCCAAGAACGCGTCAATCGAAGGTCGGATGAAATCTGGGGAATTTCTGCAAGTTGATGCTGCAGCGCTGTAATTGCTACTCGGCCAGAGTGAGAATCTCACTCGGCCGAGTCAGCTGGGCCTAGAACTTAAGTTGCGGCCAAAGCTGACTTTGTACACGAATTTCAGAGGATTTCTAGGGTTATTTGCTAGGGTTTTGAGGTGACTATATATAGGGAATATAGCCGTCATTAGAGGAGAGTTCCATTTATTTTCTTGGAGACTTTTTTAGAGGTTAGACCATGTCTGAGGCCCCCTCTTGGATCTAAAAGCTTGTATTTGGATTGGAATTATTCGTGAAAGCTAAGTATCTTTGTTATTGTTATTTGAATCTTTGATTTGATATCTTTTTATATGCAAGAAATGTTTTTTTATTGATTCCTATATCGTTATTTCTATGCTTTGTTGATCTTTGTTTTAGGGAAGGGGATGAACCCTATGGATCTAATGCTAGATTTGTGATGAATGAATTTATATGTTGCTATAATTACTAGGAGGGTAGCTTGTGATTGATTTATTACGGATAGCTAGGAATTTCCATTGATCTGGAGTTTGCAAGAGATTGTGCTCTGATCAATGGAAAGGTCTAGATATTCGATTTAGATTTATAATCGAGATTTGCTAGGTTTGGTTTGCAAGAGATTGGATCAAAGCTAACATTTTTATTATAAGTCTATACTCATATTCGTTTGCAAGATATTGGACGAATACTAGCTATCACAATCTAGATCATAACTCGAGTTTGCACGATAGTGGGCTCGAGGTGCGATTTGACGATGATGTCGATCTTAATGCTAGTGGCTTAGGTTAGAGTTTGCATGAGAGTGTGCTTTGATCTAGGTTGCTATAGACCTGTAATAGCGCGAAAGCGTGAGCTTGGTTCTGTATTTAGTTACGACTAGTTCACCTCAACCCAAGTCTAGTAATATTGAGATTCGCGATTCACAAGGATGCATGACAATTTGTAGTGGGGATTCCCTAGCCCTAGACACTTTTATTATATTGTATGTCACGACCCGCTTCCCTAAAATGGAGGCGAGACGTGAAAAGGTCCGCACGAGAGTGGAGCTGTGAAGCCCCAAACCCGATAAGCGTCCACAAATACATAAACAGGTCCCTGTAACCACAACAGAATAACAATAATAACGCAAGGAGAGACTGAAATAAAATTCCACATCTCACAAATTGTCCAATATCAACAAAAGTCCATCATCCAGAAAAGCCACCAGGCTAAAAGAAAAGAGTCCAAGGCCCAGAACAAGGCCAACAAAAGCAGCGACATAACAAAGTATAGGTGCTACGCACCGAATAACAAAACAACTATCTAACAAAAGTAAAACATAACGAAGACACTAGGACTGGTCCCCAGTGTCCACGTACTCCCCATCAAACACAAGATCGGGCTCGGCATCAGCAAACACCTCGTCCTCAACAAGGTACTCGGCTCAGGATCTAACATGTGTCACCCAAAAGAGTAAAGGGGCACATGTCAGCAAGTCTAAAAGACTTGGGCAAGGAAACTGAAAGTAAGGCAACTAGCAACCTAGCAGTTTAGTATGCATGACATGTCAGTTATAACATGAGTGCACAATTTAAAACATGGCAAGACGATTTGTACAAGAGAACAATCATCGGGACAAGACAAGACAAGAGTAGCCACGCTACTATAAATCTCAATCAATTCACATTGTTGTAGGTGTTTATGCCCTTCGCTGAATGGCATAGCATATCAGACCGATCGGCACTAAACACATTTCACGGTTGTTTTGTAGATGTTTGCGCCCTTCGCTGAATGGCATAGCATATCAGTCCGATCGGCCCCAAACACTACCCCACCCCAAAGGGTTTACGCCTTACAACTGCAGTTGTTGATCAAACAGACTCCCAGTTGAATGACCGCTTAACCCTCACCCCCTATACCCACACGTAATGGAGCCTGGGGTCCCCGCACAATGAACTCAGCTAGTGAGCCTGGGGCTGCCCCGCACAATGAGCTCGCATTCTTAGTTCACAATTCAATATCGAGCGTTGGGGTTTCCAACAACAGGGCTCGCTTCTGGAACACGAGCCAGGAACACACAAGTAGTGTAGCAAAGCTACGCAATCACGGGATCACCAAAACAATGCAATGACATGACATTTAATTTGCGTACCGTTAATGGAAAGTAAACATGACATGGTAATTGTGCAACATGCTATATGTCGGAATTAGCTTCGTTGTCAAGCTAACTCCCCAATTTGCGCCTAGGCGAGTATCATTTCGTCGTCTAGTCTCTTTTACGCCTACAACAAGCAAATGGCCTAAAGCATGGCCTAAACCCTAAGTGGCAAGTTTCACTTGCCTAGCACCGGGGATGACGACCACTTCGTCACACGGATGCTATCTACGGGGGAAATCGCTGTTAAGGGGGAAACAAACACCAAACACATGAAATTAATTAGGGTTTCACCAAAATTATCAATAAGTTATGAAAACAACGGTAGAACGATTTCTTACCGAGAGGAGGCGGAAGAAACACTCCGGGGAACCCTAGGATCAGATCTGGAGAAGATTGGAGAAGTTTGGGGAAACTAGGGTTTTGGGGGATTTGGGGATTTTGATGGATTTGGTGAGATTTTGGGGAAGATGAGAGGTAGATAGGGTAAATGGATGGTTTGGATGATGGATTTAGGGCTTGGAATGAAGAAATGAAGCTTGGAGGAAGATGGGGGCTGAAGGGGGAAGATTTTAGGGTTTTGGGTCGTGTTGGAGAAGTAGAAAACGTTTGGGTTGGGTTTAAATAGGTTGAGCTGGCGGCTGCCCAGAAATTAGGGTTTCAACACTAGTTAGTCGGTCAAAGAGCAACCACTGACCGACTAGTTTGGCAACTAGTCGGTCGGTCGACCAACGCAGACCGACTAAGTGTAAACAGTAACTCCTGAACGAAAAATAGGATTTAGAGTTAGTCGGTCCATGAACAAATACTGACCGACTAGTTTAGCATCTAGTCGATCGATGAACGTTCTTAGACCGACTAAGAGTAAAAGTAGCTGATACAAAAATAAGATGATGAGTTAGTCGGTTCAAGAAGCATTGCTGACCGACTAGTTTGCAACCTAGTCGGTCAACCAACGTTCTTAGACCGACTAACGATAAACTGTAACTCCTGAATAATTTTAGAAAGCCAACTAGTCGGTCCAAGAAGGATTGCCGACCGACTGGATCGTCATCTAGTCGGTCGGTGCCCCTTCTTATACCGGCTAATAAGCACAGAAAGTTCCGATACGGAGCGCGGGGCCCCGTGATCGATTCCTAAGAATTCTAGGCTTGATCTAATAGTTAGATACGACCGTTATGAAGTCCGTCACGAGTGACATACTTCGAAATTGACAATCCTAAGGAAGAAACGAGAAAATACGACGAATCGATCGAAAACGAAAACTACGGAGACGAAAACCACACAAGAGGAGAAAATCCACCAAAACATAAATTATATTATATTAAATCCAGATACATGAAAAGCAGTCGTTACATCCTCCCCAACTTAAGAAAAATTCCGTCCTCAGAATTTCCAAAAACTCACGAGTCCGGAAACAAAAGTGGGAAACGCTCTCGCATCTCATCCTCATTCTCCCAAGTAGACTCTCCAGGTGAACCGTGTCGCCACATCACCCTCACAAGATTGACAATCTTGTTCCGAAGCGATTTCTGACGCCTGTCCAGAATCTGCACTGGATGCTGGTCATACGTCATATCGGGGCGAACGGTAATCTCCAAAAAATCCACCGCATGAGACGGATCGCTAATGTATCGACGAAGCTGCGACACATGGAAAACATTGTGAACTCCTTCCAAAGATGGCGGAAAGGCCAAGCGATAAGCTACCTCGCCAACCCTCTCCAAAACATCAAATGGTCCAATGTATCGCGGGCTCAACTTTCCACGCTTCCCGAAACGAATCACACCACGATTCGGGGAAATCTTCAAGAACACATGGTCGCCCAGCTGAAACTCCAAAGGACGACGTTTAGCATCCGCCCAATGCTTAAAACGGTCCTGAGCAATTCTCAACCTCTCCCGAATATTCCTGACGATATCCACGGCCTCCACGATCATCTCAAGTCCCAACAACTCCCGATCACCAACGTCATCCCAACTCAATGGCGATCGACATTTCCTCCCATAAAGAGCGGCGAAAGGCGCCATGCCAATACTCGCCTGGAAGCTGTTGTTGTAGGAAAACTCCACCAAATGTAGATGGTCCTCCCACGAACCCTTGAAATCCAACATGCACGCCCTCAGCATGTCTTCCAAAATCTGAATCGTCCTTTCGGACTGGCCATCCGTCTGCGGATGGTACGCCGTGCTGAAACTCAGACGCGTACCCAAGCTCTTCTGCAAACTCTGCCAGAACTGAGATGTGAACCTCGTGTCTCTGTCAGACACGATACTCACGGGGACTCCATGAAGTCGTACGACCTCCTCCATATACCTTCTCGCCAGCGCCTCAGTGGACTGTCCTACTCGGAACGGAATAAAGTGCGCAGATTTGGTCAATCGATCTACGATCACCCAAATCGCGTCATTCTGCTTCGGACTCTGAGGTAGTCCAGTCACGAAATCCATAGTGATGTGTTGCCATTTCCACTCCGGAATCGAAAGCGGTTGTAGCAACCCGGCCGAACGCTGATGCTCCGCCTTCACTTGCTGGCAAACCAAACACTTGGCTACACTCCGAGCCACACTCCTTTTCATACCATGCCACCAATAATTCAGACGAAGATCCTGGTACATCTTGGTGCCACCAGGATGCACAGAATACGGCGAACTGTGTGCCTCCACCATCAGCTCCTCTCTGATATCCCCAGCTGGCACACACAACCTGGCTCCGAACCTCAGCGAGCCATCCTCATGAATCAAAAAGTCAGTCCGTAGACCGGCTTCCACCTGCTCCCGAATCCTCACCAGCTTCGGATCCTCAGCCTGGCCAGCCTTAATCCGATCCACGATCGTCGACTGTACATGCATGTACATCAACGAAGAAGCCTCTCCAGGAAGAACAACCTCCACGCCAGACTCGCAGAAATCCTGCTGCAATCTCCACTGCGAGGTCAAAATCATCACCGCTGGAAGCCTACTCAAAGCATCCGGAACCACATTCACCTTGCCAGGGTGAAACTGCAAATCAATCTCATAATCCGCCATAAGCTCCAACCACCGACGCTGTCGCATGTTGAGCTCCTTCTGAGTGAAAATATACTTCAAGCTTTTGTGATCGGTGAAAATCTTCACTTTCTCACTCAGCAAGAAGTGCCTCCAAATCTTAAGAGCAAACACAACGGCAGCCAACTCCAAATCATGCGTCGGGTAATTCTTCTCATGAAACTTAAGCTGACGAGACGCATACGCCACAACATGCCCATGCTGGTGCAACACACAACCGAGACCCTTGCCAGAAGCATCGCAAAAGATCTCAAATCCACCGCTGCGATCAGGCACAACAAGAACAGGGGCAGTCGTCAACCTCTCCTTCAGAATACCAAAAGCACTCTCACAATCACCCGACCAAACAAAAGCAACATCCTTCCGCGTCAACCTGGTCATCGGCTCAGCAATACGAGAAAAGTCCTTAATGAATCGCCGATAATAACCAGCAAGTCCAAGGAAACTCCGAATCTCAGATGCAGACGACGGAACAGGCCACTCCCTGATGGCCCGAATCTTCTCGGGATCCACTGAAATACCATCTCCAGTCACCACATGCCCGAGAAAAGCAACTCGATCCAGCCAAAACTCGCACTTCGAAAACTTAGCATACAACCGATGCTTCCTCAAAATCTCCAACACCGTCCTTAAGTGCGAGTCATGCTCTTCCTCCGACTTCGAATAGATTAGAATGTCGTCAATAAAGATAACGACAAACTTATCCAAAAAGTCATAGAAAATCAGGTTCATCAGATTCATGAAAACTGCGGGCGCGTTAGTTACGCCAAAAGGCATAACCGCGAACTCATAGTGTCCATACTTTGTCCTGAACGCTGTCTTCGGAACATCTCCCTTCTTCACCTTCAACTGATGGTAACCACTCCTCAAATCCAATTTAGAAAACACCCTCGAACCTCCAAGCTGATCAAAAATATCATCGATGCGAGGCAACGGGTATTTATTCTTAATGGTCACCGCATTTAACTCCCGATAGTCCACGCACATGCGACGCGAACCATCCTTCTTCTTAACCAGCAACACCGGTGCTCCCCACGGAGACACACTAGGATTAATATAACCCTTCTGCAAAAGCTCATCCAACTGCTTCCGTAACTCTTCCAACTCTGCAGGTGCCATACGATACGGCGCCTTCGAAATCGGCTGCGCACCTGGAACAAGATCGATAGAAAATTCCAAAGCTCGATCAGGCGGCAAACCAGACATCTCCTCGGGGAAGACGTCGCCAAAATCTCGCACCACAGCTGGCCACTCCAGCTCCATCTGCATAGCCACAGCCTCCACCGGCCTGGCCCGAAATCTGACAGGACCAAGCGAACTGCTACCACGACTGAACTCAAATACTGGATGTCCGGGAATCTCGAACACCACCTTCTTCCTCCGACAGTCGATCGTAGCATAGAAGCTCGCAAGCCAATCCATCCCAAGAACTGCATCATAGTTGATGATGTCGTGGACAATGAAATCAGCGAAATGCTCATATCCACAGACCACCAACGAGCAAGAATTGCAACCACGATGCACCGAGACCACACCATTCCCTGTGACGATATTCCAACTCTTGGGAAGAGGGGACGTCGACAAGGAATGCCTCTCCACGAAGCTCCGAGAAATAATGCACATCGACGCACCAGAGTCAAAGAGGACTCGTGCAGGAAATGTGCACACCAAAACCACACCTAATCAATCAATTAACAATCAAACCCTAGTCTAGCAAACAACCATGTTCAAGCAAACAACATAATCTAACAATCAAAACCAGCTAGGAAAGTAACAGCTAGATTGAGGATTACCTGCGATAACCTCATCCACAGCCTCGCTCTCCACAGCGGTCATCAGAAAGGCCTGCCTCCTCGGCGGAACAGCCTGCCGAAAAGCCTGTCCCTGCGGAACAAGAGCCGCTCCACGACCAGCAGGAACAGACACTCGCTGCTGCAACGGCTGAGCTGCAACAGGAGCCCTCCGCAGCTGACCCGCATGTCGACAATCCTTCGCGACATGGGAAGCATCACCACAAACCAGACACTGGCCCAAAAACTTCCGACACTGATCCTTGATGTGGCCAGGCTTGCCAAAGAAATGGCAAGTCTTCAGAATAGGCCCTCCTGGCCTCTTAAACTGAGCAGACTGATTAGGCCTGAATCCAGGTCTAACCACAGCTCTCGCCTGCTCCATAGGCCTCTTCCTAGCACCAACAACAGACCCTCTCCTCTGGTTCACGAGCAGCTCCTGCCTCTTGGCAGCGACCAGAACCTTCTGATAAGACTCCCGGTCAGAAGAGGTCACAAAACTCTGGAGCTCCGAAGCAAGCTCCTGTAGGAACCTCTGAGCTCTCTCCTCAGCGTCCTGCACCATCTTTGGTGCAAACCGACTCAGCCTCATGAACTCCTGGTGATACATGTCCACCGACGAGTTCCCCTGCTTCAAATCGATAAAACGCTGCAGCATCTCCTCCCTGGCAGCCTTCGGAAAGAACTCACCCTCAAATCTGGCATTGAAGGTAGCCCAAACGATCGGCTCCACCAACATCTTCTCTTCCGCATCCCACCAATTCCGAGCATTATCCTTGAGTTGCCTCTTCGCCAAATCAACCCATCCAGCCGGGGTGATCTTGGCCATCTTCAGATTGTCCTCGATGTTCCGAATCCACTTATCGACAGCCAGAGGACCCTCAGAACCATCAAAATATGCGGGACCCAGCTCCCGAAATTGCTTCGCTCCTGGCTCAGAGCGAGGGGCATCCGGAAGAGCCCGGGCAGCTCGAGCAAGTGGAGCATTCTGGACTTGCAGAAGCACGCCCTGCTGCACTTGCATCATCTGGAGCATCATCCGCATCATCTCACCGCTGGTGGGTTCCCGCTCAGGCTCCTCATCATGAGGGAGCGCACCACTGCCCCCACCACGGGTGAAACGCCTTCCTGCCATCTAATGACACGGAGAACGAATCAGATTAGACTCTTAGCTTATGACTCGGATGTCGAACTTAATTTATTGGACATTTTAATATTATTATCGCTATTCCAAAAATCGCAGTTACAGAAGGACCTGCATGGGCCACCACTAAAACCTGTCACGACCCGCTTCCCTAAAATGGAGGCGAGACGTGAAAAGGTCCGCACGAGAGTGGAGCTGTGAAGCCCCAAACCCGATAAGCGTCCACAAATACATAAACAGGTCCCTGTAACCACAACAGAATAACAATAATAACGCAAGGAGAGACTGAAATAAAATTCGACATCTCACAAATTGTCCAATATCAACAAAAGTCCATCATCCAGAAAAGCCACCAGGCTAAAAGAAAAGAGTCCAAGGCCCAGAACAAGGCCAACAAAAGCAGCGACATAACAAAGTATAGGTGCTACGCACCGAATAACAAAACAACTATCTAACAAAAGTAAAACACAACGAAGACACTAGGACTGGTCCCCAGTGTCCACGTACTCCCCGTCAAACACAAGATCGGGCTCGGCGCAGCAAACACCTCATCCTCAACAAGGTACTCGGCTCAGGATCTAACATGTGTCACCCAAAAGAGTAAAGGGGCACATGTCAGCAAGTCTAAAAGACTTGGGCAAGGAAACTGAAAGTAAGGCAACTAGCAACCTAGCAGTTTAGTATGCATGACATGGCAGTTATAACATGAGTGCACAATTTAAAACATGGCAAGACGATTTGTACAAGAGAACAATCATCGGGACAAGACAAGACAAGAGTAGCCACGCTACTATAAATCTCAATCAATTCACATTGTTGTAGGTGTTTATGCCCTTCGCTGAATGGCATAGCATATCAGACCGATCGGCACTAAACACATTTCACGGTTGTTTTGTAGATGTTTGCGCCCTTCGCTGAATGGCATAGCATATCAGTCCGATCGGCCCCAAACACTACCCCACCCCAAAGAGTTTACACCTTACAACTGCAGTTGTTGATCAAACAGACTCCCAGTTGAATGGCCGCTTAACCCTCACCCCCTATACCCACACGTAATGGAGCCTGAGGTCCCCGCACAATGAACTCAGCTAGTGAGCCTGGGGTTGCCCCGCACAATGAGCTCGCATTCTTAGTTCACAATTCAATATCGAGCGTTGGGGTTTCCAACTACAGGGCTTGCTTCTGGAACACGAGCCAGGAACACACAAGTAGTGTATCAAAGCTACGCAATCACGGGATCACCAAAACAATGCAATGACATGAAATTTAATTTGCGTACCGTTAATGGAAAGTAAACATGACATGGTAATTGTGCAACATGCTATATGTCAGAATTAGCTTCGTTGTCAAGCTAACTCCCCAATTTGCGCCTAGGCGAGTATCATTTCGTCGCCTAGTCTCTTTTACGCCTACAACAAGCAAATGGCCTAAAGCATGGCCTAAACCCTAAGTGGCAAGTTTCACTTGCCTAGCACCGGGGATGACGACCACTTCGTCACACGGATGCTATCTACGTGGGAAATCGCTGTTAAGGGGGAAACAAACACCAAACACATGAAATTAATTAGGGTTTCACCAAAATTATCAATAAGTTATGAAAACAACGGTAGAACCATTTCTTACCGAGAGGAGGCGGAAGAAACACTCCGGGGAACCCTAGGATCAGATCTGGAGAAGATTGGAGAAGTTTGGGGAAACTAGGGTTTTGGGGGATTTGGGGATTTTGATGGATTTGGTGAGTTTTTGGGGAAGATGAGAGGTAGATAGGGTGAATGGATGGTTTGGATGATGGATTTAGGGCTTGGAATGAAGAAATGGAGCTTGGAGGAAGATGGGGGCTGAAGGGGGAAGATTTTAGGGTGTTGGGTCATGTTGGAGAAGAAGAAAACGTTTGGGTTGTGTTTAAATAGGTTGAGCTGGTGGCTGCCCAGAAATTAGGGTTTCAACACTAGTTAGTCGGTCAAAGAGCAACCACTGACCGACTAGTTTGGCAACTAGTCGGTCGGTCGACCAACGCAGACCGACTAAGTGTAAACAGTAACTCCTGAACGAAAAATAGGATTTAGAGTTAGTCGGTCCATGAACAAATACTGACCGACTAGTTTAGCATCTAGTCGGTCGATGAACGTTCTTAGACCGACTAAGAGTAAACAGTAGCTGATACAAAAATAAGATGATGAGTTAGTCGGTTCAAGAAGCATTGCTGACCGACTAGTTTGCAACCTAGTCGGTCAACCAACATTCTTAGACCGACTAACGATAAACAGTAACTCCTGAATAATTTTAGAAAGCCAACTAGTCGGTCCAAGAAGGATTGCCGACCGACTGGATCGTCATCTAGTCGGTCGGTGCCCCTTCTTATACCGGCTAATAAGCACAGAAAGTTCCGATACGGAGCGCGGGGCCCCGTGATCGATTCCTAAGACTTCTAGGCTTGATCTAATAGTTAGATACGACCGTTATGAAGTCCGTCACGAGTGACATACTTCAAAATTGACAATCCTAAGGAAGAAACGAGAAAATACGACGAATCGATCGAAAACGAAAACTACGGAGACGAAAACCACACAAGAGGAGAAAATCCACCAAAACATAAATTATATTATATTAAATCCAGATACATGAAAAGCAGTCGTTACATTGTATTTGAATCGATATTTGACCGACTTCTTTATCATTGACACCGACATCCATCATCATTTCCATTACATCATACCATAACCATCTCTACCAATAAACCTTCGCAGTAGAACCGACCGAAGATATATTGGAGCCAACACCACCTCCTCGTTTTGAATACCCGCTCGCCACTACACCATGCGCTTGCGGTAAAACTACAATTGTTTTTCGGGTGTATATCTAGGAGCGATCAAGTTTTTGGCACCGATGTCGGGGAGTTGTTTCCTGTTGGGTGCCAATTTGTCATGGTTAGGTTGATTAGATTGCATAAAAAATAAAAAAAACAAAAAAAAAACAAAAAAAATAAACAAAAAAACAGAGAGAGAGAGAGAGAGAGAGAGAGAGAGAGATTTTTTCCCACCACCTGCTATTACTATTATCTTTATCTGTCTTTGTACCACTGACGCCTTTTCCAGGTTGTTTACTTTGCTTGATCAGGTACAGTTGTTGCATCGATGGTGCTTCCAAAGAAGATGCGACCGGGTTCTATACAATCCTACATATATCTCGCTACATTCTGTCAAGCTGATGGAGAGTCCTTTAGAAATGCCTTGTGCAGGTTCGAAAGAATGTTAGGAATGTTACAGGCAGATTCATACTATGTGTGGGATGGTTCCCAGTTATTCCATATCTTCGCTAGAGGGCTAAAGGGACCGTCACGTGAGTTTATGAGGATGATGCAAGTGGAAAAGTTTAGTGATCTGCAGTTGTCAGCAACCTTGGAGCAAATGATAGATGATGCTTGATCTACCTGTTCGCTAACCGTTATGGTAGGTAAACCATCCGACCAAGTATTCATCGATTTTGTTATGGCTAATGTCTCTGGTGCAGGTACAATCGTAGATGGAGTGTATGCTTCACTTGAAGGTGATCATATCCACCTTTACACCATCAACACTCCATAAATAGAGACATCTGAGCTGTCGAATGAGGACACATATCTGGACCTATTGAGAAACATTGTCGACGTAGTTCGAGAAATCGGTCCATTGACAATAACGGCAGGTGATCCTTTTGAGCTCGGATTTCAAAACTTTATTACTCATTGTACTCTTCCACATGCACAATTGATTATGGAGTTTATGCTCTAGTTGAGGGGCACAAGACCCATTTTTAAACCACTGTCGAGATACATGAGCCCATATAGCCACCTTGTGCCGTCGTCGCATCCCCTTGCCACCCATATGAGTCAGAGCAGCCTATACCATCAAAGAATATTATTGATGATGTCATGCCTACAGTAGCAGAGCAGACCATCGAGGAGGACGTGACTTAGGACGATGATATCTGCACACAGATGGAGCCCGAATTGTGCCCCCTCCTTTCAAGCCACCGCAGCCATCCCCACCTTCTACAGAGGCTGAGCATCCCTCATAGGACTACCCTTTCACTGACGTCGAGGACTATCCCACAGAGCTTATGGCTCCCCTTCAAGGAGATCTCTTTACTCCCTCGCCCTTTACATTTGATCCCCCTCCCGTGTATGATGTTTACGATGATTCAGATTTTGACGATTTATTGCACCTTTTGCAGGATACACATACATATGATCAAGAGGCATAATGGGATCCATACGAGAAGGAGTTAGCACCCATAGACGCATATGAATATGATCAAGAGGTGCGCTGGGATGAGTCTAACGATGATAAGGAGCATCTTAACGAGACCCACACTATTATGCCAGAGTTACCTGAGGAACCAGAGGAAAACAACGAGGAGTTGATCGACATGGTGCACGAGATTAAAGATTTATTTCCAGGGAAGTGTTGTCAACCATCATTAATTTTAAATACTTATGTCGATGACCCTCTCTGGATTACATTTATTTTGGGGAAAAATTATCCACATCAGGTTGATGTGGCTTATCTCTTGCAGGGTACAGGTGGAGTCCTTGGGGAGATGCTGAGAGCCGCATTGCTGGAATCTGATGGAGTCCGTGGACACACATGCCTAGCGGAGCCACGAAAGGAGCAGTTGAAATAGTTGCCTGTACCAGCCAAGATGCTGGATTCGCCTTTTGCTATAGGTGATATCAATTCAGTAGTGTAGTATTTTATGCTTTCAATAAACACAAATCCTCTTGACAGCGAGAGGAATGTATAGATTTGCTTGAATAAATATCACCTCATATGATGGCAACAAAAATCTTTTACACCCCAAACCCATTATATATATTAATTGCCCTCTTCATATTTTGATACGCCACATCCTTTTGCTCTCCACCATCGAGCATTTCTTTCAAGTGAATACTCACTTTCTTATTCGTTTGACTTGAGCTCGCTTAGCAAAGCCGTGACATTTTTGATCAAGTCATTTGAATAGGATTGTTTGGTATATGCTTGGGGGAAGGCGCTCTCATACATCATTGTATTTGCATATAGTTGCATTAGGATTTCATGTCTTCATTTCATCATTTTCCATTCACCCCGTTATTATTGTCGTTGTTCCTCATATTCTTCCATTATGATCACATTGAAGACAATGTGAAATTTAAGCTTGAGGGAGTGCATTTCCATGCCATTTAATTACAATTTTACTCTATTTTTAGGGTTTTTAGAATTTTTCAAAATTTTTGAATCCTCTTTTTGATTTTTCCATCTTATTTTACTTTTATGTGTGTTCATGCAGCATATTGTGTGCTTATTTTTCTTTTCTTTTCTTTCCTCTCTTTTATTTTTATTTCTTTATTTTCTTTTCCTCCTTTTGCTAGATATGTTCCTTATGATGATATTTCTTATTGCTTTAGTAGCCATCACGATGCTTATTGCTCTTGCCATGCTATTTGGAGTATTTCAGTATCCTGCTATCCATGTGCTTGCTTATATATTCTTTTGATGATTCCTCTACATGAATGCATGATATTAATTGAAGCTGAATGTATGGATTAGTGTTTAGTATGGTTTTGTTGGAAGTGCACCAAGATTCACGCATCAATTGTATAACGGAAGCATCTGCATTATTGTCTTATTTACCTTTTGTTGCATGCTTGATATGATTGTATTCTTTACTGCTCGACTTCACTATTTATTGAAATGATTGAGAATATCCATGCTTACATGTAAGTTTAGTTGATGTATTATCTTATTGAACCATTTATGCACATCTTAGAGTGAACCGAGCGTTACACCATTTCCTTCTCCACATATATCTTTTTATTCTCTACATGTCACTTGAGTTCACCTCCTAAAGCTACTTATATCGCATCTATTTCCCAAACAAATCCCTACAAAAGAAAAAAGGTTAGCTCCAAGAAGTACAAAAAGCCAAAAAGGAGCCAAAAACCAAAAATACAAATCATGTAGCTCCTACAAAAATCCAAAAAGAAAAATGAGAAACAAAAGGTTCAAAAAGAAAAAGAAAAAAATATTTCTCTATCTCATTATTGGAGCCAAAAAATACATGGGAAACCCAAGGCAAAAATTCCATTTTCCACTATCATATTCCTTTAGATGCGATGCCTCAAGCTAAGCTTGGGGGGAAGGTGGGTGAATTCACTTGACCATATGAGTGAGTGCGACATTAGAGTGTAGAGGTGCACGAATGGGGAAGTTTGATAATGCTGAAACTTAGCAAAATACTTTAATTATGGAGATTTCTTATGAATCGATATAAATATGCGAATGCCTTGATTTATTCCATTCTCCATTGCATGCTTGGTGTGATTCTGATATGCTTCTGTTATAACTCTTGATTGAAAAGTGCGTCACCAATGATTTGTATATCAAATTCTATGAAATGCGTTATATGGATATGAATTGATTGTATGAATTTAGAGAGTCCCTTTTGTTGTTCTTAAAAGCTTGCAAGAACCATGTTTAAGTATGATATGAAATCTTTATGCCATGTGATTCGTATTTTTCGAGTTATCGTGATGTGTAGCTTATGGCTTGAGATCTGAGAGAATAATCTAGTGACCCTTTCCACTTCGTATTCTTTTTTGTTTTTCTTATTTTTACCTCCCGGTGAACTTCATATTCGTCTTCCTCGAGTACGAGTAAGAGGTAAACTTGGGGGATTTTGATCGACTCATATTTTTCACCCTTTTTCTGCATATTTGCATGCCATTTCGATTGCTCATATTGCGATTTTCATGTTTATTCGACAATAATTCGTTACTTTTCACTATTTCTTGTATTCGTCTGATTTCAGGAATATGGAGCAATCGGGAGCAAAAATGAGCCTAAAGGACGTGCACGCATATCGGAGCATTGCCCATGACCATATCAAGGAGCTAACGGCGCTGGATGATGAGCGTGTGAAGAAGGACATCGACAGAATCGACGAGGAGGCGTGGAGGAGAAGAATTAATTCCAGAAACAGGCTACTCGGTCGAGTAACACAACGCACTCACCTGAGTAAAGCGTACTTGACGTCCACCGGCTTTTAGATCTCATACAAGAGTGCAGTTGGATTGGGGGATACCAGATTTGAAATATTTGTACCGCAAGCGCACGGTGTTGTAGTGTGGCTTGGGGGTCGAACACATGGAGGCATGGTTGTGCTTGTTTCTAAGAGGAACCAATTCACCCGACGGGTGAGCTAGCCCGATCGATCGATGGTTTGTCACAGAATGTAAATACGGAGGATAAACAATATAAAAGGAAACCCAGGACTTCGGTTTCCACCCTATCATGTGTTCTCACTATTACGACCTACGGATAGGAAAACGATCGGAATTAGGGTTTAGTGGTGAGACGTTGCCTCTAAGAGTGATACCTGCGTCCCATGGGCCCGATATTTCGGTCGGTGCCCAGGATGATACGCCGGACTACCCGGGTTCGGTCAGTGGGAATTTCCATGTCCATTAACACTGACCGACTCCGGGAGCACTAAGCTCGCAACGATAACTCCCAACATCTCATCCTGCCGTTCCCACGCGCTGGGATTCGATGTCTATGCTAAGGGCGTGAGCTATGGCTAGGGAGTCAACCGCCAAGTTTATTCCTCCTTGGCCCTACGGTCAAAGGCGGTCTTTTTCCTGCCAATGACAATGAAAACCCCGAGTAACCTCTAAATTCCTAATCCCTATCGAAATCCTAGTCCTATGGACGCATCAGGGAGAAACCACGAAGGGGTTTCCACCAAAATCCCAGATTTGGGAACTACTCACACATTATAGCTAAAAAGCAATCTAAATGAAAATCAACCGTGAAAATCATGATCAGGCAATTGAAACACGGTAGTAGCAAAGCTATTAAGACTATATTAAAGTTTGACAAAGATCAGAGAAATTACAGATAACAATAAAATTCCAGCCGTCACAAATAGAGAAAAAGACAGAAAAATACCAAAGCTGCGTTTTCTGAAAACCTAGGCAACTATATATAGAAAACGACTTCACCCGATCGGTTGAAGTATCAACCGATCGGGTGAGCTGCTTGATTCTTCGCCTGTGGTCTTCAGAAACTTCAACCGGACGCTTGGAACGATCCGGTGAAGCAAGCGGGTCGTCGTTTGAGGAGATGCGGTCATCAGGTGAACTGATCGGTTGAGAATTCAAACGATCGGTTGGAAAAATGCCCCAAAAGACAGAGACTTCAGATGATTTGGCACGGTCAGTGAGCCGTCGGGTGAGCTCTCCGGGTCGTCGTTTGGTAGAATCAGCTCCAGATGAACCGATCGGGTGAGGTATCACCCGATCGGTTGGAATTTAGCTCCAAATTCCCGAGAACTCTGATGTGTTCAACCGGTCGGTGAACCGGTCGGTTGGGCTGCCCTTCGCTTCAGCTTGCATCTGGGTCAGATACGTGTGCATCACCCGATCGGTTGGCTGTGTCCAACCGATCGGGTGAGGGCTAAAAAATGGCGATCTTCGTCGTTTGGCCCCCCTGGATCACGCGTGACTCCTCCCGTTCCTCTGGGGACTTATGATATCTTCGTTATATGTCCCCTACACTGGCGATCTCCTGCAAATACACAAAACACCAAAAAGTGAAAGAAAACTAAAAATCCCAATAAAATGGGCACAAAGAAGACGTGCGTGAATATATAAAATATACACACACGTCAAAATCCCCCAAGCTGAACCCTTCCTCGTCCTCGTGGAAGACGAGTGAGAGTAGGAGCTCGGAGGGAGAAAATAGAGAGAAAGAGAGAAAAAGAGAAATCGAAATCCCAAATCGTCCGACAGGGCCAACAAAATCAAAAATGCTACACCTAGCAAGCAAGCGACAAATCACAACACTAAACCAAAGAAAACGAGTCCAAACAAGTGTCGTGGGCCCACGCGGTGAAGCACGAGTGAGTGTGGTTGTGTGCTAGCAGACGGTGTTACTATCTACAATGTGCAATAAAGCTCCATATACACACATCCAAGAAAAGACCCAAATATCGATTCGATTTGGAATAAGCGGTGAATATATAGCTCAAGCGTGCATGAGAACAGAGTAAGAATCGAATCGTATCATGCATCGGGACTCCACAACTAGGGACTAGGAAATCACCACACCATCGCCTAGATTATAGCTAGAAAGTCCCTATACCAAGTGTGTTCGAAAACGATGGAGGTTGAGAAGATTTGGAGTAGAACACTCGGTGCAAATTCTCGTCTTCCTTTTATTCTCGGTAGGTAGCAAAATATTCATGCTTGGGTTTTGGATATATGTATTTTTGGCTATATATATATATATATATATATCTTTTCTTTTCTCTTTTCTTTTCTTTTTGGGTTTTTCTTTTCTCTCTTTTTTTTGGATTTTTGGACTTTTGGGTATATACATGTGTGTACTCTCCCAAGTGGAAGAACGGTACACGACGAGGGGATTTGCACCAAGTAAAATAAAAAAGAAATCGGATTCTAAGCACTTGGGCAAGAGAGATTTTCTTCGCTAATCAGAGCATAGGCTAAATGGGTTATCCTAGTCCTAACTGTGGAATCTCGACACATGCAAAATGAAGTATACGATATAAATATAGCATGCATATAGAAGCAGACAGGAGAAGCAAATACTGCATATTCAAATCGAAGCATGATAATCTAGGGGTCATTCCAGGACAGGTATATAAACCAAAATCACAATGTAGAAGCACATCGTAAGCTAGACACGACACACGACTCACAAAAAAGCAAAATGGACCCACAATGCATGAAATGCAAGAGGACTCAGCTTCCTAGGGTTAGTGAATGTGATTATCGAAGCCATGCTAGGTGTGTGCGTGATTCTGTAGCAATTCATCATATGGGGTCATCTCTAGGAGAGAGAGGACAAAAGATGAGAAGAAGAAAGAAAAACACGTTGAAAACGACTCAAAAACGAAGAAAAAGACACAAATGACGCACAAAGTGCGACTCCCCCAAGCTGAAACTTGCATTGCCCTCAATGCAATAAAAGTAAATACGGGAGGGCAATGAAAATGGGGAGGAATACGCACCGACACGAAGAGAATAAAAACGAGAAAAACACACATATGACATTGAAAAATAAAGAAAAAGAAGAAAAAATAAATATGGAAGATAAAAGATAGATAATCAAACCACATGACATATTAAACAAGCACACCACACAGAAAAACACGACAAAACACACAAAAGTCGATTTCCCCCAAGCTGGACATGATAAAGCTAGAAATATGATATGCTCATGACGATGCAGAAATATGCAAGGGGAAGATCAGAAAAGCGAAAGAAATCAAAAAGCAGGAAAGGAATCGGCCTCGTCCTCCTCGGTAGAAGATGGAGGGGTGTAGAGGGGAGAGGTGGGGGGTGTACAGAGAAGTGGGGAGAGGGGTGCAGGATGTGTGTGGATGGGTGGGGAAGTGTGGACGATGGGTGGTGTGGTGGTGATGATGGTGAGTGGAAGGGAAATGGCGACCAAAGCGGTGGTAGATGGGGTAGATACGATGACGGTAGATGGAGGTGGGGGAAGTGATCGCGAATGCACCTGCAATTTCTTGCGGCGCACGTATAGGGTGACGGAAGTGGAGGATAGTGGATCTGTGGGATCGACGGTGGTGGTCGTGAGTGGAGGTGAAGTGGCAGGAACAGAAACAGTGGTGGCGGGAGGGGATGGTTGTCTAGGGGGTGATGGATGTGGCAAAGAATGTGATGGTGGAGGTGATGAATGTGATGGTGGAGGTGAGGGTGGTGGTGTAGGTGGAGGTGGTCCGTGAACATGAGTGAGAATGCGGAGGATGGCGGCCACGTTTTTCTTAAGTGCGAGGAAATGTGGGTGAGAGAAGATCGAAGAGGAAGGGTCCAAGGGGGCAAAGGACGAAGCACGAGCACGTAGTGAAGCCAGCTCAGCCTCGAGAGCGAGGCGAGCGGAGGCGGTGCGGTGGACGGAAGAAGTAGAGGCAGGACGGGAAGTGGAAGTGGTGCCAGCGGCAGTGGTCATGCCAGCACCAGAGACTAGGCCTAAGAAGGCCTCACTCAGAGCCTCAGAAGTGATAGGGCCAGAAGCCGAGGTGGTATGACTGGGGCCAGCCCCGGAGTCTCCCCGGGATGCAGGGATATCCTGCTCGCCTAAGTGGGCGGCATGGGAAGGTGGTCTGGGTGCGCCCTGGGGAAGGAATGGAAGACGTAAGCCCCCTAGAAACTCAGGATTGGGAGGAAATTTCCAATCTGCCACTAGAATGATAGTCATGCGAGCGGGGTTGGGCAGAATGGTATATGGAGCAGGGGGGTGTCCGTAGTAAAAAGTGAAACGACCGTCGGGGTGGGCCTTGATCATGTGTATATACCGAAGGACATCAAGATCTATATGTGAGGGTCCTGGGGCAGAAGGGAAATCTCGGGGGATGACGACATTATACTGGGGATATGAGGCTATGATAGTAATAAGGCCCCTGCAACAGTATTTGCCCTTGCCGGCGCGGCTAATCTCAAGTAACTTCTGAATAAGCCAAGCACCAGCATGAATAGGGATGCGAGGGGCCTCGAAGGCTACCCCATCGTTACCACGAATGAAATCGAATGTCATGGCCCACAAAATGAAAAGATCAGGGATAGTCACCGTCCCAGACTCATCCCTAGGGAAAACATGCAAGATATGATTCGGTGGGCCAGAAGAAATATGGGGTGAATGATGGAGGAGGCCTTGGCCTTCCCTCGAGGGTAATGATCATGTCGGGTGAGGCGAAACCAAAATTGATCGACGTCAACGTCCGGGTGATATCTGTAGGGACGGATAGTGTCGCCCCTAAGATTAGGGAATCCGAAAATGTGATTGATAGTATCCAGGTGGGTGCAGACGGTTCTATTTCAGACCCGAAAAACGACGATCGATCCCGACTCACTACGGAGATATGATAAGAATTCGAGTGTGAGTGCGGGGTAGGATGCCGCGTGGGCGTTCAAGAAAGCTAACCATCCTAAGTTAGCAAAGAGGGTCTCGACTTCGGAGAAAACTCCGAGATCGAGAAGCATTTGTGCGTGTGCACACTTGGTGGAGAGGTGTCCCCGTGCATCGAGTCTATGATAACAATCTTTCTGCTTGAGACTCAGAAAACGATAACCACGCGGGCCCAACATTGGGTCCTTAGTGTTGGGAGCAACGATCTAGGATCTTGGTTTGATGATGACAAACGTGTCGTTATATCTAACGTGTGAGCTTAGTGTGTTTCAAGCTTGGCGATACAATACACGTTCGATATTTGGCTGAATTGCTATTCGTATAGCATATTGGGAGAGAGGGAGTGTGTGTGCACAAAGAAGGTTGACTTGGTCAATAGAGAACAACGTTGGACTTGGTCCAACATGAAGAGATGTAGCCAAATCCTTTTTGGTTATTGGAATATATCCCATGGCCATACAAACTTCTTAGCCAAGACCAATTCCTAGTAAAATACAAATTCCCAATCAATATCACCTTCAAATATACTATCTATTGCCAAGTATTCAAAACCTAGCTTCTCCTATATATATATATACCCTTCTAGGGTTGAATAAAGAGTGACGGCTACAAAAAAAGTATATAAGAGGGGGCACAGCAAAACTCAAAGAAAATAGGGCTATACAAAATCATAAGAGAGGTTGCAGCCAAATATATATATCCTTTGCCGTAGGCTAAATCTAGAGAGAGAGAGAGAGATCTCCAAAAAGTCTCCAAAAACCCTATCACCGTCGCCAAGCAGTGGAGATCCTCTTCAAAGCCCAACTTGCCTAAGAGATCGCCCTCGCCGTGAGCCGTTGTCGCCGCTGCAAGATCATCGTCGCCGCTACTGAACCATCGCCGTCGTTTGTTTCTGGAGCCATCGAGTGAGGCGACGAAGCCCAGAGACGAAGCTGTCGCTGCACGCCGTAAAGCGAAGAAGTCACCGAGGAGCTCATCACCGCCAGTTCTCACCGCTTTCGTTGGAATATTCTTGCTGCAGATTGAAGACGACCACCGCTCGCCTTGAAGACGCTGCAGTCGCCGTTGACGAAGACCGCCGCCGCCGTGAGAACTTCGCTGCTGCTACGACGAGACCGCCACTGTCGTCGTCATTGTGTCGTCGTCCACATCATCGAAAGGGCGCCAAGGACAAGAACTCATCGCTGCAGACGAAGACGGGGTGTTTGGAGAAGATCATCGTCGAAGTCGTCTTCGCCGTAGTCGAAGCAGAGCTCACCGTCGCAGTCGTTACGCCTACATGCCCTAGACGAAACAAGAGCCGCTCGATCACGAAGTAACGACGGAGATCGAACGAAAGCTAAATCATCTACGGCGGAGATTGCGTAACCAAACGCAAATGAACCAACGGGCGCCCTCTTCATGTGCTGACGTGGCCTTGGGAATTAATTAGGAGTTGCTTTGCGCATCGACCGAAGACAAATTGGTTTGAACTTATTTCTTTGTGCACCGACATCCTGTTATTAAAGGGAACTGCTAAATGCACAGGCCTCTGAATTATAAGCTTTGAACTGAAATTGCTCTGCGCACAGACCAGTGCATAACTTGACATCGAGGAGTCAGATTGAGACACCGCTTGCGTCAGATTGGAGCTGACAATGTGCTGATTGACAGAGACACCTACACAGACACAAATTGAGCATTTCTAAACCCTTAAACTCTTTTATTTGTGTCTTAGTGTAACGTTCTCTGTAGGGGAAACTTTACCTATCTTTTGTGACTATTTTAGGACTTGTCTAGTTGGGACTAGACAAGTGGGACCCAGCTAGTTTGGGACTAGTTGGTAGAAAGCGTTACTAGGATTGATAGTGAGAGAAAACACTGTGTGTGGGGTACTGAGAGCCTGGCGAGTGTAGAGACGTAGAGGGTGCTCTGAGCGTGCTCTAACTTGTGGTTTTGTACCTATTGCGCTATTCAATACTAGTTCTGCTTTGGGGGCTGGAGTAGGTCGTTGGGACGACCGAACCAGGGTAAATCTGCTGTGTCTCTGTGTCTGCTTTTATTTACCCTGTTACTGCTATAACTACGTGTGCTTATTCGTGGGTTGCACGAATTAATTTTTAAAAGCCTATTCACCCCCCTCTAGGCTAGGATCCAGATCCAACACTCAGGAGGGATGATAGGTAGGGGTTGGGGCTGTGTAGGCTGTGTAAGAGGAGGGCGTGAGTGTGGTGGACGTGTGGTCTTTCGTCTCTTGCGAGACGGCTCCTCCTCCCGCATGATACTCTTACCCTTATCTTTATCCCGGGCCATGGTAGTGTGTGATGCAAGTGTATGCACGATATGATGGATGCACACAATCGATGGCAATTGAGCAAAATAGTAATACTCGGGCAAAATTGAAAATGGAGCTAAGAAGCGATGTTACCCAGTAGAGAAGACAATCCTTGCTCGTAGATCACCCAACACAGCGTAATTGATGGGAGTGTGAAGCCGCAGCACGTCTCTTCAACAATTTTTCGAAATTGGGGGGAGTTGGGCGAAAATTAGGGTTTGGATGGGGTTAAATGGAAGAGGGAGAGAGAGAAATTGATGGAGGGGGGAAGGATGGAGAGATCGATTGAGGGGCTGTGGGGGGTCGGTTGGGGGAAGGAATGTGGCCGTTTGGGAGAGAAGAAGTCGAAACGGCGAAGAGGCAGTCGAAGTCGGGTGAAGAAAATGAGTCGGGCGAATCGGGTCGGGGGGGGGGGGGGGGGGATTTATAGGGTTTTGGGTGAACCGATCGGGTGAGTTTTCACCCGATCGGTTAGTTATTATTTCGAAAATTTTGCTGAAAAGAGGCTACAAGGGAACTGATCGGTTGAGTTTTCAACTGATCGGTTGGCCGCTTCACGAATTTCCCGAGAGTTCTGTGTAGCTCACCGGTCAGTCACACGACCACTGCTTCTTTCAACCGGTCGGTTAATAAAATCCTCAAATTTCCCGAGAGTTCTACCGTTCTCACACGATCTGCCACCCAGTCTCAGTTTGTTTCACCTGACCGGTTCGCTGGAGAACAGACACATGCCATTATCTGATACGTCCCACCCGATCGGTTGAGAGATCAACCGATCGGTTGGGGGCTTGTTTCCTGCAAAAGTTCACAAATGGCCTAAGTCCCTCGACGAAAGTTCCCGTTGCTGAATTTATTTAACAAAATAAGAGAAATAAAACTAAAAATAATCCTAAAAACAAAGGTGAGGGTTTAGAACATGGGTTACCTCCCACGAAGCGCTTTTGTTTAATGTCATTTGCTCGACGCCAGGTAGATGACTTTCAGGGTGGACGTGGGTGATGCCCAATGTTTGGCATCCCTTCAGATTTGGAGCGGTGGCCTTTGGTGTCGTCGGCGGTGATAAGTAGACTTGCTCGACGATCCTCCCTCCATTGATGGTATCCAGGGGCTTCTCCCTCAGATTGGCATCGACCGCCACTTTTCTTAAGATCCGGATCTCATCACCGTAAGCTCCAGGGGTCTTTCCCTTTTCTCCTCGTCAGAGGAGCTTTTTGGAATCCGGGAGGGGTCGTATGTGAGACACCCGCTTCCCGAGCAACTTCTTCCTTCTTCAAACCGACATGTTCTTCAAGATCCCCTAAACTATCAGGGGGATTCCTTGAGAGAATTTCCCAGGCCCTAGCTTCCACAGCTCTTTCTTCCTCATTATCCAGCATATTGCAATCAGATTCATCCGGGGGGCTTCATAGATAACCCCAAGTCAAACTCGACCTTTTCGTCGCCAACATTAAGGGATAACTTTCCTTTCTTCACGTCTATCAGCACGCTAGCGGTGGCCATGAAGGGTCGTCCAAGGATGATGGGCGTATGAGTGTCTTCAGGCATATCCATCTCCACGAAGTCTACCGGAACATGTACTCCACTGACGTTAACAGGCAGGTCACCTACAATTCCCACCGGGTATTTGACCGATCTATCGGCTAATTGAAGTGTCATACCCGTGGGCTCTAGGTCTCCCATCCCTATCCTCCTGTATAGTGACAGGGGCATTAGACTGACGCTCGCTCCCAAGTCTGCGGGCGCCCGATGGATCTTTACTTCCCCAATCGAACAAGGAATGGAGAAGCTTCCCGGGTCTTTTAGCTTGGGCGGATTCGCTCGCTGGATGAGAGCACTACATTCTGCCGTGAGAACGACCTTTTCCTTTCTGGAACCCCTCGTCACCAAATCCTTTAAAAATTTCGCATAGGAGGGAATTGACTCTATGTCTTCCAGGAAAGGGATCTGCAAGCTCAGATCCTTAACCATAGCGAAGAACTTGCCGTATTTTTCGTTAATTTTAGCTCGGGCAAGTCGTTGTGGAAAATGCACAACGGGCTTGAATACTCTAAGGTTCTCCTCCTCGTCCTTCTTCTTCTCTTCTTCAGTGACTCCCTCCAGAGTCGTATTCTTTGGTGACGAAGCTCCGCTGTCATTCGATTTTTCAATTGGTCACCCACCGACCAACGGAGCTTCCGGTTCCTTAGCGGGCACTCTTGTAGACATTTGTGTCCCGCTTCTCAAGACGATAGCGGACACATTCGCATGTTCATGCGTTAGTGCCAAAGTCTGAGTTGCCCCCCTTGGATTCACTTCCGGTTGACCCGGCAATTGGTTTTGCACCTTTTGAAGGTTCGCCACCTGCAACCCCAGCTGGATTACTTGGTCAGTGAGGGCCCTCTACCCCATCTCCATCTTCAAATTGATCTTTCCTGGTTTGTGATATACTGAGTCAAGAGGGACTCAACCGGGGAGATTACTCGCTGCTGGCCATATGGCTACTGCGGCTGTTGCATGGGCTGCTGATTCCTGGGGGATACTGTTGGTACATTTTTGGGGGTTGATGCTGTTGCTGATACTGCTGCTGCTGTTGTTGCCTAGGTGGCTGATATACTTGTTGCTGCGACTGCTCGTACGACGCCCGATAGCTAAGATTTGGGTGGTTTCGATTATTCGGAGAATAAACCGGATTGGAGCTAGTCCGTGGAGGATACAGTGCATTATCTGTATGGTTGAAGAAAAGTGTGCTAGCTTGATCCACCTGTGGTGAAATGTCACCACCCTCGAAGTCTCCCAGGACTTCCGCTTCCACCACTGATACTTGTTGGGTGCTGGCACCACCAGCTCCTACCATAAGCGTTGAGATCTGGGTCGATAGCAAATCGAATTTGCTAGACAACTTGTTGACGTCCTCGACTCTATGAATGCCTCCAGATCTGGGTGTTGCATGCTCGTCACACCACCACTCATTATTTGATGCCATGTTTTCTAAAATGTTGCCTGCATCTTCTTCACTTCTATACATAAAGGATCCCCCAGCAGCGGCATCTATCGAAGATTTCAAGTCATCCCTCAGCCCATTATAGAACAGATTAATTATCTGCCACTTGGGAAGCTCGTGATGAGGGCATCTTCACTGTATTTCTTTGTATCTTGTCCAAGCTTCGTGCATGGACTCGTGGCTGGCTTGTGAGTAGGAGGAGATCTCACTCCTCAACTTCATAGTCTTCCCCGGAGGAAAGAACTTAGTCAAGAACGCATTCGAGAGATTCTCCCAAGTGTTGAAGGTGTTCGGGTCCTTTCCCCTAAGCCATTGCTTGGCCTTATCCCGCAGAGAGAAGGGGAATATCTTCAGTCGGATTGCTTCAGTTGTGACACCATTAATCTGGAATGTGTCACACTTCTCTAAGAAGGAGTCCAGATGTTCAGTAGGGCTCTCCATGGGTGCCCCAGAGAATTGTAACGGTGCATTTTCGTTGTACTTTGTTCGTGCACGTGCTTTTGGCCGTGCACATGTTTATTTTAAACTTTATTTGATTGTGAACACTTTCGTGTGATATGCCGTTGTGAACGTCTCTGAGAGTATTAAATAGTGGCACTAATTTGGAACGACGTTTCTCGAGTCGTTTTTCCACAATTTAAACTTACTCGATGAGACGTGACGATTCTCACTCTTGACGGGAGACGTTTCTATTTTTAGTTTCGTCGTCCGACGTCAAAATTGAGTTCGATCTTCTTAGTTAGCTCACATTTGTCATCACGATCACCACGATATTTATTTTATAATTTTTGGAGGTTATTTGACCACTTTTATATTTTTAACAAGGTTTATAATACTTTTAATAATTTATTTTTAAATTAATTTCGGCCAAATAAAATTTATTTGAGTTTTAAACGTTTTAAAGAATTTTTGAGCCAATTTCCAGCTCATTTGGACCAAGTCAAACCCTTGGGGGAATTGGAGAAGTTGAATTTCAAATTTTAAATTATTTTAAACTTCTAATCCTATTAGATTTAGCCCTAGACCAAGTCAACCCATCTACACTATATAAACAACCCCTAGGAAGACCTATTTTCGCAAGAAATTAGCCCTAGCCTCTTCCAAAACTCAAATTGGACGTTGCGACGATTCGTCGCAACGTTGCGACGTTCAGCCCCCGCACGACCGAAGGAATCGCCCCCGTTCCCCCGCTCCGACCGAAGCCCAACCCTGCATCCGCTCCGCTCCGCACGCTGCAACAGCCGCCCGCTCCGTTCCCTCGGTCTGACCGAGGCCTTGGCCCGCACCCGCTTGTCGCCCCGCTCCGAACAGCGCTCCGCACCGTCGCCCGCTTATCGCCTCGCTTCGCACCCCGCACGACCGACCCGCTGCTCCGCACCGACCGACGTTGCAACGTTGCAACGTCGCAGCCTCGCATCCCAAGCGCACGACCGACGCTCCCGACCGGTCTGACCGAAGGAGACAGCCCCGCCCGCTGCTGCGACAGACCCAAATCGCTGCACAGCCCCGTTTCCCCGCAGCGACCGAGAGATCTCCCCGCATTGGCTGTGTACGACCGAGAGCCACTCGTCGCAACCCCGCATCCGTCGCACCACTTGCCTCCGTGGGCCCCCCAAGTTCTCCAGAGTTATTGTGGGTCCCCCAAAGGTCCCTAGGACTACTGTGGGCCCCACCTAGGTGCTTGCTCTTCGAGGATTTGCCGTGTACGACGTCGTCGCACGTCGTAGCCCGTCGTCGCACGTGCGAGCTTTGGAATCTGGAATCGTCGCCCCGGTCGATTGCTCTGAAATTTCCAGCGAGGAATCTAATTGGAATCTGGACTTGGAGCGCGATCTTTTATTCCAACCCCCGGCGTCGCTACCCGACGCCGGTGTAGCTTTCGCGTCGTGTTGAGGTAACGCTTTGCACCCCTAGGACCCCAAACCCAATTGCATGCTAATCAAGACTAAAAATCAGTATTTTGAAGTATTTTAAATGTTTTAGCAATCACTAATCAAGATTAATAAAACGGATGTAGGCCGGTGGACTTGTGCACGTAGGAATCGTGACTTTGGACTCGTTGGGCGGTGTTTTCTTGACGTGATAGTTTCAGGCAAGTAAAACTTGCCAAATCTTGCTTAGGGCCATGTTTTTAGGCCACTTACCTGTTTTTAGCGTAAAAGAGACTAGTCAGTGAAATGATAGCTGGCTAGACGCCTACTTGATCTAGTTTGACAACGAAACTAGATCCGTCACCTAAACGATCTAGTTTGACAACGAAGCTAGATCCAACCCCTTAAACTTGTTGATCATGCATGCTTAACTGTCACGTTTACTTTCCTTACCTGTGCGCTATACTACTTGCCATGTCATGTCATCCATGCATTGAATGTCGCATTCGTAGCACACGCTACATACTTGTACTTGCTTGTCCCGGGCTAGGTGCACCCCTACGCCATACTTGTTAAAAACACTTCCTGGCTCATGATCCAGAAGCGAGCATTCCCGTTCGGGGGTAAGGCCCTGGCTCGATACATGTGGAGGGGTAGGGTTGAGCGACCACTCAGCATAGAAATGTGCCCGTACAGCCTCTTCAGCTGTAAGGCGTGAACTCTGTGGACGAGGTGCTTACTTTTCTTGTCTTGTACTTGTCTTGTGAATGTCATGCCATGCTCGTACTTTACTTCGCTTTACTTTACCTGTTGCACTCATTACTTTAACTGCCATGTCATTGCATCATGCTAGAACTTTTAGGTTGCCTTTACTTGTACTTTCAGTTTCCTTGCACAAGTCTTTTTAGACTTGCTGACATGTGCCCCTTGCTCTTTTGGGTGTCACATGTTAGACCCTGAGCCAGAGACAGTTGTTGAGGACGAGGTGTTTGCTGACGCTGAACCTGAGCCTACGTTCGTCGAGGAGTACGAGGACACCGGAGACCAGTCTTAGTGGCTGTGGAGTTACTTTTGCTTTAGCTTGCTGTTAGTTGTCGGTGCTTGCACCATTTCTTTGCTTTCGTACTTTGTACTTTTGTTGGCCATGCTGGGCCTCTTTTAGACTCTTTTATTCTTAGCCTGGTGGATTTTCTGCGATGTTGAGATTTATTATTATGGATATTCTGAGATGTTTCTTTTGTCTCTTTCGTTATTATTATCTTTGTTTCGTTTCGCGTTGCAAGGACCTGCAATTAAATTTGATTGACGCTTATCGGACTTGCAGCTTTGTAGCTTCAAGTCTGAGCGGACCTTCTCACGCTTCGCCTCCACGTTTTTGGGAAGCGGGGCGTGACAGGTTTTGTTGGTGGCCCATGCAGGTCCCTCTTGCGATTGCGAATTAACGGAACAATGATAATAAACGGAATGTCCATTAAATAAATTGCAACATCCAAGTCATTAAGCTATTTGAGTCTAATTTGTTTGTTCGTTTTCTATGTCATTAGATGGCTGGACGACGACAGACCCGATCTGGTAGTGGGCCCAATCGTGCCGAGGAGCCAGATAGAGAGCCCACCAATGCTGAGATCATGAGGATGATGCATCAGATGATGCAGGTGCAGCAGGGCATGCTCCAGAATACCCAGAGTGCCCCTCGCTTCGAGCCCGGAGCGAAGCAGTTTCGGGAGCTGGGCCCGACGTACTTTAATGGATCTGAAGGACCGTTGGCTGCTGAAGAGTGGATCAGGAATACCGAGGATAATCTGAAGATGTCGAAGGTCAACCCGGCTGGATGGGTTGATCTGGTGAAGAAGCAGCTTAAGGATAATGCCCGAAATTGGTGGGATGCTGAGGAGGAGTTTTTGGTGAGCCCGATACCTTGGGCTACTTTCAAGTCTAGATTCGATGAGGAGTACTTACCGAAGGCTGCTAGGAGGGAGATGTTGCAGCGCTTCATTGAGCTGAAGCAGGGGAATCTGTCGGTGGACCAGTACCACCAGGAGTTCACTAGGCTGAGTCGCTTCGCGCCGAAGATGGTGGAGGATGCTGAGGAGAAGGCTCAGAGGTTTCTGCAGGGCCTATCCTTAGACTTGCAGAGTCTGATGTCTACGACGGACATGGAGTCATATCAGAAGTTGCTGGTAGCTGCTCGGAGACAGGAGAAGATTGCGAAGCTGAAGAGAGGACAGTTTTCTGGAGCTGGGAAGAGGCCTATGGAGCAGTCTAGGCCTGGGGTCAAGCCTACCCAGTCAGTGCAGTTCAAAAGGCCAGGTGGGCCTGCTGTGAAGACTTGCCATTTCTGAGGCAAGACTGGCCACATCAAGGAGCAGTGCAGGAAATTTCTGGGGCAGTGCCTGATCTGTGGAGATGCTACCCATGTAGCGAGGGATTGTCGGCACGCGAACCAGCTGAGGAGAGGACCTGATGGAGCACAGCTACAGAGGGGACCAATTGCAGCCCAGCCCTTGCAGCAGAGAGCACCTGTACCTGCTGGACGTGGAGCACCTCTTCTTTCGCAGAAGCAGGCATATCAGCAGGCTGTTTAGCCAAGGAGGCATGCGTACTTGATGACTGCAGTGGAGACCGAGGCTGTGGACGAGGTTATCGCAGGTAACCCTCTGTCTAGTTGTTCTTCCCTTAGTTAGTTTTGATTGTTAGATTAGGGTTGTTGCTTGCATATGATTGTTTGTTAGAATAGGTTTGATTGTTAGTCTGTTTGTTAGGTGTGATTTTGGTTTGCACGTTTCCTGCACGAGTCCTATTTGACTCAGGTGCATCGATGTGCATTATTTCTCGGAGCTTCGTGGAGAAGCATTCCTTGACGACTTCCCCTCTTCCCAAGAGTTGGAACATCGTTACGGGAAATGGCATAATCTCGGTGCATCGTGGGTGCAATTCTTGCCCTTTGGTGGTTTGTGGACATGAGCTTTACGCTGATTTTATTGTCCACGACATCATCAACTACGATGCAGTGCTTGGAATGGACTGGCTAGCGAGTTTCTATGCTACGATCGATTGTCGGAGAAAGAAGGTGGTGTTCGAGATCCCAGGACATCCGGTGTTTGAGTTCAGTCGAGGTAGCAGTTCGCTTGGCCCTGTCAGGTTTCGGGCCAGACCGGTGGATCTTGTTGCTATGCAGATGGAGCAGAGTAGACCAGCTGTGGTACGTGAGTTCGACGACGTCTTCCCTGAGGAGATGTCTGGACTGCCACCCGATCGAGCTCTCGAGTTTTCGATCGACCTTGTTCCGGGAGCGCAGCCTATTTCGAAGGCGCCATATCGTATGGCACCAGCAGAGTTGGAAGAGTTGCGTAGACAGCTGGATGATCTTTTGCAGAAGGGCTACATCAATCCCAGTGTGTCTCCGTGGGGAGCACCGGTGTTGCTGGTCAAGAAGAAGGATGGTTCGCGTCGCATGTGTGTGGATTACCGGGAGCTGAATGCCGTGACTATCAAGAATAAATATCCCTTGCCTCGTATAGATGATATCTTTGATCAGCTCGGAGGTTTGAGGGTGTTTTCTAAATTGGATTTGAGGAGTGGTTACCATCAGCTTAAGGTGAAGAAGGACGACATCCCGAAGACAGCGTTCAGGACAAAGTATGGTCACTACGAGTTCGTGGTTATGCCCTTCGGCGTAACCAACGCACCCGCAGTTTTTATGAACCTGATGAATCTGGTCTTCTACGACTTCCTAGACAAGTTCGTCGTCATCTTCATTGACGATATTCTAATCTATTCAAAGTCGGAGGAAGAGCATGCATCGCACTTGAGGACAGTGTTGGAAACCTTGAGGAAGCATCGTTTGTATGCTAAGTATTCCAAGTGCGAGTTTTGGCTGGATAGAGTTTCTTTTCTCGGGCATGTGGTGTCTGGTGATGGAATTTCTGTGGATCCCGAGAAGATTGTGGCTATCAGAGAGTGGCCGGTTCCGCAGTCGGTGTCAGAGATTCGGAGTTTCCTTGGGCTTACAGGCTATTATCGGCGTTTCATTAAGGACTTTTCTCGGATTGCTGAGCCGATGACCAGACTGACGCGGAAGGATGTGCCATATGTTTGGTCTGATGATTGCGAGAAGGCTTTTGGTGTCCTGAAGGAGAGGTTGACGACTGCCCCTGTTCTTGCTGTGCCTGATCGGAGTGGAGGATTCGAGATCTTTTGCGATGCTTCTGGCAAAGGTCTTGGATGTGTGTTGCATCAGCATGGGCATGTGGTTGCGTATGCATCTCGTCAGCTTAAGGCTCATGAGAAGAATTACCCGACACATGATTTGGAGTTGGCTGCCGTCGTGTTTGCGCTGAAGATTTGGAGGCACTTCCTGCTGAGTGAGAAGGTGAATATCTTCACTGATCACAAAAGCCTGAAGTATATCTTTACGTAGAAGGAGCTTAACATGCGACAGCGTCGATGGTTGGAGCTCATGGTAGACTATGAGATTGATTTGCAGTATCACCCTGGCAAGGTGAATGTGGTTCCGGATGCGCTGAGCAGACTTCCAGCAGTGATGATGTTGACCTCGCAGTGGAGATTGCAGCAGGATTTTTACGAGTCTGGTATCGAGATTATTCTTCCTGGAGAGACCTCTTCGTTGATGAGTATGCAAATACAGTCGACGATCGTGGATAGGATCAAGGCTGGACAGGCTGGGGATGCTAAGCTGGTAAAGATTCGGGAGCAGGTGGAAGCCGGTCTGCGGACTGACTTCTTGATTCACGAGGATGGTTCGTTGAGATTCGGAGCCAGGTTGTGTGTGCCAGCTGGAGATATCAGAGAGGAATTATTGGTGGAGGCACACAGCTCGCCGTATTCTGTGCATCCTGGTGAGACCAAGATGTACAAGGATCTTCGTCTGAACTTTTGGTGGCATGGTATGAAAAGGAGTGTGGCTCGGAGCGTAGCCAAGTGTTTGGTTTGCCAACAAGTAAAGGCGGAGCATCAGCGTACGGCAGGGTTGCTGCAACCGCTTCCGATTCCGGAGTGGAAGTGGCAGCACATCCCTATGGATTTCGTGACTGGACTACCTCGGAGTCCGAAGAAGAACGACGCGATTTGGGTGATCGTAGATCGATTGACCAAATCCGCGCACTTTATTCCCTTCCGAGTAGGACAGTCTACTGAGACGCTAGCGAGGAGATACATGGAGGTAAATTCGTTTACTCTCTGTTTCTATTTCCTTTTACTAGTTTAGATAGTGATGTAACGTGAATCGTGCAGGAGATCGTACGACTTCACGGAGTCCCCGTGAGTATCGTGTCGGACAGAGACACGAGATTCACATCCCAGTTTTGGCAGAGTCTGCAGAAGATCTTGGGTACGAGTCTGAGTTTCAGCACGGCGTACCACCCGCAGACGGACAGCCAGTCCGAGAGGACAATTCAGATCTTGGAGGATATGTTGAGAGCGTGCATGCTGGACTTTAAGGGATCTTGGGAGGATCATCTCCATCACGTTGAGTTTGCCTACAATAACAGCTACTAGGCGAGTATTGGAATGGCGCCTTTCGCCGCGCTATATGGAAAGAAATGTCGATCGCCACTGAGCTGGGATGACATTGGAGATCGGGAGCTGTTAGGACCGGAGATGATCGCGGAGGCCGTGGATGTTGTGAGGAATATTCGAGAGAAGCTGAGGATTGCGCAGGACTGTTTCAAGCATTGGGCTGATGCTAAACGGAGGCCCTTGGAGTTTCAGCCGGGCGATCATGTCTTTCTGAAGATTTCTCCGAACCGCAGAGTTATTCGATTTGGAAAGAGGGGCAAGCTGAGCCCGAGGTTTATTGGACCGTTCGATGTTTTGGAGAGAGTTGGAGCTGTGGCTTATCGCTTGGCGTTGCCACCGTCGCTGGTGGGAGTTCACGACGTATTTCACGTATCTCAGTTACGTCGATACGTTAGTGATCCCTCTCACGCTGTGGATTTCTCAGAGATTACGGTTCGTCCGGATCTGTCTTATGATCAGTAGCCCGTTGAGATTCTGGATCGTCGACAGAAGCAGCTGAGGAATAAGACCGTCGACTTGGTTCGAGTGCAGTGGCGCCACGGTTCCCCTGGTGAGTCTACCTGGGAGCGTGAAGATGAGATGAGAGAGCGTTTCCCGCACCTTTTCCCGAGCAGTGCTTGATGTTGATTCCGAGGGCGGAATCATTTCTAAGGTGGGGAGGATGTAACGGTACGTTTTCGTTGTACTTTGTTCGTGCACGTGCTTTTGGCCGTGCACGTGTTTATTTTAAACTGTATTTGATTGTGAACACTTTCGTGTGATATGCCGTTGTGAACGTCTCTGAGAGTATTAAATAGTGGCACTAATTTGGAACGACGTTTCTCGAGTCGTTTTTCCACAATTTAAACTTACTCGATGAGACGTGACGATTATCACTCTTGATGGGAGACGTTTCTATTTTTAGTTTCGTCGTCCGACGTCGAAATTGAGTTCCGTCTTCTTAGTTAGCTCACATTCGTCATCACGATCACCACGATATTTATTTTATAATTTTTGGAGGTTATTTGACCACTTTTATATTTTTAACAAGGTTTATAATACTTTTAATAATTTATTTTTAAATTAATTTCGGCCAAATAAAATTTATTTGAGTTTTAAACGTTTTAAAGAATTTTTGAGCCAATTTCCAGCTCATTTGGACCAAGTCAAACCCTTGGGGGAGTTGGAGAAGTTGAATTTCAAATTTTAAATTATTTTAAACTTCTAATCCTATTAGATTTAGCCCTAGACCAAGTCAACCCATCTACACTATATAAACAACCCCTAGGAAGACCTATTTTCGCAAGAAATTAGCCCTAGCCTCTTCCAAAACTCAAATTGGACGTTTCGACGATTCGTCGCAACGTTGCGACGTTCAGCCCCCGCACGACCGAAGGAATCGCCCCCGTTCCCCCGCTCCGACCGAAGCCCAACCCCGCATCCGCTCCGCTCCGCACGTTGCAGCAGCCGCCCGCTCCGTTCCCTCGGTCTGACCGAGGCCTTGGCCCGCACCCGCTTGTCGCCCCGCTCCGCACAGCGCTCCGCACCGTCGCCCGCTTGTCGCCTCGCTCCGCACCCCGCACGACCGACCCGCTGCTCCGCACCGACCGACGTTGCAACGTTGCAACGTTGTAACGTCGCAGCCTCGCATCCCAAGCGCACGACCGACGCTCCCGACCGGTCTGACCGAAGGAGACAGCCCCGCCCGCTGCTGCGACCGACCCAAATCGCTGCACAGCCCCGTTTCCCCGCAGCGACCGAGAGATCTCCCCGCATTGGCTGTGTACGACCGAGAGCCACTCGTCGCAACCCCGCATCCGTCGCACCACTTGCCTCCGTGGGCCCCCCAAGTTCTCCAGAGTTATTGTGGGTCCCCCAAAGGTCCCTAGGACTACTGTGGGCCCCACCTAGGTGCTTGCTCTTCGAGGATTTGCCGCGTACGACGTCGTCGCACGTCGTAGCCCGTCGTCGCACGTGCGAGCTTTGGAATCTGGAATCGTCGCCCCGGTCGATTGCTCTGAAATTTCCAGCGAGGAATCTAATTGGAATCTGGACTTGGAGCGCGATCTTTTATTCCAACCCCCGGCGTCGCTACCCGACGCCGGTGTAGCTTTCGCGTCGTGTTGAGGTAACGCTTTGCACCCCTAGGACCCCAAACCCAATTGCATGCTAATCAAGACTAAAAATCAGTATTTTGAAGTATTTTAAATGTTTTAGCAATCACTAATCAAGATTAATAAAACGGATGTAGGCCGGTGGACTTGTGCACGTAGGAATCGTGACTTTGGACTCGTTGGGCGGTGTTTTCTTGACGTGATAGTTTCAGGCAAGTGAAACTTGCCAAATCTTGCTTAGGGCCATGTTTTTAGGCCACTTACCTGTTTTTAGCGTAAAAGAGACTAGTCAGTGAAATGATAGCTGGCTAGACGCCTACTTGATCTAGTTTGACAACGAAACTAGATCCGTCACCTAAACGATCTAGTTTGACAACGAAGCTAGATCCAACCCCTTAAACTTGTTGATCATGCATGCTTAACTGTCACGTTTACTTTCCTTACCTGTGCGCTATACTACTTGCCATGTCATGTCATCCATGCATTGAATGTCGCATTCGTAGCACACGCTACATACTTGTACTTGCTTGTCCCGGGCTAGGTGCACCCCTACGCCATACTTGTTAAAAACACTTCCTAGCTCGTGATCCAGAAGCGAGCATTCCCGTTCGGGGGTAAGGCCCTGGCTCGATACACGTGGAGGGGTAGGGTTGAGCGACCACTCAGCGTAGAAGTGTGCCCGTACAGCCTCTTCAGCTGTAAGGCGTGAACTCTGTGGACGAGATGCTTACTTTTCTTGTCTTGTACTTGTCTTGTGAATGTCATGCCATGCTCGTACTTTACTTTGCTTTACTTTACCTGTTGCACTCATTACTTTAACTGCCATGTCATTGCATCATGCTAGAACTTTTAGGTTGCCTTTACTTGTACTTTCAGTTTCCTTGCACAAGTCTTTTTAGACTTGCTGACATGTGCCCCTTGCTCTTTTGGGTGTCACATGTTAGACCCTAAGCCAGAGACAGTTGTTGAGGACGAGGTGTTTGCTGACGCTGAATCTGAGCCTACGTTCGTCGAGGAGTACGAGGACACCGGAGACCAGTCTTAGTGGCTGTGGAGTTACTTTTGCTTTAGCTTGCTGTTAGTTGTCGGTGCTTGCACCATTTCTTTGCTTTCGTACTTTGTACTTTTGTTGGCCATGCTGGGCCTCTTTTAGACTCTTTTATTCTTAGCCTGGTGGATTTTCTGCGATGTTGAGATTTATTATTATGGATATTCTGAGATGTTTCTTTTGTCTCTTTCGTTATTATTATCTTTGTTTCGTTTCGCGTTGCAAGGACCTGCAATTAAATTTGATTGACGCTTATCGGACTTGCAGCTTTGTAGCTTCAAGTCTGAGCGGACCTTCTCACGCTTCGCCTCCACGTTTTTGGGAAGCGGGGCGTGACAAGAATTGATCCTGCTGGGTCCACGTCACTAACGACGGCTTGAGCTCGAAACTCTGTTCCGTAATAGCCGGAAGTCGGATGAAGGAGGTGGACCCGATGGATGGCATCGAGTACTCCAGCAATGACTTATGCGGTGGGGTATTCTCCCACATGGCTTCAGACTCTTCTCTTCTTCTCTTCTCTGTGGCCAGACGCCTCAGGGTGGCATTGATCTCTGGGTCAACAGGAATCAAGTCGTTGAGACTCCTTGTATTCCTGTGCATGAAAAACAAGAAATACCCGTGAAGCAAGTATGGGATAGAAACAGATAAAAACAGAAAAATAAAAATAGAAAATAAAAAAGAAAATGAAGAATGCGAAAACTATCGCGAGGTAGGATATGAACTAGACTCAAGGGTTCGAAGGTCCTAAAATTAACAAGCACGTTGCCTCCCTGGCAACGACGCCATAAAGCTTGACGTCCCCCTGCTTTTAGATCTCATACAAGAGTGCAGTTGGATTGGGGGATACCAGATTTATAATATTTGTACCACAAGCGCACGGTGTTGTAGTGTGGCTTGGGGGTCGAACACAGGGAGCCGTGGTTGTGCTTGTTTCTAAAAGGAACCAATTCACCCTACGGGTGAGCTAGCCCGATCGATCGATGGTTTGTCACGGAATGTAAATACAGAGGATAAACAATATAAAATGAAACCTAGGACTCCGGTTTCCACCCTATCATGTGTTCTTGCTATTACGACCTACTGATAGGAAAACGATCGGAATTAGGGTTTAGTGGTGAGACGTTGCCTCCAAGAGTGATACCAGCGTCCTATGGGTCCTATATTCCAGTCGGTGCCCAGGATGATACGCCGGACTAACCGGGTTCGGTCAGTGGACATTCCCATGTCAATTAACACTGACTGACTCCGGGAGCACTAAGCTCGTAACGATAACTCCCAACATCTCATCTTGCCATTCCCACGCGCTAGGATTCGATGTTTACGCTAAGGGCGTGTGCTATGGCTAGGGAGTCAACCGCCAAGTTTATTCCCCCTTGGTCCTACAGTCAAAGGCAGTCTTTTTCCCGCCGATGACAATGAAACACATTGCGTAATCTCTAAATTCCTAATCCCTATCGAAATCCTAGTCTTATGGACGCATCAGGGAGAACCCACGAAGGGGTTTCCACCAAAATCCCAAATTTGAGAACTACTCACACATTACAGCTAAAAATCAATCTAAATGAAATCAACCATAAAAATCATGATCGGGAAAGTGAAACATGGTAGTAGCAATGCTATTAAGACTATATTAAAGTTTGACAAAGATCGGAGAACTTACAGATAACAATAAAATTCCAGCCGTCACAAATAGAGAAAAAGACAGAAAAAATACCAAAGCTGCGTTTTCTGAAAACCTAGGCAACTATATATAGAAAACGACTTCACCCGATCGGTTGAAGTATCAATTGATCGGGTGAGCTGCTTGATTCTTCGGCTGCGGTCTTCAGAAACTTCAACCGGACGCTTGGAACGATCGGGTGAAGCAAGCGGGTCGTCATTTGAGGAGATGCGGTCATCAGGTGAACCGATCGGTTGAGAATTCAACCGATCGATTGGAAAAATGCCCCAAAAGACAGAGACTTTAGATGATTTGGCACGGTCAGTGAGCTATCGGGTGAGCTCTCTGGGTCATCGTTTGGGAGAATCAACTCCAAATGAACCGATCGGGTGAGGTATCACCCGATCGATTGGAATTCAGCTCCAAATTCCCGAGAAATCTGATGTGTTCAACCGGTCGGCGAACCAGTCGGTTGGGCTACCCTTCGCTTCAGCTTGCATCCAGGTCGGATACGTGTGCATCACCCGATCGGTTCACTGTGTCCAACCGATCGGGTGGGGGCTAAAAAAATGGCGATCTTCGTCGTTTGGCCCCCTAGATCACGTGTGACTCCGCCCGTTGCTTCGGGGACTTATGATATCTTCGTTATATGTCCCCTACACTAGCGATCTCCTGCAAATACACAAAACACCAAAAAGTGAAAGAAAACTAAAAATCCAAAGAAAATGGGCACGAGACGACGAAAAACAAGGGAAAACACAAAGAAGACGTGCGTGAATATATAAAATATACACACATGTCAGTACTCGATCGAGCAATACTGATACGCCGACATCTACCTGCCTGAGTGCCATAATGTACTCTCCCGAGTGGTGAATTCCACTCGGCCGAGTAAAGAGCTTCACTCGTCCGAGTGAGGTCAGAATTTCGGAAGGAAATCAAAGCAGACTCTTTGCAATTTTGGGAGTACAGCAGAAGACCCTACTCGGCCGAGTAGGAAGTCCACTCGTTCGAGTGAGGAATTCTACTCGGCCGAGTGACACAAGTGCCCAGATTTTCATACAGCCTCTCACTCTTTTGAGATTTTCTATCATTCCAGCAGGCAAAGTATTTTTCTCATATTTTTTATGGATAGTATATTCATGATGGTTCCAATGCCGCCAAGAACGTGCCAATCGGTGGTCGGAGAAAATCTAGAAAATTTCTGCAAGTTGATGCTGCAGTGCTGGAATTGCTACTCGGCCAGCGTGAGAATCTCACTCGACCGAGTCAGCGTGGGCCCAGAACTTAAGTTGCTGCCAGAGCTGACTTTGGGCACGAATTTCAGAGGGTTTCTAAGGTTATTTGCTAGGGTTTTGAGGTCAATATATATAGGGAATGTAGCCGTCATTAGAGGGGAGTTCCATTTATTTTCTTGGATACTTTTTTAGAGGTTAGGCCATGCCCTAGGCCCCCTCTTGGATCTAAAAGCTTGTATTTGGATTGGAATTCTTTATGAAAGCTAAGTATCTTTGTTATTGTTATTTGAATCTTTAATTTGATATCTTTTTATATGCAAGCAAGGTTTTTTATTGATTCCTATATCGTTATTGCTATGCTTGGTTGATCTTTGTTCTAGGGAAGGGGATGAACCCTATGGATCTAATGCTAGATTTGTGATGAATGAATTTATATGTTTCTAGAATTGCTAGGAGGGTTGATTGTGATTGATTTATTACGGATAGCTAGGAATTTCCAATGATCTGGAGTTTGCAAGTGATTGGGCTATGATCAATGGGAAGGTCTAGATATTCGATTTAGATTTATAATCGAGATTCACTAGGTTTGGTTTGCAAGAGACTGGACCAAAGCTCGCATATTTATTATATGTCTATACCCATATTCATTTGCAAGAGATTGGACGAATACGAGCTATCATAATCTAGATCATAACTCGAGTTTGCACGAGAGTGGGATTGAGGTGCGATTGGACGATGATGTCGATCTTAATGCTAGTGGCTTAGATTTGAGTTTGCACGAGAGTGGGCTCTAATCTAGGTTGCTATATACCTGCAATAGCGCGAGAGCGTGAGCTTGGTTCTCTATTTAGTTACTACTAGTTCACCTCAACCCAAGTATAGTAATATTGAGATTCGCGATTCACAAGGCTACATGACAATCCGTAGTGGGGATTCCCTAGCCCTAGACACTTTTATTGTATTGAATTTGAATCGATATTTGATCGACTTCTTAATCATCTACACCTACATCCATCACCATTTCCATTACATCATACCATAACCATCTCCACCAATAAACCTTCGCAGTAGAACCAACCTAAGATAGATTGGAGCCAACACCACCTCCTTGTGTTCGATACCTACTCGCCACTACACCCTGCGCTTGCGGTAAAGCTACAATTGTTTTTCAGGTGTATATCAGGAGCGATCAGTGGTGCGTGAGTTGAAGAGCCCTGGGTGATAACGTTTGTAGGGCTGTGAATTGGGTTTTAATTATAATAGAGTTATATGTGAGAAAAGAAGACTGGGGGAGGACAATGCATGCGTACGAAAATAATAGAAAAACCAAATGAAATTCTCGGCTGGGAGATTAGAAAATGAATTAGGGTTTAAGATGAATATGGAAAGATTTTGATTAAAAGGGAAAGATTTAAAACCTAGGAGAAATTAGAAAGAAACAAGGAGATTAATTACAATTTAAGAGTGGGATTTAATAGCTATTAACATGGTTATAAGTCTCCTTTCTAAAATGGAAGGGGGATTTGAATTTGAAATTTGAATTAATTAATTAATGAATTTATATAATAATAAGTTTGCTCATGATTATAGTTAATTAAAATACGTATTAAAATATGTACGTATACGAATACATATAATAGTAATACGTAATACGAATACGCATTTAATTACAGATACGAAAATCACAAAACAAGATAAAATACGTGCAAAATACGTATTATAAAAATACCGCGTCACTATCAGAATCACTGCTCCAGTTCACTTGCATCTCCATTATACCTGATTTATTATAAAGAATATTGGCTGGAGAGAGGCATAAAAAGATAATAAAAGGATGGAAAGATAAGAGATAGTAAGATTTCCCCACAAATTCTTCAATATAGAAATAACCCAAGTAAAAGCATTACCTTCCACGGAAACGGTGCCAAAAACTTGACGCACCAAAAACTAAAACTTAAAACACACATAGCTGTGGCACAATGCCAAAGGCTAGATGCGTCCTAACTGTAACTCCTGGACCATATCGCAAGTGCATGGTGTCAAGTTATAGTATAAAAGATATCGATTCCACAGGGAAGTGAATGCTAATATGGTCTTGGGTGATTTCTAGATCTTCGGAATATTACTAGCAGTCAATTTAAAAGGATTGGTTGTTATGGAGTTATATCTCAAACAAGGTTGTAATCAATAATAAAAGATTAGGGCGTTAGGACTCACCACTAGGATCGTCGGATGTTGATGCTAGGTTAGAACCCTTATGTTGCATTGCCTTTATTAGGGATTGTCGTATGTAAGATGTAGAACTCATGGCTCAAAAGTGGAGTGAGAGTGAGTATGAAAATCTCCCTGAATAGGGGTAATATGCTCAAGTAGATGCTCAGCCGCAGAAGAAGTGGAGAGTGACGGTAGATGTAGATGTGACTCGGGCTCCACGAAGTGGACCATCGTATCCAAGGCCTCATGCAAATTCTCCTTGATGATATGCTCATGCTCCACCATCAGCCTGATGTCCTGAATGACATCATCATGGTTGACCACAGACCAAGGAAGAAACATCGACATAGATGGCTGTGGAGGTGGATATGGTGCAGACCACTTATATGTGGTCGTGGTGTCCTCGTCATCACGCATATCCTCCTCGCTGGTATGCATAAGCTCTGTAGCCTCCTTGGTGCTCTCGTAGGACTCATGTGGGGTATCCAAATCAAGATGAGAAGCCTCTCCCACATATCCTAGAGAAATCACCCCATCCTCCCAAGCATCAACAAAAAATGCATTGTCATCCAAGTGGTAATATGGGAAAAATGGGACATCGGCATGAGATGTGTCTATGGTGGCTGATGGGATGGTGGTCTCAACCATGAAAGTGGGTATATCCTCTCCTCCATCCACTCTCCTCGGTGTAGGCACTCTCTGGAATGGTGATGCTGGCTGCTCATGTGTGTCAACTTGTGAGGATGTATCATGTGGGGGGATGCCCGCAAGCAACCCGAAAATGTAGTCTACTCGTCAAAAAATCAAGATTGACATGGACGTCGTCCTCAATTGTTCCTACAGCCGAAACATGTTTCATAACAAAATCTGCAAAGCGTAGCTCAAATAGATCGTCTATTGTAACGCTAGCTGAACCGGTGAACCTCACAGACTCTAAGAGGCCCTCCAATAAGTTTTGAAATGTGTCCTCTTCTGGCGGCGCATATGATTCAATTTTTGCTTCCCCCACTACCTCTTCGTCCATCCACCCCTCATATGCAATAGCTGTATCGTAGGATGTGGGATCAACGATGGCACATTCTGGTTCTGACAATATGACTGGCGATGATTCTTGCCCATAAAAGGAAGAAGCAGAACTGATATCTTTGGAGATCATTGCAACCTGAAGCATGAGTGCATCAATTTCAGGGTCTCTCTTCACCAATTCCAATTGAAAATCACCCCTTTCAATCTTGGCTTGCATTTCAATCTGATGTGCAAGCATCTCATCAATCGTCTGAGCACTCTCATCAAAATAGTATTGTCCCATCTGAGCATCGAAATTTGGTCTCCACATGGTAATAGCGAAGATACATGGACAACAAAAATAAGAAAACTAGATAGGAGCGTCAATAGTACAAGAGAATAACAAAATTATAATATAAGGTGGGGGGAATATTTCTTGGTTATTGTATTTGTTTTTTTTAATGTTTTTACGCGTAGTATAACGAACCCAAGCTAAGCTAATATCAAACCGAACGCCTCCCTGGCAACAGAACTGAAAACTTGACCAGTGCCCCGTTTATGGTTAGGGCACGGTGTCGTTTTACCGCAAGTTCACGGTTAGTGTAGGGTGCGGGTATATCGAACACAGGGAGGTTGATGGCTTGAAGGCTACTAGCTTCACCTAGCTTGTGAGAGAGCTACGCGGATGATATATGAGGGTAGTGCAAAAATAAAGGAAAGAAATGAAAAAGACAAGAAATGAATCCCCGCTAACATGGGCTAGAGAACTCATGATACTTGGTATTTGACTCGACCCAGGGTGAGACATTGCCCCAAAAGGTGGTACCTAGTGCCACATAGGCCCGATATTCTGGTCGGTGCCCAGGATGATACGCTAGGTCTACCCGGTTTCTGACGGTGGGCATTCCCATGTTCAACACCCTCCGCAACTGAGAGCATTAAGGCCACAATAATAGCTCCCAACATTTCGTCCAAGCCATTTCCATGTGCAAGGACTCGATGTCAATGCTAGGACGTGAGCTATGGCTAGAGGATCAAACTTCCGTTTTATTTCCCCTTGGCCCGACGGTCAAAGGCGGTCTTTATCCCTCCAATGACAATAAAACGCCCTAACGTAAACCTAATGGCCAAATAGGTCGAATATGATTTCTAGCAATACATCAAAGAGGATCTTTACGGGACAAGCATCCGGAGCCCAACCCCCCAACACATCTAGTGTGTTGCCGTATGGATTGGTCTCAGATTGCTAGACATCCCCATTGACACATTCCATCAAATACTTGCCATGCAATCAAGTCAAATGAAATATCCCAAGCATCAATCCTAATCTAACCCATATTAGGGTTCATCAAGAACTACTCAATGATGAAGAACATGATAGCAAGCAATAATAAATCCAAACAAACATTCATCATCAAGCTTATTGAAAATAATACACAGCAATAGAAATAAGAGAAAATATACTTATCTTGCATTAGAATCCATCAAACCATTACAAGATTTATTCAAATAGAAAACCTAATCTAACCTAATCTAAGGCTCCCATGAAAGGGGCAAAGCTGCTGAAAAATAAAGGGCAACACTCCAACCAATCGTCCAACATCGTATATTTATAGACCACCCACCAAACCCTAACAGTTCGGGTCCAAAAACCCACTAAAGCCGCTAAAAAGGGCCACCCGATCGGTTGGAAGGTCAACCGATCGGGTGACAGCTTCAGAAAATCTTCACCCGATCGCTGAACCGATCGGGTGAGTCGTCGGGTCGTGAGCTGGGAAGCTTCGGCTACAGGTGAACTGATCGGTTGACAAGTCAACCGATCGGGTGGAGTTTGCGCTCAAAAACCTGAGAGTTCTGTCACACCCAACTGATCACTGAACTAATCGGTTGGGATTTGCCTCATCCTTGGTTTTCCTCGGGTCTGATATGTGTGCACGAACCGATCAGGTGGATTTGTCCACCCGATTGGTTGAAGCTCCAAAACTTCAAATCCTCATCTTTGGCCATCAGATCTTTGCCGTATAAGCGCGCTTTGGCCCTGACATGCAAGGTTTACTCCAGAAGACACCGAAATGCGGACATTTACCTAAAATACAAAAAATACACCCAATAGTCAATATGAACCAAAATGTGATATATAGAACATAGAATGAGATGAAACACATATGAAAACATGATGACGAGCGTGTGCAAAAGGTGAAATATGAACATGCGTCAGTTGGCTATCTAGTGCTAGGCACCAATGACTCATCGGGCACACCCACTAGAACCACCATATCCGTCGACAAACTGTATGGGGTTTGCTAGGGATCCAACCCATTCTTCGAGTCCTCTCTCATGGCTGGATGTTGTGAGGACGAATATTGAGATTCGAATATCGTCTACGACTATAACCTATTGGCTCAAGAAGCTAAATCAACTCGCATGTTTAATTTGCACTAGTGGCGATGCTTAGCCCTTGGTGCCTTTCTTTATTTTCATATTTTTAGTGCAATTATCCATCCTTGTCATCGTTCGCGTAGCTAACTAGATATACAATTAATCGATACTCAACCCACTACCTCCCTATGTTCGACCCGTAAGCTACAACAACGCCATGCACATGCGATTAAATTTAAAACATAACAAGCTTTTGGCGCCATTATGGGGGAGGCAATCGGATTGATATCGATTTAGTTATGTATTTGTTAGACGCATATAAATTTTTTATAAATATAAATATAAATAAGAAGAAATTTTTTATCCCCACATGTTGCTACTAATTTGTATTGCTGACGATCTTTCTTTAGTTTTTCGATTTTTATAAACATGTGAATTTTGGAGTTACAATGTGGATGTTAGACGGAACGTACTCGAATAATTTTGGTGTCTCGGCAAACCATGATGCTCAGAAGGGAGCACAAAATCATTTTCTATAGGTTGCAATAAATTACGGGATTTACGGTCTCCTGGGGCATGCCACCAATGTTTGCATATTTTATGCCAACCCATATGACCCAACCCCATATAAATATAGCCACCATCTAGACTACTCCCATCATTATCCTCCACCATATATACCTCCACCAGAAAAAGAAACCCGTCGTGAAGACATGATGAAAATTTTTAGTGTAAACCAAGGCTTGCCTGGCACTCCTTCCCTTACCACTATGACCAACACCCGTCCTAGCCTAGTCGCCCAACAATTTTCCCAATCACACGGGCACCTTGAGCATCACTCATGGGGTAAGGTCTACGATACCATGCCACAGAAGGGAGAGCATATGGAAGGACCATTCAACCCGATGCATACTTCTACCACCTGTCCATGGCACGTCAGACGAGGTCCTATAACCATGTTAGAGGATACTCGTTGGCATGACTCATCGCTGGCCACTTGCACAATGGGAGGTAATTTATTTGAGCAAAATATTTTATTTCCTGATATAGTTGCCTCCCTACCTGCTAGTGATGCCATATTACATACCATACCGGTGACATTATCCAGAGCCACGCCCTAGAAAAGAACGAGCAACTTGATGGGGTCGTTAACTGAGCTTGAGGGACTACTGTTGAATATTGGACTCCCCGGATTTGGTTTTGATGATGAGCAAACATAAATAATCCATGAACTAACAATTTGTGAGCGCAGAATTGGAGATCGTCGCCAAATTCACGAGAACAATTAAAGCGACATCTCAACACTTCCCAAAGCTCGTATTCATGCCTAAAGCTTCGTTGAAGCTCTTGCGCCGTTTTGGAAGTTATGAAGAATCAATCGAAGCTCTCGAAGACCGTTTATTAAGGTTTATTTATAGTCTTTTTGGCTTCGATCAATAGAATGTTAAGCCTTGAGTATATCTTACGTTTCTATCTTCATAACGCTCATGTCGTAGCTCTAGGATCTTAGTACAAGTTCATTCTAACTTCCTCGAAGCGTCGCGCTTCGATTCGGACTTGTATGTGCATATTAGTTGGTACAAGAAGAAGTACTGACCGACTAGATGTTGATCTAGTTGGTCAGCAACTCTTCTTGGACCGACTAGTTTGATTCCTTAATTTCTTGGACTTTACTGTTTACGGTTAGTCGGTCTACGTTGACTCACCGACCGACTAGTTTGTGAACTAGTCGGTCAGTGATGCTTCTTTGACCGACTAGTTGTGACTTAATGTTCATACTAAATTTCTCCTAAGCTACTGTTTATCGTTAGTCGGTCTAAGAACGTTTGGTGACCGACTAGTTGACAATCTAATCGGTCAACTTTTGTTCTTGGACCGACTAAGTCAATTTGTATTCAGACTATTTCACTTTGCCTCTTAGTCGGTCTACGTTCACTGACTGACCGACTAGTTGTGAAATTAGTCGGTCAGAAAGTCTTCTTGGACCGACTATATTTCTAGGTCTGAAATTCTATCTCTTCTCAGATCTTCACTTAGTCGGTCCATGTTGATTGACTGACCGACTAGTTGATGAACTAGTCGGTCAATGGTTGTTCTTTGACCGACTAATTGTCTCAGATTTCTATCCGTTGGAAATTGACCTATCTTGTTTTTATGGGACCCTATAAATACGAACCTAGGTCATTTCTATCTAGGTTAGAGCTGCCATTAAGAGATTCATTGAGATCAAAAGAGATGGCCATTCTCACTCTTTTCCAAAGCTCTCTTCCTCACAAGAAACCCATTCTCTCACTATTCTAGATCTAGAATCCATCTTGAGAGAAGCTTGTTCTTGGTGAGCCCTTCAAGCCCTAGCTTGAATCAAGTCTCCAAATCTCTCCTAGGCACCGTTTGCTGGTCATTTCCTTGGTGCTAGGTCTTGGTGACTTCATCTTCCTCAAATCCTTCATTTCACCTATTGGGTAAGAAAAACTCAAGGTATAGGATTTTGTGGTAAGTTTGTTTATTTCATATAAACTCTTTTATGGTGCTTATTGGTTCTCTCGGTTGTGAGAGAAGGTTGTGATCCCGGGTTGTGGGATTCACTATTGCCATTGCATGTATGATTTGATCTTGTGAAGGTTTTTCACAAGATATTCATAGTGGAAATCTTGGGTTAGGGTTTCTAACCTAAGTATCCGGAGGGGATCCGGGTGGTTGGGACGTAGGATCACCGGGAACAAGTCGGGGAGACTTGGGTGGATCCGAACCCATTAACATCATTTGTTTGCATTGTTATTTTGTTGTTGTCATTCAATTTAAGCTTCCGCAAATTGATTTGGTAGTTGTTTGCAATTTAATTTGGAATTATACTCCTTGTTATTTTAAAGTACTATTCACCCCTCCTCTAGTACTTGTGCAGTAGCTTGTAGGGCATTACATTTGGTATCAGAGCCAGATACTTAGCTATGTCTGCCAACGACAACAAGACCGTGCGTCCACCTTCCAACTATGACACCTTCAGGAACCGTGAAGGAGCATCTTCGGTGATGGAAGGACATTCCTCTACGAGGCCTCCATTCTTCAATGGTACCAACTACGGGTACTGGAAATGCCGGATGGAAACCTTCCTCCGGAGTGCATCATTATGGAGGACTACAATGAAGGAGTGCATCGAGCCCGAAGAAGAAGACTTTGAGAAATGGACTACCGCGGAGGTCGCCGCGGAGGTAAGCAATGCCAAGGCAATGAACACCTTGCAATGCGCATTGGAGCCCGAGGACTTCAATAAGATATGCACATGTAAGAGTGCATATCAAATTTGGAACTCTCTCCTCATTCTTCATGAAGGGACGAGTAGGGTAAGAGACTCTAAACTCGTAGTCGTAAACAAAGATTACGAAATGTTTCATATGCAACAGGGCGAGAAGATGAAGGAATATTACGCTCGCTTCGTTGACATAATAAACGAGTTAGAGGCCCTCAGCAAGTCCTACACTCAAAAGGAGAAGTGCTCAAAGCTTATCGAAGGACTTCCTTCTTCTTGGGAGAAACGTACCTTCGCCATCGAGGAAGGTAATGACATGAATAAATATACTGTAATTTAATTAATGGGTACTTTGATGTCATACGAGGTACGCAAATATAGCAAGGTGAAGCTACAAGAAAAGATGAAGTCCTATTTGAACCAAGACGCGCCTAAGAAAAAGGCGATTGCATTCAAGGCGGCTTCATCCACCTCTACCGATGATGAGGACTCGGAAGAAGAAATGGACATGGAATCCGTTGCACTCATGGCAAAGAAGTTCAATCGCTTCTTCCGAAAGGGTAACTTCAAACAAAAATCTAAGTTTACTTCTACTAACGCCTCTCCACCTTTGTGCTTTAAATGCAATAAGCCAGGACACATCAAAGCGGATTGTCCTCAAAACAAGCAAAAGGAGAAGTGGAAGGCGCCGAAGTTCGACAAGTCAAAGAAGTACAAAAAGGGGTACAAAAAGGGACTTGTCGGAACAACATTCACCAACTCCGAGGATTCCTCAAGCGGAGAGTCAGACGATGAGAAAGTGGAGCAAGCGCACATGTGCTTCATGGCAAGAGAGGAGCATGATCAAGGATCTTCCTCCTCCGATGATAGCGACGACGAAGGCGATGAGGTAACTATGGATGATCTTAGGGATGCTAACTCTCATTTATGGTCTAAATACACTAAATTATTAAATAGATATACTAAAGTAAAAGATGACCTAGCTAGCATTCAAACCTCGCCTAAGACTATCATCACCAACAACGACACCGTTGTTGAAGAGTTAAGAAATGAGATTGTTAATCTCAAATCTAAACTTGAACATGTTAGCATTGATGATCCGGAAGAACATAGGATAGCGGATTTAACTTCTCAAAACTCGACTTTGAGTATTGAGAACGAGAATCTTAAATCTCGTGTTTATGTGCTCACATCGCAAGTATCCACATTAGATACTTCTATGCGTTCTCTCAAAGAGAAATATGAGAACACATTAGGCCGAATCAATAGATTCAATAAGGGTAAGGACCATTTGGATAAAATCCTAAGTGACTTACTTCCGGCCAATCACCACATTGGTTTGGGGTATACGATGGGATGTCCATCCAAAGCGGCCACTACTTTTGTTAGGCCAACTTCCGGTGACTCTACGAGTGGTAGCAAACACTCTATTGGTAGTTCATCTACCAATGGTGCTTCCACCTCGTCCACACCCTCTTTTGGAAAGAAACCCACTTTGGGTGGACCTCCAAAGAAGGGGCATGCTTATATGTATACAAATACCATGCCACGTAGGAACACACGTCCTACTCCACCGTCTCACACATATGATGATTTTTATGCAACACATTCTCGGGCACGTGCACACCATGTGAGACACCCTCACGCACGTGTTCCCACACATGCATATGTTCACCCACCTCATCATATGAATAATTCTCGTCGTGCACCATTCCATCATGTTCCTTATGCCTATCCACGACATGCATCACGTAGAAATCAACGTCGCATGCATGCACCCAATAGGATGATGGCTCCCAAAATTTTCACTATTTGGAGCCCAAAGGACACAAGCATGGATGAAAAACAAGTGTATATGAATGCTTATTTTTCGGATGTTGTGTATAGTAGAAATTATGTGGGGAAGTCTAAGTCCAATTGGACTTGGCTTCCAAAGGTCTAACCTTTGAGGACCCAATGACCTTGGGTACCATGATATGAATGTTTCTATCTTTAGGTACTCAAGGAAAAGAAAAAGAAAAGGAGCAACAAATTTAAATTTAGCTCCAAAGGGAATTGGATACTCGATAGTGGGTGTTCAAAACATATGACGGGTGACGCTCAATTGCTCTCCGGAGTGGTTCCCATTGCAAATGGAAAGCGCGTCGTATTTGGAGGCAATGAGAGCGGAACAATCGTCGGTGTTGGTAAAGTGGGTAACCCTTCTAAACCCTTAATTAGTGATGTTTATCTAGTTGATGGTTTAAATCATAATCTTATTTCAATAAGTCAACTTTGTGACAAAGGTTACAAAGTTAGCTTTGCGAAAGGATTGTGTCATATTTCAAATGATAATAATAAATTATTATTTTCCGGCACATGCCATAAAGATATTTATATTTTGGATCTTCCTAAGTCATATGAACAATGTCTCGTTGCCAACACAAGTGAACAACACTTATGGCATCGACGCTTTGGACATGTGAACTTTGGAACACTTTATAAGCTTTCGAAATTAAATTCCATTAAAGGTTTTCCGAAACTCGTTTTTGAAAAGAAAAGTTTTTGTGATTCTTGTCAACGTGGCAAGCTTCCTAAATCTTCATTTAAACCTAAGAAAAGCATTTCTACGAAACGTCCACTAGAGCTATTACATCTAGATTTATTTGGGCCAACTAGAGTTGCTTCCTTAGGAAATGCAAGATATGGACTAGTCATCGTTGATGATTATTCAAGATTTACATGGGTATTTTTCTTATGTAATAAAAATGAAGCTTTTGAAAACTTCACAATATTTGTGAAGAAAGTACAAAATCTCATCGGAACCACCATTGTCACTATTCGTAGTGATCATGGGGGTGAATTTGAGAATGAGTCTTTCTCAAATTTTTGTGATGATCTTGGAATTACTCACACGTTTTCTTTCCCTCGCGCACCTCCTCAAAATGGTGTTGTTGAGAGGAAGAATAGAACGCTTGTGGAGTGTGCTCGCACTATGCTCGAAGATAGTCAACTTGGTTATCAATTTTGGGCGGAAGCGATACACACCGCTTGTTATGTGTTTAATAGAATACTTTTGAGGCCCGGTACCAAACAAACTTGCTATGAATTGTTGTTTGGTAGATTGCCTCAAGTTAAACATTTTCGTGTTTTCGGCGCAAAATGTTTTATTAAAAACACATATGATAATTTGGACAAGTTTGATCCGAGATCGGATGAGGGGATATTTGTTGGGTATTCCTCACGTAGCAAAGCCTACCGGATATACAACAAAAGATCCTCTACGATCGAGGAATCACTTCATGTCTCTTTTAATGAGAATTTTACTACTTCTAGAATTTCAAATGATAATGATTCTATGGATGTTTTATGTGATTCGTTTGAAAATTCTAAGTCTATTGATTCAATTGATTCTATTGAGACTAACCCGACTAATGAAGTTGTTGAGAATGTGCCTAGTGATCAAGGTATTCCCAAGCGGCTTCATACCGTCCGTGACCATCCCCATGAGCAAGTCATTGGCAATATTCATGATAGTGTCAAGACGAGATCGCAAGTCCACCACTTCGCCAATAGTGCCTTTGTCTCATCAATAGAGCCAAAGAATATAATTGAAGCGTGCGAAGATAGTGCTTGGATCCTTGCCATGGAGGAGGAACTCATTCAATTCGAGAGGAATGAGGTATGTGAGCTTGTTCCTTTGCCATCAAAGAACCACACCGTCATAGGGACAAAGTGGATCTTCAAGAACAAATCCGACGAAAATCAAGTCGTCATCCGGAACAAAGCTCGGTTAGTTGCTCAAGGCTATCGCCAAGAGGAAGGTATCGATTTCGAAGAATCCTTCGCTCCGGTAGCTAGATTAGAATCAATTAGACTTTTATTGTCTTATGCATGCCATAAAAATTTTAAGTTATTTCAAATGGATGTTAAAAGTGCATTTTTAAATGGAGATGTCGTTAAGGAAGTTTACGTTTCTCAACCTCCGGGCTTCATAAATGAAAAATTTCCAAATCATGTTTTTAAACTAAAGAAAGCTCTTTATGGTTTGAGACAAGCTCCTCGAGCTTGGTATGATCGCCTAAAGAATTTTCTTTTGGATTTGAATTTTAAAATGGGCGAAGCCGATTCTACACTTTTTGTTAAGCATGCGAATAATGATATTTTATTAGTTCAAATTTATGTTGATGATATCATTTTCGGTGCTACTAACTTCACTCTTTGCGAAGAGTTTTCTAATGTTATGAAGGAACAATTTGAGATGAGCCACATGGGCGAACTCAAATATTTCTTAGGTCTCCAAATCCGCCAAATGAACGATGCAATCTTCATCCACCAAACGAAGTATACGGTGGAGTTGCTTAAGCGATTTGGAATGTAAAGTGCTTCCGGGAAAAAGACTCCAATGAGCACGACTACGCATCTCGACAAGGATACGGGCGGTAAGGATGTAGACATTCGTCTATATCGAGGTATGATAGGTAGTTTACTTTATCTTACCGCAAGTAGGCCCGATATTATGTTTGTCGTATGCATTTGTGCTCGTTATCAGTCTCAACCTAAGGAGTCTCACTTAGTAGCGGTAAAACGTATTTTCCGTTATCTAAGTTATACACTTGATTTTGGATTACTCTATCCAAAATCTAGCACGTATGAGTTAGTCTCATATAGTGATGCCGATTATGCGGGATGCAAATCCGACAGGAAAAGTACTAGTGGCACTTGCCATTTTCTAGGAAATTCTCTTGTCTCTTGGTTTTCCAAGAAGCAAAATTCCGTATCACTTTCAACCACCGAGGCGGAATATATTGCCGCCGGTGCCGCTTGTGCCCAGGTTCTTTGGATGAGACACACTTTGAAGGATTTTGGTATTCACTGTGATACTAGCCCTATCATGGTGGATAGCCAAAGTGCTATCTGTCTTTCAAAGAATCCGGTGCACCATTCCCGATCAAAACACATAGATGTCCGACACCATTTTTTAGATGATCATGTTGCTAAGAAGGACATCATTTTAGTGTACGTTGAAACCCAAAAGCAAATCGCCGATATTTTCACGAAACCCCTAAAGGAGGACTCCTTTGTGCGGTTGCGTCGAGAATTGGGGATTATGGGTGAATCCGAGATATAGGATTCATATTTCATTCAATTATCTTGCATGCTATTCGATTTCGCGATATTTCGTTCATGCTAGCTTTATTGAATTTTTGGGAATTTCATGTGATACGTTTGAATTTTTGCTCGAATTCGTATTTGAAAGTCGTATTTAAGATTTCGATGTTTTATGGGGTAATTTAGATGACTAATGAGAGAGTTATGATGTCCCATCCAAGTGGTTTTTGAAGAGAACTCATCTATCAATTTTTGGACTCTTCTAGTCAGTTTCAGTTCATTTGTCAACCGACTAGATGCTCATCTAGTCGGTCAGCAAGTGAACTCAAACCGACTAGTTCAAGATTTTAGCTCTCTATTGTCATTGACTTCTTTTAGTCGGTCATAGTACACTTACCGACCGACTAGATTGAAAACTAGTCGGTCAGTGAGTATACTACGACCGACTAATTCTTGCCCTAGAAATCTCCTGTTTGCCTCTGTTTCGACTTAGTCGGTTCAAGCTCATTGACCGACCGACTAGATCGTAATCTAGTCGGTCAGTGGTTGAACTGTGACCGACTAAGTGTGTTAGGACAAACGTGTCTTTTCCTTTCCCGACCGACTTAAACTCAAATCTATTCGACTAAAACTCATTTTAGTCGGTCTTATTTTCTTCTCCAGCCCACAAAAACCCCAAAACCCTCTCGAGCCCTTTCAACTTCCGTCGATCTCCGGCCATCTTCCGTTCATCCGCCGCCGCCGATCACCCTCCCCTAGGTATATCTCCTCCTCCTTGGTCGATCTCCTATTCTAGGGTTCGATCTTGGCCGATTTCTCCTCTAGGGTTTTGTAGTTCTTGTTTTAGGGCTTGTTGTTTGTGCATCTAGGGTTTGTGTTTTTTGATTTCTTTTCAGATCTAGGGTTTGTATTAGGGTATTTGATCTTCCGTCATCGCTTGCTTGTACTCGTCGTGCCACAATCATGACAAAGACGAGGATTCCTATCACCTCTTCTGGGGCTTCTCCCATGTCTATAGAGCCTTCCAACCCTAGGAATCCATCTAAGCCCAAGCGTCGTGCTAAGTCTACCCAAGCTTCTCCATCTTCGCCTCCTCTAAAGAAGCCGAGGACGGCAACAGTCAAACCCAGAAAATCTAAGACTAAAAAGCCCATTCTCCACACTCCTGCCACTCCTCCAGATTCCGACTCTGAGTTTGTGCCTGAGGATGAGCCTAGCCATAGGGAACCTACTCCTCCTCCGAAGACCTGTAAGGCTAAGGGTAAGGCTCCTATGCCAGTCGGCGGTGTAGACATATCGTTGTGCCGCGATGACCCTCAGTGTCTCGCAGCGTACAACCGTATAGAGCACTGCCCACTGTTGTTAGAGCATTACGTTCAGTTTTCTGATTTTCTCGGCCTTGCTGATCTTCTCTCCTATAGTGGCCTATTGGATTATCTTCGATATGACCCCAAGGCGAATCCTAGACCATATCCTCGCCTGGTCAAATTATTCTACGCCAATCGTGTCCGTGGCCTGTACGATGAGAATCACTCCATCGAGACTACTGTCTTGGGAACTCCTATAGTTCTCACGGCAGAAATCTTGGGGGAGATTCTTGGTTGCTCGTCGTCTGGTCTTCTTCCTTCGGATATTTCAGTTGATGATATCACTTCCTTGGATCAGTCCGTTCTTGCTGATATTTTCCATGTGATCCCTCCTGCCCTCATTGGTGTTCCATCGAAGTCGTTCAAGCCAAATGCATGGGTATTGAATCTTATTCTGAAGTCGTGCTTGCTTCCCAAGTACGGCTCATCTTCACTTCCTTCCCAGCCATTTTTGAAGCTGATTTACGCTCTTTTCTTGGGTTGCGAGATTAATTGGGCTCGCGTTATACTCGATAAGATGGACTCTTTCGAGTGTATACGCAAGACCAATAAATCTGCGCATATCCCGTATCCGTGTCTGTTGACCCTGGTTTTTCATCATTTCCGAGTTCCTCTCCCTCCTGACGATGAGCGTCCTTTGGGTCCTCCTCTAAACGTGACGGCCGTTAAGAAATCTCTAGCAGCACTTCGTCACGTGCAGAGGTCAACCACATCTGCTACCCAGGCTACCCCCTCAGCTGCTGCAGCCCCCACTCCTCCTGCTACATTAGATGATGTCGTACGCCTTCTTCGTCGGCACGAGTCGCGTTTGGCTCGTACCGAGGAGGTCGTCTTCCGTATGGCTCAAATGATGGGGATTGATCTTCCTCCATCAGTTTCTGAGGCCGAGGAGATGGACGATGAGGAGATTGACGAGCTTGTCACTTCCTTGGCTCGTGGCGATGAGGCCACTGCTGCTGCTGCTGCTGCTACTACCACTTCTGCTCCTGGAGTTGGCACCACTTCCGGTGCTCCAGAGACTTCTGCTTCAGTAGTTCAGACTTCTGAGCCTGCTGCTGATCCTGTTGTCGAGCCTGCTGTTACTCCTGCTGAGACCCCTGCTGTTGAGCCAGTTGTTTCCACTCCTGCCCCGACTATCCCGTCTGTTGAGACGCCACTACTCCCTGCAGAGCCTGAGTCCACTCCGTCGACTGGACCCACGGATACTGCAGATCCAGCCACTTCCTCGTGATCGTCTGTTCCGAGGACTCTCCACTACTCTTTGGATGATATACCTTATTGAGAGTATTTTGGGTTAGGATGGAGTTTGAGGGTTGTTTTGATGTATTTTTGACTTTTCTGGATGTCGGTGTTGGATATTTTGATGTACTTTGGATGATGTTGATGTTGGTGTTATATTTTGATGTGGATGATGATGTTGTATTTTTGATGTTCATATAGATGATGTGTCATACTTGATATGATGTACTTCTTTTATTCGATATCTTTTTGGATGTACTCATGCTGTTTCTATCTATATATACATCGATGTTCATGTTGTGATATTTACTTCGTCGTGCACATTAATATTCATTCAATGTCCATGCTATATTAAATCGTCGCTCGACGATTGAGAAACTTGGTTAAATAGATTTAAATTCTATAATTGTATAGAATTGTTTTCCATGCACAAATTTAACTAAGAATATTGAATATTGAAGAGTATGTTTCTTTATTCAACAAATGAATAATTATTTGGTATTTTTTTTGATGATTTTGATTATTTTTTTTTTCATAATGGACAATTTGGCACACCTTGATTTGATTTCCACATTTTTCCCTTGGTGTCAATTAGGTCCATCGTCATTGTCTACGACTCCCGATGTTGGATTTTCCATTTCCTAGTTGTTGTCGTTGTATGCCCCCCATTTTTGGGATAATGCCAAAGGGGGAGAGATAATGATAATAAATAGGGCAAATGAAAATTTAACTCAATTTCCAAGAATCTAGTTTGATATGTTAGATTCAGGGGGTGTTAAGATATATATAAGGATTTTCAAAATCCGATATTTCAAAAATCGATTCTCTTTATTTATCTTACTCGTCTGATTGATGCAACTCATATATATTCATTTTGAAATTAACGTGTCATCAATGCAGGGGGAGTAAGTATTTTTCATTTGAATCATTATTTTTGATTATTATTTATGTTGGTTTGTCATCACTAAAAAGGGGGAGAATGTTGAATATTGGACTCCCCGGATTTGGTTTTGATGATGAGCAAATATAAATAATCCATGAACTAACAATTTGTGAGCGCAGAATTGGAGATCGTCGCCAAATTCACGAGAACAATTAAAGCGACATCTCAACACTTCCCAAAGCTCGTATTCATGCCTAAAGCTTCGTTGAAGCTCTTGCGCCGTTTTGGAAGTTATGAAGAATCAATCGAAGCTCTCGAAGACCGTTTATTAAGGTTTATTTATAGTCTTTTTGGCTTCGATCAATAGAATGTTAAGCCTTGAGTATATCTTACGTTTCTATCTTCATAACGCTCATGTCGTAGCTCTAGGATCTTAGTACAAGTTCATTCTAACTTCCTCGAAGCGTCGCGCTTCGATTCGGACTTGTATGCGCATATTAGTTGGTACAAGAAGAAGTACTGACCGACTAGATGGTGATCTAGTCGGTCAGCAACTCTTCTTGGACCGACTAGTTTGATTCCTTAATTTCTTGGACTTTACTGTTTACGGTTAGTCGGTCTACGTTGACTCACCGACCGACTAGTTTGTGAACTAGTCGGTCAGTGATGCTTCTTTGACCGACTAGTTGTGACTTAATGTTCATACTAAATTTCTCCTAAGCTACTGTTTATCGTTAGTCGGTCTAAGAACGTTTGGTGACCGACTAGTTGACAATCTAGTCGGTCAACTTTTGTTCTTGGACCGACTAAGTCAATTTGTATTCAGACTATTTCACTTTGCCTCTTAGTTGGTCTACGTTCACTGACTGACCGACTAGTTGTGAAATTAGTCGGTCAGAAAGTCTTCTTGGACCGACTAGATTTCTAGGTCTGAAATTCTATCTCTTCTCAGATCTTCACTTAGTCGGTCCATGTTGATTGACCGACCGACTAGTTGATGAACTAGTCGGTCAGTGGTTGTTCTTTGACCGACTAATTGTCTCAGATTTCTATCCGTTGGAAATTGACCTATCTTGTTTTTATGGGACCCTATAAATACGAACCTAGGTCATTTCTATCTAGGTTAGAGCTGCCATTAAGAGATTCATTGAGATCAAAAGAGATGGCCATTCTCACTCTTTTCCAAAGCTCTCTTCCTCACAAGAAACCCATTCTCTCACTATTCTAGATCTAGAATCCATCTTGAGAGAAGCTTGTTCTTGGTGAGCCCTTCAAGCCCTAGCTTGAATCAAGTCTCCAAATCTCTCCTAGGCACCGTTTGCTGGTCATTTCCTTGGTGCTAGGTCTTGGTGACTTCATCTTCCTCAAATCCTTCATTTCACCTATTGGGTAAGAAAAACTCAAGGTATATGATTTTGTGGTAAGTTTGTTTATTTCATATAAACTCTTTTATATTGCTTATTGGTTCTCTCGGTTGTGAGAGAAGGTTGTGATCCCGGGTTGTGGGATTCACTATTGCCATTGCATGTATGATTTGATCTTGTGAAGGTTTTTCACAAGATATTCATAGTGGAAATCTTGGGTTAGGGTTTCTAACCTAAGTATCCGGAGGGGATCCGGGTGGTTGGGACGTAGGATCACCGGGAACAAGTCGGGGAGACTTGGGTGGATCCGAACCCATTAACATCATTTGTTTGCATTGTTATTTTGTTGATTTCATTCAATTTAAGCTTCCGCAAATTGATTTGGTAGTTGTTTGCAATTTAATTTGGAATTATACTCCTTGTTATTTTAAAGTACTATTCACCCCCCTCTAGTACTTGTGCAGTAGCTTGTAGGGCATTACAACTACTGACCCGGTTGTCATCGAAATTCCTTGAGGTTTGCGCGGGAGATAGCAAGAAGCCCGAAATTGAAGAGCTCACGCCAACCTTTTCCTTTTGTCAGGTCCCTAAGCTGGAGCCACGCACGAGCATCTAGGAGACTGTGACACATATGCATGTTTTTGAGAAGTACATGAGTTCGGCCCCAGATGTGACGATCGATTTCAACAAGGCCGAACAATGTTCACTTCCTCCATTAGCGACGCGGCCACTCCCCTCCCACCAGTGCTCGAGCATCAGCACCACATCGATCATGGAGATCTCTCGAACCCTGATTACTCTTTATCTGAGTCACATGTTTTAATTTATTTATTGTTAGACTCAGATATTTCTGACGCAACGTACTCCTGCAGGATATTGATGCACATGCACCAGAGGCATGCTTGGTTGCACCAGCACCTGACCATCCTGAAAATGAGAAGAACGAGGATCTGGTCACACCACACCCCGGGAGTAGCGAAGTTCCTCCACAGAGGTCTCGTCTATTTGATTTAGAGTTTTCTATACCTTTTGACTATTATCTTTGGATTAATTTCGCAGGGGGTAATAACTTTTCTCATTGGGCTGATATGGGCCATATGTCTCATTCCTTGCAGGTTAGGTGGACACCTCCAGGTAATGCTGGGAGCAATTTTGCTATGGTCCAATGATGCTCGTGGAGTAAAGCAGATAGCTGAGCCATGAAAGCAGTAGAAGGAACAAATCCATGCACCAATAAAGATCATAAATCCACCGTTCGAATAGGTGTATCCTAATCCAGTAGTGTAGATATTCTATACATGCTTTCTAGTCTAGTATATTAATAATCTCGTCTCATCCCAATATCAGGAGGAGCTTAGTAGGAATTAGAATCCCTTAACAAATTTTTTACCTCTCTATCACGTCATATGTTATCATTTAAACCCCGATCTTGGTAGTACTCCCCTACCACATGTATGCCCTTGCACGCACCTTCCTATTTTGTTTAGGGCCTTGCTTCACTTTAGCTTGGGGGAGATATTTGTTGCGAGTTTAAAATATCGCATGCATACGGATCGTATGCAACAGGTGTCGAACACAGGGAGGCGAATGGTTGAAATAGGGATTAATGACGAGTTTTGTATAGCCGTGAGATTTTTGTGGCAAGGAGGGAGAGTGCAATTGATTAAGGGCAAAATCAATTAAGAGAAAGAGCTAGGGCTAACGTATCACCACTATTGTATGTCTTGAGCTATATGGATCTAGCTTCTCGACCCAAGGATTGTAGTCACTGATGAGAGCTAGTTTTGATCCTTGTCCTCTTGAAGTCTAACTTGCGAGAGAGGACTCGGAGAATAGGTTGGATCCATATCGTAGCCCCGATGGGTCGTTGGTCACTACGATATAGGTAATTCTAGTGAGTGTGCCCGATGGGTCATCAATGCAGGGCACTAGATAGTCAACCATCCATTAGGGGGCATCAAATCACAGCCCCAATGGCTCGTTGGTGATCAAGATTATGTAGCACTGTAACGAGATGGGTTGAATTCGGCTCAGTATCCAATCCTATCCCTAGGCTACAATTTTGTTGGGATATTTGGGGCGATCCATCATGATCAATTCATACAATAGGGCTCTAGATGGCCCTAGCTTATGAGACTACTCATTAATCATGGTAGTAATAGATGAAATCAATGTAATAGTGTTCAGCATGAGCAAGATATAGAATGAGCTAAATATTGGCAATTAAGATATCACAAATACAATAGTAACTAAGAACAAGCCACTAATTAAAGCTGAGATTAAGAAAGAGTCTTACAATAAGCCAATATGAATTAACAGCAAAAAGCCCCTGAAAATCCTCCAAAAAAACGCACAAAATAGGTCTCCAAAAGTGAAAAATCTTGTTTCAGTCGTTATACAACTTTCCTTAAATAGATTACCTTTGCGCACGGCCATGCCGCATTTCAGCATGACCGTATGATGCTTAAAACCAAGGTCATCTAAGCACCGCCGTCGATTCGCAAGGCCGTGTCGCTAATCGGCACGAGCGGCACGGCCATGTCATCCAGCCCCTTGCATCTCCAGCTGCTCTATGTGACACGACCGTGCTGTCAGTCCATGTACTGAAATAATTGCAGCACGACCGTGCAACACGGCTATGCCGCCGAATCGAAGTCTGTTTCCTACAACCGGTGCACTGACACGGTCGTGCGTGCGTTAGCATGACCGTGTCAAGCCTCATTCTCCTCCTCTTGGCCTCCAAAGCACGATCATGGCTCTTCCTCTCCTCGGCTTCCCTCCTTCGGCCTCAATATCGCCTAAAATACATCGTTTTGTTCTTAAACACCTGCAACATAGAGAAAAGCACACCCCATGCATCAAAGTGGAAAAAGAATACAAAAATCGATTAAAATAAAGGTGGTGGCATGAAATAAAGTAGAAAAACACGGGAAAAAGGTGAAGAAAAAGGTGTATAAAATACGCCTAACAAATTCTTCGAAGATAAACTCTTGCTCGTCCCCGAGAAAGACTAGAAATGAAGAATTGGGGGAAATCTGCTAGGAAAGTTTGAGGATCACCCACTTAAACCACTCACGTGCATGAATCACGTATATAATAAGGTTAGGGGTCATACCTAGCACATTCATAATGTTTACCTGATGTGGCAACAGACTGAAACACTTCTCTCCTCACGACGTCAGGTCTAACACACACATCCGTGTAGATCTAATCCTAAGTAAGTCCTTTCGATAGGCTTAGGCTAGTGGAAATCAACTCTAACCCTACTCTTGCGAAGGCAAAAATCACGAGGGCGCATGGTAGGGTATAAGTCTCTCCTGAGTTAGCGATGCCATGGTCACTCCTCCTAAACCATGGTGGCAGACATGTATGTATGTGTGTGTGTCTATACACACACACACACACACACACTATTATATATACACACACACACTATTTTATATATATATATATATATATATATATATATATATATATATATATATATATATATATATATATATATATATATTATAAAACAGGGATGTTATCATAGGTTTTTGGATAAGAGAAATTAGATAAGAGATATTGGTTATGTGTATTGTTGTATGTGGATATGTGTATTGTTGTATAAGAGATTTTGGGTAAGAGATAATGGATAAGAGATATTGGATAAGAGAATTTGGTTTTGGTTATGTGTAATAGGGTGTGATGTTTATATAGATTATATATATGGTATGAGAAATTGAGATATGAGATATTGGATATAATAAATCAAATCAAATCACCTAAAATATCAAATTTTTTAAATTTTGAAAACAAATCTTGCGTTGCACTCATCTGTTTTTTGATCACATCACAAATTGGAGGGAAAAAACTTGCGTTTCCTCTCATCTGTGTTTTGATCACAACACACAATGGAGGGAAAATTTAATTGACCCTGTTCTCTCCCTCTCCCTCTCCCTCTCGCTCCATCCCTCCCCAAAAACCTTAGATCAAGGCCCCAAAGCACCTCACGAGATCAAAAGTCCCGACTCAAGCATGCCAAAGCTCGAGGACCACGATGGCCAATGGCGAGCTGATGGAAATGAAGTACCAAAGAGGAAGAAGTGAAGGTGCCAGTTCGGAATTCCTCTCGACCCATTTCGGAAAATCCACTGTTCAGGTGATTTCTCATCCAAAGTTGCCTCCTTTTCATTTCATGTTTTATCTTCAGTGAAAAATTGTGAGAGTAAATGGAAAAGAACTGAGCTACAAATTGTTTGTAGAGAAATATTTGAAGATTGGAGAGCTTGCGGAGAAATATCTGATGGCCAACCAAACCTCAAATTCCTCTCGACCCTTTTTGAAAAATCCACAGTTCTGGTGATTTCTCACCCAAAGTTGCAAATTTGAGTTCTTGAGGTTACAATTTGCGCTTCATTCATGATGTATTTTGCGAATGGTGATTTGAAACCTAAGAGCTTTTTGAATGGTGATTTGAAATCGAGAATCTCTGCACGTGCCTGAAATTTTTTTCGGTTTCTTAGTTGAATGTGTTTGGTATCTGATGAAAGCTAAGAGCTTACTCTTAATTTAATTCCCTATCAAAGAAGATTAGTGGTTGAAACAAATTTGTGAAACGGTATTTTCAAGCTGACAATTTTATTTTCTTATTGATATGAACAACATGATTTGATTTTCGATGGATTTTAAAGCATTACTGTTGATATTTTAACATACCATGTCTATTTGGTATATAGAACTTAACATCTTTGACTTGAAATATTAATCATCGGGGTATAAGATTTAAGGGACGTATTTGAAGAATATCTGCCGTTTTACTATAATAATATGATATATTTAATGTCCATTTAAACATATTCTATAGTTGAACCCTGGCATGCATAAAAAACATGCAGCAGCTCACATTTTGATGTCCGAGTTCATTTTTGAGTTACATAAAAAACGTGCAGCAACATCATCAACAAAATGGACAGCAACATAACCTTTAATGTCCGAGTTCATTTTTGATGCCTGGGACAATGGCAGTAGCTCACATTTTGGTAACTGTGTTCTAAATACAAATCTGATTTCAAATTGATTGGATATTTTGGATGTTTGGTTACAAGTAGCAATAGGCTTCTGCCAAGAAGAAGGCCAAGCCTAGCAGACTCTGATACGAGCATCTTTTATTTTTGTTTCATGTTTCTTTTTGTTCATATATATGGATGGAAAATTTTTCATGTTTGTGGTTATATTAATTGTGTGACGCTACTATGTTGCTGGCCAGACATTTGATGGATTGTCCCTGTGAGTGATGCTCCTAGCTGATTCTTTTTTTTATCTAATTTGGAATTATTTTGTTGTTCCTCTGTTCTAATTTGTACATATTTTTGTAATGTCTGAGGCTTCACATCTCTCCCTTGAAATTCAGTTCCTACATAATTTTGTACATATTTTTTGGCTGAGACATCATAACTTTTTGTCTAAATTCACAAAAAAGTTTGTCTACTTTCCTCATTGTTCAGAACTGTGTTCACAACATGCATTTTTCGCAAAAATTTTCCATGAAATGTGTTCACAAAAATTTTTTGTGTACATTCAGACCTTTCATGTGTGTGCGCGTCTAAATTTAGACCTTCCATGTGTTCAAAATTCTGAATAAGTGTAGTAGTGTTCACAAATTTTTCATGTGTTCAGAATTTTGTCTATATTATGGCTGGGTCATCTTAACTTTTTTTCATGTGTTCATAACTTTTTTCCCCATGTCGAAATTTTTCAGCGTGATTAACCTTTTTCATGTGTTCATATTATGGCTTGAATTGAACGTGGAGCTTGAATTGAAGGTGAGAGCCGCAACGTGGACCCAAATCCAATAACCTGTTTGGTGAGAGCTGCACTTTGCTTTTTTTTTGATTTGTTTCATTGATGCACTTAAATTTTTTGATTTGTTAACCTAAATCCAGAAATTTTTTGATGCACTTAAATTTTGATGCACTTAGAGAGCTAAGCTTTTTTATCATTTACGGAGTACTATTCTATTGGCCTATTGGATTTTGGCTGTGTACTATTTATGAGGTCAAAGCAACACATTTCAAAAAACGTATGCCAGTTGAGACCATGAACAAATGGTTACATACACCAGGGAGAATGGATAAATGAAAGTTGAAAGCAGTAAATTTCAAATATGACTTAAAACTTTCCAAAGATGGTTTTGTAGTTTCAGAAATTAGTTATTCTAGATATTTTTTAAAAAACAAGTGTTCTTTTTTTCCTTATTGTCGATTTTAGTTTCCAGTACAATTGAATTATTTGCATAACTATCGCTTAATTAGCTCTTTTTTTGGAAATCAAGTTTCAAGGTTACAAATTTTATCCTTCTGGAGACTATGTGAGAACTTTGATTCCTGAGCTTGCAATAATGCCTACCATTTGGATACACCATCCATGGAATGCTCCAAGCTCCTTGAAGTTTCTGGTGTTGAGTTGGGAGTAACCTACCAACCAAAAAACCTCTCATTGGAATATATGCAGCACATGAACACCTTGCTAATTCCATAGCCATAATGTGGAAATTAAATTAATCGGCATGAGTTGCAAAACTTGAATTAGGTGTTGAGTTGGAAGTAAACTACCAAAAATCTCTCATTGAAATAGATATCAACCTACATTCCATCAAATTTCCTAAACATAGTTCCTTTTCATAGTTTTGCTAATAACCCTTTTCTATGTGGTCCTGGTACATTAAAGCATTTGTCTTGGGCATCATCAGCATCTTATCATTTCAATTCTAATCCTATTATTTCTCTCTATTGATATTACTTTGAGTAGAGTAGAGATAAAAACCATTAGTGTTCATTGATTATCCATTGTTGACTGTGAAATTATCCATTATAGAGCAACCTCTTGGTGAGAGCTTTAACCATTCTCATCAGTGAGCAAACAGAACTCTAACTTTAAATTCTGTGTTTTTTCTAACCTCAATGCTTAAATATTTGATGCAGCTGAGAGCTTGAACTTGCAGAGCAAACTCACCCTCATCTAATTGGTGAGCACCCTCAACCTCAATCCTCGGTGAGAGCTTCTAAATCCAAACTCTGTGTGTGCCGGATCTGAGAGGTCCTGATAGCTTTGTTTGCTTTTTTTTGCTTTTTTCAGCGCTGCCTCAACCTCATCTTATTGGTCTCAACCTCAACCTCTCGGTGAGCACTTCTAACCCCAACCTCTCCTGATCACTGTCTTTGTTGTGTCATTTTTTGTGTTCTTCATTTTTTTTCTTCTTCATTTTTTTGTGTCACCCCACAGGTTTTTGACAATTTGCTTCATTGAATTTTTGATGCTTTGAATACAGGTTGCGGTTACCTCAACCTCATCTGATCACTGTTTTTTGCGTCATTTTTTGTGTTCTACAGATTGGTGTTTTTGAAATGAAACACAGAAGTAATATACATGTGCAAAACATACATTAACATTTATGTTTGAGTTAATATAGATGTGCAAAATTAACTTTGCACATGTAATATACATGTGCAACTGAGATGAAACCCACCGGTGTATTACATGCTCAGTTTAAAAACAAATGTATGTTTAAATCATGTTTAACATTGCAAAGTAAATATACAGGGGGAAAAGATGAGGATATATAAATATACAGGCTGAAATGCTAACAATTGTATGTTTACTTTGCAATACTTTGCAATATTTTTAATGGTATGCTCAGTTTAAAAACAAATGTATGTTTACATGCTCAGTTTAGCCATTCTTGAAAAAAATCCATGGTTCTTTCAGCTTAAACCACATAAACAAATGATTTATCCTATAGTTGAGATCAAATATTGTGGAGAGTTAAGCACTTTCTCTCGAATCAAATGTTAGGAGAGTGGTATCCTCTCAAAAGAGACCAATTTTTCTTTGTATTTCTCTTTATATCGGTAAAAAATCACTTTTACCACTCCAACCCCCCTAGAAATTCCTAACAAAAAACAAGTGTGTATATTATGCACATGAATATATCTGTATTAATAGTAGGTAAGTCAGCTGATTTTTTATCTATCCATTTCATCATCATTCAACAATGCAATGACCAGCTTAGACCAAGGACTCATATTTTGTAAGTCGACTGTTTTTTGTCTATCTACTGTGGCTGCGTTCAATAATGCAGTGGCCATCTTAGACCAAGGACTTCACCAGATATTGAACACGCCATATGATGTCAATTCCAGATGTCCATGAATAAAGTCTATGTAAAGAAGTTTCTCTGTAGTTTTTGCACACACGTGTGCACACACATAGAGAGAAAGTACAGGGATCCAATCTAATAAGACCTACTAGCATCCAATCTAACAAGACATCCTATCAATTCATGGTCTAATAAGTTTATGGTTTCCATCAGCGTTAATCATAATGATTTATCTTTCTATGAAGTGATGGTAATAAGACCATATGAAGGAAATTGGCATTACATGGCTTACATGCAATGAAAAACTAAGACATGTGTCTGTGAAATGAACTGGGACATTCAACCCAAAAGAAGTATGTTGCATTGATATTACAACAATGCATACGATAAGTAAACAAAGCATGCAGTGGCATCACCTTAAAGCAGCATACCCTATTAAGACATGGTTCCTTGGCCCATATCAAATAGGCAAGAGTAATGCGCTTTGGATAAAGAGGGTTGCAAAGCTAATCCATATAAAATAGCATTAGGTATGTTCAGCAATGGATGTCAGCCAATAACCCAATAACCCGATCTGAACAGATTGTAATCTCAAATCTATAAAAATATTGGGTCAAATTTGAATTTATTCAGCTTAAACTACATGCTCTGGATGTCTTATGGAAGACCCTCACTTGGCCATAGTTGTGTCAGCTAGGAATTTTGCACCACCTTATTAGGGATTTGTGTTAAATTGGGAGACAGTATCAAATTCTAGTCAATCTATTTCAAGTGCTCAATTTCCAGTGCAAAGTGTTACTTTTTTCTGAAGTGATTTTGTAGCAAAATATGCATATGTTCTGTGCTTAATTTTATCAATTATTATTACCACTTGCTATTTCAATTGAGTGATTATAAGCTTTGGATATACTGTAATGGAATATTTTAGGTAACCATTAAATTGTGGTGAATTTGAGTAAATAAACATTGAATATACAACCAGTAAATTTTAAAGCTAATGTTGGAAATGTTTTTGGTCTTTGTTATGTGAATCCTGCTAGAAACTTGGGTGAATCCTTCTCACGTAGACATTCTTGCCCGTTGTCAAATCACGTAGCCATCCCTCATAAATGCTACCTGCTGTCGAATCACACACCCATCCCTCATAAATTCTGCCCCCAAGCATTCCCTTATTTAATCACACTTGAAAAAGAGTGCCTTACCCTCTCTTTGCTTAGGGTGAAAAACTCACGCGGGGGGGGGGGGGGGGGGGGGGATCTCATGAGTTAAGCCAAATTTAGGAAGAATGTTAGATGTTTTTTAATATTGGGATTTTAACATATGCAACGTTTCGCATGCTTCTTAGCTTTATTGATAAACATATGATCTTGATGGGATTTTAACATATATTTCAGTTCTGATGCAATACAAAAAGCCACTGTTAAAAAAATAGATGCATGTATTGAGTTCTGATACTGATTTTAATATTTGCTTTAAATATTAGATTACAGGCATATAGTATTCTATCAGATTAATACTAATTTTAATTTTGTTGTAAGTCAAAATCCTTATAGCAGTATTGTAAGCCAACATCTTATAGTAGTATTGTAAGAAAACTGTTTACTGATCTTGATTTTATAAGCTTGACTTTTTACAACCAGCAGCTACTGCTCAACTCTTAATTAGGGATGCGATGAATAAAGAAAGAGAATAGAGAAGAACGAAAGTAGCCGAGCAATTGATCACGTTCACTATTTGTTTATGTTTAATTTGATGTTTGTTCTTTTTGATATGAATTCTGCTTTTTAAGAGTAACTATTTGAAGAAGCTTACTTTGTTTAATGCTGGTGTCCAGATTATCCTTTTAAGTATGTCGATTATATTAATTTCAGCATTGGTTAAATAGTTTGATTTAGAAAATTAGTGAAGTTCTTAGTTTGAGACTGCTGGTACTTCTTTCTACGCTATTTGTAACCCTATTTACGTATCTAAATGTGATGTAGAAGTCAGATGTGTCTGCCAATTAATCATAAATAAAAACAAATCGACCCCACAATTCATCTCCACAGCTATTACTCGAAGTTTCGCCATCATCGAACTTTCTCAAGTGATATTTAAAAGAATACTACAACCTGTAATCTTTTTGTAAAAATGGGGGGGGGGGGGGGGGATAGTTCACTCTTTTATGTGTAAAGGCAATTTTCAGGTGTTTTATGTAATTTGCTTCCAATTATTTAATTCATGCTTCACTGGCTTAGAAAAAGAATGAGAAGTTACTGCAGTCTCAAACTAAGAAAATGACATATAATCTTATTCCTTTTTTATTGAGTGAATAATTGGAAGATTACATGTCAATAAGGTTACAGTTTTACTGGCAATAAGATTACAGGTTAATAAGATTATTCAGTTTTTTATTGAGTGAATAATTGGAAGATTACAGGTCAGGAAGTTTACAGTCTCAATCTTATTCAGTTTTTACTGAGAAAATGACATGTAATCTTAGTAAAACTGAATAAGATTACAGTCTCAAATTTATTCAGTTTTTTATTGACATGTAATCTTATTGACCTTAGAAAATGAGAAGATTGCCAGTTTCTTATTCACTGGCTTAGAAAATTAGAAACTGACAGTTTTTTATTAATCTTATTCACTAGCTTAGAAAATGCACTAGCTTAGAAAATGATTAAGCCAGTGAAGGTCAATAAGAAACTAGCAATCTTCCAATTTCTTATTTATTTAATCTCATTTTCTAAGCCAGTTTTTTATTGACCTGTAATCTTATTTATTCAGTCTCAAATGGAATTTCTTATTGAGGAAGGTCAATATGAAGTTACTGCAGTAACATGTAATCTTATCAGCGATTTTATTCAGTTTGATCGATGTTACTGCATTCTTCCTTATGTAATTTCTTTCCTTTGCGATTTCCAGTAAAAGTGAAGTGGGGAGCTCAAAGATAGAAGAAGAATGGCTCGGACTACTGCTCAGAATACGGTGTCAGTTTATCTTTACACCCACAATGTCATTGGTATGATTCTTGGGCACTTAGGAGTGCCTTTTAGTATATGTTACCTTATGAATTTTATGGGTGCTACCAAAAAATAATTAGGATTCATCGAGGAGTTTTATGGTTGATTAGTGGTATAAGCCTACTTATTGAGGAAGATCATGCTGGTGACTTTGATAGTCCATGCTACATATATACCAGCAGAGGATCCTAGAGGTTCTGACAATGTCACAAGCCCGATGGCCTAGCAGTAAGAAGCTACATGGTACTGTAAATCACACTACTACTCTTGCCGCTCCCCTTGACCGGTCAATCGCTATTGGATCAAATGGTCTACCATCGGAATCACAGGAACTCGATTTTAGTCTTAGCTCATAAGCTATAATTAAAATCATCCTTTTGTTTTAGTCTTGACAGTTCCTTTTTCCCTCTCCTAGAATATAAACCGAGTTTTGGATGAATAATAATACACTGAGATTTCTCCTAATTATCAGCTTTCTGTTTTAGTTTTTGTATAACATGCAACATCTAAACTTAGAACACTTTAAGGAATTTGATCTCCATGGGACAAATAAAACTTCCTGGTAATTTTTGGTGTCTTTTGTAAGTTTGGTTTTTCAATCAAATTTATGATTTTTAAAAAAATTCAGTAATCAATTACTCAAAAATGAAATCAATACTATTTTCAACATATCAGAAATTGATTGAATCATTAGAGGCTAACCCATTATTTATTTCTATGTTTTGGTTAATTGTAATGATAAATTTTGGTGATTTAGTGGGGTTTCAAGAAACTCCAGGTTGTACTAATGTTGCAGGAAGCTCATGAGAGCTCATCAACAAAAATGGTTCAAATAGCATTAGATAACACAATGCAGAAAGCTCATCAACATAAACTTTAGCAATCACCTACTCAAAATATGAAAGCAATACTATTTTCAACATATCAGAAATTGATTGAATCATTAGAGGCTAACCAATTTTTTATTTCTATGTTTTTGTTGATTGTAATGATAAAATTTGGTGAGGTGGTGTTTTAGGAAGCTCTTGGTTGAAATAAATTTGCAGGAAGCTTATCAAGAGCTTATCAACATTAATGGTTCAAATAATGTTGCAGGAAGCTCATGAGATATTTGGTGATGTTGATGAGCTCTTGATGCTACGCAAGTAAGGCATTGCAAGAGCTGTTAGTGATGATGATGGTTTCACGGAGAATAAGTTGGAAAAAGTGTTTGAATAATTTATTCTGTCAAAAAAGTATTTGATCCCAGCGGATGATTCCATTAGAGAAACTAACATTCTGGAGAGAATTCAGGTATTAATCACATTCAATAGCATTCAAATATTTTGCTTGCAACTTCTACATTTTGAATATTGGAAACAATTACTTCTTATAGTTGTTCGATGTTGTTCCTGGATCTCTCCCAATAGATGACGAAAGTATTGAAGAGTAGAGTGAATGGAATCACAACCAGCTGGTTTCTACTGTTGCTATTTCGCCTCAAGTTGATGAGATGCAGGTGATCAAGGAGAAGAAAATTGAAAAGGATGACATTGGGCGTGCATTGACAATGATGCATGTACAGAAATTAGATGTAAGGATATATTTATCTCTTTAAGTTTTGTCATAGAAATATAGAACTGTACAAGGCTTTCATTGTTTTAATGCATTGTTGCCTGGGGCATTCATGGAAATTATATACACATATATATAGTTCTGTTGTATCAAGAGCATCCATTGCAAAAACCTCTACAACATATCATGCTCTACTAATTCCAATAAATTTATCATCCAAATTTGGTGAATGATTGTAGTTCAAGCTAAATCACAGCCCAAAATTTTGAATTATGAGCTTTACTAACAAAGTACAAGTAAAATGATCACATATAATCCAAATATTCAGATTCTTTAATGTTGTTATCATTTGGTTTAGTTTGAAAAATATGTTGTTGATACAATAGGGATCATGACCATGTAAGGAGATATTTGTACCTGTTGCATTTGTGAAGCAAAATCTGGAAGAGAAATGTGACGTTCCGACTGATTATCAATTATGGAGGTAAAATTAAATTAAATTGAATAATTTACCTATTATCAATAAGAAATAGCTTTATTTCTATAAAGTTGTATAATTTATTAATTAATTTATATTGTTTCCGTTTGATTATGGTACAACAATATTGATGCATGTGCAGATCTTTGCCTTCCTGCTCCTACTCAAATTAGAGTTGGTGATGCCAAATGTACACTTTCAATTGAATTTAGTTGATAATATGCCAATATATATAGCATATACATATGCTAATGTGTGTATATTTATGTGTGCATTGTAGAATGTAGTGGGGGTATGCACAAGTTGATGTGTATTGCATTACAGGCCCAATGCATGCAACAGGTCACGCGTCGCTTGCTGCTCTAAGTATGGCTGCGTCCACCAGGAACATACGGCAACATGGATATCTGTGGGACATGCTACACCCAATGGATCACTCACGTCAACCACACCAAGTGTCCTTTAAGATTTTGCTTTCATGGATTTAGTGATGTTATATGTATTTAGTATCAACATTCAGTATAAAAACAGTTATATGTATTTGGTGATGAACTGTGTACAACGATGTTATATGTATTAGTATCAAAATTGCATTCTAACTGTGTACAGCTTGCTTTAGACATGAAATAATTCTTTCATCCTACTCTATTGCATTCTAACTCATTCAATGACATTATCAAAATGAATATGTTTCTTCAACTATTTTGTGTTTGTTAAGCTTATGGAGGTGGTTAGCATGAGATCTATGGGGGGTTTATCTTTTTTTATATTTGTATGTTCTGAATGCAATATGAGTATCACATGTGGGAATGTATATGAATTTTCTTGATTGATTTCTTCTAATAATTTCAGCAATGAAGAATTGCCTCCATACTTTGGTGGCTTTTCTGGTCTTCTATTATACATTTGAGGGGTGTGTTTGAATTGGTATGATGACTTGGACAACACGGTAGATAGAAAAATGGTTGGGATTGAAACTTAAAGAATCAACGGTTAGGATGAGGATTTGTGAAAATTTTAGGGGGAAAATCTTAAATTTTGTGGGGAAACTCGCTGTGGAAAAACAAAGTCACATCGCTCAAGTCTCTCTCTCTCTCTCTCTCTCTCTCTCTCTCTCTCTCTCTCTCTCTCTCTCTCTCTCTCTCTCTCTCTCCCTCCCTCCCTCTTTGTTATGATGCAAAAACATAAAATATTGATGTGTTTCCTGATCATTCTCATTCAATGTGTGATATCGCATGGTCTTCTCTTTTCATGCGGCTAGAGCATGGTTATATATGATAAAGTGAGTATATACTTTCGACTTAATAAATGAACGTGTTGTACATACATGCAATTTCTTTTTTTCCAGGGAACATTAAGTGCATTGCCAATGGAATGGAGTTCATTAATGACAAATGACCCTTAATTAAAATGGTTTATCATGGCACCTAAATCATTTGACAATATACTATTTTGAAACTCTTTTCGATACTCTATTCTAAAAAGGAAAAATGTTCACCATTGGTTAAAAATTAGAAAAAAGTATACCAACTGATCAAAATTAAATTAGGGGAAATCCCAAAAATTTAGGAACTAAATTCTTTTTGAGAACTAAAATTTGCAACTAACTAAAATTTTGGGGAGAACTAAATCCTCCGAGTGAACTAAATTTTGAAGTGAACAGAATTGTTTTGAGAATTTTGGTGGAACTAAATCTTGATAGAACTAAATTTTAGAGAAACGACAATTTTTGGATAACTAAATAACAATTATTGTGCCTTAATTATTTTTGGTCGTTTAAAATTAATGGTTACAAGATTTTGAGGGAGGCATATTTTAAATGAGCAGTGGAACTAAATTTTGAGGGAACTAAAATTTTGAAGTAATCTAATAACATTTATTACGTTTTGATTATTTCCGTTCGTTTAAAATTAAGCGATCCAAGAATTTGAGGGGAGAATATTTTAAATGAATCGCTCCTTAGGCGAACACGTTATATCTGGATGGAACTAAATTTTGGGGATCTAAAGTGTTTGGGGAAACTAAAGTTTTTGGGGAATCTAAATTATTTTGGAGAACTAAATTTTTGATAACTAAAATGATTGCGGGAACTAAATAAAAATTATTGTGTTTAATTATTACTGTTTGTTTAAAATTAAGGGATCCATGATTTTGAAGTGTGAATATCTTAAATGAACCATGCCCTACGGGTACGGGTTATGACTCTATATATATATATATATATATATATATATCTGTCTATCTATCTATATCTATTATACATTTGACAACTTTTTCGAATTCTAGGGCTGACTAGAAAAAGATAAAGAGTGGGTGAGATTTGATCTTGGTAAATCAATGGTTGGGATTGGATTTTGTGAAAATTTTAGTGGAAAACTTAAATTTTGGGAGAAAAGTGTCTTGGAAACCAAAACTTTGAAATTAAAAGTGTCTTGGAAAAGATTGTGGAGATTAAATTTTGGGGGAAAAAGTGTATTGGGAACCTAAACTTTGAAATTAAAAGTACCTCGGAAAAGATTGTGGTGAAGCATGATCCATTAAATTAAACAAAGTAAAAAATTAGCGTAAAACAATTTAGCAAAATAACAAATTAGCGTAAAACAATTCATCGAAACAACAAATTAGCATAAAAAAGTTTAAGTTAATACACTCATCGAAAAATACACTGAGATTTGTTGTTCCGTGCCGAAGGCGCCTACCGAAAAATATCCCGAGGTTTGTTGTTCCGTGCAGAAGGCGCCCAGCTAAATTTTTTACACTAATTTGTTGTTCCACACCCATGGCACTTGCGCTGAATTTGTTGTTTTGCACCGAAGGCACCCGCGGTAAATTTGTTATTCGATGCCGAATTTTTTGTTCTACGTCGAAGCCGTTCGCGTCGAATTTGTTGTTCCGCATCGAAGTTGCTCGCATGTTGTTTCACGCCGTATTTGTTGTTCCGCATTGAAGACGCCCACGTCGAAGGTGCCCGTGCCGCTAAATATTTTTATACTAATTTTTTGTTCTATTAAATTTTGGCTGTGGAAATAATTTTTTGGGGAACAAAGATTTTGCGGGGGAAATATTAAATGAACCGTGCCCACGGGCACGGGTTATGACTAGTATATATATATATATATAAACCACTTATTCTTCTCTTGTCCCTACACCTGTTACATTCTTAAAAGATCCTTGCTGAAGTTAAATGTCAAAGGGGATATTGGCACTTCCATGGCTGATATTGGTGATTATTACTTGTTGAATTTTGGGGGAAAGGGAGCTTTGAGCAGATTGGCTAAAACAGCTCTCTCATCCATGGTTTGGCACATCTGGCATGAGAGGAATAGTAGAGTGTTTGAAGGGAAGAGCAGAGGTAAAACTGAGACATTTGAGGCGATTGCGGTGGATATCAGAGTTGCTATGCTAGGCCAGGACCCCTCCTCTTCGGCGGAGGCTCTAGTATTTGCTAATTGGGAGTTTAGAGATTTGAGCTAAGCAGGATTTTCTGATTATTTATTATTTGTATAGTTAGCTTGGGGTGGGGCATCTTTAATTTAGAGTGACGGCGCTTGTGCCCTCTCCTCTTTTTATGGACTCCTCATTCCTACTTACTATATTGCTGTAAATTTTCTGTCCATCAATAAAGATCTACTAACTTTTCAAAATACACACACACACACACACACACACACACACACACACACACACACACACACTAGTCATAACCCGTGCCCATATGTCATGGCGAGGGACAAAATTGAGAGGCAGTTTTAAAACCGTGTTTTAAAAACGTGTATAATTCTAACTAACCGTGTGTTTTCAAAACATGTGTTTTAAAACTTGTAAAAACCTTGGTGGCAGCCGTGTGCAGAGGAAAAAAGGTCGTGCGCGTTGCAACTTCCTTTTGAAATAGGTTAAACTTTAAAACATTTTAAAATTTTTGAGTAAATTGAAAAATATTTCCTTTGATTGTCGGTTAAGGGGTTCGGTCTCCTCACAGTTCACACTGTTAAAATCCATAATATAAATCTCAGGTGTCTCTAATCATGAGGCTCGCTGCGAGCGCGCTCGAATCCTCGCCTCAATCCCTTTCCAAATCGACGATATTCTGACTAAGGTGAGTTAAAAATTGATTCTTGATTTGATTTTCATTTCCCTCTGATGTCGTAAAATTTCTCCCCCAATCACTCTATATTGATTTTGTACACTTCTTTACTTTGTCCAGTTTGTTGTTGCGGATTCCAGCGCTAGCCATTTCAGTGAGTGTAAAAGACCGGGGAGAAAATAATTGAGGGTTTGCCAAAAGTTGTTTATAAATTGTCTCTTTTGGCGAAGGACAAAATTGAGAGGCAGTTTTAAAACCGTGTGTTTTAAAACCGTGTGTATAAATAGATTGTCATAGTCATATTTTTAGAGACACGTCGGACAAAATTGAGACACGTAGGACAAAGATTCAAAATAGATCCTGAATTGTATAACACACACACACACACACACATTTATTCTCGTTTAGGGCTTAGGCAATTCATGTAACAAGATTTCGGCCAATGAAACTCCCGACCCAGACGAGTCTATGACATTGGGCCAAAAGGGGCCCAAGCATGTATTCTCGTAAAGGGCTTAGGCAATTCATGTAACGAGATTCCGGCCAATGAAACTCCCGACCCAGACGACTCTATGGCATTGGGCCAAAAGGGGCCCCTAAGGCCTACTCTCTCGAATAGCCTAAAGCCTGTTATTCATATTTACTCCCCAAAACTTCATCGTTCGACGTAAATCCCAGTGCTTCCTGGGCACATGGACCCGGCTACTTGATGAAATAGGGAGAACGGTGCATTTATTCTATACTTCTTCTCTTTTTTGTATTCATTCAGTTTTCTTTTCATTCATATGTACATATTTTTTTCAACATGTTGACACCATGGTAGAGGGGAGTATAATTGTTCTTCCCCCGCGGTACACGGACGAGAACACCACAAGTGGACGGTGCGTTATAGTATGTAGAATGTCGAACTCTAGGGAGGCGGACGTCTAACGCTTAGCTTTTTGTCGAAGAAGGAGAATGTGTGGTCGGGGTTGTCACATGTGATTTGATTGGTTGGTTGAGGGAAATGAAATTAACTAAATATTAAACGTCTAAGGCTTTCGGGATTCCCCGCTAGGACCTTCGGTAATGGATTTCAGGTCAATTGGTCCTCCGTCGGACGATGGATTAGGGTAGGAGTATCATATCTGGAGATGGGAACGGGCGTTAGACTTTCGTCATCAAACTCGTCTAATGCATCCCTATACGGGACCGTGCTCTTGCTATCAGCTTCATACAGGAATGCATGCATTACGCTTGACACTTGGTTCCTGCCTCGCAATCCGTAGGCACTTGCGTACTCTACGAAATGCGATTCCTTCCTATGGTTGATTCTAGCGGTCAGGCTACTTTCATAATCATCGGTTAGCGGATTGGGAGTTAGTGGTCGACCCCGGCTCTCGGGTCACCCTTGTGAGCGCGAGCCCCGGAAAACGGCCACTAATCCCAAATCAGATTCGTGGGGATTCTCCCTAGGATATGGAGTTTCTTTTGCGGTCCTCCACCTTAAGGCTAATCCCTCAAAACCTTTGTTCAAACCACTATAGGGAAACCCTAGATTTGTCCAACAGAGGTCTAACCTATCATCCAATCCCTAAGCTCCTAGGGATCCTCCATAAGACATAGAAACCCACTACTCTAGCATGTCAAAGGCTCTAAACATGGGAGCAATAAAGATAGACATAATTACTTGGCCAAATTCCATGAAACCAATTTTAATAGAGAGAGCAAGCAATAAAATAGCAATGTAAAAGAAATCAAAGAGAACTAACCACAAATAAGGAAATGGATTTGAAATGAAATCACAAAGAGAGAGCCCCTCCAATAGCTATGAAGGTTTTTCTACAGAAATTAAAGCGTACCCTACTCTAAAAAACTGTTCACTATTTATACAAAGTCACTTGGGTTCGGGTTTTTCGACAAAACCAAACTGAAACCAATTAAAACAAACCAAAATGGTGTTTGCCGACCTACTGCTCGAGCGAGCACAGTGCTCGCTCGCCCGAGCGCCCGCTTAAGGGGCGTTGTCTTGGGCTCCGTCTTGGTGTTTGAGAAGGTTCGCTCGGGCGAGCGAGTTAGGTCGCTTGCCCGAGCTTCATTAGGAAGAATCCATCTCGCTCGTTTGAAGACGAGGTTGCTCGGTCGAGTGGGGAGGCCGCTCGACGATTGAAATAAACATCACTTTGATAGACGGTTTCAAGGCAAAAATTGAGGTTCATCTGACGGCTGGCTCAGGCGAACGACTTGGTCGCTCGGTCGAGCGGGTCGAATCGCTCGCCCGAGTGATTCCTTTAAAGTTTTGGCTGCTCCTGTTGGTGTCACAGCTCGGCCGAGTTCATCATGCGCTCGACCGAGTGATCTGGCAACATCAACTGCTTTCCTTCATTCTGTTCATCCTCTTCTCTCATCTCCTTCTCCTTTTCAATTCTTTTCTTTCATTGGCCTCCCATGGGTCACCGTGGCGAGGCGAAGCGAGCTTGGTATCGACGTCATGTCTAAAACCCTGTATTGCTCCGAATCACGTCGAATTCCCTTAAAGTATATAAAATATCGCGAGAATCAAATATATAGAGAAAAGGCGCGATATAATTCGAAAATATGAATTTGGACGATTGAAATGATACAAAAATGTGTTGTAAAAACGTAGAACATATGGACACAACAAAATCCCACAAGCTTACCTCTTCCTTATTTTCGAGGAAGACGAATAAGAAGTTCACCGGAGGGAGAAAAACAAAAAAGTGAAAAAGAAGTCGAAAAATAAGAAAGCGACTAAATCATCTCCTCATCTAATAGCATGCAGCAACACGTCAACTCAAAAGAAATGAAAGCACACGACTCACAAGAATTCATTAAGCCTAGCACAGATTATATAGAATGGATCTTTCAATGAATAGCATGAAGTCGAATATATGATATGAAATTAGAGGAAAATTCCTATTATAGCATGCAATTAATATACAATATTCATGATTCGAGTCCAAATCTCCACAACTCATTCTCTAAGCAGTGTATATTGTCGTGATCAGTCATTTCAAGCATGCAAGGTGATTTTTATTAACATTTCATAAATGAAGATGGTATATTCAATGAAAATCTAGTAATCACCTCACTACACTCTTTCACAAATCCTAGGAATCATCGACCTTGCCATGTCCCTAATCTATATTAAAAGTGAGGTAAAGATGTGGGATTTTTCTTTTTACAATTGTTTTTGGCTATACAATTTTCTTTATTATATACAAATTTTTATTTTATTATATATATGAGATAACTCAATATATACAAGAGGCGGCCTATGCATCCAAGACTAGATGGTCTTAGGGCATCGGGTTACGAAGAAACCCTCGGGCCTATTATTTATGTAATATATTTTTGAAATTTTGATTTTTTTCAATGTTTTTAGGATATTTGCAAACTCATGTAAACGCAATGGAATGCAAAGCACGATCAATGATCGTAATTGGCTATATACAAAAATTAAAAGAGAGAGTTGAGACATGGCTCGGTGTCAGAATATCTAGTAAACGCTACTTAAGTGTCGTAGGTTATCCAAACTCAATTGAACTACCATTCATTATGAAAATAAACGTTTTCACACAATCATGCGATTTTCCATTTAATTATCAATTAATCATACATTTTTAAGCTCAACTGTTTCGAGAATATCATTGTTGAGAGATGGATTTACATCATAGAAAAGCATATTAAAATACATCCTAATCAGGGAATATCTCTAACTCATGGAGGCATGGAGTTCAAAATCACAATCCATTCTATAAATATATGCAATGAAGCGCAATAGACTATGATGAATCCTACACGAGTGTGTAAAGCAAACAAGTCGAGTGTGCATAGCTTATAGTGCAATCATAGGAGAATCATCTTCAGTCTAATAAAAATTAAAAAGGAAAGGAAAATGAAAAACATGCATGCAAAATGGAAAGAGAGAAAATAAAATAAAATAAAATAAAATGATGCTAAAAAGAGAGAAGTGGGGGCGGAAATGTAAATAAAAAGTGAAAATAAGGGAAAGAAAATAAGTATAAAGCGATAGCGTTCATCCCCTAAGCTAAACACAGCAGTGTCCTCACTGCTGAGAACATGCGCGTAGAGATGGGAAATGATGCTATGGGATGGGTGGGATGAAGAAAATAAAAGAAAGTATAAAAGATGCAAATGTGTATGCACAGTATGCATGTATATACAAAAATGGAGATGATGATGATGATGCAGGCGATGATGATGGGTAATATATATGTACACACAAGAAGGACACTATGAACAACAAAATGGATGCCAAAATGTGACTCCCCAAGCTGGACGAAGCTGGCCCTGAAATGACAGATGGGCACAAAAAATGTGGGGGAGACTCTAGAACAACGAGAAGCTATAAATCAGGCAGCACCACCACCCGGTGGGGGGTGGTGGTGGATGAAGAAGCTGTAGGATACGGTCCAGCTTCTCATTGTTCGGCTGCTCTAGATCAATGAGTTTCCTCTGCATAGATCTACAATAGACTGCTCCACCCCATATAATCGACCTGTAATGTTGGGAGGGAGTTGCTGGATGCTCCCCTAGAATATGTGCCATGTTTGGTGAAGAAGGGATGCATCGGCAGTGTAAGCTTGTAGATAGTGGGGGCAGTGGTGATAGCAGCAATGGAGATAGGAGCAAAGGTTGAGGCCAATATATGTGCAGGTGAGGATAGGGCAGGTGCAGACACGGCAGAGGTGGTGGCAACTGCTGTGGAGACAGAAACCACCACACTCTCCGTAAGAATCGTTGAGACGGTGCTAGTAATGGGTACGGACAGAAAAGTAGGCACCAGTGTAGTCTCGGGTGGCAGTGAGGATGTGAAGCAGAAGGTTCGATGAGCAGATCAGAAATGAGGACATCGGCTGAGAGGGCTGGGTCCTCGGTAAAAGTATGGATAGGTAGATCGACGGTCGAATCAAAATGAGGCAGCTCAGTGGAGGATAATGGGATCTTGCAGGATGATGCATGACCCTCAACAGAAGTGGAGACAAAAGGGGCCGCTGCAGGCTCAGATAGGGGTAAGGTGGTGTGTGGCACCTCAGCGTATAGCGGAGTGGTGCCCGGCTGCTGAGCAGGCTGCTGCTAGGCAACATGTCCATCATCGGGCTCTAGCTCGTAAATGGTGGGGATGCGCTCCGACATGGGGAGGATCCACTCAATCTGCTGAGGGGCCACTACGGTCTGCTCTGGGATTGGGAGCAACATATAATCGACATTAAAACGCCCGTGAAGATATACCAAGTAACAGTCACCATGGGCCCTAATAATTTTCATGTGCGTAAGCATACGCAAGGATAGGGTGGTAGGGCCCGTCGCCTCAAGAATGTCCTCAGGGAGGTCTAGATTTGCCCTAAGGGCGACGATGGTGAAAAGGCTGCCACAACAAATGGGGCCCCTCTGTAAAGTAGTAATCCAACATAAACGGTTACAGAAGATCTGGGTATGATCAATATGGTAGGAGGGGTGAGAGGTGCCATCTGGTAGCACCTCGCAAGGGAGGGTTATGCCCCATAAAACGACGAGCAAGATAGATGACATAGTCCCGGGCTCGTTCATGCAGAGCATGGTGGTGGCAATGTGGCACTGAGTTAGCCGAAGGTAGGGGTGGATGATCGAGGATGCCTTTGAGTGGCTAGTGCTGAAGGCAGGCATATCGAAAATCCTCTCCCAAAATCGTGTAGTGTAAATAGTGGGGGGGGGGGTATCCGAGCCAAGGATATAGGCGGTCTCCACGTCGGGGACTGCGGGCCACTGGAATAGGGTCCGGAGTCTAGCATAAGTGAACCACATTTCCACGTCCAGTATAGAGAATGCAATCCTCGTGTCGATACGACGTAGTGATCTGAGGGCTTATAGGGTTAAGCGAGTGTAAGTCTTCACCTAAAGCCCTACAAAATGCTCCCAACCCAGGTTCACGCACAGCTGCCTAACCCCGGTCAAAATGCCTAGCTGCTCTAAGGCTCCTATGTCAGCGAATTTGGTCGAAATGACCGGGCACCTAGAGAGATCAGCAAAAGTACGACGATGAGCGTCGTCTATAAAAGTGATGACATAGGTCTCTAGGGGGCATCTCAGGCTGTGGGGGTGGTGTGGGTGGTGCTGTGGGTGGGGGCTAACTCGGGGGGGAGGGGGGGTTCATGTCCCTGCTGAGGAGCTAGGAGTGTTTCTTCCTGGAATGTGGGGGTGAAGGAGATGATGGTGGAGATGGGGTGGGAAAACATATGGCAGTGTGTGGCCTAGAATGAGGAGCCCTCTACGAGGACTTTCTCTTCTTGGGGGCATGTGGTGGAGGGGGTGGGGGTTGGGATGATTGTGTGATGGGTGTGGTGGAAGTGCGTGGAGGTGTTGTGGGTATAGTGGTGGTGCATGGGGGTGCCGTGGGTATGGGGGAAGTACGGGTGGAATTGCGTGGGGTAAAGGAAGATGGCTTTTGCGCCAGTTGCTTTCTACGTGTTGGATGTGGCTATGGTTGGGGTGAGGGTGGTCTGGTGACTGTGGTGGTTGTGCGTGGGGGTGCAGTGGTAGTAGTGCGTGTTGGAGGTGCTGAGGTGCGTGGTGGAGGTACAGCGGTGTGTGGTGGAGGGTCGGGTAAAGGTGATCGTATAATGGCCCTGCGGGGCATTGTGCTCGTGCACAGCCAAAAAAATGTGCGTGTGTGTGTGTGTGTGTGTGTGTGTGTGTGTGTGTATCGGTTGATATGGCAAGTCCGCTCAATTTCCAGTTCAGCTCAGCATATTTTGGTACGATGTGTCAACTCTGGGCGGTTTTCTTTTTTCCTAACTGGAATATATGCCCATAATACTAGTGCGGATAGGCGGGAGTTGTGGGAGCTCTTAAAGGCTGATGCTACAAGATTCTCTAATGACTCTTGGTTGGTAGGGGGATTTCAACTGCATGGTATACACCAAAGACAAGGTTGGTGGGAGAAGATTGGAGGAAGTATGGTCAGTGATTTCAGCAATTGTATCAAGGATTGTTTCCTGTAAGATCTCAAAAGCATTGGGGCCAGACTTAGTTGGTGCAACAAGCGGCATGGTAAGGGTCGCATTGCAGTGCAGCTTGATTGGGTTCTTTGCAATGCAGATTGGATTGACAAGCTAACAAAATCTTATGTTGAATATATGGACCCGCACACCAGTGACCATTCTCCTATGGTGGTCAATCTTCACCGCCGGGTACAAGCTGATCCGAAACCCTTCAAATCTTTTAATCACTGGGTCAAATTGCAAGGTTTTAGAGAGATTGTTGAATCAACATGGAGTCAAAATGTTTATGGTACTCGGATGTTCTGCATTGTGGGAAAGCTTAGTGGGCTGAAGGTTGAATTGCGTTACTGGGCTCGAATCCAGCAATCTGATAACCCTATTCAGATTGCACGCCAACAACTTGAGGGAGTGTGGAGGTTGAACGAGCTGCACACTTCCTCGGATCTCCAAATCAGGGAACATAAGTTGTCTAATGACCTTGCCAACTTATTGGGTCTAGAGGAAGAGATGTACCATCAACAAAGCAGGCAAGACTGGCTAGATTTGGGGGATAGAAATACAAAATTTTTCTATAATGATATGCGAGCTAGACATAGCCATAATAATTTGAGCCATCTAGTGGATGCAAATGGGGTGCTTAATAAATCATATGATGATATTAAGGTGGAAGCCTTAAATTATTACAAAATCTTATATAATCATACCGATTATTGGAGAGTTTTCCCTAAGCTTGTCCCTAAGTGGAAGTTGACTACAGAGGCTGCTAACTGGTTAGAGCGGAGGATCTCAAGTGAGGAAATTAAAGAAGCGATCTTTCAAATTGGACCTAGTAAAGCCCCAGGTCTAGATGGATACAATGGTTTCTTCTATTAGCACAATTGGAACCTTGTTGGTAATGATGTCGTTGCCGCAGTTCTATCATTTTTCAGTTCTGGATCCATGCTTCGACAAGTCAATCACACCTTTTTGACCCTGGTCCCCAAAAATTCCAATGCCTCAAACTTGGGTGATTACAGGCCCAGCTACAATGTCCTGTATAAAATTATCAGCAAAATCATGTGCAACAGACTAAAAAGGGTTATTCACAAGTTAATCTCTCCCAATCAAGTTGCCTTCATATAGGGGAGACTTCTTCCTGATTGCTCCCTCTTAGCTCACGAGCAGATTAGAGATTTCAATAATCCTATGGGATCTAGAATGTGCCTTAAGCTAGACCGCAGGAAGGCCTTTGACAATGTAAATCGAGAATTTGTGTACTTTATTCTACACCAGATGGGTTTCGGGTATACCTTCATCAGCTAGATCAAGGAATGCACTTCTACTGCATCCTTTTCTGTAATGGTAAATGGCTCTCCTGTGGGGGTTTTTGATGGTAAAAGAGGTATCAGACAAGGTGATCATATATCCCCTTATTTATTTTTCACTAACATGGAAGCTTTTTCCCTCCTGGTAGAAAAATTTACAACCAGAGGTACCATACAACCTATGAGGCAGCTAGGTTCTATTTGCACCTTTTATTTGCAGATGATTTGCTTGTGTTCTGTCGGGCCAACATGAAATCCTTGCGAGCGCTTAAAAATTTGATAACAGACTTTACCAATTTTACGGGGCTTCATATCAATTGGGATAAGAGTGCAGCAATATTCAGCAAAGGGGTAAAGGGGCCTGGAGAGCTTGCAAATTTCATGGGAGTTAAATTGGCTTCAACGGTAACTACTTATCTGGGATTGCCTTTATCTTCTAAATATCTAAAGTCCCTCATGTATGGCAGACTGGTGGATAAGTGCAAAAAGAGGCTAAGTGGTTGGACTTCAACAATGCTCTCCATAGCAGGACGGATTGAGCTGGTTAGAACAGTGTTATATGGTATGATATCTTTTTGGTCTCAAGCTTTCAGATTCCCATCACTATATTACGTACCATCACGTCATTATGTAGGAAATTCATTTGGGGCGCAACTAACACATGGGCTTGGGTAGATTCTTGCAAACCAAAATCAAAAGGGGGAGTTGGGCTTAGACTACTTCTTGATTTGAACTTGGCTGCGGGTATGAAGTTAACTTGGAGGTTGTTGAAAGGAAAGGGCTTATGGGCAGAATATATGAGAAGTAAGTATAAGGATGTAGCATCGTTTTATGAGGCAAAAGGGAAACCAACACAATCGGGAACATGGAAATTTCTCTTACATTGTAAAGGGGTTTCGCAGAAACTTATTACAAGGAAGGTCAGGGATGGTAATGACACACTATTCTGGCACGATAACTGGTTGCCATGTGGCCCACTCAAATCCCTTTACGAAATTCCAGATGGAGCTAGTAAGCGGAGAGTTTGGGAATATTGGAGTGGTTCGGAGTGGCTGGACGACCCAAACGTTCAGCACATCAGGCCATTGCTACACCAGGTGAAGTTGGTTACAGGGGCTGATTCATGGGAATGGAAGCCGAGCCCCTCCTTCAGCTTCAAGAGCGCATGTGATAATGTGCGGCACAAAAGTCCTTCATTTCCCTTCAGCAATCTGATTTGGTACAAAGGTTATATCCCAAAAATGAGCCTTACCCTATTGTGAGCTTTCAAAGGGAAGCTTCTGACAAGGGACATTCTTTTGAAATGGGGCCTTAATAATCCTGGGGGCTGTCTGCGGTGTGATGACGACAGCTTAGAGAGTAATTTGCACATTTTCTTCGAGTGCCCCTATCCTTATTACCTACTGTGTTGAGCGGCTCTGAAATTGGGTACCCATGCGACAATTGGGCAATCTCTGCCAGATGTTGGAAACCATTTCCTCTCTCAACTTGGGAAGAAGGGGGTCATGGGGATACTTGCTAAGACTGTGCTTGTGGCTTTGGTGTGAAATGTTTGGAGAGAAAGAAATAGACGAGTCTTCGACAAATCTAAGAGAGGCAAACTAAGCCTATTTGAGGATATCGCAGCGGATGTAAGAATAGCTCTTCGTAATCATCATGCTTCAGAAGCCATATCAAATTGGGAAATAAGTGATAATGGCTAAAAATTTTGTACCAATGTATATTTTTGGTATTCATTGTACGTAGGTGCCAGATTTGATAGTAGGAGGTGAGGACGCTTGTGTCCACTCCCCCTCTACTGAATCTAGTATCCTATTCACCAATGAATTTATTGTTTTATATATTACTCAATGAAGTTTCTCATTAACCTTTCAAATATATATCTATTCTATAAAATAGGGATGTTATCAAAAGATATTGGATAAGAGTTGGATAAGAGAATTTGGATAAGAGATGAGAAATTGGGTATAACAATTGTTGGTTAATACAATTTGGATAAGGGATTTGGTTAAGACAAGAGAAATTGAATAAGAGAAATTGGGAGAAGAGAAATTGAAGGATAAAGTGTTGTGTAATTTGGAGGGAAGGATTGAGTGATATTTTTGAATTTGTATTTTGGGGGAGAAGTTGTATTTTGGGGGGAAAACTCCAAATGATAAAAATTTTGGAAGGGGGGAACTCCAAATGACCCAAACCTCATCCCTTTCTATTTCTCACTCACCCAACCCGCATCACTCTACCCTGTCGTGAACCCGACCCTATCCCCCTCAGCCCCCCTATGCAGCCCTCAGCCCACAGCCACCCCTCTCTCCTGAGCTCCCCGCCGCCGCCCTCAACCTCTTCGTCGTCCGCCACTCCTCCCCTCCCCCCTGCTCAGCAGCCCCGTTGCCACATCAAAGATGATCCGTTGCTCCACTGCCCTCCACTTCTCGCCGTCGCCAGCATCGATCTCACCGCTGCCAACCGTCGTTTTGCTGATTGATCATCTCATGTCGTTGTTTCCCCAGATGGATCAAGAGGTATCAATATTTAACCTTTTGATTTGTTGGTAAAAATTTTATTTTTATATTGATGCGATCGAACTTGATTATGAGTAATCATGAAGAAATGATGTTTGAGCTTACTCCTACAGGTGCTTTCAAGTGTCCAGACTATATCCATGCTACAAATTACATAGCCGTTGTGGCCAGACAATACAAGTCGAACGTGATTCATATTCACAGAATTTTTAATTTCATCCCATAACATCAAAATTATATATCCAGTTGAATTCTACATCAAAATTCTTTGTTTTTGTAGAGCTCTATCCGATGATTCAAGATGCAAGTAGTCCGCCAACAAAGTACAAATCTCGTTCAACAAAGAAGACGATGGAGTAGTTTGGGTTAGGGACATGGGAAGGATGGGGATTACTGCAAGGTGTTTGATGATTTGTTTCTGAGGAGGAAGGAACCAAAACCCATTTAATGAGAGCTAGAAGGACAGCTTGAATCATTGGAAGCAGCTGCAGTAACATCATCGCATATGGTTTCTGTGAAATCCCTTCAGGTTTGTTCTTTCTTTTCAATCAGTGATTAGTGTAAAATTTGTTTTTGCTGGTAAGTTTCCAGCTTGGAACAAATTTCTTGATATCATGCGGTAAAAAGTCCCACTCTCTTTTTTGGTACAGCTTGCTTGTTACAACTTTCTTGATATCATGCTTGGTACAAAGAATACCCAAATACGGAAAGAACTGTCCATTATATGCATGACATCCATGCTTTCCAGTCATTTTATTTTATTTCCCTGGGGTTGTTTATGTATTCCACTAATGGACTTCCATCACATGGTTTATTTTGCAGATAATTTGCTAAGTGATGGCAACCGATTCTTTATCATAAACAAACTATGACTCTGTGAAAGTTTGTGTAGGTACAATTCAGTTTCCCTTTTGTTAAAATGCCAAAAAGTTTTTGTAGACATTGTTTATGCTTCTTTGCAAGTATACTAATTCTTCACCAATGGATTTGTTTTTTGAAAGTTACTTTGAACTCAAAGTTTAGTTGTTGCTGGCATTTTAATGGAGTAACCTTTATAGAAATTTTGTGACAGATGTGTTAGTAACAAATTCTATTTGACATAAAAAATTACACTAGATAAAACAAATTAAATCAAGTTCAGTGTCCAATATATTTAGTTAACAAGTCAATACTTCAGAGAACATAAGCATAAATGGGTGCTGGAAAATTTGCATTCGATAGCCACAATGCCGAGCCTCAAAACACAGCTCCTAAAGATGGACATTGTTAAGTCACCACCCAAATACTTTACACAGCTCGCCTATAAACACTGCTACTAATGATGGACATTGTTGAGACACCACCCAAATACTTTACAGTCCATTGGTTAACTTAAATCTATGGTAATTAGCCTGGATGATGCCAAGTTATTGGTGGAAATATTTTGTTTTAATTGGTTTCTTAAAAAATGAATGTTTTTTTTTGCATAGAATGGCATACGTTGTGGCCGATGGGGTTGCAAATTGATCTAATCACTGTGATTTGGACGATCAAATTACCGGTATCCATCAAAAGATTTGGAGGCTCAAAGGGGTTAGTGTATTCTCTTTTAATTCATTTTTTCTTTATTTTTAATCCTTTGCAATGGCTCAAAGAGGGATAAATATTTGTTAACTGGTTTCTTTGAAAAAGGCTCAATGGTTGATGAATATTATGATCCTGGCTTAAAGGTCCATGTTCTTGCACTGGCTCAAAGATAGATGTCCAGTGCGTGATGTCCAGTGCGTGATGTCCAGTGCAAGATGTGCATAATGTCCAGGATCATGATATTCATCTATCTTTGAGCCTGGACATTTTTCAATCTATATCTATTAGAAAAAGGCTCAAAGTTTCATCTTTTGGTACATATATGTCCAGGATCATGATCCTCAGAAAAACAATAGCATCAACCTGTTAAAAATAAAATGTACATTGCAAGATGCACAAAATGACCAGGATCATAATGAAGTGGTGAACTAAGAACTGCTCCTATCCAAGATGTGCAAATGTCCTTTACTAAAAGCTACACTTGAAGAAATATTTTATTAAAAAATCTACATCAAAAATGGTATGCATGTAGCTTTTAATCACTAGATAGTGCTGTTATGTTATTGCTTGGTAATCTCCATTATTGTCTCTGCTTGCATTGATGGTGTAAAGATGTGATTTTTTTTTGTATATGAGCACCTTTCAGAAGAGCTGAAGAGGAGCGACTTCAGCAAGGAAGTTCTTATTGGCGCCTTACGAGACTTGCAGAAGGAAAATGAGCTAACTCGGCAGAAGGCAACTGTTTCATTCTTCTTTCCATTGCTTACTTGATTTGCTCAACATAGGTCTTTCTCTTTCCATGTTAATTTCCTCAGGCAAGGTTATATATGGCAATTTCTTTGCTTTGTTTAATTGGCATTCTTCTCTGTTTTCCACATATATGTAGATGCAATGCAACCAAGAGAAAATTAGAAAGAAATGTGATAAGAAAAAATCCGACAAATAAACATTAGTTTTGGTATGCATGTACCTGTGAAATGTTTATAGTTTATATATAGGTATAGATTGATTTTCTTATCGTGGGAAAGAGGAAATAGTGGATTAATATACATGAACACATATGGGATATCGGGAAAGAGGAAATAGTGGATTAATATACATGAACACATATGGGATATCGAAGTGAATCTATCTTATCAGTTTAACTAAGGGATTTTGAACTATATGCTTTTGTTATATTAAGTAATATTATTAAACGTTCATTTCATCGGGATCCTTTGGTCAGATCTTAAGCTAGGAGAAAGAGGAAGCAAACAACTAGAAGCCACAGTCATTTGAACATATATATTGAAAATATTTCACAAAATTTTTAACTCCCCAGTATAACATAAAGCTCCATTATATGTATTGCTTAATTTGTTGGAATGCATGCAGGAAAGTTAAGTTTGTGATCACTTCCAAGAGACACTAATGATTGAAGAGATATTCAAACTGGATGTTGGGGAGATGATCAGACTGGAAAACTGAGGAGTGTTATGCATGGTTTGAAAGACAAATTGTGGGATCATCATCTGGTTATGGCCTTCAGCCATGGCCCATGCGTGATGCCTACGAATAGATATGGAGGTGTTGTTTCAGTCCTCTTTCCATTGCTTACTTGATTTGTGCATTTGTAACGATGTTTTGGATTTTTGTCTCATAACAGTGTAATGTAAATTTGCGGTCAATGAAATAATTTATCATCTTTTTATTTTGCCTGCTTGATTAAAACTGGTTATGTGAAAATTAGATTTTTTGTTTGCAATTTTCCCAATATCCAAGACCTCACCATGTTATGCATGCATGTGGCTGAATTAGTGTCTTCCTACTTGGGATGTTATTTTTGTTTATCAAAATAACTAGGGCTGTCAATTTTGGTGATTAGTTGAGGAAGTGCAAAATTTTAGTTCATTTGTTTACTTAAAAATTGTTCAGAAGCTTGGCTTATGGCTATTGGAATGATTATAACGATAGGTAGAAGATTTCAATCATGTTTTAGTATGTTTTGACACAGATATTATGCAAGTGGAAATTGAATTATTATTAACACTAATGCATGAAATAACCAGGACTGAGTTGGTAGAGTAAGCAAATTTATTAACATTAATTAATTTGATATCAACGCAGAATGTGTTGCAATTGCTTGTATAAACATTATTACAGATGATTCTCTGCATCACTTGAATATCATTTCTTATGTTGTTTGTAATGTTTTTCTGAAAAATGTTGCTCAATTTTGCTTATGCTTATTTTTAAGTAGTCGTGTTGCTGCATGACACGACCATATAATATACATCGAAGAAATATACGAGTACACAAACCAAAACATGAGATGGCAAATTAAGCCAGATGCACCAATCAAATTTCTTATTGGCTACAAATCTGGGAAGCAGAATGTATAGTTTTCCTACAACTTCTGATTTACTGCTGTTGTAGTATAGAGGCGCTTTGGGTAACAACAAGGATACACCACATTCATATTGAATTATTCAGTTTGAAATAGCTAACTTATGACAAACATTATTTTGAAGAACTTTGTAAATACTGATCAGTTGTTATTTGATGTCATAAACAGGGAGGTGTAGAAAGGGAACTGTTGGGATTTGAACTTTTGTTGAAATATAAGCTCAGTAACTACGATGAATAAGTGAGAGCGCCAAACAAAGATGAGGCATGTACATGATTTAGATTTATGGGCACTTGATTTACTACAAGAGATGTCTAGGATTTTTTGAGCCCTTCTCCTATATTTATCGCTCTTACATGGATGCATACATAATGTCATAGTTGTGCTATTCGAAAATATTGCAAGTAATTGTTGGCAAGAAAGTGTTTGTAAAAGAAATTATTACAGTCTTATATGATGCCAATAATAAAGAGATATATGCTTGATAAATACTATTTGTTGTCAAGAATTATTAGCTGCACAGATGTGTTTACGTACTCTTTATAGCTTTCATGTTGTCTTCGTTTGTGCAAATAAAATTGTTGGATTGTGGTTTAAGCCAATATCGGATGGCTGAAGGCTCTGAAATTTGAGATTTCCAACACATGTTGTTAGTCCATAGAAGGTTATTGCTGTTTTAGCAAGTATTGCTACATGTACGCTTTCCCTATATAGTTGCAGCAAGATCACGAAGGCTAGGGTTTGGGATGAGAGGAAAAATCAGTTTTGATCGGTTCATTGGTTTTACAGGTTGATGAAGGCGGACGCGATCCAGTGGAAGGTAGCGAAGAAACTGGGAAAAGCGTAAATGAGGCATCTTTAGAGGTTAGGAATCGAGAACTTAGTTCTTTCTTTGGTTTTGATTTTTTGTGGAGTTTTTTCTTCGTATTTTTTTATTTTGACGAGGCATTTGTGTTACAAGGAGGCAAAGATGCCAACCGTGATGATGAGATTTTGAAGCTTGCAAAACACCATGTAATTTTTGTTTTTAATTTGTTGTTTTTCCGGTTGAATTTGATTGGATCTGATAGCTTCAGAACTTAATCTATGAATTCTTTGTAAAAAATTGCTTTTTTTCCAGGTTGGGGAAGCAGTGGACGGAGGTGTTGCTGCCTTCAAAATTTTATTTTATCACGAAGGTTTGCATAATCATTTCAATGTGTGTGTTTTCAGTGAACTTCTGTGGTTTAGATTTTTTTATTCTCCTCCATGTAAGATACTTGCAAAATTTCAATCATTTACGCCTGAGTTTTTGTGTTTTCAGTTCATATCCTGAGTTTTGTGTTTTCTGTTGCTTAAACATATCCTGAGTTTTCAGTTCACAAAATTTCAATCATTTGCAAAACTTGAGTTCACACAAATACATATATGCTAAATTTCAGTCAGCTACTGAAAACTGTGTTTTTGTGTGAAATATGAATCTGTGATGTTTTTGTGAAATACATATATGGAAAACTCAGGATATGTGATTATATATTCAATTTCCCTGATGTATGTGTGAAATTCATATATGGAAATTAGATATAGGGAAAACTCAGGATACACAAAACCATTTCTCATTTTGAATCCTGATGCTAAATTTCCCTGATGTATCATCATTTTGAATAGTAGAGGGGTGTTATGAGGGCCCTCCACGCAATGAAATAGCCCTTACATCATTATTTTGAATCCGGATGTTAAATTTCCCTGATGTTGGAGGGAATTGTTCAATTTCCATGATGTATCATCAGATTTCTAATTTCCTTATATGTATTTCACACATAATTTCCCTATATGTATTTCTAGATTCATATTTAACACATATAACAGGATTCAAATATATGCATGTTCAATTTAACTCAGATTGAATCTGTTATTTCTAGGTTCAATTTATCTATCTATTGATATTCATATTCATATTATGATGCTCTCATTATGCAATACATATAGATAGATATTGTACCTCAGAAAAATTAACTGAATATAGATAGATAAATTTAACAATGAGTTAACTGAATAGATAGATAAAGTCAGGGTATGTTTAACAACGCAAAATTTCAAATAACAGGATAAATTTAACTCAGGTTCATTGCGCATGTTATTTTAGTTTATTTTTGTCAACTGAGCAGCATACCGGCTTTGAGGCAGAATTATTTTTGGTAGCTCAGGTTATCTTTAAATTAAATTTGTCAACTGTGTAGCACATGGTTTGTTTGAATGAGTAGCATACAGTTAGTTTTGAACCTATTTTTGTTAACTGAGGTTTGTTTTGATCTTATTTTTTGAATGTAAATTTAAAAATTCTCACTTTCCATTTTCAATTTGATATTTTTGTGTAGCTTGATATAACAACCAGTGAGAGTCTGAACGCGGCAAGTTCTTCACTTAAACACGGAGGAAGAACAATTAAGCAAAAAGGTTCCCTCAAACTTCATCAGTATGACATTAAATCCCTTTACATCCAGCATATTTGAGCATGTTTGCTTCAAATGAGATGTTATTAGTTGAGTTTTTATCTTAATAGTACCATGAATTGAAAAACTAAGTAGAAAATTGTCTGAAACTTGCAATGCAAATACAATGCTTATGTTACTTGGTGTTTGGTTAATTTCTATGTTTCATTTTGGTTTTATTGACTTTATATATATATTCGATTGTGAATGTAGTAGCTCTGCCTCAAAGTATTTCAGGTAAGGGACACGACTAATTGGCCAGAAGGTGTCGTGTCAAGAGAAAGCATTATGTCTATAAGGAAACATAATCAACTTAAGCTGTGTACTCTAATTCCTTTTGTGAATCATACTATGGTGCAAATATCTATATAAGTAGGATATCCCCCAGTGAGTTTTTAGCTATTGTTATCGTATATGCCAATAAGTTTGATATATATGGCTATCTGGACATTTGCTCTCTATTAAGCAGAAACTTTTAACCTTTTATATCTCCGGATATTGTTCTAAGTCATGTGGTTTACCATTCATGTCATGTTTTAGCAGATTTATTGTATGGCCATTTGAAGTTTGAGCCATATTAACGCCTAAAGGCGAGTGAAGCCCGTAACAATCCATTCTTCAGAAGTCCAGTGTAAGAAATGGACGATATCATGATGGCAAGGAAAAACGTTTAGATCTAATGTTTTGGCAATCCCCTTTGTATCATAATTTGTTGCTTATTTTTGCATTCACTTTTCTCTGTAATTTTTTGCCAGGGGTCTTTGGATACTATCTTTGTGATCCCTTTCTAATGTAATTGTTCTAGAAAAGAAAGTGATTCCCTTGGTTGCATGGGTTTCTTTTGTGTGGTAGTCATTTGGGAAAATCAGGTTCAGATAATACTATCCATCTTAATGCTGCCAAAAAGTTTCGTCATGCTATTTCTATATGATGGAACTGGTTTGTAACTGCTTTTTTTTAACAATTTGCATTTTGCCATACAAAGATTTATGCCAAGAACATCAAGTTCAAAGACCCAAAATATTTCATAATACAAAGAAAAGTTAAGTTCGATAAATTCTGTGACGAAGTTCGAGGTGGAATCTCTTTTTTTACCAGTCCAGCTGAAGTGTGACGAGAAGCCTACAACTCCAAGTAAAATGTAGTTGTGGTTATAGAAAGCTGCAAACTGGAAAATGTAAAGACAGTGTTCTTCAAGTCCATAGGTAGAGTTAGATGACACAATTAATTATTGTCTTTATCAAATAAAATTTTTCTAAACAATGTTCAGAGAAGGAACTAAATTTGTCTAAAATTTTTGCGAGGATCTAAATATTGGGGGACTAAAATTTTTGTGAGAAACTAAATAAACACTGGGGAACTAAATTCTATAGGGGAATTAAATTTTGGAAGAACTGAAATTTTTAAATTTTTGAGGGAAACTAAATTTTCTTGGAGGAACTAATTTTTGGATGAACTAATATGGCCTAATAATTATTGTTCTTTAATTATTGTTGTCCGTTTAGATTTATAGGGTCCAAGAGATTAAGGGGAAATATTTTAAATGACCAGTGCCCTTGATGGCCGAAGGCGCCGGCACCCGCACCGAAGAGATTAATGATGGCCGAAGGAACCCGCGCTCGCGGCGAAGACGCCTCTAAATTTTTTAGCGAATTTGTTGTTCCGCTAATTTGTTGTTCCGCACTGAAGGCATCCACGCTGAATTTGTTGTTCCACGCCGAAAGCTCCCGCTAAATTTTTTGTTCTGCTAATTTGTTGTTCCGCGCAGAAAGTGCCCACGTCGAATTTGTTGTTTCGCACCGAAGGCGGCCGCATCGAATTTGTTGTTACATGCCGAATGTGCCCACGCCGAAGATGCCTGTGCCGCTAAATATTTTTACGCTAATTTGTTGTTCAGTGCAATTTTGGTTGTGGAAATAATTTTTTGGCGAACAAGGATTTCGCAGGGAAAAATCTTAAATGAACCGTGCCTGCTCGAAAACTATAAAAATGGAAACAAATGCATGTTGATATGCACTTGGAAACAAATGCTTGGGTGCCATGTCCAGCTCGAGCGTGAGCTCAAAGGTTGCAAATGGCAGAGGATTCACAAAGCATGGCACTACAGCAGCATCCAAGATCCCAGAAATCATATGTAAGTCATCATCCTATATAGATTACATTACTGGAATTTATGAATTAATAAAAAGAGATTTTAAGATAGGAGTGCTATTTTGCATTAGAATTTGAGGCTTGAGTTTCTACTATGTGTATATCTGTATATTGCTATCTGCATGTCCTGAAGGCGGGAAAATGTGACAGTTCCTGTATATGGAAGAAGCCTTCATTGTCTTCAGTCTCTCTTCTACAAATGAGGGATGTTTTCAAATTATTTTGATTTTAAGGTTCGTTCGACTGCTAGGCCTTCTGTTGTTAAAGGGTCAGATCTATTGTCTGACAGTAAGAAACGTGTATGCGAGACTTCATCTGTCAGAATGAAACTAATTTTCTCTTTTTTAAGTACTTCATGATCTCATTGTGTGTTGATCGAAACAATTAAGATTCTTATGGTGCATTACCTGCAGACAAAGTGATCGGAAGTGGGAGAGGTAGTGGAACGGTGAGTGATGGTAAAAAGAAAAGATTCGAAGACACTTCAGAGACACTGTTCAAGAAATTCCAGACATGGAGCTCAAATGCCTCTTCTGTCAAGGTACTAATCTGGAGGTAATCAAACCTTTGGGGGAACTAAATTTGGTTGGAATTAATTTTTGGGGTGAACTAAAATTTTTGACGGGAACCAAATTCTCTTTGAAACTTAATTTTAGGGGAAACTAAAATTTTTGAAAAGTGAAAATTAGCAGGTAAAACCCTAAAATTTTGGAGCAGAACTAAATTTGGCGTGTACTAATTTTGTGAGGAAAAACGATTTTTGGGAGGAACTAAATTCCTTGGAATGAATTAAATTTTTGGGCGAACTAAGATTTTGAGGGGGGGATATCTTAAATGAACCGTGCCCGCGGGCACAGATTATTCGCTAGTATATATATACACACATATACATACATACATACATACATATACATATATACATATATACATATATACATATATACACACACAAACACATACATACATACATATAGAGGAATATGGGCCTGATCTGACAGTGCAGGAATTTTTTCCTGCGCTGTCAGCAATTTGGGCCCTCTAAAAATAGGCTTTTTAAATTTTTTTTGCAGTAGTTAGATATACTTGTTAAATAGCTCCCCACAAATTTTCAGGTCAATCCAACACCGTTTGAGCCTCCGTTCATCGATCTCAAAAACATTGCGCAAAACTGTCCAGAATCCTGGACAGATTTGCACAACGTTTTGAAATCGATGAACGGAGGCCTAAACGGTGTTCGATTGACCTGAAAATTTGTGGAGAGATAGTTAACAAGCATATCTAACTACTGTAAAAAAATTTAAATAAATTGTTTTACCCCCTAAATCGCTGACAGCGCAGGAAAAAATTCATCCACTGTCAGTTCACCTCCATATTCCCCACACACACACACACACACACACACACACACGAGATTAATGTAGAGCAGGTAGCACCTGATCCAAAGGATCAGGTGCAAGACACAAAGGGGTGGGCTCCAACGAGTACAAACCCATGTGGGGGCTTGTACTCTCCACCTTTTTTGTGTCTTGCCACCTGATCCATTGGATCAAGTGGCAGCCTTTCTAACATTAAATCATATACATACATACATACATACATACATACATACATACATACATACATACATACATACATACATATACATACATACATATACATACATATATATATTATTGAATAATATACAAAATACAACAATAGCGCAAAATGGAATGTGTGTTCAAGAGGGAGAGGAGAGGGCACAAGCGCCGTCACTCACCACTAGTGAACCCAATTCCAAAATGACGCTATACAACAGAAGATCAAAATAAATACATTAACACCTCCTTGAGAGAATATAAAGAATCAGCCCATGTCTCTGAATTTCCATTTGGAATATGCAATAGTCTCCTCCTCAGTAGCTGGCTCTTGATCATGCAAAACTACTCTGATGTCTGCCGCAATCTCCTCAAAGAGAAAGGTCTTACATCGTTTCTCCCCATCGAAAGTACATCTATTCCTCTCTCTCCAGATATGCCAAACCATTGTGGCTAGGGCGGATTTAGCTAGTAAGCTCATAGCACTTTTACCTCCAAAATGATATAGGTAGTAATTCCCAATCTCACCAAGGGAAGGAGGGATGGGCGTGGAAATGCACAATTTATGCAAAGCCCTATGCATAATGTACTTGGAGTAGCTACAACTGAAGAACAAATGCTCTATAGTTTCCTCCTTGTCTTCATGATTGTGCCCCGGGAGTACACACACCCGGGACAAACGACTTGTAGTTTTACCGAAAGCGCACGGTGTAGCGACGAGCGGGTATCGAACTCAGGGAGGACAAATGACCGTGTCTCTTTCCAATCAACTAGCTATCAAGAGAATCAAGAATAGTTGTGTGTAATAGTCATAATCGTTCAAATATCAAGAGAAATATCAATTTAATAAAGCGTCTAGGGATAGGGAATCCCCACTACGGACTTTCTCTCATCATTGTGATTCATAAGTCTCATTGTTGCTAAACTTGAATTTGGGTGAACTAGTCGCAACTAAATGTGGAACCAAGCTCACGCTCTCGGGCTATTGTCGGTCTATAGCAAACCTAGGATATGGCCCACTCTCGTGCAAATCCTAGCCTAAGCCGCTAGCGTGAAGAACGACATCATTGTTCAATCGTATCTCGAATCCACTCTCGTGCAAACTCGAGCTACGACCTAGGTTGTGATAGTTCCTATCCACCCACTCTCTTGCAAACGAATATGGGTATAGATTCACAATTGAAAATCCTAGCTTTGGACCAATCTCTTGCAAACCAAGTTTAGAGAAATCCAATCGTTAATCTAAATCGAATTTCCAGGGCTTCCTATCAATTAGGACCCAATCTCTTGCAAGTCCCAATCGATAAGAATCCATAGCTATCCATAATTAATCAATCACAACCTAACCCTAATCAATTCTAGCAACAATTCCACAATTTCATCACAATTTAGAAATAGGGTCCATAGGGTTCATCCCTACGCCCTAAGACGATGGCACTACTCAATATTCATCATGCAATTCTCAGAAAAATCAATAATAATATCAATAGAATTCATTGCAATAGAGAAATAGCTAATAAAAATTGAGTTTTTGATAGGAAATAGCCAAACCAATGTAGATCCAATGATTTCCCAAGAGAATCCAATAAAAGTAGCCTTCAAATCTTCAAAAAGAAAGTCTAAATCTAATATTCTAAAAAAGTTCTGAAAAGTTCTATAAAAGGCTGCCAAAAAGCTCCTCTAACTAGGGCAAAACCTGGGTTTAAATACCCCTAAAATCGCCCAGAAAATCGTGACCAAACTGCCCCTGCGCAGCCCAGAAATCGCAACTCTCTCAGCAGGTAGAGCGGCTCACTCGGTCGAGTGACATTGTCACTCGGTCGAGTGGCAGACCCTGTAAAAAAACAGTAAGTCGGGGGGTCTCAGGGTTTGTCTTTGAGGGATGGCTCGGCCGAGTAGACTTATCCATTCGGCCGAGTGGCTTTATCGTTCGGCCGAGTGAGCTTCGACAGGATCTCTGAAAATTACAGTAACTTTGGCCTTTCTCTGGAAAATTTCCCTGTACCACTCGGGCGAGTGAGATTTCTCATTTGGCCGAGTAGGCATTCTTCGTTTGGCTGAGTATACACTGAAATTGACTCTGAGTGTGTATCCGTTCCGGTCGGTCGAGTGGGCTTTCTTACTCGGCCGAGTGAGTGCTCCACTCGGCCGAGTGGCATGCTGTAAATGCCCAATCTTCTCTGTTTCTCCTCCTCGTCGCTCTTACGAAGTTCCTTCTTCTTTCACTCATCCTCCATCGCTGAATGGCCCTCAAACGAGCCGTGCCTGATACTCCTTAGTGCTTGCAAACCCCTTGATCTCAAAATCGCTCCAAATCGCTCCATATTTCCTGAAATACGACAAAACGAGAAATAGTGAAAAGCATCGCAATATTGTCGAATAATCGTGAAAAACCCGATATGGGCGATCAAAACAGCATGCAAACATGCAGAAAAAGGTGTAAAATATGGAGTGATCAAAATCTCCCAAGATTACCTCTTACTCGTCCTCGAGGAAGATAAGTAAAAGGCGAGCCCGACAGAAAAAATAATAAAAAGAAAAGACGGAAGAGATAGAAAATAAGGAAGAAAGCAAAGAGAGAGGTGCTAGATCATTTTCTCAGGACGTGGGTTTTGCTTACTCATGTAGCACACGGCGAATGTAAACCTCATGCCAAAGATTTTTATCTCGATACCATAGTATATGGATGCATTCAAAATAGAAAACCCAAGAATTTCAAAATAATATGAAATATGGAGTCATTCTAGAACTAACATCGTCTGAAGCATCTAAAGCAGTATACATAATCATAGATCCCACACTTTTCAATTGAATGCTTTCTACCTGGAGTATAAGAGATATCACACAATATGGAGCAGTAAGAATAGAAAAGTATGGTTTTCATGAAATGTATGCTAAGTGTCAATTCCTGGATTTCGTAAAACTTTTAGTGATCTCACCAAGTATAGAAAATTACCTAGCTTAGGTTGTCATGCACTGTCAGGTAGTCACTCTCTCACACATCATTGGTTCCTCTCCCCCAAGCTTATCTATAAGCATTGTGGCATAAGATAAATCAATAAATATATTCCCCATTTTTGAAGCTCCATGATAGAATAAAAACAAAAGAGGGAAGAAAGAGAGAAAGAGTATGAGATGGGATCATGTATAAACTTCTTTTCTCCTTTCTTTTCTTTTTCTCATTTTTTTAGATTCATATATACAACTGTGATCACTAATCAAAAGATAGAAAGATATACATGTATTTTTTTCTTTTTTATTTTGGGAGTAGTGGAGAATGAACTTTATAAAGCGGGGGAATTGCCAATATAGGATCCGCTAAAGGGAGATTCACCAATGAATATAAATAGAGAATTAATGCTCAAGATATGTGGAGAAAGAAATAAATGTAATGCTCGGTTCACTCTATAAGACGTGCACAACAACTTCAGCAGAGTAATGCAATCTACTCAGTTTGATCTCAGAAAGTAAACTAGTCCAGTTATATCAACCTAACATTCATTCATTCAACCTGAAAGTGAGGTGTACATTTTTCATGCAATAAGAAGTGATATAAGCAAGGAAAGCAGTACTCCAGATATAAGCAATCAATGCGTGAAGCTTGGTGTGTTTTCTACGAAGAGCATACATATGAATTATCAGACTTCAGCTAATAACAGAATTTCATCCATATTCATATACGAAAAGGTGGGTAACTATCTCAAATGCATAGCATGACAAAGCATATGATATCTGAAATAAAAACCATGGCACGGCAAAGTAGTATGCAACCAGAGATAAGCTAATCACCACGGCATCATCATCACAGAAAAGTAATCTGTAGCAAAAGATGAAAGAAATAAGGATAAAAGAAAATAGAGACTACTACGAAATACATCACACTCAAAAAAGGTAAGAAAACGTGATGCATGATAAAAAACGATAAAGTGGGTGAAAATGAGTGCAAAAGCGGAAAATGTGAGAAAAGCAAAAATAAAAGGGTGACAAAAAGCAAAAGCGTAGGAACTCACTCCGCTAAGCTAAAGTGCACAGTGTCCTAAATGTGCGAAGTGTGGCACACCGAGAGACGTGAAATGGGTGGGGAGGGTGAGGATGCATGCATGATGAAAATAAAAGAAAAGGAAATGCTATGGTAATGCAGGTAATGTATGCAGAGGTCAAAATGGTGCAGAATATCAGTGTCCCCAAAAATAAGATCCCTCACTCCCAAAGAGATATAAACAGATATGACCAAAAGGTACCAAAACAGTGTGTGGAGAAGGGGCGCAAAAATCACCAGGCTCAAAAACAACCAGCAAAACAACAGAAATATAGAAGGCATCCAGTGTGTGCCTAGGCTGGTGGTGGTGCACTAGCACCGTCCTGTGGCAGAGGTGGTGGTGGAGGTGGTGGGCGTGGTAGCTGCTGCGTGTGTGTCGGTGGTGGAGGCAGACGCGCCAGAATCTGGTTCAGGCAAGCCTAAATACTGGGAAGAATGGCGACGCGGGTCTGCACAGCACTAACTGTGGCAGAGAGAGCCCTGAAGTCCCCTCTAAGTCCACTAACAGCCCCCTCAAGAGCGCAAATACTCTGAACTAGAGTGTCGGGGGGGTGGTGGAACAAAGGGATGGACATGTTTAACTGGTGAAGTGCGGGGCTGTCTCACACGGGCAGTGTAGTGGATGGGTCTAGCAGGGAAGTGGGGTAGTGGTGCTGTGCTCACTAAGTGATGCTCAGCCTCTGTGAGAGGCTGGGACGCAGGAAAGGTCGAAGTGGAAGCAGTAACGGAAGTGGAAGTGAAAATAGACGACGAGGCGGCGTGAGAGGTCAGTGACGCAGACGTGGGGACAGATGTCACGACACTCTCAGAAAAGACAGCGGCAGTGGAGACCGAGAATTCGACGGCTGGGGAGGCCGTGAAGGGCACAAAAGATGACTCCCCAGGAGTCGAGAACAACAATCGGGATAGGGTCTCTACTGCGGAGGTAAAAGAGGACTCGTCGCTCTCAACTATGGTGGGGGGACGCATGGGCCTCAGAGTGGTAATGGGCTCGGCAGAAACAGGCACAGTGGGGGGGTGGGGGGGGGGGGGGGTGGTGGGCTAGGTGGAGGGGAGTCTGCCCTAGCAGAAGAGGAGCCAGGATCACCTGACTTCTTATGCTTCGAAGCGGGCTCCCGCGTGCGTGGCCTAAGGCGAGGCGACATGTGTGCCGCGAGACGTGCCCCCTAAAAAATGAAATGCGACGCGCTGAATAATGAAACGAGTATACCTGAGCACGCCACGAGAGGAATCAGCAATGTGTGCGAAGATACGCCTCCTCCCCCAATGCTCCGTGTGCGTCAAAAATCTCCCCAAAGCTCCCCCAAGCTAACCTGAAACGTAAACAATAAAATCAGCGAATGATAATCAATATACATGGGGGAGGTAGGGGATAACAGATATATATAGGGGTTGATTTGAGTGTGAGGTGCAATGGGCGTACAGAATAGGACAAAGGAGGAGAAAATCAAAATTCGGGGCGATTTGGGGGTGACCGGCGGCGGGCTGGGTAGACGTCGTCGGCGTGCGGTGACGGCGGTAGCGGCGTCGGTCGGAGGTCGACGTCGACCGGTGGCGGGGTCGGATCGGGCGAGGGGTTGTGGTTCGGGTGATTGGATAGTTACGACTCGGCCGAGTGTTAGGTTCATTCGGCCAAGTGAGAAATGAAATAAAATTTCGAAAATATCTCTTCACAACTTACAGCTCGGCCGAATGACTTTTCCCACTGGGCCGAATGGATAAGTTCCATTCAACCGAGTGGCATAGTCACTTAGCAATTTTTAGAGCGTGCATGGTATCTGATTCACTCGGCCGAGTGACAAAGTCAGTCGCCCGAGTGGTAAATTATACTGTAAATCCCAAAAATGACAGAGAGTTGGTCAGAACAAGCTTCCCTGATCTGTACTCCACTCGGCTGAATGGAGTCTTTGCTCGGCTGAGTGACATATGTTACTCGGCCGAGAACCCTGTTTTCTGCAATGGCTCTCTGTTTTCGCTCCATTCTCTGTTTTTCTTTCTCCAGTCATTCCCTGCCTTCTCCTGAGGCCTGAGCACATTCTTGAAGCGCTCTCCCTTGCCTTGGTCATCCTCCATATGAATGATCTCTCGTTCTCCATCTCCTATCATCAAAAATAAAGCCCGTTGTCACGATTTTCATTGACGCTAGACTCTAAATACTAAGAAAAAATCTAGAATAAAAATGAAAATTAACTAAAAATGATATGAAACCGTCGAGTTGCCTCCTGACAAGCGCTCGTTTAAGGTCATGAGCTCGACCCCTTATGATTTTCGATTAGCGTGTGATGTTGGGCACATACGAGATACACCCGTTAAATTTACCGGGAAGGCCACTTGGATTTGGTTGATGGTGCTCGTCGGCCTTCCTCGACGTCCCATCATCATGGTATGTGTTGGATGATAAGTTCCCCAAGCTTGAGCTAGAACCAATTTTCTTCCTCACCGGTGACACCGGCCTTCGGTCCGGTGGAGCTTTCTTTGGATTCTTGGCCGTTGAGAGCTTGCAAAGATCCCTTATCCTTGCGACATCAGCGTCGCCTTCATCATCGGCCATGGAGCTATCCTGAGGGTCCTCCAACTTCTCTTCAATACTCGAAGCTTGGCCTTCTTCAAGGCCGTCATCATGGAGAGCGCCAATAGAATAAGGAATGGCCTCGTTAATTACCTCATCAAGGAGGTCCACATAGTCCAACTCCTCTTGGTAGGGCATATGCTTCATGGCTTTGGGTACGTGGAACTCAACCTCGATGTTCTCGATATTCAAGGATAACGTTCCTTCTCGCACGTCGACTATAACGCCGGTGGTGGCCAAGAACGGACGTCCAAGTATAAGTGAAGTGTCACCCTCTTCCTTGATGTCCATGACGACGAAATCGCAAGGTAAGCATATCCCTCCCGGAACTTGTAGCTGAATGTTCTCCGTAATCCCTACCGGCCTAGTGACCCGACCATCCGCTAGTTGTATCCTCATGTCGGTTGGCTTCAAGTCGGTTCCCGTATTCAATTTTCGGAACATGCTAAGGGGCATTAGGCTCACACTCACTCCCAAGTCAACTAAAGCCTTTTGCAATGGGACGCCTCCAAGTGTGTATGGGATACGAAAGCTTCCAGGATCCTTGAATTTCACGGGCGCCTTTTCCTTCCGGTTGAACCAAGTCCCTTGTTCGGCAAGCATTATTTTCTCCTTTCTATTTTTTCCCGATATTAAGTCCTTCAAGAACGTTGCAGATGATAGGATCTCCACTATAGCATATAGGAAGGGTATGTTGAGGCTTACTCCCCTCAAATATTCAAGGAACTTAGCGAGCTTTTTCTCAATTTTGGCTCTTGCCAACCGTTGTGGAAATGGCACCGGCGGCATGTAGGTGCGCTCCTCGTTGGGCTTCTTCACTTCAGAATTTCCGCCTTCTTGTGGCTCCTTTGGGCTCTCATCCTCAATCGCCGACTCCTTGTCGTCCAAGATTTATTCCATGGGCTCCTTTGTTTGGACCATGACGGGAGTAGTATCCTTCCCGCCCCTAGTTGTGACCACCACTACCGTATTTATGTGGCCTGTATTATACCGTGGATTGGGCTCCGGTTGAGCCGGCAAGTGTTTTTGTTAAGCAACGTGAGTTGCTCTCCAAGTTGCGCAACGACGGTATTTAGCGAATCATGTTGCGCCGTCAACCTAGCATTGATTTTTCTTTGCTCCACCATGAATTCCTCCACCCTAGCTTCATGATCCGATCATGGTTGAACTTGTGGTGGGTTGGGAGCTCTGCATCCTTGGTTATAGCCAGGTGGCCTATATGGTCCCGCTTGTTGACTAGGCGGGTAATTTTGTTGCGGTGGTGCCCTTGGTTGGTATTGAGGTTGTGGAGGTGGAGGCCTAGCTTGAGTTTGTTGTGGCGGTGGTGGGTTTAGAGCCCCTTCATTGTTTTCATACGAAAATCCCGGATGGTTCCTTGCTGCCGGGTTGGCCCAATAACCGAAGTTCCCCGCAACATATTGCACTTGCTCCAAGGCACCCTCTCCTTGCTCTCCTCATACGAACATGAATTGAGATGGATCTTGCCAATCACTCATATTGCTTACCGGCGTAGATGTAGAGGGAGCTCCATGTGGCTCGGTGATATACTTCTCCAATCTCTCCACTACCTTGTGGAGAGAGTCAAATTTGTTCGAAAGCTCCGCTACGTCCTTGGCTTCATATATGCTAGTGGGCTTCAAAAAGTTAGAAGAATGTCCTCGCTCATCGCCCCATTGTTGATTATTAGTAGCAATGTCCTCTAATAGGGCCGTAGCTTCATCCGCCGTTTTGGAAAGAATGGCTCCGTTGGCGGTTGCATCTATGATCTGCTTCGTGCCCGGTTGGAGTCCATTATAAAAATTGTGAACTAGCTCCCATTCTTCTATGCTGTGATGGGGGCATTGATGTGATCAGAGCCCCGGGATGTGCGAACATGCAACCGGGGCACGCGACTCGCTAGTCTTATCGCAAGCGCATGGTGTAGCGGCGAGGGGGTATCGAACACAAGGAGGTCAAATGACGGTGTTTTCTTCAATCCACCTGGCTATATGAAAAATCAAGAAATATTCGCTATAAAGCGGTCACAGTCGTTCAATTGTATAAAAGAAATATCAAATTAATAAAGACGCTTAGGGGGGTAGGGAATCCCCGCTACAAACCGTATCTCGTCATTGTGATTCGTAGGTGTCACAATTGCTAGACTTGAAATTCAGGTGAACTAGTTGCAACTAATGTAGAACCAAGCTCACGCTCTCGCGCTATTGCCGGTCTATAGCAAACCTAGGGTAGGGTCCAATCTCTTGCAAACCCTAACCTAGGCAAGCTAGCGTGAAGAACAACATCATCGTTCAATCGCATCTCGAGCCCACTCTCGTGCAAACTCGAGCTACGACCTGGGTTGGGATAGTTCCTACCCGTCCAATCTCTTGCAAACGTGTATTGGTATAGAATTGCAATCGAAAACCCTAGTTTCGGTCCAATCTCTTGCAAACCGATTCCGGAGAAATTCAATTGTAACCTAATTCGAATATCTAGGGCTTCCTATCGAGTTGGGATCCAATCTCTTGCAAATCCCAATCGGTATGAATCCCTAGCTATTCGTATTAAATCAATCCCAAACTAACCCTAATCAATTCTAGCAATAATTTCACCAATTCATCACAAATTAGAAATATGGTTCGTAGGGTTCATCCCTACGACCTAAGACGATAAAACTACTCACAATTCATGATGAAATTCAATAAAAATTCACAAATAAAATCAATCGAATTCATTGCAATATTCAATATATCAATAAAAATGGAGTTTTTGATCGAGAGAGAGAGACAAACCAATAAAGAATCAATAGCATCCAACAAAATAACACTTTTCTCTCCCCCCTAAAAGCTCAATCTAATCTCCTAAAAGTAATCTAAAAAAGGCTGCAAAAAGTTCTGAAAAAAGCTCTCTAAACTAGGTTAAAAACTGGGGTTAAATACCCCCCAAAATCGCCTAAAAACCTGTGACGAAAATGCCCATGCGCAGACTCAAAATCGCAGTTTACGCTACAGGCAGCGCGGCTCACTCGGCTGAGTGACAAATGTCATTCGGCCGAGTGACAAACCCTGACAAATTCCAGTAACTTCAGACTTTTGGGGGTCGACTCCTCGGGAGTCACTCGGCCGAGTGACTTTCTTTGCTTCGACCGAGTGGAATTCTTCACTCGGCCGAGTCGGAACTCGGGATTTGACTGAAAAATTACAGTAACTCTGGACTTTTCGTTGCTGTCGTCTTGATGCCACTTGGTCGAGTGGTGTCTCCGTGGTTCGGCCGAGTGGGCTGGCAATGCTCGGCCGAGTGCACGCTGATACTCAGTCTGTCGCGTGTCTGATCTGGTTGGCCGAGCGGGCTTTCGATGGTCGGCCGGGTGACTCCTTCACTCGGCCGAGTGACTCCTTCACTCGGCCGAGTGACATGTTGAAAATACCCATTCTTCGTATTTTTGCTCCCTCGTCGCTCCTACGACATTCTTTCTTCTCCCACTCCTCTCCAATAGCAAAATTCCCCTCGAAGGAGTCACGGGTGACACTTCAGAGTGGGTGCATCTCAGAATCACTCCAAATCACTCGAAATCTCCTGAAATTCGACAAAAACAAGAAATCGTGAAAAGCATCGCAATATTGCCGAAAAATCGTGAAAAGCGCGATTCGAGCGATCAAAATGGCATGCAAACATACAGAATAAAGGTGTAAAATATGGAGTGATCATGATGCTGTAAATCCTTGAAGCGCTCCCATGCCACGTATAGGGTCTCCTGCGGTCCTTTCTTAAAGGACATGAGCGCACTCCTAATCTTCACAGTCTTAGATGGCGGGTAGAATTTATCCACGAAAGCATTGGCCAACTCATCCCAATTAGTGAATACCCCTTCCGCCTGCGTCCTCAACCAATATAAAGCTTTGTCTCTGAGGGTGAAGGGGAAGAGTCTCAAGCGGATAGCATCAACGGAAACACCCATCATTTGAAAGGTGGCGCACTTGGACAAGAATAGCTGCAGGTGATAATGTGGATTCTTATGGGAGTTCCCAAGGAAGGGGTCTTGTTGCATTAAGACCACCAATCCCGATTTGAGCTCAAAATTCTTATCCGCCGCCAACTCCGGCATGGCGATGGAAGAAGTGGGGGAAGAGGTCTTAGGTTGTAGCCTATCTCTGATGGATATAATCCTCACCATACGTGCTGCTAGTTCTTTCGGTGTCTCCGGGCGGTGCATACAAGTATCCTCTGTAGCGTGCCTTCTCTCGACTCTGATCCTCCTCTCAGTACGTTCGATTTCCGGATCAAATATAATATCCTCTGAATCTGCCGTCGATCTCGTGTTCATGTAAAGAGAAACAGAGTTTCAAATGAATTGTTAGCACGATAAAGGAGTGACATAAAAAAATTAATAAAACAAAAAGAAATAGCTAAGTAGGAAAATAAAACACTGTTACCTCCCCGGCAACGGCGCCAAAAACTTGATCGCGCCCTGTGAGTACACACACCCGGGACAAACGACTTGTAGTTTTATCGCAAGCGCACGGTGTAGCGGCAAGCGGGTATCGAACTCAGGGAGGACAAATGACCGTGTCTCTTTCCAATCACCTAGCTATCAAGGGAATCGAGAATAGTTGTGTGTAATAGTCACAATCGTTCAAATATTAAGAGAAATATCAATTTAATAAAGCGTCTAGGGATATAGAATCCCCACTACGGACCTTCTCTCATCATTGTGATTCATAAGTATCATTGTTGCTAAACTTGAATATGGGTGAACTAGTCGCAATTAAATGTGGAACCAAGCTCACTCTCTCGCACTATTGCCGGTCTATAGAAAACCTAGGATAGGGCCCACTCTCGTGCAAACCCTAGCCTAAGCTGCTAGCATGAAGAATGACATCATTGTTCAATCGTATCTCGAATCCACTCTCGTGCAAACTCGAGCTACGACCTAGGTTGTGATAGTTCCTATCCGTCCAATCTCTTGCAAACAAATATGGGTATAGATTCACAATTGAAAATCCTAGCTTTGGTCCAATCTCTTGCAAACCAAGTTTAGAGAAATCCAATCCTCAATCTAAATCGAATTTCCAGGGCTTCCTATCAATTGGGACCCAATCTCTTGCAAGTCCCAATCGATAAGAATCCCTAGCTATCCGTAATTAATCAATCAAAACCTAACCCTAATCAATTCTAGCAACAATTCCACAATTTCATCATAATTTAGAAATAGGGTCCATAGGGTTCATCCCTACGCCCTAAGACGAAGGCACTACTCAATATTCATCATGCAATTCTCAAAAAATCAATAATAATATCAAGAGAATTCATTGCAATAGAGAAATAGCTAATAAAAATTGAGTTTTTGATAGGAAATAGCCAAACCAATGTAGATCCAATGATTTCCCAAGAGAATCCAATAAAAGTAGCCTTCAAATCTTCAAAAAGAAAGTCTAAATCTAATAATCTAAAAAAGTTCTAAAAAGTTCTGAAAAAGGCTGCCAAAAAGCTCCTCTAACTAGGGCAAAACCTGGGTTTAAATACCCCCTAAAATCGCCCAAAAAATCGTGACCAAACTGCCGCTGCACAGCCCAGAAATCGCAACTCTCGCAGCAGGCGGAGCGGCTCACTCGGCCGAGTGACATTGTCACTCGTCCGAGTGACAGACCCTGTAAGAAAACAGTAAGTCGGGGGGTCTCAGGGTTTGTCTTCGGGGGATGGCTCGGCCGAGTAGACTTATCCATTCAACCGAGTGGCTTTATCGTTCGGCCGAGTGAGCTTCTACAAGATCTCTGAAAATTACAGTAACTTCGGCCTTTCTCTGGAAAATTTCCATGTACCACTCGGGCGAGTGAGATTTCTTATTCGGCCGAGTAGGCATTCTTCGTTCGGCCGAGTATTCGCTGAAATTGACTCTGAGTGTGTATCCGTTCCGATCGGCCGAGTGGGCTTTCTTGCTCGGCCGAGTGAGTGCTCCACTCGGCCGAGTGGCATGCTGTAAATGCCCAATCTTCTCCATTTCTCCTCCTCGTCGCTCTTACGAAGTTCCTTCTTCTTCCACTCATCCTCCATCGCTAAATGGACCTTAAACGAGCCGTGGGTGACACTCATTAGCGCTTGCAAACCCCATGATCTCAAAATCGCTCCAAATCGATCCATTTTTCCTGAAATACGACAAAAATAAGAAATAGTGAAAAGCATCGCAATATTGTCGAATAATAGTGAAAAACGCAATATGGGCGATCAAAACAGCATGCAAACATGCAGAAAAAAGGTGTAAAATATGGAGTGATCACTTCATCGCATAACACACAATGAACCGATGTATTAAGCCCCCACCTTGCAATCATATCCCTAGTAAGCAGCTTACCGCGAAAAGCGCGAAGAAGAGTCAGAGACATTTTCAGAGTATGATTACTATACCAAATTAATTTGTGATAGGGAAAAGAAAGCCCTCTCTTACGGACACACTCCCAAGCTTGCTTGAAGCTAAAATGGTCTCCTGGAACCCAAAGCCACTCATCAGCCCCAGGAATAAGCCGCACTTGTTGTAAAAGAGGTCTTAACGGGTCCAGCGTGGGGTCAGCAATCCAACCTGTGCTCGTCCAATAGTAATGCACAGTTCTTAGTTTGGCGCCTAGAGGGATGACCATGAAATTTTTAATAGGCCCGGATTGTAGCCAAGAGTCCTGCCAAAATAACGTTCCTTGCCCATCTCGCACCTTACGCCTGATCAAATTTTGAGATAAACTTTTGCAATTCAACATCCTCTTCCATGTGCCAGAGCTATTTAAATTACTATTAGCTGCATAGAAATTTCCGGCTGCCCTATAACATGTACACATGTTCTTTAACCAAATACAATCCGAAGTGAGCAATCTCCAAGTAAGCTTTACCCCTGCCGCAATATTTAAGTCTTCCAGCAATCCTATACCTACTCCACCTTCATCTTTTGGTTTACAGATATCTTCCCAAGCCCAGGCTTTTGAAGTCCCCAAAATGAAACGCCTACAAGCAGACGAAATAATCCTCAGAATACTAGCTGGAACGTGAAATGCTTGCATCCAGAATATAACAATTCCATGAATCACCGTCCTGACCAGCTCAATACGACCTGCGATAGATCGGAGTGAGGAACTCCAGCTCATCATCATCTTCTTACACTTGTCCACCAATTTGCTATAATTAGCAGACTTGGGATACTTTGGAGAACGGGGCAGTCCAAGGTAGGTGGTAATTGTAGTAGCAATCTTGATACCCAAAAAATCCATCAATCCATTTTTGTTTTTGGTACCCTTGCTAAACAACCCAGAACTTTTGTCCCAGTTAACTTGAAGCCCAGAAATATTTGTAAAATCCTTCAATAAATTTTTTATTCCCAAAAAAGAAGTTTTGTTCGCATGGAAGAAAAGAAGGAGGTCATCCGCAAACAAAAGAAGAGATATAGCTCCAGTGCGTCGCATAGGTTGGATATTTCCCATATTAATTGCTCTAGTAATCAAAGTGGAAAAAGCCTCCATGGTAATAACAAACAAGTAGGGAGAAAGGGGGGGGGTCACCTTGGCGAATACCTCTGTTACCTTTAAAATAACCGAATGGGGTGCCATTAATAAGGACAGAGAAAGTTGGAGTAGAAATGCACTCCTTTATCCAGCCTATAAGATTATCAGAGAATCCCAGTTGATGCATGAAATAGAGAATGAAATCTCTATTGACACTATCAAATGCCTTCCTCAAGTCTAACTTCAGACAAGGTCTGCTCCCCATAGTGTTGCTGAAATCACGGATTTGCTCGTGGGCAATAAGATTGCAGTCGGTAAGGAGTCTCCCTTTTAGAAAAGCAGATTGATTCGAAGATATCAATTCAAGGATCACTCCCTTAATCCTTTTGCAGATAATTTTGCTGATAATCTTATAAACAACATTGTAACAGCAAATAGGTCTATAATCACCCAGGGTCGAAGCATTAGCATTCTTTGGCACCAGAGTAAGGTATGTATGGTTGACTTGACTTAAAATAGAACCCGATCTGAAAAAAGATTTAACGGTAGAAGTTTCATCATCACCAATTAAGGGCCAATTATGCTGAAAGAATAGACCATTATATCCATCCGGCCCAGGTGCCTTGTCGGGACCAATCTGAAAAACAGTAGCTTTTACCTCTTCATCTGACACCCTCCTACTCAGCCAGACCGAGGACTCAGCAGTTAATACACGCTTCGGGACAAGCTTCGGAAAGCTACACAAGTAGTGGTTCCGATTAAAAAGTTTTTCATAATAAGCAGGGGCATCCTTTTTTATATCATCATATACTCTTTTTTGGTTACCATTCACATCAACCAAGTGACCCAGAGAGTTGCGACATAACCTGGTATTCCTGTCTTCCAGTTTCAGCCAATCATGTCTACTTTTTTGACGAATCATATCCTCCTCTAGCTTCATAGCTAATGCCAAATCCTTGATCATTTTCTGTTCCTTTTTCTGCAAGGTAATGGGCGAATGGATCATAGGATCCTTTCTAAATGCCACCAGCTTCTTTCTACAATTTTTCACCAGGTTAGAGGCATGAAACTCACCAGCCCAATCACGAAGGAGAGGTTTCAGACGTTTTAATTTTTGTGTGAGCCGAAACATAGGAGTGCCCTGGATATGACCACTCCACCCCGAAACAACCACACCTTGTATCCAGGACAATTAATCCAGTAGTTGAAAAATTTAAAAGGCTCGGGGTCTAGGAGAGGCTTGGAATGTGGATTCACAACCATAGGAGAGTGATCGCTAGTAGAAGGCAACAAAAGATTCTGATAGCGAATTTACATAGTTTGCATTACAGAATACACGATCAAGTTGGGCTGCAATACGTTCATGACCCACACGATTGTTACACCAACTTAATTTATTCCCCGTGGTCTTAAGCTCCTGGAGCACACACGGACTGATACATTCATTGAAGTCACAGACCATAGACTCCTCAAGCCTTCTACCACCGACCTTATCTTTAGTGAAGATAACATGTTAAATTCTCCTCCAACCAGCCAAGATGCATTACCCATTAAACCGACATCAGCCTCCAGACTCTTCCACAACTGTTTCCTCTCTACCATGGTGTTACATGCATACACACCAGTGATGACACATGAAAATCCTCCCAAGTTGGTGCAATAGACTGAGATATGCTGAGAAGAACGAGAGAGGGGAGAGATTTTCCAATTAGAAGGGTCAAACCCCATCATTATACGTCCCCTGGAACTAAATCAGAATTATCAATGGAAGCCCAATCTTTCGGGATCCCCGATTTATTACTATCACCTGGAGCTTTAAGCTTGGTCTCCAGTAGAATAATGGCAGATGGATTTATTGATCTAATTTTATTTCGTAGGTCACGCCTCCGAATTAGATTATTCAGTCCCCTGGTGATTCGTAGTGAAAAGTGTATATTTAAACCCCCTAACTACACCCATCTTGTGCTTATAACTCATTGAATCATGCTAACTTAACTATATTTACACCAATTCATCATCTTTTGAGCATATGATTTTATTTCAGCACAATTTCACTCTCCAAAGCTTTATAAACATGAATTGTATTTTCACTTATTTTTCTGGATTTTTTAGGAGTCCCGAAGGGGACAAAATCAAGTATTTGGAGAAGTGAACATAGGCCAGGACAGTCGACTATCCTTACAACAACAGTCGTCTGTTATCTCGACAATCGCCTGGAGCAAGCCAACGTACAACACAGTCGCCTACAAAAGGATTAACAGTCGACTGTACCACTGTGCAGTCGACTGCTAGTTCTTCAGCAGTCGACTGTTTCATCTCATCCCGACGGGCGAAGGAAATCCAACTCTCTGTCGATTTGAAGTTTCTGCAGCAGGCGACTGAAGCACAAAAGACAGTCGTCTATGATTTTCAAGACAGCCGCCTGCCCCTCCTTTGGAAGCTACGCTGCCTGACCAATGACAGGCGATTGACGTTTGTTCAGCAGTCGCCTGTTGCGGGTTTTTCCTGGCGGATCTGGGTTACGAGAAACAGGTTTTTCTTAACCCGATTTCTCCCTAATCGATGTGAACTGTTGGATGCTTCATTGGAGGGTTAGGATGCAATGCCCTAGGGGTTTAAAACCCCTAAACTTTGATGCCTTAAGGAGATTCAGTCAAGCAGATTTTTACTGTTCTATTAGGGGGTTTGAGACCCAGTCTTCTTCCCCAAGAGCTAGGGCTTGGGCTTGGAGGCCATTGAAGGCTAGGGAAGCTTGGAGGAGGAGCAAGAGAGGGGAAAGCTTGGTTTTCTAGGGTTCTACTTGGTGATCTGTCTCCTCTCTTGTAAACTATTGGTTTCTATTGCTTTAAATCTCAATTTGTAAATGATTGTTGAATTATAGTGAGAATCATGAGATAGTTTGCTTAATGGCTTGTAATGAATACTCATTAATGTTTATCAATTTGTCTTCATTATGATGGCATAGAGCCAATAGTCGGTGGAATTGGGATTAGCTAGGGTTTATGCTCTTGATTAGTAATTGCTCATTCTTTGCTTGTAATTGAATTAGTATACCTTGAGATGGGTGTTAATAGTGCTGATTGACGGGTTGTGCCCTTGGTTTAATTGTGTCGTGCACCACTCTTGGCGGGGCCGTAGAATGGTGGTGTACCTTAAGGGTCACACCTACGTGCACCATCCTTGCATTCTATTGACACGGATGCAAGGATTGACTCACGAGCTTATATTAGGGAATTCCAACCCACTAATCAACACACGAATGAATCGTGCATTACTCTTGGTGGGGCTGTAGAACGACGGTATGCCTTAAGGGCATTACCTATGTGCACAACCCAGCATACCTTGAAATGGATGTGTGGGTTGTTTCATTTGGAGCGAACCTATTGCTAATCAACCCATAACCCTAATGATATCCCATTCCACACACTTCTCCTTGCTTGACTAGCTCCCTACTTTGGTCTCCACCCTACCTACTTTGGGCTTGGCTCGATTGTCTTACCACCACACTCCCTCACACGATACGTGTTAGTTTAGTTGGTTGTACCAACACCTTTAGCATTTTCTTAACCAACCGAGATTGTGAACGTGAAACGAATATTCCCTGTGGATTCGACCCCGTACTCACCGGGATTATATTGCATTGACACTCCTACTTTGGGAGGTGAGCTTGTGCATCCTACTTGGATTATGCATGTTTCGTGGTCAATCATTTTGGCGCCGTTGCCAGTGACAACGGTTTTCATATTCACATTTTTGGTTGGTTTTGGACACTTTAGGTGTAGTACTTCCAGCTAAGTGTTGAGTCTTTTTAGTTGTTTATTTTATGCTTTTTTGAGTCGTCTTTCTTTCTTTCTTTTATTTCAAAAATCTTTTGTGGATAATTTTTTTATGGATTCATTTTCAAACTTTAGCGATGCTTATGTGGAGGATTCCCAACTTCCACCGTTCTTTCACGGTATGGAGTTGGAAAATCCTAGTTCATTTATGCAAAAGTTTGAAAAATGGTGTAGAAAAGAGTTTTGGGATTTGTTTGATGAGACCACTTATACAGATTTTATTTATTTTAAAGTGTTCCCATATACTTTGAGAAATGATGCTAAAACTTGGTTTGATGCTTATCCTCGAGATTCTTTTTCTACATGGCTTTCTTTTCAGACTGATTTTCTTTGAGCTTTCTTTCCTACTTATTACATGAATCAGGTACTCATGCGCCAGGCATTTGAGGAACACATGGCGAGCTTTATCCAGGTTGACTGAGACCTACTGTCAGGTTTTGGAGAGGTTCGATGATTTAGTGCTTGGGTGTCCATGCCATACTTTCAGCGCAGAGGATCTACTTCGGATTTTCTACACAGGGTTGCATCCGTCTACGCGTGACTTTGTGTAGATGAGCAGCAGTGGAGAGTTCTTTGCCTATACTACAGAGGATGCATGGTTGTGCCTGAGGGACCTAGCAGAGTGGGAGCAAACTTCACCATCAGGAGAGCCGTTACTGGGATATGAGGATGATGGCCAGTCCCAGCATCTACTTCAGGATACAGAGCAGGTTCAGTGTCAGTCTGAGGAGCCATCTTTGGGCTCTTTTTCTTGCGACCCCATGGGATATCTAGCAAAGCAGGATGTTGGGTTGTAGGAGAGCCAGGTAGAGGATGTTGAGAGACTACATATTGAGGATCATAAGGAGATGGATGATGGAGTTTGTGTCACCCATGTTGGAGACACGATGTAGTTTTGCTGGGTTGGTGGTGATGATGAGATGGAGATGTGTCCAGGCAAGAGTGAGATAGATGACATCGAAGAGCCTGAGTCACGTTGCTTGTCTGAGCCATTACCACAGCTGGAGGTGTGCAAGCATCTTGGATGGACTGCTGAGATGGGTTACTACGATGATAGTGAGGAGGATGAGTGCACAAGATATAGCTTACAGACTATTTTGGAGCCCGAGCCCACCCTCCCTTCAGATTCAGTTCAGCTGCCATCACTTCAGACACCTCTGGACACACATCAGTTCATCATCCAGGACGAGGATATTTAGGGTGGACCACAGAGTCCAATGATGACTACAGAGGCCATTACCTTCTATGGCGAGGATTCGACAAGAGACAGTGATTGCGAGGTGATCTACATTGAGTCTACGCTGCCTTCTCCTCCACACTTGCCCCTGCAGCCATTTCACCCTCCTCCTGAGGATTCGCATCAGCCAGGCGATAGCATCGCCATTCAGGGAAGTTCTCATCACAATTTTCCCTTCATGTCTGAATCTCATCCTTCATTTCCATATGTCTTAGATTCAGATTGTCGTCATACATATTCATCTTCTTATTTTTATTATGACGACCCTATTTGGACTTCCTTCATTGGAAGTCTTACTTATTTTCCTTGGATTGACATAGCTTGTCTCCCGTAGGACACAGGATTATATTCCAGGGAGATGCTGGGAGCTGTGTTGCTAGGATCCACGGAGAGTGGAGGAGCGTCGTTTCCAAAGCAGCTGGCTGAGGAACGCAAGGACATGATTGAGCAGCTGCCTCCACCATTACACATTCAGGATCCACCTTTTGCTAAGGTGTCTTCCTTCCTTTCTTTAGTGTAAATAAAAAAATAAACTTTTTAGTTTAGTTTGCTTTAGTATGTGCTTTTTTCCCTCTAGCATCATTGAATAATATCTAGTTTCATTTCAATCATTGAGGACAATGCTCATTTCTAGTTGGGGGGAGTGAACTATGAAGTTGGATGCTAGTTTTGGGTAGTTTTGAAAAAATTTGATGTTTATAAATTTTTTTCCATTTTGAAAATATCATTTTGATGCCTCCATCCTTGCTTCCATCACATTTCTTTTGCTTAGTCCCTACATGCTTCATGCAAAGCAATTTTTCGGATTATTACTTTGGTATCAAATTTATCGATGTTTGATTGTCGTGTTTTTATTTTTTTCCATTTTGGAGTCAAATGCTAATATGCCATGTATGAAACGATTTTCTATGTTTTAATGCTCTCTTTGAAATAATTTGGGAATAGTTTGGTATAAGTAATTACATGAATTGGGACGAATGGCTTAATTTTTGGTTGGATTGGATGTGGCCATTAGTGTTTGTTTTATTTTCCTCTTAAGGAGTGGGTGGATGAAGTGATAATTCATATTTGGAATGAGAAATAGATTAACATAAGTGAATGTTTTTCCTTAATCAATTTGAGTAGCCGGTGCCCCACGAAACATTGGGGAGGAAGCCAAAAATGAGATTTAGGGGATCATTCCATCCATTTGCCTATATAGCGTCATCGCGTGTATGCAAATGTGGCCGTGTTTGCATTTCACAGCATTATTGTGTGAATGCATAACATAAACATACTAAAACAAAAAGAATACAAAAAAGAGAGAAAAAGAAAAGAAAAAGAAACATTGAGTGAATAAATGAAAGAAAAAGCTTCATGAATGATGCAATCTCATCTCCCACCACTTAGAAGGATTTTCTTTTGGTTTTGGCCATTTCCATGAAAATTGAAAATTTTGCCATGTGCGCGGCTTCCCAAAGAATGTGATACGTGCTTATTTCCTTACTTTTCTTAGAATTGGATTGAAGAGAATATTATTTATTTTTTACTTTCAAACATTGTGTATATTAGCTTTGGAATCAATTGGAAATCACATATGAGGGATGCCATGATGATATCTTAAATTTGGTGCATATTTTTCCATTTAATCCGTAATTATCGCTTCTTTTGCTAGGGACTAGCAAAATGCTAGTTGGGGGGTATGATTCGTAGTGAAAAGTGTATATTTAAACCCCCTAACTACACCCATCTTCTGCTTATAACTCATTAAATCATGCTCACTTAACTATATTTACACCAATTCATCATCTTTTGAGCATATGATTTTATTTCAGCACAATTTCACTCTTCAAAGCTTTATAAACATGAATTGTATTTTCACATATTTTCTGGATTTTTCAGGAGTCCCGAAGGGGACAAAATCAAGTATTTGGAGAAGTGAACATGGGCCAGGACAGTCGACTGTCCTTACAACAACAGTCGTCTATTATTTTAACAGTCGCCTGGAGCAAGACAAGGTGCAACACAGTCGCCTAAAGAAGGATTGACAGTCGACTGTACCACTGTGCAGTCGACTGCTAGTTTCTTCAGCAGTCGACTGTTTCATCTCATCCTGACGGGCGAAGGAAATCCAATGCTTTGTCGATTTGAAGTTTCTGCAGCAGGCGACTGAAGCACAAAAGATAGTCATCTGTGTCATTCACAGTCGACTGTGATTTTCAAGACAGCCGCCTGCCCCTCCTTTCGAAGCTACGCTGCCTAACTAATGACAGGCGACTGACGTTTGTTCAGCAGTCGCTTGTTGCGGGTCTTTCCTGGCGGATCTGGGTTACGAGAAACGGGTTTTTCTTAACCCGATTTCTCCCCGGTCGATGTGAACAGTTGGATTCTTCATTGGAGGGTTAGGATGCAATGCCCTAGGGTTTTAAAACCCCTAAACTCTGATGCCTTAAGGAGATTCGGTCAAGTAGCGTTTTACTGTTCTATTAGGAGGTTTGAGACCCCCTCTTCTTCCCTAAGAGCTAGGGCTTGGGCTTGGAGGCCATTGGAGGCGAGGGAATCTTGGAGGAGGAGCAAGAGAGGGGAAAGCTTGGTTTTCTAGGGTTCTACTTGGTGATCTCTCTCCTCTCTTGTAAACTATTGGTTTCTATTGCTTTAACTCTCAATTTGTAAATGATTGTTGAATGATAGTGAGAATCATGAGATAGTTATTTGCTTAATGGCTTGTAATGAATACTCATTAATGTTTATCAATTTGTCTTCATTATGATGGCCTATAGCCAATAGTGTGTGGAATTGGGATTAGCTAGGGTTTGTGCTCTTGATTAGTAATTGCTCATTCTTTGCATTTAATTGAACTAGTATACCTTGAGATGGGTGCTAATAGTGTTGATTGATGGGTTGTGCCCTAGGTTTAATTGTGTCGTGCACCACTCTTGGCGGGGCCGTAGAATGGTGGTGTACCTTAAGGGTCACACTTACGTGCACCATCCTTGCATTCTATTGACACAGATGCAAGGACTGACTCACGAGCTTATGTTAGGGAATTCCAACCCACTAATCAACACACGAATGAATCGTGCATTTCTCTTGGTGTGGCCGTAGAACAGCTGTGTGCCTTAAGGGCATTACCTATGTGCACAACCCCGCATACCTTGAAATGGATGAGTGTGTTGATTCATTTGGAGTGAACCTATTCCTAATCAACCCACAACCCTAATGATATCCCATTCCACACACTTCTCCTTGCTTGACTAGCTCCCTACTTTGGTCTCCACCCTACCTACTTTGGGCTTGGCTCGATTGTCTTACCACCACACTCCCTCACACGATACTTGTTAGTTTAGTTGGTTGTACCAACTCCTGTAGCATTTCCTTAACCAACAGAGATTGTGAACGTGAAACGAATTGTCCCTGTGGATTCGACCCCGTACTCACCGGGATTATATTGCATTGACACTCCTACTCTTGGGAGGTGAGCGTGTGCATCCTACTTGGATTGTGCACGTTTCGCGGTCAATCACATGGTATTCCAAAAAAGGCTGTCATTGATTAGAAGTGGGTTGTTGATGTTCTAGGCCACTGTCTTTGACTTGCAATCTAGTGCTTCTCCTCCCTACAGCCGAAGTACTTGGGACCATCTTCTTCTTGCCATTTTTGATTTCCAACTTATGCCGCACTTGGTCTTCCACTTTCGTCTCCCATTCTGGATTATCAACTGCTAGGCATTCAGGGATTCTGTCAACATCATCTCCTATAGTGTCATCAAGTAGCAACGGGAGGATGGGAGTTATCTTGGTAATAATCTGCTCTGAAATAACGGCAGAGATATGGCTGGCAGAATTGGATCCTGGGTGCTCCAAAATGCCAGCAAAATGGTCGGCAGAATAGGATCCTGGAGGCTCTGAAATGCTGGGAGAGGAAGGATTACATGCTGCAAGATTAACGACCTCAGCACTTTGGTTGCTCAAGCCTTCACAAGCGCCCTCATCAATCCATGGGTTAAGAGCGTTAATCCCTTCATTACCATCCGACTGAGTAAATCCGCAGCTATGGACTATTCCCGGAGTTTGCCCCACATTCTCCTACGGTCACTGAATAGTTGCATCAAGTTCTGTAGCAGAATTTTCACCTTCACCCTGTTCTTTGCTCTTTTCACTCCCAACACATTCTTTATCAACTTCATTTTGCTTACTAATGTCTTGCATATTTTGCTGACCCATCTCCTTTGCATCAGTTTGGATTGAAGGGAGCTTAGTAACGCTTGGGCATTGCTCATCTGTATAACCAAAACATACACAGTGACTGCATCTTGGGGGAGCCCCTTCAAACTTAGTATTAATAGTGACTATTGAACCATCATCCATCTCTACCTCGAAACAAAAAAACTAAAGGGGTTGATGCATCGACTTCAATAAGACACATGGCATAGGAGATTCTCTCCAAATAAGCTGTGGCACGGTCCAAGCACAACGGGTGCCAACTACTGAAGATATGATATTAAGCCCCTCTAGATTCCACACGAAAAGGGGTACACCATGTAGCTGAACCCAAACAGTGACAGAGGTTAAAATATCTCGATCATGCCGAAATTAAGGCTCCATCTCTTGAGAACAACTAGGCGCCCGTCAAATAGCCAAGGGCCTCCTGCCAAAATCCTATTACACTCCTCATGGGATTCAAATCTGAAGTAAAAGAAACCATTCTCCTTAGTGTAAATTTGGACCCTCTTCTTCGGCTTCCACAGTCTCTCCACCCAAGCAACAACTTGAGAGCAAAAAGGGATATCCCCCTATACATAGCCAACTATCGTATTTTTCTAACTTTCAGCCCCCCGCTGAACATGCTCTCTAGGGAACCTAGCATACACGGATCCATCCTTCCTAGACAGATGTGGAATATGAGACATCCCCAAAGCAGTTCCATAAGTACGACGATTAGCACAGACATCAGACCACGACTGTTTAATGGCAGCAGGGTCTATACTGAATTGCATTTTTGGTCTAGTAGGCAATTTATCATTCAGGTTGTGAGCACCCCAACAGGTCGAGATGAAGAAGGATTAGGGTACCTTGATCGATTCGGTGGAGCCTTGTTTGCCAGTCCACCACCAAAGAATTGATTCCTATAATTTGTCGAAATATCCCCTCCCTTAGCTGCAGCCCCTTTCCTATGAACAACCACCCACCCTTCATCTGCAACCCCCTCAGCAGGTTGACAGCCATCCCCTGGCAAAGCAACGCGTTCAGACCCCCTAACGAAGCAAGAAGCCCGATCTTCCGCCCAGTGCGCAAACCGCGATCTCCGGTACCCACCGCCCTCCGAAAGAAATCCAAGCTTCTGGTTTTGCTCCCTGTGGAATACGCCAGTAGAAGCCCTAGGACCCACATCCCCAGATCCAATGGCACTGCCGTTAGGACCTGGCGCCCTAGGATCACTGGAATCACCGTCACTTTCGATTTCGCTCTCCATTTTTTATATATACATACATCTATTATACATTTGACAGCGATTTTTGAATCCTATGGGCTGACTAGGACAAGTGGATTGGGATAAAAAGTGGCTGAGATTTAATATTGGGGAATGAACGGTTGGAATGAGATTTTGTGTAAAGTTTTGGAGGGCAACTTTTAATTGTGAAAAGAATTTTGTTGGGATAGAAAACAAACTCATTTAATATTCTTTATGAAAAAAATCTGAACACACAGTCCCCCCACCTCATTGATCTGCGGCGGCAAAAAACTCAACCCCAAAAAAACTCTGTAGCTTTATGTACCAAAAAATGCAAATCACATGTATCGCAGATGTGGCGATCACATGGATTGCTGATGTGAAGATCAATCCAGCCACCCATTTACACCAACAAAATCTCAACCACAACACAGAAACACACTTTTCATCCTTATTTCTTTACTCCCTACTGCAGCTTTGGGAGGCAAAAAAGCTCCTCTCTCTAACTCTTAATGGAGACATTTCCAAGATACCGAATATAAGTTCAAAAAGCTCTTCATCATTGGCAACAAAAGACATGTATGCTCTTTTCTCAAAAGGAATTCTGCTGCCTGGACTACTGCTCTCCTTCCTACAATTTGTTCTTCACGAAAGAGAGTTGCGAAAAATCCATCTTCCGATCGATATCTAAATCTCAAAAAAGGTTAACCATGGAAGAAGCCATCAGCAACAGCCACCGTTAGCAGGCTGTTGCTCCGTTCGTGGTGAAGACTTATTACAGGATGGTGAACGATCCGACGACAGCTTCTGTGATCTGTTGGGGGGAAGATAGCAATAGCTTCGTCATCTCGGATCCATTCACATTCTCCCAGACGTTGCTGCCCGCTCACTTCAAGCACAACAATTTCTCGAGCTTCATTTCAGATCCCTTCGCGTTTTCTTTTCCCTCTTATCTCATATATCTTCCTCTTCTTCCATGATGCAGACATCAGCACACAATTCAGCTCGACAAGGGCGGTGGTGGTAGGAAGGGCGGCGGTGGCAAGAAGGGAGACGTCCCAAGGAAGAAGTCATTCTCTCGCTCAATCAACGCCAGCATCCAGTTCCCAGTTGGCCGTATCGGCCGATTCCTAAAGGCGGTGTTGGCACCAGCGCTCTGGTTTATCTCGACGCCGTCCTCGAGTACCTAGTCGCCGATGTATATTGGGTTTTTAATTTTTTTGGCGTGTGTAAAATTCATCGAGGATCATCTCGAGGTAATTATTTGAAAGAAAAAGGGAACCGATGATCATTGCTGTTCTCTTTGAACCACCTGTTTGTTACTGCCGGAGGCAGCGATTAGGATTTTCTAGAATCTCAGAGATTTTACTGTTGTCTTTCTGTTCTTCATTTGGGTGCATTACCTTCTCCGACTCTTCGTGTAAGTTTTTTTCTTTTCATCATGTGGTATGTAAGTGGTATGATGGAAATGTAGGTAGCTATGTTTCTCTTAATGTGTCGACTGCTATTTAAGTGTCTGCACTCGAGGTCTAAATGAATGTCTTGATGGCTCTCCAGTTTATGCACGGTTGTTTGACTGTCAAAATGTTACGTGCATCACGGGGATCATTCTTACCATGAGGTAAAATGAGTTAATTTGATGTGGGACTGTAACAGCTGTAGCCAAAATTTACTATTTTGAAGCACTCCACGAATGCAAAGTAGTGACATGCCGAGTAACATGAGGTGACAATATTTCCATAAATTCCAAATCTCTGGAGGCCAACACTGTTGATTGTTCCAAAAATATCCGTCTAATCAAACAACTCACAAGGATGAAGTGAAGTTATTCCTTCCCATCTTTTAAGAACTACACCAATCTTTTGTACTGAAAGTTTGTAGCCAGTCAGACTGTTGACCAGTCACTGCCAGCAACTGTAGACGGGTGATATTGGGTGTGTAGAATCTGTCACGTTATGGAAAGGTGGTTGTTAGTGCAAATTTCCAAAATGTCAAAAACAATCCAAAATTAATTACAACTTTAATTTTGACATTGCACATGTATGCAACATTGTAAAGATTTGCAAAAATATTGTTAGAGAAAGTATTTAAATTTTAAAAACACACTAATGGCAAACCTATTAAAATAAATGAATATTCAAAAGCAGGCATGTGTTCCAAAATGTAAAAAATGAATTTTTTAAATTAGACATATGAGTTATTTTACTGTCGCGCCTTCGAAGGCGTGCTATATTTTTTTACACTAATTTGTTCTTTCACGCCGAATGTGTCCGCACCGAAAATGTTGTTCTACATCAAATTTGTTGTTCCATGCCAAAGGCGCCAACGTCGAATTTGTTGTTCTGTGTCGAAAGCGTCTGCGTCGATTTTGTTGTTTCGCATCGAAGGTGCCCACGCCTAAGGTGCAAGCCGCCGGCTAAATTTTTAACGCTAATTTGTTGTTCCGTACCGAAGGGGCGTCGAAATTGCTGTTCTACATGGAATTTGTTTTCTACATGGAATTTTTTGTTCCACGCCGAAGGCGCCAACGCTGAATTTGTTGTTCGGTGTCAAAGGCGCATGTGTCGAATTTATTATTCCACACCAAAGACACACACACATAAGGCGCCCGTGCCGCTAAATATTTTTACACTAATTTTTTTTCTTTTAAAATTTGGTTGTGGTAATAATTTTTTTGGGGTACAAAGATTTCGAGAGGAAAAATCTTAAATGAACCGTGCCTTTCGGCACGTGTTATGACTAGTATATGTGTGTGTGTGTGTGTGTGTGTGTGTGTGTGTGTGTGTGTATGTTTTTTTTTTTGAAAAATTAATGTATACTATAGCATGAATCAGAATATACAATGTTGGCAGGGGTGAATTGGGACAGATATAATCGGATGGGGAGAGGGCACAAGCGCCGTCACCCACCACGATTGCATCTTCCCACCCCCCAACAATCGCCACAAAATCACTCAATCAATCAATCAATCAATCACTAAGATACAATGAAAAACAATAAAAACCAATAAAAGCCCCCCAATGCATGTTCATCCTAACCATGGTCCAAAATTTCCCAATTTTTCATTGCCATCTGCGCTTGAACATCATCCGTTTCTTGATATTTCACTGCCATTCGGATGTCACTCGCGAGATCTTCAAAAAGTGCGGTCTTCGGCTTGAGTCTATCTTCGAATATACGCCTGTTGCGTTCTTTCCAAACGTGCCAGACCAAAGAGGCTAGAGTGGAGTTAGCGATGATGCCCATCTCTTTCCTCTTCCCAAATTGAGATTGAAAATAATTGCAGATGGCCGGCAATGTAGGCTCCAGTGAGTGCGTAATGCCTAGCTTGAGGAGGCAACGTTTCAGCATGTAGCTAGAAAACTCACAGTTGAAGAAAAGATGACCGGAAGTTTCTAATGAGGAAGTCTGGCAGAGTACACAATCCACGTGAGCATCAGGCTGCCATTTGCAGATATGCTCTCTCGTCAGCAATTTGTCCTGGATAGCTCTTAGCAGGGTTAGCGAAAATTTTGGGACATGGGCCTTATGCCACACCAACCGATGATAGGGGAAGGGAACTCCTTTGCTTCGGGAACCATTCCATGCATCCGAGAATTGAAAGCAGCTGCCAGGAGCCCATTCCCAACTGTCCTTCCCAGGTCTTAGGGAGACTTGCTGGTGTGTTGGAATTAATTGTTGAATGTCCGGGTCCATACACCAACCCGACGGCCCCCAATAGTCACTAACTTTCCTATCCTCGCAGCCAGCAGGTATGTCAACCAAGTCTTTTAGCACACCACAGGGGAGCCAGTTGTCGAGCCAGAAGAGAGTGGTTTTACCGTCACGAACCTTCCTTCTAATAAGCTTATTAGAAATGCTCCTACAATGAAGGATAAATTTCCAGGTACCAGAGTGAGTTACCTTGCTAGTAGCAGCATTAAAATAAGATGAATCACCATAGTTCTTCCTCATCATCTTTGCCCATAAACTATTGCTAGTAAGTAGCCTCCATGTGAGTCTAACTCCCGAAGCAATATTCAGATCTTCCAGCTGACGAAGCCCAACACCACCTTCATCCTTTGGTTTACAAATATCTCCCCAAGCCCATGATTTGGAATCACCAAAAATAAATTTCCTACACATGGAGTTTATGGTACGAATAATTGTTTTTGGGATTCGGAAAGCTTGCATCCAGAAACTTACCATGCCATAAATAACAGTCTTCACCAACTCGATGCGGCCTGAGATTGATAGGAGGGATGAAGTCCAACCAGATAGCCTCTTTTGACATTTGTCCACCAGTCTGCTATACATGGATGGTTTGGGATAGTTCGAGGAGAGAGGCAAGCCCAAGTAGGTGGTGATAGATGTGGACCGCTTGATGCCCATGGAGGAGGCTAGATCAGTAGGATCCCTCGTTCCTTTACTGAAGAGGGCAATGCTCTTATCCCAGTTGATATATATATATATATGTATATATGTATATATGTGTATATATATATATATGTATATCTATTCTATAAAACAGGACCTTTTTTGAATTTTGTCCCAATCATATGTCCAGTCATAAGTTTATTTGTCCAAGTCACCATGAACGGCCTGGATTCACTCTAAGGAAGGGCCAGGATGAAGCCATGTAAGCATGGTCCCACAGGAAAGGGAGTGCTAAAAAAAGTGTACCGCAGCTGCACACTCTCCAACGCACACACAGCTCTCGGTGAAATGGGGGGAACTCGAAAATTTGGGGGGGAAAAAGCCCTCACAGATCGAATTTTACAAACACACGCTTCGGTAAAAGCCCTCACAGATCAAAGTTTGTCTAGGTGAAATTTTTTTGGGGGGGAGCCCTCACAGATCGAAGTTTTTTGGGGGAAAAATCCCTCACTCGAAATTTTGGGGGGAAAGCCCTCAAAGATCGAAGTTTGTCTCGGTGAAAAAGACCTCACGGATCGGTAAAGATTGGCCTTCTTTGCAGCAACTAAAGAAATTCAAGCCTTCTTCTGCAAACACACGCTTGGTCTTCTTCTCCAAACTCACGCTCGAAATTTTGGGCGGACCAGCGGAGCTATTCTCAAGCTCAGGTTCGTCTCTCGGAAGACATTAACCTTAATATTTTGTCCACTATCGGAAGAAGCATGGGTTCAATTTATCTTAAATTTGATATTTGAAATGCTTTTGATTACTCTAACCCTAACTTCAAGTTTGGTACAGAAGTGGATGAAACCCTATATCATGCAATAATAAATTCGTAAAAAATTGAACATTAATTGGTTTGGGGCTTCAATAGTTTAAATCCGTTAGGATTTCATCTCACTCTGTTATTGTTTGAAATTTAGAATTTCATTTATAACAGAAACATCATTAATTTTTCTCAGCATTTTACTTTAATTATCAGTTGATTTCTTTCATCTGATTCTTATCAGTGGGAATAGTTGTAACGCGTGCTAAATGCAGTGTGCTGCTGCCACTTCCGCTTATAGTCTGCCTCCAATCCCCAGGTACTTGATTAGTTCTTTAAATCGTATGAATGTATACGGTTGTTTGCTTTTGGCAACCGATGTAATTATTCCCTTTAACTACTGCAGGGAAGTTGTGAGGAAGCCGTCTTGATATAGGGGAAGAGCAGGTATGTTATTTGGTTTTCTTCATGTGGATGTTCTAAAAACATGATTTTGTGTGTTGGGTAATGTTCAAAATTTGATTTTTGGTGTGGTTTTGATTGAGGTTTGAAGGTTCGGCCTTGATCTGGGGGAAGATCAGGTATGCTATTTGATTTTTAGTTTTTCTTTATCTAGATGGTCTAAAAACATGATTCAAATTGAGGTTTAGATTAAATTAGGGTTTTCTTTCGGGCGATCATTCATATATTTTAATTTAATCATTGTTTGAAACCGCAGGACCTAAAAGAAAGCGAAGACGAATCCAATGGCGAAGAGTTCATTCAAGTTGGAGCACCCTATCAGTCTGTGCCCTCTTCCCCAATTAAAGTTTTTAAATAATTTGAAATTTTTGTTATGAATTTTTTATATAAGCACAACTGCTATGTGTATAGTTGCTGGATTTAGAAAGTAATTTATTTAGAGTTCTTCATTTGAAACATGAAAAATAGGTACTTATTGTGTTACTTAGATTAAATTACGCTTGCATTTAAGTTTGTCATCTGTTACTGCTCAATTTATTTGATTTGTTTGCGACATATAATCATCATTTCCTTGAACATGTTTTGTGCTTTTTTTTGGTTAGAATTTGATTATTATTACATACAATGTTGTTAGTTATAAGGGAATTGCATTCTTATTTTACATGTGAAGTAAGTCTGTAGAACTTGGCTAATGTATGCCTTTCAAAATATAAGAGTAGATTCTTTATTGATGGTATATCAACCTGGAAGAAAATTTTTGGGTTTTATATGAAGCCCATTTTTAGGAAGCAATCAAAGGGCAAAAAGAATAAAAAATCACAACTTTATGAAAAAAGCCTGGGTTTTATGCTTGATCTTTCTCTGGTCAGAATCCATCTTGAGTTTGATTACTGATATAGTATTGCATTGGTATCTGCCATCTTGAGCATACCTGATCTTTAATTTTGTGAATTGTTGTTGATTTCTGCCTCCTCTTGAGCTTGCCCATTTGTAATTACTGTGAATGTTGAAGAAAAACGTGATTTTTAGGTGTTCTGTTGGCATAGTGCTGTTGATTTCTGCCTTTTGCGCTTACCCATTTGTAAATCCTGTGAATTGTTGAAGAAAAATGTGATTTTTAGGTGTATGGTTAATTGTATAGGGCTGCGTTGCTTTGGTCCATTTTGTGGGTGAATGTGTTTTTGTGCCCTTATTGCACGGTTTGTTAATTTAACTAATATGAGTCTCCCCAAAAATGTACGGGTTATGCCCAACCATGCCCCATCAATAAATAATATGAGTCTCATGTGAGGAAGGTATGAAATGTAATCCTCGAATCCATGTGAGGAAGGTAATACATGGTGAACAGAACCAAAGATATGTATATTATCAGTTGCATGCTTACTCACCTTTGTTTTTGATGTTGTTGTTTGCTGTTTTTGGTAGGATACGGGGTTATGCGGGGGATTGCTGGATTTAGAAATGAGAACGAAGCTGGTGGAGTAGGGGCATGTAGCAGATTGAAGAGCCAGTTGAGCTTCTCATCGAGGCAGTTGCCTTCCTGTGGACTAATGTCTCAGATCTCGGAGATTGAGAATGAATCTATTGGCGGCGGCGGCGGTAGCTATACTCCGATGACCTCATGGGAAGAATCTCCCATGCTATCTAACAACAACCCCAAATTAAATCATTAGGTACCAATAACCCCAAATTAAATATATATCCATTGATGCTTTGCTTTTGGAGAAATAGTTTCATTTCTTTTGCTCATGGGGTTTTACAGAACGGAGGAGAGGCGCGAAATGGGCTAAGCCACCATTTAAGCCCGCTGAAGACCTCGACGGAGATGGCGGCCATCGAGAAGTTCTTACAATTTCAGGATTCGATGCCTTGCAAGATCCGAGCCAAGGAAGGGTGTGCCACTCACTCTCGAAGCATCGCCGAAAGGGTAATCGTTTATTGTCTATAAATCTGATTCAATTTTAGAAAGTTTCAGTTCTGGAAATGCTTGGTCTAATATTTTTAATATCAGATGCTGATTAAAGTCTAGAACTAGGATATTTACTGTTCATAGAACTGTAGTGGTAGTCCCAGTCCTCTGAATCTCTTGGATATTTGTTATTTCTGTTGTTAGATTGTTTTTTTGATGGATTAAGCTTTAATTTTTTGCTATTTTTAAAGAATATTTCTGCTCATGATCTTTTTGTTTAAGAGTTGAATGATCTGCCACATTTGATCATTGTTCAACCTCTATATCCTTAATTTCCAGGAAATTCATATGCCTGTGCATTCTGACTTCCAAAAGTTGAGTTTCATTGGTTGATTTCTTTGAACCTTTTAAAGGCAGAAACACAGAAACGAGGCACAATAGGGTCCATAGCTGGATTCAATAGAGAAGGTTGGTGAATTCTAAGCCTGTAAAATATGAGGTTTTATTTTCTTTTCAAATTTTGGAACAATTGCCTCTTAAAAAATATTGTGATGATAATGTTTTATCATAGTCATGATTCATACCTTGAAATCACAAGAAAGTTGTGAACTTTGCAGCACCCCATGATCAATAGTAACTATATAAACATACGGAGGCGGACAAAGTTGATGAGTGGGTTGGCGAGTCGCCCTTTGTGTAACATGGTTTACCTCAATTTGGATGCTAATTTTCTACAATTTTTTATCCAGCAACACACTCTCCAGTCTTCACAGAATGATATAAGGTCCAATTCAGCAACCCACCAACTCTCGTGTTGACTATATCCGTTTCTCATAATGTTGGTAGGATTTCGAAGAATTTTTCGCACTTGGCTGAGCATTGATGCTGAGAGCCACTTCGGCAGGGAGAATGCAACCATTCAAAATTGACCCCCTTCAAGAGACCACGCTCTCTCTTTCAAATCAATTAACTTTTTATGGTAAGATTCAACTGTGATTAGGCTTGACAATTGGCCCATTTTGTACATAGTCTAACGTAACTCTCCAACTCCTGTATTTTAGAACAATTCTGGATATTCTATCTGACATGGCATTCTATCCAACAATGAGTTCAAGTTCTTGGCTGATTTCGTTGAATTTTAAGCTATGGGGGTTCATACCATCACCATCCTTTGGAGCTTAGTTTTGGTTGCTGCCTTGACAAAGTACATGACATCTAACTTCTCTGTCATATACGCACACACATCTATAACATAAAAAATGTGAAAATGAAAAATGTATAATATGAATCTGTTCACACATATGAACCGCTTTAAATCGAAAAATTTCCATGTTCTAAGGTGATTATATATCTAACAAGAATCCCATGAGAACCAGATGAGAATTGCATCGGATGCTACACGACACGAATCATGACACTTTCACAAGCTGTTTATTGTTAAGAAGAAAGCGGATAAATGGGCAGCATATAAACATTTTATCATTATCTGCACCGTTTGTCTATAACATTAAAAATATGAACATGAAACATTTACAATATGAATCTCGCCACATCCAAGCACCGCTTTAAATCAAAAAATTATATATTCTACGGTGATCATGTATCCAACATGAATCTCATGAGTAACCAATGAGAATCATATCGGATGTTACACTGCAATAAGTTTATATGTAGAAAGCAAATAAGTAAAGGGGAACTCTTATTATTATTTGCACTGTTTATCTGTAACATTAAAACTGTAAACGTGAAATTGATACAATATGAATCTGGCCACATTCATGCACCACTTTAAATCAAAAATGTCTATATTCTATATATCCAACAAGAATTCCATACATACCTAAAGAGAATCGTATCGGATGTTTTCCGAAAAAAATACCTGACCCTTTCAAAAACTAATTTTTTGTTGTCTAATAAGTTTGTTAGCACAATGATTTTGCTAATATTTGTGCTTATTTTGATGTTTAGGATCATCGAGTGGTGGGAAAACAAAAATTCTTTTTATCCTCCGAGGCCCCCTTCAGATTTAGTTTGCAACAGGTCAGATTTAGTTTGCAACAACTGAATGATATGCATATCCTCATCAATATAGGTTGTCAGTATGCATATAAGCTCATCAATATATCCTGTCAATATGCATATAAGCTCATCAATATAAGCTGTCAGTATGCATATAAGCTTATCAATATATCCTGTCAATATGCATATAAGCTCATCAATATCCATATTTTTTTGACAGGATACGCATATTAACAGGATATTGATGAGGATATAAGATGTCAACAATATATCCTGTGCAGAAAATGTTGATGAGCTGTCAACAATTGGTGAGGATATAAACTGCCAATTGATGATACTGAATAACACCAGAAATTGATGAGGATATAAACTGTGCAGAATTTTTTTGACAGGCTATGCATATTCTTCGATCTCCCCGACAATGGCCAGAACTATCGGTCGATTAACTTGATGTGCATCAGTGATCTCGATCAAAGAAACATAGCTCGAATCCAAAAGGTAAACAGGTAATTTGATTCTTTCCCATGTTTGAAAGCAAAATTGGCAAATGACTTCTGAAACTTATGGGATTGTATGGGTTTGAATAGAATCCAGCAATTTTGGAAATATTGGATTCTTCAACTAGAATGGTTTCTGAAGGTCGGAATTGCCCAAAGCTTGAACTTGGTGCATCGGGCCGATGACCACTCCCATGTATTTCCCATGTGTTCATGAAGAACTGTTCACTTCAAAAACCAGATTGTCTTTTGGACATTCAAGCAACCTGGCCAACTTTTTGGCACCATATGCAAAAGCAATCTGTATCATGAAAAAGTTGCGTGAAAGGAAATAAATGATAACCTAGCAATGAGACTAAATACATGAGCACTTAGAAAGGCAAAAGCTTCCTTACTAACCATTAGAAATGCACGCATGGACTCTTTGTGGGTGTTTAACATTGATCAGGGCCCACCGCGCAGAGGGGGGCCAAGCAGTGGGGGCACTATGTACTCTGACTGTGGGGCCATGATTTTTGGGCGGCTGAATAAGCTGAAAGACCTCTCTGCACAGGGCCCACCTCTGCACCTTTCTGTAGTCTCAGCATGTCCAACCTCTGCACCTCTCTGATCAAGGCAATCCCATCCCATTAATCCCTCAAACAAGAGGCAGACCCTTTACTTCTCTATCATTTGTTATAACTCTCCTTCTCCCTCTCCCTCTCTCTCACTTTCACTCAGCAGAGCCCCAGCAATCAAACCACCATCTCCGATCTCTACCACGCAGGTGTTGTTCTCACTCAAGCAGAATATTTTTGTTTCGGGTTTTCTTATTTTGTTGCGTAATTACGTAGTTAATTGAAACTGTTTTTGGAGTTAATTGAAACTGATTTTTTCCCACCCACAGTCATTCTTAATCAGATAGAATTGAAACTGTTGCTAGCATCAATATACTAACGCCAGTTGATAAGATGCCTTGCTTTTGCTATTTTATTTCTTGCCTTATTTATATTATGTGTTAGATGTATCTGTAAGATTTTTATTCTAAGAGTTTCGTTTTCCTTATCTAGCTATACTTTGTAATTTAGGATCTGCTGTACTTTGTAATTTTTTTCTCATACTTTTTTCAGAGCTTGAATTATATTGATGGATTTTTTCTCATACTTTTTTTCTCATGCGTTAGATGGAATTTTTTTCTCATGTCTACATTCACCTGAATGTATAGGTTGGGCCATTCACTTGCAATTTTTGTTGAATGTTTAAAATTGTTTCATTAAATATGTTCATACATTTAAAAAAAGCAGTGTATCATTATATATGTTCATACATTTAAAATTGTACCATTAAATATGTTCATACATTTAAAAAAGCAATGTATCATAACTATATTGATGCATATAGCCGATCTCACCCAAGCATGTGTAGAACTTCTCCCTTTCGTTTATTATAATTTTTGTTTAGTGGTTTCTCATTCTATCGATAATTTTGTTGCATAGTTGCATGGTTGCATCGTGTTGCATGGTTCCACAGTAAGTTTTAACATGGATTTTTTCATCGATGTATATCTTGATGCATGCATCAATGTTGTTTTACTTTGTAAGTTGAAGCTTTTTCGTCTAATCGCATGCATCATCGTACTATGTTACTGATGCTTTTTAACCAAACAATGCTATTTTATAACAAGGGCCCTCTGATGCTGAACAATGCTGAACAATGATTACAGCAATGCTGAACAATGCTAAACAATGTCCCTCTGTTATATAGCAAAGGATCTGCTGTTTTATATCAAAAAGCCATGGCAATTTAAAGAGCAAACAACATTAAATAAACATGGCAGTCGATAACTCTGAAAAAAGTATGAGAAAAAAATTGGAATTCTGAACCATGCTTATAACAATGGTGAATAATAATTATAACATCGCTGTTTTTGCTATATAACATCATAGACTGTGATGGCTTTTTGCTCTTTAATGTTTTTGCAATGTTTATTTTTTACTTTGCTCCATATTATTCATGTCTTCTATCAATATTCTCATGCTAAGAAACTTCATTGTTATAAGCATCATTCAAGATTACAATCTTCTGATTGTTTTGTTCTCATAGATTGCAATTTATGTGTTATAATTGTGTGGTTCAGATCCCTTTGTCGTCGGCTATTTGAACACAGTAAGAAATACCTGATTACGAGCTCTTGCCACCCTAGCTGCCACGCTCAGCCCTCCTGATAAAACAGTAAACGACAAATCTCTCAAAAAAATATGTCATCTGTTATTGGTTTTGACTTTTTGATGCGTTTGGATTCTTTGGCCAGTGCTTGACGTAGCTTCGGATCCTGATTTCGATACCAAAGGCGGTGAGTTCAGGCTTTACTGGATTGAGAAAGAAAGGTATGTGTTTTGATCTTTTGAATAATGCTGGCTGTCTAAAGATTTTTTAAAATAAGTATTATTTGAAGTTTTGTTTATGGCTTTATTTGTGAGAGTTAGTTTTTGAAATGGCTTTTATCGTCATGTATGAGTTATCATTGGATGGAGGTTTTGAATCGGCGACTGAAAGATTTCTACAGTTCACTATTCATTTAGCTTATAACGTCATTGTTGTGAGGATTTTTACTTTATCTTCCTTTGTTTGAATGTGATTGCTCGGATATTTTCGTGTGTATTTTCAGGAGTATTATGTGATTGCTGGACAATGTGATTGCTAGGAGTATAATGTAATTAAATAACAAAGTATACCATACATTAGTTACTTTATTTTCATTCTGAAAATTATGAGACTATGTTATAATTGATTGTCTTCCAGAAAATTATGTTATTAACGATATATTTGTTCGGTATGTGATAAAATCATTCAACCAATTTCAAGTCGTCGTCCATTTCCTTCAACAACTATTGGTTATTTAGATGATGGCTGAGCTATACAATGACTGGCACCAAAATGCTTATCTCGACATTCAAAATAAGATTAATAGTCTAATGGAAGACCAGGTGCATCTGTTTCAAGTTTTGGAAATAAATAGTCAGCCCGTCACCAAAATCGAACCTTGCTGTGTTTTTTTCAGTTTTCATCATGTGTTCTTTTTTGTTGAAATTTACTGAGGATAAGAAAATGAGAAGAGATCCAAAAACCTTCAGGCAAAGAAGTCCAAGTTAAACATTGCTTCAATATTATTAATGGATTGTTGGATCTCTGACATGGTTAATTGTAGGTTGAGTTTCATATACATCATGCAAAGACGGTGGCAAGAGTGGTGAAGATATTGTCATTGATAGATCAAAAAGTTGGAAAATCCTCCAAAAGGCCGCCCCATTTTCTTACAGCCAAACAAAGCACTGCAATAGAGGTAAGATGACATGGTTATCGATTTTCCTTTTGACATTAACAGTTGATGGCATGTGATGAAAGCAGTGAATCGGGTCACGTTTGTTTCCAGATAGTATTGTGTGCAAAAATACATGGGACCGTCTCTGCCAACGCTCCTTTTTATGAAAAAAACTCGCTTCATATGTTATCATATGGTTTATTTCCTCATTTAATGCCAGGTATCCTTAGATGAAGCAGTTTGTGTTGAAGAATTCGCCAGCTGCTGGGTCCTCGGAAGGGTAATTTTGAGAGCTGCAGGTAGTACTATTGCAGTTGGCATCGTGGTTTTTGTTGTTGGGATGAAGACGTAGCTCATCCTCAACACCTTACATGTGGGTCTAGATAACACTCGAAGAATACTCGCCTCTTGACATCAGATTCCACTGATTTTTGTGGTGTCCTCCATGCCATGCTATGGTCGTAAATAGCCTAACGTTATTACCAGTAATCTATCGCATCATTCAGGTGACTTACAGCGGCTTTTTTCCATGGTATATGTTTGTATAGTAAAAGATATGTAAACATGTGCAATATCAAAAATATGCACTCATTGTGCTGTATGTTTTCATGAACGCTATGTTGTATCTTATGGATCCTATGCGTCATAATGAATATCCAAGGTTCAAGAGAAAATTTGGTTGCAGTGTCTCGGAATGTAAATTTCATTCTTGAAATTTTAGTTATTTTGTTGTGAATCTATTTCAGTGGCCCGTTGTGATTCCTCTTCTTGCAAGACAACAGCTGCATACTTGCAAAAAATGTTGGAGCTTAGTTTTTAAAATTTGTGCAATATCCATTACTACAAAGAAAGCAATATTCATGGCTGTCAGGGTGCTAACAATTGTCAGCGTGCCAACAATGCTATTAGGAATAATACTGTTACAGAGTAGAAAGTATTTTGATTGACAACTATTAGGAATAATTCTGTTACAGAGTTTGTGGAGAGTTTGTAGAAAGTAATTTGTACAAAGTGTACTTATTAACTCATCCTAATGCAGGTTGTAGAAAGTATTTTGATTGACAGCTAACTTAGTGTTAGTGGATGTCTGGTTTCAGTTGATAGCTAAACTTTCATTATGTCTCTTAAAGACATATTTCTTAGCTATTGCCCATGGCATGATTTAGCAAATGAGTTTGATGGATGTTCAACGCACATGTTGTAAGAGGGATGGATATAACACATCATTAACTTGGTCATTTTGTTACAGAACCAACATCAGAATTTTCTGGGGTTTCTTTTCTGAAATAAGGTCATTAAATTATTCTTAATTTGATATTAGACTCCAATTTGTTGTTCTTTTAAATTTTGGTTGTGGAAATAATTTTTTGGGAACAAGAATTTCGTGGGAGAACATCTTAAATGAACCGTGCCCGCGGGCACGGGTTATGACTAGTATATATATATATATGTACATGTGTATATATATGTATATATGTGTGTGTGTATATATATATATATATATATATACACATATACACACATATATACATATATATACACATGTACATATATATATATATATATACATACAAAAAATGTACATAAGAACGTGCGCATGCAGGATTACTTGCGCATGCCCCCTCCGTTTGGGATTTTTAAGTATTTTTTTTTGAATTTTTTTGCAATAGTTAGATAAACTTGTTATGTAGCTCTCCACAAAATTTCAGGTCAATCCAACACCGTTTGAGCCTCCGTTCATCGATTTCAAAAACGTTGCGCAAAACTGTCCAGAATTCTGGACAGTTTTGCGCAATGTTTTTGAGAATTCTGGACAGTTTTGCACAACGTTTTTTGAAATCGATGAACAGAGGCTCAAACAGTGTTGGATTGACCTAAAATTTTTTTGGAGAGCTGCATAACAAGTTTATCTAACTACTGCAAAAAAAATTCAAAAAAATACTTAAAAATGCCGAACAGAGGGGGCGTGCGCAGGTAATCCTGCTTGCGCACGTTCTCAGGCACATTAACCCATATATATATATACACACACACATACACTAGTCATAACCCGTGCCGACAGGCACAGTTCATTTAAGATTTTCCCTCTCGAAATCTTTGCTCCCCAAAAAATTATTACCACAACCAAATTTTAAAAGAACAACAAATTAGCGTAAAAATATTTAGCGGCACGGGCGCCTTATGTGTGTGTGTCTTTGGTGCAAAACAATAAATTCGACACAGGCGCCTTTGACACCGAACAACAAATTCAGCGTTGGCGTCTTCGGCGTGGAACAACAAATTCCACGTAGAACAACAATTTCGACGCGGGTGCCTTCGGTACGGAACAACAAATTAGCGTTAAAAATTTAGCCGACGCCTTGCGTCTTAGGCGTGGGCACCTTCGGTGTGAAACAACAAAATCGTTGCAGGCGCTTTCGACACAGAACAACAAATTCGACGTTGGCGCCTTCGGCATGGAACAAAAAATTTGATGTAGAACAACAATTTCGGTGCGGACGCCTTCGGCGTGGAAAAACAAATTAGTGTAAAAAAATTTAGCACGCCTTCGAAGGCGTGGCTAAAATAACTCATATGTCTAATTTTAAAAAAAATCATTTTTTACATTTTGGAACACATGCCTACTTTTGAGTATTCATTTATTATAATAGGTTTGCCATTAGTGTGTGTTTAAAATTTAAATACTTTCTCTAACACTATTTTTGCAAATCTTTACAATGTTGCATACATGTGCAATGTCAAAATTAATGTTGTAATTAATTTTGGATTGTTTTTGACATTTTGGAAATTTGCACTAACAACCACCTTTCCATAACGTGACAGATTCTACACACCCAATATCACCCGTCTACAGTTGCTGGCAATGACTGGTCAACAGTCTGCCTGGCTACAAACTTTCAGTACAAAAGAGTGGTGTAGTTCTGAAAAGATGGGAAGGAATAACTTCACTTCATCCTTGTGAGTTGTTTGATTAGACGGATATTTTTGGAACAATCAACAGTGTTAGCCTCCAGGGATTTGGAATTTATGGAAATATTGTCACCTCATGTTACTCGGCATGTCACTACTTTGCATTCGTGGAGTGCTTCAAAATAGTAAATTTTGGCTATAGCTGTTACAGTCCCACATCAAATTAACTCGTTTTACCTCATGGTAAGAATGATCCCTGTGATGCACGTAACATTTTGACAGTCAAACAACCGTGCATAAACTGGAGAGCCATCAAGCCATTCATTTAAACAGTAGTCGACACATTAAGAGAAACATAGCTACCTCCATTTCCATCATACCACTTACATACCACATGATGAAAAGAAAAAAACTTACATGAAGAGTCAGAGAAGGTAATGCACCCAAATGAAGAACAGAAAGACAACAGGAAAATCTCTGAGATTCTATAAAATCCTAATCGCTGCCTCCGGCAGTAACAAACAGGTGGTTCAAAGAGAACATCAATGGTCATCGGTTCCCTTTTTCTTTCAAATAATTACCTCGGGATGATCCTCGACGAATTTTACACATGCCAAAAAAATTAAAAACCCTATATACATCGGCGGCTAGGTACTCGAGGACGGCGGCGAGATAAACCGGAGCGCCGGTGCCAACACCGCCTTTAGGAATCAGCCGATACGGCCAACTGGGAACTGGAGACCGGCGTTGATTGAGCGAGAGAATGACTTCTTCCTTGGGACGTCTCCTTTCCTGCCACCATCGCCCTTCCTGCCACCAGCACCCTTGTCGAGCCGAATTGTGTGCTGATGTCTGCATCCTGGAAGAACAGGAAGATATATGAGATAAGAGGGAAAAGAAAACACGAAGGGATCCGAGACAAAGCTCCAGTAATTGTTGTGCTTGAATTGAGCGGGCAGCAGCATCAGAGAGAACGCGAAGGTATCCGAGATGACGAAGCTATTGCTATCTTCCCCCAAACAGATCACAGAATCTGTCGCCGGGTCATTCACCATCCTGTAATAAGTCTTCACCACGAACGGAGCAGCAGCCAGCTGACAGTGGCTGTTGCTGATGGCTTCTTCCATCGTTAACCTTTTTTGAGATTTAGATAGCGATCGAAAGATGGATTTTTTGCCACTCTCTTACGTGAAGAACAAATTGTAGGAAGGAGAGCAGTAGTCCAGGCAGCAGAATTTTTTTTGAGAAAAGAGCATCCCTATCTTTTGTTGCCATTGATGAAGAGCTTTTTGAACTTATATTCGGTATCTTGGAAATGTCTCCATTAAGAGGTAGAGAGAGGTGATTTTTTGCCTCCCAAAGCTGCAGTAGGGAGTAAATAAATGAGGATGAAAAGTGTGTTTCTATGTTGTTGTTGAGATTTTGTTGGTGTAAATGGGCAGATGGATTGATCTTCACATCAGTAATCCATGTGATCGCCACATCTGCGATCCATGTGATTTGCATTTTTCGGTACATAAAGCTACAGAGTTTTTTTTGGGGTTGAGTTTTTTGCCGCCGCAGATCAATGAGGTGGGGGGACTGTGTTTAGATTTTTTTTCATAAAGAATATTAAATTAGTTCGTTTTCTTTCCCAACAAATTTCTTTTCACAATTCAAAGTTTCCCTCCAAAACTTTACACAAAATCTCATTCCAACCGTTCATTCCACAAGATTACATCTCAGCCACTTTTTATCCCAATCCACTTGTCCTAGTCAGCCCTAGGATTCAAAAATCACTGTCAAATGTGTTATATATATATATATATATATATATATATATATATATATAGGGTAAAGTGTTCATAGGGTGACTCCATAGATGAAATCTAAGGAGTCGCCACCATTTTGCCCCATCGCCCACAATGTTTTTGGATTTTATTTTTCATGGGGTGGTTGTTGACATCATGGATGATCAACATATGAAAAATCAAGTCATTCCAATACGTTTAGAGCCCCCATCTACCCCTTGCAACTTCAACGGTCCGAAAACGTGCTTGAAACCCTATGAATTTGCAAGGGGTAGATGGGGGCTCTAAAAGTATTGGAATGGCTTGATTTTTGGTATGTTGATCATCATGAGGTGTACAACAATCTCAAGAAAAAAATTCGAAATAATTGTGGGAGATGGTGGGAAATGGGGGCGACTCCTTAGATTGCATCTAAGGAGGCACCATAGGAACACTTTACCCCCCCCAACACACACACACACACACACACACACACACACACACACACACACACACACACACATGAGCGCAGAGTACAAAAACTGATGCCAAATCTATACATCATATAACAAAACATCACAATATGAAGTATCATCATCTAAACATCCATACAAACTGCATCATCACACAATGATTGCATATACCAAGACTCTTAAACCCTAAAAATACGACCTAGGGTGAGATATCTCCAAAAAGTATCAATCATCAAGTTGGATGATGGTGGAGGAAACCTCTGGAGCTTTCATCTCTGTAGTGAAGTCCTAAGTCTTCATCTCTTAAAGAGGTAGCATCAGAAGCAGCAGATGGAGTGATCACATGAGTTGCCTCAGCAAGCTCAGCAGTAATAGTGGGACTCTGAGAGACATCAGCTAAAGGAGGCTGTGTGACATCAGCAGGAGCAACGGTTGATTGGATAGGCTCAGAGAGGTGCATCAGTGACTGGAGGGACGAAGGCACTAGTAAACCCTAATGCTCCAAGGAAGTGCTAAGCATCTCTAGCATCAAATTCACCTTATTATCCAACTGGATAAATAAGGGATCTAAAGCTGATGGAGCAGATGAAGATGAAGGAATGGTGGTATCAGCTGGAGGCACATAAGAGGAGAATGGATCAGAAATAGCTTGCCTCTTCTTGGCTGCAATCTGCCGAGCTGGAGAAGACTTCAGCTTTGTAGCTGCATCCAATAGAGGACCCAGAGGAACAGACTCATAGGAGGCAAGATCAATCTTGAAATGACGAAAAACATGGGTCAAGATGCAACTGTATGGGAGGTGGATAGAGTAGGGGTGATCTCAACATGGTCAATCCTATCTAGGATGACTCCAGTCCAATTTACATCCATGCCAGAAAAGATGGCATACATACTTTTTAGGATGTCATGGGAAGGCTGATCTGAGGATCTAGATTTAGGAAGAATATTTGATTTTATAACGTGGTAGACTGCCTATGCATGTTTGGAGAACTAGCTAGTTTTTGCTCTTGAGGTGAGAATGGGAGGAATGAATCTAAACATGTCCTGGAGGACGACTTGATCAAGGTCAGAAACTTTGGAATTGGAAATATCAGTAGGTAGATACCCAGAAGAAGGAATATCAAGGATGGATCCTAGAAGCTTAGGGTCTAGCTTAATGGACGTCTCCTGAATTAAAGTATCAATAGCCCCAATGTCTTATACTCACCACTAATGCGGTTATCATAAAAGAGTTTCACAAGCATGTGGTATGGTTTGGGTGATTCAGCAGGTGGCAAAAGAGATCAACAGCTTGGTTGTGGTCAAGAGATGGGATAAATTTTTAGCCTGAAATGCTGAATACACAATGAATCTCTCCTTCAATAACTTGACATTGAGCAGGGCATTATATTTCTCTAGACACATGTCATCACGATAAATTAGGAGAGATGCAGAGACTGTAATTGGAGGAACGGTTTTATGATATGAATGAGCTTAAGGTTCGGGGTTAGAGGGTTCGGCCTGAGCATGGGGAATAGGGTCAGGATATGGAGTATGAGCAGATGGTTGTATGTGCTTACAAAGAATCAGCTCATGGTTAGGTTCACTAGCCCATGATTCATCAGAATCAGAGGGAGACGTAAAGACATGGGAAGGAGACCTAGCGCGTTTCATACGGGCGTTAGTCGGAGCGAGTTTGGGAACTCTAACCTTCTTCTCCCTAGGCTTCTTGAGGCATAACAATATGGATGAACCAGTTTAGGAGCCATCGAAATGAAATACATATAAACCGGGTTCTTGGGCTAGAATTGAATTAGAAACAAGTAGAAATCAATTCCTAGATTGAAGGATGACTGGAGGCTGTCGGAATTGGAAGATAATGGCCGAAGATTGATGAACGACGGTGAATTCGATCGAAGGAACTCTCAAGAACACTCTACAAACGCGGGGGAAATTAATCGGAGGAGAGAGAAAATGAGTTTGAATCGACCCTATAAGTGAAAAGGCGAAAATATTTGGTCCATTGGATTCAAAATGAACGGCTGAGATTTAGGCATACAAATCGCCAAACAGCTGAAATAGGCGACTGATGCACAAAGTACATGCGCCCGACAAGCAATGAATCAAAATGACAATAGCAAAAGCACATGCATCTGTAAGAGAAAACATAACCGCCTTTTGATGGACAGGCGCCTGATAAATGACTTACAGGGGCCTGCTGCAGACAACAAATTCTGGGTCAACTCTCGGGAAAATGAGTAAGAATTAGGCAGGCGCCTGAAGACAAAAATATATTCACATGGGTGACAACCAGGTGCTTGTATAGTGAACATTAGTCGCCTGACTAAAAGATGTGAATTTGAGATAAAATTCTAGAGTTTGGAAGACACCTGTTGAAGGAAGCACATGTGCCTGTTCTGGTTCTCCAAACCAGGAATGAGGCAAAAACTTGAGGAATAAGATCTCTCACCCTAAACCTTTACACTAGACACTTAAATCACATCAACATACATTCATAATCATACAAACTAATACACAAAAAGATATCAATATAATCGAAAATTCATTAAATTCTCTAATAAATCATAGAGACATCATAATGAGAAAATAGACACATTGGATATATGAGATGAAAATGATCAAATAAACTCAAAACATGGTATGTCAGATGAAAATGGAGTCATAGATTTCAGATTCACCCATAATCCCTAATTCTCCATGCAACCTCCCAAATGAATCTTTGTTAAGAGGTTTTGTGAAGATATCGGCAATTTGTTTTTGGGTTTCAATGTACTCTAGAATGATGTCCTTCTTAGCTACATGATTGATCACTCCGTATTTTACACCTTTTTTCTGCATGTTTGCATGCCATTTAGATCACTCAAATCGTGTTTTTCACGTTTATTCGACAATATTGCGATGCTTTTCACGATTTGCTGTTTTTGTCGTATTTCAGGAGATTTGGAGCGATTTGGAGTGATTCTGAGATGAACCCACTCTGGAGTGTCACCGACGACTCTCTTGAGTGGTATTTTGCGATTGGAGAGGAGTGGAAGAAGAAAGAACGTCGTAGGAGCGACGAGGAGGCAAAAACATGAAGAATGGACATTTTCAGCATGCCACTCGGCCGAGTGAAGGAGTCACTCGGCCGAGCATAGACAGCCCGCTCGGCCGGTCAGATCGGACACGCAACAGAGCCAATATCAGCGTGCACTCGGCCGAGCATCGCCATACCACTCGGCCGAGCACCGAGACACCCCTCGCCCGAGTGGAGCCAAGACGACGGCATCAAAAATGTCCAACTCTCTGGAATCCATCAGTCAGCCCCGATGACCGACTCGGCCGAGTGACGAACGACCGTCCGCCCGAGTGAAGAAAAGTCACTCGGCCGAGTGACTCCCGAGGAGACGACCCCCAAGACCCCTAACTCTCTGGAATCTGTCAGGGTCTATCACTCGGCCGAGTGACATTTGTCACTCGGCCGAGTGAGCCGTGCTGCCTGTAGCGTAAATTGCGATTTTGAGGCTGCGCAGGGGCATTTTCGTCAGGATTTTTTGGGCGATTTTGGTGGGTATTTAACCCCAGTTTTGAACCTAGTTTGGAGAGCTTTTTCAGAACTTTTTGCAGCCTTTTTAGATTAACTTTTTAGGGATTAGATTTAGCTTTTAGAGAGGAGAGAAAAGTGATATTTTTGTTGGATGCTATCCGGTTCTTCATTGGTTTGTCTCTCTCTCCCTCAAAAACTCCATTTTTATTGATATTTTGAATATTTCTATGAATTCCATTGATTTTGATTGTGAATTTCTATTGCATTATATGATGAATTGTGAGTAGTTTCATCGTCGTAGGGCGTAGGGATGAACCCTACGAGCCCAATTTCAAATTTGTGATGAATTGATGAAATTATTGCTAGGATTGATTAGGGTTAGTTTGTGATTGATTTAATACGAATAGCTAAGGATTCATTCCGATTGGGATTTGCAAGAGATTGGATCCCAACTCGATAGGAAGCCCTAGAAATTTGAATTGGGTTGCAATTGGATTTCTCCGGAATCGGTTTGCAAGAGATTGGACCGAAACTAGGGTTTTCGATTGGAATTCTATACCAATACCCGTTTGCAAGAGATTGGATGGGTAGGAACTATCCCAACCTAGGTCGTAGCTCGAGTTTGCACGAGAGTGGGCTCGAGATACGATTGAACGATGATGTTGTTCTTCACGCTAGTTTGCCTAGGTTAGGGTTTGCAAGAGATTGGACTCTACCCTATGTTGGCTATAGACCGGCAATAGCGCGAGAGCGTGAGCTTGGTTCTACATTTAGTTGCAACTAGTTCACCCGAATTTCAAGTCTAGCAATTGTTAAACCTATGAGTCACAATGATGAGATACGGCGAGTAGTGGGGATTCCTTACCCCTAGGCGTCTTTATTAATTTGTTACTTCTTTTATACAATTGAACGACTGTGACCGCATTACTGCGAACGTTTCTCGACTTTTCTCATAGCCAGGTGATTGAAGAAGACACTGTTATTAGGCCTCCCTGTGTTTGATACCCGCTCGCCGCTACACCGTGCGCTTGCGGTAAGACTACAGTGTCGCCGCTCCAGGACGTGTATCCGGGGCGCAATCAAGTTTTTGGCACCGTTGCCGGGGAAGCTATAGTGTTTGATTCTACCTACCTAGCTATTTTTCTTTTTTTTCTATTATTTCTATTTTTTTGCCCTTCCGTTGTGCTAACTATTTCTTTGAAACTCTGTTTTCCCTTGCATGTACACGAGATCCTCGACGAACCCCGAAGAAATACTATACGATCCGGAGATCGAGCGTACATTGAGGAGGATCCGAGCGGAGAGGAGACCCGTTACAGAAGGAAATTTTATGACCCATCCTGAGACACCCGAAGAACTGGCAGAGCGAATGGCGAGGATTATTTCCATAAGAGATAGGCTTCGGCCTAAGACTTCTTCCACGACCTCGTCCATAGCCATGCCGGAGTTGGCGGCCGACAAAAATTTCGAGTTCAAGACCGGATTGGTGGTTCTTATGCAACAAGATCCTTTTCATGGGAAATCCCATGAAAACCCTCATTACCACATCCAGCTCTTCCTATCTAAGTGTGCCACCTTCCAAATGCTGGGCGTCTCCGTGGATGCTATCAGACTGCGCCTCTTCCCTTTCACACTCAAGGACAAGGCATTATATTGGTTGAGGACGCAAGCTGAAGGAATCTTCACCACTTGGGATGAATTGGCGAGTGCCTTCGTCGACAAATTTTACCTGCTCTCCAAGACGGTGAAGATAAGAAGTGCTCTCATGTACTTCAAGCAAGGACCACAAGAGAATCTCTATGAAGAATGGGAGCGCTTCAAGGACTTGCAACATCAATGCCCCCATCATAGCATTGAGGACTGGGAGCTTGTCCACAGTTTCTACAATGGACTCCAACCGGGCACGAAGCAGATTATTGATGCCACCGCAAATGGAGCCATTTTGTCGAAGACTCCCGATGAAGCTACGGCCTTGCTCAAGGAGATGGCCTCGAACAACCAACAGTGGGGCGACGAGCGAGGACACTCTTCGTCCTCCTTGAAGCCGTCTAGCATTTATGAGGCCAAGACCGTCGCGGAGTTAGCCAGCAAATTTGATTCTCTCCACAAGGTAGTGGAGAGTTGGAGAAGTACATTACGGAGCCTCAAGGAGCACCATCTACATCCACACCGACAAATCATATGACCGATTGGCAAGACCAATCCCAATCCATGTATGTAGGAGGAGAGCAAGGAGAAGGAGCTTTGGAACAAATTCAATATGTTGCGGGGAATTCCGGATATTGGGCCAACCCGGCCGCTAGAAACCATCCAGGTTTCTCATATGCCAATAATGATGGTGCATTGAACCCCCCGCCTCAACAACCTCCTCAAGCTCGGGCTCCACCACCACAAGCCAATTATCAACCAAGGGGGCCACCGCAACAAAACTTCCCGCAAAGACAACAAGTGGGACCTTATAGGCCACCCGGGTATAATCAAGGGTGGAGAAATCCAAACCCTCCACAAGCTCAACAACGCTCAGATTTTGAAGCCAAGGTGGATGAGTTTATGGCGGAACAAAGGAAGATTAACGCCACATTGAAGGCGGGACAAGATTCTCTCGCTACCGTCGTCGCTCAAATTGGGGAACAACTTGCTTTGCTCAATAGGAACAACTTGCTTTGCTCAATAGGAACAACCAACAATTGCCGGCTCAACCCGAGCCAAATCCACGGGGCAACACCGGCCATATCAATGCGGTCGTTGCGGTTACAACAAGAGGAGGGAAGGATACCACTCCCCCCCCATGACTCAAATTAAGGAACCCATGGTGGAGAATCTACAAGAGAGCGAGCCGACAATTGAAGTTGAAAAAGAGAAGGAGCCGCAAGGGGAAGTGAAGTCTAGAGAGGAAGAGCTTATTGATGAGCGCCGATTTATGCCACCGGTGCCCTTCCCTCAACGGCTAGCTAGAGCCAAGATGGAGAAACGGCTAGCCAAGTTTCTCGAGTATTTGAGAGGGGTGAGCCTCAATAGCCCCTTCCTCGACGCTATAGTGGAAATCCCATCTTACGCCAAGTTCTTAAAGGACTTGATTACGGGAAGGAAGAGGAAGGAGAAGATCATGCTCGCGGAGGAAGGGACTTGGTTCACAAAGAGAGAGAAGGAGCCCGCCAAATTTAAAGATCCGGAAAGTTTCCGGATTCCTTGCACTCTAGGCGGCGTCCCCCTACAAAAAGCATTGGTAGATTTGGGGGCTAGTGTTAGCCTCATGCCTCTCTCCATGTTCCGGAAGTTAAATACCGGCACTGATTTAAAGCCTACCGATATGCGGATTCAACTAGCGGACGGGCGGATTACAAGGCTGGTTGGGATCGCAGAGGACATCCCACTCCAAGTTCCGGGGGGCATATGTTTGCCATGCGATTTCGTGATAATGGACATCAAGGAGGAAGGTGATACATCGCTCATACTTGGACTCCTATTCCTTGCCACCACCGGTGTCATCGTCGACATGCGGGAGGGGACTCTTACCTTGAACATCGGCAACATCGAAGTGGAGCTCCATATACCGAAGGCAATGAAGCACATGCTGTATCATGAGGAGCTAGATTACATGGACCTCCTTGATGAGGTCATCGAAGAGGCGATCCCCCACTCCATCGGCGCACCCCACGAAGATAGCTTCAAAGAAGGACTAGATTTGGCCAAAGAAGAGAAGATGGAGCACTCCCCCGATATCTCCACGGCGATTGATGATGGCGACACGAATGTCGCAAGAATACGGGAGCTCTGCAAGCTCTCGAAGTTGAGGACTCCGAAGAAAGCTCCACCGATACGACGATCGGTGTCACCGGCAAAGTCGAAGACCGGAGCAAGCTCTAGCTTGGGGAGCTACCCCCAACATTACCCATGACGAAGGGGCGCTGAGGAAGACCACACACCACAATGATCCAAATCCGAGCGGTCTTCCCGGGAAATTCGACGGGTGCATCTCATATGCACCCAACATACCGCGCTAAATTGAAAATTTAAAGGGGTCGAGCTTAAGACCTTAAACGAGCGCTTGTCGGGAGGCAACCCGACGGTTATCGCATTATTTCTATTTTAGTTTTTATTTTTGTTTTGGACTTTATTACTGTTTTTTGAGTCGTTTGCCCGAAAAATTGTGACAACGGGTCCTATTTTCTTTGACAGGAGGAGGAGAAATGTATATCTATTATATGGAGGATGACCGAGGCAAAGAAGAGCATTCCAGGAATGCGCTTAAGGCTTAGAAGGAAGAAGAAACCACCTGGATGAAGAAAAACAGAGAGTAGAGCCAAAACGGAGCCCCGAAGCAGAAAACAGAGCCCCACTCGGCCGAGTACCATAGTCACTCGGCCGAGCAAAGAAAGCCGTCCGCCCGAGTGGCGCACCAACGAGGGAAGTCTGTTGTACCCAACTCTCTATCTTTTTTATGATTTCAGTATAAACTGCCACTCGGCCGAGTATATTTCTTCACTCGGCTGAGTGAAACTGATACCCTCCTAGGGCGAAAATTGCCGAGTAGCTTGTGCCACTCGGCCGAATGGACTTTATCCACTCGGCCGAGGGTGGCAAAGCCACTCGGCCGAGTCGTAAGTGGCGAGGAGTTTTTAAAATCATTTTTTTCGTTACGTCACTCGACCGAGTGGCAGACTCACTCGGCCGAGTCGTAACTACTCCTATATAAGGGATTGCGGGTCGGCGCGATTTTCGAAATGCCCAAATCACTTTTCTCGCCCGAGCCCGAGCCCCTTCATCTTCCCTCGCCCGCGACGCTACCACCTCGCCCGATTCAAGCCGCCGCCGGCCCCGATCGCTGACCCACTGCCGGCGACCGCTCCGGCGACCACCCCCGCCGCCGGCAACCTTCCCCGCTGCCGGCCAAGCTCCGGTAACCCCTATTTCGCGTAAAATCCTATTTTCTCCCCATTTTTGACGATTCGAGTACCCATTGAGCCCCTAACTCAAATCGATTTCTTTATTTATCTGTTATACCCCATCTCCCCCATGTATTTCGAATTTTATATGCTGATATCAGTGTTTGATGCGCAGGCTATCTTGGGGGAGCTTAGGGGAGCTCTCGGACGCGCTATTGGCTTCGTGGAGGCGGCGTCTTCGCACCTACCCGCTGTTTTTGCTCTCGCGGTGTGTTCAGGTACCTTCGTTCCATTCTTTTAGCACGCCGCATTTTTCATTTAGTTGGGTGAGCACTCGGGGCACACATGCCGCCCCGTACACGGCCACACATTCGGGGAGCTTCCGCCAAGCGGAAGCGGAAGGATGAGCCCGGCCCCTCCCACGCTAGGGAGGACTCCCCTCCACCTTCACCACCCCACCCCACACAACCACTTCCAGCCGAACCTATTGATCACTCCGTATTTTACACCTTTTTCCCGCATGTTTGCATGCCATTTAGATCGCTCAAATCATGTTTTTCACGATTTATCGACAATATTGCGATACTTTTCACGATTTGTTGTTTTTGTCGTATTTCAAGAGATTTGGAGCGATTTGGAGAGATTCCGAGATACACCCACTCTGGAGTGTCACCGACGACTTCCCTGAGGGGTATTTTGAGATTGGAGAGGAGCGGAAGAAGAAAGAACGTCGTAGGAGCGACGAGGAGGCAAGAACATTCAGATTGAGCTTTTTTAGCATCTCACTCGGCCGAGTGAAGGAGTCACTCGGCCGAGCATCGAGACCCCGCTCGGCCGGCCAGATCGGACACGCAACAAAGCTAATATCAACATGCACTCGGCCGAGCATTAGAAGCCCACTCGGCCGAGTGACGTATCCTGTCCGCCTGAGTGGCACTCAGACGACGGCCATCAAAAACTCCCAAGTTACTGTCTTTCGTCAGTCTGAGATCAGAAGCCCCACTCGGCCAAGTGGCAATTGCCGTCCGCCCGAGTGAACAAAGCCTATCGGCCGAGTGATGACAACTCACTCGGCCGAGTGACCCCCGAAGTGAAGACCACCAAGACCCCGGACTTACTGTAAATTCTCAGGGTCTCTCACTCGACCGAGTGACCTTTGTCACTCGGCCGAGTGAGCCGCGCGCCTGTAACGGAAAACACGATTTTGAAGAGGCACATGGGCATTTTGGTCACGGATTTTTGGGCAGTTTTGGGGGGTATTTAACCCCAGATTCTAACCTAGTTTGGGGAGATTTTCTATTGCTTTTGGCAGCCTTTTTTAGATTAGATTTTTTAGAGTTTAATTCTTGTGATTGGAGAGGAGAGAAAAGTGCTATTTTGTTGGATTCTTGGAAAGCTACATTGGTTTGTCTCCTTCTCTATTAAAAATCCTATTTTTATTGCTATTTTGAATATTGCTATGAATTCCATTGTTGTTTCTATTGATTATTCTTCCATTAGCAATATGATTTGTGAGTAGTTTTAACGTCTTGGGGCGTGGGGATGAACCCTACGAGCCCAATTTCCGATTTGCAACGATTTGGTAGAACTATTGCTAGAATTGATTAGGGTTAGTTTGGGATTGATATAACACAGATAGCTAGGTGTTCATATCGATTGGGATTTGCAAGAGATTGGATCACAATTCGATAGGAAACCCTAGAAATCCGAATTGGGTTGAAATTGAGTTTCCGTAGTGTCGGTTTGCAAGAGATTGGACCGATACTAGGATTCTCGGTTGCAATTCTATACCGATACCCGTTTGTAAGAGATTGGACGGGTAGAAACTATCCCAACCTAGGTCGTACCCCGAGTTTGCACAAGAGTGGGCTCGGGATGCGATTGAACGATGACGTTGATCCTAATGCTAGCTTGCCTAGGTTAGGGTTTGCAAGAGATTGGACCCAAGCCTAGGTTTGCTATAGACAGGCAACAACGCAAGAGCGTGAGCTAGGTTTTACATTCAGTTGCAACTAGTTCACCCGACATTCTACCCTAGTAATTTTGAAACTGATGAATCACAATGACGAGATACGGTGAGTAGCGAGGATTCCCTATTCCCTAGGCGTCTTTATTTGATTTTATATCTCTTTACATTGTTTGACGATTGTGACAACATCGCCGAAAGGCAATTTCGTACTTTTCTGTCCCTATAGCCAGGTTGTTCGGAGAAGGCACTATCATACGTCCTCCCTGTGTTCGATACCCGCTCACCGCTACACCGTGCGCTTGCGGTAAAACTACACGGTCGCTCTTTAGGGTGTACGCCCGGGCACGATCAAGTTTTTGGCGCCGTTGCCTGGGAGGCGATTGTGTTTGATCCTACCACCCTAGCTATTTCTTTCTTTTTGTTTTATTTCTTCATTTTTTTTATCTAACCCTTCCATTGTGCTAATCACTTCTTTGAAACTTTGTTTTCCCATGCCTGTACACGAGATCCACTGCGGACCCCGTAGATATATTGTTTGATCCTGAGATCGAGCGTACATTGCGGAGAATCAGAGCGGGGAGGAGACCCGATACGGAAGGGATGTTTATAAACATTCGGGAGACGCCTGAAGAGCTAGTGGCAAGAATGGTGAGGATTATTTCCATTCGAGATAGGCTCCGGCCTAAGACTTCCTCCACGACCTCGTCCATAGCCATGCCTGAGTTGGCGGCCGACAAGAATTTTGAGTTGAAGACCGGATTGGTGGTCCTTATGCAACAAGATCCTTTTCATGGGAATCCCCATGAAAATCCCAACTACCACATCCAGCTCTTCCTATCAAAGTGCGCCACCTTCCAGATGCCGGGCGTCACCCTAGATGCCATCAGACTGCGCCTCTTCCCCTTCACACTAAAGGACAAAGCTCTTTATTGGTTGAGGACGCAAGCTGAAGGAGTCTTCACCACGTGGGATGAGTTGGCGAGCGCCTTTATCGACAAGTTCTATCCGCCCTCCAAGACGGTGAAGATTAGGAGTGCTCTCATGTCCTTCAAGCAAGGACCTCAAGAGACACTCTACGAGGCATGGGAGCGCTTCAAAGACCTACAGCATCAGTGCCCCCACCATAGCATTGAAGATTGGGACCTCGTCCATAGCTTCTACAATGGTCTCCAACCGGGGACCAAGCAGATTATTGATGCCACGGCAAATGGGGCCATCCTATCGAAGACTCCAGACGAAGCTACGGCCTTACTTGAGGAGATGGCCTCGAACAATCAACAGTGGGGCGACGAGCAAGGACACTCTTCGTCCTCCTTGAAGCCATCTAGCATCTATGAGGCCAAAGCTGTGGCGGAGCTGACAAACAAGTTCGATTCTCTCCACAAGGTGGTGGAGAGACGGGAGAAATATATCACGGAGCCCCAAGGAGCCCCTTCCACATCCACACCAACAAGTCAAATGTGCGATTGGCAAGACCAATCACAAGCTATGTATTTGGGAGGAGAACAAGGAGAGGGATCTTTGGAGCAAGTTCAATACGTCGCGGGGAACTAAGGATATTGGGCCAATTCGGCCGCTAGAAACCATCGCGGTTTCTCCTATGCAAACAATGATGGAGCATTGAACCCCCCGCAACAACTACCTCACCAAGCTCGACAACAACAACAACAACAACATTATCCACCGAGGGGGCCTCCGCAACAAAACTACCCACCAAGGCAACAAGTGGGACCCTATAGGCCGCCCGGATACAATCAAGGGTGGAGAAATCCAAACCCTCCACAAGCTCAACAACGTTCCGATTTTGAAGCTAGAGTGGAGGAGTTTATGGTCGAGCAGAAGAAGACTAATGCTTCCTTGAAGGCGGGCCAAGATTCCCTTGCAACCGTTGTGGGCCAAATCTCGGAGCAACTTGCGTTGCTCAATCGAAATAGTCAACAGTTGCCGGCTCAACCCGAGCAAAATCCACGGGGCACCACCGGACATATCAACGCCGTGGTTGCAGTTACTACGAGAGGCGGGAAGGATACCACCCCCGTCATAATTCCAACCAAGGAGCCCGTGGTGGAGAGAGTAGAGCCAAGTGAGCCGGTCATTGAAGTTGAGAGAGAGAAAGAGCTGCAAGGGGAAGAAAAGTCCAGAGCGGAGCAGCTGATTGAAGAGAGGTGTTTTATGTCACCGATCCCATTCCCTCAGAGGCTTGCTAGAGCAAAGATGGAGAAGCGACTAGCCAAGTTTCTCGAATATTTGAGAGGGGTAAGCCTCAATATTCCTTTCCTCGACGCTATCGTGGAGATCCTGACATACGCCAAGTTCTTAAAGGATTTGATTACTGGAAGAAAGAGGAAGGAGAAAATAATGCTCGCTGAGGAGGGGACTTGGTTCACCAAAAGAGAGAAGGAGCCCGCCAAATTCAAAGACCTGGGGAGTTTCCGAATTCCTTGCACCTTAGGCGGCGTCCCTCTACAAAAGGCGTTAGTAGACTTAGGGGCTAGTGTTAGCCTCATGCCTCTCTCCATGTTCCGAAGACTAAACACCGGCACAGAATTGAAGCCTACCAACATGCGGATACAACTAGCAGATGGTCGGATCACAAGGCCGGTAGGGATCACAGAGGACATCCCGTTACAAGTCCCGGGAGGCATATGTTTACCATGCAACTTTGTGATCATGGATGTCAAGGAGGAGAGCGATACGTCGCTAATACTTGGACGCACATTCCTCGCCACCGCCGGTGTCATTGTCGACGTACGTGAAGGGACTCTAACATTGAACGTCGGCAACATCGAGGTGGAGCTTCATATACCCAAGGCAATGAAACACATGCCTTATCATGAGGAGCTGGACTATATGGACCTCCTTCACGAGGTCATTGAGGAGGCGATCCCCCATTCCATCGGCGCACTATTTAAGGATGATTTTAAGGAAGGGCCGGACTTGGGCCAAGAAGAAAAGACGAAGCACTCCCCGATCTCTCCATGGAAATTGATGAAGGCGACGTTGATGTCGCAAGAATACGAGAGCTCTGCAAGCTCTCAAAGATGAGGACTCCGAAGAAAGCTCCACCGATACGAAAATCGGTGTCACCGGTGAAGCCGAGGCCTGGAGCAAGCACTAGCTTGGGGGAGCCACCCCCCAACAATACCCGAGACGAAGGAGCACTGAGGAAGAACACGCCGCCACAACATCCAAATCCGAGCGTTCTTCCTGATAAATTCGACGGGTGCATCTCATATGCACTCAATATCCCGCATTAAATTGAAAATCCAAGGGGGTCGAGCTCAAGACCTTAAACGAGCACTTGTCGGGAGACAACCCGACGGTTATCGCTTTATTTTTACTTTGTTCTTTATTTTTGTTTTAGAGATTATTAGTTTTTTGAGTCGTTTGCCTGAAAAATTCGTGATAACGGGTCCTATTTTTCTTTGACAGGAGAGGAGAAAGGGATATCTATCATTAGGAGGATGAACAAGGCGGCAAAGAGCACTCCAGGGATGCGCTCGATGCTTAGGAGAAGGAAGAAATCAACTGGAGGAAGAAAAACAGAGATTAGAGCCCAAACGGAGCCAAACAGCAGAAAACAGGGGTCACTCGGCCGAGTAGAATATCCACTCGGCCGAGTACATAAGTTCGTCCGCCCGAGCGGCGCACAAACAAGGGAAGTATGCTGTACCCAACTCTCTGTTTCTTTTCTTGATTTCAGTATAATTGCCACTCGGACGATTATATATCTTCACTCGGCCGAGTGAAACTGATACGCTCCTAGGGCGAGAACTGCCGAGTAGCTTGTGCCACTCGACCGAATGGACTTTTTCCACTCGGCCGAGGGTGGCAAGCCACTCGGCCGAGTCGTAAGCGGGGAGGAATTTTCAAAATATTTCCATTACGATCACTCGACCGAGCGACTTAGTCACTCGGTCGAGTCGTAACTTTTCCTATAAAATTCGCTGCGGTCTCGGCGCGAATTACGAAGCGACAATTTTTAATCACCCGAGCCGCGCCCCCTTTCTCTCCCGAGAGCTGCGACCGCCGAACCCTACTCGCCCGAATCGCCCTGCCCGCCGCCGTGCTCGGCCGACCACCGCCGGCCGACGCCGCCGCCCCTCCGCCCGAGTCACCGCCGGCGATCTCACCGCCGGCCGAGCTCCGGTAGCCCCTTTTCGCCCGATTTTCTCCTATTTCTTGTATTTTTTGACGATCCATGTGATAATCGAACCCCTAAACCAAATTAAATTCAAAATTTATCTATTATACCCCTAACCCCCCCATACATTTTGAATATTACTCGCTGATATCTTCGTTTGATGTGCATGCTATATTGGGGAGCCTAGGGGAGCTTCCGGGGAGCGTTTTTTGGCTTCGTGGAGGCGGCGTCTTCGCACGCATCCACTATTTTGCTCTCGCGGCGTGTTACGGTATACTCGTTCCACTTATTTTCGCAAGCCATGTTTTTTCTATTTTTGGTGAGCACCCGGGGCCCACATGCCGCCCCGGACACGGCCACGCACCAGGAGAGCTTCCGCCAAGCGGAAGCGGCCGGATGAGCCCGGCCCCTCCCACGAGATGGAGGACTCTCCTCCGCCTACACCACCTCACCCCGCACAACCACAGCCTGTAGACCCCGTTCACCCCGCACAGCCACAGCCTGCAGTCCCCGTTCACCCCACACAGCCACCCCCAGTCGACCCACTGCCACCACCAGCTCCGCTTGTCGGGCCGCTGGGCATTACGTTCCGAGACGACGCACATCGCGTCGCTTTTGAGCGTATCGCCCAGCGCTCTATAGTGCCCTCCAGGTTCGCACACCTTGCAGACCTAGGACGCCTGGGGGTACTTGAGGGGATGCTCACGTTGTATGACAACGTGGGTTGGCGAGATTTTTTCCAAGTGTCGGCGGACACCTTCGTCCGTCCGACACTTGAGGTGATGAGTTCTATAGCCCGGACCGACGAGGGATGCTCGTTTAGGTTTATGGACCGAGAGTGCCAGGTCACTCTCGGTATGATGAGAGCATTCTTTTCGTGGCCCGATATCCCCGGGGCCGACTGTGGCTACGCACCCACTCATATCCCCCAGCTTCCTTCGATTCCCACGCTTTCTGGGCCCAGATCACGGGTTTACCAGCCGCCTTTGACCCTAGTAGGGCCAAGGCCTCAGCCATCGTCCACCCCTGCCTCCGCATAGCTCAGCGCCTTTTGGCGACTACTTTTTTGGCGAGGTATGAGCCTGGGACGATGTCCATGCCAGAGCTTTATATGCTCTATGCGATGATGCGCCCTAGAGTTCTAGCTAGGGGGAGTGACGAGTTGGTCCCCGCCATCGTGATTGATATCGCGAGCTGGTTTTTGGACCGCATCATCGTATCGGTGGGTGCTCGCTCACCGATATGTTACGGCGGTCTGATCACCCTGCTCGCCCTGATGACCGGTGAGGACCTACCGACTGATTTACGTCGTTCTCCGGGCCCCAATTCACTGTCTATAGACGTCATGGCCCGGATGAAGATGCTTCGTCCGCACGGCCAGCGGCACTGGGTATGGTTGCACGGTCCGTATGGTGCTGACTGCATGATCCTTCTGAGCCCCGCTCGGACACACTTAGGACCAGCATACGACGACTGGCTTCCGGCGATGGATCTCCTGATCCCCACCGCCTACGTGCTTGAGGCCGAGGGAGCTGAGCCTGCACCACCTGCACACCCTATGTCGCCAGCTAACCCCATGGCCCCTCACCATATCCCTGAGATTTCTGCTGCTCCTGACACCACTGTCCACACTTCTGACGGTGTCGGGAGTACACTTTCTGAGACCACCTCCACTACCACCACGCCAACCACCACTCCCACCACAGCTGGCCCTCTGTCCGTTGAGCCCCTTTGCTCCGCACTACCCGAGCGCCCACCTACTTTTGTTGAGAGCGGAGAACCTTCTTCCTTCGCCGCAGTCGTAGGGTCACTATCCACTCTGCGCACCACTGGGGTTCCGCTTTTTTGGACCCCGCACTTCCTCCCCAGCAGTAGACCTTCCTGACCCCACTACGGTCGTACTTTCTGAGAGTGTCGTGACGTCTGTTCCCACGTCTGTGTCACTGACCTCTCTTTCCGCCTCGTCGCCACTTTTATATTCCACTTCTGCTACTGCTGCTTCCACCTCACACCAGCATGCGCCCCAGCCTCGCACTGAGGCTGGGCCCCCACTTGTGAGCACAGCACCCTTCCTCCACATGCCTGCTGAGCCCATCCACTACACCACCTGAGTCCGCCAGCCCCGTCCTGCACAGCACAGACACGTGCGTCCCTCTGCACCACCTCCCCCCCGACACTGTACTTCAGAGCATTCGTGCTCTTGAGGGGGCGGTGAGTGGCCTCAGAGGTGACCTCCGGACCCTGTCTGCCACCGTCACTGCTATGGCCAGCTGCTTCGACCTACTTTCGGGCATTCACTATTGCCTCACTCAGATTCTCGAGCGGCTTCCTCGCGTACCGACCCAACCCACACCCACCCAGCAGGTACCCACACCCACTCCTACACCCACCCAGCCTGCTCCTACACCCACACCCACACTCCCACCTACCCAGCAGACTGTTCCCCAGCCACCACCACCTCCACCTCCGCCTCAGGACGGAGACGGCGCAGCACCACCCTCTTAGGCACCCTTGATGCCATTGATCTTTTTTTTGCCGTCATGCTGCCCGTCTCTGCTTGGTCCTGATGATTTTTACCCACCCCCTCCCCTCACTGTTTTGGGTCCACATTTTGATCATATCTATCTTTATCATTTTTGGGAGAGAGGGAGAGACTTTTTGGTGTGACACTCTTATATCTGATTCACTCCTATATCTACATGCATCATGTCCGCATCATATTTTCATTTTGTTATTTTTATTTCTTTTTCATCATGCATGCATCCTCACCTACCCCTCACATTACACGTCTCTCGGTGTGCCACACTTCGCATATTGAGGACACTGTGCACTTTAGCTTGGGGGAGTGAGTTCTCATGCTTTTCGATTTACCACCTTTATTTTTAGTTTTTTCACGCCATTTTCCGCATTTGCACGCATTTTTCATCACTTTTCTTTTTTTTTTCTTTCTTTTTTTTTCTTTCTTTTACCATGCATCACGTTTTTCTCAATTTCTTCGTGTGCCGCATTGTAAATAGTTTTATTTTCCCTTTTTATCTTTATTTCTTTCATCTCATGCTAGAGATGATTTTTTCTGTGATGATGATGACGTGGAGTTAGCTTTCTCTATATGCATGCTATATTTGTCATGTCTTAGCTTTTATTTCTGATATCATATGATGTGATCTGCCTTGCATTTAGAGATAGTAACCCACACTTTTTCCGTATGAAAATGGATGAAATTCTATTATTAGCTGAGTCTGAATATTCATATGTATGCTATCGTAGAAAACACACCAAGATTCACGCATTGAATGCTTATATCTGGAGTACCGTTTTCTTTTCCTATATCACTTCTATTTGCATGATTTGTACACTTCACTTCAGGATGATTGAATGATGTTAGCTATGATAAATCTGGATTAGTTTGCTTTTTTGTGATCGAAACTGAGTAGATTAAATTACCCTGTTGAAGTTGTCGTGCACGTCATATAGAGTGAACTGAGAGATACATTTATTTCTTTCTCCACATATCTTGAACAGTAATTCTCTATTTTAAAATCATTGGTGAATCTCCCCTTAGCGATTCTAATATTTGGCATTTCCCCCGTTATTAAATTCCTAGCTCCAAATTTCCCAAAACCAAACAGAAAAAGAAAAATTCTTGTATATCCTTCTCTCTCTTTTGATTTGGGATCATTTGTGTATATATGCTATTAAAAAAAGAAAAAAAAGAGAAAAGAAAGAAAAGAAAAGAAAAAGATTTGAGAAAAAGAAAAGAAAGAGAAAAGAATCTCAATAAACGATCCCATCTCATACACTTTCTCTCTTTCTTCTCTCTCTTCTTGTTTTTATTTTTATTTTCTTTTACATTTGGAGCTTCAAAAGAAATGGGGAATGTAAATATAGTTTTGTATATGCCACCACGCTTATAGATAAGCTTGGGGGAGAGAATCCAATGATGTGTGAGAGAGTGACTACCTGACGGTGCATGACAACCTAGGCTAAGTAATATTCTATACTTGGTGAGATTGTTTTAGCTTCACGAAATCCAGAAATCTACGCCTAGCATTCACTTCATGAAATCCACGCTTTTCTATTCTTCCTACTCTATTGTGTGATATCCTCTATACTCCTCATAGAAAGCATTCAATTGAAAAGTGTGTGATCTGCGATATTGTATACCGCTTTAAATGATTCAGACGATGTTAATCTTAGAATTATTCCATTTTTCATGCTATATCGATATTCTTGGGTTTTCTATCTCTATTTGCACCATTATACTACGATATCGAAATAAAAATCTTTGACATGTGTTTTACATTCGATGCATGCTATATGAGTAAGCAAAACCCACGTCCTGAGAAAAATGATCTAGCAGCTTCCCTCTTCGCTTTCTTCTTTCTTCTTCGTTTTTCATTTTCCGTTTTTTCCATCGTTTTCATTTTCTGAATCCACCGAGTTCGCCTTTTACTTATCTTCCTCGAGGACGAGTAAGAGGTAAGCTTGGGGAATTTTGATCACTCCGTATTTTACACCTTTTTCCCGCATGTTTGCATGCCATTTAGATCGCTCAAATCATGTTTTTCATGATTTATCGACAATATTGCGATACTTTTCACGATTTGTTGTTTTTGTCGTATTTCAGGAGATTTGGAGCGATTTGGAGAGATTCCGAGATACACCCACTCCGGAGTGTCACCGACGACTTCCCTGAGGGGTATTTTGATATTGGAGAGGAGCGGAAGAAGAAAGAACGTCGTAGGAGCGACGAGGAGGCAAGAACATTCAGATTGAGCATTTTTAGCATCTCACTCGGCCGAGTGAAGGAGTCACTCGGCCGAGCATCGAGACCCCGCTCGGCCGGCCAGATCAGACACGCAACAAAGCTAATATCAGCGTGCACTCGGCCGAGCATTAGAAGCCCACTCGGCCGAGTGACGTATCCTGTCCGCCCAAGTGGCACTTAGACGACGGCCATCAAAAACTCCCAAGTTACTGTCTTTCGTCAGTCTGAGATCAGATGCCCCACTCGGCCGAGTGGCAATTGCCGTCCGCCCGAGTGAACAAAGCCTATCGGCCGAGTGACGACAACTCACTCGGCCGAGTGACCCCCAAAGTGAAAACCCCCAAGACCCCGGACTTACTGTAAATTCTCAGGGTCTCTCACTCGGCCGAGTGACCTTTGTCACTCGGCCGAGTGAGCCGCGTGCCTGTAGCGGAAAACACGATTTTGAAGAGGCGCAGGGGCATTTTGGTCACGGATTTTTGGGTAGTTTTGGGGGGTATTTAACACCAGATTCTAACCTAGTTTGGGGAGCTTTTCTATTGCTTTTGGCAGCCTTTTTTAAGATTAGATTTTTTAGAGTTTAATTCTTGTGATTGGAGAGGAGAGAAAAGTGCTATTTTGTTGGATTCTTGGAAAGCTACATTGGTTTGTCTTATTCTCTATTAAAAATCCTATTTTTATTGCTATTTTGAATATTGCTATGAATTCCATTGTTGTTTCTATTGATTATTCTTCCATTAGCAATATGATTTGTGAGTAGTTTTAACGTCTTGGGGCGTGGGGAGGAACCCTACGAGCCCAATTTCCGATTTGCGACGATTTGGTAGAACTATTGCTAGAATTGATTAGGGTTAGTTTGGGATTGATATAACACGGATAGCTAGGTGTTCATATCGTTTGGGATTTGCAAGAGATTGGATCCCAAATCGATAGGAAACCCTAGAAATCCGAATTGGGTTGAAATTGAGTTTCCGTAGTGTCGGTTTGCAAGAGATTGGACCGATACTAGGATTCTCGGTTGCAATTCTATACCGATACCCATTTGCAAGAGATTGGACGGGTAGGAGCTATCCCAACCTAGGTCGTACCCCGAGTTTGCATGAGAGTGGGCTCGGGATGCGATTGAACGATGACGTTGATCCTAATTCTAGCTTGCCTAGGCTAGGGTTTGCAAGAGATTGGACCCGAGCCTAGGTTTTTTATAGACCGGCAATAGCACGAGAGCGTGAGCTAGGTTTTACATTCAGATGCAACTAGTTCACCCGACATTCTACCCTAGCAATTGTCAAACTGATGAATCACAATGACGAGATACGGTGAGTAGCAGGGATTCCCTATTCCCTAGGCGTCTTTATTTGATTTTATATCTCTTTACATTGTTTGACGATTGTGATAACATCGCCGAAAGGAAATTTCCTACTTTTCTGTCCCTATAGCCAAGTTGTTCGGAGAAGGCACTATCATACGTCATCCCTGTGTTCGATACCCGCTCGCCGCTACACCGTGCGCTTGCGGTAAAACTACACGGTCGCTCTTTAGGGTGTACGCCCGGGCGCGATCACCTATCCACCCACAGCCACTTCCAGTCGATCCCGTTCATGCACAGCCACCACCGGCTCCGGTTGTCAGGCCGCTGGGGATTACATTCAGAAACGACGCACACCGCGTCCGATTTGAGCGTATCGCCCAGCGCCCGATAGTATCCTCCAAGTTCGCCTATTTAGCTAACCTAGACCGCCTAGGGGTACTCGAGGGGATGCTCATGTTGTACGACAACGTGGGTTGGTGAAATTTTCTTTCTGTGTCGGCGGATACCTACGTCCGTCCGACACTCGAGGTACTCAGCTCGATCGCCTGGACCAATGAGGGATGGTCCTTTAGACTCATGGATCGAGAGTGTCGGATCACTCTTGATATGCTTAGAGCATTCTTTCAGTGGCCCGCAGTCCCCACACCCGACCGAGCCTACGCCCCCACACACATCCCTTCCCCATCTTTCGATTCCCACGCCTTTTGGGCCAGGATCACGGGTTTACCACATGCCTTTGACCCCAGTCGGGCCAAGGCCTCGGCCATAGTCCACCCCTGCCTCCTCATAGCACAGCGCCTTATGGCGACCACTTTTCTAGCGAGGTACGAGCCTGGGACGATGTTTACACCTGAGCTCTATATGCTCTACGTGATGACTCGCCCCAGAGTTCTGGATAGGGATGGTGTTGTGATGGTCCCCGCCGTTGAGATTGATGTCGCTAGCTGGTTTTTGGACCGCATCATCGTATCGGTGGGCGCTCGCTCCCCGATATGTTGCGGCGGCCTGATCACCCTGCTAGCCCTGATGACCGGCGAGGACCTTCCAGCCGACCTGCGTCGACCTTCGGGCCCCACTTCACTTTCGATAGACGTTATGGCCCGGATGAAGATGCTTCGTCCGAACGGCCAGCGGCACTGGGTATGGTTGCACGGTCCCTTCGGTGTTGACTACATGATCCTCCCGAGCCTCGCTCGGACACACATAGGACCAGCACACGAGGACTGGCTTCCGGCGATGGATCTCCTGATCCCCGCAGCCTACGTGCTCGAGGCGGAGGAGGCTGAGCAGGCACACCCTGCACCTGTTGACCCTGTGATTCCTCAGCTAGAGCCTGCACTTTCTGCCGCTCCTGACACCTCTGTCCACACTTCTGCCGGTGTCAGGAGTACACTTGCTGAGCCGTCCTCCACGCCCACCACGTCTACCACCACCCCCACCACTGATGTGCCCCTGTCGGTTGAGCCACTCACCTCTCTGCTACCCGAGCGTCCACCCACCATACTTGAGAGTGGCGAGTCTTCCTTCGCTTCCGTCGTGGAGACCCTATCCACTTTGATCTCTGCTGGGGTTTCGCCTTTTGTTCCCCACACTTCCTCTCAAGCGGTCGACCCTTTGGTCTCCACCGTAGCTGTCCTATCTGAGAGTGTCGTGACGTCTGTTCCCACGTCTGTGTCACTAACCTCTCTTGCTGCCTCATCACCGATTTTGTCTTCCACTTCAACTGCTGCTGCTTCCACCTCACACCAGCCTGCGTCCCAGCCTCGCACTGAGGCTGGGCATCCACTTGTGAGCACAGCCCCCTTTCCACCCATGCATGCTGTCCCGATCACCTACACTGCCCGTATCAGACAGCCCCGACCTGCTCAGCCTAGACCTGTCCGTCCCTCCACTCCACCACCCCATGACGCCTTAGTTCAGAGCGTTCGTGCTCTCGAGGGGGCGATGAGTGGACTCAGGGGCGATTTTAGGGCTCTTTCTTCCACAGTCACCGCCATGCAGCACCGCCTCGAGCTACTTCCCGGCATTCACTTTTGCCTGACCCAGATTCTCGAGCGACTGCCACGACCACCACCCACCCAACAGACTGTTCCACGACCACCACCCCCACCACCACCCACCCAGCAGACTGTTACCCAGCCACCACCACCTCCACCTCCACCTCAGGACGGAGATGGCGCAGCACCACCAGCTTAGGCACACCCTTGATGACATTGATATTTTTTTGCCTTTATGCTGCCCATTCTCTGCTTGGTCCTGATGATTTTTGCCCACCCCTCCCCCATCACTATTTTTGTCCACATTTTGATCATATCATTCTATATCCTTTTTCGAGAGTGAGGGAGAGTATTTTTGGTGACACACACATATCTGCATCACTCTTATCCTTGCATGCATCACATCCGAATCATATTTTTCATTTTGTTATTTTTATTTCTTTTTATCATGCATGCATACCCCCCACCCATTACCCGTCTCTCAGTGTGCCACACTTCGCACATTGAGGACACTGTGCACTTTAGCTTGGGGGAGTGAGTTCTCACGCTTTTTTGCTTTTATCACCTTTTATTTTTAGTTTTTTCACGTTTTTCCACTTTTGCACCCATTTTTCATCACGTTTTTTCTTTTTTACCATGCATCACGTTTTTTCTTATTTTCCTTGTGTGCTGCATTGTAAATATCCTTGTTTTTCGTTTATCTTTATTTCTTTCATCTTTTGCTAGAGATGACTTTTCTGTGATGATGATGACGTGGTGTTAGCTTTTCTCTATATGCATGCTATATTTGTCGTGTCCTAGCCTTTTATTTCTGATATCATATGATATGTTCTGCCTTGCATTTAGAAATGGTAACCCACTCTCTTTTGCTGTATGAAAATGGATGAAAATCTATTATTAGCTGATGTCTGATGATTCATATGTATGCTATCGTAGAAAACACACTAAGATTCACGCATTGATGCTTATATCTGGAGTATTGCTTTCTTTTCTCATATCACTTCTTATTGCATGATTTGTACGCTTCACTTCAGGTTGATTGAATGTCTGCTAGCATTGATAAATCTGGATTAGTTTACTTTTTGAGATCAAACTAAGTAGATTAGATTACCCTGCTGAAGTTGTCATGCACGTCCTATAGAGTGAATTGAGAGATACATTTGTTTCTTCCTCCACATATCTTGAACGTAATTTCTCTACTTTAAATTCATTGGTGAATCTCCCCTTAGCGACTCTATTATTGGCATTCCCCCGTTATTATATCACATGCTCCAAATTCCCCAAACCCAAAGAAAAAAAATACTTGTATATCCTTCTCTTTGATTTGGGATCGATTGTGAAAAAAAAAGAAAAAGATTTGAGAATAAGAAAAGAAAAGAGAAAAGAAGTTCGAAAACGATCCCATCTCATATACTTTCTCTCTTTCTTCCTTCTTTTGCTTTTATTTTTGTTTTCTTTGATTTTTGGAGCTTCATAAGAAACGGGGATGTAAATATTGTTTTGTGTATGCCACCACGCTTATAGATAAGCTTGGGGGAGAGAATCCAATGATGTGTGAGAGAGTGACTACCTGACGGTGCATGACAACCTAGGCTAAGTAATATTTTATACTCGGTGAGATTGCTAAAGTTTTACGAAATCCAGAAATCTGCGCTTAGCATTCATTTCATGAAAACCACACTTTTTCTATTCTTACTACTCTATCTTGTGATATCTCTTATACTCCCTATGGAAAGCATTCATTGAAAAGTGTGTGATCTACGATATTGTATACCGCTTTAGATGCTTCAGACGATGTTAATATTAGAATTATTCCATTTTTCGTGCTATATCGATATTCTTGGGTTTTCTATTCCAAATGCACCATTATACTATGATATCAAAATAAAAGTCTTTGACACGTGGTTTATATTCGATGCATGCTATATGAGTAAGCAAAACCCACGTCCTGAGAAAAATGATCTAGCAACTTCCCTCTTCCTTTTCTATTTTTTTTTTCATTTTCCATTTTCCGCCTTTCCATCGTTTTTATTTTATCTTTATCCGCCGGGTTCGCTTTTTACTCATCTTCCTCGAGGACGAGTAAGAGGTAAGCTTTGGGGATTTTGATCACTCCGTATTTTACACCTTTTTTCTGCATGTTCGCATGCCATTTAGATCGCTCAAATCGTGTTTTTCACGTTTATTCGACAATATTGCGATGCTTTTTACGATTTGTTGTTTTTGTCGTATTTCAGGAGATTTGGAGCGATTTGGAGTGATTCTGAGATGCACCCACTCTGGAGTGTCACCGACGACTCTCTTGAGGGGTATTTTGCGATTGGAGAGGAGTGGAAGAAGAAAGAACGTCGTAGGAGCGACGAGGAGGCAAAAACATGAAGAATGGGCATTTTCAGCATGCCACTCAGCCGAGTGATGGAGTCACTCGGCCGAGCATACAGCCCGCTCAGCCGGCCAGATCGGACACGCAACAGAGCCAATATCAGCGTGCACTCGGCCGAGCATCGCCATACCACTCGGCCGAGCACCGAGACACCACTCGCCCGAGTGGAGCCAAGACGACGACATCAAAAATGTCCAACTCTCTGGAATCCGTCAGTCAGCCCCGATGACCGACTCGGCCGAGTGACGAACGACCGTCCGCCCGAGTGAAGAAAAGTCACTCGGCCGAGTGACTCCCGAGGAGAGGACCCCCATGACCCCCAACTCTCTGGAATCTGACAGGGTCTATCACTCGGCCGAGTGACATTTGTCACTCAGCCGAGTGAGCCGCGCTGCCTGTAGCGTAAACTGCGATTTTGAGGCTGCGCAGGGGCATTTTCGTCAGGATTTTTTGGGCGATTTTGGGGGGTATTTAACCCCAGTTTTTAACCTAGTTTGGAGAGCTTTTTCAGAACTTTTTGCAGCCTTTTTAGGGATTAGATTTAGCTTTTAGAGAGGAGAGAAAAGTGATATTTTTGTTGGATGCTATCTTGTTCTTCATTGGTTTGTCTCTCTCTCCCTCAAAAACTCCATTTTATTGATATTTTGAATATTGCAATGAATTCTATTGATTTTATTATTGAATTTCCATTGAATTGCATTATGAATTGTGAGTAGTTCTATCGTCTTAGGGCGTAGGAATGAACCCTACGAGCCCAATTTCAAATTTGTGATGAATTGGTGAAATTATTGCTAGGATTGATTAGGGTTAGTTTGTGATTAATTTAATATGAATAGCTAGGGATTCATACCGATTGGGATTTGCAAGAGATTGGATCCCAACTCGATAGGAAGCCCTAGATATTTGAATTGGGTTGCAATTGGATTTCTCCGGAATCGGTTTGCAAGAGATTGGACCGAAACTAGGGTTTTCGATTGTAATTATATACCAATACCCGTTTGCAAGAGATTGGACGGGTAGGAACTATCCCAACCTAGGTCGTAGCTCGAGTTTGCACGAGAGTGGGCTCGAGATACGATTGAACGATGATGTTGTTCTTCACGCTAGTTTGCCTAGGTTAGGGTTTGCAAGAGATTGGACCCTACCCTAGGTTGGCTATAGACCGGCAATAGCGCGAGAGCGTGAGCTTGGTTATACATTTAGTTGCAACTAGTTCACCCGAATTTCAAGTCTAGCAATTGTTAAACCTATGAGTCACAATGATGAGATACGGCGAGTAGCGGGGATTCCTTACCCCTAGGCGTCTTTATTAATTTGTTACTTCTTTTATACAATTGAACGACTGTGACCGCATTACTGCGAACGTTTCTCGACTTTTCTCATAGCCAGGTGATTGAAGAAGACACTGTTATTAGGCCTCCCTGTGTTCGATACCCGCTCACCGCTACACCGTGCGCTTGCGGTAAGACTACAGTGTCGCCGCTCCGGGACGTGTATCCGGGGCGCGATCAATGATCATTTATGAAATAGTGTCTCACATCTATGTGTTTGGTACAGGAGTGATGTATGGATTTTTGGAGAGGCAAATTGAACTTTAGTTATCAACCATGATAGGGCAAGTATCACAATTAATACCATAGTCTTTAAGCTTGTGTCTCATCCAAAGAACTTGTGCACATGCAAGACCTGTAGCACTATATTCCGCTTCGGTCGTGGACAATGATACAGAATTTTTCTTCTTGAAAAACCAAGACAAGAGAATTTCCTAGAAAATGGCAAGTGCAACTAGTACTCTTCCTACCGGATTTGCATCCAGTAAAATTGGCATCACTATATGAGATTAACTCATATGTGATAGATTTAGGATAAAGTAATCCATAATCTAAAGTTTGATTGAAATAACGAAATATTCGTTTAACCGCAATCAAATGTGATTTCTTAGGTGGCACAAATATTCGTTTAACCACACACAAACATACGAAAAACACGATATCGGGCCTAATTGCGGTTAAATAAAGTAGACTACCAATCATACCTCGATATAGAAGAATGTCTATATCTTTTCCGTTTTCATCCTTGTGAAGATGTGTAGTTGTACTCATAGGAGTTCTTTTGCTTAAAGACGATTCCATCCCAAATCGCTTGATTAGCTCCCAGGTGTACTTTGTTTGATGGATGAAGATTTCATCCTTCAATTTCCGAATTTGAAGTCCTATAAAATAGTTGAGCTCACCCATATGGCTCATCTAAAATTCATCATTCATACACTTGGCAAAGATCATAGTTAGTAGATCCAAAAATTATGTCCACTACATAAACTTGAATAAGAAGAATGTCATTTTCATCGTACTTGGTAAAAAGAGTAGAATCAACTTCACCCATTTTAATTTCCAAATCCAAAAGAAAGTTTTTAAGGCAATTATACCAAGCTCTAGGAGCTTGTCTCAACCCATATAAAGCTTTCGTAAGTTTAAAAACATAGTTTGGAAAATTTTCAAGAATAAATCCGGGAGGTTTAGAAACATAAAATTCTTCATTAACAATACCATTTAAAATTCACTTTTAACATCTATTTGGTATACTTTGAAATTTTTATGAAATGCAAAAGATAATAATAATCTAATTGCTTCTACTCTAGCTACTGGAGCAAAAGATTCTTCGAAATCAGTACCTTCTTCTTGCCTGTAGCCTTGAGCTACTAACTTTGCTTTATTCCTTGTGATGACTTCGTTCTCATCCATCTTGTTCTTGAAGATTCACTTAGTCCCAATAACTCGATGTCCACTTGGTAGAGGAACTTGCTTTGAAACTTCATTCCTTTCGAATTAAATGAGTTCCTCTTCCATTGCCACGATCCAAGAGTTATCATCACATGCTTCTTGAATGTTCTTTGGCTCAATTGAGGAGACAAAGGTGTAATGAGTGAATTCTTCAACCCTTGATGTTGTCTGGACACCCACTCTAATATCTCCAATAATTTGGTCATGTGGGTGGTCACGAACGTTTGGGTACGCTTTGGGTACACTTGGATCACTAGTAAAAATCTCAACATCTTCATTAGTATTGTTAGTCTCAATAACATCATCAAGTTTAACATTATTACTAGAATCACACAAAACATCTATACTATCATCATCAATATGAGGTACATCAAAATCATCATTAAATGAAACATGAAGTGTTCTTGTTGTATATCCGGTATGCTTTGCTACGTGTAGAGTATCCAACAAAAATCCCTTCATCGGACCTTGGATCAAATTTATCTAAATTACCATACGAGTTCTTAATAAATCATTTTGAACCAAAAACACGAAAATATTTTACTTGTGGCTTTTTGTCATAAAATAATTCAAAACAAGTTTTGTTCGTACGGGGCCTCATTATGATCCTATGGAGCACATAACATGCAGTGTGAACCACTTCTGACCAAAATTGAAATCCAAGATAACTATCATGGAGCATTGTGCATGCACACTCACTAAGTGTCATATTCTTTCTCTCGAACAACACCATTTTGTGGTGGTGTGCAAGGAAATGAAAAGTTATGAGCAATTCCGTGTTCATTATAAACCTTAGAGAAAAGCTCATTCTCAAATTCCCCTCCATGATCACTATGAATAGTGATAATGGTGGTTACTAAGAGATTTTGTGTTTTCTTTGCAAACTTAGTAAATTCTTCAAAAGCTTCAGTTTAGTAGTTAAGAAATAGAACCAAATAAATCTAGAAAAGTCATCAATAATGACTAATCCATAATGTGCATTACCTTAAGATGTAACTTTAGTAGGACCAAAGAAGTCTAAATGAAGAAGTTCTAGGGGCCTCTTAGAAGTAATGCCATCTTTAAGTTTAAATGACGATTTATGGAGTTTGCCACGTTGACAAAAATCACAAAAACTTTTCTTATTAAAAGAAATATTTGGAAATCCTTTAACTAAATCATGCTTAGATAATTTATAAAGATGTTTGAAATGAACATGTCCAAAACAACAATGCCATAAAAGTTTTTCATTTGTGTGTGCAACTAAACATGGTTCTAGTGATTGTGGCATACTTCAAAAATAAATATCTTTATGGCATGTGCCGAAAAACAAAACACAAGATTTATTATCAATAATACTACACATACACTCTTCAAAATTAACCTTGTAACCTTTGTCGCAAAGTTGACTTATGGAAATGAGGTTATAATTTAAACCATCTACGAGATAAAAGTTTTCAATTAAAGGTTTAGATGGATTACCAACTTTACCAAATCCAATGATGGTTCCCTTTTCATCGCCTCCAAAGGTCATCGTTGCACCGTTCTTAATGCAGATCACTACTAAAAGTAAGGATGGATCTCCTGTCATATGCTTAGAGCAACCACTATTAAGTATCCATCCTTTCTTCTTAGAGCAAATTTTGCGTTTATTGCTCTTTTTCTTTTTCTTGGGTATACATTTTACTATAAGCTCATTGTACGCAAGCTTGTTGGGTCTAAGGGGATTATCCCTTTGGAAACCAAGTCCAAGTGGACTTTGGCTTCCCAACATAATCATCACAATACACCACATCTCTAAAATAGGATTTCACATATGTTTTCCTACCATGTGTGCTAGTGTCATTGGACCCCAAATAGTGTAAGTTTTGGGAGTCCTTTTCTTAGTTGCATGCACATGGGGTTGATTTGTACATGGTGCATGTGGCTTATAAGGATGTGATCTAGCATATGAGAATGGTGGAGGATAAGACATGAGACATATGATGGTCATGTGAAACATATGAAGCATACTTACGATAAGATGCATATGGATGAGCATACATGTGTGGATGTGGTGTATGAGCATATGTATGTGGAGGAGCACATACATGAGCATATATCATGTGTTGGTTAGCACTTGTCCGTGGGTGTGGTGCATAGAAGTCATCATAGTGTCCACACGTGAAGTAGGAGTGTTCCTACGTGGGTGTGTGTTGGTGTATATGAAAGCATGTCCCTTCTTTTGATTTCCATCCATGGTAGGTTTCTTTGCAAAAGAGAGAGTGTGAGAAGTGGTGACTTTCTTGGTAGTATTGCTATCCAAGGTGTTGTGCTCACCACTTGAGGATGCACCGGAGGTTGGCCTCACAAAGTCTATAGTGATACTACTATAGGTGGTGCATGCATTGGAAGCATTTGCCTTGGAATAACCAAGTCCAACTCGATGGTTGGTCGGTAGTTGATTTGAAATCAAATCATCTAATTTTCCTTTCCCTTTGTTGAATCTTTCAACATTGGAGGAAATGAGCTCATATTACTTCTTAAGACAAGAAATGGTAGTGTCCAAGGTGGACACAAGTATGGTGAGCTCGTGCACTTTGGTTTTGAGCGATTCATTCTCAATACCCAAACTCATGTTTTGAGATCAAATATTTTCAATGTCAAGATCATTGCAATCCACAATAGATACATACTCCAATTGAGATTTGAGGGATTCAACCTCATTTCTCAATGACCCATTTTGAGCAAGCAAAATAGCTTTCTCAAGGGTTAGTGATTCAACAATGATGTCATTGTTGGTGATGTGAGGCATGAAAGACATACTAGCAGTTATCTATTTAGATAAAATATATTTAAGCATAAGATTTTGGTACTTTGAAAATACTTGCTCATTTGCAATTCTATGTTCATCCATAATTACCTCGGGTTCTTCACTTTCACTTGAGCTCTTATCAGAGGATGAATCCTCTTGTGCCATGAAACACATGTGTGTACTTTCACCCTTCTCATCCTTGGATTCGCTTGATGAATCTTCGCTCAAGTCATCAAATGTCCATACAATCCTCTTTTTCTTGTTCTTTTTGAACTTGTTGTACTTGTTGTATTTTGGAGCTTTCCAATTGTCCTTGTCAGTCCTTCTTGATGTGTTCCGACTAGTTGCACTTATAACAAAGACTAGAAGAGTTAGTAGAATCAAATTTAGATTTAGAGAGAAATTTACCTTTGCGAAAGAAGCGTTGGAACTTCTTCGCCATGAGCGCCATAGATTCCAAGTCCATCTCATCACCGGACTCATCACTTTTGGATGAAGAAGAAGTGGCTTTGAATGCTACTACTTTCTTCTTTGCCTCCATGGGTTTCATCATTCCCCTTATTTTCAAATAGTTTTTCCTTCTGACTTCATATGATATCAGTGTACCGATGAGGTTCACCACAGTGTAGCTTTGCATGTCATTGACTTCTTTAATCAATATGGTTCTTCTTTCCCATTTCGAAGTCATTGACATGATAATCTTTCTCACCTTTTCTTATTGAGTGTATGTCTTTCTAAGAGCTTTAAGCTCATTGGTGATGTCGGTGAAGCGAGCATACATCATAGAAATTTTGTCATCTTCCTGCATTTGAAACATATCGTTGTTTTGCATGTCAACATATAACTTTGAGAGTTTTACCTTGTTGGTCACTTCAAGAGTAATAATGAGATTATTCCAAATTTGATATACACTCTTGCATGTGCTTATCTTATTGAACTCATCAGGCTCCAAATCACAATGAAGAGCGTTCATTGCCTTGGCGTTATTCACCTCTGCAGAGTTCTCGACGGCTGTCCATTTGTCGTAGTCCTCTTCCATAGGCTCTACGTATTCCTTGTAGAGGGTTCTCCATAGAGAAGCACTCCTAAGAAACGTCGACATCTGGCACTTCCAATAGCCGAAATTTGTGCCATTGAAGCGCGGAGGTCAAATCGTAGATTGGCCTTCAAAAATCGATGAAGTACCGTCTCAATCATGATTGTTATAGGAAGGAGGTGGTGGAACGTTGTTGTTGTTGGATGCCATAGCTTAACCTTCTGCTCTGATACCAATTGTAAGGACCCTGTGCTATAAGAAAAACACTAGAAGTGGGTTGAATAGTGTTTATAAAATTAAAGAGGAACTTACGCCTAAGTAAAATCCTAGCCAACAATAATGCGGAAATAATATGAAACAACAAATTGAACAATGCAAACACAAGATGTTCAAGGGTTCAGATTATCCAAGTCAAACCCGACTTGTTCGCGGTAATCCTACGTCCCTACCACCCGGGATACCATCCAGATACTCAGCTAGAACCCTTACTTGAGATTTCCTTTCAACCCACTTGTAGAAACCCTACAAGTGTAATCAATACAAATATTGATGAACTTGATTCCCACAACTTGGGATCAAGCAAACACTCTCACAAACTGAGAGCAAATCGATATAACGAAAGTTATGAAATATGAAATTACACTTACAAACTCATATACATTGAAGTGTAGAACTTGAAGTAAGGAGTGAGTGGAGTGTGTTGATCCTCTTCCTTGAAGAGAGAATAGCCCTTGCACTTGTCTTAACCAAATCTAGATGATGAAAATTGATTCTAGTTGGAAGACAAGATTATATTTGGAGATTTAGGGCTTTGGAATGAAATGAGAGCTTTGAGTTCCAAGAGAGATTATTGATGTATCCATATTTTACACACATTTAATGCATCATTTCACGCCATTTTAGTCGCTCAAAACTCATATTTGGGATTGTTTATCGTATTATATCACCTTCGAAACTTTATTCTCATTTTCAGGAGTTTTGAGGTGATTTGGAGCAAATTGGAGTTATGCACACATCCGAGACCGCCAGAGCATCCATGGTTTCATCTCCTAGGTGCTTGACTTGGTGGAAGAAAAGAATTGAGGAGAAGAAGGAGAAGAGAAGGAGATAAAGAAGCTCAATGGGTGATTCAGTCTGTTTTCCCAGGCTACTCGGTCGAGTGCATCAGCACTCGACCGAGTTGACACTCAGATCAAAAGAAGAGCTTCAGGAGGATGCGCCCGACTCGACCGAGTAGAGCAGCTACTCGGTCAGACTAACTCGACCCAGCACGAACCAAAAAGTACGATGATTTTGAAGACTTTTCAAGACCTACTGTAGCTCGATCGAGCAGAGCACTACTCGACCGAGTAGCGCATATCAGCCCTAATCTGAAGAAGCCTTAAGTGGAACCACGTATTGATAGGTCCATATTTTACACCTTTTTCAGCATGTTTTCATGCCATTTCGATTGCTCACGATTATTCGACGATATTGCGTTACTTTTCACTATTTCTTATTTTTTGTCGGATTTTAGGAAATATGGAGCAATCGAGAGCAAAAATGAGCTTAAGGGACTTGTACGCGTACTGGAGCATCGCCTATGGCCCTATCAACGAGCTAACGACGTTGGATGATGAGTAGGAGAAGAAGGAGATCAATAGAATCGATGAAAAAGCGAGGAGGAGAAGAGTTAACTCCAGAAACAGGCCACTCGTCCACGTAACACAGCCCACTCAGCCGAGTGAAGAAGCGTACTCGATCGAGTACGACTGATACGAAGAGACCTTGTGTCGCAATGTACTCGTCCGAGTGGTGAATCCCACTTGGTCGAGTAGAGAACTCCACTCGTACGAGTGAGGTCAGAATTTCTGAAGGAAATCAAAGCAGACACTCTGGAATTTTGGGAGTACAGCAGAAGACCCTACTCGGCCGAGTAATGAACCCCACTCGACCGAGTGATGCAGAGTGCCAGAGTGCCCAAATCCTACAACTTCTCTGTTTTTATTCGGATCTGGAACTCGACCGAGTGAGATTTCCACTCTGCCGAGTAATGTCGCCAGCCTGGGTTGGAAACTAGGGTTTTGGGCTGCGCAGGGGCAGTTTTGCCAAGTTTATTTTGACGATTTGGGCATGTATTTTAAGCCCAGTTTTTATCCCAGCTTAGGGAGAGACCATAAAATAGATTTTAGATTAATTCTTATTATAATTCAGCTTTGGAGATTGAAGAACTCAGATCTAGTTTGTCTATTTCTTTTGAATATTTGCATCTTATGAATTTTTTTCTTCTAGATCTAAATTGTGATATGTTTTCTATCACTGATTTTGCTATTTCTTTGATGAATTGTGAGTAGATCCTTTGTTCTAGGGCAAAGGGATGAACCCTATGGAACTAATTTCATATTTGTGATGAATGAATTTTTTTGTTGCTAGAATTGCTAGAAGGTTAGATTGTGATTGATTTATTATGGATAGCTAGGAATTTCCATTGATATAGGGTTTGCAAGAGATTGGGCTCTGATCAATGGGAAGGCCTAGATATTCGATTTAGATTTATAATCGAGATTCACTAGGTTTGGTTTGCAAGAGATTGGACCAAAGCTAGCAATTTTATTATAAGTTTATACCCATATTTGTTTGCAAGAGATTGGACGAATATGAACTATCACAATCTAGATCACAACTCGAGTTTGCACGAGAGTAGGCTCGAGGTGCAATTGGATGGTGATGTCGATATTAATGCTAGTGGCCTAGATTAGGGTTTGCACGAGAGTGGGCTCTGATCTAGGTTGCTATAAACCTGCAATAGCACGAAAGCGTGAGCTTGGTTCTCTATTCTGTTACGACTAGTTCACCTCAATTCAAGTCTTGCAACATTGAGATTCGTGATTCACAGAAATGCATGACGATCCGTAGTGGGGATTCCCTAGCCCTAGACATTTTTATAATATTAAATTGAATTGATTGTTGAACGATTGTGACACCTGCATTCCAAAATCGACTTTTCACCAATAGATTAGTGATTAAGATAGAGTACCGTCATTAGTCCCTCCTAGTATTCGATAAACCGATTACCACTTAACTGTGCGCTTGCAATAAAACTACAATTGTTTTTCGGGTGTATATCCCTGAGCGATCAAGTTTTTGGCGCCGTTGCCAGGGAGGCGACGATATTTTATTTTCTTGACCTAGCTATTTTTTCCTTTTTTTATTCTTATTTCTTATTTTCACTCTTTTATTCCTCTATTGTGCTAACAATTCTATCAAGACTCTCTCTTTTTACCTAGCTATTTTTTACCTAGCTATTTTATTTTCTTTACCTAGCTATTTTTTCCTTTTTTATTCTTTTTGTGCTAACAATTCTATCAAGACTCTCTCTTTTTGTGCATGTACACGAGATCAAAAGCTTCCCATGAAGACATATTATTTGATCCTGAGATCGAGAGGACGACAAGGAAGCTTAGAGCCGAGAGGAGATCTACTATAGAGGAAAATCAAATGGCTACGTCGAAAACACCAAAAAAGCTGGCACAACGTCTGGTTAGGCTTGTCTCCATCCGAGATAGGCTATGGCCCAAGACCACTTCTGCCACCGCTTCTATAGCTATACCGGAGTTGGTGGTCGACAAGAACTTTGAGTTGAAGACGGGACTCGTAGTGTTGATGCAGTACGACACATTCCATGGAAATTCTCAAGAGAACCCACACTACCATTTGCAAATGTTCTTGGCGAAGTGTGCTACTTTCCATATGCTGGCGTGCCAGTAGATGCTATTCGACTACTTCTCTTCCCATTCACTTTGCGTGATAAGGCTCTATATTTGCTAAGGATGCAAGCCGATGGGATCTTCACTACTTGGGATGAGCTAGCGAGTGCATTTGTCAACAAATTCTATCCACCATCCAAGACTGTGAAGATACGAAGCGCCATAATGTCCTTCAAGCATGGCCCTCAGAAGTCTTTATATGAGGTGTGGGAGCGCTTTAAGGATCTCCAACACCAATGCCCCCTCCATAGCATTGAAGAATGGGAGCTAGTGCATAACTTTTACAATGGATTGCAACCGAGCACGAAGCAAATAATTGATGCCACGGCCAATGGAGCTATTTTGGCAAAGACACTGGATGATGATATGGCCTTACTTGAGGAGATGGTCTCGAATAATCAACAATGGGCTGACGAAAGGGGACAAGCTTCGTCATCTTTGAAGCCGACGAGCATCTACGAAGCGAAAGCGGTAGCAGAACTCTCTACCAAATTGATTCTCTTCATAAAGCCGTGAAGAGACTAGAAAAGTTGATAAGCGAGCCATATGGAGCTTACAACGCATCTAAATCCAGAGAAAGCATAAGCGACTTGCAGGATCAAAGCCAAGTTATGTTCGTTGGAGGAAAGCAAGGAGACGGAGCTATGAAGCAAGCTCAATACGTTGCCGGCAATAGCGGTTATTGGGTGAACCAAGCTACTAGGGGTCATCCCGGATTTTTATATGCCAACAATGATGGAGCCTTGACTCCACCACCACAACAGCCACCGCTTCAACAACCACAAGCCCGGCCTCCTCAACAACCACAATATCAACAAAGGCCGTCCCAACAACAAAACTACCCACCAAGGCCACAAGCGGGGCCCTATAGACCCCTGGGATATATTCAAGGATGGAGGGCACCCAACCCCCACAAGCGCCACCAAGGTCGGACTACGAAGCAGGGGTTGAAGAATTCATGGCCAATAAAAAAGAAGATTAACGCAAAATTGTCGGCTCAACAAGAATCCCTCAACACCGTCGTGGCATAATTGTCTGAGCAAATCGCATTGCTCAACAAGGCTAATCAACAATTGTCGGCTCAACCGGAACAAAACCCACGGAGCAACACATGCCATATCAATGTGGTCGTGGCGGTTACTATAAGGGGTGGGATGGACACTACTCCCGCCATGATTCAAGCTAAGGAACCGAGGGAGGAAATTTCGGTTTAGAAGGAGACAATCAATGAAGAGAAGAGCTCAAAGGCAGCGAATGATGATGAAAAATCTGAAGTGGATGAGCCACGAAAGGAGCAAATCTATGTGCCACAGGTACCGTTTCTGCAATGGTTGGCTAAAGAGAAAATTGAGAAGAGGCTAATTAAATTTCTGGAGTACTTGTGGGGAGTGAGCATGAACATTCCATTCTTAGATTCAATCGTCGAAATCCCATCCTATGCAAAGTTCCTCAAGGATTTGATCACGGGAAAGAAGCGAACGGAAAGGTTCATGCTTGTCGAGCAAGGTACGTGGTTCACCAACAAGGAGAAGATACCGACCAAGTTGAAAGATCTCGGTAGTTTTCGAATTCCTTGCACGCTTAGAGGAGTCCCCTACAAAAAGCTTTAGTGGATTTAGGAGCAAGCGTGAGCCTCATGCCCATCACGATGTTCAAGAAACTGAATATATGGACCAACATCAAGGCCACGGACATGAAAATACAACTCGTCGATGGGCGAATTGCTAGGCCGATGGGGATTACTGAAAACATGCCACTGCATGTATCGGGTGGACTTTTCCTGTCGTACGACTTCGTGGTGATGGACATTAGAGAAGAGGGTGATATGTCGCTGATACTTGGGCACCCATTCCTAGCCACTGCCGGAGTAATTGTAGATGTGAGGGAAGGAACCTTGTCCCTCAACGTTGGCAACATAGCTGTTGAGCTCCATATTCTGAAGACGATGAAGCATATGCCTTGGCTAGAGGAAGTGGACTGCGTGGACCTCCTCGAGGAGGTCATAGACAACACCATGCCATTCGCTATTGGAGCCAAGCACGATGACGACTTGAAGAGGTCCAAATTGCCAATGACTGTGAAATGATGGGAGACCCACCGGATCATCTTACGGATGAAGAGAAGAATGACACTGATGTCATTAGGATTAGAGAGCTATGCAAGCTCTCTACGGTGAAGCACATGAGGAAGCACCACCGAGAAATAAATCCTCACCACCGGTCAAGAAGAAGGATGCCAAGAACCCAGGCTTGGGAGAGTCATCCCCCACTACCACCTTTGATGAGGCGCAACCGAGGAAAGCTGACAAAGAGAAACAACTGAACCCAAGCAGCCTTTTCGACAAGTTTGACACGTGCATCTCTTATGCACCGAACACCGAGCACTAATCGCGGATATTAAGGGCTCGAGCTCAAGACCTTAAACGAGCACTTGTCAGGAGGCAACCCGACGGTTCTATCTCAGTTTTTAGTTGAATTTTAATTTCATTTTTGTTTTAGATCTTTGTTAGTGTATAGAGTCACAAGTCTAGAACCTGACAACGGGCTACGGTTTTCATTTCAAGAAAAGGATGATATGAGACCATATGAACGGAGGACAGCCATGGCCATGGAGAGCACTCCAGGGATGCGCTCAAATGCCAAAGGGAGGAAGAAACTGACGGGAGAAAGAAAACAGAAAGTGTCGCAAAAAACAGAGAGTCGGGAGCTGAAAACAGCAGCCCACTTGGCTGAGTGACTTTTTCACTCGGGCGAGTGAAGACACTACTCGACCGAGTAGGGTACTGCATTGGGAACTCGACCGAGTAGGGTACTGCATTGGGAAGTCTCGAAAACCACTCTATGGAAATTATAAGCCACTCGATCGAGTGACTTTGCCACTCGACCGAGTGAATCGGACACATTCAGCACTTAAAATGCTCTGAGTGGCCTATCCACTTGGCCGAGTGACTTCGTCTACTCGGTCGAGTGATAGTTTCTACTCTGTCGAGTCGGAACTTAATTAGAATTTTTTAAAAATATCCTAAACAGCTGCCACTCGGTCGAGTAGTTATCGTCACTCGACCGAGTGACTCGACCGAACTAACCCTATTTAATTCAAACTCAAAGATGCTCAAACCTAAACCCCCAAATTCCATAACTTTCCCCCGACTCGCCCGAGCTCTCCCTTCAATTGCCCGAGCCGCCGCCACCGTGCCCAAATGGCACGACCCTGACATTGCCCGAGCCACTCCGACACTATGCACCTCGCCGCCGGCCGGTGATTGACGTGCGTTTATATTTCATATATTTACGCATGTTTTCTTCCGTGTTTTTCCGTATTTTACCGCCGTCTTATATTCGTTTTCTCGTGTTTTCTTGTTTTCACTTTTCTGTGTTTTCCGTATTTTGCAGGAGTTTACTGGCATAAGGGACATAAAACGACGATATCACAAGTCCCCGGAGCAACGGGAGGAGTCACGCGTGTTCCAGGGGGTCAAACGACGATGATATCATCTTTCAGCCCCTTACCCGATCGGTTGGTCATCTTCAACCGATCGAGTGATGCACGCGTGCACCACCCGGACGCAGCTTGGAGCTCACAAGAAGTCACCCAGTCGGTTCAGTGACCGGTTCAAAAGCCCAAAGTCTCTGGATTTTTATTGTGATTGCCAATCGATCGAGTGACCTTCACCCGATCGGTTCATCTGTAGCCGAATCTCCAGAGCCAAGACACGGTCAGCTCAACCGGCCTCCTCACCCGACGGCACCAAGATCCAACCGGTCACATTCATATGTCAACCGACCGGGTGAAGATGACCAGGTGAAGTCCCGCATTGCGTTGTAAATGAGTGAAGCAGGTCACCCGATCGGTTGACTTGTCAATCGATAGGGTGATATCATTTTCTATATATAGAACCCCTAGGTTTTCCAGAAACGGGAGTTGGTTATTTTTACTGTTTTCTTCATTTTGTGACAGATGTAATTTCCCAGTTTTTGTAAGTTTTTAGATCTTTGTCAAACTTTAGTATTATCTTAATTGCTTTACTACCATTGCATTTCTATCGTTTGATCATGATTTTTACGGTCGATTTCTGTTTAGATCGCTTTTTACTAAATATGTGTGAGTAGTTCCCAAATCTGGGATTTTGGCGGAAACCCCTTCGTGGGCTCTTCCCGATACGTCCATAGGGCTAGGAAATTGATAGGGATTAGGAATCTAATGGTTACGCGGGGTGTTTTATTGTCATCGACGGGAAAAAGACCGCCTTTGACCGTTGGGCCAAGGGGGAATAAACTTGGCGATTGACTCCCTAGCCATAGCTCACGCCCTTAGCGTAGACGCCGAATCCTAGCGCGTGGAAGCAGCAGGATGAGACGTTGGGAGTTATCGTTGCGAGCTTAGTGCTCCCGGAGTCGGTCAGTGTTAATGGACATTGGAGTGCCCACTGACCGAACCCGGGAAGTCAGGTGTATCATGCTGGGCACCGACCGGAATATCGGGCCCATGGGACACCGGTACCACTCTTAGAGGCAACGTCTCACCATTAGACCCTAATTCCGATCGCTATCCTACCCGTAGTTCGTTTCGGCGAGAATCGCATGATAGGGTGGAAACCAAAGTCCCTGGTTTTTCATTTATATTGTCTATACCTTGCATTCCATTTACCGTGACAACCCATCATTCGATCCGGGCTAGCTCGCCCATGGGGTGAATTTGATCCTCTTTGACACAAGCACATCCACGCCTCCCTGAGTTCGACCCCCAAGCCACACTACAACAACGTGCGCTTGCGGTTACAAATATTTAAATCTCACGCCCCCAATCGTATTATTGCACACATCTAGCACGCATAAGCATGGGACGTCAAGCTTTATGGCGCCATTGCCGGGGAGGCAACGTGCTTGTTATTTTAGGATTTCATGAACCCTAGTGTCTAGCTCTCATCCCTACCTCGCGATAATTTTCGCATTCTTCATTTTCCTTTTTATCTTCTTATTTTTATTTTTATTTTTTATCTTATCCGTTTCTATCCCACTTTTCGCTTCACGGGTGTTTGTTGTTTTTCATGCGTAGGAGTTCAAGAAGTATCGACAACTTGATCCCCGTTTATCCAGAGATAAACGCCACCCTAAGGCGTTTGGCCGCCGAGAAGCGAAGATGAGAGGATCCTGAAACCATGGGGGTGAACACCCCACCTCACAAGTCTCTGCTGGAGTACTCGATGCCTTCCATCGAGTCCACCTCCGACATCCGTCCTCCAGCTATTACGGCCCAAAGCTTCGAGCTTAAGCCATCTTTGGTGACGTGGATCCAGCAGGATCAATTTTTGGGTGCACCCATGGAGAGCCCGATTGAACATTTAGACTCCTTCTTGGAGAAATGTGACACCTTCCGCATAAACGGTGTCACAACTGAGGCGATCCGACTGAAGCTGTTCCCCTTCTCTCTGCGAGATAAGGCCAAGCTGTGGCTTAGGGAAAAGGACCCGAATTCATTAAACACCTGGGAGAAGCTCCCAAATGCTTTCCTGACGAAGTTCTTTCCCCCGGGGAAGACCATGAAGCTGAGGAGTGAGATCTCCTCCTTCTCCCAGGCCAGCCACGTGTCCTTGCATGAAGCTTGGACGAGATACAAGGAGATGCAGAGAAGATGTCCCCACCATGAGCTCCCCAAGTGGCAGATCATAAATCTGTTCTATAATGGGTTGAAGGACGATTTAAAATCTTCCATGGATGCCGCGGCTTGAGGGTCCTTTATGTCGAGAAGCGAAGAAGATGCCGGATAGATTCTTGAAAATATGGCATCCAACAATGAGCGGTGGTGTGACGAGAGAGCCACACCCAGATCTGGGGGCATCCATAGGGTCGAGGACATCGACAAATTATCATGCAAGTTTGACTTGCTGTCGACCCAGATCTCCGCATTGATGGTAGGCGCCGGTGGCGCCGGTTCACAACAGATTGCTGCGGTGGAATCCGAAGTTTTTGGAGAATTCGACAGTGTTGACATCTCACCACCGTTGGATCAGGCGAGCGCATTATTTTACAATCCTACGGCGAATGTGCCTTTTCCACCACGAACCAACTCCAACCTGGCCTACTCTCCAAACAACCGAAATCATCCGAACCTTAGTTACCGGGCACCATATCAGCAGCCGACTCAGCAGCAACAACAACAGATATATCAGCCGGCTAGGCCTCAGCAGCAGTTTCAGCAACAGCAATTTCAGCAGCAACAACCTCCACAACAGTACCAGCAGTACACTCCAAGGAATCAACAGCCCACCCAGCAACAATATGGCCAGCAGAGGGCCATCTCTCCGGTTGAGTCCCTCTTGACTCAATACTTCGCCAACCAGGAGAAGATAAATCTGAAGCTGGAGATGGGACAGAGAGTCCTCACTGATCAGGTGACCCAGCTGGGGTTACAAGTGGTGAACCTTCAGAGACCGCAGAATCTATTACCGCCACAGCCTGAGGTGAACCTGAGGGGGGTAAATCGGACCTTGGTGCTCACACATGAGCATGAGAATGTGTCCGACATCGTCTTGAGGAGCGGAACGCAAATACCCACGAGAGTGCCCCCCAAAGGACCGGAAGCACCATTGGTCGTGGAACGACCAATTGAGAAATTAAATGACGACGGTGCTTCGTCGCCCAAGCCAACTACTCTGGAGGAAGTTCATAGAGAGGAGAAGAAAAAGGATGAGGAAGGGAACCTCAGAGTATTCAAGCCCGTTGTGCCTTTTCCACAATGGCTTGCCCAAGCCAAAATTGATGAGAAGTATGGCAAATTCTTTGTCATGGTGAAAGATCTGAGCTTACAAATCCCCTTCCTCGAGGCCATCGAGACAATTCCATCATATGCCAAATTTCTGAAGGACTTGGTGACACAGGGATCCAGGAAGGAGAAGGTCGTGTTAACGGCAGAGTGCAACGCCCTCATTCAGCGCGCAAATCCGCCTAAGCTCAAAGACCCAGGAAGTTTCTCCATCCCTTGCTCTATTGGGGAAGTGCAAATCCAGAGGGCGCTCGTCGATCTAGGAGCGAGCGTCAGCTTAATGCCCTTATCGCTGTACAAGAGAATATGGATTGGAGACTTAGAGCCCACCGGCATGACATTACAACTTGCTGACCGTTCTGTCAAGTACCGGTGGGAGTAGTTGACGACCTCCCCGTCGATGTGAGAGGAGTACAAGTACCGGTTGATTTTGTGGTGATGGACATGCCGAAAGACAAGCATACCCCTATTATCCTTGGACGGCCCTTTATGGCAATTGCCGGAGTTTTGATAGACATGAAGAATGGGAAGCTTTCCCTCAATGTCGGCCAAGAAAGAGTCAAATTTGACTTAGGGTTGTCGATGAAACACCCAAATCCCCTCGGACGATCCTAGTATCAGTATGCTAGAGAACGAAGAAGATAGAGCTGTTGAAACAAGTGCCTGGGAAGTACTCTCGAGGAATCCCCCCGATAGCTTGGGGGACCTTGGAGAGAAAGTTGGCTCCCCAAAGAAAGAAGTTGCTGATGAGGTGGTCGCGCAACATGTGACCCCTCCCGGATTCCCTAAGGCTCCTCCTATGAGGAGAAAGGGGAAAGAGCCCATGGACCTCACCAGTGATGAGGTCCGGATCCTGAAAAAGATGGCGGTAGACGCCAATTTGAGGGAGAAGCCCCGGATCCTGTCAACAAAGGGAGAATGGTCGAGCAAATTCTCTTGTCGCCACCGACTGCAATAAAGGGAGAAGCTGAAACGATGCCAAATTTTGGGCATCACCCGTATCGCCCACCATGAACATCATTTACGGGCGTCGAGCCAACGACGTTAAACAAAGGCGCTTCATGGGAGGCAACCCATGCTCTAAACTTTTGTTTCAATTTTTTTTAGGATTATTTTTTTAACTTTATTTTATCTATTTTTATAAATAAATCCAGCCGCAAGAACTTCCGTTGTGGAACTTAGGCGATTTGTGGGTTTTTGCAGAAAACAAGGCCCCAACCGATCGGTTGATAACTCAACCGATCGGTTGGGATGTATCAGGTAGATGCCGTGTCTGCCACTAAATGAACCGACCGGGGGAGGAAAGAAGAGACCGGTTGGCAGACCGGGTGACCTGGGGTAAACTCTCGGGAAAATTTCAAAATTTGTCAACCGACCGGGTGACAAGAAGCAAGACCGGTTCAGGGACCGGGTGAGAAACTCTAAACTCTCGGGAAAATGTGTGGAGCAGTCAACCGACTGGGTCACCTGTAGCAACTCTTCAGCCAAAATTTTCGACCACTAAGTCAACCGATCGGGTGATTTTGATCGACTTCGGGAGCACTAAGCTCGCAACGATAACTCCCAACGTCTCATCCTGCCGCTCCCGCGCGCTAGGATTCGGCGTCTATGCTAAGGGCGTGTGTAACGACCGCTTTTCGTTGTACGTTGTTCGTGCACGTGCTTTTGACCGTGCACGTGTTTGTTTTAGACTTTGTTTGTTGGTGAACACTTTTGTGTGATATGCCGTTGTGAACGTCTCTGAGAATATTAAATAGTGGCACTATTTTGGAACGACGTTTCTCGAGTCGTTCTCCCACAATTTACACTTATTCGATGAGACGTGGCGATTTTCACTTTTGACGGGAGACGTTTCTATTTTTAGTTTCGTCGTCCGACGTCGAATTTGAGATCCGTCTTCTTAGTTAGCTCACATTCGTCATCACGATCACCCCGATATTTATTTTATAATTTTTGGAGTTTATTTGACCACTTTTACATTTTTAACAAGTTTTATAATATTTTTAATAATTAATTTTTATATTAAATTCGGCCAAATAAAATTTATTTGAGTTTAAAACGTTTTAAAGAATTTTTGAGCCAATTTCCAGCTCATTTGGACCAAGTCAAATCCTAGGGTGAGTTGGAGAAGTTGAATTTCAAATTTTAAATTATTTTAAACTTCTAATCCTATTAGATTTAGCCCTAGACCAAGTCAACCCATCTACACTATATAAGCAACCCCTAGGAAGACCCATTTTCGCAAGAAATTAACCCTAGCCTCTTCCAAAACCCAAAATTGACGTTGCGACGATTCGTCGCAACGTTGCGACGAACGGCAGCCGCACGACCGAAGAAATCGCCCACGTTCCCTCGGTCTGACCGGCAGCTCCACCCGCACCAAGCCCCGCCCGCTCCGCTGCAGCCATCGCCCCGCTTCTCTGTGCCTGACCGAGTGATTCTCTCGGTCAGACCGATGGCCGCCCCCGCTGTCGCCGCATCCCCGCTCCGCACCAACGCTCCGCATCGACCCCGCCTTGTCGCCCGCATCCGCTCGTGTCTGACCGAGCGGGCCGCCCGCACCGATCGATGTTGCAACGTTGCAACGTTGCAACGTTGCAACCCCCGCATCCACAGCGCCCGACCGACCCCTCCCTCCGCACCGACCGAGAGCCCCGACCCCGCACCGACCCGCTGCGCTGCACAAGCCCGTTTCCCCGCAGCGACCGACGGAGCCCCCCGCATTTGGCTGAGTACGACCGAGGGCAAACGTCGCAACCCCGCATCCGTCGCACCACTTGCCACCGTGGGCCCCCCCAAGTTCTCCAGAGTTATTGTGGGTCCCCCAAAGGCCCCTAGGACTGCTGTGGGCCCCACCTAGGTGTGTTCTCTTCGACGACTTGCCGCGTACGACGTCGTCGCACGTCGTAGGCCGTCGTCGCACGTGCGAGCTTTGGAATCTGGAATCGTCGCCCGGGTTGATGCTCTGAACTTTCCGACGAGGAAACTATATTGGAATCAGGACTTGGAGCGCGTTCTATTATTCCAACCCCCGGTGTCGCTACCCGACGCCGGTGTAGCCTTCGCGTCGTGTTGAGGTAACGTTTTGCACCCCTAGGACCCCCAACCCTATGCATGCTAATCAAGACTAAAATCGGTATTTTCATAGTATTTTAAATGTTTTAAATTCACTAATCAAGATTAATAATATGGACTTTAGGCCGGTGGACTTGTGCACGTAGAATAATTGTGATTTTTGGACTCATTGGACGGTGTGCTCAGACGTCGATCTTGCAGGCAAGTGAAACTTGCCAACTCTTGTGTAGGGCCATGTTTTTAGGCCACTTCCTTGTTCCTAGCGTAAAAGAGACTAGTCAGTGAAATGATAGCTGGCTAGACGCCTACTTGATTTAGTTTGACAACGAAACTAGATCCGTCACCTAATTGATCTAGCTTGACAACGAAGCTAGATCCAACCCTTTAAACTTGTTGTTCATGCATACTAAACTGTCACGTTTACTTTTCTTATCTGTACGCACTTTTAACTGCCATGCATTGCATTCTACATGTCATCCAAGTTGATTGTTGCATTCGTAGCACACGCTACAATACTTGTACTCGTACTACTTGTTTCTGGCTAGGTGCACCCCTAGGCCATACTTGTTTAAAACACTTCCTGGCTCGTGGTCCAGAAGCGGGCCTCATGTGTTGGCTAGAAACCAATGCCCGATACACGTGGAGGGGTAGGGATAAACGGTTACTTGAGCTTAGGAGTGGCCTGATCCGCCCTCTAGCCAAAAGACGGAATCTCTGTGCATGAGGTGCTTACTTTTCTTGTCTTGTACTTGTCTTGTGAATGATTCATGTAATACTTGTCATCCATGCCATGCCATGCTCGTACTTTACTTTACTTTACTTTACCTGCTGCACTCATACTTTAACTGCCATGTCATTGCATCATGCTAGAACTGCTAGGTTGCTCTTAATTGTACTTTCAGTTTCACTTGCACAAGTCTTCCAGACTTGCTGACATGTGCCCCTTTCTCTTTGGGTGTCACATGTTAGACCCTGAGCCAGAGATAGTTGTAGCGGACGAGGTAGTTGCTGACACTGAGCCTACGTTCGTCGAGGAGTTCGTGGACACCGGAGACCAGTTTTAGAGACTGTTGGCGTTGCTTTTGCTTTAGGTTGTTGTTAGATGTCGGTGCTTGCACCATTACTTTGTTGTTGTACTTTGTACTTTTGTTGGCCATGCGCGGCCTCTTTTAGACTCTTTTCTTTTAGCCTGGTGGCTTTTCTGTGATGTTGAGATTTATTGCTATGGATATTCTGAGATGTTTCTTTTGTCTCTTTCGTTATCATTATCTTTGTTTCGTTTCACGTTGTAAGGACCTGCAGTTTTAATTTGATTGACGCTTATCGGACTTGCAGCTTTACAACTTCAAGTCTGAGCGGACCTTCTCACGCTTCGCCTCCATATTTTTGGGAAGCGGGGCGTGACAGGTTTTGTTGGTGGCCCATACAGGTCCGGTCTTGCAATTGCGAATTAACGAAACAACGATAATAACGGAATGTCCATTAAATAAATTGCAACATCCGAGTCATAAGCCCTGAGCCTAGTCGTTTTCTTACGACACTAGGTGGTAAGAAGACTTAGTTAGACGTCTGTGCTTGCTAGTTAAGGGCCTATGTTTGTTAGTTAGACTCCCTGTCAGCCATTGATTCAATCTTCGTAGGAGTCACCTTAGTGGTCCTTGTTTACCCTTGACCATATTAGACTTCTAGAATTTTCCTTTGGTCGTTCGCTTGGGTTCATCAATTTCGGACCAAGCTGAACGCATTTCGTTTCCGTCTAGCTCCTTAGAAAGTCTTAGCGCTTAGTTCTTAATCTTTAGTTGGTCGACCGTAGGAGTTTCCCCGTAGATCCTTCAGATTCATATCATAGGCGTATGTATGATTTGATCATCCGACCAATTTCCTTGCCTCGATTCACGAGATCGCCCCGTGACGATCGTCGTCAATTTTCAAACATCGCCATTGCAAAACTTGAACCTTCTGGAAGTATTTTTCAATCTTCTCTTCCACTAAGTTTAACTTTGTTCAAAATTTTAATATACCTATATTTCATCCTCCTTCATTGATTTAAATTTTTAAAACGTTTGTCGGAATTTTTGAATACTAGCTTATGGTATTTTCCCAGCCTATATTTTTTTTATACTTATGTAAATGTGTCGCTCTTTCATATATTAATTTTACTTTGATACATACTTTTGCCCTGCCCAATTCGATTTATAATTTTCCCTCTTATTTGTGTTATTCGAATGATACGTCGTGTTTACTTTAATATACTTTCAAGACACATGGAATTTCAGCTTTCAGCAAGTTGGACTTTGCTCGTCGTTTTCGCTACTTCAGATTTTTGGAAAATTACTATTTTCATAGCCTCTTCCTACTTTAGACCCTCCCTGATTTGATTTTAAAGATTTGCTATTCGATCTTGATAATTCTTATGCTCAGTCATTATTATTATTTTTCCGTGCACCATACATACTTTCAATTATTTTATATCCGTACTAGACTTGTTGTGCTCGTATATTAAGAACCTTGTGTAAATCAGTTTTTCATTTTGGCAAACCCTGGTTCTCTAAAAAAAGTAGTTTCAATGTTGGTTATTTTAATTTTCCATAGCCTAAAAGTTTTGAAAGCATGAGTTTAAATTCTTCCGTTACTTGATTTCATTCTTTGACTTCCCAAAACTTTTTGACAACATTATATTAAACTGCTGACGTATAAATTTTCTAAACCACGTCCTTAATATTCGTGTAAATGATTTTACTTCCTTTTATAATGATTTTTTAAAAAAAAACCAATAGACCATTTTCTCTTATTATGAATATTCGACCCAAACTTATTTTGAACAACTCGTTTTATCGATCCCCAAATATTTCTTTTCAGACGAGGATTTTAATTTTGAAGAACAACAATTTTCAGATTTCACGTATTTTAGCTTGTGCCACTTACCCTATCTTCTTTCCTATATCTTATACATGTACCACTACACCTTCCTTTTCCTTCGACCTAAACATCACCATTGAGCCAATGCTTTCCCTAACCAAGCCGTCTCCTTGTATTTGTCCTATCTGAACTCGTGCTTATCGATCCTTCCCTCGTCACGACCTCGACCTCTCTTCATTGCTTAGGCCTTAGGGTCCGTCAATGTCTGTGTCAACCCTTAATTGTTAGTAGGCCCTTGGACCTTGTGAGGTAGTCGTGGTGCACGTACCTAAGTTGTGTACGTGGGCTTGAATGAGTGTGCCCCCATAGTATATTGATACTTGCCTATTGTGTGGTATATATATATACTCGGAGTTATTCGTGATAGTATGAAGTTGTGGTGTGTTAGTAGTTATAGATTTTTGTGTGGATAGCTATACTATACTAGGGATGCCTGTGTATTAGAGTTAGCGTTGAAATATCTAAGTTGTGTATGTAGTTAGAGATACTTATAATGGTTGAAGTAAATGATTGGTAAAGCTATGTGTATGATAGTAGTGATAATAATAAGTGTACGTATAGTTAAGTAAGTAGGCCTATTGAGTGACCCATATATATTAGCACGTATGAGCGTGTGCTCGTATGTGGGAATGCATTGTGTTTAGACATAAGTAGTTATGTTTTGATGCCTGAGTATATAGGTGATATACATATGGTAGTAGGAGTATAATTTTGATTGGTATTGCTTGCTTTTCGGGATGTTGCATGCGTGCATACCGTGAGGTATACACGACTATTGCACATCTTAATTATGTATGTGTGGATGTGTTAGTATACTAATTATAGGTAGTAGGCTATGGTGTGAATATATACATTATTTATGTGTGACTATACGGTGAATGTTTGTACTAGAGAGGGTATTATAAATATGTGGGTGCTGATGTCTGTAATGTTATTATTATGGTATATAAATTGATTTAACTATGTGGGTGTTATCTGACTAAATATTAAGTGTGATTGACCTATGGAATGTATATGGTTGTATTGGTAGATGCATATATATATATATATATATATATATATATATATATAATGGAGTGGTATTGGTATATGTATGAATGCCGTGTTACGTGTATAGAATATTCTGATGTGTGTATTGAGTCTCACTCAAGCTTGAGTGAGTATACTCTAAGTATATTGAATGTATGTTTGTAGTTTGAATATAGCAATGCTTGATGTATGTATAGTAATAGAAGTGTTTGTGCATGGTTGAGTTACGCACATGACTGTGGGTCGCTACACCAGTATATAGTTATAGGTGTTGGTCTTGTGGTATAGTTATTTACTAAGGACTTGCTTGTGTGCTAGCTAAAACTAGGTGCATAGATGTGCTAGTAATATAATGGTATGAATGGTATGCGTAAATGAAATGTTAGCGTGTATGGGTGTGCACCATGCACGGGTAGGTATGTGCTTAGTTATAGGCTTGATGACTATGATATATGTGGCATGTCGTAAATACAGTTATAGGACCGTACGTAATGTGAATGTATGGTGAAATATTGGAATGCATTTGAATGACTATATATATTATGAAATATGGTAGTAGTGAATATATATTAGATATAGTAAAATTTGACTTAAAAATGGTATGGTGTGACTGCTTATGGGGATGTGCTTAGTATTGGATGTATTAGAGGGTAGTATACCCTTGATGTTTGTGCATAGGTAGCTATCTATATGTAGAGCAATGATTGTATTGGCTAAGTGTGAGACTATCCTTATATAAGTATCTGAACTGTTGTTTTGCGAGTAATAGTTATATAAGGGATGTATGTTTATATACCTGATTGAAATACATGTATGAATTTGACTGACTATAATAGGTATAAGTGTATACGTATGTGAATGTATAGGTATACGTGGTGGTAGTGTTAATGTTTGACTACCTAGTGCGTATATGAGCACTTGTAATGACTATACTTGGTTTAAATTATAATGTGGCTTGATTGGGGTAGTTACTAGAGTAACTAGCTATATTAGAAAGTCCGAGGACGGACTTTATTCTAAGGTGGGGAGGATGTAACGACCGCTTTTCGTTGTACGTTGTTCGTGCACGTGTTTGTTTTAGACTTTATTTGTTGGTGAACACTTTTGTGTGATATGCCGTTGTGAACGTCTCTGAGAATATTAAATAGTGGCACTATTTTGGAACGACGTTTCTCGAGTCGTTCTCCCACAATTTACACTTATTCGATGAGACGTGGCGATTTTCACTTTTGACGGGAGACGTTTCTATTTTTAGTTTCGTCGTACGACGTCGAATTTGAGATCCGTCTTCTTAGTTAGCTCACATTCGTCATCACGATCACCCCGATATTTATTTTATAATTTTTGGAGTTTATTTGACCACTTTTACAATTTTAACAAGTTTTATAATATTTTTAATAATTAATTTTTATATTAAATTCGGCCAAATAAAATTTATTTGAGTTTAAAACGTTTTAAAGAATTTTTGAGCCAATTTCCAGCTCATTTGGACCAAGTCAAATCCTAGGGTGAGTTGGAGAAGTTGAATTTCAAATTTTAAATTATTTTAAACTTCTAATCCTATTAGATTTAGCCCTAGACCAAGTCAACCCATCTACACTATATAAGCAACCCCTAGGAAGACCCATTTTCGCAAGAAATTAACCCTAGCCTCTTCCAAAACCCAAAATTGACGTTGCGACTATTCGTCGCAACGTTGCGACGAACGGCAGCCGCACGACCGAAGAAATCGCCCCCGTTCCCTCGGTCTGACCGGCAGCTCCACCCGCACCAAGCCCCGCTCGCTCCGCTGCAGCCATCGCCCCGCTTCTCCGTGCCTGACCGAGAGATTCTCTCGGTCAGACCGATGGCCGCCCCCGCTGTCGCCGCATCCCCGCTCCGCACCAACGCTCCGCATCGACCCCGCCTTGTCGCCCGCATCCGCTCGTGTCTGACCGAGCGGGCCGCCCGCACCGATCGATGTTGCAACGTTGCAACGTTGCAACGTTGCAACCCCCGCATCCACAGCGCCTGACTGACCCCTCCCTCCGCACCGACCGAGAGCCCCGACCCCGCACCGACCCGCTGCGCTGCACAAGCCCGTTTCCCCGCAGCGACCGACGGAGCCCCCCGCATTTGGCTGAGTACGACCGAGGGCAAACGTCGCAACCCCGCATCCGTCGCACCACTTGCCACCGTGGGCCCCCCAAGTTCTCCAGAGTTATTGTGGGTCCCCCAAAGGCCCCTAGGACTGCTGTGCGCCCCACCTAGGTGTGTTCTCTTCGACGACTTGCCGCGTACGACATCGTCACACGTCGTAGGCCGTCGTCGCACGTGCGAGCTTTGGAATCTGGAATCGTCGCCCGGGTTGATGCTCTGAACTTTCCGACGAGGAAACTATATTGGAATCAGGACTTGGAGCGCGTTCTATTATTCCAACCCCCGGTGTCGCTACCCGACGCCGGTGTAGCCTTCGCGTCGTGTTGAGGTAACGTTTTGCACCCCTAGGACCCCCAACCCTATGCATGCTAATCAAGACTAAAATCGGTATTTTCATAGTATTTTAAATGTTTTAAATTCACTAATCAAGATTAATAATATGGACTTTAGGCCAGTGGACTTGTGCACGTAGAATAATTGTGATTTTTGGACTCATTGGACGGTGTGCTCAGACGTCGATCTTGCAGGCAAGTGAAACTTGCCAACTCTTGTGTAGGGCCATGTTTTTAGGCCACTTCCTTGTTCCTAGCGTAAAAGAGACTAGTCAGTGAAATGATAGCTGGCTAGACGCCTACTTGATCTAGTTTGACAACGAAACTAGATCCGTCACCTAATTGATCTAGCTTGACAACGAAGCTAGATCCAACCCTTTAAACTTGTTGTTCATGCATACTAAACTGTCACGTTTACTTTTCTTATCTGTACGCACTTTTAACTGCCATGCATTGCATTCTACATGTCATCCAAGTTGATTGTTGCATTCGTAGCACACGCTACAATACTTGTACTCGTACTACTTGTTTCTGGCTAGGTGCACCCCTAGGCCATACTTGTTTAAAACACTTCCTGGCTCGTGGTCCAGAAGCGGGCCTCATGTGTTGGCTAGAAACCAATGCCCGATACATGTGGAGGGGTAGGGATAAACGGTTACTTGAGCTTAGGAGTGGCCTGATCCGCCCTCTAGCCAAAAGACGGAATCTCTGTGCACGAGGTGCTTACTTTTCTTGTCTTGTACTTGTCTTGTGAATGATTCATGTAATACTTGTCATCCATGCCATGCCATGCTCGTACTTTACTTTACTTTACTTTACCTGCTGCACTCATACTTTAACTGCCATGTCATTGCATCATGCTAGAACTGCTAGGTTGCTCTTAATTGTACTTTCAGTTTCACTTGCACAAGTCTTCCAGACTTGCTGACATGTGCCCCTTTCTCTTTGGGTGTCACATGTTAGACCCTGAGCCAGAGATAGTTGTAGCGGACGAGGTAGTTGCTGACACTGAGCCTACGTTCGTCGAGGAGTTCGTGGACACCGGAGACCAGTTTTAGAGACTGTTGGCGTTGCTTTTGCTTTAGGTTGCTGTTAGATGTCGGTGCTTGCACCATTACTTTGTTGTTGTACTTTGTACTTTTGTTGGCCATGCGCGGCCTCTTTTAGACTCTTTTCTTTTAGCCTGGTGGCTTTTCTGTGATGTTGAGATTTATTGCTAAGGATATTCTGAGATGTTTCTTTTGTCTCTTTCGTTATCATTATCTTTGTTTCGTTTCGCGTTGCAAGGACCTGCAGTTTTAATTTGATTGACGCTTATCGGACTTGCAGCTTTGCAGCTTCAAGTCTGAGCGGACCTTCTCACGCTTCGCCTCCATATTTTTGGGAAGCGGGGCGTGACAGCGTGAGCTATGGCTTGGGATTATACCCCATCTCCTCCATGTATTTTGAATATTATCCGCTGATATCGTTGTTTGATTTGCAGGCTACCTTGGGGGAGCTTAGGGGAGCTTCAGGACGCACTTTTAGCTACGCGGAGGCGGCGCTCTTCGTACGCACTTGTTGATTTTCTCTCGCGGTGTGTTCAGGTACACTCGTTCCTTTTATTGAGCACGCCGCACTATATTTTTATTGGTAACTATTTATATTTTTAGCACTATATTTATATTTTTCTTTTTGTTTTGTTATATCTATTTTTATTTTACCCTTCCTTTGTGCTAACTATTTCTTTGAAACTTTGTTTTTCCTTGCATGTACACGAGATCCACGGCGAACCCTGAAGAAATACTATACGATCCGGAGATCGAGCCTACATTGAGGAGGATCCGAGCAGAGAAGAGACCCGGTACGGAAGGGAATTTTTTGACCCATCCTGAGACACCCGAAGAATTGACGGCGCGAATGGCGAGGATCATTTCCATTAGAGATAGGCTTCGGCCTAAGACTTCTTCCACGACCTCGTACATAGCTATGTCGGAGTTGGCGGCCGACAAAAATTTCGAATTGAAGACCGGATTGGTAGTTCTGATGCAGCAAGACCCTTTTCATGGGAATTTCCATGAGAACCCTCATTACCACATCCAGCTTTTCCTATCAAAATGTGACACCTTCCAAATGCCGGGCGTCTCCATAGATGCTATCAGACTGCGTCTCTTCCCCTTCACACTCAAGGACAAGGCCTTATATTGGTTGAGGACGCAAGCTGAAGGAATCTTCACCACTTGGGATGAATTGGCGAGTGCCTTCGTCGACAAATTTTACCCGCCCTCCAAGACTGTGAAGATAAGAAGTGCTTTCATGTATTTCAAGCAAGGACCGCAGGAGACTCTCTATGAGGTGTGGGAGCGCTTCAAGGACTTGCAACATCAATGCCCCCATCACAGCATTGAGGATTGGGAGCTTGTCCACAGTTTCTACAATGGTCTCCAACCGGGTACAAAACAGATTATTGATGCTACCGCCAACTGAGCCATTTTGTCAAAGACCCCCGATGAAGCTACGGCCTTGCTAGAGGAGATGGCCTCCAACAACCAACAATGGGGGGATGAGCAAGGACATTCTTCATCCTCCTTGAAGCCCACGAGTATCTATGAGGCCAAGGCCATGGCGGAGCTTGCTAGCAAATTTGACTCTCTCCACAAGGTAGTGGAGAGGTTGGAGAAATACATTACCGAGCCGCAAGGAGCCCCTACTACATCTGCACCGACAAACCATATGAGTGATTGGCAAGACCAATCCCAAGCCATGTATGTTGGAGGAGAGCAAGGAGAAGGAGCTTTGGAGCAAATTCAGTATGTTGCGGGGAATTCCGGGTATTGGGCCAACCCGGTAGCTAGAAACCATCCGGGTTTTTCCTATGCTAATAATGATGGTGCCTTGAACCCCCCGCCTCAACAACCTCCTGAAGCTTGGGCTCCACCACCACAACCGAATTATCAACCAAGGGGGCCACCGCAACAAAACTTCCCACAAAGGCAACAAGTGGGACCTTATAGGCCACCCGGGTATAATCAAGGTTGGAGAAATCCCAACCCTCCGCAAGCTCAACCACGTTCGGATTTTGAAGCTAAGGTGGAGGAGTTTATGGTGGAGCAAAGAAAGATTAACGCCACGTTGAAGGCGGGACAAGATTCTCTCACCACCGTCGTCGCTCAAATTGGGGAGCAACTTGCGTTACTCAATAGAAACAACCAACAATTGCCGGCTCAACCCGAGCCAAATCCACGGGGCAACACCGGCATATCAATGCGGTGGTTGCGGTTACAACAAGAGGAGGGAAGGATGCTACTCCCACCATGACTCAAATCAAGGAACCCCTTGGTGAAGATTCTAAAGAGAGCGGGCCGGTAATTGAGGTGGAAAAAGAGAAGGAGCCGCAAGAAGGAGCAAAATCTAGAGAGGAGGAACCTATTGATGAGCGCCGATTCATGCCACCGGTGCCTTTCCCTCAACGGCTAGCTAGAGCCAAGATCGAGAAGAGGCTAGCCAAGTTCCTCGAATACTTGAGAGGGGTGAGCCTCAATATCCCTTTCCTTGATGCCATAGTGGAAATCCCATCCTACGCAAAGTTCTTAAAGGACTTGATTACGGGAAGAAAAAGGAAAGAGAAGATCATGCTAGCGGAACAAGGAACTTGGTTTACTAGGAAGGAGAAGGAGCCCGCCAAATTTAAAGATCCCGGGAGTTTCCGGATTCCTTGCACACTCGGAGGCGTCCCCTTACAAAAAGCATTGGTTGATTTGGACGCTAGTGTGAGCCTCATGCCTCTCACCATGTTTCGAAAGTTGAATATAGGCACGGATTTAAAGCCTACCGACATGAGGATTCAACTTGCGGACGGTCGGATTACAAGGCCGGTTGGGATCGCGGAGAATATCCCACTCCAAGTTCCGGGAGGCATATGCTTGCCTTGTGATTTTGTGATCATGGACATCAAGGAGGAGGTTGACACATCGCTCATACTTGGACGCCCATTCCTCGCCACCGCCGGTGTAATCGTCGATGTGCGGGAAGGGACTCTTACCTTGAATGTCAGCAACATTGAAGTAGAGCTCCATATACCAAAGGCTATGAAGCACATGCCATATCATGAGGAGCTAGATGACCTCCTTGATGAGGTCATTGAAGAGGCTATCCCATACTCCATCGGTGCACTCCATGATGACGGCTTCGAAGAAGGCCAAGATTTGGTCGAAGAAGAGAAGAGGGAGGACTCTCCCAATAGCTCCATGGCGAATGATGATGGCGATGCTGATGTCGCGAGAATACGGGAGCTTTGCAAGCTCTCGACATTGAAGAATCCGAAGAAAGCTCCACCGATTCGAAGATCGGTGTCACCGTTGAAGTCAAGGACCGGAACAAGCTCAAGCTTGGGGGAGCCATCCCCCAACATTGCTCATGATGAAGGGGCGTTGAGGAAGACCACTCACCACCACGATCCAAATCCGAGCGGTCTTCCCGGCAAGTTCGACGGGTGCATCTCGTATGCATCCAACATCACGCATTAATTGAAAATCCAAAGGGGTCGAGCTCAAGACCTTAAACGAGCGCTTGTCGGGAGGCAACCCGACGGTTTTTGCATTATTTTCATTTTGATTTTCATTTTTGGTTTAGACTTCATTAGTGTTTTGAGTCTTTTTGCCTATAGAAATCATGACAACTGGTCTTAATTCTTATGACAGGAGAGGAGAAAAGGAGATCTCTCATATGGAGGAAGATAGAGGCAAGGAAGAGCGCTCCAGGAATGCGCTCAGGCCTTGGGAGGAGGAAGAAACCAAATGAAGGAAGAAAAACAGAGAGTAGAGCGAAAACGGAGCCCCAAAGCAGAAAACAGCACATCACTCGGCCGAGTATCATATGCGACTCGGCCGAGCAAAGGACCCCATTCGGCCGAATGGGGCACCAACCAGGGAAGTCTGCGGAACCAACTCTCTGTCTTGTTTATGCATTTCGTATTAACTACCACTCGGCCGAGTACGTTTAGTCACTCGACCGATACCCTCCTAGGGCGAGAATTGCCGAGTAGCTTATGCCACTCGGCCGAAGGAGTTCTCTCCCTTCGGCCGAGTGAACAAAAGCCACTCGGCCGAGTCGTAAGTGGCGGGGAGAAATTTAAATTTTTTTAACGTTACGTCACTCGGCCGAGCAACATAGTCACTCGGCCGAGTCGTAACTACCCCTATATATATCGCTGCGGGCTCGGCTCGATTTTCGAAACGCCTAATCCCCAATTTCACCCAAGCCTAGCGACTTTTCCCCTCCCCTCGCCCGTGACCACTGCCCCCGCGCCTGAATCACCTCGCCACCGGCCCCACTCGTCCGACCACCGCTGACGAGCACCGACCGTCGACGCCCCGACCTCCGGCGAGTACCCTCGCCGCCGACCGACCCCCTATCGCCTCGGTTTGCCCCCAAACTCCATTTTTCTCCTATTTTGCTCGATCGGTAGACCCGTTTAGCCCAAAAATCAAATTAATTTGTTTATCTATCTATTATACCACATCTTCACCATGTATTTTGAATATTATCCGCTGATATCGTTGTTTGATTTGCAGGCTACCTTGGGGGAGCTTAGGGGAGCTTCAGGACGCACTTTTAGCTTCGCGGAGGCGGTGCTCTTCGCACGCACTTGCTGATTTGCTCTTGCGGCATGTTCAGGTACACTTGTTCCTTTTATTGAGCACGCTGCACTATATTTTTATTGGGTGAGCACTCGCGGCACACATGTCGCCCTGTACTAGGCCACGCACGTGGGGAGCCTCTTCCAAGCGGAAGAGGACCGATGATGCCGATCCCTCTCACGCTAGGGAGGACTCCCCTCCACCTAGCCCGCCACAGCCACCACCCCCCACACAGCCGCTTCCCGTCGATCCCATCCACTAGTGAGCACAGCTCCCTTCCCGCACATACCTGCTGGCCCGATTACCTACTCCACCAGTGTGCGGTAGCCCCGACCTTCACAGACTAGACCTGTTCGTCCCTCCGCTCTACCACCCCCCTGACGCTCTACCACCCCCCTGACGCTCTACTTCAGAGCCTTCGTGCTCTTGAGGGGGCGGTGAGTGGACTCAGAGGCGATTTTAGGGCTCTCTCTGCCACGGTCAGTTCCGTGGAGTCCCGCGTCGCCATGCTTCCCAATATTCAGGCTTGCCTGAATCAGATCTTGGCATGACTCCCTCCACTACACCCACCCACCCAGCCGACACCTCGACCACCACCTCCACCACCACCTCAGCCACAGGACGGAGATGGTGCAGCACCACCAGCTTAGCCACACCCTTGATGCCATTGATCTTTTTTATCGTTATGCTGCCCATTCTCTGCTGGTCATGTCGATATATTTTTTGCCCCCCTCCTCCTCGCACAATTTTGGTCCCTATCTTGCTCACATCATTTTTATATCTTTTTTGGGAGAGAGGGAGTGTATTTTTGGTGACACATATCTGCATCACTCTGATCTTTGCATGCATCACATCCGCATCATATTTTCAGTTTATTTTTTCTTTCTTTTTATCATGCATGCATCCTCACCCACCCCACCCATTTCACGTCTCTCGGTGTGCCACACTTTGCACATTGAGGACACTGTGCACTTTAGCTTGGGGGAGTGAGTTCTCACACTTTTTGCTTTCATCACCTTTATTTTTAGTTTTTGCACGTTTTTCCGCTTTTGCACCCATTTTTCATCACTTTTTCATTTTTTTACCATGCATCACGTTTTTTCTTATTTTCTTTGTGTGCTGCATTGTAAATAACTTTGTTTTCCTTTATCTTTATTTCTTTCATCTTTTGCTAGAGATGATTTTTCTGTGATGACGATGACGTGGTGTTAGCTTTTCTCTATATGCATGCTAAATTTGTCATGTCATAGCTTTTGTTTCTGATATCATATGCTATGTTCTGCTTTGCATTTAGAAATAGTAACCCACTTCTTTTTCCGTATGAAAATGGATGAAATTCTATTATTAGCTGATTTCTGATGATTCATATGTATGCTATCGTAGAAAACACACCAAGATTCACGCATTGATGCTTATATCTGGAATACTGCTTTCTTTTCTCATATCACTTCTTATTGCATGATTTGTACACTTCACTTCAGGTTGATTAAATGTTTGCTAGCATTGATAAATCTGGATTAGTTTACTTTTTGAGATCAAACTGGGTAGATTAAATTACCCTGCTGAAGTTGTCATGCACGTCCTATAGAGTGAACCGAGAGATGCATTTATTTCTTTCTCCACATATCTTGAACATTATTTCTCTATTTTAAATTCATTGGTGAATCTCCCCTTAGCAATTCTATTATTGGCATCCCCCGTTATTATATCACATGCTCCAAATTCCCCAAAACCCAAAGGAAAAATACTTGTATATCCTTCTCTTTGATTTGGGATCATTTGTGTATATATGTTATTCTGAAAAAAAAGAGAAAGAAAAAGATTTGAGAATAAGAAAAGAAAAGAGAAAAGAAATTCGAAAACGATCCCATCTCATACCCTTTCTCTCTTTCTTCCCTCTTTTGCTTTTATTTTTATTTCTTTGACTTTTGGGGCTTCAAAAGAAACGGGGAATGTAAATATTGTTTTGTTTATGCCACCACGCTTATGGATAAGCTTGGGGGGAGAGGATCCAATGATGTGTGAGAGAGTGACTACTGACGGTGCATGACAACCTAGGCTAAGTAATATTTTATACTCGTTGAGATTGCTAAAGTTTTACAAAATCCAGAAATCTACGCTTAGCATTCATTTCATGAAAACCACACTTTTCTATTCTTACTACTCTATAGTGTGATATCTCATATACTCCTTATAGAAAGCATTCAATTGAAAAGTGTGTGATCTACGATTTTGTATACCGCTTTAGATGCTTCAGACGATGCTAATTCTAGAATTATTCCATTTTTCATGCTATATTGATATTCTTGGGTTTTCTATTTCAAATGCACCATTATACTATGATATCGAGATAAAAGTCTTTGACATGTGTTTTATATTCGATGCGTGCTATATGAGTAAGCAAAACCCACGTCCTGAGAAAAATGATCTAGCAGCTTCCTTCTTCGTTTTCTATTTCGTTTTTCGTTTTTCATTTTCCATTTCTCCATCGTTTCTATTTTCTTTATCCACCGGGTTCGCTTTTTACTCATCTTCCTCGAGGACGAGTAAGAGGTAAGCTTGGGGGATTTTGATCACTCCATATTTTACACCTTTTTTCTGCATGTTTGCATGCCATTTTGATCGCTCGAATCGCGTTTTTCACGATTATTCGACAATATTGCGATGCTTTTCACGATTTCTTGTTTTTGTCGAATTTCAGGAGATTTCAAGCGATTTGAAGTGATTCTGATATGCACCCACTCCGGAGCGTCACCCGCGACTCTTTTGAGGGGAATTCTGCGATTGGAGAGGAGTGGAGGAAGAAAGAACATCGTAGGAGCGACGAGGGAGTAAAAATACAAAGATTGGGCATTTTCAGCATGTCACTCGGCCGAGTGAAGGAGTCACTCTGCCGACCATCGAAAGCCCGCTCGGTCGGCCGGATCGGACACGCAACAGACTGAGTATCAGCGTGCACTCGACCGACCATCGCCAGCCCACTCGGCTGAACCACGGAGACACCACTCGCCCGAGTGGCATCAAGACGACGACAAACAAAAAGTCCCAACTTACTGTAATCTGTCAGTACCGTCCCGAGTTCTGACTCGGCCGAAGCAAAGAAAGTCACTCGGCCGAAGCAAAGAAAGTCACTCTGCCGAGTGACTCCCGTGGAGCTGATCCCCAAAAGTCCGAAGTTACTGGAATTTGTCAGGGTTTGTCACTCGGTTGAATGACATTTGTCACTCGGCCGAGTGAGCCGCGCTGCCTGTAGCGTAAATTGCGATTTTGAGGCTGCGCAGGGGCAATTTTGTCACAGTTTTTTGGGCGATTTTGGGGGGTATTTAACCCCAGTTTTTAACCTAGTTTAAAGAGCTTTTTCAGAACTTTTTGCAGCCTTTTTTTAGATTACTTTTTAGGAGATTAGATTTAGTTCTTTTGGGAGAGAGAAAAGTGTTATTTTGTTGGATGCTATTGAATCTTCATTGGTTTGTCTCTCTCTATCAAAAACCCCATTTTTATTGATATATTGAATATTGCAATGAATTCTATTGATTTTATTATTGAATTTCCATTGAATTGCATTATGAATTCTGAGTAGTTCTATCGTCTTAGGGCGTAGGGATGAGCCCTACGAACCCTATTTCTAATTTGTGATGAATTGATGAAATTATTACTAGAGATTAGGGTTAGTTTGGGATTGATTTAATACGAATAGCTAGGGATTCATACCGATTGGGATTTGTAAGAGATTGGATCCCAACTCGATAGGAAGCCCTAGAAATTCGAATTGGGTTACAATTGGATTTCTCTGGAATCGGTTTGCAAGAGATTGGACCAAAACTAGGGTTTTCGATTGTAATTCTATACCAATATCCGTTTGCAAGAGATTGGACGGGTAGGAACTATCCCAACCTAGGTCGTAGCTCGAGTTTGCACGAGAGTGGGCTCGAGATACGATTGGACTATGATGTTGTTCTTCACGCTAGCTTGCCTAGGTTAGGGTTTGCAAGAGATTGGGCCCTACCCTAGGTTTGCTATAGACCGGCAATAGCGCGAGAGCGTGAGCTTGGTTCTACATTTAGTTGCAACAAGTTCACCTCAATTGCAAGTCTAGCAATTGTGGAACCTACTAATCACAAAGACGAGATACGGTTTGTAGCGGGGATTCCCTATCCCTAGGCGTCTTTAATAATTTGATATTTCCTTTATACAATTGAACGACTGTGACCGCTTTATTGCGAATAATTCTCGACTATTCTTATAGCCAGGTGAATTGAAGAAGACACTATCATTTGCCCTCCTCATGTTCGATACCCGCTCGCCCCTACACCGTGCGCTTGCGGTAAGACTAGCGAGTCGCGTCCCGGGTGTGTATCCGGGGCGCGATCAGCCCCCACAGCAGATCTTGCCCTTTCCGGCCCTGCTAATCTCAAGAAGCTTGTAAACAAGCCAATCGCCGGCATGGACAGGGACAGTAGGGGCTCTAAAGCTAATCCCATCATCATCACGAACAAAGGGGAAGTCATGGCCCAGAGAATAAAAAGATCAGGGAAAGTCACGGTGCCTGACTCGTCCCTGAGGAAAAATGCAGAGGATATGATCCTATGGGCCAGACGAAATATGGGATGGATGATGGAGGAGGCCTTGGCCTTACCTCGGGGATAGCGAGGGAGTATGGTGAGGCGGAACCAAAAGTTATCGACGTCAAATTATGGGGGGTATCCGTAGTGTCGGATAGCGTCATTCCCTAAAATAGGGAAACCAAATATACCATTGATCGTATCCAGGTTGGTGCGTATGGTTTTGTTACGCACCCGAAAAATGACAGTCGACCCCGACTTACAAACAAGTGTAGAAAGAAACTCTAGGGTGAGTGACGGGTAGGATACCGCAGAGGCATTCAGGAAGGCCAACCAACCTAGGTTTGCGAAAAGAGTCTCGACCTCGGTGAAGACACCGAGATCAACGAGTGATTGGGTGTGGGCAAACTTGGTTGATAGATGCCCCCCGAGCATCTAGTCTATGGAAGAAGTCCTTGTGATCTTGGTTCCTAAATATGTACCCATGCGGTCCCAACATGGGGTCCACAGGGGGGATAACAGGTGGGGGAGGGGCTAGTGTCAGTTCACATGTGTGGGGAGGAGGACGTGTTTGCTTCCGTCTCTTTCGAGACGGTTCCTCCTCCCGCAAGATACCCTTCCCCTTATCTCTATCCTGGGCCATGTGTGCGTGAGAGTGATGCAAATGAGTGTAAAATACTATCGAAGCAAATTAAATATCTAGGGTAAAAATTGAAATTTGAGAAGTGGAGCGAAGTTACCCAGCAGAGATTCGAGTTCTTCGCTTGTAGTTGGCCCAATGCCGTGCAATGGGAGAAGTGTGGAGCTGCGGCACTCTTCTTCAGCAAAAATTCAACAGTAGGGGTGGATAATGTGGATTAGGGCTAGAAAATTGCGAAATAGGAGAGGGAGAGAGAGATAGAGATGGAGAGATGGAACGGGGAGGAGGAAATATTGGAGGAGTGGAAGGTGTGGGAGAGAAGTTTTTGGCCGTTGGGGGAGACGGGGATAAGAAACGACGCTGAGAAAATGCGATCGGGCGAGGGTTTGTGAACGGGTGGATCGGGGGGATATTTATAGGGTTTAAGTCGAACAGGTCGGGTGAGTTGTCAAATATAGAATGCAAGGTATAGAAAATATAAAGAAAAAACCCGGGACTTTGGTTTCCACCCTATCGTGCGATTCTCGCCGAAACGGCCTACGGGTAGGATAGCGATCGAAATTAGGGTCTAATGGTGAGACGTTGCCTCTAAGAGTGGTACCGGCATCCCATGGGCCCGATATTCCGGTCGGTGCCCAGGATGATATGCCGGACTTCCCGGGTTCGGTCAGTGGGCACTCCCGTGTCCATTAACACTGACCGACTCCGGGAGCACTAAGCTCGCAACGATAACTCCCAACGTCTCATCCTGCCGCTCCCGCGCGCTAGGATTCAGTGTCTACGCTAAGGGCGTGAGCTATGGCTTGGGAGTCAACTGCCAAGTTTATTCCCCCTTGGCCCAACGGTCAAAGGCGGTCTTTTTCCCGTCGATGACAATAAAACACCCCGCGTAACCGTTAGATTCCTAATCCCTATCAATTTCCTAGCCCTATGGACGCATCGGGAAGAGCCCACGAAGGGGTTTCCGCCAAAATCCCAGATTTGGGAACTACTCACACATATTTAGTAAAAAGCGATCTAAACAGAAATCGACCGTAAAAATCATGGTCAGACGATAGAAATGCAATGGTAGTAAAGCGATTAAGATAATACTAAAGTTTGACAAAGATCTGAAAAATTACAAAAACTGGGAAATTACAGCCGTCACTAAATGAAGAAAACAGTAAAAATAACCAACTCCCGTTTCTGGAAAACCTAGGGGTTCTATATATAGAAAATGATATCACCCGATCGGTTGACAAGTCAACCGATCGGGTGACCTGCTTCACTCATTTACAGCGCAATGCGGGACTTCACCTGGTCATCTTCACCCGGTCGGTTGACATATGAATGTGACCGGTTGGATCTTGGTGCCGTCGGGTGAGGAGGCCGGTTGAGCTGGCCGTGTCTTGGCTCTGGAGATTCGGCTATAGATGAACTGATCGGGTGAAGGTCACCCGATCGATTGGCAATCACAATAAAAATCCAGAGACTTTGGGCTTTTGAACCGGTCACTGAACCGACCGGGTGACTTCTTGTGAGCTCTAAGCTGCGTCTGGGTGGTGCACGCATGCATCACTCGATCGTTTGAAGATGACCAACCGATCGGGTGAGGGGCAGAAAGATGATATCATCGTCGTTTGACCCCCTGGAACACGCGTGCCTCCTCCCGTTGCTCTGGGGACTTGTGATATCGTCGTTTTATGTCCCTTATGCCAGTAAACTCCTGCAAAATACGGAAAACACGGAAAAGTGAAAGAAAAAAAGAAAACACGAGAAAACGAATATAAGACGGCGGTAAAATATGGAAAAACACGGAAGAAAACGTGCGCAAATATATGAAATATAAACGCACGTCAAAATCCCCTAAGCTGAACTCTTCCTCGTCCTCGAGGAAGACGAGTGAGAGTAGGAGCTCGGGGAGAGAAAATAGAGAGAAAGAGAGAAAAAGAAAACTCTATATCCTAGATCACCCGTCAGGACCAACCAAATCAAAAACGACACACCAAGCAAGCAAACGCTAAATCGCATCACTAAACCAAGGAATACAAGTCCAGACAAGTGCTGTGGGCCCACGTGGTGAAGCGCGAGTGAGTGTGGTCGTGTGCTAGCAGACGGTGTCACTATCTACGATGTGCGATAAAGCTCGATATACACAAATCCAGGAAATGACCCAAATATCGATTCGAATTGAATAACGCGGTGAATATATAGTTCAAGCATGCATGAGAATAGAGAGAGAATCGAAACATATCATGCGTCAGGGACTCCACAACTAGGGTTAAGGAAATCACCCCACTATAGCCTAGATAATAGCTAAAAAGTTCCTAAGCCAAGTGTTTTCGAAACCGATGGGGGTTGAGATGATGTGGAGTAGAACACTCGGTGCAAATTCTCGCCTTCCCTTTATTCTCGGCAAGTAGGAAAAGATATTCACACGGGAATTTTTTTGGGTTTTGGGTATTTGTATATTTTTTTTGGATTTTTGGCTATACAATTTTTCTTTCTTTTCTTTTCTCTTCTTTTTGGGTTTTTCTTTTCTTTTCACTTTTTTTTCGGATTTTTGGGTTTTTGGCTATACACATGTGTACTCTCCCAAGTGGGAGAACGGTACACGACGAGAGGATTTGCATCAAGTAAAACAAAAAAGAAATCGGAATCTAAACACTTGGGCAAAGGAAACTATTCTCGCTAGTTAGAGCATGGGCTAAATGGGTTATCCTAGTCCTTAATTGTGGAATCCCGACACATGCGAAATGAAGTATACGATACATATATAGCATGCAGATGCAAACAGGAGAAACAAATACCGCATTATTCATATCGAAGCGTGATAATCTAGGGGTTATTCCAGGACAGGTATATAAAGTAAAATCACAAAGCAGAAGCACACCAAACAGCTAGGCACGACACACGACTCACAAAAAGCTAAGTGGACCCACGATGCATGAAATGCAAGAGGAATCGATATCCTAGGGCTAGTGAGTGTGATTATCGATGCCATGCTAGGTGTGTGTGATTTTGTGGCAATTCATCATAGGGTTCATCTCTAGGAGAAAGAGATAAAAAGAAGAAAAGAGAAAGAAAAAGAAAAAGATAGAGAAAAATGACTCAAATACGAAAAAGAAAGACTCAAATGGCGCACAAAGTGCGACTCCCCCAAGCTGAAGCTTGCATTGCCCTCAATGCAATAAGAGTGAGTATGGGAGGGCAATGAAAATGGGGGGGTACGCACTGACACAAAAAGAAATGAAAAACATGGAAAACACAGATACGAAACTGAAAATAAAGAAAATCAAAATCAAACCACACGACATAAAAATCGAAATAGAAAGAAAGAAAATGATACGACACGACAAATGAAAGAAGCACACACACAAAGAAAACAAAACACGACAACACATCAAAATAGACTTCCCCCAAGCTAGACATGACAATGCTAGCAATGAGATATGATCGTGAATGTGCAGAGATATGCAAGGTGGAGGTCAAAAAACAAAGGTAAATCAAAAATCAGGAGAAGGCGAGACCTCGCCCTCCTCGGAAGAGGGTGTGGCTGGGTGGTCGGGGGATGCGGGGGGGTGTGCGGATAAGTGGGGACAGAGGTGGGGAAATAGGTGCAGTGGTGGTGTGAACAATGGGAAGAGTGTCGGTGGAGGTGGGTGGTGGTGGAAGTACGGCGATCAAGGCAGTGGTAGAAGGGATAGAAATGGGGAGAGAAGACATGATGGTGACGGTAGTGGGTGGCGGTGGGAAAGATTTGGAGCGCACCGGCAATTTCTTGCGGCGCACATATGAAGTGACGGTGGAGGAGGTAGAAGGTGCTGTGGGTGCGACAGAAGTGGTCATGAGAGTAGAGGTGGATACGTGGATGGGAATAGATATGGGAGGGGGAGATGATCGCCGAGGTGGGGGTGAAGGGTGTGGGGATGGGTGGGATGGTGGAGGAGAAGAGTGTGATGGGGGAGGTGACGGTCGTCGAGGTGGTGAAGGTGGAAGTGAAGGGTGTGGTGTGGGTGTGGTGGTCCATGGAGGTGAGTGAGAAGACGGAGGATAGCGGTCAAGTTCTGTAATGCCCTACAAGCTACTGCACAAGTACTAGAGGGGGGGGTGAATAGTACTTTAAAAATAACGAGGAGTATAATTCCTAATTATCGTGCAACCAACTACCAAATCAATTTGCGGAAGCTTAAATTGATGACAACAACAAAATTAACAATGCTAACAATAGATATTACTGGGTTCGAATCCACCCAAGTCTCCCCGACTTGTTCCCGGTGATCCTACGTCCCAACCACCCGGATCCCCTCCGGATACTTAGGTTAGAAACCCTAACCCAAGATTTCCACTATGATATCTTGTGAAAGACCTCCACAAGATCAAATAATACATGCAATGGCAATAGTGAATCCCACAACCCGGGATCACAACCTTCTCTCACAACCGAGAGAATCAATAAGCAATAAATGAGTTTATAATGAAATAAACAATCTTACCACAAAATCCTATACCTTGAGTTTTCTTACCAAATAGGTGCAAGGAGGGATTTGAGAAAGAAGGAAGTCACCAAGACCTAGCACCACTGAAATGAGCAGCAATGGGTGCCTAGGAGTGATTTGGAGACTTGAATCAAGCTAGATCTTGAATGGCTCACCAAGAACAAACTTCTCTCAAGATGGATTCTAGATCTAGAAAGTGAGAGAATGGATTTCTTGTGAGGGAGAGAGCTTTGGAAATGAGTGAGAATATCTAACTCTTTCAATCTCAATGAATCTCTTAATGGCAGCTCTTACCTTGAGAGAAATGACCAAGCTTCGTATTTATAGGGTCTCATAAAAACGAGCTAGGTCAAATCCCAACGGATAGAAATCTGAAGCAGTTAGTCGGTCAAAGAACAAACACTGACCGACTAGTTCATCAACTAGTCGGTCGGTCAAACAACATGGACCGACTAAGTGATGAACAGTGAAGAGATTGAATTTCAGACCTAGAAATCTAGTCGGTCCAAGAAGACTGTCTGACCGACTAGTTTCACAACTAGTCGGTCGGTCAGTGAACTTAGACCGACTAAGATTCAAAAACTATTAGTCTGAATACAAATTGATTTAGTCGGTCCAAGAACAAATGTTGACCGACTAGATCTTCAACTAGTCGGTCGCCAAACGTTCTTAGACCGACTAACGATAAACAATAGCTTAGGAGAAAATTGGCATGTACAGTAAAGCTCAACTAGTCGGTCAAAGAAGCATCACTGACCGACTAGTTCACAAACTAGTCGGTCGGTGAGTCAACGTAGACCGACTAACTGTAAACAGTACTGAGCAAGAAAGACTAACTGAAACTAGTCGGTCCAAGAAGCTTTACCGACCGACTAGATCACCATCTAGTCGGTCAGTTCTTCTTCTTGAACCAACTAACATGCACAATAAAGTCTGAATCGAAGTGCGATGCTTCGAGGAAGTTAGAATGGACTTCTACTAAGATCCTAGAGCTAAGATATGAGCGTTATGAAGATAGAAATGTAAGATATACTCAAGGCTTAACATTCTATAGATCGAAACTAAAAGACTATAAATAAAACCTTAAGGAACGGTCTTCGAGAGCTTCGATCAAATCTTCATGACTTCCAAAATGGTCCAAAAGCTTCAACGAAGCTTTAGGCATTGAATACGAGCTTTGAGAAGTCTTGAGATGTCGCTTTGAGTGTTCTCGTGAATTTAGCGACGATCTCCATAACTGCACTCACAAATTGTTAGTTCATGAATTATTTATGTTTGCTCATCATCCAAAACCAAATCCGGGGAGTCCAATACTCAACATTCTCCCCCTTTTTGGTGATTACAAACCAACATAAATAATAATAAAAAATAATGATTCAAATGTAAAATACTTACTCCCCCTGCATTGATGACACGTTAATTCCAAATTGAATATATATAAATTGCATCAATCAGACGAGTAGATATATAATGAGAATCGAATTTTGAAATATCGGATTTGAAAATCCTTATATATATCGTAACTCCCCCTGAATCTAACATATCAAATTAGATTCTTGGAAATTGAGTTAAATTTTCATTTGCCCTAATCATTATCATTATTTCTCCCCCTTTGGCATTATCCCAAAAATGGGGGGCATACAACGACAACAACAAGGATAAAGAAAATCCAACATCGGGAGTAGTAGAATATGACGATGGACCAAATTGACACCAAGGAAAATAGTCGAAAATGAATCAAAGTGTGCCAAATTGTCCATTTTCGAAAAAAGAAAATTAAAATCATCAAAATACCAAATATAAATTCACTTATTGAATAAAGAAACGTATTCTTCAATACTCAATATTCTTGGTTAAATTTGTGCATGGAAAACAATTCTATGAAATCATAGAAATAATTCTATTTAACCAAGTTAATAATCATCGAGCGACGAAATCGAATATCATAGACATTGAATGAATATTAAATGTGCACAACGAAGTAAAAGTGAACATCGATGTATATATATATATATATATGAATACCATGAGTACAAGCAAAAAATACATCGACTACAACAAACAGAGTGCAACATCTATATCACCAACCAAAAGATAAAACATCATCATCGACATATCATCATCAACATCCAACAAAATGAAAGAACATCAAGAACACCGACATCCAAAATCCAAAATACATCAAAACACCACCGACATCCTATCCTAACCCAAAACACTCTCAGAAAGATGTATCATCCAATGATCACCGGAGAGTCCTCAAAACTGACGCTCAGGAGGAAGTGGCAGGATCAGCAGTCTCCGTGGGTCCAGTCGAGGGAGTGGACTCAGGCTCTGCTGCAAGGAGTGGTGTGCGAACTGAAGGGATCGTCGGGGCAGGAGTGGAGACATCGACGACTGGCTCAACGGTAGGAGTATCAGCAGGAACATCAGCAGGAACATCAGCAGGCTGATCCACTGGAGCAGAAGTCCCTGGAGCACCGGAAGAGGTGGCAGCCCCAGCAACAGACGTGGTAGCAGCAGCAGGAGTGGCCTCAGCGCCAATGAGCAGGAGAATCAAGGAGGTCATCGATATCCTCATCATCCATCTCCTCATCCTCAGAAATAGGAGGAGGGACCTCAACACCAATGACACGAGCAATACGACACAGAATCTCCTCGGAACGAGCATACCGAGACTCGAGACGACAAACGTCACGAGCGAGACTCTCAAGAGTGGTGGGAGGTCTGGAAGCAGCAGCTGCAGAAGAAGTGCCCTGAGAAGCTGAAGGAGTCGTCCGCTGCACGTGAAGGAGTGCCGCAAGAGATTTCTTTACGGCCGTCGCGTTCAGTGGAGGACCAAGAGGACGCTCATCGTCAGGAGGCAAAGGCACGCGAAAATGACGGAACACCAAAGTCAACAGACAAGGATAAGGGATATGCGTAGATTTAGTGGTCTTGCGAATACACTCGAAAGAGTCCATCTTATCGAGTATAACACGAGCCCAATTAATCTCGCAACCCAAGAATAGAGCGTATATCAACTTTAGGGAGGGCTGGGATGGTAGAGAAGATGAGCCGTACTTGGGAAGCAAGCATGACTTTAGAATTAGATTGAGGACCCATGCATTTGGCTTAAATGACTTCGATGGAACACCAATGAAAGCTGGAGGGATCACATGGAAGATATCAGCGAGAACAGACTGATCCAAAGAGGAGATATCATCAACTGAGATGTCTGACGGGAGGAGACCAGTAGACGAACAACCAAGCAACTCCCCCAAGATTTCTGCCATGAGGACTATAGGAGTCCCCAAGACCGTAGTCTCGATGGAGTGGCTCTCATCGTAGTGGCCCCGGAGACGGTTTGCATAGAATAGTTTGACCAGGCGAGGATAGGGTCGAGGGTTCGCCTTAGGGTCGAAGCGAAGGTAGTCTAGGAGCCCACTATAGGATAGGAGATCAGCTAAGCCAAGGAAGTCGGAAAACTGAACATAGTGCTCCAATAGCATCGGGCAGTGCTCAATACGGTTGTAGGCCACTATACACATAGGGTCGTCGCGACACAATGATATGTCTACACCACCAGCTGGCATTGGGGCCTTTCCCTTAGGCTGTCGAGTCCTAGGACGAGGTGGAGAAGTGGGTTCCCTATGGCCAGACTCATCCTCGGGTCTAAACTCAGTGTCGGAATCAGGAGGAGTAGAGGGGGTATGGAGTATAGGCTTTCTAGACTTAGAATGTTTACCGGGTTTGACGGTCGCTGTCCTCTGCTTCTTCAGAGGAGGCGAAGACGGAGAAGCTTGGGTTGATTTAGCTCGGCGTTTGGGTTTAGAAGGATTCCTAGGGTTAGATGGCCCTATGGTCATGGGGGATGCCCCAGAGGAAGTGATAGGAATCCTCGTCTTTGCCATGATCGTGGCACAACGAGATCAATCAAACGATACAACCCTAAGCAACGAAACCCTAAAGCTGAAAATGAAACTGGCCTAAGGCAAGATCAAACCCTAGATGAAATTCGAAACCCTAAGAGATGAAAGCAAGCCCTAGAACTGGAAAATAGACCTAGGATCAAACCCTAGATGAGAGGGAGTATACCTAGGAGGAAGACGACGACGATCAGCGGCGGAGTTGATTGGAAGAACGCCGGAGATCGACAGGGAAGACGAAGGGTCACGAGCTGGGTTGGGGGTTTTTGAGCTGGAGGAGATGAAAACAATCGACTAAAATGAGAAAGATCCGATTAGAAAAGGTTTAAGTCGGTCAAAATCGCGAAAAGACGTGACTGCCCCTGATCACTTAGTCGGTCACAGTTCAATGTCTGACCGACTAGATGACGATCTAGTCGGTCGGTTAACGAGCTTGAACTGACTAAAAGTGAAACAACGACCAGTCGAAGATTCCCTGAATGAGAATTAGTCGGTCTACGTTCAAATACTGACCGACTAGAACAAAATCTAGTCGGTCGATAAGTGAACTTGAACCTACTAAAAGAGCTAAGCTGGAGAGGAAATCCTAATAGCTTGAATTAGTCGGTCTGAGTTCTTTTACTAACCGACTAGATACGAATCTAGTCGGTTGGTGATTGAATTGATACCGACTAAATGAGTCCAAAAGTTTAGAGATAGAGCTAGTCGGTCTGAGTTCATTAGCTGACCGACTAGATGCAAATCTAGTCGGTTGGTTGATGAACTGAGACCGACTAGATGAGTCCAAAAATTGACAATTAAGTTCTCTCCTCAATACACTTGGACGAAACATCATAATCCTCTCAAAAATCATCTAAACTACCACATTAAACATCGAAATCTCAAATACGACATTCAAATATGAATTCGAGCAAAAATTAAAAATATCACATAAAATCCCGAAAAATCCAATAAGTCTAGCATGAACGAAATATTTCGAAATATAATAGCATGCAATATTATTGAATGAAACATGAATCCTATATCTCGGATTCACCCATAATCCCCAATTCTCGACGCAACCGCACAAAGGAGTCCTCCTTTAGGGGTTTCGTGAAAATATCGGCGATTTGCTTTTGGGTTTCAACGTACACTAAAATGATGTCCTTTTTTGCAACATGATCATATAAAAAATGGTGTCGGACATCTATGTGTTTAGATCGGGAATGGTGTACCGGGTTCTTGGAAAGACATATTGCACTTTGGTTGTTAACCATGATAGGGCAAGTATCACAGTTTATACCAAAGTCTTTAAGTGTGTGTCTCATCCAAAGAACTTGAGCACACGCGGCACCGGCGGCAATATATTCCACCTCGGTGGTTGAAAGTGATACCGAATTTTGCTTCTTGGAAAACCAAGAGACAAGGGAATTTCCTATAAAATGGCAAGTGCCACTAGTACTCTTCCTATCGGATTTGCATCCCGCATAATCAGCGTCACTATATGAGACTAACTCATATGTGCTAGATTTCGGATAAAGTAATCCAAAATCTAAAGTGTAACTTAGATAGCAGAAAATACGTTTTACCACTACTTAGTGAGAATCCTTAGGTTGAGACTGATAACGAGCACAAATACATACGGCAAACATGATATCGGGCCTACTAGCGGTAAGATAAAGTAAACTACCTATCATACCTCAATATAGACGAATGTCTACATCTTTTCCACCCGTATCTTTATCAAGATGCGTTGTAGTGCTCATATGAGTCTTTTTCCCGGAGGCACTCTCCATTCCAAATCGCTTTAGCAACTCCACCGTATACTTCGTTTGGTGGATGAAGATTGCATCGTCCATTTGGCGGATTTGGAGACCTAAGAAATACTTGAGCTCACCCATGTGGCTCATCTCAAATTGTTCCTTCATCACATTAGAAAACTCTTCGCAAAGAGCAAAGTTAGTAGCACCGAAAATGATATCATCAACATATATTTGAACTAAAATTATATCATTATTCGAATGCTTAACAAAAAGTGTAGAATCGGCTTCTCCCATTTTAAAATTCAAATCCAAAAGAAAATTCTTTAGGCGATCATACCAAGCTCGAGGAGCTTGTCTCAAACCGTAAAGCGCTTTCTTTAGTTTAAAAACATGATTTGGAAATTTTTCATTAATGAAGCCCGGAGGTTGAGAAACATAAACTTCCTCAACGACATCTCCGTTTAAAAATGCACTTTTAACATCCATTTGAAATAATTTAAAATCCTTATGGCATGCAAAAGACAATAATAATCTAATTGATTCTAATCTAGCTACCGGAGCGAAGGATTCTTCGAAATCAATACCTTCCTCTTAACGGTAGCCTTGAGTAACTAACCGAGCTTTGTTCCGGATGACGACTTGGTTTTCGTCGGTTTTGTTCTTGAAGATCCACTTTGTCCCTATGATGGTGTGGTTCTTCGATGGCAAAGGAACAAGCTCCCAAACTTCATTCCTCTCGAATTGAATGAGTTCTTCCTCCATGGCTAAGATCCAAGCGCTATCTTCGCATGCTTCATTAACATTCTTTGGCTCAATCGAGGAGGCAAAGGCACAATGAGCGAAGTAGTTCACTTGCGATCTCGTCTTGACACTATCTTGGATATTGCCAATGACTTGCTCATGAGGATGGTCATGAACGGTATGAAGCCGTTTGGGAATACCTTGATCACTAGGAACATTCTCAACAACTTCATTAGATGGGTTAGTCTCAATAGAATCAATAGAATCATTAGAGTTAGAATTACCAATTGAATCACATAAGACATCCATAGAGTCATCATCATTAGTAATTCTAGTTGGAACAAATCCTTCATTAAATGACACATGAAGCGACTCCTCGATCGTCGAGGTTCGTTTGTTGAATATCCGGTAGGCTTTGCTACGCGAAGAATATCCAACAAAAATCCCCTCATCGGATCTTGGATCGAATTTGTCCAAACTACCATACGTGTTCTTAATAAAACATTTCGAACCAAAAACACGAAAATGTTTAACTTGAGGCAACCTACCAAACAACAATTCATAACAAGTTTGTTTAGTGCCGGGCCTCAAAAGTATTCTATTAAACACATAGCAAGCGGTATGTACCGCTTCCACCCAAAATTGATGGCCAAGTTGGCTATCATCAAGCATAGTGCGAGCACATTCCACTAGCGTCCTATTCTTTCTCTCAACTACACCATTTTGAGGAGGTGCACGAGGGAAAGAGAAGGTGTGTGTAATACCAACTTCATCACAAAATGTCTCAAAAGACTCATTCTCAAATTCCCCTTCATGATCACTACGAATAGTGACAATGGTGGTTCCAATGAGATTTTGTACTTTCTTAACAAAAATTGTGAAGTTTTCAAAAGCTTCATTTTTATTACACAATGAAAATACCCAAGTAAACCTAGAAAAGTCATCAACGATGACAAGTCCATATCTAACATTACCTAATGAAGCAACTCTAGTTGGCCCAAATAAATCTAGATGTAATAGCTCTAGAGGCCGCTTAGAAGAAATGCTTTTCTTAGGTTTAAATGAAGATTTTGGAAGCTTGCCTCGTTGACACGAGTCACAAAAGCTTTTCTTTTGAAAGACAAGCTTAGGGAAGCCTCTAATAGAATTTAACTTGGAAAGCTTAAAAAGTGTTCCAAAGTTCACATGACCAAAACGTCGATGCCATAAGTGTTGTTCACTTGTGTTGGCAATAAGACATTGTTCATGTGATCTTGGAAGATCTAGGATATATATATCCTTATGGCGTGTGCCGGAAAACAATAATTCATTATTATCTTTTCTTAAAATATGGCACATTCCTTTCGCAAAGTTAACCTTGTAACCTTTGTCACAAAGTTGACTTATTGAAATAAGATTGTGGTTTAATCCTTTAACAAGGTAAACATCACATATAATTGGTTTAGAAGGATTACCCACTTTACAACACCTATGATGGTTCCGCTCTCGTTGCCTCCAAATACGACGCGGTTTCCATTTGCAATGGGAACCACTCCGGAGAGCAATTGAGCGTCACCCGTCATGTGTTTTGAACACCCGCTATCGAGTATTCAATTTCTCTTGGAGCTAAATTTAAATTTGTTGCTCCATTCCTTTTTCTTGAGTACCTATAGATATGAAATGTCGTATCATGGTACCCAAGATCATTGGGTCCAAAAGATTAGACCTTTGGAAGCCAAGTCCAATTGGACTTAGACTTCCCCACATAATTATTACTATGCACAACATTCGAAAAATAAGCATTCATATAAACTTGTTTTTCATCCATGCTTGTGTCCTTTGGGCTCCAAATAGTGAAAATCTTGGGAGCCCTCATCCTATTGGGTACATGCATGCGACGTTGATTTCTACGTGATGCATGTCGTGGATAGGCATAAGGAACATGATGGAATGGTGCATGCGGATAATTATTCATATGATGTTGTGGGTGAACATATGCATGTGAGGGAACACGTGTGTGAGGGTGTCTCACATGGTGTGCACGTGCCCGTGAATGTGTTGCATAAAAATCATCATATGTGTGAGCCGGTGGAGTAGGACATGTGTTCCTACGTGGCATAGTATTGGTGTACATATAAGCATGCCCCTTCTTTGGAGGTCCACCCAAAGTGGGTTTCTTTCCGAAAGAGGGTTTGGATGAGGTGGAAGCACCATTTGTAGACGAACTACCAATAGATTGTTTGCTACCACTGGTAGAGTCACCGGAAGTTGGCCTAACAAAAGTAGTGGCCGATTTGGATGAACTTCCCATCGTATACCCCAAGCCAATGTGGTGATTGGCCGGAAGTAAGTCACTTAGGATTTTATCCAAATGGTCCTTACCCTTATTGAATTTATTAATTCGGCCTAATGTGTTCTCATATTTCTCGGTGAGATAACGCATAGAAGTATCCAAATTGGATACTTGCGATGTGAGCACATAAACACGAGATTTAAGACTCTCATTCTCAATACTCAAAGTCGAGTTTTGAGAAGTCAAATCCGCTATCGTGTGTTCCTCCGGATCTTCAATGCTAACATGTTCAAGTTTAGATTTGTGATTAACAATCTCATTTCTTAACTCTTCAACAACGGTGTCGTTGTTGGTGATGATAGTCTTAGGGGAGGTTTGAATGCTAGCTAGGTCATCTTTTACCTTAGTATATCTATTTACTAATTTAGTATACTTAGACCATAATTGAGAGTTAGCATTCCTAAGGTCATCCATAGTTACCTCATCGCCTTCGTTGTCGCTATCATCGGAAGAGGAGGATCCTTGATCATGCTCCTCTCTTGTCATGAAGCACATGTGCGCTTGCTCCACTTTCTCATCGTCCGACTCTTCGCTTAAGAAATCATCGGAGTCGGTGAATGTTGCTCCGACAAGTCCCTTTTTGTACCCCTTTTTGTACTTCTTGGACTTATCGAATTTCGGCGCCTTCCACTTCTCCTTTTACTTATTTAGAGGACACTCCGCTTTCATGTGTCCTGGCTTATTGCACTTGAAACACAAAGGAGAGGAGGAGGCGTTAGAAGAATCAAATTTAGCTTTGTTCTTATAGTTACCTTTTCGGAAGAAACGGTTGAACTTCTAGGCCATGAGTGCCATGGACTCCAAGTCCAACTCGTTTTCCGAGTCTTCATCATCGGTTGATGTGGATGTGGATGGAGCGGCCTTGAAAGCAATAGCCTTCTTCTTTGGCTCGTCTTGCTTTAGGTAGGACTTCATCTTTTCCTGCAACTTAACCTTGCTATCCTTGCGTACCTCGTATGACATTAAAGTACCCATTAGTTGAACCACGGTGTACTTATTCATATCATTACCTTCCTCGATGGCGAAGGTACGCTTTTCCCAACTAGAAGGAAGTCCTTCGATAAGTTTCGAACACTTCTCCTTTTGGGTGTAGGTTTTACCGAGAGCTTCCAACTCGTTTATGATGTCGACGAAGCGAGCATAATACTCCTTCATCTTCTCACCCTGTTGCATATGAAACATCTCGTAATCTTTGTTAACAACAACGAGTTTAGAGTCTCTTACCCTACGCGTCCCTTCATGAAGTATGAGGAGGGAGTTCCAAATTTGATATGCACTTTTACATGTGCATATCTTATTGAAGTCCTCGGGCTCCAATGCGCATTGCAAGGCGTTCATTGCCTTGGCATTGCTTACCTCCGCGGCGACCTCCACGGGAGTCCACTTCTCAAAGTCTTCTTCGGCGGGCTCGACGTATTCCTTCATCGTGGTCCTCCATAGAGATGCACTCCGGAGGAAAGTTTCCATCCGGCATTTCCAGTACCCGTAGTTGGTACCGTTGAAGAATGGAGGCCTCGTTGAGGAATGTCCTTCCATCACCGAAGATGCTCCTTCACGGTTCCTGAAGGTGCCATAGTCGGAAGGTGGACGCATGGTCTTGTTGTCGTTGGCAGACATAGCGTAGACTTGGCTCTGATACCAAATGTAATTCCCTACAAGCTACTGCACAAGTACTAGAGGGGGGGTGAATAGTACTTTAAAAATAACGAGGAGTATAATTCCTAATTATCGTGCAACCAACTACCAAATCAATTTGTGGAAGCTTAAATTGATGACAACAACAAAATTAACAATGCTAACAATAGATATTACTGGGTTCGGATCCACCCAAGTCTCCCCGACTTGTTCCCGATGATCCTACGTCCCAACCACCCGTATCCCTTGCGGATACTTAGGTTAGAAACCCTAACCCAAGATTTCCACTATGATATCTTGTGAAAGACCTTCACAAGATCAAATCATACATGCAATGGCAATAGTGAATCCCACAACCTGGGATCACAACCTTCTCTCACAACCGAGAGAATCAATAAGCAATAAATGAGTTTATAATGAAATAAACAATCTTACCACAAAATCCTATACCTTGAGTTTTCTTACCAAATAGGTGCAAGGAGGGATTTGAGGAAGAAGGAAGTCACCAAGACCTAGCACCACTGAAATGAGCAGCAATGGGTGCCTAGGAGTGATTTGGAGACTTGAATCAAGCTAGATCTTGAATGGCTCACCAAGAACAAACTTCTCTCAAGATGGATTCTAGATCTAGAAAGTGAGAGAATGGATTTCTTGTGAGGGAGAGAGCTTTGGAAATGAGTGAGAATATCTAACTCTTTCAATCTCAATGAATCTCTTAATGGCAGTTCTTACCTTGAGAGAAATGACCAAGCTTCGTATTTATAGGGTCCCATAAAAACGAGCTAGGTCAAATCCCAACGGATAGAAATCTGAAGCAGTTAGTCGGTCAAAGAACAAACACTGACCGACTAGTTCATCAACTAGTCGGTCGGTCAAACAACATGGACCGACTAAGTGATGAACAGTGAAGAGATTGAATTTCAGACCTAGAAATCTAGTCGGTCCAAGAAGACTGTCTGACCGACTAGTTTCACAACTAGTCGGTCGGTCAGTGAACTTAAACCGACTAAGAGTCAAAAACTATTAGTCTGAATACAAATTGATTTATTCGGTCCAAGAACAAATATTGACCGACTAGATCATCAACTAGTCGGTCGCCAAATGTTCTTAGACCGACTAACGATAAACAGTAGCTTAGGAGAAAATTGGCATGTACAGTAAAGCTCAACTAGTCGGTCAATGAAGCATCACTGACCGACTAGTTCACAAACTAGTCGGTCGGTGAGTCAACGTAGACCGACTAACTGTAAACAGTACTGAGCAAGAAAAGACTCACTGAAACTAGTCGGTCCAAGAAGCTTTGCCGACCGACTAGATCACCATCTAGTCGGTCAGTTCTTCTTCTTGAACCAACTAACATGCACAATAAAGTCCGAATCGAAGCGCGATGCTTCGAGGAAGTCAGAATGGACTTCTACTAAGATCCTAGAGCTAAGATATGAGCGTTATGAAGATAGAAATGTAAGATATACTCAAGGCTTAACATTCTATAGATCGAAACTAAAAGACTATAAATAAACCCTTAAGGAACGGTCTTCGAGAGCTTCGATCAAATCTTCATGACTTCCAAAATGGTCCAAAAGCTTCAACGAAGCTTTAGGAATTAAATACGAGCTTTGAGAAGTCTTGAGATGTCGCTTTGAGTGTTCTCATGAATTTGGCGACGATCTCCATAACTGCGCTCACAAATTGTTAGTTCATGAATTATTTATGTTTGCTCATCATCCAAAACCAAATCCGGGGAGTCCAATACTCAACACGTTCCTCTCAAGTGCGAGGAAACGTGGGTGAGTGAGAAAGGAGGTTGGTGATGGGTCCGAGGGGACAGAGGACCTGGCAAGATTACGGAGAGCATCGACCTCGGTCTCGAGAGCATGGCGAGCCGAGGCCTGGCGGCGACCAAAAGAAGTGGACTGACGTGAAGCAGTAGTGGTGCCGGGAAGTGATGTGGAAGTAGTTCCGACGGCAGTGGTCATGCCGGCACAGGACAGAAGGCTTAAGGTAGCCTGAGAAAGGCTCACTGAAGGGATAGGGCCAGGAGCAAAAACAGGGTGACACGGGCAGCCCCGATATCTCCCCGGGACGCAGGAATATCCTGCTCACCTAAGTGGGCGGCAGGGGAAGGTGGTCTGCATGCGTCCGGGGGAAAGAAAGGAAGGCGCAACCCCGCTAGAAACTCGGGATCGGGCGGAAAAGTCCAATCCGCCACGGTAGCAACAGTCATGCGAGCGGGGTTGGGGAGAATGGTGTAGGGGCGAGGGGGTGGCCGTAATTTAATTCGAAGCGACCATCGGGGCGGGGCTTAATCATATGAATGTGTCGCAGGACGTCAAGATCTAGACGTGAGGGTCCTGCGGTGACGGGAAGATCACGGGGGAAAAGGATATTAAACTGGGGGTAAGAAGCAATAATAGTGATAATTCCCCTGATCACTCCATATTTTACACCTTTTTTCTGCATGTTTACATGCCATTTTGATCGCTCGAATCGTGTTTTTCATGATTATTCGACAATATTGCGATGCTTTTCACGATTTCTTGTTTTTGTCGAATTTCAGGAGATTTCGAGCGATTTGGAGTGATTCTGAGATGCACCCACTCCGCAGCGTCACCCGTGACTCTTTTGAGGGGAATTCTGTGATTGGAGAGGAGTGGAGGAAGAAACAATGTCGTAGGAGCGACGAGGGAGCAAAAATACGAAGATTGGGGATTTTCAGCATGTCACTCGGCCGAGTGAAGGAGTCACTCGGTCGACCATCGAAAGCCCGCTCGGCCGGCCGGATCAGACACGCAACAGACTGAGTATCAGCGTGCACTCGGCCGACCATCGCCAGCCCACTCGGTCGAACCACGGAGACACCACTCGCCCGAGTGGCATCAAGACGACGGCAAACGAAAAGTCCCAACTAACTGTAATCTGTCAGTACCGTCCCGAGTTCCGACTCGGTCGAGTGAAGAAGTCCCCTCGGCCGAAGCAAAGAAAGTCACTCGGCCGAGTGACTCCCGAGGAGATGATCCCCAAAAGTCCGAAGTTACTGGAATTTGTCAGGGTTTGTCACTCGGCCGAATGACATTTGTCACTCGGCCGAGTGAGCCGCGCTGCCTGTAGCGTAAATTGCGATTTTCAGGCTGCGCAGAGGCAATTTTGTCACAGTTTTTTGGGCGATTTTGGGGGGTATTTAACCCCAGTTTTTAACCTAGTTTAGAGAGCTTTTTCAGAACTTTTTGCAGCCTTTTTTTTAGATTACTTTTTAGAAGATTAGATTTAGTTCTTTTGGGAGAGAGAAAAGTGTTATTTTGTTGGATGCTATTGAATCTTCATTGGTTTGTCTCTCTCTATCAAAAACCTCATTTTTATTGATATATTGAATATTGCAATGAATTCTATTGATTTTATTATTGAATTTCCATTGAATTGCATTATGAATTGTGAGTAGTTCTATCATCTTAGGGCGTAGGGATGAACCCTACGAACCCTATTTCTAATTTGTGATGAATTGATGAAATTATTACTAGATTGATTAGGGTTAGTTTGGGATTGATTTAATACGAATAGCTAGGGACTCATACCGATTGGGATTTGCAAGAGATTGGATCCCAACGCGATAGGAAGCCCTAGAAATTCGAATTGGGTTACAATTGGATTTCTCTGCAATCGGTTTGCAAGAGATTGGACCGAAACTAGGGTTTTCGATTGCAATTCTATACCAATATCCGTTTGTAAGAGATTGGACGGGTAGGAACTATCCCAACCTAGGTCGTAGCTCGAGTTTGCACGAGAGTGGGCTCGAGATACGATTGGACTATGATGTTGTTCTTCACGCTAGCTTGCCTAGGATAGGGTTTGCAAGAGATTGGGCCCTACCCTAGGTTTGCTATAGACCGACAATATTGCGAGAGCGTGAGCTTGGTTCTACATTTAGTTGCAACTAGTTCACCTCAATTGCAAGTCTATCAATTGTGAAACCTACTAATCACAATGACGAGATACGGTTTGTAGCGGGGATTCCCTATCCCTAGGCGTCTTTATTAATTTGATATTTCCTTTATACAATTGAACGAATGTGATAGCTTTATTGCGAATATTTCTCGACTATTCTTATAGCCAGGTGAATTGAAGAGGACACTGTCATTTGCCCTCCTCGTGTTCGATACCCGCTCGCGCTACACCGTGCGCTTACGGTAAGACTAGCGAGTCTCATCCCGGGTGTGTATCCGGGGCGCGATCAAGTTTTTGGCGCCATTGCCGGGGATGTGATAGTGTTTGATTCTACCTACCTAGCTATTTTTATTTTTGTTGTTATATCTATTTTTATTTTACCCTTCCTTTATGCTAACTATTTCATGCAAAATATCACAATGACGAGATACGATTGGGCAGTAGTTTCCGGAGTCGGTCTTTCTATCGTCTGATCATGATTTTTACGGTCGATTTCTGTTTAGATCGTTTTTTACTAAATATGTGTGAGTAGTTCCCAAATCTGGGATTTTGGCGGAAACCCCTTCGTGGGCTCTTCCCGATGCGTCCATAGGGCTAGGAAATCGATAGGGATTAGGAATCTAACGGTTACACAGGGTGTTTTATTGTCATCGGCGGGAAAAAGACCGCCTTTGACCGTTGGGCCAAGGGGGAATAAACTTGGCAGTTGACTCACAAGACATAGCTCACGCCCTTAGCGTAGACGCCGAATCCTAGCGCGCGGGAGCAGCAGGATGAGACGTTGGGAGTTATCATTGCGAGCTTAGTGCTCCCGGAGTCGGTCAGTGTTAATGGACACGGAAGTGCCCATTGACCGAACCCGGGAAGTCCGGCATATCATCCTGGGCACCGACCGGAATATCGGGCCCATGGGACGCCGGTACCACTCTTAGAGGCAACGTCTCACCATTAGACCCTAATTCCGATCGATATCCTACCCGTAGGCCGTTTCGGTGAGAATCGCACGATAGGGTGGAAACCAAAGTCCCGGGTTTTTCCTTTATATTTTCTATATCTTGCATTCCATTTACCGTGACAACCCATCATTCGATCCGGGCTAGCTCGACCATGGGGTGAATTTGATCCTCTTTGACACAAGCACATCCACGCCTCCCTGAGTTCGACCCCCAAGCCACACTACAACAACGTGCGCTTGTGGTTACAAATATTTAAATCTCACGCCCCCAATCATATTATTGCACACATCTAGCACACATAAGCGGGGGACGTCAGTGATCGGCACCCCTCCAATGCCAAATTCACCCATACTCTCCTATTTCTCATTTCGTAAGCCCAAATCCACCCCGATTCCAAATTAAACCCTATTTACGCCTATTTCTCTTGATCTACCCCTTGATTTTTTGATATCATTGCTAATCAATCATTTTTGTGCTTCGGGATAGCTTAGGGGAGATCGAGTGCTGATTTGGAGATTCAGGGGAGGCGCCTCTTTGCCCAAATTGGTAGCGTGGAGTTGCGTCGTGTTTTGGTATACTCTTTCCATATTATTACTAGCACTTCGCAATATTTTGCACATCTCACGACATCACGATGCCCCCACGCACTAGGTCTCGTGCGCGGGAGCCCGCTGCCAAGCGAAAGAAGACCCACGACCCCAGTTCTTCTTCTGTTAGAGCTGACTCCCTGCCTCCTAGCGATCCACCACGCACACTTCCTCCTCCTACTACACCCATTTCACCCCCACCAGCACAGCCTGCCACGGCCTTCGACACGATGGGGACCACTTTCAGCGATGACGCACACCGCGCTAGATTTGAAAGAATCTCACATCGTTCGATAGCACCCTCTAGGTTCGTACACATTGTTGATCTGGAGCGCCTATGGGTATACCAGGGGCTGATCTAGTTGTATGACAACATGGGGTGGCGTGTTTTTCTATCGGTGTCGACGGACAACTACGTCCGTCCGACCCTCGAGGTCCTGAGTTCTATTCGTAGGACTCTCAGGTGGTGCACTTTTTACCTGATGGACCGTGAGTGCAAGATCACTCTCGATATGCTCTGAGCCTATTTCTACTGACCCCCTGTTCCTGACCCTGATCGTGCTTTTGGTCCCACACACCACACCCCTCCTTCCTTTAATGCACATGCATTCTGGACCCTGATCACGGGATCGCCTATTGCCTTTGACCCTAGCCGGGCCAAGGCCTCCCATATCATCCACCCTTGCCTTCATATTTCTCAGCGCCTTATGGCGACCACCATTCTTGCGAGGTATGAGCCTGGGACGATGTCTACGCCTGAGCATTATATGCTCTACGCGATGATGCGAAAGAGAGCCTTAGAGGGCGATGGGGACGTCTTAGTCCCTGCCACTCAGATTGATATTGCCAGCTGATATCTCGACCACATCATTTCCTCTATCACCACCAGGACGTCAATTTGTTGTGGCAGTCTGATCACCTTGCTGGCTCCTTTATGCGGGATTGAGCTCCATGCTGGTTTGCTTCGACCTACGGGCCTTACATCCCTTTCTATAGATGTTATGGCCCGTATGAGGATGTTGCATCCTCATGGTCAGCACCACAGGGTTTGGCTATATGGTCCTTTTTCAGCATACTATATGGTACTTCCAAGCCCTGCTCGGACCCATATTGGACCCTCAAATGGGGAGTGGATACCAGAGATGGACCTCCTCATCCCAGCTGCGTATGTACTCGAGGCCGAGGGCACTCAGCAGGAGCCCCTCCTCGACCCTCTAGCCCCAGAGATCCCTATCCCACAGCCTGCACCTGATCTGATTCCAGCTTCCAGCACTTCTGTCCACACCTCTGCCAGTGTCGGGAGCACAGCTGCTATGTCAGTAACCCCTCCACCATCACCACCTCTGTGCCGACGAGTTTTGATCCCATTTCCTACATGGGCACTAAGAGTGTCACCCCCGCTGCACTTGAGAGAGGTGAGCCTTCCCTAGCTTCGACGGCTAAGACCCTATCCTCACTTGATTTGTCAACACCTGAGAGTCATCTTCTGTCGCTTTTACGACCTCCCCAGTCATCGACCCATCTGTCTCTGCCGCCGCTATTTTCACCGAGAGTGTTGTGACGTCTGTCCCCACTTTTTCTGTCTACGAAACTCTGCCCACGTCGTCCTCTGTCGCCACACGTTATCTTCTGCCACTGCACACACTCCTGGGAGATTTCATGCGTCTCAGCCTCCCACAGAGGCTGAGCATCTTTTAACGAGCACTGCACCTCACCCACACCCGCTTTTGGCCCCGGTCGGTTACTTTGGCTGTGTGTGTCAGCCCCGACCTCCTCCTGTGCGACCCTCTGCCTCCGCCCCCGACACCCTTGTTTAGCATCTCTATGCTGTCGAGGGGGCCGTGAGTGGACTCAGGGCAGATTTTCAGGCTCTTGCCGCCACTGTTAGCTCTGTGTAGGCATGCGTCGCCCTTCTGCCTGGTATTCAGGTCACGCTGAACCAGATCCTTGCACGCATGCCACAGCTTCTACCACCAACACCCCGTCCCTTCCCTTATCAGCCTGCAGCCCTGCCGCCACCTTCCCCACCACAGGGAGGTGCTGACGCCCCACCACCTGCTTAGGCACACACTAGATGCCTCTGATATTTTTTGCCGATATTTTGGTTGACACTTTCGCTGCTGATTTTGCACCCCCTCTCGCCCCATGATTTCACCGCTACTTTCCTTGCCCATATATTTTGATCACTTTTTGCAGGGCTTTGGATATATCCGTTTGGGGGAGATATGGTCTTTCTGGGCCTTAGTATTTTGCTCCCATGATCTGTCTGCCACCACATCCATCATTTGCATGATGCACTTATCATATGCATATCCATTCCATTTTATTTTATTTTTCCTTTTTATCATGCATGCATCCGCACCCACCCGCCCCTATTATATATGTCATTGTGCCACACGTTGCATATTGAGGACACTGTGCAGTTTAGCTTGGGAGAGTGGGTGCACTCACGCACTTTTTATTTTCTTCATTTTAATCTATATTTCTTCACCTTTCTTTATTTTCCATTTATTTTCACCCACTTTTTCATTTTTTTTTCTCATCCATCATGTTTTCCTACTTTCCGCGTGTGTTGCATTTGTATAGTTAGCCTTTATTTCCCCTTATCTTTATTTTTTTATCCTTTTTACTAGAAGTGAATTCTCTATGATGACAATGACTTGGAGTTAGCTCACTCTTATATGCATATTCTCTTGCCATGCCATTGTTTTTATTTCAGATATCATATGCTATACATCGCTATGCATTTGAGAATAGGAACCTCCGCCTCTATTATATGATTGTGAATGAAATTCTATCATTAGTTGGGTCTGAAAATTTATATTGTATACTTTTCGTAGAAAACACACCAAGTTTCACGCATTGACTGCCTAATCTTGGAGTACTGCTTTGTTGTCTAATATCACTTCTATTTGCATGAAATTATATGCTCAACTTCCAGGTTGATTGAATGTATGCCTTTTTGATATGGTTAGATTAGTTTACTCTCTGAAATTAAACTGAGTAGATTATATTACCATGCTAAAAGTTGTCGTGCACATACAAAAGAGTGAACTGAGCGCTACATATTTTTCTTTCTCCACATATCTTGAACATCATCTCTATACTTATAATCATTGGTGAATCTCCCCTTAGTGAATCTTATATTTGCATCTTCCCCATGCTAAAAAGTCCAAGCTCCATTATCACAAAATCAAAACAAAAAATACATGCATATCTTTCCATCTTTGCTTTGGGATTATCGTTGTGTATATTTGTTTGAAAAAAAGCGAAAAAAGGAAAAAAAAAAAAGAGAAAAGAAAAACAAAAAGAAGTTCATTTGTATATACACAATCCTTCCTTCCTTCCTTTTTTTATTTTTCCTTTATTCCTTTGGAATTCAAAAAATGGGGAAAAGCCATATTGTTCTATTTGATGCTACACGCTTATAGATAACCTTGGGGAGGGGATCTGTCACGCCCCGCTTCCCAAACTACAGAGGCGAAGCGTGACTAAGGCCCGCTTAGGCCGGAGCTGAGAAACTCGGACCCAATAAGCGTCTGTGTGGTACTCCAAGACGAAGAAACAGGTCCCTGTAGGTTAGTATGGAACAACAAAAGTACTGAAAGAGAAACATTCATTTTATTCCAAAACAACAATCCAGAAGTACTGAGAGTCTAACAAAAGCCTGACACGGCTACAATAACTGAAAGGTAAACTACTGGTGCAAGCACCCAACCTAGACAAAAAATAAACGGTGCTACGTACCCAAATAAACGGTAGTGAGACCTCTGGATCAGCAACGTGAAGACCGCTAGCTCTGGTCCTCCTCGGGCATGTACTCTGGGTCGGCGTCCTCCAGCTCTACGTACTCTGACAGGTCCGCCTCGTCAACGTACTCTGGCTCAACACCTTACGCACAGCACCCAAAAGAAAGGAACTGTACGTCAGGTAAAGTCTACAAAAGAGGGTTAGACTCTACTGCAAGTGTACTGAAATTTTAAGCAATGATTTACTGGTTGATTAGCATACTGGGGTTATAACATAGTAACAAAAAAGGTAACGGAGCAGGAAAGTAAACACGTCACGCTGTAGCCGTAGCGGTGCTACTGACTACGGGACTAACCTAAACAGGTCCAGACAAGACGTGACAAGACAAGACAAGACAGTACACGATAAGACACGTGTGACTCGAAGGGTTCACACCTTACGGTTCGAGGGGGATCAGACCCATTCCCCATGCGCACGCTCAACCCTACCCCAACCCAAGTGCACAAGACAAGTCCGTACAAGGGATCACTCACTCTAGCTTGGTGCGTGCCCTATTGCCCGCAAGCTGTGTATCAGTACAAGGGATCACTCACTCTGTCGAATGAGTGCCCTATTGCCCGCAAGCTGTGTATCAGTACAATGGATCACTCACTCTGTCGAGTGAGTGCCCTATTGCCCGCAAGCTGTGTATGACAAGACACGACGTGACAAAACAGGGATGGTTCTTCTAAGGGGTCCACACACGCACATACAAGATAACCCTAAGGTGTCAAAAATTGTTGTTGAGCTTAGACTTCGTCGTCAAGTCTAAGCTGTCAAGGGACGTCTCGGACCCTATCATTTCACGTCTGGTTCTCTTTGTTCACATTCTAACAGTTCTAAAAGTCTAAGGACTGAACACGGTCGAAAGTGCAAGCGAGTACACTTGCCTGTGGTGGCGAGTGTGTCATCCGTCCGGAGCGTCCCGTCCAAGCGTCGCATCTGCGGTAGTCCGGCTGAAACAGAGTCACGGCGACGGTGTCAGTTCACATTTTTCAACAAATCCTATTAGGGTCTGTTTCTAAAATTGTCGGGACTACCCTAACAGTCAAAAAGTCACGTTTTGATGTTTTGTTCAGTCTAGATCGACGTCTACCCTATGTGCACAGAAAAATAGTCCGCTCGTCGGTCTTCCTACGGTGGGCAATCATTTTACAGATGCTGAAAATAAATTTAGTTCAAGTTGTCCAATTTTAGTTTAGGGTTTGATTGACTATGGTGTGGGTTCGCTACGAGTTAGGGGGACCAACCTCTCTGGTGTTTGACGTAGAACGGAAGTAGGGTCTGAATGGTGGGATCTCCTCGTTGTCTACGGCGTCTCGGCTACGGTTAGCATAGCTAGACACGTTTTGGCAGCGAACTAGGAGTGAGGGTAGCGAGCAGGGACTGGACAGCGAGCGGGGAAGTAGATTTGTGGGCGTCGGGCGTTGTGAAGGCGTCTAACGGCTCTGGGAGATAGCGGTCAGCGAACGGAAAGCAAAACAGTGAACGGGGGGCTGCCGTCTTACGAAGAAGGCAACGGGGCTGCAGTAGATCGGTAGGGGACTTCAGTGAATGGTCGGTGCGACGGTGCGGTGGCTGGAAATGCCGCAGCAGCTGTTACGATCTGCGCGCACTACTGCGAGAGAAAGAAGGCCGCTTGGAGGTTCTTGGCGGCGCTGTGGACCGGAGGAAGGAGCTCTCTGGCGGACAGAGGCGGCAGGGGGTCTTCGCAGGCGGTCGACGGCGCTTGGCTGCCGGGCAGCAGCTGGAAAAAGGCAACATTGGCTCGGAAATCGTAGCAGTTGATGTTGCTGTTTGCAGCCGCGAACAAGAACGGCCCGTGGTTGTTCCCAGGCCGTCGGGGCGGCGGTGTTGGCTGCCGGCGGGGCTAGCCGACGGTCGTGTGGTGGCGTGGGGGGTAATAGCAGCCGACGCTGCTGTGGGTTCTTGTTGGCGCGAGGCAAAAGTCGGCGGTCGGCAGAACTGCAGCCGCAGCGGCGACGGGGGGTTTTTTGCTGGTGGTCGGGTGGAGAACGGCGAGGGGCGGCCGTTGGTCGGGTGTCCGGTGATGAAGTGAGGGGAAAAAGAGATGAGAGCAAGATGGGAAAGGGTTAACTCGGGGTTTTGCTTGTGGCGGCTGGGAGAGGAGAAATGCCCTAGCCCTAGGAGGTGATAACGTGAGTAGGTGGGGTTAAAATTAGTTTATAAAATGATAAGCAATGATATTCACCTATAGAATATATGGTAGTTGGGTAAGAGGGGTAGAGTGAGGAGGGGTGTACTTTGGGAAAAGAAGGGGTGCAATTAGTGACAAAGAAAATCCTCTTGATACGTATGATGCAACTTAGGGATTTGCTAATATCTAATTTCAAATTTGAAAATCATCTTGATTAGGGCTAATCAAGGGTTGGGATCTAATTAGGGGATAACTTCTACTAGAGGCATCAGAAAAATAATCCGAAAATACAGAGACGATCATGGAGATGAGAAGTACGGGGCTACGAGGTCTGATCGCACGCTACACATACCAAAAATTATCGTAAAATCGGGAACCGCGTATTGGTGCCAAAAGACCAAAACGCCCCTCCATTCAAAACCGTTTTGCGGGAAAACGAGCCGTGAAATGACGTTCCCAAAAATTACTATAAAATTCTACACTTCCATACGGTCACATCGGCATATCACATCGTATATACCGGAATCCAAAAAGAGCCAAATAAAATTCGTGTACGAAAAAGCACGTGCACGTAGAAAATCCATAAGGTCGGAAAGCGACTGTTACATTCTACCCCACTAAAATAAAGATTCCGTCCTCGGAATCAACAACACTAATCAGCAAAAAAAAAAAGGAAAACGCTCTCTCATCTCCTCCTCGCGCTCCCAAGTGGACTCTCCAGGTGATCTGTGATGGCACATCACTCTCACCAGGTCGACTACCGTATTTCTTAATTGCTTCTGTCGACGGTCCAAAATTTGCATTGGATGCTGATCATATATCAGGTACGGATGGACCGTAATCTCTGAGAAATCCACAGTGTGCGACGGATCACTGACGTACCGACGTAGCTAAGATACATGGAATACGTCGTGAACTCCCTCCAAAGATAGTGGCAGAGCAAGGCGATAGGCCACTGCTCCCACACGTTCTAGCACATCGAAAAGTCCAATTTACCTCGGACTCAGCTTTCCCTTCTTCCCGAAACAAATGACTCCGCGGTTCGAAGAAATCTTCAGGAAGACGTGATCTCCAGGCTGGAACTCCAAAGGTCTCCTCTTTGGCATCTGTCCAATGCTTGAAACGATCCGGTGCAACTTTGAGCTTCTCACTGATGTCTCTCACAACATCCATAGCTTCCACTATCATCTCTGGACCCAACAGCTCTCGATCTCTGATGTCATCCCAGCTCAGTGGCGGTCGACATTTTCTCCCATATAAGGCAGCAAACGGTGCCATGCCAAAGCTCGCCTGGTAGCTGTTATTATCCGAAAACTCCACCAAGTGAATATGGTCCTCCCAAGAACCCTTTAAATTGAGCGTACAAGCTTGCAGCATATCCTCCAGAATCTGAATAGTCCTCTCGGACTGGCCATCGGTCTGCGGGTGATACGCCATGCTGAAACTCAGACTCGTACCCAAATTCTCCTGTAAACTTCTCCAGAACTGAGATGTGAACCTCGAGTCTCTGTCAGACACGATGCTCATGGGGACTCCATGTAAGCGTACACTCTCCCCTTGGTATTTACTCGCCAAGACTTCCGTAGACTGACCCACTCGGAAAGGGATGAAATTTGCGCAGACTTAGTCAATCGGTCAACGATCACCTAGACTGTGTCGTTCTATTTCGGGCTCCGAGGCAAACCAGTCACGAAATCCATCGTGGTCTGCTGTCACTTGCACTCTGCGATAGGAATCGGTTGTAGCAATCCAGCTGTATGATGGTGCTCCGCCTTCCCCTGTTGGCATATCAAACACTTGGCGACGCTCCATGCCACACTCCTCTTCATGCCAATCCACCAATAATTCAGACAGAGGTCCCTATACATCTTGGTGCCTCCAGGATGTATAGAATAAGGCGAGCTATGAGCCTCGCTCAACAGCTCCTCTCGAACATCACCTGCAGGTACACAAAGTCTGCTGCCATACCTCAGTGAACCATCCATATGAATCACGAACTCCATCCGAAGTCCAGCTTCAACCTGCCTCCCGATCCTCTGCAGCTTTGGATCTCCTGCCTGTGCTGCCTTGATACGATCCACGATCGTGGACTGAATCTGCAAATTCATGAATGAATGAACCACACCAGGTAGGACGACCTCTAAATCCATCTCTTTCAGCTCCTGATGTATCCTCTAGTCGGTGATACTGCAGGTCTATCTTATAGTCTGCCATAAGCTCCAACCATCGTCTCTGATGCATGTTGAGCTCTTCTCCATGAAGCTATACTTCAAGATTTTGTGATCGATGAAAATCTTCACGCTCTCAATCAGCAAGAAGTGTCTCCAGATCTTCTGTGCAAATATCACCGCTACCAACTCCAGATCGTGCGTCGGGTAATTCTTCTCATGAGTCCTCAACTGACGAGAAGCGTACGTGACCACATGGCCATGCTGATGTAAGACGCATCCTAGGCCCTTCCCCGATGCATCACAATATACCGCAAAGCCTCTGCTCTGATCCGGTACTGCAAAAACCGGTACTGAAGTCAACCTCGCCTTCAAGATACTGAAGGCCTCATCATAAGCTCCTGACCAATGAAACTCCACGTCCTTCCTCGTCAGCTTCGTCATCGGCTCTGCATTCCTCGAGAACTCGAACTTAAGATGGCCCGGAATCCTGAATACCACCTTGTCACTGTGGCATTCAAACAGAGCATGGAAAGTCTCCCAGCAATTTGATGCCAAGAACGACATCGAAAAAAAAAGCGGTAGATCATGGACAATGAAATGTAATAGTTCATGTCCACTGACCACCAAGGGGATCGATCGATAATCCAGATTCACTGGCACCACTCCGTTCCCTGTGGCGATATCCCAACACTTTGGAAGTGTATGGGTGGGATATAAAGTGTCTTGTTACAAACCTCCGAGATAAGATGCACATGGATGCACCGGAGTCGAACAAGGCCAAGGCCAGGTGAGACGACACTAGAATGGTGCCTATGGTATAAAAGAACTACGGCCAACCCACTACCCAGCAACTAGCAAGGACAACACACATATACAAGCGAAAAAATCTAACTGTAAAAGAAAAGACCAGATCTCAAAACAATATACCTGATATAACACCATCCAAGTCTTCAGCCTCGTCGGCTGTCATGGTGTACGTCGGCCTCCGGAGTTGCATTGCCTACCGAAACATCTGCTCCTGTGGGGCCAAGGGTGGTCCACGGACAGCAGCTCCTCTCTGAACTGGGACATGCACTCTACGCTGCACTGGAACTGGCGCTCTACCCTCCACATGGCGATGCCTCGGGCATTCTCTAACCGCGTGCGTGGCAGCTCCACATGTCAGACACAATCCCAGCTTCTTCCTGCAAGTGTTTTGTCGATGTCTTGGCTTGCCACAGTAATGACACGGTCCCTTGCTCTGACTCTGCACAGGTGCTCCAGACCTCTTGAAAGATGACGACGGAGCGAGTCCCACTGCAGGCCTAGCTGTTGGCCTGAACTGCTCCACTAGTCGGTTCCCTCGCAGTGGTGGTGGTGGTGCAGTCGGAGGAGCCTGGGCAGCACGGGCAATCTGATGCGCCTGATCAACCAATCGATATTGAACGTCTAACATCTCCCTCATAACGCCCAGTAATTGGCGAAAATCGTCACCTCGGCCATCCATGGTCCCGTCAGCTGAAGGTCCATCTCGAGCTTCACGTCCTCCCACCATCCTAACGACAGGAAGAACACAACTTAGACTCGCACACATTACTGGATAATAATAAAAAGAATGTTAATACTTCTATCGTTCCGAACTTTTTGCAGAAAAGGACCTGCATGGGCCACCACTAAAACCTGTCACGCCCCGCTTCCCAAACTACGGCGGCGAAGCATGACTAAAGCCTGCTTAGGCCGGAGCTGAGAAGCTCGGACCCAATAAGCGTCTGTGTGGTATTCCAAGATGAAGGAACAGGTCCCTGCAGGTTAGTACGGAACAACAAAAGTACCGAAAGAGAAACATTCATTTTATTCCAAAACAACAATCCAGAAGTATTGAGAGTCTAACAAAAGCCTGACACGGCTACAATAACTGAAAGGTAAACTAATGGTGCAAGCACCCAACCTAGACAGAAAATAAACGGTGCTACGCACCCAACTAAACTACAGTGAGACCTCTGGATCAGCAACGTGAAGACCTCTAGCTCTGGTTATCCTCGGGCACGTACTCTGGGTCAGCGTCCTCCGGCTCTACGTACTCTGACAGGTCCGCCTTGTCAATGTACTCCGGCTCAACAACTGACGCACAGCACCTAAAAGAAAGGACCTGTACGTCAGGTAAAGTCTACAAAAGAGGGTTAGACTCTACTACAAGTGTACTGAAATTTTAAGCAATGATTTACTGGTTGATTAGCATGCTGGGGTAATAACATAGTAACAAAAGAAAGTAATGGAGCAGGAAAGTAAACACGTCACGCTGTAGCCGTAGCGTGTGCTACTGACTACAGGACTAACCTAAACGGGTCCAGACAAGACGTGACAAGACAAGACAAGACAGGACACGACAAGACACGTGTGACTCGAAGGGTTCACAACTTTCGGTTCGAGGGGGATCAGACCCTTTCCCCGTGCGCACGCTCAACCCTACCCCAACCCAAGTGCACAAGACAAGTCCGAACAAGGGATCACTCACTCTAGCTTGGTGAGTGCCCTATTGCCCGCAAGTTGTGTATCAGTACAAGGGATCACTCACTCTGTCGAGTGAGTGCCCTATTGTCCGCAAGCTGTGTATGACAAGACACGACGTGACAAGACAGGGATGGTTCTTCTAGGGGGTCCACACACACGCACACACAAGATAACCCTAAGGTGTCAAAAATTGTTGTTGAGCTTAGACTTCGTCGTCAAGTCTAAGCTGTCAAGGGACGTCCCGGACGCTATCATTTCACGTCTGTTTCTCTTTGTTCACATTCTAACAATTCTAAAAGTCTAAGGCCTGAACACAGCCGAAAGTGCAAGCGAGTACACTTGCCTGCGGTGGCGAGTGTGTCGTCCGTCCGGAGCGTCCCGTCCAAGCATCATGTCTGTGATAGTCCGTCTGAAACAGAATCACGGCGACGGTGTCAGGTCGCATTTTTCAACAAATCCTATTAGGGTTTGTTTCTAAAATTGTCGGGACTACCCTAACAATCAAAAAGGCACGTTTTGATGTTTTGTTCAGCCTAGATCGACGTCTATCCTATGTGCACAGAAAAATAGTCCGCTCGTCGATCTTCTTATGGTGGGCAATCATTTTACAGATGCTGAAAATAAATTTAGTTCAAGTTGTCCAATTTGAGTTTAGGGTTTGATTGATCTACGGTGTGGGTTCGCTACGAGTTAGGGGGACCAACCTCTCCGGTGTTTGACGTAGAACGGAAGTAGGGTCTGAATGGTGGGATCTCCTCGTCGTCTACGGCATCTCGGCTACGGTTAGCGTATCCAGACACGTTCTGGCAGCGAACTGGGAGTGAGTGTAGCGAGCAGTGACTGGACAGCGAGCAGGAAAGCAGATCTGTGGGCGTCAGGCATCGTGAAGGCGTATAACGGCTCCGGGAAATAGCGGTTAGAGAACGGAAAGCAAAACAGCGAACGTGGGGCTGCTGTCTTACGAAGAAGGCAACGGGGCTGCAGTAGTTCGGCAGGGGACTTTGGGGAATGGCCGCTGCGGCGACGCGGCGGCTGGAAACGCCGTAGCAGCTGTTCCGATCTGCACGTGCTGCTGTGAGAGAAAGCAGGCTGCTCTGAGGTTCTTGGCGATGCTGCAGACCGGAGGAAGGAGCTCTTCGGCGGACAGAGGCAGCAGGGGGTCTTCGCAGGCGGTCGGGGGTGCTTGGCTGTCGGGCAGCGGCCGAAAAAAGGCAACAGCGGCTCGGAAGTCGCAGCAGTTGCTGCTGCTGTTTGCAGCTGCGAACAAGAATAGCCTGCGGCTGTTCCTAGGCGGTCAGGGCGGCAGTGTTGGCCGTCGGCGGGGCTAACCGGCAGTCGTGCGGCGACGTGGGGGGTAAGAGCAGCCGACGCTGGGTGCTCGTTGGCGTGAGGTGAAAGTCGACGGTCGGTAGAAATGCAGCCGCAGCGGTAACGGGGGGGTTTTGCTGGTGGTCGAGGCGGAGAACGGCGAGGGGCGGCCGTTGGTCGGGTCTCCGGCGATGAAGTGAGGGGAAAAAAAGATGAGAGCGAGATGGGAAAGGGTTAACTCGGAGTTTTGCTTGTGGTGGCTGGGAGAGGAGAAATGCCCTAGCCCTAGGAGGTGATAACGTGAGAAGGTGGGGTTAAAATTAGTTTATAAAATGATAAGTAATGATATTCACCTATAGAATATATGGTAGTTGGGTAAGAGGGGTAGAGTGAGGAGGGGTGTACTTAGGGAAAAGAAGGGGTGCAATTAGTGACAGAAAAAATCCTCTTGATACGTATGATGCAACTTAGGGACTTGCTAATATCTGATTTCAAATTTGAAAATCATCTTGATTAGGGCTAATCAAGGGTTGGGATCTAATTAGGGGATAACTTCTACTAGAGGCATCGGAAAAATAATCCGAAAATACCAGGACAATCGTGGAGACGAGAAGAACGGGGCTACGGGATCTAATCGCGTGCTACACTTACCAAAAATTATCATAAAATCGGGAACCGCGTATTGGTGCCAAAAGACCAAAACGCCCCTCCATTCAAAACCGTTTTGCGAGAAAATGAGCCGTGAAATGACGTTCCCAAAAATTACTATAAAATTCTACACTTCCATACGGTCACATCGGCATATCACATCATATATACCAGCATCCAGAAAGAGCCAAATAAAATACGTGTACGAAAAAGCACGTGCATGTAGAAAATCCATAAGGTCGGAAAGCGACCGTTACAGGATCCAATGGCGTGTGAGAGAGTGGCCACTTATATGTGCATGGCGACCTAAGCTAGGTAATTTTTGATACTTAGGGAGATTAGTAGAGTATAACGAAGTCTATGAATTGAAAATTTGGCATGCACTTCATGAATACCATCTCTTTCTATTCTTATTGCCTTACAATGTGTGATACCTCTTATACTCCAAGCAGAAAGCGATCAATTGAAAAGTGTGCAATCTATGATTACGTATATCGTTTTAAATGCCTTAGACGATGCTAATTATAGAATGATTTCATATTTTGTATCGTTTTGACGTTCTTGGTTTCTATATCGAATGCACCCATATATGATGTGATATCAAGGTAAAAATCTTTAGCATGATTAATTCATCGCGCTATTTGAGTAAGCAACTCCATGTCCTGAGAGGATGATCTAGCACCTCCCTCCTCGTTTTCTCTTTCTTTCTTTTTCATTTTCCTCATTTTTGTCCACCGGATTCGCCTTTTTACTCTTCTTCCTCGAGGACGAGTAAGAGGCAAGCTTGAGGGATTTTGATCGGTCCATATTTTACACCCTTTTTCTGCATGTTTTCACGCCATTTCGATTGCTCTTATTGTGATGTTCACGATTATTCGACGATATTGCGTTATTTTCACTATTTCTTGTTTTTGTTGGATTTTAGGAAATATGGAGCAATCGGGAGCAAAAATGAGCTTAAGGGACTTGCATGCGTACCGGAGCGTCGTCCATGGCCCTATCAAGGAGTTAACGACACTGGATGATGAGCGGGAGAAGAAGGAGATCGATAGAATAGATGAAAAGGCGAGGAGGAGAAGAGTTGACTCCAGAAACAAGCCACTTGGCTGAGTAACAGAGTCCACTCGGCCGAGTGAAGAACCGTACTCGGACGAGTACGACTGATACGAAGAGATCTTGTGCCGCAATGTACTCGTCCGAGTGTTGAATCCCACTCGACCGAGTAGAGAACTCCACGCGCCCTAGTGAGGTTAGAATTTCTGAAGGAAATCAAAGCTGACTCTCTGGAATTTTAGGAGTACAGCAGAAGACCCTACTCGGCCGAGTAGGAAGTCCACTAGGCCGAGTAATGAACCCCACTCGGCCGAGTGACGCAGAGTGCCAGAGTGACCAAAACCTACAACTTCTCTATTTTTATTTGGATCTGGCACTCGCCCGAGTGAGATTTCCGCTCGGCCAAGTAGCGCCGCCAGCCTGGGTTGGAAACTTGGGTTTTGGCTGTGCAGGGGCAATTTTGTCAAGTTTATTTTGACGATTTGGGCATGTATTTAAGCCCAATTTTTATCCTAGCTTAGGGAGAGACCAGAAAATAGATTTTAGATTAATTCTTATTGTAATTCAGCTTTAGAGATTGAAAAACTCAGAGCTGGTTTGTCTATTTCTTTTGAATATTTGCATCTTATGAATTGTTCTCTTCTTGATCTGAATTGTGATATGTTTTCAATCATTGATTTTGCTATTGCTTTGATGAATTGTGAGTAGATCCTTTGTTTTAGGGCAAAGGGATGAACCCTATGGATCTAATTTCAGATTTGTGATGAATGAATTTTATTGTTGCTAGAATTGCTAGAAGGTTAGATTGTGATTGATTTATTACGGACAGCTAGGAATTTCCCTTGATCTAGAGTTTGCAAGAGATTAGGCTTTGATCAATGGGAAGGCCTAGATATTCGATTTAGATTTATAATCAAGATTCACTAGGTTTGGTTTGCAAGAGATTGGATCAAAGCTAGCATTTTTATTATAAGTTTATACCCATATTTGTTTGCAAGAGATTGGACGAATACGAACTATCACAATCAAAATCACAACTCGAGTTTGCACGAGAGTGGGCTCGAGGTGCAATTGGACGATGATGTCGATCTTAATGCTAGTGGCCTATATTAGGGTTTGCACGAGAGTGGGCTCTGATCTAGGTTGTTATAGACCTGCAATAGCGCGAAAGCGTGAGCTTGGTTCTCTATTCAGTTACGACTAGTTTACCTCAATTCAAATCATGCAATATTGAGATTCGCGATTTCACAGAAATGCATGACGATCCGTAGTGGGGATTCCCTAGCCCTAGACATTTTTATAATATTAAATTGAATTGATTGTTGAAACGATTGTGACACCTACATTCCAAAATCGACTTTCCACCAATAGCCTAGTGATTAAGATAGAGTACCGTCATTAGTCCCTCCTCGTGTTCGATAACCCGCTTACCACTTAACCGTGCGCTTGCGGTAAAACTACAATTGTTTTCCGGGTGTATATCCGGGAGAGATCACGTATCTCACTCAACCGAGCGACGGCGCTACTCGACCGAGTAGCGCATCACATCTTGACTTAAAGTGGGCACAAGAAGCCCTATTTTCCAGATTTTTTGCGGTTCCACCCCCTGTATATAAGCACAATTTTTTCCCTAGATTAAGAGAGGCTTATTTTCCGTAGTGTTAGTTTTAATTTGAGTTTTCTTAGAGAGTTTTGAGAGCTGTCGTTATTGTTGAAGACAAAGTTTGGATTTCTATTAATTGCTTTTGCTTAGAATCTTGTGATCTTAATTCTCTGCGCTTGCTTATCAATCTTCGATGTTTTGGTAACGATCTCTCATCTTTGTAAGCTTGTTTTGATGTTTTCTATTGCAAGCTTGGAATCTTCGATGTTTTCGATGTTTTCTCTCATCAAAACAAGCTTTTATTGATATTTTGTTGATGTTTCCAAGAATTGTGAGTAGTCTCATCTAGGGACAATGGATTAGACCTAAGATCTTAGGATTTAGATGTAAGTTTAGGATTTTTATGTTGTCTTAGTATAAAAGGGATGTGTTTTGGTTGATCCAGCCAAGTTTGTAGGAGATTCCAAATAGGGTTTGTGACCACGATAGTGGCGCACATCTTGGACGGATATCTTATGGACTTAATTAGGCACGTTAGTGAATTCAATCGGAGTTTGTGACCACGACAGTGGCTTGCACTTTGACGATTTCCACCGTCGTCCTATATTACTGATTGATGACTACGACAGTAGCATCAATGAGAGCCACTAAATCACAAATCAAAGCTCTATACTTGACAATGGCGTGAGTAGAGATTGAGAATAATTATCGATTGTAATGCATGGATCGCGTGCGAGGTTATCCACGATGTTGGGGCTAAACATGGGATACATTAGACGAGTGGCACAACGACAGTTGGCCATAAGTTTTAAATCTTAGATGCGACAATCTCTCCCTAATAAAGCCAATTCAACATAGGAATTCTAACTTAGCATTGACATCCGACGATCCTAGTGGTGACTCCTATTGTCCTAGTCTTTTATATTGTCGACAATCCTATTTGAGAAGATAAATGTGAAAACCTTCCCGAGTACACCAACTGACACTTTTCTGAAATTTAGAACAAAACCCAAGACTATATAATCATCTGCCTCTCTGTGGGTTCGACATTTTACTATATTATAAAGCGTCGACACCGTGCACTTGCGGTAGTTTTTGGGTTAAAATCCGGAGCGCATCAATTTTCAAGTGTCTAAGAGTTCTTTAATGGAAAGTAAGAGGGTATATATAAGCTATCCAAACCCCTAAACGTTTTCCCAAAACCCTCAACCGAATTCGTTGGAAAAGGCCCAAAGGATTAATTTAACAGCCAGGACAGTCAACTGATGAAGCACGATCAGGCGCCTACTGCACTATGTCAGAGGGTAGGTGAGAATTTAAACGGTTACTTACCACGTAGGACAGGTGACTGTTTAAGGTTAGACATGCACCTGACTAACATATTGGTTCCTGATAAACCAAAGGCAGGCATCTGTGTGGTAGAAGTGCGAAAGTTCACAATTTCAAGAATCTGTGAAAACAAAGGACATGCGAATGATGTGGTATCCATAAGCGCATGTGCCATGGGTAGGTACCTGTAAAAACAAAGAAATGCATCTAAATGCACAAGTGCGAAACTTGTAAAAATATGAATTTTGGAGAAGGATGGACAGGCGGCTGTAGTGGAGTTGACAAGTGCCTGTGACATTACCAGATGCCTGTAAAACCAAAGACAGTCGCCTGAAAGTGCACAAGTGCGTATGTTGACAAATTGAGAATTTGGTCAAGATGATACATGCTACTGATTAACAAGTCACATGTGCATGAACTATTGAAATGCGTCTGTACTTTATACAGCAGTCATATGTTAGAAGTTGATGACTGTTTAATCTTTCTGGATCTACTCGGCGTGGACCCCCCAGCTCCACAACAAAAGGTTTTGAGCAAGTAAGGCAGAACCAGCCGAGGTGTCAGGCATCCATCATGATGACTGCAGAAGTTGAGACTGATGAACAATGGATTTCAAGTAATGCTTAACGTTTCCTTTATAGTACTTATGGTATAGGTATAGTAGTTCCATTGATATTAATTGTGATGATCGTAGTGTATATCTAAATAGTGTGTGTGGAACCAAGTAGGCGGATTTCGGTGTCCCACTCATGTATGAGTGTGTATACCCTTAGTATATTAATAGATTATGGTTGCCTATTGTGTTGAATATACATTTGCAGTGATATACGTGATATATATAGTCATGTGAAGGGTAGTAAGTGTTATGTTTATACATATGTGAGAATAACTATATCACTATAGAGATATCTGTGTGTATTAGAATTGGTGTTTGACTAACTACTAAGGATGTATGAATTTTGAATGCACTTGTCAATGTTTGTAATTGTATGTTAATAAGGTTCTGTACATGTTGGGTGTAATGTACATGATAATAGGTGTGCTTATAGTTGGGTGTACGTATCTATTGTATGATCTATATATTAGTGCGTATGGAGGTGTGTTCATGCATGTATAGGTATTTGCTTAGCTATAGGGGTGTGTGTGTGTGTGTGTGTGTGTGTGTGTGTGTGTGTGTGTGTGTGTGTGTGTGTGTGTGTACACATATTGTATGAATAAGTGTGATTTACGTATAGTCGTAAAATTATAATGTTGTATTACTTTCTCTACGGTATGATGTATGTGCATGTGTATACCAGGAGGGATACATAATTGTATGATTGTAACTATGTATGGATGGATATATGTAATAATATACTAGCTCTATGTAAATTACTATGGTTGTGTATACTTGTGTGAACATATAGTATGTATGTTTAAGTTTTTGTGTAGATATAAGGTAGGTGTGTAATAATGTAAGTACGGATATGTATGTAATGTGTATGTGTGTATTTATAGATCTGTGACTATATGATGTATGTGTAAGTGTATGTATATGAGTGCACATTGTTTTTATAATGAATGTATGCCTATGGTAGAGTAACATTAACGTCTAGGTCTGTCATCCTCAAGTTGGCCATATTCAAGGAAGTCTGAGACAGACTTGATAATAAGGTGGGTAGGTTGTAATAGTCTTAGTACCATATAAGTATGATATGTCTATAAATTATGAATGGTATAGTGTATTGTGTGCATCTATACGTGTAGTGATATTTATTATGTGATGTATAAAGTATTATGTAATATGTAAAATGATTGTATTATTAGAGTGTTACTTGATTGAACATGACTCTACCTAGTATTAGTATGCGGTATACATGATTGTGGATTGTGATTGTATACATATGGTAGTGTATTGTGTATTAGTGATAATGTGGGTATGCAAGGTGATGGCACACTTGCAGTTAGTAAGTTGATGTGTGTGTATATTATAGTACTTGCCTTAATTATAAACGTATTGTGTTATGGCCTTGTCTTAAATTGTGTTATGTTATAGTTATGGTATATTAGTAATAATGTTGGTATGAATTAGTGATGAATGTATTAGTGTTATGATTATTACTAGCATGGTTGTTAATTGGTATTACTAATAGTGATACTACTATTGTTATTATTATTAGTGTAGTAATATTGATTGAGAGTTTACGCATGACCGCGTAGTTGTTATTTATGAGTAGTGAGTGAGCGTAGTAGAGAGTGTGGTGCTTGTATGTTGGAAGTGGAAGCACACGAGCACTATCCTCACTTCTTCTTGCATCTTGGTTGATAAGAATTTCGAGGACGGAATTTTCCTTAAGGTGGGTAGAATGTAACGGCCGGTATTTTATAATACGTATTTTTGCACGTATTTTATCTTGTTTTGTGATTTTCGTATCTGTAATTAAATGCGTATTCGTATTACGTATTCCTATTATACATATTTGTATACATACGTATTTAGTTAGCTTTATACACATATTTATTTATGAATTCTATTAGCTATAACTATATGTAAACTTATTATTTAATTAATTCAAGTTTTCAAATTCAAACATTTTAAATTCAAATCTTTGAAAACTTTTCTAGTTATATCCTTTCCTTAAAAAACTGTATGCGACTTTTTACCCATTATAAGTAGTTATTAATCTCACTCTTAAATCGTAATTAAATCATTGTCTCTTTCCATTTTCTTCTAGTTTTTAAATCTTTCCTTTTTTATCATAATCCTTCCATTTTTTTTCATCTAAACCCTAATTTCCCTAACCCAAGCTGCCACATTCTTATGTCATTCTTGTAATTTTCATTGCTAGCATCTTATAAACCCAGGCTTATACTCACACACCCAGCCTACTAAAATTAAAAAACCCAAACAAACTAAAACCATAAAATCCCTACACCTTTCCTCTCCCCAACAGCACACGCACACCCCCCCTAAAACCCTAGTTCTTCTCCTCTCTTCCTCTCAAACACCACCGAAACCCTAAGAGCCCTCCCCCTCTAACTCTCAACTGCACAAACACCCCTCGCCTATCGAAACCCTAACGTCACCTCTCCGGCCATCCCCAGTCCATGCGCGCAGAGCCTCCGACCATCTTCCGTTCACCGACAGCTCGCCTGCAACCCCCACACCCCCATGCCAGCAACCATACGCCTAAGAAAAACCCGCCTGCCACTGACCCGCAACCACCCATTTCCGCCCATCGTGCGTCACCCTCCGGCCACCTCCCCTCATCCCCGCTCGTGCTCAGCCACCAGTTGTGCCCTCATCCCTCTGGCAAAAACCCTAGGAGCAACCCATTTCATCCCTCTCTTCGGCTACCTCCGACCAAAACCCACGCCTGCTATACAACTCCCTGCAACCATAACCCCTCTGGCAGCCTTCTCTTCCCGGCACAGCAGGCTGCAAAGCTGCAAGAACGTTGGTCGTTCCCCTCATCCGAGCGTCCCTCACCCCCTCTCTTCGCTTTCCTCTCGGCAGCACCCTCATCCCGCCGAACCACCCTCCAGGCCGCCAGAACCGTCGGCAGCCTCCAGACATCGACAGCCGCCCCTCCCCACCTGTAGCAGACCCCTGGCAGCCCTCCAGGTCCGCGCCACCCTGCCGTACAAATCCCCGAGGCACATGTCATTGTTTGAGGACGTACGCGTCGTCGCTACCCCCCCTTCACTGCTTCTCGACTTTTCTCTGCATCACTCGTTAGTTGATCTATCCGTACTATGTTATAACCCACACTCTAGGTTAGAGAACATAATAAAACGGAACCAATAGATGTTGTAAGAATCATTTTAATACTACTAATATGTTGGAACAAACCTAACTTGAACGTATATTTAATCAAACCAGAGAACCGATCATATCGTAGCGTAGTGCTCGTCAAGAGGAACCCAACGACATCAAGTTCATCGAAATCAGGCAAGTGTGCGAATTGTTATGAATTTTTGAAGTTTGATGTTTAAATTGTCTTTTTCACTTAAAGCTGAATAACAAGAAATTGACCCGTGAAATGACGTTCACAAAAAATACCATGACGATCCATATTTAATATGTAACACATTGACATAAAATATCGCATGTTTAAGATTTAAGAGTAGATAACTGAAATATTTGATTGCCGCATGTTTAATAAACAATCCTTTTACTTTCATTTTTTAATTTGTTTCGGAATGTTTTAATCCATGAAAATTCTAAATTTGATATGATCATATGCTTCACATCTTACTTGTACACGTGTTTGCTAGAATGGACATTAGTAGAACATCTTGAAAATCTTGAATTTCGCGAATTCGTGCACCTCAAAGGCAAAATCTTGAATTCGTGAACTCGTGCAAATCGTTTAGGCTGACTCGTGTTTCAGCACATCTTTTGGGTGGAGTTAGGGTTGAGCGGCCACTAAGCGTATGAAAGGATTCTCTCTTCAAGAGCACCAGCTATACGGTGGGTTGGCGTCAATCACGATTATACCCCTGTGAGAAGAAGTGATTCACTCATCACGTCTTAAAGGCGAGAACTCTATGCATGATAGAAAGCATTGACACTGAACTTGAACTCATTATTGTTACTTCAGTTGTACACTTAGAATTGCCATGTTAATAGTATTGTACTATTTGTAGAAATGCCATGGTCATCAGTGTTCGTCTTAAATTCTTTAAAACTGCCATACTTAGAAGTACTTCACCTTATTTTAATATTTCCATGTTTATAACTATGCTACTGTCATTTTTAATAATCTGTTAATGCCTCATAAATTGTTACTATTTGTACACCTTGCCTTGGGTCGTCTTAGTTTTACTTGCTAGACCATTGCTGACATACATTCGTATTTTTGGAATGTATGTCAGATCACGAGCTGGAGTACCAGAAGGACTTGTTTAAGACGCCTGACCCAGAGAGCTAGGAGTTTGTTGTTGACTCGGAGTCGCTCCCTGTGGAGAATTAGAGACTTGTGATGTTGATGCCTTCTTTTAGTTTTGCTTTAGTACTTTGTTTTAGGGTATGCTGCTTGTTGTAGTTCCTTTAAAATTATATGAATGTTTTTATTGTTCTGAATGCATGCAAGAACTCTGCACTGTTGTTATCATGATATTTAATGAACTCGAGCTTCATCGCTCTAGTTTAGTGGACCTTAGTACGTTCTCGCTTTCGTTGCTTTTGGGAAGCGGGGCGTTACAAGGGATCTTGGAGCTTTTGTCCTTGGAGATGAGAGGTTGCGCAAGGTGTCTTTTGGCAAGGGGATGGAGCTATGGCACTTAGAGTTCGGCCATGGACAGGTTTACAATGGAGATAGAAGCTTGGAGATGGCTTTGAAGATACTTGATGCAAGGAGGAAGAAGGTGTATTCAATGTTATGCAATGGGGTGTTTTTGACAAGTCACAAGCAAAGTTACGGCCTCCTCCTCTCTTTGATGATGGCCGAAAATTTCCCCTTCCTTTGGTTGCCACCTCTCTCTCAAAAATCTCTCTCTTGGAATAGGGGTTTATATAGGAGAGGATGAGATATGATAGAATCAATTAGGATCCCATAATTGATAAAGATGGTAAGGAATCCTAATTTGATTAGGATTTGAATGAATCTCTTTGGATATGAAGTTTGAATATGGATGGCTATGAAATTGAATTTGAGTAGCTATAGGATTTGAATTGGATCTCATTTAATCTCCTTTGATTTGCATACGATTCTCCATATCTCTCCATCTTTGACCAAGTCTTCAATTTGCATGGCATTAGGATTTGAATGTTGCACCAATTGATTTGAATATATTCAAATATGAATTTGAATTGATTTGCTCCTTATCTTCTCATCTTTGACTTAGTCCGATTTTTGTAGCCATGTTCTCCATCTTTGACTTAGTCCACTTGGCTAATGTATGACACATTCTCCATCATTTTTGGCTATTCTCTCTTTAAGTATTCGCGAAAGTGTCATCCCTGAAAACATTTAGCACACACATTAAATCGTTCACATATGTTTGTTATCATCAAACACGAAGTCATCGATCGTTGTATCCAACTACACGTTGTATCCAACAATATCTTCCTACAAGATGCTCATTTGTGAGTGGTGGGTCTCAAATTCTTTGACGTACCAGAGTCTCCAAAATGCTGAGACTCTTGTCGACCCGTTCTGTAAATTGGTCGAATTGCTCTTGAGACACCTTAGGCACTTTGGTGGCCCTCCTGGGTTGCTTGGATGAGGATGTAGAATCTGAGGCATCCTCTAGCTGGACGATGTTCGCTTTTTGTTTCTCGTTCGGTCCTTGGTTCGGTCCGATGTTGCTGGGTCCAGCCAACATAGCTTTTTGGTTGCTTTGATATGTCGAGCTGGTTAACGTTCCCACAGACTGTGCCAAACTGTTATGGCCAAAAATGACCAAAACAATTGAGATGCTGATGTGGATCCTTTCCTACTGAGTTGGAGCCACGTTAGCTGGATGGGTGGGACCCTAGGTTAGAAGAACTAGTGTCGTTGGTTAATTGTAGTCGACTTTGTGATGCTCGATCAACCCTCGAGCGGTTCGTATGTCGATCGATCGAGATTGAGAGGCTCAGGAGCGACCCTCACGTAGGGTCGAGGCTCGATGATCTGCACCACAAGGAAGCATCAGGAGGCCAGATCTGGGTCCCAAACCAAATCCCCTCAGATACTTAAGTTAGAATGGAAATTAAGAGATGGAGAGTGCTTGGAGCAGCTGAGATCGACCCACGGAGGTTCGTCCCAGATCTGACATCGCAAGCTCTTTTATAGAAGAAAATATAATTTGGAGTATAAAAAGTCCGAGTATTAGATCTCATCCCTTGGGAGTTGGAACCTCCTATATTTATAGACCTCCCATGTCTTTTCAGTGACGTTAGGAGGATAACGGTCACCAATTATGGTGACATGATCTTTTCCTTTTAATAGTGGTAACTGTAGCCCACGTTCTCGCTATTTATGAGCACACCTTCAATACCAAGTTCGATTGGTAAGAGTGCAACAGGGGACTGGTAGGTGGGCATTGACTGAGTCGGTATTAGGCTTCTCTCGTCGGCTCTGTGGTCCTTAGTCACTTGTCGGACGAGCCATCTCGAGTGCCGACCCGATGACTCAACAGGAGGGAGTTGGGATGACTGGTAAGCCACGGTTGGTCGAGGCTGTGAACTTGCCAATCATTCTATCATAGCAGCATGTGCTTGAATGCAGACGTTTACCTCTCGTGAGAATGCATGGAATTGCTCCAAATTCACTAGTTTTGGCTCGAGCATTCCATGAGTGGAATGATTGTGGTCCATGGGGTTCTGTTGCTCCCATAATAATGAGCCTTTCAGGTCGCTGATTGGTGGGACAAGTCATCGTAATGTGGCTGAAGACGTGGATGTTGAATCGTTTGCTACAGACAATGCCAGTTGTTGACGAGTGTTTTCCTACCAAGTACAATTTTTGAGTCATAATATGTTTACGGTAGCCGAGGTTAGTAGACCAGGTGTTGGGTACTACTGGGCTGTGTAGACATTGATCTGGGAAGTATAGTCAAGTCCGAGCTATCTCTAGGCTGATGACAGCAACCTGGACACTGGGCGAGCCTGCCCTGGGCTGATAGGGTCTCAATCCAAAAGTAGTCGAGGTTGGAAATTAGCCAGGCATATGGTGAGCTATCCCCGGGTTTATCAAGATCAGTTCTAGCTATTGATCGCTGTTTGGGCACTGAACAAGCTGACCCGGGCTGAGGAGGCCATGATCCGAGCTGTTGAGGGTAGGTCTGAGCTATCAGCAGGCTAACTCCAATGGTTGAGTTGGGTCCGACCTATATTTGCCAGTTTTGAGCTCTCTTCAGTAGATCCGAGTTATCCTCGCTAAGGTCGGGCTGTTACTGCCAGGCCCGAGTGGTCTTTGAGCCATCTCCTGGACTGTCAGTAGCTTCTTGCAACTTGAAGAGCCTGCAGCACGAACAGCTCGTCGGGGAGTCAGATTTGGGGTCCGACCTAATCCCCTCCGATGCGTAAGTCAGTCAGTGACTCAAGGAGGGCTCGAGGTAACTATGTCCGGCCTGTTGGGAGGTCGTCCTCTAGTTATTGTGTCAAACTATAGAGGAAATGTGGTGTCTAGGTAGAGCAGATACCGGAGAGAGAGTTGTCTGGCTATTGTGGTGTTCTGGAGATTGTCCCAGTTGAAAGATGGTGAGACTCTCCCCTGGTAGAGGATCAGAAAATCGCCCTTAGTAAGAGTTGAATCTGCTTCCCTTTTTCCCTTCGTCTGGAAGCCTATATATAGGCACGTCTAATGAGGGATGTTGTGGAGTAACGTTCGAGTATTTAAGCCGATTGATTGGGCTTGGCCTGAGCTGTCGGCATTGATGACGAGGTAACGTCTGGTCATTGAATGCCTTTATGAACGAGCCCCACAGTCGGACCTTCAATGGAGAAGTGGTCGGCCTCTAAGCTGTTGGATCGAGACTGTAGGCTTTTGGGCCTGTCAACTGGGTCAAACCTTTGATGTATCAATTTATAGTTGATGTGTGTCATTTATGAAAAACATTGGCATTGCTCATATCCGTTGTTGGAGTTAATTCAGACTTGAAGTGTGTTCGGTTGTTCAATAAGTGTGTTCAGCCAGCTTCATAAGTATGTCCAAGTTGTGAACAAGTGTGTACAGCCTTAAGGCTAAGTATGTCCAAGTTGTGAACAAGTGTATACAGCTTTAAAGCTAAGTATGAACAAATATGTGTACATCTTTAAAGCTAAGTATGTCTAAGATGTGAACAAGTATGCCCAGCCTTAAATCTAAGTATGTTCAGCTGCTAAACAAAAGGAATTCTGTCAAATTTGTGTTCACAGTTGTGTATACACACTTGTAGCATATTGTGTACACACTTAGGTGTTTGTCTGTACACAGATATAATGTAATTGGAACACAGTTATTCCTGTTTCATGCACAATATTGTTTTCACATATCCTTCTTTGGTTTCTACACCTCCCCTCAAAAGACCATGTCTTTGGCTACTGAGCTTTGCCTCAGCATCCAACATCCGGCCGTATCCTTTTAAACAAATATGGAAGATGCATTCTCTCACCGAAAGCCATTCAGGTTGGAATTTGTATCCGTATATGGTTCTAAAAGAGAGCATGACGTTCATAACAGAAATAGTCTAGCGCCGAAATCATTTCTTTTTTTTTTATAAGAAAAAGAATAATCATGTGACTCCCTCTCCCTCTCCCTCTGCCTTTTCACCTCTATCATCATGATCTTTGTACGTGTTCCTTTTGTGTCATGTGATCTCAACATGGCATTTGGCACCTCAATTCAGACCCTCCCCTCACTCCTCACCATCCATTTATTTCTCCCCCTCCCCCCCTAAAAAAGCATTTTTGTTTTGATGCCCCCTGAACCCTAGCCTTAACGTAAAAGAGAGATGCGTCGCTATCTCTTTTTCGTTTGCCATGATCTTATCCCTCTAAAATCAAAAGCCGCCCTCTGATGAAAGAGAAGCAGCAAACAATTAGATGGTAGCTTGGAGGGTAAGACAATGAGAGGATGGGAGAGGACCACCACATATATCCTTCTCCACTTTAACACCTGCGGCCATGATTGACGTTGAATGATGTATTCATATTAAACCATAAGTCGCGCGTTAATTAGTCATTGTGTTTGTTTATTTTGCGTGTGACTATTTCGTTCTCATGGTACGTAATAGACTTTTTAGGGCAAGGAAGACGTAGTCTTCTTCAGATTGAAATAACCTACGTGGCTTTTGTTTCTGCCAATAACAATGAAGAGAAGATGGGGAGGCTGCCCTCTGCCTTTTGCCTTTCTTTTGTTTCCAAGGGTTGAGGGCATGAGTTGAACCCAGCTGCCCTTCACCATCCGTCCCTCTCTCTCCCCATCCCATTAAATTCCAAAAGCATAATGTCTTTCAACTTCCATGCTAGCTTTTTTTTTTCTTCTTCACGGGTTTGGATCCTACTCCTATAATTTTCCTTGTAAAAAAGGTTCATTGGATTGATCATAATCGTTTATGAAGTTAGAAGTTTTTTTTATGAACACAACTTATATTATATGAATGATTATGATCAATGCAGTAAAAGATACAAGCGATTATCCATTTTAAAAGGAGCGACAAAGGGAACCCAATCTCTTCGGCACAAACTAGCTTGAAGATTTTTTCATCAATATTTTAAAATGCACGTTCAACTTTGGTTTAGATTAGTGAGACTCCTTGAACGAAGGGTGTGTGATATTAAGCCATCAGTTTACTTGTAAGTAAATTTTGTTTTTTACCTAAAGCCTCTTGTGTATCTTTATATCACGTGCCCCTCCTAAATTAAGCCGTTGGGTGTAGCATTTTACACGAATATTCTTTGATTGCTTACTAGCCGGAGAGTTTATTAAAAATATTTATAAAAAAACAATATTTTCCTTTATATATCATCTCTTTCTAATACATTTTTATATGCAAAATATGCTGGGCTGATTAGCATTATTCGTTGGAGAAGAACAAGCTCAAAGGTCTATTGTTCAGCAAGCTTAAGTTGACAGTGATCAGTAATAGACTTGATGGGCTAATTAAGCTTAGCTCAAGTGACAAAGACATGCACTTCTTTTGTGGGCGATTATATGTTCAAGTCTTCCAATCATTGAGAGAATATTTTTTTTTTTCGGTTCTTCGGAAAGCTGGTAAGACGCGCGTGCAGGGGAGCCACTCACCCGGGATCGAACCTGGGTGGCCTCGCAAGCAAGCGAGGGCTTGTGCCGCTGAATTTTTTAAACTAACAAATTGAGGATCCAAATTCATTACGCAATGATTTGGATTTGCGGCACATGAAAGCTACATGAAAGTGAAAACGGTTCGCAAAGACTCGCTTTGCTTCGGGCAAAAAACTAAGCTAGTTACCGGAGTTAATTATTCCCTATGCAAGCTTCAACACTAATTAGGGCATCCCTTCATGGCCATCAATCCAGATGATTTCCATTAGTTTGCCATCATCAATGTCGACAATAAAGGCTCATCGTTGCCTTGGACATGACAAGGGAATGGCTCACCAACATAAAGGACGGGGGGTAGCGGGTGAAAGAGGGAGCTCTGAGGCCCAACATTGAGGTCGCCTAAGCACTCAATGCATATTCCACCAAATTATATCCAAGCCCTTTTGAGTCAGCCACTGACTTAAACATCGAATGGGATTCAGTCGGGCCACAGACCCGACCCCCAGACGATCTTCCTGTGTTGCAAATAACAAGGGAGACAGCCCGGTCCCAGCTTCCATGGCACAGATCGGAGCCCCGCCAATCGAGGGTTGGCTCGTCCGATGACCCACAAGCTTTGCACCCAAGCTCCCCCATCCAGGCTCATTCAACACCATCCAAACTCATTTGATGTGCAGATTTATTCTGTAACATTTGGTGCCGTCTGTAAGAACGAGTCAACATCCATGACGTCAACCACACCAGCAATGACTCGTTCCGTGATCAAAGGATTTAGTGGCCGATTCCCAAGGGGTGGCAGAGGTGACCCCGCTTCCAACAAATCCAAGTTCTTCAAGTTTCAGAAACTCTCTGCTTCCGCCTCCAGAGCTACCCAATCTTTTGGTATCGTTTGAAGCGAACAAGAAGAGGAGGATCGAGGATCGGGCGGCTAGAGAAACGAGGCATGGAGCAAGTCAACCAACAATGGCAGCTCTGGCAACTCCTCTCTTGGATCCCTCTCCTCACACACTTTAAAAGATTCTGCGAATCATTTATATGGTTTTCTGGGTCCTTGGGGCTATAAAATCAACGTCCGGCCTAAGTCGGGCAGACGACGAAAGCATAAAAGCATTGGAAAACATATCTTTAAACAATTTTAAGAGAAGCCCTAAAGAATATACCCTATCTAGAATCTCAACTATCCCAGGGTTGGGTCTGACCAACCCCTAAAGATATATCTATCAACTATTGTAATTATAAACGCATGTAAATTAAACTACATACATGTCACTTCGTTTCCACAGAATACGAAGCATCGTTTTCAGCAACCTTTCTTTGACCTTCGAAGCGATGCCCCCGCGTTGGGTGAACGCATAGAAAAAACTTTGTGCAACTCCGAGGTCGTTTGACCCCTCAAATGTGTCATCAAAGTTGACCCCTTACCAAAAACCGAATCTGGAAATTTCCAGCCCTTTTTTACTAGGGTAAACACTCGCTAAGCGGGCCCCCCATTTCCTTATGGGTTGCACCAGACCCAAGCTTGTGCAGCCGGTCCGAGACATTCCTGGACCCCAGTTTTGTCGAATGGATCCTTTCTATGCGTTTGTGTGTACCACATCATGTGCGATCTAAAATATATTTGCAAACATTTTGCGACATATTTAATTTATTTGCATCATATGCAATAATCCCACATCATTAATATCTTTTAGGCTATATCGCAAACCTTTTGCGACATAATTAATTCACATACGTCCGATAAATTATTTTAGACTTTATTATCACAAACCCTTTGTGAAACTAATTATTCTCGTGCAACCGAGTGCACTCCTCCTTAATTCTTCCTATTACTAAGACGTAAATCCTACTCGGTGTGAGACCCTACAGCCTAACCCTACTACAAGTTGGGGCTTGAAACCCTTAGACGACAGTGACCACAAGCAGTAGGTGTAATCCATGTTTTGGCATCATAATTACGTGATTGACTCATTGACAAAAGTCTTGTCAGGATCACTCTAACTGTGTCCGTGATGAATACCGTAGTTCTTGTCCCTTCGTCATAACTATGTCGCTTAGCCAAGCCTAGGGTATGGTCAACTGTCAAACCCAATAGCTCGAAACCGGTTAGTCTACATCGATCTTTAGTCAAATAATGTTGGACTTCTTCCAACATACTCTGGCCAGAGTTTTACTAAAGACCGAACTAACACATGCGACACTAACTCCCTATAAACAGGAGAGACAAATCCTCTCTCAGTCATTACTCTCCTCGCATGCTTCAAGTGTTACCCAACCAAGGGCCCTTGCCCCGAGGCTAGATCAGTGATCAAAGTGACACCGTTCATGTACAGATTCGTACAATGACCTCAAGTCAAAGGACCAACTGGCCTATCATCATTGAGAGTTATCATTGATAGATTAGTCCATGTTAACCATATGATAACTCTCATTGGGTCGTTCGGTGACATTCTCTAATGAGCACATGTGTCTCGTCTTCAAATTCACCAAGTCAAAAGACCATGAGATGATCGTCACTACTCCATGGTGAAGACAAAGACACAACAGTCTATCCAATGTATCAATATCCTTTTCTCGAAACATTTACGACCACAAACATTTTTAGATTTATGCTACAAACGGTCAAGCACTTCTCCATGATAGAGATCTCATCTTGATACATGTTTGACCTCGCATCAAGTCTCAGGACTTTGCCTAAGTTCTAACGTAGACTACATTATTATTAACTTAGGTAAATACTTACCAAACAGCTTACTGTTATTTTGAACAAGATGTTTGTACACATACATAGAGATAAATTGCCTCGAGGGCATACACATCTCCTAACATCTCCCACTTGTACTCAGGCCCATTTATCTCGGTATCTTATACCGCCTGTTTACACAAGTCTCTCTAGACTTCATGTGGTAGAGCCTTCGTGAGTGAATCTGCTAAACTGTCTACTGTACGGACTTAAGGAGCTCTATGTTCCTTCTAATTCACAGATTTGAATCTCATCCAAATCGTTTCATTGGTCTCTTGGAATCCATAATATTTTTCTTGCCTGGATCTCATCCAACTTATTGTCCTCACTTGAGGGTGGTTATAATTATCCAAAATAGTTACTGGCCATCTGCACAGTTCAATATTATTTCTGACAAAGTATCAAACTGTTTGACCACTTTGTCAAAACATATGTTCCAGCTCCTTGATGCCTCGCATGCCCTTTATTCGCTCCCACTGACCTTGAAAACTCTATAAGTTTCTTCTTCTAAATCATATTTAGAAAACAAACTTTACATACATATTCCATTTTCATGGTCATCATGAGCATTGACATCGAGTCTGATCCGAATAGATCTCTACACAGCTGTTGGTGAGAAAATTTCATCACAATCCGTTTATAGGAGTTCTGATAATAACTGTTCTTAACCAGCATAACTTGTACTTCACTATTTTCCATTTGTACTAATCTTCTGTCTTGAAGATTCACTTGCAGCCAAAGGGAACACTTCCTTTGGGTACGTTTCTAAGGTCCATACCTTATTTACGTGCAAGGACCTTTTTCGGATCACTTCAAGCTTTTTCAGAGTCCCTACTCCGAATGGCATCCTGGAAGTTGACTAGGCCATCATCAACTATGATGTTTTACTCGACTCCTTCATCTCACAAGACTCCAGCAATCATGTGACTTCCTAACTATTAATTTGAGGAATATCATATTTATAAGGTCTTAACAAAACCTTATCAAGAACTTAGGTATTATTATCTGGGGCTTAACCCAGAAGGAGGATTGTAACTCAGAGTCACTAGCCATGTATCACACCAAGTCTAACATAGTGTGATTCTTTCTTTCCAACACACATATGTGTTAAGAGACTTGATCTGAGAGAAAATCTCATTTTATTTTAATTACGCAAGAATTATTGTAACGGCCTGTTTCTATCGTGCCTTCTTCGTGCACGTGCTTTTGATCGTGCACGTGTTTATTTTAGACCTTATTTGTTTTTGAACGTTTTTGTGTGATATGTCGTCGTGATCATCTCTGAAAGTATTAGATTGTGGGTCAACTTGGGAACGACATATCTCGAGTCGTTCTTCCGCGATACTAACTTATTTGATGTAACGTCGCGACTTTCTGTTTTGACACGAGACGTTTCTATTTTTAGTTTCGTCTCTCGACGTCGAAATTTAGATCCATCTTCTCCGATCTCTTTCTCTCGTCGTCCCGAACACCCTAGAATTATTTTACAATTTTTGGACTTAATTTGACCTATTTTCCATTTATTTGAAAGTTTTAAATAATTTTAAAACCTATTTTTATAAGATTTTTAATTACAATAAAATTCCTATAATATAATAACGCTTTAAAGAATTTTCTGACCAAATTTCAGAATTTTTGTCTGCACCCATCTCGTGTGAGGGAGAGAAGAGTAAATCTATTTTTAATTAATTATTTTAATTATATAATTACGTTTTTATTAAACCCTAATCCTAACCCTAGCTCTAACCTATTTATATTAGCCCTAGGATAAATTATTTTCGCATTACACAAACCCTAGCCGTCAAAAACACCTTCCCGACGTTCGTCGCAATGTTGCGACGATCGCCCAGTGCACGACCGACGGCCGCCCCGCTTTTCCCAAGCGCCGCTTCGCCCGCACCCCGCAGCGCCCGACCGACGGGATCCCTCGGTCTGACCGAGGGAATCCCTCGCACCGCACCACGCCCCCGCCTCCGCTGCGCTGCAACACGCCCGACCGACGCCACCTCTCGGTCTGACCGAGAGGAACCCCCGCACCGACCGACAGAACTTCGTCGCAACATTATTTCTCCCACACCAACTTCTGTGGTGGGCCCCCCAAGTGCTCCTGAGGTGTTGTGGGCCCCCTTGGAACCCTAGCACTGCTGTGGGACCCACTTGGACGTGCTACTTCGCGGATTTGCCGTCTACGACGTTGCGACACGTCGTAGGCCTTCGTCGCAAGTTTCGACTTTTGGAGAGACGTGCGAGGACCAGATCTGAAGCTGAGGAGTTCTCCGATCAGACCCGACATCCAATCTATAGCAAACTCCGGTTCAGGTTGGTTCCCCGAAACTAGTAGAAACACTCACAATAGCTGACTGAACCCTAAACTAAAAACCGTCAACTTGAACTAAATTTACTTTCCAGCTCCTGTAAAACGTTGTACGAACTTAGAAAATCGACGAATGGACCTTGTTGACTGTGCACATAGGATAGATCGTCGATTAGGCTAATACATCAAAATGTGACTTTTGACGAATAGGATAGTCCCGATAACCTAGAAACGAAACCTAATAGGATTTGATGAATTTGAGACCTGACATCGTCGCCGTGGCGATATTTCAGACGGACTTCTGCGGACGAGACGCTTGGACGAGACGCTTGGACGAGACGCTTCGAGAGGAAGACACACTCGCCATTTCAGGCAAGTGTACCCACTTGCGTTTTTGACCGTGCTTTGGTCTTATGTTGCTAGAACTGTTAGACTGTGAATGTATAGAACCGGACGTGAAATGATAGCATCCGGGACGAATCCTGACGGCTCAGACTTGACGACGAAGTCTGAGCCTGACAACAACAACTTTAATGCTGTAGGGCTATCATGTGTGTGCGTGTGTGTGGACACCCTAGAATAACCCTTCATGTCTTGTCACGTCCCGTCCCGTCTTACACAGCCCGCTGGGCAATAGGGCACCCTTCGGGTGATCCCTTGTACAGATTCACAGCCTGCGGGCAATAGGGCACTCTCCAAGTTGAGAGAGTGATCCCTTGTACGGATACACAGCCCGAGGGCAATAGGGCACTCTCCAAGCTAGAGAGAGTGATCCCTTGTACGGATTCACAGCCTGCGGGCAATAGGGCACTCGCCAAGCTAGAGCGAGTGATCCCTTGTACTGGTGTCATGTCTTGTCTTGTCTTGGGGTTTGGGGTTGGGTTGAGCGTGCGCACGGTAAGAGGGTCGGATCCCCATCGAACCGTAAGGCGTGAACCCTTTCGTGTCTCACTTGTCTTGTCCTGCCTTGTTTCCGTCACGTCACGTCTTGTCTTGACACCTGTAGGTTAGTACCGTAGTGGTAGCACACGCTACTACTACTACTTGTCCTGTTTTACTTTCCTGCTACGTTACTTCCTGTTGTGTTACTCTGTTAGAACCTCAGCATGCTAATCAACCAGTAAACCGTTGTTTAAAGTTCGGTGCACTTGCAGTAAAGTCTAACCCTTCTTGTAGACTTTACCTGACGTACAGTTTCTTTTTCTTGGGTGCTGTACGTCAGGTGTTCAGCCAGAGATCGTGGATGAGGCAGACTCGCTGGAGTATGTGGAGCCGAGGACGTCGTCATCAGAGTACGTACCTGACAAGGACCAGACCTTGAGGTCTTTTAGTCGCCACTTTCAGAGGTTATTACTTTCAGTTTTCTTTTAGATAGTTTGTTGCCACGCTTAGGCTTCTTTTTAGACTTCGTACTTGTTGGATATCATATCTCTAATTTAATGAATGCAACTTCTTTTCTGTACTTTCTGTTGTTTCGAACTATATTAATGCAAGAACCTGGAAATCGTTTAAAATGGTACCTCTACAGACGCTTATTGGGTCCGAGCTTCTCAGCTCTGGCCTAAGCGGGCCTCGTCACGTTTCGCTTCCGTCCATTTTGGGAAGTGGGACGTGACAGGTTTTAATGGTGGCCCATGCAGGTCATGCAAAAGTTCAGAACAATAAGAGTACCGCATTCATTTGATATCCATGTACAAGTCTAAATTAGTTTCCCAGTCTTAGATAGTAGGAAGACTTAGGTAGACGTCCCAGTTTGATAGCTTGACGCCTTGGTTAAGATCGAGTCGTCCTCGTCCCAGACTACCTTAGCATCCCCATTTGACTCCGATCGTGCTAGAATTTCTAGAGTCCTTCTCTCTTTGTCTTTCGCTCGGATCCATCGATTTCGGGCCCAGCAGAACGTAACCTTGTTTCTCTTAGGAACTTTCTCTTTAGATCCTGATTATATTCTAGCTCATTAGGAAGTCTTAGAGCTGAGTTATCCTAAATCTTTAGACGACCCGATGATTAGAACCCTTGTCCTCTAGCATCCCTCTGATCCTTGCAAATTTTTGTGCTATCGACCATAGAGTCCCATCGTAGCTCTTCACGATTCATATCTTACGCGTAATCTTCATGCGATCATTTTTTTTTCTTTCTCTCGATTCTCGTGATCGTTTCCTGACGATCATCATCGATCCTTCGAATCCATTCCTTGACCAATTCTACCTCCTCCAAAATTATTTTCGACTTTCCTTATTAAGTTTTCGCTCTAGCTTGATTTCTTTGAAAACTTTTATTAATTATTTAAAATTTCTTACTTTTGGTTGAGTTAAAATTCTTTCGCAAATTTTGAAACCTTTCGGTCGTGAAAGTTTTAAGTTACGACCTCGTACTTATTTTCGAATCAGTATCCATCGTATTTTAGTTTTAAAACTTTGTTACCATTTCGGAATTCAATATATCATTTTTCTAACCTACGAAATTTATTTCTAACCATTTACGTACGTACTTTAGAATATTTTTCTAAAACAAAGGGGGATTCTAAATTTCTTTACACATAAAAACATCTCTATGTTCATCGTGCTCATACTTCAAGAATCTTCGTTTAAACTTACGTTCATCTGCAAAACAATCGCTATCTCATCCTTTTTTATTTCTTTTATTTCTTGTTTTCGAAATTCGTTATTAAATTCTTCGCTCGGTTCAACTCCCACGAAAACTCGTTATTATATATATATATATAATTACTTGCTTTTCGGATGAAAGTTCCTCCTGAGATTTTGAAATCTCCTTAGTCGTCAATTTGCAAGTTACTATCTGGAAATTATTTCAAATCGGTATCTTTCATATTTTCATTTTTTTAAAACCATGTTGACATTTTAATGATTCAAATTTATATTTTCTGGGCTACAAGATCTATTTCTAAATCACTTACTGTGCATATTTTTTTAAAATATTTTCTAAACTAGGAGGACTTCAATTATTTTATTATTACTATTATATCTGTTCTATGTTCCTCGTGACCACATTTCAAAATCTTTGTGTAAAATTATTTTCATGTGCAAAACAATCGTTTTTCCATCCTACCCATCCTTCCTTCGTCTTACTTTTCCAAAATTTTAAAAATTCTACCATCTGCTCACTCCCTCCTACATTTTTATATATATAAGTATATGATACCATATTCTACATGTAATTCTCATGTCATCAACCTAATTATTTTGAGAAATAATTTTGTCTCATCCAACCAACTATCTCTTTACTCCGTCTTATTTGAGCTCGTTCTTTCCGATCTTATTTCGTTTCGCTTTTGATCCAGTTTTCTTTTCCTTCTATTATTTAGACATTAGATCTTGTAGTTATCCATGCTATATCCAGTTTAGGAGTAGGCCCTTTGGTAGGTGATGTCGTTGCAGTGCCTGAGTATAGATAGAGTGTGTAGACCTGTAGGAGTGTGTCATCTTTAGGATCCTGATGTTTGTCTCCTGTGTCTTGAATGTGTACTCAGTGTCAACCATGGTATGATGGGAGTTGTCTGAATGACGGTATTCATACTTATATGAATGTCGTCATCGCATGCAAATCCTTAGACTTAGTTTTAGTTTTAATGAATGGTTTATCTTGGTTGTATGTGAATCATATCAAAACTTTGTTTTCTTTAAACCAAATCTTTAAAGTTTTAAAACTAGCTCACAAGATCACAAATCACTTAACCTCCCTCATCCATTACCGCAACACCACACGTTTTTTCCAAATGTTTTAAAATATTTCTTTGGCCTTAAGTCTCTTTCTCTTCTCTTCTTTCTCCCTTAAACAAAATTTTCGTGTTTATGGTTGTTATATTAATTGGGCCTAGCTATTATCGTTATAGGAATTTGTTTGCGGGTAGGCTTGGAGTGAGATGAGTTTTAGTATGTCAATGATTAATTGATTTTGGGAACATTAGGATGATGGATTAGAATGTCTTTAGGATGAAAAGAATGGACTGTCCAAGACTTATTTATAATACCGATGTGTGACAGACTCAATGGGAAATTCTGGTCGGATGAAATTATATGCGAGGAGATGAGGACTTATCAGATTGGAGACTTAGACGAATGGTAGACAGGGATGGTTACAGAGTATGATAGGAGTTAGGGTGATCATGAGATGGAGTAGAGCTTTTAATAGCATCGAGACTTGATTGTTGAGTTGACGTGAGAAGACATTGGGAGTAACACGACGTGATAAGATTAATGGATGTTTAGGTAGCCGGACTTAATATTGGTTGGGATTAGTTATAGTGAGTAGGATGGGGGGTAATTCTGACAGATCAAATTATTTGGTGGATGAATTTATGGGGAGATATGACGAGAAAGTATTGAAGACACGACGATTGCTGATTGGTGAAGGTATTATAAGACAGACAAAGTTTTTGCCTTGGATTGGTAGTTGACTAGAATCTCATTTTTTCTTGGAGATTGATTAACATTGGGAGGAGATTGAGAAATTTAAAAGATATTATTGAGAAGATGATTATTATTTTTTTGTGAGGACTTGGAGTTGGGAATTTGAGCAGTAGTGATGGGTCTATAGTTAAGTATTAGGAAGAGAGTTTAGTCGTGGCTTTGCCCAGTGAAGAGATGGACTAGGATGGATTATTGAGGAACGTTGTTCGAAGTTACAGGATTAGAAATCCTTATGGGTAGATATGATAGTTGCGAGTATAAGGTTATATGGGTAATATTATTATTAGTGTGAGTGATTCCGAGGGCGGAATCATTTCTAAGGTGGGTAGAATGTAACAGCATGTTTCTATCGTGCCTTCTTCGTGCACGTGCTTTTGATCGTGCACGTGTTTATTTTAGACCTTATTTTTTTTTGAACGTTTTTGTGTGATATGTCGTCGTGATCGTCTCTGAAAGTATTAGATTGTGGGTCAACTTGGGAACGACATATCTCGAGTCGTTCTTCCGCGATACTAACTTATTTGATGTAACGTCGCGACTTTCTGTTTTGACGCGAGATGTTTCTATATTTAGTTTCGTCTCTCGACGTCGAAATTTAGATCCGTCTTCTTTGATCTCTTTCTCTCGTCGTCCCGAACACCCTAGAATTATTTTACAATTTTTGGACTTAATTTGACCTATTTTCCATTTATTTGAAAGTTTTAAATAATTTTAAAACCTATTTTTATAAGATTTTTAATTACAATAAAATTCCTATAATATAATAACGCTTTAAAGAATTTTCTGACCAAATTTCAGAATTTTTGGCCGCACCCATCTCGTGTGAGGGAGAGAAGAGTAAATCTATTTTTAATTAATTATTTTAATTATATAATTACGTTTTTATTAAACCCTAACCCTAACCCTAGCTCTAACCTATTTATATTAGCCCTAGGATAAATTATTTTCGCATTACACAAACCCTAGCCGTCAAAAACACCTTCCCGACGTTCGTCGCAATGTTGCGACGATCGCCCAGTGCACGACCGATGGCCGCCCCGCTTTTCCCAAGCGCCGCTTCGCCCGCACCCCGCAGCACCCGACCGGCGGGATCCCTCGGTCTGACCGAGGGAATCCCTCGCACCGCACCACGCCCCCGCCTCCGCTGCGCTGCAACACGCCCGACCGAAGCCACCTCTCGGTCTGACCGAGAGGAACCCCCGCACCGACCGACAGAACTTCGTCGCAACATTGTTTCTCCCACACCAACTTCTGTGGTGGGCCCCCCAAGTGCTCCTGAGGTGTTGTGGGCCCCCTTGGACCCCTAGCACTGCTGTGGGCCCCACTTGGATGTGTTACTTCGCGGATTTGCCGTCTACGACGGTGCGACACGTCGTATGCCTTCGTCGCAAGTTTCGACTTTTGGAGAGACGTGCGAGGACCAGATCTGAAGCTGAGGAGTTCTCCGATCAGACCCGACATCCAATCTACAGCAAACTCCGGTTCAGATTGGTTCCCCGAAACTAGTAGAAACCCTCACAATAGCTGACTGAACCCTAAACTAAAAACCGTCAACTTGAACTAAATTTACTTTCCAGCTCCTGTAAAACGTTGTACAAAATTAGAAAATCGACGAATGGACCTTGTTGACTGTGCACATAGGATAGATCGTCGATTATGCTGATACATCAAAATGTGACTTTTGACGAATAGGATAGTCCCGATAACCTAGAAACGAAACCTAATAGGATTTGATGAATTTGAGACCTGACATCGTCGCCGTGGCGATATTTCAGACGGACTTCTGCGGACGAGACGCTTGGATGAGACGCTTGGACGAGACGCTTCGAGAGGAAGACACACTCGCCATTTCAGGCAAGTGTACCCACTTGCGTTTTTGACCGTGCTTTGGTCTTATGTTGCTAGAACTGTTAGACTGTGAATGTATAGAACCGGACGTGAAATGATAGCGTCCGGGACGACTCCTGACGGCTCAGACTTGACGACGAAGTCTGAGCCTGACAACAACAACTTTAATGATGTAGGGCTATCATGTGTGTGCGTGTGTGTAGACACCCTAGAATAATCCTTCCTATCTTGTCACGTCCTGTCCCGTCTTGCACAGCCCACTGGGCAATAGGGCACCCTTCGGGTGATCCCTTGTACAGATTCACAGCCTGCGGGCAATAGGGCACTCTCCAAGTTGAGAGAGTGATCCCTTGTACGGATACACAGCCCGAGGGCAATATGGCACTCTCCAAGCTAGAGAGAGTGTCCCTTGTACAGATTCACAGCCTGCGGGCAATAGGGCACTCGCCAAGCTAGAGCGAGTGATCCCTTGTACTGGTGTCATGTCTTTTCTTGTCTTGGGGTTTGGGGTTGGGTTGAGCGTGCGCACGGCAAGAGGGTCGGATCCCCCTCGAACCGTAAGGCGTGAACCCTTTCGTGTCTCACTTGTCTTGTCCTGCCTTGTTTCCGTCACGTCACGTCTTGTCTTGACACCTGTAGGTTAGTCTCGTAGTGGTAGCACACGCTACTACTACTACTTGTCCTGTTTTACTTTCCTGCTACGTTACTTCCTGTTGTGTTACTCTGTTAGAACCTCAGCATGCTAATCAACCAGTAAACCGTTGTTTAAAGTTCAGTGCACTTGCAGTAAAGTCTAACCCTTCTTGTAGAATTTACTTGACGTACAGTTCCTTTTTCTTGGGTGCTGTACGTCAGGTGTTCAGCCAGAGATCGTGGACGAGGCAGACTCGCTGGAGTATGTGGAGCCGAGGACGTCGTCATCAGAATACGTACCTGACAAGGACCAGACCTTGAGGTCTTTTAGTCGCCACTTTCAGAGGTTATTACTTTCAGTTTTCTTTTAGATAGTTTGTTGCCACGCTTAGGCTTCTTTTTAGACTTCGTACTTGTTGGATATCATATCTCTAATTTAATGAATGCAACTTCTTTTCTGTTCTTTCTGTTGTTTCGAACTATATTAATGCAAGAACCTGGAAATCGTTTAAAATGGTACCTCTACAGACGCTTATTGGGTCCGAGCTTCTCAGCTCTGGCCTAAGCGGGCCTCGTCACGTTTCGATTCCGTCCATTTTGGGAAGCGGGGCGTGACAATTATACAGCTAAGCATTTGCCTCTTCGATCTGATCGAAGCAGATCAAATACTTCTGTCATTATGTTCTTTATTTTATTAGACTTGTGTTTCATCAAGAACACGTGTCGTAATAAGATAAGGATAGCATATTATGGCTAATTTAGACTTGGGTCCAGATACATCCGTATGTTCGAGACAATGAGTTCTCCAACTCATTCTCCCACTATCTTACAGAAGGATTTTTGGCCATCATACCTATGAGGCAAGACTCACAAGTGTCTTTCGACTCATAATACGAGAGGTCAACAGACCCTCTTAATGTGACTTGTCAAGCCTAGTCTCGTCGGTACGGCCTAGTCATTTTGCATTGGGGAAGTTTCTGTAACTTGCACATTTATGTATTAACACTTAATACAATACTATTCTGAAACTTTCGACATCAAACATGTCACATTTTCAGTTCTTCCTACTATGCATTTTCTCAAGATAGACCAAACATTCTTTCTCAATGAATTTTCCTTAGTGCATTCTCCTTTCTAAATCACATTTAGACGTTTCATGTCTTAACACAAATATTAGCTTTGCAAGCATCACATGCATCCAAACACTTGAGCTTTACAACCTTGAGGAGACTCAACAAGTTGTTCGTCACAATATTTAATTTGGATACCTGGCCTTACACTGCTCTTACACTCATCTTCGAGTCAAACAGTTTGATCGAAGTTTCTAACCTTACGAAATGAAACTGTTTCCCATACAACCTCGGGGAGACTCGACATGTTGTATGGAGAAATGTGCTTTGAACATCAGAATGTTCAAGCTGCCCCTGCTCATAGAGACGAGTATTAAGTAGCGTGCTTTATTGTGCTAGACCTTAGAGCTTAAAGAAATCCGTGTCCTTAACTCAATGCTAAGAAGGACACTTCATGGGAAGGGATAGTGAGAATATTTTAGTTTATCAAATATTCCTTAACCAATCTTTTGACCAGTTGGCTGATGCGCCCGGAACTAACACCTAAAAGCTCACATGGCAATGGCATGAATGCCAGGGCTATATGTATCCCAAATATAACTCCCGGAGAGTACCGCAAGTACACGGTGTCAAGTTATAGTATAAAAGATATCGATCCCACAAGGAGGTAAATGCTATTATGGTCTTGGGTAATCTCTATATCTTTAGAATAATGATAGTAGTCGATTTCAGAAGATTGGTTGTTGCAAGGTTATCTATCAAGCAAGATTGTAATCAATAATAAAAGACTAGAGCGTTAGGACTCACCACTAGGATCATCGGATGTTGATGCTAGGTTAGAACTCTTATGTTGTATTGTCTTTATTAGGGATTGTCGCATCTAAGATGTATAAATCATGGCTTGACACGCCATGGGTCTAACGTATCGCACGCTTACCCCGCTCTCGTAATAGGCGTAACGTGCTATCTGTGCATTAGGATCGAAAATATTCATACCACTCTCGTGAATAGAATGATCTCCACTCATGTCACTCTCGTGGATAGAGCTTTGATGTATGAATTGGTATGCTCTCATTGACGCTACTCTCGTAGTCATCAATAGTAATATAAGACATCGATAGATCCCATCAAGGAGTGTGCCAGGCATAGTCTCGAACCCTAATTGAATCCCCTAACCTCCTAATTAAGTTCGTAGGATATTCCGTAAGCACGCGTGTGCCACTAACCGTGGAAACGATCCCAGTTCGAGATATCCTACAAACTTGGCTGGATCAACCAAAACACGTCCCTTTATACCAACGCAACCTAAAAATTCTAACTTTACATCTAATCCTAAGATCATATGGCTAATCCATTAGCCCTAGATAAAACCACTTATGGAGCATAGCAAGTGACATGAAAGATTAAATAACGGCATGAGAATTCATTATAGCAATAGAAAACATCAAGTAAAGCATAGAAAGATAAGAGAATCGTTACCAACACGTCGTAGGATGATATCCAATCGCAAATAATTAAGAAGAACAAGATTCCACGCAATAAAGATCAGACCAAATAGCGACGGCTAGAACTTCTCTCTAAAAGCTTAAACTAAAATTAAACTAAGGAAAATAAGCAAGTTCTCTAAAGAAAGGTTAAAATTGTGCTTATATATAAGGGGTATGAACCCCACAAAAACTCTGAAAATCTGGGCACTTTGGCCCACCAACTTCACTGGCCGCGTCGCCATACTCAGTCGAGTAGCGGCACCGCTCGGTCGAGCTACATGTGGCTGCTGCTTTGCTGCTTCTTTGGCTCTGGATGGTACATGCTACTCGGTCGAGTAGCCCCTCCACTCGGTCAAGCTACTGTAGGTCTGAACTCCCTCCAGAATGCTTCTCTGTTTGGTTGTGACTTGGGTCAAGTAGATGATCAGCTCGGTCGAGTGGCTTTGCTGCTCGGTCGAGCTACAACGCTTGGAGAATGGCCCAGAATAGTCGTTCTGTCTGAATACAGCCACGTCGAGATGGCTGTCTACTCGATCGAGTGGGGCATGTCTGTTTCCACTGCAACGTCTGCGTGTCAGCTCGATCGTGTGCTGATGCACTCGAGAGTAGCTTGGGAAACTGAACATATGGCCTAGAGTTCTCATCTCTCTCTCTCTCTTCTCCTCCTCTCCTCCAATCTTCTTCCTTGCCTCGACGAACTCTCATGGAACCTCGCCAATGATGTCTTGGACATGTAGGATGTGTCCATGTCCCTAAATAGCTCCAATTCGCTTCAAAAGTTGTGAAAATCCATAAAGCTATATGAAACTCGAATATGGCGTTAGAAGCGCGATAATATATGAAAATGTGGACTTCAGAGGTGAATATGATATGAAATGATGCAGAAAATATATGTAAAATATGGCTACATCAAAATCCCCCAAGATTACCTCTTACTCGTCCTCGAGGAAGACGAATACAGGCTCACCGGGCGATAAAAATAAGAAATAGAAAAAATAATGAAAGATAGAGGGAGGTGCTAGATTAGTCGGTGAGATCTCAAGCCATAGCTACATATCACGATACTTTGACAGAATCGGAATACATGCCATAGGAATTTCATATTTTGACTAAACATAATACTTGCAAGCCATAAAGAGCAAAGGAAGAGATTCTCTAAATTCATGCAATCAACTCATATGCACATCATGTAATTCATAGAGTTTAATATACAAATGTTGTCGATGTACTTTTCAATCTAGAGTTATAAATGAAGCATATAAGAATCACACCAAGCATGCAATAGAGAATATAATAAAATTCATGGCATTCGCATATGTATTTCAAATCATGAAAAATCTCCATAGCTAATATATTTTGCAAAGTCTAAGCATTAACAAATATTATCATTCATGCACAATCTCCACTCTAATGTCGTGCTCACTCATATCAAATGAATTCACACACCCCCCAAGCTTGGCTTGAGGCATCGGATCTAAAGGAAAGGATGGGAGAAAATGGAATTTTTGTGTTGGTTTTCCCTACTATTTTTTGTTGCTCCAAGTAATGGAATATAGAGAATTTTTTGTACTTTTTGTTTCTCGCTTTTTTTCCTTTTGTATGAGCTATTTGATTTGCATTTTTGCTATTTGGCTCCTTTTTGGTTTTTTGGACTTTTTGAAGGTAGCTTTTCTTTTTGCGGGTATTTTTGGGAAATGATGCGATATAAGTAGCTGCAAGGGGGTGAACCCAAATGACATGTAGAGAAATTAAGAGATATGTTGAGAAAGAAATATAATAATACTCGGTTCACTCTAAGATGTGCATGAATGGTTCAATACGATAATACTTCAATTAAACTCATAAGTAAGCATGGATATTTTCAATCATTTTGATAAATGGTGACGTCAAGCGGTAAAGCATACAATCATATCAGGCATGCAGCAGAAAGTGAGTAAGACAAAAGGCAGATGCTTCAGATATACTAATGATGCGTGAATCTTGGTGCATTTCCAACAAAAGCATACTAAATATTATTGCATTTATTCAGCTTCAATTAATTGCATGCATTCATATAGAGAGATCATCAAAAGAAATATATATGCAAGCATATGGATAGCAAGACAATGAAATGCTCTATTGGCATGGCAAGAGATATAAACATCGTGATAGCTACTAAAGTTAAAAGAGATATCATCATTCGGAATAAATCTAGCAGGAAGGGAAAAGAAAGGCGGAAAGAAGTAAAAACAAGCATGCAAGCATACCAAAACATGAAAAACATGATGCTAAATGGAAAAAATAAAATGGCGGAAATGGGGGTGAAAAATAAAAATAAAAAGGTGAATAATGAAAGAAAATGTAAAAATAAAAATAAAAAGCGATAGCGTGTTGGAAGCAACGATCTAGGATCTTTAGTTTGATGTTGACAAACGTGTGTTGCTATTTAACGTGTGTGCTAAGTGTGTTTTAGTGATGGCAAGGACGTAATTCTTCAAAGTGATGACTAAGTCAATTGTTAGAGGAATTTCTATTCACATAGCAAATGGGCTTGGTCAAAGTGCTATACACCTAGCAAATTGGACTTGGTCCAATATGGGATGAGATGGAGAGAATCACTATGGATTTGTTCATATCAATTAGAGATTTGGGCAATCTAATATCCACATCCAAATATCAATTAAGATCCCATATAAATCTCCTATTCCTATTTGATAATGATCAAATCAATTACAAAGTTATACCTCTAACCAACTCCTATCTCTTATGGATTCTGTCATAAACCCTAACTTAACCTATATATACTATCATCTCATTGAAGAGAACTGTGCGGCAACAAAAATCAAAAGGGCCGACCATCACATCAAATTTCCCAAGGAAAGTTGAGCAACCCTCTATTTCCCTAACATATAGCCGCAAGCTCTTTTGGCCAAAATCTCCTTCCTATAGCCTCACGCAAAGAACCTCTCCGTTACATCATCCTCTTGCCGTGAGCCTACCAACACTCTTCATCATCTTCATATTGCAAGGATCTAAGGGAGAAGCAAAGCAATAAACAAAGGAGAAGGAGCCGCACTGTTGCACCAACATGCACCGTTGACCATAAGCAGTCCACGCACCAATAGTCATCACTGGCGAATTGCTCGATGCCGAAATCCATCGTAGTGCTGCCATCATTATCAACAAGGAGAGTCTGTTGTTGACGCAAAAGATGCATGCCCTAGGCACGAACCATCACCGTGCCACCGTGAAGAACTTCGAGACATCTACATCGCCGTCGTGAGGTTACTACTACTGGCAAAGAGATCTGTGTTGCTGTCTTCATCATCCTCAAGGCAGCGACCCTCATTGAAGATGCTGCCGTCGACGAGTTCTCTTGGCACTACCGAACTATTATCGCCCGATCATCGTCACTACCGTGACCACACTCTGTCGTGCTTATCACCATTGACGTCGAAGTGTTGCCGTCGACGAGATCGAGTCACCACTGGAGACGATCGTTGTCATTGAAGTAGACTTGTTGTCGGAGTCGACTACTGCCATTGACGTGAGCTTGCCGCTGGGATCAAGTTGCTACTGATTGCCACTGCCCGAGGTGAGCTTCCACTGCCGTTGAGTTGTCGTGAAGACGAAGCAAAGTCGGAGAAGTCAAGTTGCTCTCAAAATCGACTCGGAGCTGTGAACGAAGAGCGATGCATGGGATTAGCTGACGTGGATTAAAATTTAAAGGAGTTACTTTGCATACAGACCGAGTTATAATTGATTTGCACTGGGATTTCTTTACACACAGACCAGAGTGCTATTCGAGCCATAGATTGATATCCAGGAGTCAGATCGAGACACCGTTTATGCCAGACTGAAGCTAACACCGTGCTGAACGACAGAGACGACACACCATCATAATATGAGCTTTTTTGAACCCTTTACTTTATCATTATATTCGTGATTGTGTGTAGATCTCTGTAGGGTAAACTTTATCACTTTGTGTTCCTTTTTGACTTGTTTAGTCTGGGACTAGACAAGAGGGTCTTGACGTGTTGTAGCAGTCAAGATATACATTTACTAGGTTGATAGGGTTTTGCACTTAATTTGTTGAGTGTGGTACAGTCTAGATGGGGAGTTGGAGCTAGGACCCCATTGTAGTTGTACAAAAGGAACATATTAATGCTAGTATTTGCTTGGGGGCTGGAGTAGGTCATTGCTGCGACCGAACCGGTGTAAATCTGCTGCATATTCTGTGCTTGTATTTTATTTACCCTGCTGGTGTTTTTAACTGTGTGTGATTTCTCGTGGGTTGCGCGAGAATATTTTATTAGCCTATTCACCACCCTCTAGGCTTAGATCTAGATCCAACATAGTGCTCATCCCTCAATCTAAACACATCAGTGTCCTCACTGATGAGAACACACGTGCAAGGCGGGTGAATGATGCTAGGGTGGAGTAAATAAAAAAATAAGAAACTAAAAAAATGAAACTATACAAATGAAATGCTAAAGAAAAATGCAGATGAATGACCTAGTGCCTAAAAAGTGAGCAAGCAGGCAGATGATGCAGATGATGACATGATGCAAGAAGGGAATATGCAAATGCTATATGAAAGATATATACAGATTGTGCAAAATGGGGTCCTCCCCCAAGCTATATAAGAACAAGGCCCCAAAGAGATAGATGTGCATAAATATAAAGGGGGGACATGAGCAAGAATGAAATATTCATAGTATCAAGCAGGGGCACCACCCTCTGGAAGTGGTGATGAGTCCCGCTGCTGGGGACAAGAAAGTGGGCCGACAGTGGAGGCTCAACGAGTGTATCGGTTGGCAGGTCAACAAAAGGTGCGAATTGCTTAGAAGAAAGTGTAACAACAGGTGTGTCGACAGGTGTAAGAATAGGCGTGTCAATAACAGATGCGTCCACCAGTGGTGCAACCGACTCAATAGAATAAGTGACAGGCCCTGCAGAAAACTGAGAAAGGGGCACAGTGAGTGGTGCGGGTGTGACAGGAAGAGTTTCTGGTAGGGCAGGAGGAGCGTGTGCGAGTATGACAGCTGGTGCATGATGTGTCCTCAGAGTATCAAGAATAATAGTGAGGTCTCGCTCAATTGACTGCTGGTGGGTGGTGACCGAGCTGGCGAAGGTGTCAAAGGCACGCTTCAAGCGAGCAACATCTGCTCCACTGCGGTCAAACGTGTGTCAGTGATGCGATAACTATGTCCATGTGAATAACTACTAGAAACGAACATCTCAGCATGGCCTCGTGCATGTGAAGAACGAGGTCTAAAGACAAAATCACTAGAGGGCAATCTAGCAGGGATCTCGGTGGAAGATGATCGGAATGGAGTGGATCCGAGATCTGGTGCAGAGATAGAAACAGCAGCAGCATCAGAAATGGGAGACATCGTGGCAACATAAGTGGTGACAGAAACCACGACGTTCTTAATAAAGACAGCTGATGCGGGTACAGAAGTCGTGCCAGAAAGTGTGGTTGTGGACTCTAAAGTGATAGGAACAGAAGTGAGGGGGTCCACAGGATCAGGTAGGGTGCTGGCAGACTCAAAACTGGTAGGGACAGCAATGGTGGGGACAGGCCCTGAAGAAGGTGAAACGGTAGAAATAGGAGCGTCGGAACCAAACATGCCCTCAGGTCTGCGCACCAAAGATCTCAAGTACTGACCTCTGGGATAGAGGTGTAGATAGCCATGGAGGTCTCTACTATGGTGGGGGTGTGGAAGTGGTAATGGTGGGAGCACTGACAGCTGTGTGGATAGAAGTGCTCGCGGGATGGGCTAGCTGGGCTGGCTGGGCTGCTATGAGGGCAGTAAAGTCGAGCTCCTCATCGGAGCTGAGTTGTCATCGACGACTGGTCCTCCTGGGGGCTCAAGGATATAAATGGGAGGGATGGAAAAAATGCCAAGAATGACCTAGTCAAGCATGACTGGGTCAACACGTGTGAGATCGGGGCAGGGCAGATAGAGGTGGTGCTCACGCTGGGTGCCTAGTAGGTAGATCAAGTGATGATCACCGTATGGCCTGATGATGTGCATGCAAGCAAGCACATCTAGAGTCAGTCGAGTAGGCCCGGTGGGTGTCGCTAGACCAGCTGGAAGTGCAAGGCCGAGTATGGAAGAAAAAAGAGTGATGAAACTGGCCGGACAGATATCTGTCATGGTGTGGGCAGTCTGGATGAGGTGGTGACACAGCCAGTGTGCTGCGTCAGAAAGTAGGAAGGGGTGGATCGTGCCATTGGGGTAATGGTGCAGAAGTAGAGTCATCCCAATAAGATGGGTAAGCTCAGAAGGGAGAGTGTCCCGACCTCTGGCCTGGAGAAGAGGGTGGTGGCTAGGTGGCGCTGGGCATAGCAGAGGCAGGGGTGAACTATGGCTGAGGACTTAGCCCTGCTAGGGCTATATCCTCGGAGGCCAGTGGTACGATGCCAAAACTGTTCGGCGTTGAACGTGGTAAGCTCGTAGTCTGGGGAGTAGGAAAGGGATGGGTCGGGGATGTCAGGGAAATGTAAGTTTGTGTGGATCATGGCGTGTGTGACCACTACGTCGCGGTCAAGCTACCAGAAGTGGATGCCGTTGTCATGCCCCGCTTCCTATTATACTTGGGAGCGAGGACGCGAGCAGGTTCGCATGGGCTGGAGCGGTGAAGCTCCAACCCAATAAGCATCTGTGAGTAAACCATAAGCATGTCCTTGCATGCAAACTCAGAACAATATAGATTTTTATTATTACAACATTAATGTCTAATTATATGTACACAAATAAGGCCTAGCATGGCCAGTAGAAATAAAAACACAAATGAATTTACAACTGAATAAGATTACAACAATTAATAAATTATGAACAGAGTTGTGAAGGCAACCGTTCTTCCGCATGGGATCTCGTACTCCTGGTCAACTCAGCCTCAGCTTCAAGGTATGCTCCTCTGCAAAAATCTGTCTAACACCTAACGTATATTTCACAAGATAGAAAATAAGGAAATATACGTCAGCGAGGGTCGCTCGACAAGATTTAAAATGTTAGTAGAAATGACCCTCGGCAAGGTTTTCAAAAATAGTTGCATGGCATTTTAAAACATTCATAATGACAATTGTAATTGCAGGGATTTACGCTAGCATGGCAGTTCTATTATAAAAGGAAGGTACATAGCAGTTCTATACAAAATGAAAGAAGTAACAATTCTATTTAACATTTTCGATATACCCATTTCGATCTATTCAATAGTGTGTGCTAGTTCGTGACTACGGTTCACATCGTTAGACGGCTAGTAAGTGAATCTACCTTTAGGTTCTCCCGAGAGGTGACCCGTTTACTATCGGCTAGTGCCCGCGAACCCAATCCCACCCAAGTGTACTTTTATTGTCTGGACCACGAGCCAGATACAGCCAATCGAGCCATCAGGAGTTATAATGCTGGACGAGCTAGGTGAGTCAACGGACTCTTTTGTTATTATTCTATGAATTGCCAAGTCTTGGAGTGCAATATCTATTATTAGCCAAACCGGCCAGCAAGTCTATGATGTGTCTTCTGACATTTACAAGGCACTTATTAATTATGATGTCCCCAAACACACACACATAGGTTTTGACCTCGTCAACTGACCTAATGAAAAATGTCCACACGCACGCACGCACGCGCAGATTTTTATCGCACAACACACGGAAGAAAACACACGTAGTCTGATGTCACATTTGGATGAAACAATATTTATAATATGAAGAAATTGCACACTTGCCTGGTTTAGTCAGGTTCGGGTTTTCAAGCGAGCGTAACGAGGTAACGAGGGCACGTTATAGCTATGACATTAGATCGTCATATTAAGCTATAATTACTGATTAATAGATATACATGTACCCATATTTATTCTAACTAAATTATAATATAAACGCTAACATTTATAACTCAATTGTTATAACAGTAGCATATAAAGTATACTATATATATTATATAAGGTACCCTATATATTATGTTACACTGCAGTGTCAGATACCACTCAAAGGCACTAACTTATATTTATAATAATTAAAATTTATAAAATATACCTTCATATAAAATACGTATAACTTACCCATGCACTCCCGCTCTTTGCGTTGTTTTACAGGCGGGGGCGTGGACTGCAGCTCCGGGCGATGTCGCCTGGCCGTGCGGCGAGGTCTGGGTGGCGGCGGTGATGGAAGGGAAGTGAAGGCCACGGGGAGGCGCTGGAGGACGAAGATGAGGCGGCATCGGACTAGGGTGTTGCATCTGGGATAGAGGGGGAGAGAGAGGTAGACGCATATAGACGTGGGGGTTCTGCAGTCGGGGTTGGACCGTCGGAGAGAGAGTTGAGGGTGGTTGGAAGATGGCGAGGTGCTGGGTTCGTTGAAGAGGAGAATGTTCGGGGCTTTGAGAAGAAGAGGAGGAGAACGCAAGGAGGAAGTGGCGGATGTGGAGGGCGACGTGAATGTGGGGAGGTTCAGATCCCATGCATGGGTTATTTAAGGGGAGAAATAAGTGGGGGAAGTCAGTTAGGATATTTTATTAGTTAAGGTTTGTTTTAAAACTTTAATTTTTGAAAGGATCTTAACCATAAGATAAAAATTTTGAATCTAAAGAAAACAATAGTTAAAAATATTGATAAATATTGATAATCAGATTTTATAACTTCGCTCCTTGGCATCCAAAAATTGTAAAGAAAATCTGGAGCGATCGTGCCTCCGAGAGGGTCATGAATACGGGGTTAGGTCACGCGTCTGAGCTAAGGAAAATACAATAAAAATTAAAACCCAAAAATACACATACGATAATAAGATACGCACTACAAATGTACGACCGAAAGTGGCCATTACATCCTACCCACCTTAAGAAAAATTCTGTCCTCGAAATTTCTTAAACTAGACAAGGATCAAAGAAACGACTGATAGACAAAGGATGAAAGTGATATCGATCACAGTATCAAGGAGGGAAGAGACATGTAGAGGAACGAAACTTCTGAATTGAAAGGACCAAGGATTTGAAACAACTACAAACAAAACGAGTAGGATAAGACAAAGCTAAGATATGCACATTTATGATATGAATCATTAAATGTGAAGACAGGATAGGACTAAGACATCATCATTCGTCACCGGATCGTTGTCTCTAACTTCCTCGGCGACCATTGTAACGGTCGGTTTCCGATCGTACTTACTTTGTGCACGTGCTTTTGATTGTGCACGTGCTTATTTTTGACTTCATTTGATTTTGAACATTATTGAGTGATATATCGACGTGATCGTCTCTGGAAGTATTAGTTTGTGGAATAACTTTGTAACATCATATCTCGAGTCGTTCTTCAGCGATACTATCTTAATTGACGTGACGTCGCGACTTTCTGTTTTGACGCGAGACATTTCGAATTTTAGTTTCGTCTCTCGACATCGAAATTTAGATCCGTCTTCTCCGCTGACTTTCTTTAGTTGTCCCGAGCACCCCATAATTATTTTATAATTTTTGTACGTAATTTGACATATTTTCCATTTTTTTGAAGGTTTTAAATAATTTTATAACCTATTTTTATAAGAGTTTTAATTACAATAAAATTCCTATATTATAATAACGTATTAAAGAATTTTTAGGAAAAATTTTAGAATTTTTGGCCGCACCCATTCTGCGTGAGGGAGAGGAGAGTAATTTTAAACTAAATTAATTATTTTAAATTATTTTAATTACGTTTTTCCGAACCCTAACCCTAACCCTAGCTCTAACCTATTTATATTAGCCCTAGGCTAAGTATTTTCGACATTGCACAAAACCCTAGCCGCCGTTTCCTCTCCCAAAGCTTCGTCGCAACGTTGCGACGATCGCCCAGTGCACGACCGGAGCTCACCCCCGCAAATCCCAGCGCACGACCGGAGCTCACCCCCGCAAATCCCAGCGCACGACCGGAGCAGCCCCCTGCATCGCCGCTGCATCGCCCCGCTGTCGCCCCTCTCCGACCGAGGCTGTCTCTCGGTCTGACCGAGAGATTTTCCCCGCCAGCCGCCCGCTCTGCACCGCTCCGCATCGCCAAGCGCCGACCGACCCGCCCCGTCGGTCTGACTAAAGCCCGCTCCGCACCCGAAGGCCGCTCCGCACCCCGCTCCGCTGCCAGCCTCGTCCAAGCACCCGACCGACGGGATCTGTCGGTCTGACCGACGATTTCCCTCGCACCGACGCTGTGCCCGACCCCCCCCCATTGCAACTCGCACAACCGAGAGCCCCTCTCGGTCTGACCGAGAGGAACCACCACACCGACCAAGCCCGATCGACAGAACTTCATCGCAAGTTGGTTTCTCCCACACCAACTTCTGTGGTGGGCCCCCAAGTTCTCCTGAGGTGTTGTGGGCCCCCTTGGACCCCTAGCACTGCTGTGGACCCCACTTGGACGTGCCACTTCGTATATTTGCCGTCTACGACGTTGCGACACGTCGTAGGCCTTCGTTGCAAGTTTCGACTTTTGGAGAGACGTGCGAGGACCAGATCTGAAGGTGAGGAGTTCTCCGATCAGACCCGACATCCAATCTACAGCAAACTCCGGTTCAGGTTGGTTCCCCGAAACTCGTAGAAACCCCCACAATAGCTGACTGAATCCTAAACTAAAAACCGTCAACTTGAACTAAATTTACTTTCCAGCTCCTGTAAAACGTTGTACAAACTTAGAAAATCGACGAATGGACTTTGTTGACTGTGCACATAGGATATATCGTCGATTAGGCTGAAACATCAAAAAGTGACTTTTGATGAATAGGATAGTCCCGAAAACCTAGAAACGAAACCTAATAGGAATATCTGAAATTGCGACCTGACACCGTCGCCGTGACTGTTTCAGACGGACTGCCGCGGACGCGACGACTGGACAAGACGCCCCGGACGGACGACCCCCTCGCCACCGCAGGAAAGTGTATCCACTTGCACTTTTGGCCGTTCTTAGGCCTTAGTTGGTTAGAATTATTAATTGTGAACAAATAGAACCGGACGTGAAATGATAGCGTCCGGGATGACTCCTGACGGCTCAGACTTGACGACGAAGTCTGAGCCTGACAACAACTTTTGATGTTGTAGGGCTATCATGTGTGTGCGTGTGTGTGGACACCCTAGAATAACCCTTCCTGTCGTGTCACGTCACGTCCCGTCTTGCACAGCCCGCTGGGCAATAGGGCACTCGCCGAGTGATCCCTTGTACTGATTCACAGCCTGCGGGCAATAGGGCACTCTCCAAGTTAGAGAGAGTGATCCCTTGTGCTGATACACAGCCCGAGGGCAATATGGCACTCTCTAAGCTAGAGAGAGTGATCCCTTGTACTGATTCTCAGCCTGCGGGCAATAGGGCACTCGCCAAGCTAGAGCGAGTGATCCCTTGTACTGGTGTCATGTCTTGTCTTGTCTTGGGGTTTGGGGTTGGGTTGAGCGTGCGCACGGCAAGAGGGTCTGATCCCCCTCGAACCGTAAGGCGTGAACCCTTTCGTGTCTCACTTGTCTTGTCCTGCCTTGCTTCCGTCACGTCACGTCTTGTCTTGACACCTGTAGGCTAGTCCCGTAGTTGGTAGCACACTCTACAACTACTACTTGTTACGTTTTACTTTCCTGCTGCGTTACTTCTGTTTGTTACTCAGTTATAACCCCAGCATGCTAATCAACCAGTAAAACGTTGTCTAAAAGTTGATACACTTGTAGTTTGGTCTAACCCTTTTTGTAGACCTGACCTGACGTACAGTTCCTTCTTTTGGTGATGTACGTCAGGTGTTGAGCCAGAGTACGTTGACGAGACGGACTTGCCAGCTGACGGAGAGCCGGAGGACGTTGATCCGGAGTACGACCTGGAGGAGGACCAGAGTTAGAGGCCTCTTGTTGCTGATCCAGATTTCTGTTCCAGTTTAGATTGGGTGGGTAGCACCTGTTGTTTTCCTTGTCTAGGTTGGGTGCTTGCACCAGTAGTTTCCTTTTCTGCAGTTGTAGCCTTCGGGCGTTTTAGACTCTCAGTACTTTTGGATGTTTTATTTGGAATAAAATGAAATGATATCTCTTTTCAATAATTTGTTGTTTCCGTACTAGCTTGCAGGGACCTGTTTCCTTCGTTTGAAATATCACAGATGCTTATTGGGTCCGGGCTCTTAGCCCTGGCCTACGCGGGCCTTAGTCACGCTTCGCCTCCGACCTTTTTGGGAAGCGGGGCGTGACAGGTTTTAGTGGTGGCCCATGCAGGTTCCCTCCTTCTGCGAATACGGAACAATCGAAGTATTGAAATTCATTTTATTATCATCCAATAATTGTACGAGTCTAACCTCTGTGTTTCTGTCAATAGGATGGCCGGACGACGTGTTACCCGATCGGGGAACTTAGGCGATGGAGTTCCGGAGGACCAGAGCGGAGACTTCCGTCAGTTTCTGGGTGTGATGAGGGAGATGCTGGATGTTCAGTATCAGTTGGTTCAGCAGTCCCAGCGTGCTGCCCAGGCTGTTCCAGTTGCACCACCACCTCCTCCTACACCTGCCCCTCGAGCTGCTCTAGGAGTGAAGCAGTTCAACAAGCTCCAGCCGAGGACTTTTTCGGGGAAGGAGGGACCCCTTGCTGCTGACGAATGGATCCAGAGCACGGCGGAGAAGTTAGTTGCTGCGAAGATTCCTGATGATACCCGTGTGGAGATAGCAAAGATGCAACTGACGGAGAATGCGAGGAACTGGTGGCGCATCAAGGAGAGGCGTCTTGAGAAGCCAGTGGGATGGAAGACCTTCAGGTCTATGTTTAAGGATAAGTACTTCACCAAGTCTGCTAGGAGGGAGCTGTTGAGAAAGTTTATAGACCTGAAGCAGGAAGGTATGACTGTCGAGGAGTATGAAGCTGAGTTTGAGATGTTGAGCCGTTTTGCCCCGCACATGGTGAATAAGGAGGAGAAGCGAGCTGATCGCTTTCGTCAGGGACTGCGTCCGAAGATTCAGGCTTCGATGTCTTCAGCGAGTTTCTCGACTATGAGGGAGGTGCTTGATGCTGCGAAGAATCATGAGCTCATAGCTCTTTTGCCTGACCCTCCAGCTGATAAGGGGAAGCGTCCCATGGAGCAGTACCGGCCACCTGCTAGGCCGGCGATGAGGTCAGTTCAGACAGTACCATTCAAGAGGCCTGGAGCACCAGTTCATATTCAGGGCTAGGGCCCGTACCACTTTTGCGGAAAGCCTGGACACGTTCAGGCCACCTGCAGGAAGAGGATGGGGCTATGTTTAATTTGTGGAGATGCTTCGCATGCTGCGAAGGATTACCCGAGAGCTCGTCATGTCGTAGTTGGAGCACCAGCCCCATTGCAGATGAGAGCGCCTGCTCCAGTTCAGAGAGGACCTGCTGCTCGTGGACCACCTTTGCCGCCACAGAGGCAGATGTATCAGAGAGCAGCACAGCCCCAAAGGCCGGCGTATACCATGACTGCTGTTGAGACTGAGGAGCTGGATGGAGTTATAGCAGGTAACTCTTGATCCTAGTTTTTCATTTCATAGTTTAGATCTTATTATTTGTGTTGCTTGGTTGACTTGTTGTTAGAGTAGTTGATTTGACCCTAGTTCCCTTATATCTTAGGCACCATTCTAGTGTCCTCTCACCCAGCCTTGGCTTTGTTCGACTCCGGTGCATCTATGTGCATCATATCCCAGAGGTTTGTAACAAAGCACTCTATCCCCATCCATACACTCCCTAAGTGTTGGGACATTACCACAGGGAACGGAGTGGTGACGGTAAATTTGGGATGCCGATCGATTTCTTTAGTGATCAGTGGACACGAGCTCTTTGCAGATTTCATTGTCCACGATCTGCCACATTTCGATGTCGTTCTTGGCATCGATTGGTTGGGAGATTTCCACGCCTCGATCGACTGTCACAGCAAGAGGGTGGTGTTCCGGATTCCAGGTCATCCGGAGTTCGAGTTCCGCAGCAGAGACGAGTCGCTTGGGCCCATCAGATTTCTGGCCAAGCTGGAGGTGCCGATTGTTGCAGCCATGCAGATGGAGATGGAGATCGAGCGACCAGCGGTCGTCAGAGACTTCGACGACGTCTTCCTGGAGGATATCTCAGGTTTGCCACCCGACAGAGCTTTAGAGTTTGGAATTGATCTTATGCCGGGAGCGCAACCGATATCGAAGGCGTCGTACCGTATGGCCCCCGCTGAGCTCGAGGAGCTGCGGAAGCAGTTGGATGAGTTGCTGCAGAAGGGTTTCATCCACTCTAGTGTGTCACCGTGGGGTGCACCTGTTTTGCTTGTAAAGAAGAAGGATGGGTCCCGCAGGATGTGCGTGGACTATCGAGGATTGAATGATGTCACTGTAAAGAATAAGTATCCGCTGCCACGCATCGACGATATCTTTGACCAGCTTGGAGGTTCGAGAGTCTTCTCGAAGTTGGACTTGAGGAGTGGATACCACCAGTTGAAGGTAAAGAAGGACGATGTTCAGAAGACGACTTTCTGGACGAAGTACGGACATTATGAGTTCGTGGTCATGCCGTTTGGCGTGACCAATGCACCGGCTGTGTTCATGAATTTGATGAATTTAATATTCTACGACTTCCTGGACAAGTTTGTTGTCATCTTGATTGATGACATTCTTATTTATTCGAAGTCTGAGGAGGAGCACAGCTGTCATCTGAGGACAGTGCTGGAGACGCTGAGGAGACATAAGCTTTATGCCAAGTATAGCAAGTGCGAGTTCTGGCTGGATAGAGTCGTATTCCTGGGACACGTGGTGTCCGGTGATGGCATATCTGTGGATCCGGAGAAGGTTAGAGCAGTCAGAGATTGGCCGACTCCGCAGTCAGCGTCTGACATCAGGAGCTTCCTTGGTTTAGCAGGCTATTATCGGCGGTTCATCAAAGATTTCTCGAAGATTGCAGAACCGATGACGAAGCTGACGAGGAAGGACGAGGAGTTTATTTGGTCAGATGCTTGTGAGGAGGCCTTCAGTATCTTGAAGGCGAGATTGACCACGGCACCGGTGTTGGCAGTACCGGATCGAAGCGGAGGCTTCGAAGTTTATTGTGATGCATCAGGGAAAGGCCTAGGTTGCGTCTTGCATCAACATGGCCACGTGGTCGTGTATGCTTCTCGTCAGTTGAGGACTCATGAGAAGAATTACCCGACGCACGATCTGGAGTTGGCAGCAGTGATTTTTGCACTGAAGATTTGGAGGCACTTCTTGCTAGGTGAGAGTGTGAAGATTTTCACCGATCACAAGAGCTTGAAGTACATCTTTACGCAGAAGGAGCTCAACATGCGTCAGAGGCGATGGTTAGAGCTCATGGCTGACTACGAGATTGATTTACAGTATCATCCGGGGAAGGTGAACGTAGTGCCGGATGCCTTGAGTAGACTTCCTACTGCGATGATGCTTGCAGCCGACTGGAGGATTCAGCAGGAGCTGAGGGAGATGGATTTGGAGGTTGTCCTACCTGGTGTGGTTCGTTCGTTCATGAATTTGCAGATTCAGTCCACGATCATGGATCGGATCAAGGCAGCACAGGCAGGAGATCCGAAGCTGCAGAGGATCAGGAGGCAGGTCGAAGCTGGACTACAGACGGAGTTCGTGATTCATGAGGATGGTTCGCTGTGATACGACAATAGACTCTGTGTACCTACAGGTGATGTTCGCGAGGAGCTATTGAGCGAGGCTCATAGCTCGCCATATTCTATACATCCTGGAGGCACCAAGATGTATAAGGACCTCCGTCTGAATTATTAGTGGATTGGCATAAAGAGGAGTGTGGCACGGAGCGTTGCCAAGTGTTTGATATGCCAACAAGTGAAGGCTGAGCACCATCGTACTGCTGGGTTGCTGCAACCGCTTCCCATTCCGGAGTGGAAGTGGCCACATATTACGATGGACATCGTGACTGGTTTACCTCGGACCCCGAGGCAGAACGACGCAGTTTGGGTGATCGTGGATCGGTTGACCAAGTCTGCGCACTTTATCCCTTTCCGAGTGGGCCAGTCTACGGAAGCTTTGGCGAGGAAATATCTGGAGGTAAAGTTCCGTTCTACTTTTACTTCTATTTTGATTTTCTCTTTGAAATAGTCGTGACGTAGACCGTGTACGTGCAGGAGATTGTACGCTTACATGGAGTCCCCGTGAGCATTGTGTCTGACCGAGACACGAGGTTCACATCTCAGTTCTGGAGAAGTCTGCAGGAGCATTTGGGTACGAGTCTGAGTTTCAGCACGGCGTACCACCCGCAGACTGATGGCCAGTCCGAGAGGAATATTCAGATTCTGGAGGATAGGCTGCGAGCTTGTACGCTCGATTTGAAGGGATCATGGGAAGACCATCTTCACTTGGTGGAGTTTCCATATAACAACAGCTACCAGGTGAGCATTGGCATGGCGCCGTTTGCTGCCTTATATGGAAGGAAATGTCGATCGCCACTGAGCTGGGATGACATCGGAGATCGAGAGCTGTTGGGTCCGGAGATGATAGTTGAAGCTGTGGATGTCGTGAGGGACATCAGGGAGAAGCTTAGAGTTGCACAGGATCTCTTCAAGCATTGGGCAGATGCCAAGAGGAGACCTTTGGAGTTCCAGCCTGGAGATCACGTCTTCCTGAAGATTTCTTCGAACCGCGGAGTTATTCGTTTTGGGAAGAAGGGCAAGCTGAGTCCGAGGTATATTGGGCCATTTGATGTGCTAGAGCGTGTGGGAGCAGTGGCCTACCGCCTTGCTCTGCCACCATCTTTGGAGGGTGTTCACGACGTATTCCACGTATCTCAGCTACGTCGGTACGTCAGTGATCCGTCGCACACGGTCGATTTCTCGGAGATTACGGTTCGACCGGACCTAACATATGACCAGCAGCCTGTGCAGATCTTGGACCGTCGACAGAAGCAATTGAGGAATAAGATAGTCGACCTGGTGAGAGTGATGTGGCGTCACGGATCGCCTGGAGAGTCCACCTGGGAACGTGAGGATGATATGAGAGAGCGCTTCCCGCATCTTTTTCCCAGCAATGCGTGATGTTGATTCCGAGGACGGAATCATTTCTAAGTTGGGGAGGATGTAACGGTCGGTTTCCGATCGTACTTTCTTTGTGCACGTGCTCTTGATTGTGCACGTGCTTATTTTTGACTTCATTTGATTTTGAACATTATTGAGTGATATATCGACGTGATCGTCTCTGGAAGTATTAGTTTGTGGAATAACTTTGTAACATCATATCTTGAGTCGTTCTTCAGCGATACTATCTTAATTGACGTGACGTCGCGACTTTCTGTTTTGACGCGAGACATTTCGAATTTTAGTTTTGTCTCTCGACATCGAAATTTAGATCCGTCTTCTCCGATGACTTTCTTTAGTTGTCCCGAGCACCCCATAATTATTTTATAATTTTTGGACGTAATTTGACATATTTTCCATTTTTTGAAGGTTTTAAATAATTTTATAACCTATTTTTATAAGAGTTTTAATTACAATAAAATTCCTATATTATAATAACATATTAAAGAATTTTTAGGCAAAATTTTAGAATTTTTGGCCGCACCCATTCTGCGTGAGGGAGAGGAGAGTAATTTTAAACTAAATTAATTATTTTAAATTATTTTAATTACGTTTTTCCGAACCCTAACCCTAACCCTAGCTCTAACCTATTTATATTAGCCCTAGGCTAAGTATTTTCGACATTGCACAAAACCCTAGCCGACGTTTCCTCTCCCAAAGCTTCGTCGCAACGTTGCGACGATCGCCCAGTGCACGACCGGAGCTCACCCCCGCAAATCCTAGCGCACGACCGGAGCAGCCCCCCGCATCGCCGCTGCATCGCACTCCGCTGCATCGCCCCGCTGTCGCCCCTCTCCGACCGAGGCTGTCTCTCGGTCTGACCGAGAGATTTTCCCCGCCAGCCGCCCGCTCTGTACCGCTCCGCATCGCCAAGCGCCGACCGACCCGCCCCGTCGGTCTGACCGAAGCCCGCTCCGCACCCGAAGGCCGCTCCGCACCACGTTCCGCTGCCAGCCTCGTCCAAGCGCCCGACCGACGGGATCTGTCGGTCTGACCGACGATTTCCCTCGCACCGACGCTGTGCCCGACCCCCCCCCCCCCCCCGCATCGCAACTCGCACGACCGAGAGCCCCTCTCGGTCTGACCGAGAGGAACCACCGCACCGACCAAGCCCGACCGATAGAACTTCATCGCAAGTTGGTTTCTCCCACACCAACTTCTGTGATGGGCCCCCCAAGTTCTCCTGAGGTGTTGTGGGCCCCCTTGGACCCCTAGCACTGCTGTGGGCCCCACTTGGACGTGCCACTTCGCGAATTTGCTGTCTACGACGTTGCGACACGTCGTAAGCCTTCGTCGCAAGTTTCGAATTTTGGAGAGACGAGCGAGGACCAGATCTGAAGCTGAGGAGTTCTCCGATCAGACCCGACATCCAATCTACAGCAAACTCCGGTTCAGGTTGGTTCCCCGAAACTCGTAGAAACCCCCACAATAGCTGACTGAACCCTAAACTAAAAACCGTCAACTTGAACTAAATTTACTTTCCAGCTCCTGTAAAACGTTGTACAAACTTAGAAAATCGACGAATGGACTTTGTTGACTGTGCACATAGGATAGATCATAGATTAGGCTGAAACATCAAAAAGTGACTTTTGACGAATAGGATAGTCCCGAAAACCTAGAAACGAAACCTAATAGGAATTTCTGAAATCGCGACCTGACACTGTCGCCGTGACTGTTTCAGACGGACTGCCGCGGACGCGACGACTGGACGAGACGCCCCGGACGGACGACCCCCTCGCCACCGCAGGAAAGTGTATCCACTTGCACTTTTGGCCGTGCTTAGGCCTTAGTTGGTTAGAATTGTTAACTGTGAACAAATAGAACCGGACGTGAAATGATAGCGTCCGGGACGACTCCTGACGGCTCAGACTTGACGACGAAGTCTGAGCCTGACAACAACAACTTTTGATGCTGTAGGGCTATCATGTGTGTGCGTGTGTGTGGACACCCTAGAATAACCCTTCCTGTCGTGTCACGTCACGTCCCGTCTTGCACAGCCCGCTGGGCAATAGGGCACTCACCAAGTGATCCCTTGTACTGATTCACAGCCTACGGGCAATAGGGCACTCTCCAAGTTAGAGAGAGTGATCCCTTGTGCTGATACTCAGCCCGAGGGCAATAGGGCACTCTCCAAGCTAGAGAGAGTGATCCCTTGTACTGATTCTCAGCCTGCGGGCAATAGGGCACTCGCCAAGCTAGAGCGAGTGATCCCTTGTACTGGTGTCATGTCTTGTCTTGTCTTGGGGTTTGGGGTTGGGTTGAGCGTGCGCACGGCAAGAGGGTCTGATCCCCCTCGAACCGTAAGACGTGAACCCTTTCGTGTCTCACTTGTCTTGTCCTGCCTTGCTTCCGTCACGTCACGTCTTGTCTTGACACCTGTAGGCTAGTCCCGTAGTTGGTAGCACACGCTACAACTACTACTTGTTACGTTTTACTTTCCTGCTGCGTTACTTCTGTTTGTTACTCAGTTATAACCCCAGCATGCTAATCAACCAGTAAAACGTTGTCTAAAAGTTGATACACTTGTAGTTTGGTCTAACCCTTTTTGTAGACCTGACCTGACGTACAGTTCCTTCTTTTGGTGATGTACGTCAGGTGTTGAGCCAGAGTACGTTGACGAGACGGACTTGCCAGCTGACGGAGAGCCGGAGGATGTTGATCCGGAGTACGACCCGGAGGAGGACCAGAGTTAGAGGCCTCTTGTTGCTGATCCAGATTTCTGTTCCAGTTTAGATTGGGTGGGTAGCACCTGTTGTTTTCCTTGTCTAGGTTGGGTGCTTGCACCAGTAGTTTCCTTTTCTGCAGTTGTAGCCTTCGGGCGTTTTAGACTCTCAGTACTTTTGGATGTTTTATTTGGAATAAAATGAAATGATATCTCTTTTCAATACTTTGTTGTTTCCGTACTAACTTGCAGGGACCTGTTTCCTTCGTTTGGAATATCACAGACGCTTATTGGGTCCGGGCTCTTAGCCCTGGCCTAAGCGGGCCTTAGTCACGCTTCACCTCTGACCTTTTTGAGAAGCGGGGCGTGACAACCATGGAGTAAGTTTGGTGCTGACTGAGACGCTGGGGAACCAGAGGTGATTCCTGTTGAGCATATCCAGGTACTACAGCAAGTGCTTAACGGTTCCAGTTGTGAGTGCAGTCTCTCATAGCATGTGTTGGTGTTCTGCAGATCATGTATTGGTTCAGCCTCTTCCTACAATCCCACCTCTAATGTACGGTCTTGCCACAGAAGTGGCAGGTCAGCTGTGTACGGTCGACAGGAGCAGCTGGCCTCTTGAACTGCGTGGTCTGGGGAGGCCAAAAATTTCCTTTGGGCTCTATCCTAGGGGGCTCCATGGGGCGCGTGCTTTCTCCAGCTGAAGATCCCATTGGAAGTCTCGCCAAAACTTCATGTTCCCATGCACAATCCAAAACGTCCTGGAGGGTCGTCAGTTTCGCCGAGGTCATCAAGGCTTGAACTTTGGGATTCAGGCCTTTGCGAAACTGAAATGCATAGTCTTTTGGGTCCTCGACCAAGTGGGGTGCGAAGCGGATGAGCGTAGCAAACTCAGCCTCGTACTCGTCGACGGTCTTATCTCCTTGGACCAGATTAGCGAAGCGCTGCTGAAGTTCTCTTTTGGCTGCCTTGGTAAAGTATTTAGCATCAAACCTTTCCCGAAACATGTCCCAAGAGATCGGTCTGACCAAACGTCTCTCTTCCAGTTGCAACCAACTCCTAGCATTGTCAGTCAGTTGGAGCTTCGCGACATCGACCCATCATGTCTAAGGAATACAAACAGCACTCAGCTTATCCTCAATTCCTTTGGCCCATTCATCAGCAGCTAAAGGCCCTTCTTTTTCCGAGAAGCTCTTAGGTTGCAGCTCATGGAATTGTTTAATTCTGGGTTTAGCCCGAGGAGGTGGTGGTGCGATCGGAGCAGGTTGTCGTCCATGTTGAATCAGTTGTTCTTGAATTTCCAACATTCCTCTCATGACACCCATGAGTTCATGAATGTCGGGAGTACCACTTTTGTTGGCTCCATTTTTGTTTCGAGTGTGGGGTCCACCTGCCATGCTGCAAAAGAAACAAGGTAAACATTTGCATACAAAGATCTATCTAGACAATCTGGCTAATAATGACATCTGTATTATTTCGAGTAATTTGCAAAATGCACGACCTGCATGGGCCACAACTAAAACATGTCACGCCCTGCTTCCCATTATACTTGGGAGCGAGGACGTAAGCAGGTTCGCATGGGCTGGAGCAGTGAAGCTCCAACCCAATAAGCGTCTGTGAGTAAACCATAGGAAGTTCCTTGCATGAAAACTCAGAACAATATAGAATTTCATTATTACATCATTATTGTCTGATTACATGTACACAAATAAGGCCTAGCATGGCCATTAGAAACAGAAACACAAATGAATTTACAACTGAATAAGATTAGAACAATTAATAAATTATGGCAAAACTACGAAGGCATGTCGTTCTTTCGCAGGGGATATCGTACTCCTGGTCAACTCAGCCTCAGCTTCAAGGTATGTTCCTCTGCAAAAAATCTGTCTAACACCTGACGTATATTTCACAAGATAGAAAACAAGGAAATATACGTCAGCGAGTGTCACTCGGTAAGATTTAAAATGTTAGTAGAAAGGACCTTCGACAAGGTTTTCAAAAATAGTTGCATGGCATTTTAAAACATTCATAATGACAATTGTGATTGCAAGGATTTACGCTAGCATGTCAATTCTATTATAAAAGGAAAGTACATGGAAGTTCTATACAAAATGAAAGAAGTAATAGTTCTATTTAACATGTTCGATATATCCATTTCAATCTATTCAATAGTGTGTGCAAGTTTGCGACTAAGGTTCACGTCGTTAGACGGCTAGTAAGTGAATCTACCTTCAGATGCCCCCGAGAGGTGAACCGTTTACTACCGGCTAGTGCCCGCGAACCCAACCACATCCAAGTGTACTTTTATTGTCTGGACCATGAGCACCAACCGAGCCATCAGAAGTTATAATACTGGACGAGCCAGTTGAGTCAACAGACTCTTTTGTTATTGTTCTATGATTTGCCAAGTCTTGGCGTGCAATGTCTATGATTAGCCAAACCGACCAGCAAGTCTAGGATGTGCCTTCTGTAATTTACAAGGCACTTATTAATTACGATATCCCCACACATGCACACGCAAATTTTTATCACACAACACACGGAAGAAAACACATGTAGTCTGATGTCACATTTGGATGAAACAATATTTATAATATGAAGAAATTGCACACTTGCCTGGTTTAGTCAGGTTCGGGTGTCAAAGCGAGCGTAACGAGGGCACGTTATAACTGTGACATTAGATCGTCATATTAAACTATAATTACTAATTAATAGATATACATGTACCCATATTAATTCTAACTAAATTATAATATAAACGCTAACATTTATAAATCAATTATTATAACAGTAACATATAAATTATAATATATATAAATTATATAATGTACCCTATATATTATATTACACTGCAGTGTCAGATACCACTCAAAGGCACTAACTTAGAAATATAATAATTAAAAGTTATAAAATATACCTTCATATAAAATACGTACAACTTACCCATGCACTCCCGCTCTTTGCGTTGTTTTGTAGGCGGAGGCGGGGACTGCAGCTCCGGGCGACGTCGCCTGGCCATGCGGTGAGGTCTGGGTGGCGGTGGCGATGGAAGGGAGGTGAAGGCCATGGGGAGGCGCTGGAGGACAAAGATGAGGCAGCGTCGGGCTGGGGTGTTGCGGCTGGGATAGAGGGGGAGAGAGAGGTAGACGCGTGGAGACGTGGGGGTTCTGCAGTCGGGGTTGGCCCGTCAGAGAGAGAGTTGAGGGCGATTTGAAGATGGCGAGGTGTTGGGTTCGTCGAAGAGGAGAACGTTCGGGGCTTTAAGAAGAGTAGGAGGAGAACGCAAGAAGAAGGAAGCGGCGGACGTGGAGGGCGACGTGAACGTGGGGGAGGTTCAGATCCCATGCATGGGTTAGTTGAGGGGAGAGATATGTGGGGGGAAGTCAGTTAGGATATTTTATTTGTTAAGGTTTGTTTTAAAACTTTAATTTTTGATAGGATCTTATCCGTAAGATAAAGTTTTGAATCTAAAGAAAACAACAGTTAAAAATATTAATAAATATTGATAATCATATTTTATAACTTCGCTCCTTGGCATCAAAAAATTGTAAAGAAAATACTAGAGTGATCGCACCTCCGAGAGGGTCATGAATACAGGGTTCGGTCACACGTCTAAGCTAAGAAAAATACAATAAAAATTAAAACGCAAAAATACGCATATGATAATAAGATACGTACTACAAATGTACGACCGAAATGTGGCTGTTACAGCCGTCACCCTCTCGGACGATGGAGCTCATCGCCTCTAGGGTGAGACGCATGTATGTGCGTGCGTGCATGGCGAGGAGTAGATCGAAACTGATGATCTGGTAAAGCCTATGGACACCTTGTAGGATGCCCAGCCTGATGAGGGTGGGGACGTGGTAAAACGGGTCGGGATGATGGTGTGGTGAGAGATGGCGACGAAATGCTCGCGGTGAGCGTCGTCCCTGAATCTGACATCGTACATCCTCAAGGTGGATGGTACAGGCTGTGCAGGTGGTGGTGGATGAGTGGTAGTGGTGGGTGTCGGGATGGGGGAAGTGAGTGAGGCCTCTATCGCTAGAGGCATGGGGGATAGTGATCGTAAGGGTGAGGACATGGAGGTGCCCAAGAGCTCCTCGAAAGTGGGTGAGCGACAGCGGTGGCGTGACGGCCAAGATGAGGAAGGACCAGTGGTAGCGGCCTTCCTCTTCTTGGCTGGAGGCTTCCTAGGCCACAACATAGGATGCATCGTGCAAATGTGGGCTAACAACGTGAGAACAATATATGGTAATATAAATAAGGAGTGGAGCGAATATACCAAAATCGATAGTCGCTGCGAAAGCAACCGGCGCATGCACGTGTGAAGCCTCAACCAAAACGATCCCCCAAGCTATCCCAAGCCGATCATCTCGATGAGTAGCTCCAATAGTACCTGCAATTGACAATGAAATAGGATCAGTAGGTAATTAAGAAAATAAGTTGGTTTGGGGTTCTTAATTAGAAAGAATTAGGGTTAGGGTTTGGATTTGGGATTTTGGGAGAGGGAAGGGACATGGGTAGATATGGGGGTGAGAGGGGGCGAATATAGGGGCTTTTGGGGCAGATCAAGCTGCTGGAGGGGCGGTGCTCAGGTCGCGCGAGCGACAGAGGCGACAGATCGAGTAGGGCGGTTTGGAGCTTTTGGGGGGGAGAGAGAGAGAGAGAGAGAGAGAGAGAGAGAGCGCGCGGGGAGAGAGAGATAGAGAGATAGAGATAGATAGATAAAAGAAGGATGGAGAGGAGGGTGTGGTGGTCGGACTGAGTGCGACGGACGGCGGCGGAGCTCGGGTGGAGGCATCGGAGCTCCGGCATACACGATCGAATCGAGTGGAGATTAGGGTTAAGGGAACTCGGGCGCTGGGGATTTTCGAATTAGAATAGGATTAGGGTTAGGCCTGAGTGGTTTTGAGTTCATATAAACCGAGTCAAAGTCGGTTTTAAGTTGTGGGCCCTCAGCGAATCGCTATTCGGTCGAGCAGCGCAGACTGCTCGATCGAGTATAAAAAGATAGAAAAAAATTAAAATTTTAAACACCCAAGTTTCGTCCTACTACTCGATCGAGCTGCTTACTTAGATCGATCGAGCTGAATTAAAACGGAGTATTGATTTCAGCTCCTTTTGCTCCCTTTGTAGCTCAACCGAGTAGAGTAGCTACTCGGTCGAGTACATTAAGTTTTCAGAACGATATTTTTAGCAATTTTGGACTCCTTTTGTAGCTCGATCGAGTCGACTTAGAAACAGAGTGATATTTTTGGCCTCATTGAGCTCTTACTGTAGCTCGACCCAGTAGGGTAGCTACTCAATCGAGTCGCGTTAACTTTCAATGGAGCTCTTTTGACCTACTCCTTCATCTGACTGTAGCTCGACCGAGCAGGGTAGCTCCTCGGTCGAGTGACCTACTACTTATCCCCAAGCTACTGTTGCTCTATGGCTCTCTCCTCTTGGTTCCTTCTCTTTTTTCGTCGCTTAGCGCGCTCTCTCCATTGTTCAACCTGTTGAAGGAAGAACTCATCAAATTTTTATGTTTTGTATTTTTAAGGAATTAAAAACATTTTTATTTTGGTTTTTCAATAGAAAGGGAATAGCAAAAAATAAAAATAAAAGCTAGAGAAAGAAAACTCCAGTTGCCTCCCGATAAGCACTTGTTTTAAGTTGTAAGCTTGATTCCCTCAAGATTTTCAAACAATGGTGGGGCATGCCTCAAGAACATAGGTCTCTCCTTGTTCAATCGGCTCGCCCGCTACGTATGGATTTAGTCTTTGGCCATTCACCATAAATTTTTTGTTCTTCCCCTCAATCTCTATGGCACCTCCCGGGGGCATACTTGTTATCTTGTAGGGTCCGAACCATCTTGATTTCAACTTTCCAGGGAATAGTCGTAGTCTTGAGTTGTAGAAAAATACTAGGTCACCGACATCATAACGCCTCATCGTGAATTTCTTATCATGATAGACCTTGGTCCTCTCCTAATAGATCCTTGAGCTCTCATAAGCATGTCGTCGGATTTCGTCAAACTCATTGATATTCAAGAATCGTTATGTGGCGGTGATCTTGTAGTCAAAGTTCAACTTCTTTATCGTCCAATATGCTCTATGTTCTAATTCTACCAGTACGTGGCATGCTTTCCCATATACTAACTTGTAGGAGGTTGTTCTGATATGAGTCTTGAAAGCAGTGTGGTATGCCCAAAGAGCGTCGTGCAACTTTTGGGACCAATCCCTCCTTGATATGCACACCGTCTTTTCCAAGATGCTCTTGATCTCTCTATTGGAGATTTCGACTTAGCCACTTGTTTGGGCATGATAAGCGAGACCGACCTTGTGATGTACTCCGTACTTCATTAGCATTGTCTCGAACTTCTTTTCAATGAAGTGACTCCCGTGTCGCTTATAACCGTCCTTGGAACTCCAAAGCGGGGAAAGATCATATGCTTGAAGAACTTGGCCACTACCTTCGCATTCATTGGGGTGGCTATGGCTTCCACCCACTTTGAGACATAGTCCACTGCAACTAAGATGTACTTGTGACCATTACTAGATGGGAAGGGTCCCATGAAATCAATACCCCAGCAGTGGAATAACTCTATCTCCAAAATTCCATGTAGGGGCATTTCATTTTTCTTCGTGATATTCACTGTTCTTTGGCATCTGTCGCATGCTCTGATATACTCATTTGCGTCTCTGAAGATGGTGGGCCAATAGAAACTGCTTTGTAGAATTTTCGCTGTGGTTTTAGTGACTGCTACATGTCCACTACAAGGCTGATCATGGCAGTGTGAAATTATGGAATTGGTCTCCTCTTTTGGAATACAGCGTCTGATGATCCCATCGGCACATGTTTTGAATAAGTACGGGTCTTCCCAAAAATAGTTTCTGGCATCATATAAGAGGCATCATATAAGAACTTCCTTCTCTGATAGGTTGCCATCCTATGGGGAATTATACCGCTCACCAAATAGTTTACTATGTCGGCGTACCAAGGTGCATCAGAGGAGGATATCGCAAATAATTGCTCGCTGGTGAAAGAATCATCAATCGGTAAGCTGTCATCTCCATGCTTATGAATTAGATGCGATAGATGATCAGCCACTACAGTTTTAGCCCCATTCTTGTCCTTGATTTCTATATCAAACTCTTGGAGGAGGAGAATCCATCGTATTAGGCATGGCTTTGCATCCTTCTTTCTTAGCAAGTATTTCAGTACCGAATGATCCGTGTGAACTATCACCTTAGATCCCAGAAGATAAGATCTGAACTTTTCGATGAAGTACACCACGGCTAGTAATTCCTTCTCTGTAGTGGTGTAATTCTTCTGAGCATCAACCAAAGTCTTGCTAGCATAGTATATTGCGTGAAACTTTCCTTCTTTTCTTTGGCATAGAACAACTCCAACCGCTTGATTGCTAGCATCGCACATCAACTCAAAGGGTAAGTTCCAATCCGGTGGTTTTATAATAGGGGCTGAAATGAGAGCTTCATTTAACCTGTTAAAAGCTAGCTAGCAAGTATCAGAAAACATAAAAGGAGCATCCTTCACAAGGAGCTCCATAAGAGGGCGAGCAATGCTAGAAAAATTTTTTATGAAGCGACGGTAAAATCCTGCATTGCCTAAAAACCACGAGTACCCTTAAGATTAGTGGGAGGCGGCAAGTCCTTGATGACCTCAACTTTGGCCTTATCAACTTCAATCCCCTTAGAAGAGATCACATGGCCAAGAACTACTCCCTCCGTTACCATGAAGTGGTAATTTTCCCAATTTAAAGTCAAATTATTGTCATGGCATCATTCTAAAACTTTAGACAAATTAGCTAAGCAAACATCAAAGTCTGTGCCATAGACAGAAAAGTCATCCATGAAGACTTCCATTATATTCTCAATGAAGTCCGAGAAAACAGACGTCATGCACCTTTGAAATGTCACGGGTACGTTACATAGTCCAAATGGCATTCTTCGGTATGCGCAGGTGCCGTAATGACATGTAACCGTTGTTTTTTCTTGGTCCTCACGATGCAATGGGATTTGGAAGAATTCGAAATACCCATCAAGGTAACAAAAATATTTGTGATTGGCATGTCGCTCAAGCATCTGTTCAATGAATGGGAGGAGAAAATGGTCATTTCTGGTGTCTCTATTGAGTTTTCTATAGTTAATGCACATGTGCCAACCAGTGACAGTCCTAGTGGATATCAATTCATTTTATCGTTTCTCACAACGGTCATGCCTCCCTTCTTGGCGACAACCTGAACGGGGCTACCCCATCTACTGTCAGAAATGGGATAGATAATATCGGCCTCTAGTAGCTTTAACACCTCTTTTTTGACTACTTCTTTCATGTTGGGATTCAATCGCCTTGAGGCTCAATGGAAGTAGCTTCCTTATCCTCGAGGTGGATTCTATAGGTGTATATGGTCACACTAATGCCTTTCAGGTCGGTAATGATATACCCTATCACCTTCCTATGAGCTCTGAGGATTTTAAGAAGGCTTTCTAATTGTGGCTCAGCCAGAGAGGCACTAACAATGACATGGTAGGTGGAGTTCTCCCCTAAGAAAGCATCTTTTAAATTCACAGGAAGGGGTTTTAGTTCTACCTGAGGGGGCGTTGTACCTCCATCATCGCTTGCTTGTGAAAAGGATGCATCCACAATCATCGGTTTAGCTGCTGGAAATTCCTCGTCGGTGGATTCATAATATGAGCAAGGTGATGTCGGCGCATCGTTATAGATGTCTGCAGAGTCCATCTCCACAGGATCAGGTTCCGTAGTGAACATGTCAATAGGAATACGGCATTCAGACACGCACGCATTATCTTCTGTAGAGTCTAAAAGGCTTACCTGATCGATGTCGCGTTGGAATTGTTCGGGGTCTACGTACTCCCCATGCATGTGGTCTTCGTGTGCCTCAGTTTGAAGGATATTGTCACCATAGAAGTGTAGAGTGTCTCCCTCGTACTATAAGTAGACTTCGTCAGAGATGGGGATGCCATCCAAGGACTCTGCATCTTTGAAGGTGCTTGCGATGAAAATTGAGAGTCCCTGCACAATTGGGTCCTCTGCAGGGAATTGTACGGAGCCGTTGGTCCATACATCAGTCACCATGCTTCAAATATACTCAAGAACTGGGAATCATCCAGTGATTTGATTTGATGAGTCACTCTCCAATATGCGTTAAGTGGTAGAGTTTCAATAGCGCAGAGATGCATCATATCCCCTACAAAGCTTATATGGATGTCATCCTCATTGGTACCTGCATCAGAGACATTGTTCATTATATGATCCATAACTGATCACTCCATATTTTACACCTTTTTTCTGCTTGTTTGCATGCCATTTTGATCGCTCGTATCACGATTTTCACGATTATTCGATAATATTACGATGCTTTTCACGATTTCTTGTTTTAGTCGAATTTCAAGAGATTTCGAGCGATTTGGAGTAATTCTCAGATGCACCCACTCCGGAGTGTCACCCGTGACTCTTTCGAGGGGAATTTTGCTTTTGGAGAGGAGTGGAAGAAGAAAGAACGTCGTAGGAGCGACGAGGAAGCAAAAATACGAAGATTGGGCATTTTCAGCATGTCACTCGACCGAGTGAAGGAGTCACTCGCCGACCGTCGACAGCCCGCTCGACCGGCCAGATCGGACACGCGACAGATAGAGTATCAGCGTGCACTCGACCAACCATCACCAGCCCACTCGGCCGAACCACGGAGACCCCACTCGCTCGAGTGGCATCAAGACGACGACAATAAAAATCCCAGACTTACTGTAATCTGTCAGTTAACTCCCGAGTTCCGACTCGGTCGAGTGAAGAAGTCCCCTCGGCCGAAGCAAAGAAAGTCACTCGATCGAGTGACTCCCGAGGAGCCGACCCCCAAAAGTCTGAAGTTACTGGAATTTGTCAGGGTTTGCCACTCGGCCGAATGACATTTGTCACTCGGCCGAGTGAGCCGCACTGCCTGTAGCGTAAATTGCGATTTTCAGGCTGCGCAGGGGCAATTTCGTCACAGTTTTTTGGGCGATTTTGGGGGGTATTTAACCCCAGCTTTTAACCTAGTTTAGAGAGATTTTTCAGAACTTTTTGCAGCCCTTTTTAGATTACTTTTTAGGAGATTAGATTGAGTTCTTTTGGGAGGGAGAAAAGTGTTATTTTGTTGGATGCTATTGAAACTTCATTGGTTTGTCTCTCTCTCTCTATCAAAAACCTCATTTTTATTGATATATTGAATATTGTAATGAATTCTATTGATTTTATTTGTGAATTTCCATTGAATTGCATTATGAATTGTGAGTAGTTTTATCGTCTTAGGGCGTAGGGATGAACCCTACGAACCCTATTTCTAATTTGTGATGAATTGGTGAAATTATTGCTAGAATTGATTAGGGTTAGTTTGGGATTGATTTAATACGAATAGCTAGGGATTCATACCGATTGGGATTTGCAAGAGATTGGATCCCAACTCGATAGGAAGCCCTAGAAATTCGAATTGGTTTACAATTGGATTTCTCCGGAATCGGTTTGCAAGAGATTGGACCGAAACTAGGGTTTTCGATTGCAATTCTGTACCAATACCCGTTTGCAAGAGATTGGACGGGTAGGAACTATCCCAACCTAGGTCGTATCTCGAGTTTGCACGAGAGTGGGCTCGAGATACGATGGGACGATGATGTTGTTCTTCACGCTAGCTTGCCTAGGTTAGGGTTTGCAAGAGATTGGACCCTACCCTAGGTTTGCTATAGACCGGCAATAGCGCGAGAGCGTGAGCTTGGTTCTACATTTAGTTGCAACTAGTTCATCTGAATTTCAAAGTCTAGCAATTGTGAAACCTACGTATCACAATGACGAGATACGGTTTGTAGCGGGGATTCCCTACCCCTAGGCATTTTTATTAATTTGATATTTCCTTTATACAATTGAACGACTGTGACCGCTTTATTGCGAACATTTCTCGACTGTTCTTATAGCCAGGTGAATTGAAGAAGACACTGTCATTTGCCCTCCTCGTGTTCGATACCCGCTCACCGCTACACCGTGCGCTTACGGTAAGACTAGCGAGTCGTTCGCCCCGGTCGTGTGCGCGTTGCCGGGGCGCGATCAAGTTTTTGGCGCCATTGCCGGGGAGGCGATAATGTTTGATTCTACCTACCTAGCTATTTTTCTTTTTGTTTTATTACATCTATTTTTATTTTACCCTTCCTTTGTGCTAACTATTTCTTTGAAACTCTGTTTTTCCTTGAATGTATACGAGATCCACGGCGGACCCCGAAGAAATACTATACGATCCAGAGATCGAACGTACATTGAGGAGGATCAGAGCAGAGAGGAGACTCGATACAAAAGGGAATTTTATGACCCATCCTGAGACACCCGAAGAATTGGCGGAGCGAATGGCGAGGATCATTTCCATTAGAGATAGGCTTCGGCCTAAGACTTCCTCCACGACCTCGTCCATAGCTATGCCGGAGTTGGCGGCCAACAAAAATTTCGAATTAAAGACCGGATTGGTAGTTCTGATGCAACAAGACCCTTTTCATGGGAACTCCCATGAAAACCCTCATTACCACATCCAGCTCTTCCTATCAAAATGTGCCACCTTCCAAATGCCGTGCGTCTCAATAGATGCTATCAGACAGCGCCTCTTCCCCTTCACACTCAAGGACAAGGCCTTATATTGGTTGAGGACACAAGCTGAAGGAATCTTCACCACTTGGGATGAATTGGCGAGTGCCTTCGTCGACAAATTTTATCCGTCCTCCAAGACGGTGAAGATAAGAAGTGCTCTCATGCCCTTCAAGCAAGGACTGCAGGAGACTCTCTATGAGGCGTGGGAGCACTTCAAGGACTTGCAACATCAATGCCCCCATCACAGCATTGAGGATTGGGAGCTTGTCCACAGTTTCTACAATGGACTCCAACCGGGCACAAAATAGATTATTTATGCTACCGCCAACGGAGCCATTTTGTTAAAGACCCCCGATGAAGCTACGGCCTTGCTAGAGGAGATGGCCTCCAACAACCAACAGTGGGGCGACGAGCGAGGACATTCTTCATCCCCCTTGAAGCCCACGAGTATTTATGAGGCCAAGGCCGTGGCGGAGCTTGCTAGCAAATTTGACTCTCTCCACAAGGTAGTGGAGAGGTTGGAGAAATACATTACCGAGCCGCAAGGAGCCCCTACTACATCCGCACCGACAAACCATATGAGTGATTGGCAAGACCAATCCCAAGCCATGTATGTGGGAGGAGAGCATGGAGAAGGAGCTTTGGAGCAAATTCAGTATGTTGCGGGGAATTCCGGATATTGGGCCAACCCGGCCGCTAGAAACCATCCGGGTTTTTCCTATGCTAATAATGATGGTGCCTTGAACCCCCCGCCTCAACAACCTCCTCAAGCTCGGGCTCCACCACCACAACCGAATTATCAACCAAGGGGGCCACCGCAACAAAACTTCCCACCTAGGAACCAAGTTGGACCTTATAGGCCACCCTGGTATAATCAAGGTTGGAGAATTCCCAACCCTCCACAAGCTCAACCACGTTCGGATTTTGAAGCTAAGGTGGAGGAGTTTTGTAACGACTACTTTTCATGTATCTGGATTTATTATAATATAATATATGTTTTGGTGGATTTTCTCCTCATGTGTGGTTTTCGTCACCGTAGCTTTCATTTTCGATCGATTCGTCGTATTTTCTCGTTTCTTCCTTAGGATTGTCGATTTCGAAGTATGTCATTCGTGACGGACTTCATAACGGTCGTATCTTACTATTAGATCAAGCCTAGGAGTCTTAGGAATCGATCCCGGGGCCCCGCGCTCCGTATCGGAACTTTTGGTGCACGTTAGCCGGTGTAAGAAGGGGCACCGACCGACTAGATGACGATCCAGTCGGTCGGCAATCCTTCTTGGACCGACTAGTTGGCTTTCTAAATTATTCAGGAGTTACTGTTTATCGTTGGTCGGTCTAAGAACGTTGGTTGACCGACTAGGTTGCAAACTAGTCGGTCAGCAATGCTTCTTTAACCGACTAACTCTTCAACTAAATTTTAGTATCAATACTGTTCACTCTTAGTCGGTCTAAGAACGTTCATCGACCGACTAGATGTTAAACTAGTCGGTCAGTATTTGTTCATGGACCGACTAAATCTAAATCCTATTTTCGTTCAGAAGTTACTGTTTACACTTAGTCTGTCTGCGTTGGTCGACCGACCGACTAGTTGTCAAACTAGTCGGTCAGTGGTTGCTCTTTGACCGACTAATCTGTGTTAAAACCCTAATTTCTGGGCAGCCGCCAGCCCAACCTATTTATACCCCTCCCAAACGTTTTCTTCTTCCTCCACTCGACCCAAAACCATAGTTTCTCCCCCATTCAGCCCCCATCTTCCTCCAACCCTTATTCCTTCATTCCAAGCCCTAGATTCATCATCCAAACCATCCATCAACTCATTCTACCTCTCGTCTTCCCCAAAATCTCATCAAATCCCCAAGATCCCCCAAAAACCCTAATTTCCCCAAACTTCTCCCTTCGTTTCCAGATCTGGTCCTAGGGTTCTCCGGAGTGTTTCTTCCGCTTCCTCTCGGTAAGAAATCGATCTCTCGATGTTTTCATAACCTATTTGTATTTTTATGAAACCCTAATGAACTTTCATGTTGTTTAATGATTGTTTCCCCAAAACAGCGATTTCCCCCGTAGATTAGCATCCGCGAGACGAACCTTCGTGATCGTCATCCCCGGTGCTAGGCAAGTGAAACTTGCCACTTAGGGTTTAGGCCATGTTTTAGGCTGTTTGCTTGTTGTAGGCATAAAAGAGGCTAGGCGACGAAATGATACTCGCCTAGGCACAAATTGGGGAACTAGCTCGACAACGAAGCTAGTTCCGACATATATCATGTTGCACAATTACCATGTCATGTTTACTTTCCATTAACGGTACGCGAATTAATTGTCATGTCATTGCATTCTTTAAGTGCTTCTGTGATTGCGTAGCTTCGCTACAAATGCTTGTGTTCCTGGCTCGTGTTCCAGAAGCGGGCCATGTGTTGGTTGATAGCCAATGCCCGAATTGCTTGTTTCCGGCTAGGTGCACCCCTACGCCAAATGTTTAAGAATGCGAGCTCATGTGCGGGGCAACCCCGGCTCACTTGCTGAGCTCATGTGCGAGGACCCTGGCTCCATTACGTGTGGGTATTGGGGGTAAGAGTTAAGCGGCCAATCAACTGGGAGTCTGCCCGATCAGCAACTGCAGTGGTAAGGCGTAAACTCTGGGTTTGGGGTAGTGTTAAGCGGCCAATCAGCGTGAATGTGAAACCATTCAACTGTAAGGCGTAAACATCTACAAACAACGTGAATAGTGAATTGATTGAGATTGATAGTAGCTTGGCTACTCTTGTCTTGTCCCGATGATTGTTCTCTTGTACAAATTGTCTTTCCATGTCTTGATTGTGCACTCATGTTATAACTGCCATGTCATGCATACTATAACTGCTAGGTTGCTAGTTGCCTTACTTTCAATTTCCTTGCCCAAGTCTTTTAGACTTGCTGACATGTGCCCCTTTACTCTTTTGGGTGACACATGTTAGATCCTGAGCCTGAGTACCTTGTTGAGGACGAGGTGTTTGCTGACGCCGAGCCCGAGCTTGTGTTTGACGGGGAGTACGTGGACACTGGGGACCAGTCCTAGTGTCTTCGTTGTGTTTTACTTTTGTTTAGACAGTTGTTTTGTTTTCGGTGCGTAGCACCTATACTTTGTTATGTCGTTGCTTTTGTTGGCCTTGTTCTGGGCCTTTAGACTCTTTCTTTTAGCCTGGTGGCTTTTCTGGATGTTGGACTTATTTTCATGTTGGACAATTTATGAGATGTGAGATTTTATTTCAGTCTCTCCTTGTGTTATTATTGTTGTTCCGTTGTGGTTACAGGGACCTGCTTATGTTTTATTGACGCTTATCGGGTTTGGGGCTTCACGGCTCCACTCTCGTGCGGACCTTTTCACATCTCGCCTCCATTTTAGGGAAGCGGGTCGTGACAAGTTTATGGCGGAGCAAAGAAAGATTAACGCCACGTTGAAGTTGGGACAAGATTCTCTCACCACCGTCGTCGCTCAAATTGGGGAGCAACTTGCGTTGCTCAATAGAAACAACCAACAATTGCCGGCTCAACCCGAGCCAAATCCACGGGGCAACACCGGCCATATCAACACGGTTGTTGCAGTTACGACAGGGGGTGGGAAGGATACCACTCCCCCCATGACTCAAATTAAGGAACCCGTGGTGGAGATTCTAGAAGAGAGCGAGCTGGTGATTGAGGTGGAAAAAGAGAAGGAGCTGCAAGAAGGAGCAAAATCTAGAGTGGAGGAACCTATTGATGAGCGCCGATTCATGCCACCGGTGCCTTTCCCTCAACGGCTAGCTAGAGCCAAGATCGATAAGAGGCTAGCCAAGTTCCTCGAATACTTGAGAGGGGTGAGCCTCAATATCCCTTTCCTTGATGCCATAGTGGAAATACCGTCCTACGCGAAGTTCTTAAAGGACTTGATTACGGGAAGGAAAAGGAAGGAGAAGATCATGCTCGCAGAACAAGGAACTTGGTTCACTAGGAAGGAGAAGGAGCCCGCCAAATTTAAAGATCCCGGGAGCTTCCGGATTCCTTGCACACTAGGAGGCGTCCCCTTACAAAAAGCATTGGTTGATTTGGGCGCTAGTGTGAGCCTCATGCCTCTCACCATGTTCCGGAAGTTGAATACCGGCACGGATTTAAAGCCAACCGACATGAGGATTCAACTCACGGACGGTCAGATTACAAGGCCGGTTGGGATCGCGGAGAACATCCCACTCCAAGTTCCGGGAGGCATATGCTTGTCTTGTGATTTTGTGATCATGGACATCAAGGAGGAGGGTGACACATCGCTCATACTTGGATGCCCATTCCTCGCCATTGCCGGTGTAATCATCGATGTTCGGGAAGGGACTCTTACCTTGAATGTCGGCAACATTGAAGTCGAGCTCCATATACCAAAGGCTATGAAGCACATGCCGTGTCATGAGGAGCTAGATTACTTGGACCTCCTTGACGAGGTTATAGAAGAGGCTATCCCCTACTCCATCGGTGCACTCCACGATGACGGCTTCGAAGAAGGCCAAGATTTGGTCGAAGAAGAGAAGACGGAGGACTATCCCGATAACTCCACGGCGAATGATGATGGCGATGCTGATGTCGCGAGAATACGCGAGCTTTGCAAGCTCTCGACATTGAAGAATCCGAAGAAAGCTCCACCGATTCCAAGATCGGTGTCACCGGCGAAGTCAAGGACCGGAACAAGCTCAAGCTTGGGGGAGCCATCCCCCAACATTACCCAAGATGAAGGGGCACTGAGGAAGGCCACACACCGCCACGATCCAAATCCGAGCTGTCTTCCCGGCAAGTTCGACGGGTGCATCTCATATGCACCCAACATCACGCGTTAATTGAAAATCCAAGGGGGTCGAGCTCAAGACCTTAAACAAGCGCTTGTCGGGAGGCAACTCGACGGTTTTTGCATTATTTTTATTTGATTTTTATTTTTGGTTTAGACTTTTGTTAGTTTTTAGAGTCTTTTTGCCCATAAAAATCGTGACAACGGGTCTTAATTTCTATGACAGGAGAGGAGAAAAGGAGATCTCTCATATGGAGGAAGATAGAGGCAAGGAAGAGCGCTCTAGGAATGCGCTCAGGCCTTGGGAGGAGGAAGAAACCAATTGGAGGACGAAAAACAGAGAGTGGAGCGAAAACGGAGCCCCGAAGCAGAAAACAGCACATCACTCGGTCGAGTATCATATTGATTCGGGATATAAATTGCAAATTTTCCCCCCTAATTATCCCCATTGTGTGCCAAAGATTAGGCTTAATTGTGCTCTTTTTGGGTATATTTTCATTTCATATCAATTTTAGGGCTTATTCTCATTCTTGGTACAAAATACGGTTTTTATCGTCGTTATTGGCTTCCTATTATTTTTCCTATGCTCCTGCCATTATTTCGATCATATCGCCATTTTTTGGGATTTATTTGAGCGTTGGAATATTTTATATAGCTTATTGGAGGTCAATAATGTGTTTTTAATAGTCATTAAATTAATGTTCACATCAAATGGACTAATTTCTCCTTCTCATATTTTTCAGGTACCCCTAGGAGTCTTTGGGATTTTCCAGAATTTTTTGGGAATTTTCTGAGATTTCTAGGTATTTTTTTGGATTTAAAGGGAGGAGAAATGGGATTTAAAACCCCAGAAAAGAATTTTATTGGGGCGCCACGTGGCGCGATCTCACGGCGCCACGTGGCGCCGATCCACCCGTTGATGAGCCACGGGCCGCTGCAGATAATATTAAAAAAAAAAGTTTCCCAGCAGGCCGGCCCGCAGGCCGGCCCGCTCCGCTCCGCGCCTTCAGCTCCCCGCGCGCGCTGAATAAAAAAAATGTTTTTTAAAAAGCTGAACGGGCCGCTGGCCCGCTCTCGCGAGCGGGCCCCGGTCCGCTCGAAGGCAGCAGGCGCGCGCTTCGTTTTTTTTTGCGGGCGTGTGGGTTTGGCGGGTCGGATCCGACCCGATCCGACCCGCAATGAGTTTAAAACAGGCCTGGGTGCGAAAATAGAAGGGGAGCTGCGTTTTTTGGCCGAAAGTTACAGTTCTTGGGGGATTTTTAGGGCTTGGATGGGGGTCTTCTTCCCCAAAGGCTAGGGGTGGAGCTTGGAGGCCATGGAATGTGGAGAAGCTTGGTGGAGGTGCTAGAGTGGAAGGGAAGACTCATTTGGAGAGATCTTTGGTGAAATTCTTCCTCTCCCCCCTTGTATTTTGTAATTCTCATTTTGTAATAAATTGTGATGAATTTGCTATAAATCTCATCTTATTTAGTATGATGGAGTAGTGTAATTGCTTGTGTGGTTGTGTTGTTGAATGTTGTTGATTGTCGTGAATTGAAACCCTAGCACATTTTCATTGTCTAATTTGTGGATGAAACTTTGAGTAGGCTTGTTATTGGAACCCGAAGGGGAAATCCAAAGAGAGGATCATCCTAGAGGACCCTCTCTTTTGTGTTAATTGTCGATTACTCTTGAGTTTCGTTCATTACTTATTGCACCCCACACGTTCGATGAAATGCCGTATTTTCCGATTGAGCTCCCTTAGATGGGAGATCAATTGAGTTATCTTAGGGATGATTTTCCACGCCCCGGCCTCATTCACACGCACACCACATGAGCCCTCCTCGTTGCTTACCGATTCGGCTCTCCACCCTTAGTATTTAGGTTAGGATTTATTTTTTTAGTTTCTTCACGTTTTTTTTCCGCACGTTTTCACACTTATCCATCATAATTTAGGTAGTTGTAAAACGCTATTATTTTCGTTATCGATCAATTTTGTGAACGTAGAACGACTTGTCCCTGTGATCCGACCCGGTACTCACCGGTTATTTTTATATTGCATTGACGCTCCTACGCTTGGGAGCGGAAGGCGTGCACTTGCGCGTTTTTCGAGTCAATCAATTGGCGACGTTGCCTGGGACAACGGTTTCTACTATTAGCATTTTTTGATTGATTTTGAAAAATTTTGTGTGATACTTCTATCTTTTAGTGTGTGTCTTTTCGTTTATTTATTTTCCTCTTATTGAGTCATTTGGTTGGTTTTTTTTTTCATTTTCTTTGAAATTTTTTTACAACAACATGGCATCTTCTTCAGATTTTTCGGACATTGATTTGGAGGATATCCCACTTCCGCCATACTTTCATGGCACGGAATGGGAGAACCCTCATTTACATATTAAAAATTTTGAAGAGTGGATGTTTTCATGTCTTGGTGGGAATATTGATGATGATTGCATATATTTTAGATTCTTTCCTTCTACTTTGCAAGATGATGCTAGACTTTGGTTTGATTCATTGTCTCTCGATTCACATTTTACTTGGTTGTCATTTCAGGCTGAATTTTTCCGAGTCTTTTTGCCTATCTTTTTGGAGCAGGTACATGGGCGGCATGCCGTGGAGCAGTACATAGCGAGCTTTGCCCAAGCTGAATGGGAGGCCTACCATCAGGCTTGGCAGAGGTTCACTGATTTGGTGCTTGCGTGCCCACACCAGAGCTTTCACAAGGATCATCTTCTGCAGATCTTCTACACAGGGTTATCGCCATCTGGGCGAGATTTGGTGCAGATGAGTTGCGGTGGGGAGTTCTTTGAGTATTCGACAGAGGATTCTTGGTGTTACCTGAGGGACCTTGCAGAGTGGGAGCGGACTGCGCCATCTGGAGAGCCGTCACTTGGATATGAGGATGATGGTCAGTCTCAGCTTCCACTTCAGGATGCAGAGCTGCAGGTCCAGTGCCAGCCTGAGGAGCCAGCTGAGGGCTCATTCCAGTGCGACCCTATGGATTATCTAGAGAGACCTGTGAAGAGGGTGCATTGGGGCCAAGTAGAAGAGTTTGAGCATATATATATTGAGGAGTCAGAGGAGATAGATGATGGAGTGCGTGTCGACCACGACGGTGACACGATGCATTTTCATTTTGAGGTTGATGATGAAGCGGATGTGCATGATGTCCGAGAGCAGATCGAGTACACCATGGAGCTTGAGCCACATGCCACTTCAGAGTTAGCTTCACAGGTCGAGGCGGTTGAGTATTTTGGGAGGACGACTGAGATGAGCTATTTCTGGGATGGCGAGGATGATGAGTGCTTGGATTTGCCCGAGACGTGTCTACCTCCAGTCCTATCACAGATGTCACTTCCCTCGCCTCAGGATGCGCACTTGCCAGTCATCGATGATGTTTGTGAGGAGCAGTTATCAGATGTGGGGAGTGCAGCAGAGATCGTTGATGTTGATATGGATACCGAGGAAGAGGATAGCGACAGGGATTGCGAGATGGTATATATTGAGCCCGAGCTCCCTCTTACTCCAGTTTGCTCTCTGCAGCCACTCCCACCTCCTCTTGAGGCCGTGCATCATTCCGAGCCTAGCATCGTGTTTCAGGGAAGTTCCCAACTTACTTTTTCCTCCACCCCCGAATCAAATTATTTACTTCCATATCATAATGATTCGGATTGTCGTCATTTGATCGTAAATTCTTTTATTCATTTCGACGACCCATTTTGGCAAGCTTTTCACTTGGATGGGCGCTTTCGCCCAATTATTTTTGACACGACCTATCTCCCTCATTTTGCAGGAATCCATCACAAGGAGATGCTTGGGGTTGTGTCGCTTGCCATTAATGCCGCATTGGAGGTAGAGCATTGGATGTGGCGACGCTCGTGGAGGAGCGTAAGGATATGATCGAGCAGTTGCCACCACCGTTATACATTCGAGATCCGCCATTTGCCACGGTGTGTTCTTTCCATGTAGTGTAAATAAATAAAATTAAAAGTTAGTTTGCTTTTGCATTTTGCTTTCGTATGCTTTTCTTTTTCTTTTCTAGGATCTTTTGTGAGATCTAGTACTCTCCCAACATTGAGGACAATGCTTATTTTAAGTTGGGGGGAGAGTGTTAGAATCTTTAGGTTTGGTAGGATTTTGGTGTAAAATTTTTTTTTTTTGAGATCCCTCCATCTTGCTCTCATCCATTGATTTTCATTGCATATTATATTTTGGCCTCTTTGTCCCTACGCCTTTAGCTTTGTTTAGTCCCTACTTGCTTAATGCCATGCGATTTTTCGGATTATCATTTTGGTATCGATTTCTCGATGTTTGATTGGCACGTTTTCATTTCTTTTCCAATTTGGAGTCGAATGTTAATATACCATGTATGAACTATTTTATACGTCGTGATATCTCTTTGAAACAATTTGGGAAAAGTTTGGTGTAAGTGATTGCATTTGTTGGGATGAACGGTGTGGTTTTTAATTGGATTGGATTTGGCCATCTTGTGCATGCTTTGTTTTCTTCTTAGAAGTGGGTGGATGAGTTGCTAATTTGTGTTGGAATGAAAAAGATAGTAGTATAAGAGAATGGGTTTTCTAATCAAATCGAGTAGCCGGTGCCCCACGAAACATTGGGGAGGACGCCAAAGATGAGATTTAGGGAATCATTCCATCCATTTGCATATATAGCGTCATCGCGTGTATGTAAATGTGGTCGTGTTTGCATTTATGGCGTTATCGCGTGAATGCAAAACATAAACATCAAAGACAAAAAAAAAGAAAAAAAAGAAAAGAAAAGAAAAATGAATGAAAAATGAAAGAATAAGCCACATGAGTGATGCAATATCATCTTCCACCACTTAGAGGAAATTTCTTTTGTTTTGGCCATATTCATGAAAATTGGAAATTTTGACATCATGATAATTTCCCGATACGTGTGATACGGGGCTTATTTCCTCACTTTTCTTTGAATTGAATTGAGGGGAGTATCATTTGTTGTTTACTTTCATATATTTGGTATATTGGCTTTGGAATCAAGTGGAAATACTATTTTGGGGTGTGCCATGAAGATATCGTGAGTTGGTGCATGTTTTTCCAATTTAATCCGAATTTATCGCATATTTTGCTAGGGACTAGCAAAAAGCTAGTTGGGGGGTGTGATTCGGGATATAAATTGCAAATTTTCCCCCCTAATTATCCCCATTGTGTGCCAAAGATTAGGCTTAATTGTGCTCTTTTTGGGTATATTTTCATTTCATATCAATTTTAGGGCTTATTCTCATTCTTGGTACAAAATACGGTTTTTATCATCGTTATTGGCTTCCTATTATTTTTCCTATGCTCCTGCCATTATTTCGATCATATCGCCATTTTTTGGGATTTATTTGAGCGTTGGAATATTTTATATAGCTTATTGGAGGTCAATAATGTGTTTTTAATAGTCATTAAATTAATGTTCACATCAAATGGACTAATTTCTCCTTCTCATATTTTTCAGGTACCCCTAGGAGTCTTTGGGATTTTCCAGAATTTTTTGGGAATTTTCTGAGATTTCTAGGTATTTTTTTGGATTTAAAGGGAGGAGAAATGGGATTTAAAACCCCAGAAAAGAATTTTATTGGGGCGCCACGTGGCGCGATCTCACGGCGCCACGTGGCGCGATCTCACGGCGCCACGTGGCACCGATCCACCCGTTGATGAGCTGCGGGCCGCTTCAGCTAATATTAATAAAAAAAAGTTTCCCAGCAGGCCGGCCCGCTCCGCTCCGCGCCTTCAGCTCCCCGCGCGCGCTGAATAAAAAAAATGTTTTTTTAAAAGCTGAGCGGGCCGCTGGCCCGCTCGAATTTTTCGAGCGGGCTTCGCCCGCTCTCGCGAGCGGGCCCCGGTCCGCTCGAAGGCAGCAGGCACACGCTTCGTTTTTTTTGCGGGCGTGTGGGTTTGGCGGGTCGGATCCGACCCGATCCGACCCGCAATGAGTTTAAAACGGGCCTGGGTGCGAAAATAGAAGGGGAGCTGCGTTTTTTGGCCGAAAGTTACAGTTCTTGGGGGATTTTTAGGGCTTGGATGGGGGTCTTCTTCCCCAAAGGCTAGGGGTGGAGCTTGGAGGCCATGGAATGTGGAGAAGCTTGGTGGAGGTGCTAGAGTGGAAGGGAAGACTCATTTGGAGAGATCTTTGGTGAAATTCTTCCTCTCCCCCCTTGTATTTTGCACTTCTCATTTTGTAATGAATTGTGATGAATTTGCTATAAATCTCATCTTATTTAGTATGATGGAGTAGTGTAATTGCTTGTGTGGTTGTGTTGTTGAATGTTGTTGATTGTTGTGAATTGAAACCCTAGCACATTTTCATTGTCTAATTTGTGGATGAAACTTTGAGTAGGCTTGTTATTGGAACCCGAAGGGGAAATCCAAAGAGAGGATCATCCTAGCGGACCCTCTCTTTTGTGTTAATTGTCGATTACTCTTGAGTTTCGTTCATTACTTATTGCACCCCACACGTTCGATGAAATGCCGTATTTTCCGATTGAGCTCCCTTAGCCGGGAGATCAATTGAGTTATCTTAGGGATGATTTTCCACGCCCCGGCCTCATTCACACGCACACCACATGAGCCCTCCCGTTGCTTACCGATTCGGCTCTCCACCCTTAGTATTTAGGTTAGGATTTATTTTTTTAGTTTCTTCACGTTTTTTTTACCGCACGTTTTCACACTTATCCATCGTAATTTAGGTAGTTGTAAAACGCTATTATTTTCGTTATCGATCAATTTTGTGAACGTAGAACGACTTGTCCATGTGATCCGACCCGGTACTCACCGGTTATTTTTATATTGCATTGACGCTCCTACGCTTGGGAGCGGAAGGCGTGCACTTGCGCGTTTTTCGAGTCAATCACATATGCGACTCGACCGAGCAAAGGACCCCATTCGGCCGAGTGGGGCGCCAACTAGGGAAGTCTGCAGAACCAACTCTCTGTCTTTTTTTGTGCATTTCGTATTAACTGTCACTCGGCCGAGTACGTTTAGTCACTCGGCCGAGGGAAACGGATACCCTCCTAGGGCGAGAATTGCCGAGTGGCTTGTGCCACTCGGCCGAAGGAGTTTTCTCCCTTCGGCCGAGTGAACATAGCCACTCGGTCGAGTCGTAAGTGGGAACGAGAATTTTTAGAAATTTGTTTTTGTTTACGCACTCGGCCGAGTGCCATTGTCACTCGGCCGAGTCGTAAAAATTTATAAATAAGGTCGGGCACGGGCGCGACGTTCTAAAACCCCAAATTCTTTCATTTTTCGCCTGATCTTCCGCTGCTTCGACTTCCCTCGCCCGCTGTTTCAACATCCCACGCCCGAATCGAACCCATCCCTCCGGCGATCGCCGTCGACCGACTTCCCCTCGTCGCGCCGCCGGCCGGCCGAGCCTCCACCTCGCCGGCGCCGTCGACCCTTGCCCCCTATCGCCTTGGTTTGCTCACAAACTCCATTTTTCTCCTATTTTACTTGATCTGTACGCCCGTTGAGCCCAAAAATCAAATTAATTTGTTTATCTATCTATTATACCCCATCTCCCACATGCATTTTGAATATTATCCGCTAATATCGTCGTTTGATTTGCAGGCTTTCTTGGGGGAGCTTTGGGGAGCTTCAGGACGCACTTTTAGCTTCACGGGGGTGGCACTCTTCGCACGCACTTGCTGATTTGCTCTCGCGGCGTGTTCAGGTACACGCGTTCCTTTTATTGAGCACGCCGCATTATATTTTTGTTGGGTGAGCACTCTTGGCACACATTCCGCCCCGCACTAGGCCACGCACACGGGGAGCCTCTTCCAATCGGAAGAGGACCGATGATGCCGGTCCCTCTCACGCTAGGGAGGACTCCCCTCTACCTAGCCCACCTCCACCCACACAGCCGCTTCCCGTCGATCCCGTCCACACACAGCCCATCCCCACAGATCCTGTCCCACATCCGACTCCTGTTGTCGGGCCGATGGGGATCACGTTCCAAAATGACGCACATCGCGCCCGTTTTGAGCGTATCTGCCATCGCTCGATAGTAACCACTAGGTTCGCACACTTAGCAGACTTTGACCGCCTAGGGGTACTAGAGGGGCTTCTCACGTTGTATGACAACGTGGGATGGCGTGATTTTCTTGCTGTGTCGACGGATACCTATATCCGCCCAACACTTGAGGTCCTGAGCTCGATTGACCGGACCCCTGGAGGATGCACCTTCCGCCTGATGGATCGAGAGTGCGAGATCACTCTCGACATGCTTCGTGCATTTTTCCAGTGGCCTCCTGTCCCTGTCCCCGACCGAGCCTACACACCCACTCACATCCCACCGCCGTCGTTCGACACTTCCACGTTCTGGACACAGATCACGGGCTCCCACCATGTCTTTGACCCTAGTAAGGCCAAGGCCTCAGCCATCCTGCACCCCTACCTTCGCATAGCACAGCGCCTCATGGAGACCACCTTCCTAGCGAGGTACGAGCCTGGGACGATGTATACGCCTGAGCTTTACATGCTCTACGCGATGACTTGCCCTAGAGTTCTGGATAGGGGTAGCGACGACCTGGTCCCTGCCGTTGAGATTGATATTGCTAGATGGTTCTTAGACCGCATCATCATTTCGGTGGGCGCTCGCTCACCTATTTGCTGCGGCGGTCTGATTACTCTGCTAGCCCTGATGACCGGCATGGACCTACCTGCTGACCTTCGACGAGCCCCAGGCCCCACTGCACTATCGATAGACGTTATGGCCCGGATGAAGATGCTTCGTCCTCACGGCCAGCGGCACTGGGTGTGGTTGCACGGTCCTTATAGTGCCGATTACATGATCCTCCCGAGCCCCGCTTGGACACATATAGGACCGGCCCACGAGGATTGGATCCCAGCAATGGATCTCCTCTTCCCAGCTGCCTACGTACTAGAGGCTGAGGGCGTTTGACCGGCGCCCCGTTTACGGTATGGGCGCGGTGTCGTTTACCGCAAGTTTCACGGTTAGTGTAGGGTGCGGGAATATCAAACTCAGGGAGGCGAGGTTGTGCTTGGGTCAGGTAGGACCTAAATCACCCCGAGGGGCGAGCTAGCCCGAATCGGTGGATGGTTGTCACGAAAGGAAATAAAAGCGTAAGAACGAAAAGAAAGTAAACCCGGGACTTTGGTTTCCAACCCGACGAGAGACTCTCGCCGACGCGGCCTACGGGTATGGATAGCGATCGGGATTAGGGTCTAATGGTGGGACGTTGCCTCTGAAAGTGGTACCGGCGTCCCATGGGCCCGATATTCCGGTCGGTGCCCAGGATGATACACCGGACTTCCCGGATTCGATCAGTGGGCACTCCCGTGTCCATAAACACTGATCGATCCCGGGAGCACTAAGCCTGCAACGATAACTCCCAACGTCTCATCCTGCCGCTCCCGCGTGCTAGGATTCGACGTCAACGCTAAGGGTGTGAGCTATGGCTAGGGAGTCAACCGCCAAGTTTATTCCCCCTTGGCCCGACGGTCAAAGGCGGTCTTTTTCCCGTCGATGACAATGAAACACCCCGCGTAACCGTTAGATTCCTACTCCCTATCGATTTCCTAACCCTACGGACGCATCGGGAAGAGCCCCCGAAGGGGTTTCCACCAAAATCCCAGATTTGGGAACTACTCACAAAAATTCATGAAAAAGCAATCTAAATGAAATTTAACCGTTAGAATCGTAATCGGACAATTGCAATGCGGAAGTAATAGAGTCATAAAGATAATACTAAAATTTGAGAAAGATCTGAAAACTTACAAAAGAGTAACAATTACAGCCGTCACAAGGAAATAAAACAGTAGAAAAACAGCAACTCCCCGTTTTTGGAACCCTAGGGGCTCTATATATAGGCCGTCGCATCAACCGATCGGTTGACAAGTCAACCGATCGGTTGATCCGTTACAAATAAATATCAGAAAACGGCGAGTTTTCACCCGATCACATGAACCGATCGGGTGAGTTCTTGAGCGACCGGTTGGATCTTGGAGCGGTCGGGTGAATCGGCCGGTTGAACGCCCGTGTCTTCAGCTCATCTTCTTCAGCTACAGATGAACCGATCGGGTGAGAGTCACCCGATCGGTTGGAATTCTGCTCGAGAAAACAGAGAACAGCCGCCCGCAGAACCGGTCTGTGAACCGGTCGGGTGACTTCTTTGTGAGCTGCGGTAGCGACCGGTTGGTGCACGCATGCATCACCCGATCGGTTGGAGATGACCAACCAACCGGGTGAGGGGCTGAAAGATGAATACTTCGCCGTTTGACCCCCTGGATCACGCGTGACTTCTCCCGTTGCTCCGGGGACTTGGGATATCATCATTAAACGTCCCCTACGTGGTCAATCCCCTGCAATCATGGACAAACAAAGAAAAGTGAAAGAAAATGGGAAAACATACGAAAACGAATAAGAGACGGCGGAAAAACACGGAGAAACACAAAAGAAAACGTGCGTGAATATATGAAATATAGACGCACGTCAAAATCCCCCAAGCTGAACTCTTCCTCGTCCTCGAGGAAGACGAGTGAGAGTAGGAGCTCGGAAGGGAAAAATAGAGAGGAAGAAAGAAAAAGAAAACTCTAAGCCCTAGATCGTCCATCAGAGCCATCAAAATCAAAAATGACACACCAAGCAAGCAAACGCCAAATCACACCACTAAACCTAGGAAAGCGAGTCCAAATAAGTGTCGTGGGTCCACGCAGTGAAGCGCGAGTGAGCGTGGTCGTGTGCTAGCAAATGGTGAAGCTTTCTACGATGTGCAATGAGGCTCGATATACACAAATCCAAGAAATGACCCAAAATATCGATCCGAATTGAATTAAGCGGCGAATATAAGTTCAAGTATGCATGAGAAGAGTGGGAAAAGAAGCGTATCATGCATCGGGGACTCCACAACTAGGGTCAAGGAAATCACGCCACTATAGCTTATATACAAGCTAAATAGCTCCTAAGCCAAGCGTTTTCGACAACGACGGAGGTTGAGATGATGTGGAGAAGAACACTCGGTGCAAATTCTCGCCTTCCCTTTATTCTCGGCAAGTAGGAAAATATTCACACGGGAATTTTTTTTTTGGGTTTTGGGTATTTGCCTATTTTTTTGGCTTTTTGGCTATACAATCTTTTTCTTTTCTTTTCTTTTTGGGTTTTTCATTTATTTTCTCCCATTTTTTTGGATTTTTGGGTTTTTGGCTATACACTTGTGTACTCTCCCAAGTGGGAGAACGGTACACGGCGAGGGGATTTGCACCAAGTAAAACAAAAAAGAAGTCGAAATCTAAACACTCGGGCAAAGGCGACTATTCTTGCTAAATAGAGCTCAGGCTAAATGGGTTATCCTAGTCCTTAGTTGTGGAATCCCGACGCATGCGAAATGAAGTATACGATATATATAGCATGCATATAGAAGCAGACATTAGAAGCAAATACCGCATATTCAATATCGAAGCATGATAATCTAGGGGTCATTCCTGGACAGGTATATAAAGTAAAATCACAAAGCAGAAGCACACCAAATGCTAGTCACGACACACGACTCACAAAAAGCTAAGTGGACCCACGATGCGTGAAATGCAAGAGGACTCGAAATCCTAGGGTTATTGAGTGCGATTGTCGGTGCAGTGCTAGGTGTGTGTGTGACTTTGTGGAGATTCATCATAGGATTCATTTCTAGGAGAAAGAGCTAAAGAAAGAAGGAAAAAGAAAAAAAGAAAAACACGATGGAAAACGACTCAAATAACGTAGAAAGACAACACAAATGACGCACGAAGTGCGACTCCCCCAAGCTGAAGTTTGCATTGCCCTCAATGCAATATGAGTGAGTACGGGAGGGCAATGAAAATGGGGGGGAAATACGCACAGACACGAAAAGAAATGAAAACGAGGAAAACACAGATGAAACTGAAAAAAGAAAGAAAGATCAAAATCAAAATCAAAATAATATGAAAATAAAAATAAAATAAAATCACACGACACGACACTCAAAAAGCGAAAAGCAAGCACACACACAAAAATGAGAAAAACAGACAAAACACGACAGCACATCAAAACAGACGTCCCCCAAGCTAGACCAGAAAGTGCTAGCGAAATGATATGATTAAAGAAATCCAGATATGTGCAAGGGGGAATCAAAAACAAGAGAGGGGAAATCAGAAAGCAACACGCAAAAAGTCCCCTCCCCCCTCCCGTCCCGACAGAGACAAAGCAGGGCCCCGAAAAGACAGATGGGCACAAATATTGGGGGGGGCAAAAGTGGGAGAGAAAAATCAAGCAGGAGCACCACCCTCTGGGGGTGGTGACGGGGGTCTGTGCAATGGGTCAAGAGTCGTGGGAGGTGGAATGTGGAGCTCGGAGATGTCGGGTGGGTCTTCGCGGATGTGGCGAACGAAGCTTTGATGGAAGGGGAGGTTTTGGCCGACGGACTCCTCGGTTATCCGACCACCCTGCCCAGCAAGGAGGATCATGGCCATGAATCGATCGGTCTGGTCTTGATCGGGGGCAGGTGGGTTGGAGGTGGTGGGCTGAGCTGGGGGCTGTGCGCGACGAGCGCGACGGTTAGGCCTAGGGTTCGAAGAGCTGGTGTCGGTGGGTTTAACACGGCGGGGAGGCATTGTGCGGGTGTCCTGTGTGCGCGCGTGTGTGTAAAATTTTAATGAATTCAACACAAACACGAAGCACGACCAATACGCAATTGAAATATTTGGGGTAAGATTAAAATTAAGTAAAGGAGCGAGTTTACCCAAATGAGATGCAGATAGTCAATCGTAGACGCCCCGATGCTACTTGATTGGAGCACGATGTGAAGCCGCAGCGATTTCTTCAACAAGTTCCGAAGCGGGGGGGGGAATGGGTGAAATCTAGGGTTTGTGTGGAGGGAGATGGCTGGGGAAGGAGATCGAGGCTGATTTTGGGGAAGAAAGCAGGAAGGCGCTCGACGGGAGACGAAACGGCAGAGATCCGGGCGATCGGGCGAGGGTGGAAACGAACGGGTGTCGGGGGGGGTTATATAGGACTTTAAATCGAACCGATCGGTTGACTTGTAACCCGATCGGTTGACAGTTAGGTCGAAAATTTTTCCGAAGAAATGCTACAGGCGAACCGATCGGTTGACTTTTCAACCGACCGGTTGGCCGCTCCACGCAATTTTCCCGAGAATTTAGGGCTGCTCACCCGGTAGTGTCAACCGATCGTGCATGAACTCACCCGATCGGTTGATATTCCCCAAAAATTTCCGAAAGTTCTCCCCAGCTCACCCGGTCTTCCACTCGGTCTCTTCATTACTCAACCGATCGGTTCATTCGGGGACAGATCTCGGCATGTATCTGATACATCCCAACCGATCGGGTGAGTTATCGCCCGATCGGTTGGGGCTTGTTTCCTGCAAAAACCAAGAAATTTGATTAAGTCCCCGAACGGATGTTCTCGCGGCTGATTTTATTAATAGAAATAGATAAAATAAAGTAAAAAATAACGCTAAAATTTTGAGAAAAAGTTCAGAACATGGGTTGCCTCCCATGAAGCGCACTTGTTTAACGTCGTTGGCTCGACGCCCGTAAGAGATGCTCATGGTGGCTGATACGGGTGATGCCCAAACTTAGGCATCTCTTCCTTGTTGGAGCTGAAGGCGCTCGGGGTAGTCAGCGGCTGGAAAAATACTTGCTCGACCACCCTCCCTTTGTTCTTGAGATCCGGGGGCTTTTCCTTGGTGTTGGCGCTTCCCGCCATCTTCTTCAGGATTCGGACCTCGTCTTTAGTGAGGTCCGTGAGCTCTTTCCCCGTTCTCCTCATAGGAGGAAACTTGGGGAACCCGGGGGGGTCGTTCTCGTGGCACTCGGTCTTCCAGCAGCTTCTTTGTCTTCGGGGCCTTCTTCATCTTCCGAATTCCCCAAGTCATCGGGGGGGGGGGGGGGGGTTTCTCAGGAGAATCTCCCAGGAGCTCTCCTCTACAGCCTTTTCTTCTTCTATCTCAAGCAAATTACACCGGAGGTCATCAGGAGGGTCGGGGTGCTTCATGGATAGTCCCAGGTCAAACTCAACTTTCTCTCCGCTGACGTTCAAGGAGAGTTTTCCGTTCTTCACATCTATAAGAATGCCAGCAGTGGCCATGAAAGGCCGTCCCAGGATAATGGGGGTGTGTGCGTCTTCGGGCATGTCCATGACTACAAAGTCCACAGGCACATGCACCCCTCTCACATTCACGGGGAGATCATCAACAATTCCCACCGGATATTTGACCGACCGGTCAGCTAGTTGTAGGGTCATCCCGGTGGGCTCCAAATCACCCATTCCTATCCTTCTGTACATCGACAAGGGCATCAAGCTAACACTTGCTCCTAGATCGACGAGTGCACGATTAATCTTCACAGCCCTGATCGTGCAAGGAATAGAGAAGCTCCCCGGGTCCTTGAGCTTCGGCGGGTTATCCCTCTGAATAAGAGCGCTACATTCCGCCGTCAGCACCACTTTCTCTTTTCTTGACCCTTTGGTCACCAAATCTTTTAAGAATTTTGCATAGGAGGGGATTGTTTTGATTGCCTCCAAGAAGGGGATTTGCAGGCTTAGGTCCTTGACCATGGCGAAGAACTTCCCATATTTCTCATCAATTTTCGCCTGAGCCAACCGTTGTGGAAATGGCACAACAGGTTTATACACTCTTGGGCTCTCTTCCTCCTTCTTCTTCTCTTCTTGAGACACTCCCTCCGGAGTCATGGGATTTGATGACGAAGCACCGGCGTCATTTGATTTTTCAGTCGGTCTCTCAACGACCAATGGTGCTTCCGGGTTGCTAGGGGGCACTCTAGTAGGAATTTGTGTCCCGCTTCTCAGAACGATAGCGGACACATTCGCGTGCTCGTGCACGAGTGCCGATGTTTGTGTTGCTCCCCTCGGGTTCACCTCCGGTTGTGGCGGCAATTGGTTTTGTGACCTTGCAAGGTTCGCCACCTGTAACCCCAGCTGGGTTACTTGGTCCGTGAGGGTCCGCTGGCCCATTTCCAGCTTTTGGTTGATCCTCTCCTGGTTGGTAATATATTGAGTCAAGAGAGACTCAACCGGAGAGACGGCCCTCTGCTGGCCATACTGCTGCTGCTGGAACGGCTGCTGATTCCTGAGAGCATAAGTTTGTTGCTGAGGTTGCTGCTGAAACGGTTGCAGCTGACCCTGAATCTGCGGTGGTCTAGCCGGCTGATAAATTTATTGCTGCGGCTGCTGAGGCGGCGAGGGCTGAAATGGTGGCCGGTAACTGAAATTCGGGTGGTTCCGGTTGTTGGGAGAGTAGGCCGGGTTGGAATTTGTCCTTGGCGGATATGGCGCATTCCCCGTGGGGTTGTAAAATAGTGCGCTCGCCTGATCCAACGGTGGTGAGATGTCACCACCGTCGAATTCCCCAAGGAATTCGGACTCTACCGCAGAAACTTGCTGTGTACCGGCCCCACCGGCTCCTACCATCAGTGCGGAGATCTGGGTCGAAAGCAAGTCGAACTTGCTTGAAATTTTGTCGACGTCCTCGACTCTGTGTATACCCCCAGTTCTTGGTGTGGCTCTCTCGTCACACCACCGCTCATTGTTGGATGCCATGTTTTCCAGAATATTCCCGGCATCTTCCTCGCTTCTAGACATGAAGGAACCCCCAGCCGCGACGTCCATAGAAGATTTAAGGTCATCTCTCAACCCATTGTAGAACAGATTGATAATCTGCCACTTCGGAAGCTCATGGTGAGGGCATCTTCTTTGCATCTCTTTATATCTCGTCCAAGCCTCATGCAAGGACTCGTGGCTGGCCTGGGAGAAGGAGGAGATCTTACTCCTCAACTTCATGGTCTTCCCCGGAGGAAAGAACTTCGTCAGAAAAGCGTTGGAGAGCTTCTCCCAGGTGTTGAAAGTGTTGGGGTCCTTCCCCCTTAACCATTGCTTGGCTTTGTCCCGCAAAGAGAAGGGGAACAGCTTCAGACGGATAGCCTCTGTAGTGACACCATTAATACGGAAGGTGTCACACTTCTCCAAGAAGGAGTCCAGGTGCTCTATCGGGCTCTCCATGGGCGCACCCGCAAACTGGTCCTGCTGGATCCATGTCACTAGAGACGGCTTCAGCTCAAAGCTTTGGGCCGCAATAGCTGGAGATCGGATGGCGGAAGTTGACTCGATGGAGGGCATCGAGTACTCCAGCAGAGACTTGTGAGGTGGGGTGTTCTCCTCCATGGATTCGGGATCTTCTCTTCTTCGCTTCTCGGCGGCCAAACGCCTAAGGGTGGAGTTAATCTCTGGATCGAGGGGAATCAAGTCGTCAAGACTCCTTGAACTCCTGCGCATGAAAAACAACAAACACCCGTGAAGCGACAAGTGGGAAAGAAACAGATAAAATAAGAAATAAAAATAAGAAAAACAAAAAGAAAAAGAAAAAAGGAGAATGCGAAAATTATCGCGAGGTAGGGATGTGAGCTAGACACGAGGGTTCAAGAGATCCTAAAATATCAAGCACGTTGCCTCCCCGGCAATGGCGCCATAAACTTGACCGGCGCCCCGTTTACGGTATGGGCGCGGTGTCGTTTACCGCAAGTTTCACGGTTAGTGTAGGGTGCGGGAATATCGAACTCAGGGAGGCGAGGTTGTGCTTGGGTCAGGTAGGACCTAAATCACCCCGAGGGGTGAGCTAGCCCGAATCGGTGGATGGTTGTCACGAAAGGAAATAAAAGCGTAAGAACGAAAAGAAAGTAAACCCGGGACTTTGGTTTCCAACCCGACGAGAGACTCTCGCCGACGCGGCCTACGGGTATGGATAGCGATCGGGATTAGGGTCTAATGGTGGGACGTTGCCTCTGAAAGTGGTACCGGCGTCCCATGGGCCCGATATTCCGGTCGGTGCCCAGGATGATACACCGGACTTCCCGGATTCGATCAGTGGGCACTCCCGTGTCCATAAACACTGATCGATCCCGGGAGCACTAAGCCCGCAACGATAACTCCCAACGTCTCATCCTGCCGCTCCCGCGTGCTAGGATTCGACGTCAACGCTAAGGGTGTGAGCTATGGCTAGGGAGTCAACCGCCAAGTTTATTCCCCCTTGGCCCGACGGTCAAAGGCGGTCTTTTTCCCGTCGATGACAATGAAACACCCCGCGTAACCGTTAGATTCCTACTCCCTATCGATTTCCTAACCCTACGGACGCATCGGGAAGAGCCCCCGAAGGGGTTTCCACCAAAATCCCAGATTTGGGAACTACTCACAAAAATTCATGAAAAAGCAATCTAAATGAAATTTAACCGTTAGAATCGTAATCGGACAATTGCAATGCGGAAGTAATAGAGTCATAAAGATAATACTAAAATTTGAGAAAGATCTGAAAACTTACAAAAGAGTAACAATTACAGCCGTCACAAGGAAATAAAACAGTAGAAAAACAGCAACTCCCCGTTTCTGGAACCCTAGGGGCTCTATATATAGGCCGTCGCATCAACCGATCGGTTGACAAGTCAACCGATCGGTTGATCCGTTACAAATAAATATCAGAAAACGGCGAGTTTTCACCCGATCACATGAACCGATCGGGTGAGTTCTTGAGCGACCGGTTGGATCTTGGAGCGGTCGGGTGAATCGGCCGGTTGAACGCCCGTGTCTTCAGCTCATCTTCTTCAGCTACAGATGAACCGATCGGGTGAGAGTCACCCGATCGGTTGGAATTCTGCTTGAGAAAACAGAGAACAGCCGCCCGCAGAACCGGTCTGTGAACCGGTCGGGTGACTTCTTTGTGAGCTGCGGTAGCGACCGGTTGGTGCACGCGTGCATCACCCGATCGGTTGGAGATGACCAACCGACCGGGTGAGGGGCTGAAAGATGAATACTTCGCCGTTTGACCCCCTGGATCACGCGTGACTTCTCCTGTTGCTCCGGGGACTTGGGATATCATCATTAAACGTCCCCTACGTGGTCAATCCCCTGCAATCATGGACAAACAAAGAAAAGTGAAAGAAAACGGGAAAACATACGAAAACGAATAAGAGACGGCGGAAAAACACGGAGAAACACAAAAGAAAACGTGCGTGAATATATGAAATATAGACGCACGTCAGCGTTGAGCAGGCACCCCCTGCACCTCCTGCACCCGTCGACCCCGTGATCCCTCAGCCCGAGCCTGCACTTTCTGCACCTCCCGACACTTCTGTCCCCACTTCTGTCAGTGTCGGGAGTACCCTTGCTGAGTCGTCCACCACGCCCACCACGTCTTCCACCACCCCCACTACTGATGTGCCTATCTCGGTTGAGCCTATTTCCTCACTTCTTCCCGAGCGTCCACCCACTATCCTTGAAAGCGGCGAGTCTTCCTTCCCTGATGTTGTGCGGTCCCTATCCAGCTTGCTATCCGCTGGGGTGTCACCTTTGGTCCTTACACTTCCTCCCCAGTGGTCGACCCTTCTGTCTCCACTGCAGCTGTCCTATCTGAGAGTGTCGTGACGTCTGTCCTCACACCTGTGTCACCGACCTCTCTTGCTGCCTCGTCGCCGATTTTGTCTTCCACCACTACTGTTGCTGCCTCCGCGTCCCAGCCTGCGTCCCAGCCTCGCACTAAGGCTGGGCATCCACTAGTGAGCACAGCACCCTTCCCGCACTTTCCTGTTGGCCCCATACTTTACGTCACCCGTGTGCGACAGCCCCATCCTTCACAGCCTAGACCTGTGCGTCCCCCTGCTCCACCACCCCTTAACACTCTACTTCAGAGCCTCCGTGCTCTTGAGGGGGCGGTGAGTGGACTCAGAGGCGATTTTAGGGCTCTCACTGCCACGGTCAGTTCCGTGGAGTCCCGCGTCGCCATGCTTCCCGATATCCAGGCTTGCCTGAATCAGATCCTGGCACGACTCCCCCCACTACACCCACCCACCCAGCCGACACCTCGACCACCACCTCCACCACCACCTCCGCCACAGGAAGGAGATGGTGCAGCACCACCAGCTTAGGCACACCCTTGATGCCATTGATCTTTTTTGTCGTTATGCTGCCCATTCTCTGCTGGTACTGTCGATATATTTTTGCCCCCCTCCTCCCCTCACTATTTTGGTCCCCATTCCGATTGCATCATTTTATATCCTTTTTGGAAGAGAGGGAGAGTATTTTTGGTGACACATTACCTGCATCACTCCGATCTTTGCATGCATCATTCACATCATCATATTTTCTTTTCATTTTTTTTCCTTTTTTTATCATACATGCATCCTCACCCTCCCCACCCATTTCACGTCTCTCGGTATGCTACACTTTGCACATTGAGGACACTGTGCACTTTAGCTTGGGGGAGTGAGTTCTCACACTTTCTGCCTTTATCACCTTTATTTTTAGTTTTTTCACGGTTTTCCGCTTTTGCACCCATTTTTCATCACTTTTTCATATTTGTTTACCATGCATCACGTTTTTCTTATTTTCTTTGTGTGATGCATTGTAAATAATTCTGTTTTCTTTTATCTTTGTTTCTTTCATATTTTGCTAGAGATGATTTTTCTGTGATGACGATTACGTGGTGTTAGCTTTTCTCTATATGCATGCTAATTTTGTCATGTCATAGCTTTTGTTTCTGATATCATCTGCTATGTCTTTCTTTGCATTTAGAAATAGTAACCCACTTCTTTTTCCGTATGAAAATGGATGAGATTCTATTATTAGCTGATGTCTGATGATTCATATGTATGCTATCGTAGAAAACACACCAAGATTCACACATTGATTGCTTATATCTGGAGTACTGCTTTCTTTTCTCATATCGCTTCTTATTGCATGGTTTGTACGCTTCACTTCAGGTTGATTGAATGTTTGCTAGCATTGATATATCTGGACTAGTTTGCTTTTTGAGATCAAACTGAGTAGATTAAATTACCCCGCTGAAGTTGTCATGCACGTCCTATAGAGTGAACCGAGAGATACATTTATTTCTTTCTCCACATATCTTGAACATTATTTCTCTATTTTAAATTCATTGGTGAATCTCCCCTTAGCAATTCTATTATTGGCATCCCCCGTTATCATATCTCATGCTCTAAATTCCCCAAACCAAAAAAAGAAAAAAAATACTTGTATATCCTTCTCTTTTGATTTGGGATCATGTGTGTATATATATCATTTGAAAAAAAAAGAAAAAGAAAAAAAATTTGAGAAAAAGAAAAGAAAAGAGAAAAGAAATTCGAAAAAGATCCCATCTCATACCCTTTCTCTCTTTCTTCCCTCTTTCGCTTTTATTTTTATTTCTTTGACTTTTGGAGTTTCAAAAGAAACGGGGAATGTAAATATTGTTTTGTTTATGCCACCATGCTTATGGATAAGCTTGGGGGAGAGGATCCAATGATGTGTGAGAGAGTGAACATTTGACGGTGCATGACAACCTAGGCTAAGTAATATTTTATACTCGGTGAGGTTGCTTAAAGTTTTACGAAATCAAGAAATCTACGCTTAGCATTCATTTCATGAAAACCACACTTTTCTATTCTTACTACTCTTTTGTGTGATATCTCTTATACTCCTTATAGAAAGTATTCAATTAAAAAGTGTGATCTACGATTTTGTATACCGCTTTAGATGCTTCAGACGATGCTAATCCTAGAATTATTCCATTTTTCATGCTATATTGATATTCTTGGGTTTTTTATTTCAAATGCACCATTATACTATGATATCGAGATAAAAGTCTTTGACATGTGTTTTATATTCGATGCGTGCTATATGAGTAAGCAAAACCCACGTCCTGAGAAAAATGATCTAGCAGCTTCCTTCTTTGTTTTCTGTTTTGTTTTTCTTTTTATTTTATTTTCCTCTTTTTCGATCATTTCCATTATCTTTATCCACCGGGTTTGCTTTTTACTCATCTTCCTCGAGGACGAGTAAGAGGTAAGCTTGGGGGATTTTGATCACTCCATATTTTACACCTTTTTTCTGCATGTTTGCATGCCATTTTGATCACTCGTATCGCGTTTTTCACGATTATTCGACAATATTGCGATGCTTTTCACGATTTGTTATTTTTGTTGAATTTCAGGAGATTTCGAGAGATTTGGAGTGATTCTGATATGCACACACTCTGGAGTGTCACCCGTGACTCTTTCGAGGGGAATTTTGCTATTGGAGAGGAGTGGAAGAAGAAAGAACGTCGTAGGAGCGACGAGGAAGCAAAAATATGAAGATTAGGCATTTTCAGCATGTCACTCGGCCGAGTGAAGGAGTCACTCGGCCGACCGTCGACAGCCCGCTCAGCCGGCCAGATCGGACACGCGACAGATAGAGTATCAGCGTGCACTCGGCCGACCATAACCAGCCCACTCGGCCGAACTACGGAGACCCCACTCGCCCGAGTGGCATCAAGACGACCGTAAGAAAAATCCCAGACTTACTGTAATCTGTCAGTCAACTCCTGAGTTTCGACTCGGTCGAGTGAAGAAGTCTCCTCGGCCGAAGCAAAGAAAGTCACTCGGCCGAGTGACTCCCGAGGAGCCGACCCCCAAAAGTCCGAAGTTACTAGAATTTGTCAGGGTTTGCCACTCGGCCGAATGACATTTGTCACTCGACCGAGTGAGCCGCGCTGCCTGTAGCGTAAATTGCGATTTTCAGGCTACGCAGGGGCAATTTCGTCACAGTTTTTTGGGCGATTTTGGGGGGTATTTAACCCCAGCTTTTAACCTAGTTTAGAGAGATTTTTCAGAACTTTTTGCAGCCCTTTTTAGATTACTTTTTAGGAGATTAGATTGAGTTCTTTTGGGAGGGAGAAAAGTGCTATTTTGTTGGATGCTATTGAAACTTCATTGGTTTGTCTCTCTCTCTCTCTATCAAAAACCTCATTTTTATTGATATATTGAATATTGCAATGAATTCTATTGATTTTATTTGTGAATTTCCATTGAATTGCATTATGAATTGTGAGTAGTTTTATCGTCTTAGGGCGTAGGGATGAACCCTACGAACCCTATTTCTAATTTGTGATGAATTGGTGAAATTATTGCTAGAATTGATTGGGGTTAGTTTGGGATTGATTTAATACGAATAGCTAGGGATTCATACCGATTGGGATTTGCAAGAGATTAGATCCCAACTCGATAAGAAGCCCTAGAAATTCGAATTGGTTTACAATTGGATTTCTCCGGAATCGGTTTGCAAGAGATTGGACCGAAACTAGGGTTTTCGATTGCAATTCTGTACCAATACCCGTTTGTAAGAGATTGGACGGGTAGGAACTATCCCAACCTAGGTCGTAGCTCGAGTTTGCACGAGAGTGGGCTCGAGATACGATGGGACGATGATGTTGTTCTTCACGCTAACTTTCCTAGGTTAGGGTTTGCAAGAGATTGGACCCTACCCTAGGTTTGCTATAGACCGGCAATAGCGCGAGAGCGTGAGCTTGGTTCTTCATTTAGTTGCAACTAGTTCACCTGAATTTCAAAGTCTAGCAATTGTGAAACCTACGTATCACAATGACGAGATACGGTTTGTAGCGGGGATTCCCTACCCCTAGGCATTTTTATTAATTTGATATTTCCTTTATACAATTGAACGACAGTGACCGCTTTATTGCGAACATTTCTTGACTGTTCTTATAGCCAGGTGAATTAAAGAAGATACTGTCATTTGCCTCCTCGTGTTCGATACCCGCTCGCTGCTACACCGTGCGCTTGCGGTAAGACTAGCGAGTCGTTCGCCCCGGTCGCGTGCGTGTTGCCGGGGCGCGATCAATAACCATTTGTTGATTCTCATTACATACTGCATAGGTTCCTGCTTCGATAAATCGGATTGCATTTAGCAGCTCTCTCGTTGCATATTCGACCATGGCTCCATCCATGCATGAGTCTTGAAGGCCATATGCTTGGTATGGAGAGAAGCTAAACCCATCTGAGTCACTATCAGAATCACTGCTCCAGTACACTTGCATCTCCATCGTACCTGATTTCTTATAAAGAATATTGACTGGAGAGAATCGTTAGTAACAAAAGAAAAAAAGGAATTAAAAAGTGGAAAGATAAGAGATGGTAAGATTTTCTAACAATTATCTTCAATAAAGAAATAACCCAAGTAATAACCGTTACCTCCCCGGCAATGGCGCCAAAAATTTGATGCGCCTGGAACTAATACCTAAAAGCTCACCTAGCAATGGCACGAATGCCAAAGCTAGATGTATCCCAAATGTAACTCTCGGAGAGTACTGCAAGTGCACGCTGTCAAGTTATAGTATAAAAGATATCGACCCCACAAGGAGGTGACTGCTATTATGGTCTTGGGTAATCTCTAGATCTTTAGAATAAAGCTAGCAGTCGATTTCAGAAGATTGGTTGTTGCAAGATTATCTATCAAGCAAGATTGTAATCAGTAACAAAAGACTAGGGCGTTAGGACTCACCACGAGGATCGTCGGATGTTGAAGCTAGATTAGAACTCTTACGTTGCATTGGCTTTATTAGGGATTGTCGCATCTAAGATGTAGAACTCATGGCTCGACACGCCATGGGTCTAATGTATTATACGCTTACCCCTCTCTCGTGATAAGCATAGCATGTGATCCATGTATTAGGATCGACAATATTCATACCACTCTCATGGATAGAGCTTTGATGTGTGAATTGGTATGCTCTCATTGACTCTACTCTCGTAGTCATCACGAGTAATATATAGCGTCGATAGAACCCATCAAGGAGCGCACCGGGCATGGTCACGAACCCTAATTGAATCCATTAACCTCCTAATTAAGTTCATAGGATATCCTTAAGAGCGCGTGTTCCACAGACCGTGGACACGATCCCAGTTCGAGATATCCTACAAACTTTGCTGGATCAACCAAAACACGTCCCTTTTATACCAACGCAACCTTAAAATCCTAACATTATATCTAAATCCTAAGATCATAGGGCTAATCTATTAGCCCTAGATAGAACTACTCATGGAGCATAGCATGAGACATGAAAGATTCAATAAAGGCAAGAGAATTCATCATAGCATAGAAAAAATCAAGTAAAGCATAGAAAGATTAGAGCATCGTTACCAACACATCGTAGGATGAAAGCCAATTGCAGATAATTAAGAAGAACAAGATTCCACGCAATAAAGATCAATAAAAATCTCAACTTTGGTCTCTACAAAATAGCGACGGCTAGAACTTCTCTCTAAAAACTTAAACTAAAATTAAACCAATGAAAATAAGCAAGCTCTCTAAAGAAAGGTTAACATTGTGCTTATATACAAGGGGTATGGACCCCACAAAATCTCAGAAAATCTAGACACTTGGGACCACCAACTTGACTGGCCGCGTCGCCCTACTCGATCGAGTGCGGCGCCACTCGATCGAGCTACATGCGGCTGCCTCTTTGCTGCTTCTTTAGCTCTAACTGATACGGGCTACTCGGTCGAGTAGCCCCTCTACTCGGTCAAGCTACTGTAGGTCTGAAGTCCCTCTAGAAAGCTGCTCTGTTTGGTTGCGACTCGGGTCGAGTAGATGATCAGCTCGGTCAAGTGGCTTTGCTGCTCGGTCGAGCTACAACGCTTGGATAATGGCCCAGAATAGTCGTTATGTCTGAATACAGCTCAGTCGAGCTGGCTGTCTGCTCGGTCGAGTGAGTCATGTCTGTTTCCACTGCAACGTCTGCGTGTCTGCTTGGTCGAGTGAGTCATGTCTGTTTCCACTGCAACGTCTGCGTGTCAGCTCGGTTGAGTGCTGATGCACTCGATCGAGTAGCCTGGGAAACTGAACATATGGCCTAGAGTTCTCATCTCTCGTTCTCTTCTCCTCCTATCATCCAATCTTCTTCCTTGCATCGGCAAACTCTCATGGAACATCGCCAATGACGTCTCAGACATGTAGAATGTGTCCATGTCCCTAAATAGCTCCAATTCGCTACAAAACTCATGAAAATCCATAAAGCTATACAAAACTCGAATATGGTGTTAGAAACGCGATAATATATGAAAATGCGGGCTTCGAAGGCGAATATGATATGAAATGATGTAGAAAATATATGTAAAAATATGGACACATCATTGGCTTATTCTTTTAGGATATTATCATTTGGATTCCACCCAGTAAAACATAGAATTACCCTATTTTAGCATATGTTCATGATTTTTAAATATAGTTAACTGGTTTTTTTATTCAATTATATCCTCCCACTATTTTAGCTAGCAAACATCTTAAGCCATATAGATGACCGAATTTAGTTATTTAATGGGAGAGGGACCCAACCACCATGAGCTTTTCAACCTTTAGGAAACTCAACAAGTTGATCGACTCTGTAGTTGGTAGATAAACTGTTTATCAATCACATCACATGTGACTCCCTATTGATTTTTACCCCGAGTCACTTATGATCTTGATGAGACTCAACAAACCATAATGACAGTCTAGTCGAACCCTTGTTTTCATGTCTAATATTAACTTACACCGATACTCGAGGAGACCCGACACAGCAGTTTTGGTTAATACCAAACTACATCACATGTATGATGGAGTCGGTTTCTAAAAGAGACAATGTCATAGCTTTAGAAGACTCAACAACTATGACATGTGTCTTTTAGTCCCCTAATCCAAAAAAGGAGGGTTACGAAAAATCTTGCAGAAGATTTTTAACGTAACTAGATGTAGTCGATGGCTTCACATAATAATAATTTGCATCCTTGTGGTCCAGCAGAACACGGTCAGGGATTTGGCTAGGCCAGGATCACTATCCCCAGTCGAACTGGGGTGATCCACAATACTCTTCATAAAAACGCTAGACCGGATCATGATCCTTTAAGGATATGAATTATTTATATGTGTAATATCGATTTGAAATGGCTTCACTAAAACTAGTTAATCCTATCAACTAGTTGAATCCTAAAATTCAAAATTATAAGAATTGGTTAATAATTTTTTATTAATGTCCTTATCAACTATAAGGAATTTTAGGGTGATATCCTAATCACGTATTAGGGATTTAAAATACAAGTTCTAACAATTTGAATTATAGCCTTTCTAAAGAAATTATTATTAGAACAATTAAAATAATAATTATTGGAGAGGGATACCCTAATCAAATATTAGGAATTTAATTGTCCCAACAATTTTTAAATCATAGCATATCCATCTAAAACTATCTCATAAGTTTTAGAAAGTTTTTTAATGGATATCCTAAAAGTTTTTCTTGTATTATCATATAATGGACAAAAAATATCATAACCATTAAATACTAAAGAATTTTATCGCATAAAATTTTGGCATGAATACTTGCAACATAAAATTATCTCATAATTAAGTTACAAAAATTAATAATCTAATAATTATCACGTAATTATAAAGATCTAATTTAAAAACTATCACATTATTTTAATAGATCTAGTTTTCAAAAAACAGTTTTTTCGAAAATGAAATTATCACATGGAACAACAATTGTAATAGCTTAATAATAAACCTTCATCTCATTGAGAAACATGCTGCATCCTATACACTTTATAATTGTAAAAATTTTAGATCAAGATAGACTAGCTCTGATACAACTGTAGGGGTTTCTAGATCATTAGGGCTATAAAATCGACGTCCGGCCTAAGTCAGGCAGACGACGAAAGCATAAAAGCAGCTGAAAACATATCTTAAAACAGTTTTAAGAGAAGTCCTAAAGAATAAACCATATCCAGAATCTCTACTATCACTGGGTTAGGTCTGACCAACCCGTAAAGATATATCTATTAACTATTGCAATTATAAACGCATGTAAATTAATCTACATACCTGTCACTTCGTTTTCGCAGAATACGAAGCGTCGTTTTCAGCAACCTTTCTTTGACCTCCGAAGCGATGCCCCACGTTGGGCTGAGCTGCTTCTTGTTGAGTATTGGACTTCTCCCTACTTGGTGTTAATGATGAGCAAACATAAATACTTGTGACTAATCCCCTATTTTGCAGTTAATCCATTGCCTAAGCTTATTATGAAGATCAACTAGCAATGGATGACTCACAAACGTAATTGAAGGCAAATGATATGAATTGGATGATCGTAGATTGATGATTGAAGCTCCGTAAAGACTTCAAGCTCATAAGATGAAAAGAAGAGATTATTCGTCAATGTAATTTTTATTTTATCTCTTCTAGTATGTAGCTTAGAAGTAGAACTTTGATGGAGCACTCACACACATCTACATTCTGTCATATGACATCATTAGACCCTTGTCCTTTGATCCCAATTCAACTCTCTTTTGATTGTGCTAGGATTTTTTATAACAGCCGACTGCTTAACAGTTTATAGTCGCCTGTCTCAAAAACAGTCGACTGTGTTTTGTTCTACAGTCGCCTGTTATGCACATACTATTACAATATAGTTTTGGGCCTTCTCTGATTATTTCGCACAGGCTACTGTTGAACGATTAACAGGCGCCTGTCCTAGTGACAGTCGACTGTGTATTGTAAATCAGTCGCCTGTCTCTCCTTGCCCAAACTCTATGTGATCTGATTTCTACGGCCAGTCGACTTATGCTGTATATACAGTCCACTGTCTATTAGATCAGTCGACTGTCTATGCTGCAACAGTCGCATGTCTGTAAGTCATTTCTTTGACTCAGCTCTCTGGAAATTTCTCTTGCTTTTGACAATCGTCTGTTTAAGGTTTTACAGTCGCCTGTTCTGATTAACAGTCGATTGTGTTCCTTGCATCAGTCGGCTGTCCTGTATTTTGTGAGATTTCCAGTAATTGACTAACTTATCTTCTCTCGGCCAGTCGCCTGTCGAAGAAGTTACAGTCGCCTGTTGGTTTAACAGACGACTGTCTTTGCTTCATCAGTCGACTGTCCACGTGGTAAGTTACCGTTATGAATTCTCACCTACCATTGATGACTGTGCAACAGTCGACTGTGGATTGTTCAACAGTCGACTGTCGCGAGTTCAGATTATATCCGTTGAGATTTTTCTCACGGATTTCGATTGGGTTTGTGCCTAAACTATTTTGTGGATTTGAGAAAGCTATAAATAGAGCTTCTACTGTTCCATTGGAAGGTTACTCATTCATTGCAAAATCCTTCAAGCTTTCATTTTCAAAGATCAAAGCTCTCAAATCCAAAGCCCTAAGTATTTCCAAATCTTGTTCTCTTGCTCTCCAACCTATAACCAAAGATTGATCTTCTAGGCAATTGGTGCAGTCAAGAGAAAGGGCTTTCTCCTCTCTTCCAAGAGAGTTCTTTGACACACATCACACTTCTCCTTCAAGTTCTACTTCAAGGCATAGGTGATTGTAAGTGTTGCTTTCATATTTCATAACTTTCGTTATTTGAATTGTGCTCTCGGTTGTGAGAGTGGTTTTTCTTGCTCCCTGGTTGTGGGAGTCAAGGGCATCGATTGTATTCGATTGCACTTGTAGGGTTGCTACAAATGGGCTTTAAGGAAACCTCAAGTTAGTGTTCTAACTTGAGTATCCGGTGGTATCCGGGTGGTAGGGACGTAGGATTACCGGGAACAAGTCGGGAGTTGACTTGGGTAATCCGAACCTTTGAAACATCTCTGCGTTTGCGTGTGTTTCTCTTTGGGTCGTTTTTCTATTCCGCACTTTTTGTTGGATTGCATTTTATTTGGCATAAATTCCTTTTAAATTTGCATAAACACTATTCAACCCCACTTCTAGTGTTTTCCCCATAGACAGGGTCCTTACACTTCTCCCGAGTTGAACCGCGTCCTGAGGCGAGCCAACACCGTGCCTCCGAGCCACCCACTTGCTGAATAAAGTTTCACTTGAGCAGGACCCACGTCAAAGACTTTGGATCTGATCCATACCTCTTCCTCGTCTTGCTAGGACTCGAACGGAGGAACATAATAATTTTAGGAGGGAATAAATTTTAAGTCTTACTTCGAGCGTGCTCAAAATTTATTAGAGAAACTCAAAGCAGAGACTTGGTGCAGGTTTTATAGGGGGGTTAGCCCCTATTTATATAGGGAGCCGGCCCCCTTCCTAGTCTCATGAGCAATGTGGGACTAAAGTTAATGGAGGAAAACACAATTTCAAGTTTGCCTTCCACGAAGGCCAAACTTTAGCGAATTATTCTTCCCTCACCGTTGACCTTCGCAAGTGATATCATATATCAAATCAAAGAGCACTGAATGGTGAACGCATAGATTCAAACAAGGCTCAATTCCGACGTCGTTTGACCCCTCAAATGTTGTCTCAAAGTTGGCCCAAAAACTGTAGAAAGCTGAATCTGGACAGATTTGAGTCCAAATTTATTTTTTCTTTGAGCAATTGTTTCTCTCTCACCACTGATCCCCCGAATGCTTACAATATGTCGTTTCGAAGGGCTTTACATGGTGAGTGCATAGCAAAAAAACTTTGTGCAATTCTGAGGTCGTTTGACCCCTCAAATGTGTCGTCATAGTTGACCCCTTTCCAAAAACCGAATGTGGAAATTTGCAGCCATTTTTGACTAGGGTAAACCCTAACTAAGAGCCCTCCCCCATTCCCTTATGGGTTGCACCAGACCCAAGCTTGTGTAGATGGTCTGGGATATTCCTGGACCCCCTATTTTGTCGAATGGATCCTTTCTATGCGTTTGTGTGTACCACTTCATATGCGATATAAAATATGTTTGCAAACCTTTTGCGACATATTTAATTTCTTTGCATCATATGAAAAATCCCACATCATTAATATCTTTTAGGCTATATCGCAAACCTTTTGCGACATAATTAATTCACATACATCCAATGTATTTTTTAGACTTTATTATCATAAACCCTTTGTGAAACTAATTATTCGTGTGCAACCGAGTGCACTCCTCCTTAATTCTTCCTATTACTAAGATGCAAATCCTACTCGGTGTGAGACCCTACAACCTGACTCTACTACAGGTTGGGGCTCGAAACCCCTAGACGAGAATGACCACGAGCATCATGTGTCGTCCCTGTTTTGGCATCATAATTATGTGATTGACTAAAGTGTCGTCGGGATCACTCTGACTATGTCCGTGATGAATAACACAGTTTTAGTCCCTTCTTCATGACTATGTCTCTTGGCCAGGCCTAGGGTATGGTCAACTGTCAAACCCAATAGCTCGAAACTGGTTAGTCTCCATCGATCTTTAGTCAAATAATATTGGAATTCTCCAACATAATCTGGTCAAAGTTTTTACTAAAGACCGAACCAACACGTGCGAAACTAACTCCCCATAAACGGGAGAGACGAATTCTCTCTCGGTCATTACTCTCCTCGCATGCTTCAAGTGTCACCCAACCAAGGCCCTTTTAATGGGGCTTGCCTTGAGGCAAGATCAGGGATCTAAGTGACACCCTTCATATACAAGTTCGTACAATAACCTCAAGTCAAAGGACCAACTTGCTGATCGTCGCCCGGTATGCACACGCAACCGGGACGAGCGACTCGTAGTCTTACCGCAAGCGCACGGCGTAGTGGCGAGCGGGTATCGAACTCAGGGAGGGACAATGACAGTGTCTTCTTCTAATCACCTAGCTTATCAAGATGGTCGAGAATAATTTGGGATGATAATGTCACAATCGTTCGTGTATCGATAGAAATATCAATGAAATAAAACGCCTAGGGATAGGGAATCCCCGCTACGAACCATATCTGATCGTCGTGATTCGTAGGTTACATCATTGCTAGACTTGAATTTTAGGTGAACTAGTCGCAACTAAATGTAGAACCAAGCTCACGCTCTCGCGCTATTACCGGTCTATAGCAAACCTAGGTTAGGGCCCAATCTCTTGCAAACCCTAACCTAAGCCGCTAGCGTGAAGAACGACATCATCGTCCAATCATATCTCGAGCCCACTCTCGTGCAAACTCGAGCTACTACCTAGGTTGAAATAGTTCCTACCCGTCCAATCTCTTGCAAACGGGTATTTGTATAGAAATACGATTAAAAACCCTAGTCTTGGTCCAATCTCTTGCAAACCAATGCTAGAAAATTCCAATCGTAAATCTAAATCAAATTTCTAGGGATTCCTATCAATTGGGACCCAATCTCTTGTAAATCCCAATCGATATGAATCCCTAGCTATCCGTAATTTGTCAATCCCAACCTAACCCTAATCAATTCTAGCAACAATTTCACCAATTCATCACAATTTAGAAATAGGGTTCATAGGGTTCATCCCCATGCCCTAGGACAATAAAACTACTCACTAATCATCATGCAATTCATAAGAAATTCAATAGAAAAATCAACACAATTCATTGCAATAGAGAGATTATCAATAAAAATAGAGTTTTTGACAAGAAAAGAGATAAACCAATGAGAATCCAATAGCATCCAACAAAAATCCCCTTTCTAATCTCTCAAAAGCCCTAAATCTAATTACCTAAAAAGCTCTCTAAAAAGGTTGCAAAAAGTATCAAAAAGTTCTCCTAACCTAGGGCAAAAACTTGGTTTAAATACCCCTCAAAATCGCCCAAAAATCGTGACAAAAATGCCCCTGCGCAGCTCAAAAATCGCAGTTTACGCAGCAGGCGGGGCGGCTCACTTGGCCGAGTGACAAATGTCACTCGGTCGAGTGACAAATGTCACTCGGTCGAGTGACAAACCATGTACAATTACAGTAAGTTCGGGATTTTGGGGGTCTGTCTTCGGAAGGTGACTCGACCGAGTGGATTTACTCACTCGGCCGAGGGGCAATTCTTGCTCGGCCAAGTCGGAGTCGTCAAAAGCCTGTAAAATAACAGTAAGTCGGCCGTTTTTGAAGTGGATTTTCCCATGCCACTCGGGCGAGGGGATTTCCATGCTCGGCCGAGTGGACTATCGTCACTCGGCCGAGTGCACGCCTATTTTCTTCTGTTGGTGCGTGTCCGGTCTGGTCGGCCGAGTGGTCTTCTTGCTCGGTCGAGTGGGTGGTTCACTCGACCGAGTGAGATGCTGCAAATGTCGAATCTTCGTCTTTTCGCTTCCTCGTCGCTCCTACGACTTTCTTTCTTCTCCCACTTGTCTTCCATCGCCGAATAGCCCTCAAAAGAGTCTCGGGTGACACTCTGGAGTGGGTGCAAATCCTCTTGATCTCAAAATCACTCCGAATCGCTCCATATCTCCTGAAATATGACAAAAACAAGAAATCGTGAAAAGCATCGCAATATTGTCGAATAATCGTGAAAAACGCGATATGAGTGATCAAAGTGGCATGCAAACATGCAGAAAAAGGGTGTAAAATACGGAGCGATCAAAATCCCCCAAGCTTACCTCTTACTCGTCCTCGAGGAAGATGAGTAAAAAGCGAGCCCGACGGGCAAAATGATGGAAAAGAGGGAAAAATAAAAGAAATAAAAATAAAAACAAAAATAAAAATAGAATAGAAAGCGAAGAAGGGGGTGCTAGATCATTTTTCTCAGGACGTGGGTTTTGCTTACTCATATAGCATACATCGAATATAAAACGCACGTCAAAGACTTTTATTTCGATATCATAGTATAATGATGCATTCGAATTTCGAAATAGAAAACCCCAAAATATCAATATAGCATGAAATATGGAATCATTCTAGGATTAACATCGTCTGAAGCATCTAAAGCGGTATGCATAACCATAGATCACACACTTTTCAATTGAATGCTTTCTATATTGAGTATAAGAGATATCACACGATATGGAGTAGTAAGAATAGAAAAGCATGGTTTTCATGAAATGAATGCTAAGTGTCGATTTCTGGATTTCGTGAAACTTTAACAATCTCACCGAGTATAGAAAATTACTTAGCCTAGGTTGTCATGCACCGTCAAGTGGTCACTCTCTCACACATCATTGGATCCTCTCCCCCAAGCTTATCCATAAGCGTGGTTGAATAAACAAATCAATATGTACATTCCCCATTTCTTTTGAAGCTCCAAAAAAGTAAAAATAAAAAAAAAGAGGGAAGAATGAGAGAAAGAGTATGAGATGGGATCGTTATGAACTTCTTTTCTCTTTTCTTTTCTTTCTCTCTCTCTCTCTCTCTCTCTCTCTCTCTCTCTCTCTCTCTCTCTCTCTCTCTCTCTCTCTCTCTCTCTCTCTCTCTCTCTCTCTCTCTCTGAAATAACATATATACATAAGCGATCCCAAATCAAAAGAGAGAAGGATATACAGACATATTTTTTTTCTTTTTGATTTTGGGGATTTAGAGCATGGAAATTAATAGCTGGGGAAATGCCAATAATAAACTTGCTAGGGGGGTTCACCAATGAATTTTAAGTAGAGAAATAATGATCAAGATATGTGGAGAAAGAAATCAAAGTATCACTCAGTTCACTCTATAGGACGTGCATGACAACTTTCAGCAGAGTAATATAATCTACTCAGTTTAATCTCAAAAAGTAAACTAGTCCAGATATATCGTCCTAGCAAACATTCAATCAACCTGAAAGTGAAGCGCATAATTCATGCAATAAGAAGTGATATGAGAGAGGAAAGCAGTACTCCAAATATAAGCAGACAATGCGTGAAGCTTGGTGTGTTTTCTATGATAAGCATACATATGAATCATCAGACATCAGCTAATAATAGAATTTCATCCATATTCATACAGGAAAAGAGTGGGTTACTATTTCAAAATGCAAAGCAGGACATAGCATATGATATCTGAAACAAAAGCTATGACGTGACAAAATAGCATGCATATGTGGATAAGCTAACACCACGTCATCATCATCACAGAAAAATCATCTCTAACAAAAGATGAAAGAAACAAAGATAAAAGAAAATGGAACTATATACAATGCGGTATACTCAAAAAGGAAAAGAAAACGTGATGCATGATAAAAAACGAAAAAGTGGTGAAAATAAGTGCAAAAGTGGAAAGAAACGTGAGAAATAAAAAATAAAGGGTGGAAAAAATGAAAAAGTGTGAGAACTCACTCCCCCAAGCTGAAGTGCATAGTGTCCTCAATGTGCAAAGTGTGGCACACTGAGAGACGTGACGTGGGAGGGGTGGCTGAGGATGCATGCATGAGGAAAAAGAAAATAAAATGCGAATGAATATGATGCATGCAAAGATCAGGATGATGCAGATATGAGTGTCCCCAAAAAGTCTCTCCCTCACTCCCAAAAAGATATAAAAAGGATATGATCAGGAAGGTACCAAAATAATACTACGTGGAGGAGGAGGGACAAAAATCAATCACCAGGCCCAGGAACAGACGGGCAGCAAAACGACAAAAAATATCAGAGGCATCAAGAGTGTGCCTAAGCTGGTGGTGGCGCTGCACCAGCACCGTCCTGTGGCGGAGGTGGTGGCGGAGGTGGAGGTCATGGTATCTGCTCGGTGGGTGGGTGTAGTGGAGGCAGGCGCACAAGTATCTGATTCAGGCAAGCCTGAATATCGAGAAGCAGGGTGACGCGGGACTGCATAGAACTGACCGTGGCAGAGAGAGCCCTAAAGTCTCCTCGAAGTCCACTAACATCCCCCTCAAGAGCACGAATGCTCTGAAGTAGAGTGTCAGGGGGTGGTGGAGCCGAGAGACGCACATGTCGAACAGGTGAGGTGCGGGGCTGTCTCTGGCGGGAAGCGTATAGGATGGGGCCAGCAGGGGAGTGTGGAAGGGGTGCTGTACTCGGTAAGTGATGCCCAGCCTCGGTGCGAGGCTGGGACGCAGGCTGGGTCGAAGCGGCAGCAGCAGCAGCAGAAGTGGAAGGCAAAATGGGCGACGAGGCAGCTGGAGAGTGATCACTCCTTATTTTACACCTTTTTTCTGCATGATTGCATGCCATTCAGATCGCCCAAATCACGCTTTTCACGATTTATTGACAATATTGCGATACTTTTCATGATTTGTTGTTTTTGTCGTATTTCAGGAGATTTGGAGCGATTTGGAGTGATCCTCTGATACGCCTACTCCAGAGTGTCACCGATGACCTCCCCGAGGGGTATTTTTCTATTGGAGAGGAGCGGAAGAAGAAAGAACGTCGCAGGAGTAACGAGGAGGAAAAAACAAGCTGTTCGGGCATTTTTGGTGTCTCACTCGGCCCAGTGAAGGAGTCACTCGGCCGACCAGCGAGACACCGCTCGGCCGACCAGATCGGACACGTTTCATGTGTGCATTCGGCCGAGCGTCGGAAGCCACATCGGCCGAGTGACGAGACTCCGTCCGCCCGAGTGGCACTCAGATGACGCCCATCAAAAAGTGCCAACTTACTGTTTTTCGTCTGCCTGAGCTTCAGAAGACCCACTCGGCCGAGTGAAAAATGCCGACCGCCCGAGTACATAGAAGCCATCGGCTGAGTGACGACAACTCACTCGGCCGAGCCACCCCTGAAGTGAAGACCCCCGAAGACCAAGACTTACTGGAAATTCTCAGGTTTTGTCACTCGGCCGAGCGACTTTTGCCACTCGACCGAGTGCGACGTGCTGCCTGTAGCGTAAATTACGATTTTCAGGCTGTGCAGGGGCATTTTGGTCACAGTTTTTTGGACGATTTTGGGGGGTATTTAACCCCAGTTTTTAACCTAAGTTAGAGAGCTTTTCCCTTTACTTTTTGCAGCTTTTTAGATAAAACTTTTTAGGTTTTGATTCTTGCTATTGGAGAGGAGAGGAAAGTTTATTTTTGTTGGATTCTTGGAGAACTCTATTGGTTTGTCTCCCTCTCCATTAAAAATCTCATTTTTATTGCTTATTTGAATATTGTGATGAATTCTCTTGTTATTTCAATTGATTATTTTTGTATTTGTGATATGAATTGTGAGTAGTCTATACGTCTTGGGGCGTGGGGATGAACCCTACGAGCCCAATTTCAAATTTGTGACGATTTGGTAGAAATATTGCTAGAATTGCTGTTAGGGTTAGTTTGGGATCGATATACTACGGATGGCTAGGTGTTCATACCGATTGGGATTTGCAAGAGATTGGATCCCAATTCGATAGGAAACCCTAGAAATCCGAATTGGGTTGAAATTGAGTTTCCGTAGTATCGGTTTGCAAGAGATTGGACCGATACTAGGGTTCTCGGTTGCAATTCCATACCGATACCCGTTTGCAAGAGATTGGACGGGTAAGAACTATCCCAACCTAGGTCGTGGCCCGAGTTTGCATGAGAGTGGGCTCGGGGCACGATTGAACAATGATGTTGATCCTAATGCTAGCTTGCCTAAGCTAGTGTTTGCAAGAGATTGGACCCAAACCTAGGATAGCTATAGACCGACAACAGCGCGAGAGCGTGAGCTAGGTTTTACATTCAGTTGCAACTAGTTCATCCGAAATTCTACCCTAGCAATGTTGATACCAATGAATCACATTGACGAGATACGTGAGAAGCGGGGATTCCCCATTCCCTAGGCGTCTTTATTTGATTTGATATCTCCATACTTTGTCTGACGATTGTGACAGGATCGCCAAAGGCAAATTCCCTCTTTTCTGTTCTTAATAGCCAGGTTGATTGGAGCGGGCACTTTCATTCGTCCTCCCTGTGTTCGATAACCCGCTCGCCGCTACACCGTGCGCTTGCGGTAAAACTACAACCGTCGCTCCGGGACATGTATCCGGGGTGCGATCAAGTTTTTGGCGCCGTTGCCAGGGAAGCCATTTTGACGGTGTCCGGCATCGACCACCTGGTTATTTTTCTTTCCTTCCTTTCTTCTATATCTTGTTCTAACTCTGTTTGCAGCCCTATTTGCATACTCTCCCCGTATTTTGCATAAAACTTTAACAGAGAGAATGGAGGATGCAATGTCGACAACAGAACTCAGTCAGGAAGATTATGACTCCTTCACAGACCTCCTTAAGGAGCTTGTCGATGAGGTCCACGCTACCGGAGCTTTTGCTATTGATATCAAGGACCCCGACGAACAACTGTTTGCTAGTTTTGTGATGGATCAAGTCTCCCCGTATGGGATTATCGGGGGCAATGTCAGAGTTGATGTGATCGATGACAAGTTATATTTCGAAGGCGGTAGAACAAATGTCGAAGAACACTATACTCCCGAAGAATCTTTCGAGCAACTCGACGTTCAGGGGGTTACACTCTATGACGCTCACTCTTGCTTTTATGAATCGTCTGATGTGTTTCTTGATTCCAAGAACGAACCGGAGCAGAGTGAAGGTTTTGACGATGCTAGCACAGAATCGGAAAGCGCCTATTTCGATGCATCGTCCTCGCTAGGTAGTGAGTCTGAGTCTTCGCATGAGAGCACGCCACCTGAACATGAGCTAAACTCGGATGACAAGGAAGAAGCCAAACTCATGCGAGCTGATGAAGTAGAAGGAGCGGCACCTCTTGAGGTAGAACTTAAACAATTACCACCGAATCTAAGGTATGCCTTTTTGGGTAATAAATTAACTTTTTCGATGATAGTCAACTCCCACCTCACGCAAGATCAACTTGAAAAACTCCTAGACATTCTTAGGAGCCACAAAGATGTCCTTGGCTACACTATCTCCGATCTGAAAGGGATAAGCCCTAGGCTTTGCACACATAGGATCCATTTGGAGGATACCGACGCCACCTCCATAGAGCCTCAAAGGCGGTTAAACCCGAACATGAAAGAGGTGGTTAAAAAGGAAATCCTAAAATTGCTCGACGCCGGTATTATTTACCCTATCTCTGACAGTAGATGGGTTAGCCCCGTTCACGTCGTCCCCAAGAAAGGGGGGATGACAGTCATAAAAAATGATAAAGGTGAGCCCATATCTACACGCACCGTCACGGGATGGCGAATGTGCATTGATTATAGGAAACTGAATAAAGCTACCCGAAAGGACCATTACCCATTGCCCTTCATTGATCAAATGCTTGAACGCCTAGCTAAACATAAATACTTTTGTTATCTAGATGGGTATTCGGGATTCTTCCAAATCCCTTTGCACGAAGATGACCAATAAAAGACTACTTTTACTTGTCCATATGGTACCTATGCCTACCGTAGGATGCCGTTTGGTCTTTGTAATGCTCCCGCCACCTTCCAGAGGTGTATGACATCCATATTTTCCGATTACATTGAAAATATTATGGAAGTTTTTATGGATGATTTTTCGGTTTATGGAAGTGAGTTTGACTCCTGTTTGGCCAATCTTACTAAAGTCCTTAAAAGGTGCCAACAAAACAATCTCACTCTAAATTGGGAGAAGTGTCACTTCATGGTCACGGTAGGTATAGTTCTCGGGCACCTTGTCTCTTCGAGAGGAATTGAGGTAGATAAAGCAAAGATTGAGGTAATCGAGAAACTCCCTCCTCCTATTAATGTCAAGGGCATTAGAGGCTTTCTTGGTCATGTAGGTTTTTACCGCCGCTTCATCAAGGATTTCGCCTCGATTGCCCGACCACTTACTTCCTTGCTCGCTAAAGATACTCCTTTTATTTTTTCAGGGGAATGCTTGCAAGCCTTTAATACCTTGAAGGAAGCACTAGTTTTCGCGCCTATCATACAACCACCGGATTGGAGCCTTCCCTTTGAGCTAATGTGTGATGCTAGCGACCAAGCCATTGGAGCGGTATTGGGACAAAGGAAAGACAAGAAGCTTCATGCGATATTCTACGCGAGAAAGACATTGGATGAAGCGCAGAAAAACTATACAACTACCGAAAAGGAGCTTCTAGCGGTCGTCTATTCCATCGAGAAGTTTCGCTCCTACCTCCTTGGTTCCAAGGTGATTGTCCACACCGACCATACGGTGTTGAAGTATCTTTTAAACAAGAAGGAGGCCAAACCTCGGTTGATTAGGTGGATACTCTTGTTGCAAGAAATCGATTTGGAGATCAGAGATAAGAAAGGCACGGACAATGTCGTGGCGGATCATTTATCTAGGCTTATTCGTGACAAGGAGGATGAGAGTTTACCTATCGACGACACATTCGTGGATGAGAGGCTATATGCCATAAGGCCCGGAGAAGTGCCTTGGTACGCGGACTTTGTCAACTACTTGGCTTGTGGAATTAAACCGCATGGGATGCCCACACATCAAAAGAGGAGATTTTTGCATGAGGCCCGTAGCTATTTTTGGGAAGATCCATACATCTTCAAGATATGCAAAGATAGTGTTATTCGGAGGTGTTTTTCTAAAGAGGAGGCAACGTCTATCATTTTGCATTGCCACGGCCTGCCATGCGGGGGACATCATGCCGCCTCTAAAACAACCGCTAAGATTTTGCAGAGCGGATTCTTCTGGCCAACAATGTTTAGAGACACCCACGACTATGTAAAGGGGTGCTATAGATGCCAACAGACCGAGAATATCTCCAAACGCAATGAGATGCCAATGAGGCCCATCCAAGAAATTGAGCTTTTTGATTGTTGGGGAGTAGACTTCATGGGACCATTTCCGTCGAGCAATGGTAACAAATACATCCTATTGGCCATTGACTATGTCTCCAAATGGGTGGAAGCAATCGCCATCCTTACTAATGATGCAAGAGTCGTCTCTAAGTTCTTCAAGCAGAATATCTTCCCACGCTTCGGAGTGCCTCGTACCTTGATAAGCGACGGGGGGAGCTGTAACGACTGCTTTTCATGTATCTGGATTTAATATAATATAATATATGTTTTGATGGATTTTCTCCTCTTGCGTGGTTTTTGTCTCCGTAGATTTCATTTTCGATCGATTCGTCGTATTTTCTCACTTCTTCCTTAGGATTGTCGATTTTGAAGTATGTCACTCGTGACGGACTTCATAACGGTCATATCTAACTGTTAGATCAAGCCTAGGAGTCTTAGGAATCGATACCGGGGCCTCGCGCTCCGTATCGGTACTTTTCTGTGCTCATTAGCCGGTGTAAGAAGGTCCACCGACCGACTAGATGACGATCCAGTCGGTCGGCAATCCTTCTTGGACCGACTAGTTAGCTTTCTAAATTTCTCAGGAGTTACTGTTTATCGTTGTCGGTCTAAGAACGTTGGTTGACCGACTAGGTTGCAAACTAGTCGGTCAGCAATGCTTCTTGAACCGACTAACTCATCAAATTATTTTTGTATCAGCTACTGTTTACTCTTAGTCGGTCTAAGAACGTTCATCGACCGACTAGATGCCAAACTAGTCGGTCAGTACTTGTTCATGGACCGACTAACTCTAGAATCCTATTTTCGTTCAGGAGTTACTGTTTGCACTTAGTCGGTCTGCGTTGGTCGACCGACCGACTAGTTGCCAAACTAGTCGGTCAGTGGTTGCTCTTTGACCGACTAACCAGTGTTAAAACCCTAATTTCTGGGCAGCCGCCAGCCCAACCTTAAAATACCCCTCCCAAACGACTTCTTCTTCTCCAACACGACCCAAAACCCTAAAAACTTCCCTCTTCAGCCCCCATCTTCCTCCAAGCTCCATTCCTTCATTCCAAGCCCTAAATCCATCATCCAATCCATCCATCTACTCTATCTACCCCTCATCTTCCCCAAATCTCCATCAAAACCCATCAAAATCCCCAAATCCCCCAAAACCCTAGTTTCCCCAAACTTCTCCAATCTTTTCTAGATCTGATCCTAGGGTTCCCCGGAGTGTTTCTTCCGTCTCCTCTTGGTAAGAAATCGTTCTACCGTTGTTTTCATAACTTATTTATAATTTTTGTGAAAACCCTAATTAATTTCATGTGTTTGATGTTTGTCTCCCCCAAAACAGCGATTTCCCCCGTAGATAGCATCCGTGTGACGAAGTGATCGCCAATCCCCGGTGCTAGGCAAGTGAAACTTGCCACTTAGGGTTTAGGCCATGTTTTAGGCCATTTGCTTGTTGTAGGCGTAAAAGAGGCTAGGCGACGAAATGATACTCGCCTAGGCGCAAATTGGGGAACTAGCTTGATAACGAAGCTAGTTCCGACTTTTAGCATGTTGCACAATGAACATGTCATGTTTACTTTCAATTAATGGTACGCAAATATGTTCATGTCATTGCATTTCGCCTGTCACGTTTAATTTAAATTAACTGTACGCAAATAAATTGTCATGACCTCGCATTCTTTAGGTATTGTTGAATATTGGACTCCCCGGATTTGGTTTTGGATGATGAGCAAACATAAATAATTCATGATCTAACAATTTGTGAGCGCAGTATTGGAGATCGTCGCCAATTTCACGTGAACATTCAAAGCGACATCTCAACACTTTCCAAAGCTCAGTTTCTGTTTAAAGCTTCGTTGAAGCTCTTGCGACGCTTTGGAAGTAATGAAGATTCAATCGAAGCTCTCAAAGACCGTTTATTAAGGTTTTATTTATAGTCTTTTAGTTTCGATTGATAGAATGTTAAGCCTTGAGTATATCTTACGTTTCTATCTTCATTACGCTCATTTCGTAGCTCTAGGATTCTTGCACAAGTTCACTCTAACTTCCTCGAAGCGTCGCGCTTCGATTCGGACTTTGTTGTGCATGTTAGTTGGTACAAGAACAAGTACTGACCGACTAGATGGTGATCTAGTCGGTCGGCCACTGTTCTTGGACCGACTAGTTTCTGTCAGTTAATTCTTAGCTCTTTACTGTTTACAGTTAGTCGGTCTATGTTGACTCACCGACCGACTAGTTTGTGAACTAGTCGGTCAGTGAAGCTTCTTTGACCGACTAGTTGTGACTGTCTGTTCACTCTAAAATTCTCCTAAGCTACTGTTTACCGTTAGTCGGTCTAAGAACGTTTGATGACCGACTAGTTGACAATCTAGTCGGTCAACTTTTGTTCTTGGACCGACTAAGTCAACTTGCCTTCAGACTATGTTGTTTTGCCTCTTAGTCGGTCTACGTTCATTGGATGACCGACTAGTTGTGAAACTAGTCGGTCAGACAGTGTTCTTGGACCGACTAGTTTTCTAGGTCTGAAATTCTATCTCTTCTCAGATCTGCTCTTAGTCGGTCCATGCTTTGTGACTGACCGACTAGTTGATGAACTAGTCGGTCAGTGAGTGTTCTTTGACCGAATAGATCTCACAGATTTCTTTCCGTTGGAGATTGACCTAACTTGTTTTTATGGGACCCTATAAATACGAACCTAGGTCATTTCTATCTTCAACAGAGCTGTCATTAAGAGATTCATTGAGTTCTAAAGAGATAGCTATTCTCCCTCAAATCAGAAGCTCTCTTCCTCACAAGAAACCCATTCTCTCTCATTTCTAGATCTAGAGAGAAGCTTGTTCTTGGTGAGCTCTTCAAGCTATTGCTTGATTCAAGTTTCCAAATCTTCCCTAGGCACCCATTGCTGCACATTTCCTTGGTGCTAGGGTTTGGTAACTTCATCTTCCTCAAATCCTTCATTCCACCTTTTGGGTAAGAAAAACTCAAGGTATAGGATTTTGTGGTAAGAATATTTATTTCATATTAAACTCTTTTATATTGCTTATTGGCTCTCTCGGTTGTGAGAGAAGTTTGTGATCCCGGGTTGTGGGATTCACTTTGCCATTGCATGTATGATTTGATCTTGTGAAGGTTTTTCACAAGATATTCATAGTGGAAATCTTGAGTTAGGGTTTCTAACTCAAGTATCCGGAAGGGATCCGGGTGGTTGGGACGTAGGATCACTGGGAACAAGTCGGGGAGACTTGGGTGGATCCGAACCCATTAACTTCATTTGTTTGCATTGTTAATTTCATTGTTGTCATTCAATTTATGCTTCCGCAAATTGACTTGGTAGTTGTGTGCAATTTAATTTGGAATAATACGCCTTATTATTTTAAAGTACTATTCACCCCCCCTCTAGTACTTGTGCAGTAGCTGGTAGGGCATTACATTTGGTATCAGAGCCAGATACTCAGCTATGTCTGCCAACGACAACAAGACCGTGCCTCCACCTTCCAACTACGACACCTTCAGGAACCGTGAAGGAGCGTCATCGGTGATGGAAGGACATTCCTCTACAAGGCCTCCATTCTTCAACGGTACCAACTACGGGTACTGGAAATGTCGGATGGAAACCTTTCTCCGAAGTGCATCTTTATGGAGGACTACAATGAAGGAGTACAACGAGCCCGAAGAAGAAGATTTTGAGAAATGGACTACCGCGGAGGTCGCCGCGGAGGTAAGCAATGCCAAGGCAATGAACGCCTTGCAATGCGCATTGGAGCCCGAGGACTTCAATAAGATATGCACATGTAAGAGTGCATATCAAATTTGGAACTCTCTCCTCATACTACATGAAGGGACGAGTCGGGTAAGAGACTCTAAACTCGTTGTCGTAACCAAAGATTACGAAATGTTTCACATGCAACAGGGCGAGAAGATGAAAGAATATTACGCTCACTTCGTTGACATAATAAACGAGTTAGAGGCCCTCGGCAAGATCTACACTCAAAAGGAGAAGTGCTTAAAGCTTATTGAAGGACTTCCCTCTTCTTGGGAAAAACGTACCTTCGCCATCGAGGAAGGTAATGACATGAACAAATATACCGTAGTTCAACTAATGGGTACTTTGATGTCATATGAGGTACGCAAAGATAGCAAGGTGAAGCTACAAGAAAAGATGAAGTCATATTTGAACCTAGATGCGCCTAAGAAAAAGGCGATTGCATTCAAGGCGGCTTCATCCACATCTTCCGATGATGAAGACTCGGAAAACGAGTTGGACTTGGAGTCCATGGCACTCATGGCCAAGAAGTTCAACCGTTTCTTCCGGAAAGGTAACTTCAAGACCAAAGGTAAATTTGGCTCTTCTAATGCTTCTTCCTCTCCTTTGTGTTTCAAGTGCAATAAGCCAGGACACATGAAAGCGGAGTGTCCTCTCAACAAACAAAAGGAGAAGTGGAAGGCGCCAAAATTCGATAAGTCCAAGAAATACAAGAAGGGGTACAAGAAAGGACTTGTCGGAGCAACATTCACCGACTCCGAGGATTCCTCAAGCGGAGAGTCGGATGATGAGAAAGTGGAGCAAGCACATATGTGCTTCATGGCAAGAGAGGAGAACGATCAAGGATCCTCCTCTTCCGATGATAGTAATGACGAAAGCGATGAGGTAACGATGGATGATCTTAGAAATGCTAACTCTCAACTTTGGTCAAAATACACTAAGTTAGTAAATAGATATACTAAGGTAAAAGATGACCTAGCTAGCATTCAAACATCGCCTAAGAATATCATCACCAACAACGACACCGTTGTTGAAGAGTTAAGAAATGAGATTGTGAATCTCAAATCTAAACTTGAACATGTTAGCATTGAGGATGCGGAAGAACATGAGATAGCGGATTTAACTTCTCAAAACTCGACTTTGAGTATTGAGAACGAGAATCTTAAATCTCGTGTTTATGTGCTCACATCGCAAATATCCGCTTTGGATACTTCTTTGCGTTCTCTCAAAGAGAAATATGAGGACACATTGGGGCGAATCAACAAATTCAACAAAGGTAAGGGCCATTTGGATAATATCCTAAAAGATTTACTTCCGGCCAAACACCACATTGGCTTGGGGTATATGATGGGAAATTCATCCAAGTCGGTCACTACTTTTGTTAGGCCAACTTTCGAAGCCTCAACGAGTGGGAGCAAACACTCTATTGGTAGTTTATCTACCAATGGTGCTTCCACCTCGTCCACACCCTCTTTCGGAAAGAAACCCACTTTGGGTGGACCTCCAAAGAAGGGGCATGCCTACATGTACACTAATAACATGCCACGTAGGAACACACGTCCTACTCCACCTTCTCACACGTATGATGATTTTTATGCAACACATTCCCGGGCACGTGCACACCAAGTGAGACACCCTCACGCACGTGTTTCCACACATGCATATGTACACCCACCTCATCATATGAATAATTCTTTTCGTGCACCATTCCATCATGTCCCGTATGCCTATCCACAACATGCATCACGTAGAAATCAACGTAGCATGCATGCACCCAATAGGATGATGGCTCCCAAAATTTTCACTATTTGGAGCCCAAAGGACACAAGCATGGACGAAAAACAAATGTACATGAATGCTTATTTTTCGGATGTTGTGCATAGTAAGAATTATGTGGGGAAGTCTAAGTCCACTTGGACTTGGCTTCCAAAGGTCTAATCCCTTGGACCCAATGACCTTGGGTACCATGATATGAAAGTGTCTATCTTTAGGTACTCAAGGAAAAGAAAAAGAAAAGGAGCATCAAATTTAAATTTAGCTCCAAAGGGAATTGGATACTCGATAGCGAGTGCTCCAAACACATGACCGGTGACGCTCGTTTGCTCTCCGGAGTGGTTCCCATTGCGAATGGAAACCGCGTCGTATTTGGAGGCAACGAGAGCGGAACCATCATAGGTGTTGGTAAAGTCGGTAACCCTTCTAAACCATTAATTAGTGACGTTTATCTTGTTAGTGGTTTAAATCATAATCTTATTTCAATAAGTCAACTTTGTGACAAAGGTTACAAAGTTAGCTTTGCGAAAGGATTGTGTCACATTTTAAGAAAGGATAATGAAAAATTATTATTTTCCGGAACTCGTCGTAAAGACATCTATATTTTGGATCTTCCGAAGTCATATGAAAAAAGTCTCGTTGCCAACACAAGTGAACAACACTTATGGCATCGACGCTTTGGACATGTGAACTTTGGAACACTATATAAGCTTTCAAAATTGAATTCTATTAAAGGTTTTCCGAAGCTTGTTTTTGAAAAGAAAAGTTTTTGTGATTGTTGTCAACGCGGCAAGCTTCCTAAATCTTCATTTAAACCTAAGAAAAGCATCTCTACTAAACGGCCACTAGAGCTATTACATCTAGATTTATTTGGGCCAACTAGAGTAGCTTCCTTAGGAAATGCAAGGTACGGACTTGTCATCGTAGATGACTATTCAAGATTTACTTGGGTATTTTCATTGTGTAATAAAAATGAAGCTTTTGAAAACTTCACAATTTTTGTTAAGAAAGTACAAAATCTCTTAGGAACCACCATTGTCACTATTCGTAGTGATCATGGAGGTGAATTTGAGAATGAGTCTTTTGAGACATTTTGTGATGAAGTTGGTATTACTCACACCTTCTCTTTCCCTCGTGCACCTCCTCAAAATGGTGTAGTTGAGAGAAAGAATAGGACGCTAGTGGAGTGTGCTCGCACTATGCTTGATGATAGCCAACTTGGCCATCAATTTTGGGCGGAAGCGGTACACACCGCTTGCTATGTGTTTAATAGAATACTTTTGAGGCCCGGCACTAAACAAACTTGTTATGAATTGTTGTTTGGTAGGTTGCCTCAAGTTAAACATTTTCGTGTTTTTGGTTCGAAATGTTTTATTAAGAACACATATGGTAGTTTGGACAAATTCGATCCGAGATCCGATGAGGGGATTTTTGTTGGATATTCTACGCGTAGCAAAGCCTACCGGATATTCAACAAACGAACCTCAACGATCGAGGAATCGCTTCATGTCTCATTTAATGAAGGATTTGTTCCAACTAGAATTTCAAATGATAATGATTCTATGGATGTTTTATGTGATTCGTTTGAAAATTCTAAGTCTAATGATTCTATTGATTCTATTGAGACTAACCCAACTAATGAAGTTGTTGAGAATGTTCCAAGTGATCAAGGTATTCCCAAACGGCTTCATTCGGTTCGTGACCATCCCCATGAGCAAGTCATTGGCAATATCTATGATAGTGTCAAGACGAGATCCCAAGTTCACCGCTTCGCAAATTGTGCCTTTGCCTCATCGATAGAGCCAAAGAATATTAATGAAGCATGCGAAGATAGCGCTTGGATCTTAGCCATGGAGGAGGAGCTCATTCAATTCGAGAGGAATGAAGTTTGGGAGCTTGTTCCATTGCCATCGAAGAACCACACCGTCATAGGGACAAAGTGGATCTTCAAGAACAAAACCGACGAAAACCAAGTCGTCGTCCGGAACAAAGCTCGGTTAGTAGCTCAAGGCTATCGTCAAGAGGAAGGTATCGATTTCGAAGAATCTTTCGCTCCGGTAGCTAGATTAGAATCAATTAGATTACTTTTGTCTTTTGCATGCCATAAGAATTTTAAATTATTTCAAATGGATGTTAAAAGTGCATTTTTAAACGGAGATGTCGTTGAGGAAGTTTACGTTTCTCAACCTCCGGGCTTCGTAAATGAAAAATTTCCAAATCACGTTTTTAAACTAAAGAAAGCTCTTTATGGTTTGAGACAAGCTCCTCGAGCTTGGTATGATCGCATAAAGAATTTTCTTTTGGATTTGAATTTTAAAATGGGCGAAGCCGATTCAAGACTTTTTATTAAGCATGCGAATAATGATATTTTATTAGTTCAAATTTATGTTGATGATATCATTTTCGGTGCTACTAACTTCGCTCTTTGCGAAGAGTTTTCTAATGTGATGAAGGAACAATTTGAGATGAGCCACATGGGCGAACTCAAATATTTCTTAGGTCTCCAAATTCGCCAAATGAACGATGCAATCTTCATCCACCAAACGAAGTACACGGTGGAGTTGCTAAAGCGATTTGGAATGGAGAATGCCTCCGGGAAAAAGACTCCAATGAGCACGACTACGCATCTTGACAAGGATACGGGCGGTAAGGATGTAGACATTCGTCTATATCGAGGTATGATAGGTAGTTTTCTTTATCTTACCGCAAGTAGGCCCGATATTATGTTTGCCGTATGTATATGTGCTCGTTATCAGTCTCAACCTAAGGAGTCTCACTTAGTAGCGGTAAAACGTATTTTTCGCTATCTAAGTTACACATTAGATTTTGGATTACTTTATCCGAGATCTAGCACATATGAGTTAGTCTCATATAGTGACGCTGATTATGCGGGATGCAAATCCGACAGGAAAAGTACTAGTGGCACTTGCCATTTTCTAGGAAATTCTCGTCTCTTGGTTTTCCAAGAAGCAAAATTCGGTATCACTTTCAACCACCGAGGCGGAATATATTGCCGCCGGTGCCGCGTGTGCTCAAGTTCTTTGGATGAGACACACACTTAAAGACTTTGGTATAAATTGTGATACTTGCCCTATCATGGTTGACAACCAAAGTGCAATATGTCTTTCCAAGAACCCGGTACATCATTCCCGATCGAAACACATAGATGTCTGACACCATTTCTTAGATGATCATGTTGCTAAAAAGGACATCATTTTAGTGTACGTTGAAACCCAAAAGCAAATCGCCGATATTTTCACGAAACCCCTAAAGGAGGACTCCTTTGTGCGGTTGCGTCGAGAATTGGGGATTATGGGTGAATCCGAGATATAGGTTTCATATTTAAATTCAATCATCTTGCATGCTAATATATTTCGCGATATTTCATTCATGCTAGATTAATTGAATTATTGGGAATTTTATGTGATTTATTTGAATTTATGATCGAAATCGTATTTCAATGTCATATTTAAGATTTCGACGTTTAATGGGGTAGTTTAGATGAGTATTGAGAGTTTTGCGATCTTTCGTCCAAGTGTTTTGTGGAGAGAACTTGATTATCACCTTTTTGGACTTTGTTAGTCGGTATCAGTTCAACCACCAACCGACTAGATGTTCATCTAGTCGGTTAGTAGAAGAACTTACACCGACTAACTCAAGCTTATTGAGTTTCCTTTCCATCTTAAACTCTTTAGTCGGTTCATGTTCAGTGACCGACCGACTAGTTGTGAAACTAGTCGGTCAGTAAATGAACGCAGACCGACTAAATCTTGTCAGTAAATTTTGGATTCAGCCACTGTTTGCAACTAGTCGGTTCAAGCTCATTGACCGATCGACTAGATCGTGATCTAGTCGGTCAGTGCTTGAACTGTGACCGACTAGTTGTGCCAGGGGCTGTTTGGTCTTTTGCGAAATCGACCGACTTAAACTCAGTTTAGTCGATCGATTTTCATTCTAATCGATCGAAATCTCTTCTCTCTCCGCTCAAAACCCCGACCTCCCTCGAGACCCTTCGTCTTCCGGCCACTTTCCGACCATTCCAGCCGTCGCCGTCCGCCGATCTCCGACCTAGGGTATCCTCTCTTCCTCCCTCTCCTATCTAGGGTTCGGTTTCAGCTCTAGGGTTAGGTTTTCCAGTTGATTTCATCTCCTAGGGTTTCGATTAGGGTTTTCTAATTTCGGCTAGGATCTCTTCTTTCCAATCTCGTGTGTCGTGTTGTGCCGAGATTATGGCTCGAACACGTATCCCGATCACTCCCTCTAGCCCCTCTCCGATGACCGTTGATCCAATCTCTTCGGATCCCGAGCATCCAACCTTTCCGAAGCGTAGAGCCAAGACCACCCTTCCTTCGTCGTCTTCGCCTCCTCTCAAGAAGAAGACGGCGACGACCGCTCAACCTAGAGGTCAACCGAAACCCAAACCCAAGCCTAAGCCCAAGGCCAAAATTCTTGCTTCTCAATCTTCGTTCCATACTCCTACCGATTCCGATATGGAGTATAACCCCGAGACCGAGACTCATAGGGAACCCACTCCTCCTATTCATCCCGAGTCTAGCACCCACCCTCGTTCGTCTACCCGTAAGCCTAAGGGAAAGGGTCCGATGCCGGTGGGCGGTGTCGATATTTCCTTATGTCGCGATGACCCTTTGTGTCTCGCGGCATATAACCGTATCGAACATTGCCCGCTGCTTCTGGAGCATTTCGTCCAGTTTAGCGACTTCATAGGGTTAGCTGATCTTCTGTCGTCGTCGGGTCTTCTCGATTACCTTCGATATGACCCGAAGGTGAATCCTCACCCCTACCCTAGATTAGTGAAGCTTTTCTATGCTAATAGGATCCGGGGTCAGTACGATCAGACCCACTCTGTTGAGACGACCGTTTTGGGGACTCCTATAGTCCTCACTGCGGAAATCTTAGGAGAGATTTTGGGTATCTCTTCGTCTGGCCTTCTTCCTTCTGATATCTCGGTAGATGATATTTCTTCTCTTGATCAGACCATCCTTTCAGAGATTTTCCATCAGATTCCTTCTGCCATGATTGGCGTGCCTTCTAAATCTTTCAAGCCAAATGCATGGGTCCTAAATCTGATTCTGAAGTCGTGCTTGCTTCCCAAGTATGGCTCCTCTTCTTTACCATCCCAGACATTTTTTAAGCTTATCTATGCGATCTTCATGGGGAGCTCGATTAATTGGGCTCGAATTATACTCGATAAGATTGACTCTTTCGAGTGTATTCGAAAGTCCAATAAATCGGCTCATATCCCATTTCCTTGCATGTTGACCCTCGTGTTTCGTCATTTTCGTGTCACATTGCCTCGTGACGATGAGCGTCCCCTTGGTCCTCCCCTGAATGCGACGGCCGTCAAGAAATCTCTTGCGGCGCTTCGTCACGTTCAGAGGACGACACCTTCTGCGTCTGTCCCTGCCTCTGCCAGTGCCTCTGCTACTCCTGTTGCCACCCTTGATGATGTCCTACAGATACTTCGTCGTCACGAGTCCCGCTTGGCTCGTACCGAGGCGGTAGTCTGCCGTATGGCTCGTCAGATGGGTGTTGAGCTTCCTCCTTCCGTGTCTGAGGATGAGGAGTTTGATGAGATGGCTGAGGAGGACATTGAGGAGCTCTGTCGTGCTTCGACTCGTGCCCCCGAGGGCACTTCTGCTGGTACTGCTGCTGCTGGTACTTCCTCTTCTGCTCCTGGAGTTGCCACCTCTTCCGGTGTTCCAGAGCCATCTGCTGCAGCTCTTCAGCCTTCTGAGCCTGCTGCTGACCCAGTTTCCGAGCCTGCTCATGTATCTGCTGCTGCTGCTTCTGTCGAGACTCATGCTGCCGTTGAGCCTGTTGCTGAGATCTCGACTCCTGCCCCGACGATTCCATCTGTTGAGACGCCTCTACTCCCTGCAGATCCTGAGTCCACTCCGTCGACTGGACCCACGGACGCTGCAGATCCTGCCTCCTCCTCGTGATCATTGTTCCGAGGACTCTCCATATACGCTTTGGATGATATATCTTAGCGAGAGTATTATGGGTTAGGATAGGGTATGAGGGTTATTATGTTTTGATGTATTCTGGATGACGTCGCTGCTGTTGTATTTATTTTGATGAGAATGATGATGATGATGATGTATTTCCTTTTGATGGGTATATTGTATCGATGATGTTGATGTATTTCTTTTTGATGATATGTAGCGCTTGATATGATGTATCTCATATATTCGATGTGATATCTTTTTGGATATACTCATGTTGTCTCTGCATATATATATGTTCATCGTCATTCACTTTATCTTTTATTCGTCGTGCAAGTTTTAATATTCGTTAAATATATTTGAAATGTGATATCGAATCGACGCATAAAAAGTTGGTTAAATGGATTTAAATTCTGTAATTTTATAGAATTGTTCTCCGTGCACAAAATTAACCAAGAATATTGAATATTGAAGAGTATGTTTCTTTATTCAAGAAATGAATAATGATTTGGTGTTTTTGATGATTTTGAATTTTTTTTTGATAATGGAAAATTTGGCACACCTTGTTTTGATTTCCACATTTTTTCCCTTGGTGTCAAGTTGGTCCATTGCCTTTGTCTACGACTCCCGATGTTGGATTTTTACATTTCCTAATTGTTGTCGTTGTATGCCCCCCATTTTTGGGATAATGCCAAAGGGGGAGAGATAATGATAATAAATAGCGCAAATGAAAATTTAACTCAATTTCCAAGAATCTAGTTTGATATGCTAGATTCAGGGGGAGTTAAGATACATATAAGGATTTTCAAAATCCGATATTTCAAAAATCAATTCACTTTATTTATCTTACTAGTCTGCTTGATGCAATTCATTTATATTCATTTTGGAATTGACGTGTCATCAATGCAGGGGGAGTAAGTATTTTACATTTGAATTATTATCTTTGATTATTATTTATGTTGGTTTGTCATCACCAAAAAGGGGGAGAATGTTGAATATTGGACTCCCCGGATTTGGTTTTGGATGATGAGCAAACATAAATAATTCATGATCTAACAATTTGTGAGCGCAGTATTGGAGATCGTCGCCAATTTCACGTGAACATTCAAAGCGACATCTCAACACTTTCCAAAGCTCAGTTTCTGTTTAAAGCTTCGTTGAAGCTCTTGCGACGCTTTGGAAGTAATGAAGATTCAATCGAAGCTCTCAAAGACCGTTTATTAAGGTTTTATTTATAGTCTTTTAGTTTCGATTGATAGAATGTTAAGCCTTGAGTATATCTTACGTTTCTATCTTCATTACGCTCATTTCGTAGCTCTAGGATTCTTGCACAAGTTCACTCTAACTTCCTCGAAGCGTCGCGCTTCGATTCGGACTTTGTTGTGCATGTTAGTTGGTACAAGAACAAGTACTGACCGACTAGATGGTGATCTAGTCGGTCGGCCACTGTTCTTGGACCGACTAGTTTCTGTCAGTTAATTCTTAGCTCTTTACTGTTTACAGTTAGTCGGTCTATGTTGACTCACCGACCGACTAGTTTGTGAACTAGTCGGTCAGTGAAGCTTCTTTGACCGACTAGTTGTGACTGTCTGTTCACTCTAAAATTCTCCTAAGCTACTGTTTACCGTTAGTCGGTCTAAGAACGTTTGATGACCGACTAGTTGACAATCTAGTCGGTCAACTTTTGTTCTTGGACCGACTAAGTCAACTTGCCTTCAGACTATGTTGTTTTGCCTCTTAGTCGGTCTACGTTCATTGGATGACCGACTAGTTGTGAAACTAGTCGGTCAGACAGTGTTCTTGGACCGACTAGTTTTCTAGGTCTGAAATTCTATCTCTTCTCAGATCTGCTCTTAGTCGGTCCATGCTTTGTGACTGACCGACTAGTTGATGAACTAGTCGGTCAGTGAGTGTTCTTTGACCGACTAGATCTCACAGATTTCTTTCCGTTGGAGATTGACCTAACTTGTTTTTATGGGACCCTATAAATACGAACCTAGGTCATTTCTATCTTCAACAGAGCTGTCATTAAGAGATTCATTGAGTTCTAAAGAGATAGCTATTCTCCCTCAAATCAAAAGCTCTCTTCCTCACAAGAAACCCATTCTCTCTCATTTCTAGATCTAGAGAGAAGCTTGTTCTTGGTGAGCTCTTCAAGCTATTGCTTGATTCAAGTTTCCAAATCTTCCTTAGGCACCCATTGCTGCTCATTTCCTTGGTGCTAGGGTTTGGTAACTTCATCTTCCTCAAATCCTTCATTCCACCTTTTGGGTAAGAAAAACTCAAGGTATAGGATTTTGTGGTAAGAATATTTATTTCATATTAAACTCTTTTATATTGCTTATTGGCTCTCTCGGTTGTGAGAGAAGTTTGGGATCCCGGGTTGTGGGATTCACTTTGCCATTGCATGTATGATTTGATCTTGTGAAGGTTTTTCACAAGATATTCATAGTGGAAATCTTGAGTTAGGGTTTCTAACTCAAGTATCCGGAAGGGATCCGGGTGGTTGGGACGTAGGATCACCGGGAACAAGTCGGGGAGACTTGGGTGGATCCGAACCCATTAACTTCATTTGTTTGCATTGTTAATTTCATTGTTGTCATTCAATTTAAGCTTCCGCAAATTGACTTGGTAGTTGTGTGCAATTTAATTTGGAATAATACGCCTTATTATTTTAAAGTACTATTCACCCCCCCTCTAGTACTTGTGCAGTAGCTGGTAGGGCATTACAGGTATTGCTGTGATTGCGTAGCTTCGCTACAATGTTGTGTTCCTGGCTCGTGTTCCAGAAGCGGGCCATGTGTTGGTTGATAGCCAATGCCCGAATTGCGTGTTCCGGCTAGGTGTTCCCTACGCCATACTTGTGTTCCTGGCTCGTGACCAGAAGCGAGCATAATGAGTTGGAAACCCCAACGCTCGATGTAATGAATTGTGAACTAAGAATGCGAGCTCAATGTGCGGGGCAACCCTAGGCTCACTAGATGAGCTCAATGTGCAGGGACCCCAGGCTCCATATCGTGTGGGTATTGAGTAGTGTCTAGTGCCGATCGGTCTGAAATGCTATGCCATTCAGCGAATGACCTAAGCACCTACAAAATGTGAATTGATTGAATTGATAGTAGCTTGGCTACTCTTGTCTTGTCCCGATGATTGCTCTCTTGTACAAATTGTCTTGCCATGTTTAAATTGTGCACTCAAGTTATAACTGACATGTCATGCATACTAAACTGCTAGGTTGCTAGATGCCTCACCTTCAGTTTCCTTGCCCAAGTCTTTTTAGACTTGCTGACATGTGCCCCTTTACTCTTTTAGGTGACACATGTTAGAACCTGAGCCCGAGTACCTCGTTGAGGACGAGGTGTTTGCTGACGCCGAGCCCGAGCTTGTGTTTGACGGGGAGCAGGTGGACACTGGGGACCAGTCCTAGTGTCATCGTGTGTTTTACTTTTGTTAGACAGTTGCTTTGTATTCGGTGCGTAGCACCTATACTTTGTTATGTCGTATTCTTTTGTTGGCCTTGTTCTGGGCCTTGGACTCTTTTCTTTTAGCCTGGTGGCTTTTCTGGATGTTGGACTCTTTGTTGATGTTGGACAATTTGTGAGATGTGGAATTTTATTTCAGTCTCTCCTTGTGTTATTATTGTTATTCTGTTGTGGTTACAGGGACCTGTTTATGTATTTGTGGACGCTTATCGGGTTTGGGGCTTCACAGCTCCACTCTCGTGCGGACCTTTTCACGTCTCGCCTCCATTTTAGGGAAGCGGGTCGTGACAGGTTTTAGTGGTGGCCCATGCAGGTCCTTCTGTAACTGCGATTTTTGGGAATTGCGATAATAATATTAGAATGTCCAATAAATTGAGTTCGACGTCCGAGTCATAAGCTATGAGTCTAATCTGATTCGTTCTCTGTGTCATTAGATGGCAGGAAGGCGTTTCACCCGTGGTGGGGGCAGTGGTGCGCTCCCTCATGATGAGGAGCCTGAGCGGGAACCCACCAGCGGTGAGATGATGCGGATGATGTTGCAGATGATGCAAGTGCAGCAGGGCGTGCTTCTGCAAGTCCAGAATGCTCCACTTGCTCGAGCTGCCCGGGCTCTTCCGGATGCCCCTCGCTCTGAGCCAGGAGCAAAGCAATTTCGGGAGCTGGGTCCCGCTTATTTTGATGGTTCTGAGGGTCCTCTGGCTGCCGATGAGTGGATTCGGAACGTCGAGGACAATCTGAAGATGGCCAAGATCACCCCGGCTGGATGGGTTGATTTGGCGAAGAGGCAGCTGAAGGATAACGCCAGAAATTGGTGGGATGCGGAAGAGAAGTTGTTGGTGGAGCCGATAGCTTGGGCTACCTTCAAAGCCAGATTTGAGGGTGAGTTCTTCCCGAAGGCTGCCAAGGAGGAGATGCTGCAGCGTTTTATCGATCTGAAGCAGGGGAACTCGTCGGTGGACTTGTATCACCAAGAGTTCATGAGGCTGAGTCGGTTTGCACCAAAGATGGTGCAGGACGCTGAGGAGAGAGCTCAGAGGTTTCTGCAGGGGCTTGCTTCAGAGCTCCAGAGTTTTGTGACCTCTTCTGACCGGGAATCTTATCAGAAGGTTCTGGTCGCTGCCAAGAGGCAGGAGCTGCTTGTGAACCAGCGGAGGGGATCTGTTGTTGGTGCTGGGAAGAGGCCTGTGGAGCAGGCGAGAGCCGTGGTTAGACCTGGATTCAGGCCTAATCAGTCTGCTCAGTTTAAGAGGCCAGGAGGGCCGATTCCGAAGTTTTGCCATTTCTGCGGCAGGCCTGGCCACGTCAAGGATCAGTGTCGGAAGTTTCTGGGCCAGTGTTTGATTTACGGTGATGCTTCTCATGTCGCGAAGGATTGTCGGCATGCGGATCCGCTGCGGAGGGCTCCTGTTGCAGCTCAGCCGTTGCAGCAGCGAGCGCCTGTTCCTGCTGGACGTGGAGCAGCTCTTGTTCCGCAGAGGCAGGCTTTTCGGCAGGCTGTTCCGCCGAGGAGGCAGGCTTTTCTGATGACCGCTGCGGAGAGCGAGGCTGTGGATGAGGTTATCGCAGGTAATCCTCAATCTAGCTGTCATTTTCCGAGCTGGTTTTGATTGTTTAATTGTGTTGTTTGCTTGAACATGGTTGTTTGCTAGAATAGGGTTTGATTGTTAATTGCTTGATTAGGTGTGATTTTGGTTTGCACATTTCCTGCACGAGTCCTCTTTGACTCTGGTGCATCGATGTGCATTATTTCTCAGATCTTCGTGGAGAGGCATTCCTTGTCGACGTCCCCTCTTCCCAAGAGTTGGAATATCATTACAGGGAATGGTGTGGTCTCGGTGCATCGTGGTTGTAATTCTTGCTCGTTGGTGGTCTGTGGACATGAGCTTTTTGCGGATTTCATTGTCCACGACATCATCAACTATGATGCAGTTCTTGGGATGGACTGGCTGGCGAGCTTCTATGCTACGATCGACTGCAGGAGGAAGAAGGTGGTGTTCGAGATTCCCGGACATCCAGTGTTTGAGTTCAGTCGTGGTAGCAGTTCGCTTGGTCCTGTCAGATTTCGGGCCAGGCCGGTGGAGGCTGTGGCTATGCAAATGGAGCTGGAGTGGCCAGCTGTGGTGCGAGATTTTGGTGACGTCTTCCCCGAGGAGATGTCTGGTTTGCCGCCTGATCGAGCTTTGGAATTTTCTATCGATCTTGTTCCAGGTGCGCAGCCGATTTCGAAGGCGTCGTATCGTATGGCACCTGCAGAATTGGAAGAGTTGCGGAAGCAGTTGGATGAGCTTTTGCAGAAGGGTTATATTAATCCTAGCGTGTCTCCGTGGGGAGCACCGGTGTTATTGGTTAAGAAGAAGGATGGTTCGCGTCGCATGTGCGTGGATTATCGGGAGTTGAATGCGGTGACCATTAAGAACAAATACCCATTGCCTCGCATCGATGATATTTTTGATCAGCTTGGAGGTTTGAGGGTGTTTTCTAAATTGGATTTGAGGAGTGATTACCATCAGTTGAAGGTGAAGAAGGGAGATGTTCAGAAGACAGCGTTCAGGACGAAGTATGGACACTATGAGTTTGTGGTTATGCCCTTCGGCGTAACTAACGCGCCCGCAGTTTTCATGAATCTGATGAACCTGATTTTCTACGACTTTTTGGATAAGTTTGTCGTTATCTTTATTGACGACATTCTGATCTATTCGAAGTCGGAGGAAGAGCATGCCTCGCACTTAAGGACGGTGTTGGAGATTTTGAGGAAGCATCGTTTGTATGCTAAGTTTTCGAAGTGCGAGTTTTGGCTGGATAGAGTTGCTTTTCTCGGGCATGTGGTGACTGGAGATGGTATCTCAGTGGATCCCGAGAAGATTCGGGCCATCAGGGAGTGGCCTGTTCCGTCGTCAGCGTCTGAGATTCGGAGTTTTCTTGGACTTGCTGGTTATTATCGGCGATTCATTAAGGACTTTTCTCGTATTGCTGAGCCGATGACCAGGTTGACGCGGAAGGATGTTGCTTATGTTTGGTCGGGTGATTGTGAGAGGGCTTTTGGTGTTCTGAAGGAGAGGTTGACGAGTGCCCCTATTCTTGTTGTGCCTGATCGCAGCGGTGGATTCGAGATCTTTTGCGATGCTTCTGGCAAGGGTCTCGGTTGTGTGTTGCATCAGCACGGGCATGTTGTGGCGTATGCGTCTCGTCAGCTTAAGGTTCATGAGAAGAATTATCCGACGCATGATTTGGAGTTGGCTGCCGTTGTGTTTGCTCTTAAGATTTGGAGGCACTTCTTGCTGAGTGAGAAAGTGAAGATTTTCACCGATCACAAAAGCTTGAAGTACATTTTCACTCAGAAGGAGCTCAACATGCGACAGCGTCGATGGTTGGAGCTTATGGCGGATTATGATATTGTTTTGCAGTTTCACCCTGGCAAGGTGAATGTGGTTCCGGATGCGTTGAGTAGGCTTCCAGCGGTGATGATTTTGACCTCGCAGTGGAGATTGCAGCAGGATTTTTGCGAGTCTGGCGTGGAGATTGTTCTTCCTTGGGAGGCTTCGTCGTTGATGTACATGCAGGTACAGTCGACGATCGTGGATCGGATTAAGGCTGGCCAGGCTGAGGATCCGAAGCTGGTGAGGATTCGGGAGCAGGTGGAAGCCGGTCTGCGGACTGACTTTTTGATTCATGAGGATGGCTCGCTGAGGTTTGGAGCCAGGTTGTGTGTGCCAGCTGGGGATATCATAGAGGAGCTGATGGTGGAGGCACACAGTTCGCCGTATTCTGTGCATCCTGGTGGCACCAAGATGTACCAGGATCTTCGTCTGAATTATTGGTGGCATGGTATGAAGAGGAGCGTGGCTCGGAGTGTAGCCAAGTGCTTGGTTTGCCAGTAAGTAAAGGCGGAGCATCAGCGTTCGGTCGGGTTGCTACAACCGCTTCCGATTCCGGAGTGGAAGTGGCAACACATCACTATGGACTTCGTGACTGGACTACCTCGGAGTCCGAAGCAGAATGACGCGATTTGGGTGATCGTAGATCGATTGACCAAATCTGCGCACTTTATTCCGTTCCGAGTGGGACAGTCCACTGAGGCGCTAGCGAGGAGATATATGGAGGTAAAATCCTTTTACTCTCCGTTCTATTTCCTTTTTCCTAGTTTGGATAGTGATGTAACATGAATCGTGCAGGAAGTTGTGCGACTTCATGGAGTCCCCGTGAGTATCGTGTCTGACAGAGACACGAGGTTCACATCTCAGTTCTGGCAGAGTTTGCAGAAGAGCTTGGGTACGCGTCTGAGTTTCAGCACGGCGTACCATCCGCAGACGGATGGCCAGTCCGAGAGGACGATTCAGATTTTGGAAGACATGCTGAGGGCGTGCATGTTGGATTTCAAGAGTTCGTGGGAGGACCATCTACATTTGGTGGAGTTCTCTTACAACAACAGCTTCCAGGCGAGTATTGGCATGGCGCCATTCGCCGCTCTTTTTGGGAGGAAATGTCGATCGCCATTGAGTTGGGATGACGTTGGTGATCGGGAGTTGTTGGGACCTGAGATGATCGTGGAGGCCGTGGATATCGTCAGGAATATTCGGGAGAGGTTGAGAATTGCTCAGGACCGTTTTAAGCATTGGGCGGATGCTAAACGGCGTCCTTTGGAGTTTCAGCCGGGCGACCATGTGTTCTTGAAGATTTCCCCGAATCGTGGTGTGATTCGTTTCGGGAAGCGTGGAAAGTTGAGCCCGCGATACATTGGACCGTTTGACATTTTGGAGAGGCTTGGCGAGGTAGCTTATCGCTTGGCCTTGCCTCCATCTTTGGAAGGAGTTCACAATGTTTTCCATGTGTCGCAGCTTCGTCGATACATTAGCGATCCGTCTCATGCGGTGGATTTTTCGGAGATTACCGTTCGCCCCGATATGACGTATGACCAGCATCCAGTGCAGATTCTGGACAGGCGTCAGAAATCTCTTCGGAACAAGGTTGTCAATCTTGTGAGGGTGATGTGGCGACACGGTTCACCTGGAGAGTCTACTTGGGAGAATGAGGATGAGATGCGAGAGCGTTTCCCACTTTTGTTTCCGGACTCGTGAATTTTTGGAAATTCCGAGGACGGAATTTTTCTTAAGTTGGGGAGGATGTAACGACTGCTTTTCATGTATCTGGATTTAATATAATATAATATATGTTTTGATTGATTTTCTCCTCTTGTGTGGTTTTTGTCTCCGTAGATTTCATTTTCGATCGATTCGTCGTATTTTCTCACTTCTTCCTTAGGATTGTCGATTTCGAAGTATGTCACTCGTGACGGACTTCATAACGGTCATATCTAACTGTTAGATCAAGCCTAGGAGTCTTAGGAATCGATACCAGGGCCTCGCGCTCCGTATCGGTACTTTTCTGTGCTCATTAGCCGGTGTAAGAAGGTCCACCGACCGACTAGATGACGATCCAGTCGGTCGGCAATCCTTCTTGGACCGACTAGTTAGCTTTCTAAATTTCTCAGGAGTTACTGTTTATCGTTAGTCGGTCTAAGAACGTTGGTTGACCGACTAGGTTGCAAACTAGTCGGTCAGCAATGCTTCTTGAACCGACTAACTCATCAAATTATTTTTGTATCAGCTACTGTTTACTCTTAGTCGGTCTAAGAACGTTCATCGACCGACTAGATGCCAAACTAGTCGGTCAGTACTTGTTCATGGACCGACTAACTCTAGAATCCTATTTTCGTTCAGGAGTTACTGTTTGCACTTAGTCGGTCTGCGTTGGTCGACCGACCGACTAGTTGCCAAACTAGTCGGTCAGTGGTTGCTCTTTGACCGACTAACCAGTGTTAAAACCCTAATTTCTGGGCAGCCGCCAGCCCAACCTATAAATACCCCTCCCAAACGACTTCTTCTTCTCCAACACGACCCAAAACCCTAAAAACTTCCCTCTTCAGCCCCCATCTTCCTCCAAGCTCCATTCCTTCATTCCAAGCCCTAAATCCATCATCCAATCCATCCATCTACTCTATCTACCCCTCATCTTCCCCAAATCTCCATCAAAACCCATCAAAATCCCCAAATCCCCCAAAACCCTAGTTTCCCAAAACTTCTCCAATCTTTTCCAGATCTGATCCTAGGGTTCCCCGGAGTGTTTCTTCCGTCTCCTCTTGGTAAGAAATCGTTCTACCGTTGTTTTCATAACTTATTTATAATTTTTGTGAAAACCCTAATTAATTTCATGTGTTTGATGTTTGTCTCCCCCAAAACAGCGATTTCCCCCGTAGATAGCATCCGTGTGACGAAGTGATCGTCAATCCCCGGTGCTAGGCAAGTGAAACTTGCCACTTAGGGTTTATGCCATGTTTTAGGCCATTTGCTTGTTGTAGGCGTAAAAGAGGCTAGGCGACGAAATGATACTCGCCTAGGCGCAAATTGGGGAACTAGCTTGATAACGAAGCTAGTTCCGACTTTTAGCGTGTTGCACAATGAACATGTCATGTTTACTTTCAATTAACGGTACGCAAATATGTTCATGTCATTGCATTTCGCCTGTCACGTTTAATTTAAATTAACTGTACGCAAATAAATTGTCATGACCTCGCATTCTTTAGGTATTGCTGTGATTGCGTAGCTTTGCTACAATGTTGTGTTCCTGGCTCGTGTTCCAGAAGCGGGCCATGTGTTGGTTGATAGCCAATGCCCGAATTGCGTGTTCCGGCTAGGTGTTCCCTACGCCATACTTGTGTTCCTGGCTCGTGACCAGAAGCGAGCATAATGAGTTGGAAACCCCAACGCTCGATGTAATGAATTGTGAACTAAGAATGCGAGCTCAATGTGCGGGGCAACCCTAGGCTCACTAGATGAGCTCAATGTGCAGGGACCCCAGGCTCCATATCGTGTGGGTATTGAGTAGTGTCTAATGCCGATCGGTCTGAAATGCTATGCCATTCAGCAAATGGCCTAAACACCTACAAAATGTGAATTGATTGAATTGATAGTAGCTTGGCTACTCTTGTCTTGTCCCGATGATTGCTCTCTTGTACAAATTGTCTTGCCATGTTTAAATTGTGCACTCAAGTTATAACTGCCATGTCATGCATACTAAACTGCTAGGTTGCTAGATGCCTCACCTTCAGTTTCCTTGCCCAAGTCTTTTTAGACTTGCTGACATGTGCCCCTTTACTCTTTTGGGTGACACATGTTAGAACCTGAGCCCGAGTACCTCGTTGAGGACGAGGTGTTTGCTGACGCCGAGCCCGAGCTTGTGTTTGACGGGGAGCACGTGGACACTAGGGACCAGTCCTAGTGTCATCGTGTGTTTTACTTTTGTTAGACAGTTGCTTTGTATTCGGTGCGTAGCACCTATACTTTGTTATGTCGTATTCTTTTGTTGGCCTTGTTCTGGGCCTTGGACTCTTTTCTTTTAGCCTGGTGGCTTTTCTGGATGTTGGACTCTTTGTTGATGTTGGACAATTTGTGAGATGTGGAATTTTATTTCAGTCTCTCCTTGTGTTATTATTGTTATTCTGTTGTGGTTACAGGGACCTGTTTATGTATTTGTGGACGCTTATCGGGTTTGGGGCTTCACAGCTCCACTCTCGTGCGGACCTTTTCACGTCTCGCCTCCATTTTAGGGAAGCGGGTCGTGACAGGAGCCATTTTATAGAAAACAAGTTTGAAGCAATGCTAAAGAAGTACGGGGTAAACCATAGAGTTGGCATGGCGTATCACCCCCAGACAAGCGACCAAGTGGAAGTCTCAAATAGAGAGATCAAGCAAATTCTTGAGAAGACTGTGGATCGATCTAGAAAGGATTGGTCAATGAAGCTAAACGATGCTCTATGGGCATATCGCACGGCCTTTCGCACTCCCATCGGCACCACACCGTTCCGACTTGTTTATGGGAAAGCTTGCCACTTGCCGGTAGAGTTAGAACACCGCGCATATTGGGCCATCAAGACCCTTAATTATGATTACAAGAGTGCGGCGGTGAGGCGACTCTTGGACATCAACGAGCTTGATGAGATAAGAAGAGACGCCTACGAGAGCTCAAGAATTTACAAAGAAAGGACCAAGATTCTCCACGATGCCCGCATAACCGTTACAGACTTCAAAGTAGGAGACAAGGTCTTGCTCTATAATTCCCGGCTCCGACTATTTCCCGGTAAGTTGAGGTCACGATGGTCCGGACCTTTCACCATCAAGCGCATACAACCGGGAGGGGCTTTCGAGTTGGAAAGCAAGGACGGAGTCACATTCAAAGTAAATGGCCAGAGGCTCAAGCATTATTCCGAGGGAGTCCCGATGGGAGAAATCAATAGAATATATCTACTCAAGGGACGGCCGGATGATCTTTCATACCTCCTTGACGAGGTTATTGAGGAGGTGATCCCCCATTCGATCGGCGCTCTATTCAAGGAAGATTTTGAGGAGGAGCTGGATTTGGACCAAGAAGAGAAGATGAAGCATTCCCCCCGACCTCTCCATGAACATTGATGAAGGCGACGCTGATGTCGCGAGGATTCGAGAGCCCTGCAAGCTCTCAAAATTGAAGTCTCCGAAGAAAGCTTTGCCGATACGGAAATCGGTGTCACCGGTGAAGCCAAGGACCGGAGCGAGCGCTAGCTTGGGGGAGCCACCCCCCAACACTATTCGAGACGGGAGACCACCGAGGGAGAACACGCCGCCGCAACTTCCGAATCCAAGCGTTCTCCCCGGAAAATTTGACGGGTGCATCTCATATGCACCAAACATCCCGCATTAATTGAAAATTAAATGGGGTCGAGCTCACGACCTTAAACGAGCGCATGTCGGGAGGCAACCCGACGGTTATCGCTTTATTTTTACTTTTTCTTTTATTTTTGTTTTAGAAATTATTAGTGTTTTGAGTCGTTCGCCCAAAAATTTCGTGATAACGGGTCCTATTTTTCTTTGCCAGGAGAGGAGAACGAGGTACCTATCATTAGGAGGATGAACAAGGCGATGAGGAGCGCTCCAGGAAGGCGCTCAATGCTTAGGATGAAGATGAAATCGACTGGAGGAACAAAAACAGAGTTTAGAGCCCAAACGAAGACAAACAGCAGAAAACAGGGTCCACTCGGCCGAGTATACTAGTCACTCGGCCGAGCTCACAAGTTCGTCCGCCCGAGCGGCTCACGAACGAGGGAAGTCTACTGTACCCAACTCTCTGTTTCTTTTCTTGATTTCAGTATAATTGCTACTCGACCGAGTATATATATTCACTCGGCCGAGTGAAACTGATACGCTCCTAGGGCGAGTCTTGCCGAGTAGCTTGAGCCACTCGGCCGAATGGACTTACTCCACTCGGCCGAGGGTGGCAAGGCCACTCGGCCGAATCGTAAGCGGAGAGGAATTTTTCCGTCGAGTTCACTCGGCCGAGCGACATAGTCACTCGGCCGAGTCGTAACTTTTTCTATAAAAGGGGGAGTGGGACAGCGCTGTTTTCGAAACGAAAAAAATCCCAAAACCCGCGACTGTCCGTATCCCTCGCCCGCAGCTTCCCCCTCACTCGCCCGACCTCGACCCTCGCCGCGGCGCTCGGCCACCCACCGTCGGCCGAGCTTCCTCCGCCTCCGCCCGAGTCGCCGCCGGCGGCCACACCTCCGGCCAACTCCGGTAACACCTTATTCGCCCTATTTTCTCCTCTCTCTCGTATTTCTTGACGATCCATGTGTCTAACGAACCCCAAACTCAAATTAAATTCAATTTCTATCTATTATACCCCAAAACCCCCATACGTTTTGAATATTACTCGCTAATATCTCCGTTTGATGTGCAGGGTATATTGGGGAGCTTAGGGGAGCCCAGGGGAGCTTCCGGGGATTGTTTTGGGCTACATGGAGGCGTCTTCTTCGCACGCTTCCATTACTTTACTCTCGCGGCGTGTCGTGGTATACTCTTTCCTTTATTTTACGCATGTCGCATTTTTATCGTTTTTGGGAGCACCCGGGGGCTATATGCCGCCCCGGACACGGCCGCGGTCGAGGAGAGCTTCCGCCAAGTGGAAGCAGTCGGATGATGCCGGCCCCTCCCACGAGGTGGAGGACTCTCCTCCGCCTACTCCACCACACCCCGTCCACCCAGCACAGCCTGCAGGCCCCGCGCACCCCGCACAGCCTGCACAGCCCGTACAGCCCATTCACCCGCACAGCCACTCCCTGTCGTCCCACAGCCACCACCACCAGCTCCACTTATCGGGCCGCTGGGAATTACGTTCCGGGACGACGCACACCGCGTCGTTTTCGAGCGCATTTCCCAGCGCTCGATCGTACCCTCCAGGTTCGCACACCTTGCAGACCTAGGACACCTGGGGGTACTTGAGGGGATGCTCACGTTGTATGACAATGTGGGCTGACGAGATTTCTTCCAGGTGTCGGCGGACATGTTTCTCCGTCCGACACTTGAGGTGCTTAGTTCCATCGCTCGGTCCGACGAGGGATGCTCGTTCAGGTTCATGGACCGAGAGTGCCAGGTCACTCTCAGTATGATGAGAGCCTTCTTCTCGTGGCCCGATGTCCCCGGGGCCGACCGTGGTTACGCCCCCACTCACATTCCCCCACCTTCCTTCGATGCCGACGCTTTCTGGGCCCGGATCACGGGTCTACCTGCTGCCTTCGACCCTAGTAGGGCCAAGGCCTCGGCCATCGTCCACCCTTGCCTCCGCATAGCTCAACGTCTCATGGCGACTACCTTTTTGGCGAGATATGAGCCTGGGACGATGTCCACGCCGGAGCTTCATATGCTCTACGCGATGACGCGCCCCAGAGCTCTATCTAGGGAGGGTGACGAGTTGGTCCCCGCCGTCGTGATCGATATCGTGAGCTGGTTTTTGGATCGCATCATCGTATCGGTGGGCGCTCACTCACCGATATGCTGCAGCGGCCTGATCACCTGCTCACTCTTATGACCGACGAGGACCTTCCTGCCGACCTGCGACGAGCCCCGGGCCCCACTTCACTGTCCATAGATGTTATGGCCCGGATGAAGATGCTTCGTCTGCATGGTCAACGGCACTGGGTTTGGTTACACGGTCCATTCGGTGCGGATTACATGATCCTTCCGAGCTCAGCTCGGACTCAGATAGCACCAGCACAGGTGGACTGGCTCCCGGCGATGGATCTCCTGATCCCCGCTGCCTATGTGCTTGAGGCCGAGGAGGCTGAGTAGGCTGAGCAGGCCCACGCTGCCCACGCTGCACCTGTTGACCCCGTGGCCCCTCAGCAGCCCGATATTTCTGCTGCTCCTGACACCTCTGTCCACACTTCTGCCGGTGTCGGGAGTACCCTCGTTGAGCCCACCTCCACTACCTCCACGCCCACCACCACTCCCACCACTGCTGGCCCTCTGTCCGTTGAGCTTGTTTCCGCTGCCCTGCCCGAGCGCCCACCAACTATAGTTGAGTGCGGAGAGCCCTCTTTTGCTGCCGCTGTGGAGACCGTGGTTTCCGCCTCTGTCTCCACCGCGGCCGTTTTTTCTGAGAGTGTCGTGGCGTCTATCCACACGTCTGTGTCGCCGACCTCTCTGGCCGCCTCGTTGCCACTTTTATACTCCACTTCCGTTGTTGTTGCCTCCACTTCTTACCAGCCTGCGCCCCGGCCTCACACTGAGGCTAGGCCCACTCTTGCGAGCACAGCACCTTTCCTCCACCTACCTGCTGAGCCCATCACCTACGCCACCCGAGTACGCCAGCCTCGTCCTGCACAGCACAGACAGGTGCGTCCCTCTGTACCACCTCCCCCCGACACTGTACTTCAGAGCATTCGTGCTCTCGAGGGGGCGGTGAGTGGCCTCAGAGGTGACCTTAGGACCCTGTCCGCCACCGTCACCGATATGGCTCGCCGCTTTGACCTACTTCCGCACATTCACTACTGCCTCACCCAGGTTCTAGAGCGGCTCCCTCGCGTACCCACACCTACCCAGCAGGTACCCACCCCCACTCCTACACACACCCAGCCTGCTTCCATACCCACCCCCACTCCTACACACACCCAGCCTGTTCCCCAACCACCACCTCCTCCTCCTCCGCCTCAGGACAGAGACGGCGCAGCCCCACCCTCTTAGGCACCCTTGATGCCATTGATTCTTTTTGCCGTTGTGCTGCCCGTCTCTGCTGGGTCCTGATGGTTTTGCCCACCCCCCCCCCCCCCCCTCACTGTTTTTGGGTACACATTTTGTTCATATCTTTATATATCTTTATATATCTTTTTTGGGAGAGAGGGAGAGTTTTTGGTGTCACACTTTTATATCTGTATCACTCCTATATCTGCATGCATCATGTCCGCATCATATTTTTCGTTTCATTGTTTTCTTTTCTTTTTCCTCATGCATGCATCCTCACCTACCCCTCACATTACACATCTCTCGGTGTGCCACACTTCACACATTGAGGACACTGTGCACTTTAGCTTGGGGGAGTGAGTTCTCACGTTCTTTTCGATTTACCACCTTTGTTTTTAGTTTTTTCACGCCATTTTCCTCTTTTGCACTTATTTTCATCATTTTTTCTTTTTTTGCCATGCATCACGTTTTTCTTATTTTCTTTGTGTGCTGCATTGTAAATAGTTTTATTTTCCCTCTTTATCTTTATTTCTTTTTCATCTCATGCTAGAGATGACTTTTCTGTGATGATGATGACGTGGAGTTAGCTTTCTCTATATGCATGCTATATTTGTCATGTCTTAGATTTTATTTCTGATATCATATGCTGTGATTTGCCTTGCATTTAGAGATAGTAACCCACAGTTTCCCGCATGAAAATGGATGAAATTTTATTATTAGCTGAGTCTGAATATTCATATGTATGCTATCGCAGAAAACACACCAAGGTTCACGCATTGAATGCTTATATCTGGAGTATCGTTTTCTTTTCCTAAATCACTTCTATATGCATGATTTGTACATTTCACTTCAGGATGATTGAATGATGTTAGCTATGATAAATCTGGATTAGTTTAGCTTTTTTGTGATCGAAACTGAGTAGATTAGATTACCCTGCTGAAGTTGTCGTGCACGTCCTATAGAATGAACTGAGAGACATATTTACTTATTTCTCCACATATCTTGAACATCAATTCTCTATTTTAAAATCATTGGTGAATCTCCCCTTAGCGATTCTAATATATGGCATTTCCCCCGCTATTAAATCCTAGCTCCAAAATTCCCAAAACCAAAGAAAGAAAAAGAAAAATTCTTGTATATCCTTATTTCTCTTTGAGTTGGGATCATTGTGTATATATGCTATTTGAAAAAAAAGGAAAAGAAAAAGAAAAGAAAAGAGAAAAGAATCTCAATAAACGATCCCATCTCATGTTCTCTCCTTCTTCTTTCTTTTTGTTTTTATTTTCATTACTTTTGGATCTTCATAAAAAATGGGGATGTAAATATTGTTTTTGTGCCACCACGCTTATAGATAAGCTTGGGGGAGAGAATCCAATGATGTGTGAGAGAGTGACTACTTGAAGTTGCACGACAACCTAGGCTAAGTAATATTCTATACTCGGTGAGATCGTTTTAGCTTCACGAAATCCAGAAATCTATGCCTAGCACTCATTTCATGAAATCCACACTTTTCTATTCTTTCTATTCTTATACTCGATATTCTTATACTCCTCTTAGAAAGCGTTCAATTGAAAAGTGTGTGATCTGCGATGTTGTATACCGCTTTAAATGATTCAGACGATGTTAATTCTAAAATTATTCCGTTTTTCATGATTATATCATTATTCTTGGGTTTTCTATTTCTATTTGCACCACTATACTATGATATCGAAATAAAATTCTTTGACATGTGTTTTACATTCGGTGCATGCTATATGAGTAAGCAAAACCCACGTCCTGAGAAAATGATCTAGCAGCTTCCCTCTTCGCTTTCTTCTTTCTTCTTCGTTTTCGTTTTTTGTTTTTCTTCGTTCTTCGTTTTTTGTTTTTCGTCGTTTTCGTTTTCCGAATCCACCGGGTTCGCCTTTTACTTATCTTCCTCGAGGACGAGTAAGAGGTAAGCTTAGAGGATTTTGATCACTTCTTATTTTACACCTTTTTTCCGCATGATTGCATGCCATTCAGATCGCCCAAATCACGCTTTTCACGATTTATCGACAATATTGCGATACTTTTCATGATTTGTTGTTTTTGTCGTATATCAGGAGATTTGGAGCGATTTGGAGTGATCCTCTAATACGCCTACTCCAGAGTGTCACCGATGACCTCCCTGAGGGGTATTTTGCTATTGGAGAGGAGCGGAAGAAGAAAGAACGTCGCAGGAGTGACGAGGAGGCAAAAACAAGCTGTTCGGGCATTTTTGGTGTCTCACTCGGCCGAGTGAAGGAGTCACTCGGCCGACCAGCGAGACACCGCTCGGCCGACCAGATCGGACACGTTTCATGTGTGCATTCGGCCGAGCGTCGGAAGCCACATCGACCGAGTGACGAGACTCCGTCTGCCCGAGTGGCACTCAGACGACGCCCATCAAAAAGTGCCAACTTACTGTTTTTCGTCTGCCTGAGCTTCAGAAGACCCACTCGGCCGAGTGGAAAATGCCGACCGCCCGAGTACATAGAAGCCATCGGCCGAGTGACGACAACTCACTCGGCCGAGCCACCCCCGAAGTGAAGACCCCCGAAGACCAAGACTTACTGGAAATTCTCAGGGTTTGTCACTCGGCCGAGCGACTTTTGTCACTCGGCCGAGTGCGACGCGCTGCCTATAGCGTAAATTGCGATTTTCAGGCTGCGCAGGGGCATTTTGGTCACAGTTTTTTGGACGATTTTGGGGGGTATTTAACCCCAGTTTTTAACCTAGGTTAGAGAGCTTTTCCCTTTACTTTTTGCAGCATTTTAGATAAAAAATTTTAGGTTTTGATTCTTGCTATTGGAGAGGAGAGGAAAGTTTATTTTTGTTGGATTCTTGGAGAACTCTATTGGTTTGTCTCCCTCTCCATTAAAAATCTCATTTTTATTGCTTATTTGAATATTGTGATGAATTCTCTTGTTATTTCAATTGATTATTTTTGTATTTGTGATATGAATTGTGAGTAGTCTATACGTCTTGGGGCGTGGGGATGAACCCTACGAGCCCAATTTCAGATTTGTGACGATTTGGTAGAAATATTGCTAGAATTGCTGTTAGGGTTAGTTTGGGATCGATATACTACGGATGGCTAGGTGTTCATACCGATTGGGATTTGCAAGAGATTGGATCCCAATTCGATAGGAAACCCTAGAAATCCGAATTGGGTTGAAATTGAGTTTCCGTAGTATCGGTTTGCAAGAGATTGGACCGATACTAGGGTTCTCGGTTGCAATTCCATACCGATACCCGTTTGCAAGAGATTGGACGGGTAAGAACTATCCCAACCTAGGTCGTGGCCTGAGTTTGCACGAGAGTGGGCTCGGGGCACGATTGAACGATGATGTTGATCCAAATGCTAGCTTGCCTAAGCTAGGGTTTGCAAGAGATTGGACCCAAACCTAGGATAGCTATAGACCGGCAACAGCGCGAGAGCGTGAGCTAGGTTTTACATTCAGTTGCAACTAGTTCATCCGAAATTCTACCCTAGCAATGTTGATACCAATGAATCACATTGACGAGATACGGTGAGTAGCGGGGATTCCCTATTCCCTAGGCGTCTTTATTTGATTTGATATCTCCATACTTTGTCTGACGATTGTGACAGGATCGCCAAAGGCAAATTCCCTCTTTTCTGTTCTTAATAGCCAGGTTGATTGGAGCAGGCACATTCATTCGTCCTCCCTGTGTTCGATAACCCGCTCGTCGCTACACCATGCGCTTGCGGTAAAACTACAACCGTCGCTCTGGGACGTGTATCCGGGGTGTGATCAGAGAGGTCAGTGACACAGAAGTGGGGACAGAAGTCACGACACTCTCGGTAAAGACAGCAGCAGTGGGGTCAGAAGGGCCGACGGCCGGGGTGGCCGTGGACAAAAGTGAAGTCAGAACCGCCACTGCGGTGGTAAAGGAGGTCTCTCCGGTCTCTAAAATGGTGGTGGGATGCTCGGGGCTGAGAGAAGTGATAGGCTCGATGGTGGTGGTGGTAGTGGTGGTGGTGGAGGATGGCTCAGTAAAGGTACTCCCGACACTGACAGAAGTATGGACAGAAGTGTCGGGAGGTGCAGACAGTGTAGGTGCGGGCTGAGGGATCACGGGGTCCACAGGTGGTGCAGGGGGTGCCTGCTCAGCATCCTCAGCCTCAAGCACATAGGCAGCGGGGATAAGGAGATCCATCGCTGGAATCCAATCCCCGTGGGTCGGTCCTATGTGTGTCCGAGCGAGGCTCGGAAGAACCATGTAGTCAGCACTAAATGGACCGTGCAACCACACCCAGTGCCTGCGACCGTGGGGACAAAGCATCTTTATCCAGGCCATAACATCTATCGAAAGTGCAGTGGGGCCCGGGGCTCGACGCAAGTCGTCAGGTAGGTCCACGCCGGTCATAAGGGCTAGAAGTGTGATCAGACCGTCGCAACAAATAGGCGAGCGAGCGCTCACCGAAATGATGATGCGGTCCAGAAACCAACTAGTGATGTCGATCTCGACGACGGGGACCAGGTCGTCGCTACCCCTATCCAGAACCCTAGGGCGAGTCATCGCATAGAGCATGTAGAGCTCTGGCATAGACATCGTCTAGGGCTCGTACCTCGCTAAGAAAGTGGTCGCCATGAGGCGTTGTGCAATGCGGAGGTAGGGGTGCAGGATAGCTGAGGCATTGGCCCTACTAAGGTCAAAGCCATGTGGGGATCCCGTGATCTGTGTCCAGAAGGTGGAGGTGTCGAACGACGGGGGTGGGATGTGCGTGGGGGCGTAGGCACGGTCAGGGACATGGACATCAGGCCACTGGAAGAATGCACGAAGCATGTCGAGAGTGATCTCGCACTCTCGATCCATCAAGCAGAATGTGTATCCTCCAGGGGTCCGGTCAATAGAGCTCATGACCTCTAGTGTCGGACGGATATAAGTATCCGCCGACACCGCAAGAAAATCACGCCATCCCACGTTGTCGTACAATGTGAGAAGCCCCTCGAGTACCCCTAGGCGATCAAGGTCAGCTAAGTGAGCGAACCTAGAAGGTACTATCGAGCGATGGCAGATACGCTCGAACCTGGCGCGGTGTGCATCGTTTCGAAATGTGATCCCCATCGGCCCGATAGCGGGAGCGGGTGGAGGGACAGGATCGGCTGGGATCGACTGTGTAGGTGGTGGTGGCGGTGTCGGGCTAGGTGGAGGGGAGTCCTCCCTAGTGTGAGAGGGACCGGGGTCATCGGTCCGCCTCTGCTTGGGGGCGGATCCCCATGTACGCGGCCTAGTGCGCGGCGGCATGTGTGCCGTGAGACGTGTCCCAACTAAATAAACGATGCGGGGTGCTAAATAATGGAGTGAATGTACCTGAACACGCCGCGAGAGCAATAAGTGGTGCGTGCGAAGAGACGCCTCCGCTGCGAAGCTCAATGCGCGTCCAAAAGCTCCCCAAAGCTCCCCCAAGCTAGCCTGCAAATGAAACGATCAAATCAGCAAATAATATTCAATCCGTATGGGGGAGATAGAGGATAATGGATAGATATAGAAATTAATTTGGGTTAGGGGCTCAACGGGTATACGGATCAAGAGAAACGGGGAGAAAAGGGGTTTTTGGGTCAAAACGAGGTGATTGGGGGCGGTGGAGGCCGGCGCCGGCGAGGTGGATCGGCGGCCGATCGACGGCGAGGCTCGGTCAGGCGATCGTCGGTGGAAGTGGTTCGATTCGGGCGCGAGGGGTGCGAAGCAGCAGACGAGGGAGAGGAAACGACAGCGGCTCGGGCTCGATTTGGGGCGATTTGCGTTTTTAGAAAGTCGCACCCGCCGCTGAGCTTATATAGAAATTGTTACGACTCGACCGAGTGATAATGTCACTCGGTCGAGTGCGTAAACGAAATAAATTTCGAAAATCTTGTTCTCTCTTACGACTTGACCGAGTGGCTTTGGTTCACTCGGCCGAAGGGAGAAACTCTATTCGGCCGAGTGGCTCTGCCACTCGGTAATTTTTAGGCTAGGAGGGTATCTGTTTCACTCGGCCGAGTGACAAGTCACTCGCCCGAGTGGTAATTAAAACTAAAAATAAGAGAAATTGACAGAGAGTGGGTCTGCAGAAACTTCCCTGATTAGTGCTCCACTCGGCCGAGTGGAGTCTTTGCTCGGCTGAGTGGCATAAGCTACTCGGCCGAGTGACGTGCTGTTTTCTGCATCTGCACTCCATTTTCTCTCTGGTTTCTGTTTTTCTTCCTCCAGTCTGTTTCTTCCTCCTCCTAAGGCCTGAACGCATTCCTGGAGCGCTCTTCCTTGCCTCTATCATCCTCCATATGATTGATCTCCCTTTCTCCTTCTCCTGTCATGAAGAATAGGACCCGTTGTCATGATTTTCATGGACAAAAGACTCTAAAAACCAACAAAATCCTAAACCAAAAATGAAAATCAAATAAAAATAATGTAAAAACCATCGGGTTGCCTCCCGACAAGCGCTCGTTTAAGGTCGTGAGCTCGACCCCTCAAGATATTCGTTTAGCTCGCGATGTTGGGCGTATATGAGATGCACCCGTCAAACTTGTCGGGAAGGCCGCTCGGATTTGGGTCTTGATGATCATCGGTCTTCCTCGACACCTCTTCATCATGGGCAATGTTGGGGGTCAAGTCCCCCAAGCTAGAGCTTGTTCCTATCTTTTTCTTGGCCGGTGACACCGATCTTCTTATCGGTGGAGCTTTCTTCATATTCTTGGCCTTTGAGAGCTTGCAAAGCTCTCGTATTCTTGCTACATCAGCGTCGCCTTTATCACCATCTGTGGAGCTATCTGGAGGGTCCTCCAACTTCTCTTCTTCGCCCGAAGCTTGGCCTTCTTCGAAGCCATCGTCATAGAGAGCACCAATAGAGTGGGGGATTTCTTCTTCAATCACTTCATCGAGGAGATCCACATAATCTAACTCCTCGTGATAAGGCATGTGTTTTATGGCCCGGGGTATGTGAAGCTCGACTTCTATGTTACCGACATTCAAGGATAGAGTTCCTTCACGTACATCGACGATAACACCGGCGGTTGCAAGGAATGGGCGTCCAAGATGAGCGAAGTGTCGCCCTCTTCCTTGATGTCCATTATGACAAAATCACAAGGCAAGCATATACCTCCCGGTACTTGCAGTGGAATATTCTCTGTGATCCCTACCGGCCTAGTAATCTGACCATCCGCAAGTTGAATCCTCATGTCGGTCAGCTTCAAGTCGGTGCCCGTGTTCAATCTCTGGAACATACTAAGGGGCATAAGGCTCACACTAGCGCCCAAGTCTACTAGAGCTATTTGCAAAGGGATGCCTCCTAGTGTGCAAGGGATGCGGAAACTCCCGGGATCCTTCAATTTAATCGGCTCCTTCTCCTTCCGGGTAAACCAAGTTCCTTGCTCCGTAAGCATGATTTTTTCATTCCTTTTCTTTCCCGAAATCAAATCTTTCAAGAACTTCGCGTAAGACGGGATCTCAACAATTGCATCTAGGAAAGGAATATTGAGGCTTACTCCCCTCAAATATTCTAGGAACTTGGCGAGCCTTTTCTCCATCTTGGCTCTAGCTAGCCGTTGTGGAAACGGCACCGGAGGCATGTAGCGGCGCTCATCAAGTGGCTCCACCACTTTAGAATTTCCTCCTTCAATTGGCTCCTTTCGGATCTCTTCTTCAATTGCCGTATCTTTCTCTTCCAAAATTTCCACCACGGGTTGCTTGCTTTGGGTCATAGCGGGAGTGGTATCCTTCCCGCCTCTTGTTGTAACTGCAACCACCGCATTGATGTGTCCGGTGTTGCTCCGTGGATTGGGCTCGGGTTGAGCCGGCAATTGTTGGGCGTTCTTGTTGAGCAACGTAAGTTGCTCCGCAAGTTGAGCGACGACGGTACTTAGTGACTCTTGCCCCGTCGTCAACTTAGCATTAATCTTCCGTTGCTCCACCATAAATTCCTCCACCCTAGCTTCGTGGTCCGATCGTGTTTGAGCTTGAGGTGGGTTGGGAGCTCTCCAACCTTGGTTGTACCCGGTGGGTCTATATGGTCCCGCTTGTTGCCTCGGCGGGTAGTTTTGTTGCGGTGGCCCCCTCGGTTGATATTGAGGTCGTGGTGGTGGAGGCCGAGCTTGAGGAAGTTGTTGTGGCGGCGGGTTCAAAGCACTATCATTGTTTGCATATGAAAACCCCGGATGGTTTCTAGCGACCGGGTTAGCCCAATATCTGGAGTTCACCGTGACATATTGTACTTGCTCCAAGGCTCCTTCTCCATTGTCCCCTCCTATATACATGGCTTGAGATTGGTCTTGCCAATCACTCATATTGCTTGTCGGCGTAGATGTAGAGGGTGCCCCATGGGGCTCGGTGATATATTTCTCCAATCTCTCCACCACCTTGTGGAGAGAGTCAAATTTGGTTGAAAGCTCCGCCACGGCCTTAGCCTCATAAATGCTAGTGGGCTTCAAAGAGGACGAAGAATGTCCTCGCTCGTCCCCCCATTGTTGGTTATTTGAGGCCATCTCCTCTAACAATGTCGTAGCTTCATCTGTTGGATATGGAAGACGTTTGTACACCCTTGTAGGGGATGTACGAGGGAATACGGACCTCGAACGTCGCGTACACGAAGTCGTGTGCAAAGGGAATCTGTTCCCTTGCGGAGAGGATCTCTGGATGAGTGGGAAAGTCGCATTATATATGCATAAGTGCATGCGACATATGGCTAATAAAGGGGGAATATCTTAAGCTTATGTTGTACCATGCATATGGTACAACTTAAGCTTATAATGTGCCATGTATCATGGTACACCTTAATTAAGTTGTTCCAAAGGAACAACTTACCCTAAAATAACTACCTTGGGGGCTATAAATAAGACCCAAGGGTAAGCCATTTCTTACACCTTTTTGCATGAAATTCATGCATGCAACTTCATTCTAGCGAAGCTCTGCAGAAATCCTTTCTCTTCCTCTATCCAAGTTCTTAATCTAAAGTAGAGATTTAGATTGTGAATTTAGTAGCCTTACTCCGTTCGTGAGAAAACTCGATCCGTCGTGGCGAATCCGAAGGCGAAGTTCGTAGACTACCGTGCCGCATACGCAAGCGTAAGTCTAAACTTCATATTATCGATCCTAACTCTGTTTTGGCAGGATCCTACATTGGTATCAGAGCCATATGGGTTCGCCCCGGTCAAACCACCGCCCCGTCGAAACTATGAACGAGTCGTTGTCTTTTTCACGAATGGGTCTCCTACTATTACGGATATAGTAGGAACGCTTCGTGGCGGAGAGAACGCAGCGGTTGTTCTTTTCACGTTAGGGTCTCCTATCATTACGGATATGGTAGGAACTCTCCGTGACGGGAAGAACCGACCATTCACGTAGTATGTTATTTTTCATTTTTGGCACACGGCCATTAGGAAATAACTAATTTCTCGACGAACGGGTGCTTCATCGAGGAAGATGATGGTAGTTATTTCCATCGGGTAAGAGGAAATTGGTGCATGTGCACCATGGCCAAATGGGCTATGAAGGCTATGCACCCCCCCTCCACTTGCGGAGGAGGTTGGCTACGGCCAATAACCACCGGTGACCACCCCATCAAGGGGGGGAGTATGTACGGCAACCCCATTCAAAGGGGGTGGCCGGCCATGGCCAAAGGGGCCATGGCCGGCCAATGCCAAATGGCCTTGGCCATGACCGGCCATGGCCAAGCCATGGCCGGCCATGGCCAGGCCGGCAGTGGCCGGCCATGGCCAGGCCAGCAATGGCCGGCCTTGGCCAAGGCCTGCCGGCCTGGCCGGCCCTGGCAGAGGCCAGGGCCGGCTCCCTGGCCTCGGCCAGGGCCTGGCCGGCCCTGGCAGGGGCCAGGGCCGGCTGGCCTGCCCTGGCATAGGCCAGGGCCAATGCCCTGGCATAGGCCAGGGCCAATGCCCTGGCATAGGCCAGGGCCAATGCCCTGGCCTCGGCCAGGGCCTGGCCGGCCTTGGCCGGCCTCGGCCAGGGCAGAGGCCCTGTCCGAGGGGGCCAAGGCCCCTGGCCGGCCAGGGCAGAGGCCCTGGCCGGCCCTTGGCCAAGCCCCGGCCAGGGCAGAGGCCCTGGCCGGGAAGAAGTTGTAGACCAAAAATTGGTCGACCAATTTGGTGTTTTTGGTCGACCAATCCGACAAAAGGTCTGGGTCGATTGCAAACTTGCCAAATGACCCATACGGGGTAACAAAAGGCCTTGGTCAAACTCGAATGTGTCGATTAGTCCATACGGGGCTAACCACAGTGCCGACTAGTTCATACGGGACTAACGTTTTAATGAAGTTTTTCTTTGGGCTCTACTCCTTGAAGACTAGCCATAGTGCTCTACTTCATGCGAGATTAGCCAAGTCATTGTGCTCTACTCTACGGAGATTAGCCAATGTACTTATGAAATTGTGCTCTACTCCTTGAAGATTAGCCTTAGTGCTCTACTTCATGCGAGATTAGCCATGTCATTGTGCTCTACTCTACGGAGATTAGCCAATGTACTTATGACGTTGTGCTCTACTCTACGGAGATTAGCCAATGTATTTTAAATTTTTGAAAAATATTTTTTTCAAAAACGCTTTTCCGCTGCAAAGTACTATAAGAGTACTAACATTTGATAAAGTGAGGGAGAAATATTGAACGTTACTCTAGATGGTGATTGGAAACATAGTGACCTTTCCGACTCTAGAGTAACATCTTCAATATTTTTCGAAAGTAACTTATCAAATTATGAGTATCATTCCAAGTGGGAGTTGATTTTAGAACTATCCATATGGGATATTCTATTATCATTTCAAGTGGGAATTATATTTGAAAAATACGTTTTCAAACTCGTTTTTCCGCTGCTAGTACTATAAGAGTACTATTGTTTGATAAGTGATGGGGGAATATTGAAGGTTGTTCTAGATGGTGATTGGAATCAAAGAGACCTTTTCGATTCTAGAACAACATCTCCAATATTTTTCGAAAGTAACTTATCAAATATAATATAATTTCAAGTGGGAGTTATATTTTAAGAATTTTATGCAATGTGTTTTTGATCGAACCTTCGGTTTTTATGTCTTTTGCAGCATTTTAAAAGTAAAATGTCTTCCGCTTCAAAGAATATCGTCGCTGAGTTAAACAAAGGTGAAAAACTCAACGGCGATAATTACAAACTTTGGTCCATTAAGATACAATACGTTCTAGAGGAGCAAGAAGTGCTCGAAACTCTAAAGAACGTTATGATTGAACCGGAGTTGGGCACTACGGCCCAACACCGAAGAGACAAGGAAGCTTTTGATGCTTGGTCTCGGAAGAATAAGATAGCGCGCATTACGTTATTAAGCAGTATGGCTGATGACATAATGCGCATCTTCCGAGAACATGACCTAGCCATGGACATATGGTCCAAGCTAGAGGAGAAGTTCGGTGGCACATCGGTGTCCAAACTTTGCGCCTTAACTATAAAGTTCGATACATATAAGAAACGTCTAGATCATTCCATGGGGAAACATCTGCGACATATGGCGAACCTTATATCAGAGTTAAAGGACGCAGGTCATGTGCTCACGGATGAGCAACAAATCCAAGCAGTCATACGTTCCCTACCAAATGGGTGGGACCAAATGAATATGCATCTCACTCACAATGAGAGCATCAAGACCTTCAGCGATGTTTCCTAGCACCTCGAATTAGAGGAAGAGCGGCTTGCGGCTGCCAAGCCAAGTGCAGAAGTGCACATGGTTGCTAGTTCCTCACACGGGGGAAAGAAACGGAAAAATCGTTCGAAGTTCACTAATGAACGTAATAAGCAACCTGAGTCTACCAAGAAACCCAAACATAAGGGTGGGCACAAGAAATGGCACAAGAAGAAAGACTTGAAGAGGATCAAGTGCTTCAAGTGCAACAAGCTCGGTCACTATGCTCGTTCGTGTACGAGTGGAGGCGACGAGGTAACTTGTAAATATACTAGTTACATATGTGTTTCTAGTTCAATATTTCTTGTGGAATCTAATCCATTTTGGATAATTGATTCAGGTGCCACCGACCACATAGCAAGGGACAGACGGTCCTTCGTGGAGTATCACCGGATACCCCAAGGAACGAAGTGGATCTATGTAGGAAACAACACACGTGTTGAAGTGAAAGGCGTTGGGACTTGCAAGCTAGTCTTGGACAACGGCCGCACTCTCCTACTTCATGATGTCCTCTTCGCTCCAGATATTCGAAGGAATATAATTTCTGTGGTTGTATTAATGGGTCTTGGCTATAGCTGGTTTTTTCATGATTGTAATATGGACTTAAGTTGTAATAATACTCTTATTGGTACTGGGTTTGTATTTAAAGGATTTATTGTAATGAGTACAATGTATGATTCCTCATGTAATGAAAATTTCCTTGTTGCAAATTCTAAGACTTATGAGTCTGATGTGAATTGTTGGCACTCAAGGCTTGGTCATATTGGACCAACGCGTATGGATAGACTTGCCAAACGTGGCCTTCTATCCAATGTTTCAAAGGTTGAAATGTCGACCTGCGAACATTGCCTTGTGGGGAAATCTTGTCGCAAGCCGTTTGGAACCGGCACAAGGGCCGAGGTTCCATTACAGCTTATCCATTCGGACATATGTGGTCTGATGAATGTCAAGACAAGACACGGAAAGTCCTATTTCATCACTTTTATTGATGATTTCACCCGATTCGGACATGTCTATTTGATATCCCACAAAAGTGAAGCTTTGGCTTGCTTTAAAAACTATATGAGTTTAGTGGAGAATCAATTAGATCGCAAGATTAAGGTCTTGCGAACCGATAGGGGCGGTGAATATCAATCAATAAGTTTTAAGGAACTTTGTGATGAAAAAGGCATAGTACATCAGGTAACTATGCCTTATACTCCTCAACAAAACGGTGTTGCAGAAAGGAGAAATAGGACTTTAATGGAAATGGTCCGTTCAATGATGGCGCAAGCTAACTTGCCAATCACCTTTTGGGGTGATGCATTATTAACGGCCACTTTCATTTTAAACCGCGTACCCTCGAAATCAGTTAGCTCCACTCCTTATGAGTTGTGGAACCAAAGGTCTCCTGACTTAAACATTTTGAAACCTTGGGGTTGTGCATCCTACGCACATATTTCCTCCCATAAGTATGGAAAACTTGGGCCAAGGGGAAGGAAATGTATCTTTATACGATACGTAGAAAACTCCAAAGGTTATGTTTTTATTAGTCAGGAAGACAATGGTGGGCTAATTGAGTTTGAGTCGAGGGATGTCACTTTCTTGGAAAACGAGTTTCCAAGACATGGCGAGATAAGTCAGGACTTATCTCTATTTGAGATTTATGATCAAGAAGGATTACCTCATTCGAGTGGGAGAATTCTTGGTGAAAATGAAAATACGTTTCAACCTTCACCAATGGATTATACGAATGACGATTATCCTATTCCATACGGGAATAATGATCCAAGTGACGATTATCCTATTCCATACGGGAATAATGATCCAAGTGGGAGCAATTCTAACAACATTCCAAGTGGGAGTGATATTAGAATTGATCTAAATTCAAGTCAACAAGGACTTGAAGAATCTCAAATACGACGTAGTAGTCGTACAAGGTTGGCTCCTCTAAGATTTGAGGATGAATTTCCGCAAACCTTTATGACTTTACTACTAGAAGATGACGAGCCTGCTACTTTCAAACAGGCCGTATCTTGCCCTGCTAAAGACAAATGGATGGAAGCGATGCAAGAGGAGTTAGAATCCATGAAAGCTAACCAAGTCTGGGACTTGGTTGACTTACCCAGAGGACGTAGAGCTATTGGGAACAAATGGGTTCTCAAGATCAAGCATAAGGCTGATGGCTCTATTGACAGATATAAAGCTCACCTTGTCGCGAAAGGTTTTACGCAACAGGAAGGGATAGACTACGAAGAGACTTTCTCACCTGTTGTTCGTTTTACCTCAATTCGCCTGATTCTGGCAATGGTAGCTTGCTTAGACCTCGAATTACATCAAATGGATGTAAAGACTGCCTTTCTCAATGGAGAATCGGACGAGGAGATCTATATGGAACAACCAACAGGGTTTGTAAAAGAAGGAAACGAACATAAGGTTTGTAAACTTCTTAAATCCATATATGGTCTTAAACAATCCTCGAGGCAATGGTATATACGATTTCAAGAGGTTGTCTTATCAAATGGATTTTCCATGCTTGATGAAGATAACTGTGTATATATCAAGAGGAATAAGAACAAGTATGTTATTATGTCTCTATATGTAGATGACATTTTAATAGCCGGAAATGACAAGGGCTTTGTGATGGATATCAAGGCTTGGCTTTCATCAGTGTTTGAGATGAAAGACATGGGAGAAGCCGCATATATCCTTGGAGTTAAGATTTCAAGGAACCGTTCAAAGAAACTTCTTTCTCTTTCACAGGAGACTTATATAAAGAAGGTTCTAGAACGTTTTAATATGCAGGACTGCAAGTCCATTGATACTCCAATAAGCAAGTGCGACAATTTATGTCTGAAATCATGTCCAAAGAACCAAAAAGAGAAGGAGATTATGGAAAAAGTTCCATATTCCAGTGCAGTTGGTAGTCTAATGTACGCTATGATGTGTACAAGACCGGACATCTGTTTTGCCGTTGGAATGGTAAGTCGTTACCAATCCAACCCAGGGCAAGTACACTGGAAAGCGGTTAAGAGGATAATGCGGTATCTCAAAGGAACTGCAGACTTTGCTTTATGCTATCAAGGAGATGCCTTGAGGCTCGAAGGCTACACTGATGCTGATTGGGCGGGTGATCTCGATGAGCGACGATCGACCTCAGGATATGTTTTTCTACTCGGATCTGGTGCAATATCCTGGAGTAGCAAGAAACAATCCTGCATCGCACTTTCAACCATGGAAGCCGAGTTTGTAGCATTTAGCATGGCAGTTCAAGAGGCTGTTTGGCTTAGGAAGTTCTTAGACAGGCTAATTAATGTAAGTGACTCAGGTGTTGTACCTATACACAGCGACAGTCAAGCATCTATAGCCTAGTCAAAGATCCGAAATTCCATTGTAAGACCAAACACATAGATATCTGCTACAAATTTGCAAAAGACTATGATAAGACCAAGAAGGTAGACATAAGGTACATATCTACGCATGAGATGATAGCGGATCCGCTTACGAAGGCGATCCCCAGAGATGTGTTTTACAAACACTTATCATCTCAAGGATTGCGTAAGAGCTGAGTTGTACCAATGTAAATTCCCATGTCTGTAAATGATCAAAATTAATAAAAGAATAAGTTCTTTTTTCAAACATTGCATATGAATTTCTTAAGAAATGTTTGTGTACATTTTTGAAATCTCAGCTGAATTGTGTGTATGTCGGACAGATTAAGGTTGGCTCTCTCACATGAGCAACCGCCTTATCTTATCAGATGGATAAGATAGAGATGAGACTAGTTTAAAGTCAAAATCATTAGACGAATGATTTAGAGTCATGACTTAAACAAGATAGTCGAATGAAAGATCTGCATCATATGGATGCTTACAAAAGATCTGAGATCTGTATCACAAGGATATTTGAAAGAGATCTCATAGGATTTTTTCCTATCTGTCTTATGCAGGATGAGAGTCCGTGAATATTTCACGAGTAGTAAGGGGACTCAAAAAGATAGTCACTGTGGTGTCTGATCTTTTCATCCGTACAACATCGTTAAGACATACTCTCCCTGGGAAAGGAGTGATGTTGTAATACGTGTTCATACCACGTATGCATTTCGACCACTGAGTTAGTAGCAATAGTGTTTGCTATTATGTGAGACTCAAAGGCCATATGGGTCTTAACTCTTACCCTCAAGGACTCCAATTGGTTCCTTTAGATTTGACGAAATGATCGCTATCTTAGCGTGTTACTTATGGGCTATGATAATTCGGCTCGGCGGGGCACGTTAGAAAAGCGAGTCTAGTCAAGATCAGAAGGTTCACAAGAAGAGGAAGATTGATTTCATATTCGCATTTGGACTTTAATGATTCAAAGCTGGCCAGCCAATTGTAATCCAGATGGGATTCAATTGTTGAATATAAAGTATAAGAAATGTGAAGAAATAATCTAGGGTAAAGCATGCGTTGAACTACTCAACTTTGCACCTTCGAGGTCGTTGTGTATCTCTAACAAGTGCACAACAACAGACTCTACGCGCATGACGGTCGCACGGTCTATTTCTCGGTATGATAGATGAAAGAACTAAGAGAAAGATGTTCTCTTACAATCCCCTCAAGTGTGAGTGGGAGATGTTGGATATGGAAGACGTTTGTACACCCTTGTAGGGGATGTACGAGGGAATACGGACCTCGAACGTCGCGTACACGAAGTCGTGTGCAAAGAGAATCTGTTCCCTTGCGGAGAGGATCTCTGGATGAGTGGGAAAGTCGCATTATATATGCATAAGTGCATGCGACATATGGCTAATAAAGGGGGAATATCTTAAGCTTATGGTGTACCATGCATATGGTACAACTTAAGCTTATAATGTGCCATGTATCATGGTACACCTTAATTAAGTTGTTCCAAAGGAACAACTTACCCTAAAATAACTACCTTGGGGGCTATAAATAAGACCCAAGGGTAAGCCATTTCTTACACCTTTTTGCATGAAATTCATGCATGCAACTTCATTCTAGCGAAGCTCTGCAGAAATCCTTTCTCTTCCTCTATCCATGTTCTTAATCTAAAGTAGAGATTTAGATTGTGGATTTAGTAGCCTTACTCCGTTCGTGAGAAGACTCGATCCGTCGTGGCGAATCCGAAGGCGAAGTTCGTAGACTACCGTGCCGCATACGCAAGCGTAAGTCTAAACTTCATATTATCGATCCTAACTCTGTTTTGGCAGGATCCTACATCATCCGGGGTCTTTGATAGCATGGCTCCATTGGCGGTTGCGTCAATAATTTGCTTCGTGCCCGGTTGGAGTCCATTGTAGAAACTGTGAACGAACTCCCAATCTTCTATACTATGATGGGGGCATTGATGTTGTAAGTCCTTGAAGCGCTCCCATGCTTCATAGAGGGTTTCTTGCGGTCCTTGCTTAAAGGACATGAGAGCACTCCGTATCTTCACCGTCTTGGAAGGAGGGTAAAACTTGTCAACGAAGGCGCTTGCCAACTCATCCCAAGTGGTGAATGTCCTTTCCGTTTGCGTCCTCAACCAATATAAAGCTTTATCCTTGAGTGTGAAGGGGAAGAGTCGTAGTCGGATTGCATCAACGGAGACGCCTGGCATTTGGAAAGTGGCGCACTTGGACAAGAAAAGTTGGATGTGATAATGCGGATTCTCATGGGCATTTCCATGAAACGGGTCGTGTTGCATCAATACTACCAATCCCGTTTTTAGCTCAAAATTCTTGTCCGCCGCTAGCTCCGGCTTGGCGATGGACGATGTGGTGGAAGAAGTCTTCGGCCGAAGCCTATCTCTAATGGATATGATCCTCGCCATTCGTGCGGCTACCTCCTCCGGTGTCTCCACACGGTTCATACAACCGTCCTCCGTAGTGTGCCTTCTCTTGGCTCTGATCCTCCTCACGGTACGCTCGATTTTCGGATCAAATAATATTTCCTCGGGGTTCGCCGTAGATCTCGTGTACATGCAAGGGAAAACAGAGTTTCAAAGGAAATGTTAGCACGAATAAGGAGTAAAAAGATTAAAAGTAACAAAAGAAAAAGAAAACACTAAGTAAAGAGAATAAAACACTGTCGCCTCCCCGGCAACGGCGCCAAAAACTTGATCGTCGCCCGGTATGCACACGCAACCGGGACGAGCGACTCGCAGTCTTACCGTAAGCGCACGGCGTAGTGGCGAGCGGGTATCGAACTCAGGGAGGGACAATGACAGTGTCTTCTTCTAATCACCTAGCTTATCAAGATGGTCGAGAATAATTTGGGATGAAAATGTCACAATCGTTCGTGTATCGATAGAAATATCAATGAAATAAAACGCTAGGGATAGGGAATCCCCGCTACGAACAGTATCTGATCGTCGTGATTCGTAGGTTACATCATTGCTAGACTTGAATTTTAGGTGAACTAGTCGCAACTAAATGTAGAACCAAGCTCACGCTCTCGCGCTATTGCCGGTCTATAGCAAACCTAGGTTAGGGCCCAATCTCTTGCAAACCCTAACCTAAGCCGCTAGCGTGAAGAACGACATCATCATCCAATCGTATCTCGAGCCCACTCTCGTGCAAACTCGAGCTACTACCTAGGTTGAAATAGTTCCTACCCGTCCAATCTCTTGCAAACGGGTATTTGTATAGAAATACAATTAAAACCCCTAGTCTTGGTCCAATCTCTTGC